>CM077146.1:1250000-2500000 GCA_039645545.1 Dendrolimus houi
TTATTTTGCTATTATAGAATGAATTTTTTAAGTGGACCTTCAAATCCCGATACTAAACTATGCATGAATATACTTAACAAGAATTGATCTTTACAAGCTGTATTGTGATTTATTTCAACGAGGGCAGATTCGACTCATGACAAAAAGAACGGATTTTTAAAAAATCTAATGATATCACTTGAGTTTACGTCAAAATTAAGATTAGACCCTAAAGGTCCATTTGAGAAATTACATTATTAATTTGTGTGTTTGTCTATCTTTATTAGGATTGTATAGAATATAGGTACATTCATAACTGACGAAAATGTCTATCTCCTAATAAACATATATTTTGGTTAACAAGTTTTTTTTCTGTTAATTTCAACAAATACTTGTACGCAGACCATGGAGGGTAGATGTCCAGTTTTAAGCTGTAAATAACATTTTAAAAACCGTCCAGAATAGCGCTGGTGAAGACAATGGGCCATATGTGTATGAATATATTTAAAGGTATCGATAGTTTTAGTTTTTAGTCGGTTGAAGTTAAATAGGTACTAATCTATACTAAATAAAAATATATCGACGAAATGTATTTATGAACAACTTGATGATGAACGATGAATTTTTTTATGCGTGTTTGAGTGAGTCCCCGTATTATTTTGATTCATAATTGGAAACGGTAGATAGCACTGGGATCGGTCTTAGATTTTTATTTTTTCCGGGCAGGGCAACGTCTGCCGGGTCTAGTTTTAGTCAAATTCCTAATCTACAAACCGATATTATGGATGATATCCCAAAGAGTAGAGTAGCGTAAAAAAACCAATGCAACCTTATCCAAAATAGTTTCTTGATTGACTGTATATGAGAAAACTCTTATTGGAGCTCAAAGACACGTTTCACTAAAAGTTGCGATTTTCAACAAAATGCTAAATTTCAATAAAATATTCAATTTATACACCTGATCATTGATAATAATTCAATTCACCTGCATTGTAATTATTCAAAATATTACTCTTCAAGTTCCCGCTAATTATATTAGTTTTTTAAACGAACGGACAGAAAAAGAAAGACGAGGCTATAATGATTACGATTTATGACCTTTGTCTGTTTTGGATGAGGCTTTAAATAAAATAAATATATTTCACAAAAAATGTTAATGTCAACTGTCTTTGAAAGTTTGAAGTTTTGAAGCTGTTAAAAAGTTTTCGCGGGCACGCGCTATTTATGTTGTGAAATGTGAACTTATGATTCCCTTTCCAAAACAGATGCGGTAATTTATTAAAATTGATAATTGTAATAGGTGTTTTAATAATCATATCTGAATTTCTTTGTGAATGATATCGGCGTTGTGCTTTGAAAACATTCATGGCTCGTACAAGAGCATCAGTCGGTGCTAAAGGTATGTATGCCCATCTAAATATTTTTAATCTCAACTCTTGCTACTGAATAAATTTAAGATATCTTCATTTAAATACAGAGCGCCTCTTTTAGTGTAAAACTCAAGATCAGAAGTTCTTGCTTGTTCTTACAATATTTATGTAAACTAGTAACTAAAATAACTCCTTTTTGTGATTTTTGAGACTACTGAAGGTTTTTATGTTACATAAAATAATTTCAGTGGCATCAGGTAAAAGCAGCAAAGCAAGATGTAGCGCCCCTCCACCACCACCTTCAAGAACTAATAGTGGTTCAGGTAAGTGCACAATAAAATATTGATGAACTAGCATAACAATGACTGGTTGTTAGCGATTTGCAATGGCAGCACCAAAAAAAAAACTGCCAGTTATTAGAATAAAGAAATTTTCACTTCAATAAATATAGAAATTGTTATGTAAATAAAGCAAGTTTTAAAATCATGTGGTTTCAAAGTTACAAAATCATTAGTCATATAGATGAATTGTTATTTAGTACCAAGCTAATAATAATAAGGCTGCGCTTTGAAATAGAGTGGCAACGGGTCAAGGGTAATTTGAGTTTAGGGGTACCATATGCCTTATATATAGCCACTAGACCTGTCATTTGGGTTAGGAAATAAGTTGTTAGGATTGTTCACAAACAAGTTTTGAATGAATAATGGGAAAAACAAAAATACATTTGACAAACAAGGTTATGCCACTTTTGTTGATAATAAAGTGTGATTTGTGTTTAGGAATACACTTACGCTTAATATATAAGCACTAAAACAGTTTTTGATTTTAGTACACAAGCTTTGAATTAATTTTCTGATTTTTAAATATGAAACCATGGCACACTCGCTTGGCTTGTGGGCTATAGTCAAAAGTCACAACCAGTGACTAGAACGGTGACTTAGGTTAGGTTAGACTTTAAACCAAAGCACAGAACACACTGGTCACTATTGTCGCAATATAATGAAATGAACGAATGAAAAAACTAATATGAACTACATGTCTCCTAGATATGGGGGTTGTAGAAGGGAGAAGTACTCCTCCAACCTCCCCCTTCACTACTTTAAAATCGGTGACCACTAATCTAAAGTTTAACCTATAATAAATGTAACAGCCAATTTCCATGAATTTTAGCTGTGTGACAGATTCCCAGAAGAAAATCCACCATTTCTGAAATATAAAGAAATGAAGCATTTCAAAAAGAACTTAAGTTCTAGTGAAATAGTATTGGAATCAGGTAAATTGTTTTAGTGAAAAGCTAATATTTATGCATCCTAACAACTTCAAACCACTCCCAGGAGAAATCCCATTATTCAGGCTATTGCTAGCGTAGTGGACTGTATATATATTACGGTGGTGCAAAAAATGGACTTTTTTTTGAGTCTTGGGTGAAATAATGTTAGTTTTTGATGTTTTAAGAATTCCCTGCAAAGGACAGATCAAAAATAAAAATTTAAGAGTTTGCTCCAAATATTTTAAGATTTCAAAAATTGCCAAAAACCATTTTTTTTTTCTCGTTACGGTATAATTTTATAGATCAAAAAATAACAAGTTTCTGAAAGTTTCAGTTCAATATTCGAATTTTAAAAGGTCACTCACAATTTTTTTAATTTTTTAGTGCATTACTTTAGATTTTTTCAAGCGAGTACTAGGAGAAAAATATCCTAAGTGACGACATATTGAACAAATTTTCAGGAAGCTCAGATCGGTCTTCTCGTAGTACAGGCGGCAATCCGGTGTGTCCAAGAGAGACTCCCAAATGGCAGAAGCCTATCACCAACTTCTTCATCACAAAGGAAACAAATGGAGATAAGAAAGATACATCTGACACAGAAGATAAGAAAGATACATGTGACACAGATGATTCACAAGTTGGTAAGTTATTTCATCTATAATATTATAAAATTCTAAACATACTCTGTCTGTACATTGAAACTATTTAAAAAAAACAACTGGTATAGACAATACAAACGATTGAGAACTTGATGCAATTTTTTTTAGATTTCTTGTCTATTTGTCTGTTTGTTCGGGATTCACATAAAAACTTACATAAAAATTGACAGCTAATTCTTAGATTTAAAATCTATGCTCCTTATTTTATGGCAATTATTTAAAAGGCCCAGTTAAAAAAACAAATTCCAATGTGATTTTTTCACTGATCTATAGCAAATTTAATATATATTATTTATTCTTGGCATTCCGCAGCATATTTCCCGGGAGCGGTTTATAGTTGTTCAGATACATAAAAATAAGCTTATTCCAATATAGTTTTCACTAAAACGATTGCTTGCATTCATTTTTAAATGCTTCTGTGTTTTGTGTCCCGGGAATTCCGCGGGAATTTCAAGTCAAGCGTGGAGAAAGTCACGGGCATATCCTACTATTTCACTATTTACATTAATGTATTATAAACTAGTGCAATAAAGAAAACTTGACTCAGACATTTCACATCTATACATATAATAAAACTATAGAGGTTGAATTTCTGTACAGTATCAAGGGGATGTAAGAAGTGAAATAGAACTAATAAAAAAAATTTAAAATTTTGTTTCTCTGTTTGTACCGGCTAATCTCCGAAACGACTGGACCGATTGAAATGAAATTTTGTATGGTGGTAGCTTATATCCCTGGTCAACATATAGGATACTTTGATCCCGAAAAATTAATGAATTCCTTTGGGATAGATAAAAAACCGCACCGCGCGGCCGTAGTCGCGGGCATCAGCTAGTTTATTAATAAAGCCATTAATAGGTATGTACTTTTTTTTGCAGCTGGCAACTCTAAACCAAAACGTAACGTAATAGAATCTGATTCAGAAGAAGAAGTTGAAACACCAAAGAATCAAGTTTTAGATGAAACAATTGAATTAGAACCTCTCAATGGAGAGGATAGCCATAAAATAGAAGAGTATTACCCCAAAAATGAGGACAAAAAGAAGAGTCCAGAGAAAAGTAGGGGAAAAGAGAATAGAAAGGAGAAGAGAGATAGAGATGATGATGAGGTGCAGGTTAGGAAGAGAGTAAAACTTTGTGATGATTAAATTAGTTGTTTTAGATTTTACTAGCGGCAGACCGCGAGTTTGTTTGCGTCTTGTAAATTAACAATATAAATATAACCGCCAACGATATTTGCCCGCTTTTGGTATGCACACCTGGCGATGGCTCGCGTTAGTCCTTTCGCCCCGCGCGTGTCCTCTTTTGCTTTTGTTCTGGCAATTCACAATGTGATATAACTGTCAACGACGTCAGCCCGCCTTTGAATCCACACACACACACTTATCAGATGACGCGTGTTTTTCCTTTCACCATAACTTTTAAGTCGTCGTACGTGCGACTTCGTTTGCGCTTGTTCTGAAAATTGGCAATATAACAACCGTCAACGACGTCTGCTCGCCTTTGAATTTTATACGTTTATAAACCTCTGCCTATACCCCGCGCGCGACTTTATTGGCGTTTGTGTTAAGAATCCGAGATAGTTGGCACTACGAGTCCTTTCTTGTTTTTATACAAATTCACCACTTTCCACCAGATAAGCCAACTGCTTGGGGCTCAGTTCTGCTATTCCACTATCTCGATGTTGCAAAGATATTCAAGTACGGTTCTATTGCGATATTGTCCGGCGATGTTGAGGAGATAATAATAGCAGAATTCGGTTTCTGTTTGCAAGCTTTGCAATAAAACAGTAATAAGTAACATACATGATAATTAAGTTAACAGTTAAGTCATAACTTATTCATAAATTAACTACTTAATTGCTGTAAAATAGAATTTATTTTTATTAGGCGATTGTCATACTATACTTTGATTTTTAATTACCTGGACTAAAATTACAGCTGCAATTGACCTTTTTTTTATTTTTAAAAATTTTGGTTTATGGCTTGACAGCTATGCCTTTCAGCCAGATCTTAGATTACAATATAGTTTCTACATTTTCTTACGCCTATGTATAGCTCAGCTGAACTGTAGGTTATCAACAGACGCTATTCAACAGAGTTTTTGTGACAACTAGAAAGGCCACATATGTCTATGCAGTTCACATTTCTCACAAAAACACATAATTACTATTCAAAAACTATCAATATCTTAGAACTACTGTTCATTTAGAGTAATTTTACACATTTTCAGAAAATAAAACTGCACAGCACAACATCTCCTTTCAGTTCCCGCCAAAAACTCCCCTTTTTATATCCCAAGCTTGGAACATAGTGTTGTAGTATGGCTCATTCATAAATTATGATATACTAGCTGTGCCCCACGGTCTCACCCGCGTGGCACACAATTCATAGTATCTTTATAAATTATAGCCTATGTGTTATTCTGATGTGTAAGCTATATTATTGTAAAATTTCATCAAAATCCATTCAGTAGTTTTAGCATCAAAGAGTAACAAACATACATCCATACATTCTTACAAACTTTCGTGTTTATAATATTAGTAGGATGATTATGAATCATTACTGAGTTGTGTGAGTTCTTGATTCAACTTACTACTGGAGCTGAATCCTATAGAATTTAGGAGTAGCGAGTTGAATCAACGACTCGCACAACTCACTTCAAAAGCCAATCGCAGCTGTCATTTTAGTCCAGGTAATAAAAAATCAGAGTATTGTATTATTTCCATGGACCAGCTAAAATTATTTTTGTACAAGTTTATTTGTGATATAAAGATAATGTCATTGTTAAATAGTTCTAATTAGGTGATTTTCATTAAATAAAGATTACACTAATTATTGTCTGTGTATTAATTCTATTATTAGTAGCGGTCCCAAACTTAAAGGGCGCGGGTTTGAATCCTAGCCGGAATGCATACCACTTAGGCAGTGTTCTGACCTGATGTGCATATTGTTACAACTACCACATGTTAAGAACTGTACATCGCGATAACCAAAGTGTCGAACCTGCTAAGCCGCCTTGGACAAGCATGGCGGGTATACTAACCGTTCTATCCAGCAGTGAGACTTATGGGTTGCTATTATACATTGTTGGCAAAACTTAGTTCTCGTTGCCACGACATGTTTGTTAATGAATTGGCCTAATACCGTGCAGGAATGGAGAAAGAATACAATTTCCTGCGTTAGGATGGCCTGTCATAACGGGGATGAGGTAAAACAAACCACAGCCAGGTGATAGGATATTTGCCCGTCTGGATGGCTCCCCTGGTCTATAGAGTATGCCGCCGTTACAATCTTGAGTTGTGTACCGGAATTAGCGCCCAGGTTCCAGTCACCCTTATGAGAGAAGCAGCTAATTTGTAACGTCTTCGTTGTTGCAAATGTCCATAGGCGATGGTAACCACTTTCCATCAGGTTGGCCAACTGCCTGCTGCTCAACTCATGCAATGTTTTTTTTAAAAGATAGAATACGACTTCAAAATGGTATCACTGCCTATAGGTATATATCTGTCCAATGGAAACGACGTCATATATCGGGATAATAATGGAGGACAGTGGTTTAAATTCTGACTGGTAACCATAGACTTCAATGGCATAAAAATTGTACAAAAGATTATAAATAGAAATCTGGCAATTTATACGGTGTGGTGAGCGTTAATTAATTGTGTCAAATGACGTAGCACTTAAATAGCAGCATATATATACCCATGTACGTAATAAAATAGATATTAAATAAATAATAAGAAATAACTAAAAACAAAAAGACAAATAAAAGTAAAGAAGACACTCCATCTTACCACATGATAGATGAGTACGTGTATTCTGTGTGGATGAGAGACGAATAATAAAAACCATAGACTTCTTAGGTAGCTTTTCATAAACTACTAGGATATGCCCGCGATCTCGTCCACACTTGACTTGAAATTCCCGGAACACATATACCGCAATAAAAAAGAATATAAGAAATCGTTTTAGAGAAAACTGTGTCGGCCGGCATAAGCTAATTTTTATGGACCCGAACAACTTCACACCGCTCCCGGGAAAATTCTATTTTTATTTTATTACATAAGATTTGCTGGCGATCAGTGAAAAACTGGCATTGGAATTCGTTTTTTTTGAACTGGCCATTTTAAATCGATTCCAGAAAAATTCAGGCGAGATTCCCAGGATAAAAATTAGCGTAGATTTAAGTCTAAGAATTTGCTGTCGATCAGTGAAAACCGCATCGAAATCGGCCCAGTAGTATTTACGTGAATCCCGAAGAAACAGACAATAAATCTAAAAAAAAATTGCATCCTGTTCGCCATCGTTTATATAGGCTACGTTCCATTAGAGACTCACAACGACCGCGACTTTACCCGTTCCACTTGCTTGCCGGCGTTACAATCTTAAACCCAAGTGGAACGGTTATTCGACCCACCTCTTGACATGGGTCATTGTGAGCGTTGTGTGATCGAAAATGATGACGTCATTAGAGACGTTTTCATTGTGGAACGGCTAACGGAGCATTTACGGCGTTGTGAGCTACCAATGGAACGCGCTGAATGTCTATTCCAGTTGTTTTTTTATAGTTTCAATTTACAGATACGCCATTTTTTTAATTTTATAATATTATAGATAAATATGTTAAGAAAACACAACGGTCTTAAAAAAACATGAATATGAACTTAAAACATTTATTCAGTCTATTTTACAACAGTATCCTTATATATCTACTATAACCCAGGCAAGATCATAGACGATAAAGTTTGGAACACACGAGTATTTCAGTAACATATTTAAAAAGCTCTCCATATTCTCGCGGGAAATGGGAATGTGTAGCGCCTATAATGTTTTGTAGGTCAGTTTTTGGAGCTACCGCGGATATTCAGCCTACTTACTAATGACATACTTAGGTACAGTCGTGGTGTGAAAGGTTCACCAGTTTTCAAATCGATTCATTTAACGTTCCCGAGCACATGTTACCTTTTCAAACTAAGTGACAGAACAGACTTTTCCACAGAACTGTTATGTTTAACTGCTAGACGATAAAATTAAAAATGACTTGGATCAAAGTTGTTAGATTTTCTATCTTGTCTATGAACATTGTTTAATGATGTAAAACTTTTTTTATTGGTTTTAATATTTATGATAAGTGTAGTGATTGTGATATATGTGTGTATGAGAAACAAGTGATGCTCCTTGTTTCTCATCATTAAAACTATTGTTAATGTCTATGTAGTGTCTGTTATTGACAACATTGAAATTGTATTCTTTCACGTTTGAACATTTATTAAAATCTTGGCAGTACTGTGTACTGTTGCACTCGTGCGATTAAAAAGCTACTTTAAGGTGACGAACCTTTTCATGCCGCGACTGTACACGACCAGCGACACACTAATTAACATATAACACACCACCCGTCGACATTTTAATAAACGACACGTTCCTCTCTTTTTTGGAACGAAGTACCTTATCGCACGTTAGTCGGCGGATGGTAGCTAGATGAAAAAGGTGTTAGCGAAAGAAAAAATGCTGACCACTGTATATTATAATACAATTTCTAACTTTAATGCAAGGATTAGATCTAAATTAATATCCATTAGTGTAATATACGCTGTTTTGCAAATAGGTCTTGTAATTGCCCTTATTAATATATTCGATGGTCTCCAATGGTCTTCGGAACTTCGTTCCAACCAGGTGTCCCAGAGACACCTCATTAGTTGGCAGGCACACAGGCAGGTGGCCCACTTGATGGATGGTGGTTACTGTCGCCTAGTGATGAGTATACGTGTGAGCCGGTACATATTCCCGTACAAAATACATTTCTACTGATACGGCCCAAAATTTGAAAATGTAAAGACTTCACAAAGGACGAACGAGACTTATGCTACAACAGTACTAACGCCTCTACGGATATTCACATGACAAAGAGGGACAATATGACATGTCACAGTACGACGGCTAGTAAAATGCGATGACCGAGGCAGATTAAATCCGATTCTTAACGAACATTTCCGAACTAGAAGTTTTGAACGGGACAAATGAGGGAATGAGGCTCACCGCTTCACCGGTCTCATCGCTTCAAATGTACTGCCGCGGTACAAACGATCTCGCCTCACATGAAGTGGTACATTGTACTAGTTCAGTATAAAACGTCATGTTATTTTTATAAACTCATTTTAAAATCATGTCCTACCCAACACTACTGTCGCCTATGAACGTGTGCAACACCGAGTGCATTGTCATTTATGAAATTTATGCATCTATGTTGGAGCCCAGAGGGAAAATCTCGGCGAGAAATTCTTTCCAGGGACTCAACTCTGCTATTTTAATATCTAAGTGTTGCCAAGATACTCAGAGTACGATTCCAATACGATAGCGTCAAAAATTCTTATTCTACTAAATCCCCAATATCGTCACGGCAGAATAACAGTAGTAAAAAATTGGTATTACCATTAGCAGAAGCGGCATTAGTCGAATGAATATTGAATAGCATCGGACTTTAAACATTTATATCGCTTATAAATATTTATAAAGTTAGAGTGGTTTGTCAAGAGCATGCCATTGGAATTAACAGAAGACCGAAATGAGGCAAACCTACAATTGAGACGATAGTGTCTGGGAATTTAAACGGGCTAGTAATAGCAGAATTGTGCCCCTGTTTGAAAGCTTTGCAATAAAAAAGTAATAAGGAACATAGATAATCATTAAGATAACAGGTAATTTGTTTGAAGTAGATTTCTGTGCAAACAATAATAATGACTTATTTGTAAAATAACTACCTACTTAACTAGTTTATAATAGGCCTTATTTTTATTGGGGCAATTGTCATATTATTATTTTGTCTATGGGCCAGTTAGAATATATTAAGACGACAGAATAACGAAATTAGGCCCCAATTCATTGTCGTACGCTGGACAAATATTCTAGTGAACCGTGTCAAGTTGTGTAGTTGACCGTGGAAGCTCAAGGAAATGGGGGCAAACACTTCTCGATGGTGAGCGGCGCGGCTGCAAAACTGATGCGTTAGTACTAGATCAAACAATTTCTCGGCACACTAGCGGGGTACCAGATAGATTATCAACAGCTGAGATCACATTTGCAATTTCTGAAGTCAGACAACTAGGACGTCGCTTGACAATGATAATTAATTTAGCATTTAAATACTCGCATATTCTGTACTATACTTAAACTAAATAAAACTGCATTTCAACTGTATTAGAAACGGCTTTAGATAAAAGCCAGTCTCCCAAACCCATCACCACCAACTATCACCTATTTTGGTACTTAATTCACTATGTTGGCAACACCGACAAATACAAATTATTATTTGATAAATTTGATTTGACATCTGTGAAAAAGATTAAACAGATGTGTTTAATGTTAAGAATAAATTTAATTAAAGAAAGTATTTTTAATTAAATAGGGCACGAACTTTCTATGAGATACAAATAATAATTGTCAATTTATACTTGTGACACGTCCTTAGCAATAAACTAAGGCATTTTTTTTCAATAACACTTATTATTGTATTACTTCATAAGAATAGAAGAGCTGTTACTCAACTTTTATTTCAGCATAACTTCTATAGTTTAGTTATTGTTCTAAGCTATTATTATTGCTATAATTAAATGCATTTCAAAATTATTTATATCTTACTTAGTTCGTTATAATGTAGCCATATGATAAAAATATTAATCATATGTAAATTATCTATACAGTGTTCCATATTTGAAACTTTTGCTAATTCACACAAATGTTGCAAAATAACAAATTTTCTACCAAATTAGTAGATTTGTTTTATCATAAACTACGTGTTATTTGCTCTTGATTGCTTTTTGGTGGGCTGTAATAGTGTCTCCATAACAACAGACGCTGCATCAACTTGGCTACACCTGGAAAAAGAATGTTTGACATTGTATTACGTGTACAGCTTGTTACCGCAGTCTTATTTATCTCCATTGTTTAGCGACAGTTAATAGAATCTGGCTAAGAATTAAGCTTGAAGATTTAAAAAAATGTATATTAATAGATACTTGACACTGGCTATATACAATGCAAAGCAATATTCATAAGAGATAAAGAGTCAATCAAGACAAATAGGCGATACCTTGGGAACATGTCGGTACATTTTAAATCAGTCCAACCGGTAAGTAATTCGTATAACATTGCGTCCAAAGCTTTGTCAGCCGACAAATCTCCAGTAATCATTCTTAGCGCCATTCTAAAAAAATCGAATAGATTAAATTTGCAGGCTTCAACAAAAATGCGCACTTCTGACATGGAAGAATGCACACACAATAGCTGATGTGTACCCAAACAATTTAAAATTATTAAATTAAAAAGGACTAAAAATTAAACACCATCTTCTCACGCTACTGCTTCATCTGGGATAATTTTATAGTTATTGACTGTTTCAATTTATTGATTGTTGCAGATGTAGCGGTGGGTTTAAAGCGTTATTTCTAATGCGATATTGTTATTAATTATTAATGACATTAAATATTGACAAATAAGGTATGTATATATATTACTACTATTCGTCATAGCCATTCGTTAACTGCGTTATTTTTAACGTTATAAATAAGATGCATTTGGCCACCGTTAACAACTATACATTATCCCAGATAAAGCATCACATGACATAAGAATAAACTAGTTTTCAATTTATAACAATAACCTTATATAAAAATAATTCTCAAAAACTCTTAAATTTTACTACATTACTACATGGTACCGCAGATGCCTCTTCTCGCTTTTTAATGTTTCAGTTCTTAAAGCATATTTTTTTGGATATTGTATAGAAACTCATTCAATTTTTGATTGATTTAGTTTATAAAAACAGAAAAATCGTGTACAGTTTTACATAACTAACACTTCCTCCCGATGTACTTGCGTGTTAGACCAATTTTAGTAGGGCGCGATAGTGTACTTATCGTGTAAGCGAAACAGAGCTAAGAATGTATAGCAACCGAGAGTCTGCCATTTCCACTTGCGAATAAAGTTCAGTATAGATTATTTGCATCTGTGAAACCGGTTTCATTTTTCTCCGCAAACGAAAAATGCCGATCGGAATTATAAGTTGTGTAAAACTATTATAAGGTAATCAAGAATTACATGTGCTGCCATCTAACAATGTAGAAATTAGGGCGTATTTAAAATTAGGTTTCGATAGAGCGATTGTCATAGTATTTATTTGCAACTAGCTGTGCCCGCGACTACATCCGCGTGGAATATTTTTTTTTGGGGAACCCTGAATAAAAGTAAATAATAGCCAAGTTACTCCTTATAACATGAGCTATCTGCCAGTGAAAGTCCCGTCAAAATCAGTCCAGCCGAGAGATTAGCCGGAACATCCAGACAGACAGACAAAAAATTTAAATATTTCGTTTTCAGAATGTCCTAGTCCGAATTATCCCCCTTTTTTACATTTTTATTTTGACATTACAAACAGATACTTCAATTTTATTTATCTGCATAAATGTGAAGGTTCATAAAAAATATTAATAAAATAAAAATAATAAAGCATACCCATTTATCCTCGCCATAGTACCATACGGCGCATTTAATTTCGATGTTGCTACCAAATTCTTACAATACAACAACCAAATACAGTCGAGTTCGGTATAAATTTCACCCGTTGTGTTGGCAACATTATCAGTCTTGTTGAATGACGTCTGAAGGCGGTTCAACGCGTTAGTGTTGTCATCAACATTTCTGGAGATTTGGTTCTGTATGTTTGTATTTACGGTCTCTTTGTTTGATGACAGTTGTATTAATATCAATCTGGAATTACAAATGAAGTGTTTTAGAAAATATAACACATAAATAAGGGGGTGGCTATCGCGGGCGTTATGGGGGGAGGGTTAAAAAGATAAAAGAATAAAATATGCATAAAATTATATTAATATTTATATTAAAAAATCAAAAAATAAAAATTACATAACAAAAGATTGTTTGTCGGACTTAAATTTAATCGGCGAGAGATAAAAATAATGCAGTTTTTACCAAGCGTCTACTCGATCAGTAGTAAAAATATTAACCTTTTTTTTATATCTCATTTTTTCATCAAAAATAAAATAATCAATAGTTTTGGTACCGCTGTGAAGCAGTAGTACCCATTTGGGGGATTAAGGGGCTGGTTGAACTCCTAAACCCCACCTCTGGAGCAGGGACATAAGACGTAAATCCGAATTTAATATTGGTGAAATAAAAATCAAGCAAAATGTCGCGCTTAAAACTGTTAAAACGTAAAATTATATGTACTCACTAGTCGCAAAAACTTAAGAAAATACGACATTAATAGGATGCTGTTACCTTGCGTTCTTATAAGCTCTTCCTAGATGTATTGCAGCTCTAGCAGTGCTCATGCCAACTTCCAGAATGTTCTCGAACAGATTTTTTCCGAAATTAAAATCTTCCGCGGTCTCTTGTCTATGGTTTTGTCTTTTTCTGCAAATAATAATGGGGTTACAAGACCTTCTAATTACAAAACGCCGATAGATATTATTTTAGATCTTATGGCGTTGCATTAAAGTTCAAAAAAATACACTTGAGTTAAAGCTTGTATAGTACAAGCGTTATGCACATTTGCAACAACACCAAGGGGACTACAAATGCGCTGTTGCTTTCTAAAAGGAGATTGGAACCTGGCCACTGATGTTGAAACACGACTCAAGGTTGCTATGGCGGCATACTCGAAATCAGGGGTGGTAGCCATCCAGACGAGCAAATACGCTACCACCTGGCTGTGGGTTGTTTTGTCGCCTCTTACGACGGAGCGCCCCAACGCAGGAAATTGTATTATTTTTCGTTCCTGCATGAAACACGCTTCGCTAGAGGCTAACCGTTTTACTACGATATTCTGTGAGAGCATGGTATCATACCGATCGGGCCGGCTCTAATAGCTGTGATCAAGATAATGATTCCAGGGTGGCTCTATCATGTAGGTACATAATGAAGAATTAAAAAACTCTTACATATTAAACTCATGCGAGTGTTGGATCTCATTGTGTTTAGCTTCAATCTTACTGGGATCCAAGAATAAGGCGTTAAACGCAAAAACGTCTGGGTCCTTCATCATCTTCGCTCTAGCCGCTTCCTGTAACATAAAATTATTCCAAATAATTATATTAATATTATTATAAATGAGAAAGATTATGAGGGTAGATGTTTTTTATTCTTTCACGCAAAAAAATCTGAACTAGATTTATTTAAACTACCATAAAATAGGTTCAGATGCAGCAGGGATACTAGAAATAAAATATAAATTACTCACTTGACTCTCCCAAGCCATTAACTGTATATTGTGAAGCAACATAACATCTAAAGTTAAAATTCCAAATGACAATAAATCTGTACTATTTGTCAATAAAACTTTCCTATTTTGACTGCTCCTTGTATAATTTTCCCCGAAGTATATATCTTTTAGTTTATTCATTATAATGGTAACATTGCCGTCGATCAAACTTTCATTTAAAGCTTTGAGTACTTCACTAAAATTATTCTTTGACGTATTTTTGGTAGGATTGGTAGAATTTTTTAAAACGTCAAAATCAGGATCTTTAGTTACCCAGTCATGTAATTCTTGTACTTTTTCAATTAAATAACCAGTCATTGTGTTACTTTCCATATAGTCGTCGTACAAATTCTCGTCGTTGTAGTAATCTTCGAAATCATGTTGCTTTAAAACGTTCAGATAATTTTCCGGTAAGTGTGACCTGTTTATTATTGGTTTGAAAATTGGTAACTTTTGATCAGTCAAATCGCTTCGTATTTCTGTTTCTACCAAATCATTTTGTATTGATTTCGGCTGAATCTCTTCGTGAGGGTTTACTTTTGATTCAGAAAAATCTTGATAGTTGACGTTTAAGATGTCCCCATTTTGTACATTGTCGCCATGTCTGTCAGCCATTTTGGGTTGATCTTTCTTTTCAATTTTTCTTTCCTCGTGATGTAAGAAATCGTGCAACGGATGAATTTGAGGCTTGTTTATCAAATTTAGTTTCTTATTTTCACGGTTTGCAACTATATTTTTAAATATTGATAGTTTTTCGAAGACCGGTATGTCATTATCTTCGGTGCTAGTTGTTATATCAGTGTCAGTGGCTTCAATAGATTCTGTCGTTTCTTGTTTTGGATAAAAGTTTGCGTATATAGATTCCTATAATAAAAAGATAGCTGGATTATAACTCAATGTATAATTATTATTAAAAATACTCCATAGCTTGAGTAGTCAAAAAAGTTTAAAGATAGCCCCTTTTTCACCGTCTTAAGGGTAGAATTTCCAAAAACGCCAATACACGTGTACACTTATTTCTAACCAGAAGCAGGTATATATACCTGCTTCTGATACAACAGGCACTACATGTCATAACGTTTCGTGTCTGTTACTACGAAAATGACGGATTTTCACTTAAAGGGTGAATTTTCAAAAATCCTTTCTTAGTGCGCATCTTCTTTTTTTATTGCATGCCGCCAACTTGTTCATTTTAATTATTTAGTTTTAATTTTGTTTATGGTTATTACTCTATGGGATCCTAATCTAATGTGGCAACATTAATGCCAACATTATAAGCAAGGACGCAAGCGCGAAGCTAATATTAATCTGTGTAGCATGCAATACAGCGCACCGTGATATGACAGCGCGGGCTCACAACGTTCCCGCCGATTCTCTTGGCGCCAAAACACCATCTACCGAGTATCAAAAACCGAACGACAGTTCGGGACAGTTCGACACACGTCTTCAACGGGCACACGAAATTCGTGATCGTGTACAAATTCAGTTCTCTCGCTTGCTGCTTACCCTCACCTAAACCAAAATCCTTCTGTATTTTTTTTTTATTTGTAAATAACAGATAGAGTGTGTATGTATTAAAGTACGATACGAAGATATATTTTATTCCCCGTACACCGCTCAGTGGATACAACGTAACCGACAACCAACCACACAACCCTCACTAATTTACCACCGCTTTGCAATATGTTGTGGCTTGAAGAGAAGAAGCGGCGCAAGAGAAAAAATTATTAGCTAAGAGAACATAAAAGTTCTTCAGCGTCGTTAAATATTATGGAATTCAAAAAATTAGTTAGGCTTTGTCTTAAGTTTAAAATACCTTTTGCAACAAAGAATATACATAGGTCTAAATGTCGTTTGTGATAAAATGGAGGTAAACGCTTGATATGTAAGTACAAGTATTTTAAAAAGTAGATTAAAATTTCTATTTTTATTTTAAAGTAAAGAAAGACACTCACGGGTGGATCGGCATACAGTCCCCTGGTGGTGAATGTTTCGCTGGTGCCCCATTTGGTGATCACCACAGTCGCCAGTACTAAAGCAGCACAAACAGCAAAACACGAAGCGCTGGCCACTATCCATACTTTCAAGGGGACCTGAAAGGAAAGAATATGAAAACGTAAGTGGGAGGAAGTTTAAGACTCAATTTGTGTTTGAAAGTCTTAACATTGATTTTTTTACTTATAGACATGTTATTTTGTAAGTATAGTTTTATTTACAGTATAATTTAGTTTAAGTTTATAGTATAGTTTAGTATGGCTATAGTTGTATTTTTTTTTTAATTGAGAGGTTCTGTCACTGTCATTTTTTATTCACTTTGTATTAAAAATGGTTCAACGTAATTATCACACATTTTATTACATAAAATTTGCTATCGATCAGTGATAAAAAGACACATAGGAATTCGATTTTTTTAAATCCGATCATTTTAAATCATTGCCAGAAAAATTTCAGCGGGGTTCCCATGATAGAATAGAGTAGAATAATTTATTGCTAGAAATATATGTACATAGGTGTTTTCTTTTTTGTGGTAATTGTCTCAATACATTTTGCCTTATTAGGCGTGCAATTTTCAGATCTTATAACTAAATCTAAATTGGTACTAATTATCAAGAAAAATTAAATAAATTAGATAATATTAAATATCACGCAAAGCATTAATTAAATAAGAATACATTAATAATCATTAGAATTTATCACTTATATAATCCTCGATTTCTTAGTAGCATTTCATTATCAAAAATTTCTTTAGGTGTCTCTTAAATAATAATATGGATTTTTGCTTCTTTATACTGTCAGGTAATTTATTGTAAAATTATGATAAAAATTAGCGTGGAATTCATGTCTAAGAAGTTGCTGACGATCAGCGAAGACCGTATCGAAATCAGTCCAGTAGTTTTTACGGGAATCCCGAAGAAACAGACAAGAAATTAAAAAAAAATTGCATCGTATTCTCCACTGTGTATATGGCTTTCAGTTTTTTTTAAATAGAGCTTCAATGTACAGACACGGCATTTTCAGAATTTTATAATATTGTTATGAGTTGCAGGACTCGAATTAAAATGCCGTTGGAATTATTTTTAGTTTATTAAAACTATACAAACACGTATAACACAGGTACAAATATAACCGAACACAACAAATCCAAACGTAATGCAGTAGGTCGTAATTCAATAAAACACGCTAAGCCCGTCAATATTAGATTCCCGAATATTGACGTACACACGTCACGCCTTGATCGTAGTTGTCGCTCAACTGACCCCGTCTCTCCATCAGGCCATCGTTTTATACTGCACAAATGCAAATATGCCTGCCTGGCAAGCGTCGACGTAATTTCCTAGAATCAGCCTGTACACATAATCCGTAACACCTGGCTAATGACAATAGGCTGTGCTCCACAATAAGTAAACAAAAGAAGACGATCATAAAAGGATTACAATTAGTTCAAATGCCGAGAGGTAATAAATGCTTTTACAGACTGTACGTGGAATTTGTCTTTGTCAAAGCCTAAGTTGTAACAATATTATAGATTAGGAATTACTGTACACAATAGAACAGTAATACTTCTGAACCTGATAATAAAGCATTGTAAAGGATCTGGCCTGTCTTATAGCAATAGATACAAGAAATGACTGTTACTATTAATATCTCATCAAAATCACCTAACACTATCGTCTTAATCCAGTGGTTCCCAAACTTATTTTGTATACTGCCACTTTGAGAATAATTTATTTTTTAGCGCCCCCATTTTTTCACCTACTTAAAAACCACTATAACGTCAAATCAAATTAATTGATTATTGTGAGCTATATTAGCGGAGATTAAACATTCATTCTAAACGAGACTTTTACTATAGCCCGCAAGAGTTAACTTGAGACCTAAGCGCAGTAGGTAGTACACAACGGCCCCCCTTTAGGCCTGCAGCGCCCACAAGGGGGCGTTATCGCCCACTTTGGCAAAGGATTTCTTAATCGTAGATTTGATTTCGGTATTCTTTAATTCCAATAGTGTGCCCGTGGCACGTCGCTCTGTAAATATTTCTAAGCGAAAATTCGCGTAATGATACTCTAAAATTTTGGTAGTTTTTCTGTATGTTTATTTCGGCTAACGACATTTCTGGTAATGGTATTACCAATTTTCAAAGAAATTTGCAAAAAACCTCGTCGATGCCACCCGTGATCAGAAGGCTGGCTCATATTATGTCGCCCAACGAATAAGCATCGCTATACAGCGCGGCAATGCAGCCAGCCTTCTGGGCACGCTACCATCTGACAGGGATTTGTTAGTCTATAATCGTTTGTACTATTTATAACTTAGTTTATAATTGTATTTTTTAAGTTTTTTTCTGCTATTACGATATCGAGAAGATTTTGTGGACTTTATAGAATACGAATTTTTGACACTATCGCAATGGAGCGTACTTTGAATATTTTCACAATGCCATGGGCATGATATCGAAATAGTAGAATTGGGGCCTTATTGGAGAGCATATTACGAGTTACGTTTTTAACTTGGAAATTGTCTCTCCTAGTGTTCTTCTTCTAGTATTTTTTTTATTGCATGAGTTCAAGCAGACAGGCAGACGGCCCACTTGATGGAAAGCGGTTACCATCGCCTATGGACATTTGCAACACTAAAGATGCTACAAATGGGCTGCTGCTCTCTTAAGGGAGACTGGAACCTGGTCACTAGTGCCAGAACACAAATCAAGGTTGTTATGGCGGCATACTCTAGACCAGGGGTGGTCGCCATCCAGTCGGGCAAATACCCTACCACCTGGCTGTGGGTTGTTTTGTCGCCTCTTCCCCAACGCAGGAAATTGTATTCTTTTTTCGTTCCTGCACGGATAAAAGTATCTTGGATTACCTAAACTCTGTGCCACAAACATAAGTGTGAGGTGTTGATTATAATTAAATCTAGAATTGATTACATAACTTCCTTAAAAGTACAAGTAATGGAGTAATGTAAGATATTTAGGGATGCGAGCGATGTATCGATATTTAAAAATATCAACATCAATATCTTATTTTTTTATTGCATGAGTTCAAGCAGACAGGCAGACGGCCCACCTGATGAAAACCGGTTAACATTGCCTATGGACATTTGCAACACCAAAGGTACTACAAATCCGCTGCTGCTCTCTTAAAGGAGACTGCAACTTGTCCACCAATGCCGGAACACAAGTGATGGTTGTTAAGGCGGCATATTCTAAACCAGGTGGTAACCATCCAGACACGCAAAAACCCTACCACCTGGCTGTGGGTTGTTTTGTCGCCTTTTACGACAGACCGCCCGGCCACAGGAAATTGTATTCTTTGTCCGTTCCTGTACGGATGAAAGGCATCTTGCCGAGCCATCTAACAACAAAAGATGCTGTATTTTCCAAATGCTGATATTAGATGTATCAACCAAATTGAATCAGTTCGGTTGATAGTCAAAATACTGAAAAATAATGCAATGTTCCATGACATTATAATAGCGGCTCACAAACATCCCATTGCTGGGCTCGGGTCTGTGGGACGCTTATATAGGGAACGGCCAGCACATCCGCCACGCTCGTCCAAGGCGGCTTGGCAGGTTTGAAACATCGGTTATCTCGATGTGCAGGTTTCATCACGTTGTTTTACTTCACCGTTGTTAGCACGTGGTAATTGGTAATTATATGCACATTAGGTCAGGAAAAGTGCCTAAGTAGTGCATTAGTTGCATTTCTGGTCAGGATTTGAACTCGTGCCTTTTGAGTTTGGGATGCGTGCGATACCATTAAGCTACCACGGCTTGTTTCAGTGCCATTGAATGATTCAAATTTTTGTCTATATGGATCACTTTTGTTGATTAATCCAAATTGAAAGACAGAAATGAACCGTCTAATATCAGTTTATTAATGTAAATGATCAAAAATAATGGTTACGATATCGTACCCTAAAGATTTACACCCTTAATAAAAAAATATGAGTTTTTAAATTTTATAACACGTTTCAATATTTATTCTTATATAGTACAAAATATTGATGCAAACCGGCCCTTGCAGGTGTTTTGTTACCCCTTTGAATTTGAGTGATCTATTGTTCACGCTAATTTTTTTGTTCACGCCGCCGTAAGACGTCATAAAACCTTTTTTCCTCTGTTGATATTTCACGCGAATTCTTGAACGCCATTAACCTGACCATTTGACGATTTCAAGAACCAGTAGGCAGCATGTAGGTTAGTTGGAAAATGCACCAGTCGTGTTCTGACTCTGAACGAAGCGTAACCTAGTGCACTTTCGGAGCGATCTTATAAAGACGAACCTTGCGCAATTTATGTGATAACAATTTTCTGCCCTACGATTTGGTTTTGTTTGTGTGTGTACTTCTAATAAACTTTGTGATAATAATAACGGTCTTTTCTAATTTATATCGTAAAATTCGTAACAATATTATAATCCAATTATTTAAAAAAAATATTTAGCCTACAATTCATGGGTGTTGAGTGTCTGCTGAAAAATATACTTAAATGTAATTACATTATTTGTAATTACATTTAAGTATATTTTTCAGTCAGTCATTTGTAATACCGTAACTGTCAAATTGGTTAATTAGCCAATTTGACAATTAAGGTATTCCCTGTTCACGATACCTTGACGCGCGGGATTAAGTACTATCGATATGTCATTCGCTGACATCGATATTTGAAAATATCGACAATTTTCATGAACGATGTCACATCCCTATTATTAAAGTAATAACAAGACATAACTTCCGTAGTTGCGCTCATTGCTTACTTATTACTATTGCTTCACTTAATGACACACTGTAGATGGTCAATGAACTTTAAATATGAATTGCAAATTATGTATCATACTGTATATATACAACGGTTATTAATTTAGGCCTGATTCAGATTACGTCTTGGTTACACCTGTTAGGGCCGGCTCCGTCGATGTGACACCACACACTCACAGAATATCGGCGTCAAACGGTTAGCCTTATGCTAATCCTGTTACGTGTGATATGTAGTTGAAGGTATCAAAACACCCGATCATTTATAATATTTATAATTTTGCGTTTGTTATGTACATGGCCAAAACAATTAACATGTAATATATAATTAGATTAATTAGGATTTAAAATACTGGACGCAATAAGATCCATCTCTTTCTGTTCACTTATGTTAGTAATTAATAATTTATTATTGACGTTATTTATTAATTAAAATGACAAATTAAGTACTATTTAGATAAGACGATTGCAATAGCACGTGTTTGTAATGCAAACTCCTTTGCCAAATTTACCAAGTATGTTAGAGAGATTTATTTCATCCTTGTGATTGACCCTAACGATCGATGCAATAAAATTATAGGGTGTAATTTTTACAGATTTTTCAGTCGGTTCGATTCCCGGGTGGAGCAAGAGAATTTTCGAAAATCTTTGAATGCAGTTTTATATCTTTTCAAAAATAAAGAAATGTTTCTTTGGAGTAAAATTTTCTATCTCTACTATTTAGAGTACTTTCCCTCCAGGAGGCCTTAAAAAATTCCACCTTGTATAGACTTTAAGTACATAAGAATTTTGAAAAAAGAGAACAAATAAATATATCTCGGCAAGCACTCTAGCGAATTGTATTCGAATAAATGATTCGATACAAGTTGTTACACGAGTATTTATTTTAATTTTAATTTAGAATTAACGTATTTATTGTTGGTATTAATCAAACGTATTTATTTATTTTTACTAATTAAATATTATATAAGTAGAATTAGTTTTATTAATTATTGTTATTATTCATTATTTAATTAACAACTTTGGGTCGTTGTGTCGAATATAATTCCGGCACAGCAATATGCTGAGTGCAAACCTTGTTCGCTGAAAATGCGGCGAACAAATTCTCAAAATATGCTCTGTGTATAATAATGTATAACGAATGTACTTATGTCGCTATTTCTTCAAATAAAGTTGTTCTTTCTTTCTTTCTATATAATGAAGTTCAATAGATAATTACAAGCTACCTAATTAATTATTCATTAAAGCAAATAAAAAAAACATTGAAATTGTTTAACTTGAGAAAAGCTTAGGTTATTACTTAAATTTTATGTATATAGCGCGTGGGTTAGAGTGAGAGAGGAGGAGCCTGCCTACCGCTGCCGTATGCGTGAGAGAAAGGGAAGCCAAACCAACTGGCGCCGTAACGCGTTACGCAACGAAGCGGTTTACCGTCCCATAAGAAGTTATCACTTCAAAAATACTTACAGCAGTTTTGCTAGGTATCCTCTCACAAACGATAGGCCTGGGTGGCAGAGGTCGGCGTGGTATGGACGTGATGTCAACCGCAGGTGGCTTCCGACCACTTCGACTCCAGTCCGTGGAGACAGTTGCTTGACTGTCGCATGATGAGGAAGAGTGCGGCCGCTTCTCGTATTCGTATTGGAACATCGCTGGGGACAAATTGATATCATGGCTAGTACACCATCAATTACCATGCGCACATAAAATAGAAAGATAATGAAACTTAACATAAATTAAACTACATGATAGAATAAAAACTATTGGAAACATATTGTTACAACTCGGGTCCCGACAAATACAAAATTCACCTGCATATCTGAAACAAAGCACATTTATTACCCGTCGGCATTTGAACATTGAAATTCTTTTATGGTCATCTTCTTTTGTTTACTTATTGGCATACGGCCTATTGTTGTACTGTAATCTGTAATCATTAGTCAGGTGTTACGGATTTTAAAGTAAAAGCTGATTGTAGGAATTTCTGTCCACGTTGCCGGGCGGACATATTGCATTTGGGCAGTATAAAACGATGACCTGATGGAGGTGGGGAGGCAGTGGAGCGAGAACCACGAGCGAAGCAAGACGTGTATACTACAATCGGGAATCTAATAAGTGACGGACTTTGCGCGTTTTATTGAGTTACGACCTTCTGCATTACGTTTGGACTTGTTGTGTTCGGTTATATTTATACCTGTGTTATACGTGTTTGTATAGTTCTAATAAACTCTATAATAATTCTAACGGCATTTTAATTCGAGTCTCGCGACTCGTAACAATATTTACAGGCAAAAAATGATTTTTTTATTTTTTATTGTAGGAGTTCAGCAGACAGGCAGACGGTCCACTTGATGGAAAGCGGTTACCATCGCCTATGGACATTTGCAACACCAAAGGTGCTACAAATGCGCTGCTGCTCTCTGAAGGGAAACTGGAACCTGGTCACTAATAACGGAACACAACTCAAGGTTGTTATAGCGACATACTTTAGACCAGGGGTGGTAGTCATCCAGTCAGGCAAATGCCCTACCACCTGGCTGTGGGTTGTTTTGTCGCCTCTTACGACAGGCCGCGCCAACGCAGGAAATTGTATTCTTTCTCCATTTCTACACAGATAAAAATGTAACGTAATCCAGATCGCTGTCGGTGGGGAACGCATTGTACAATCTCGAACCATTTACACATTACTCTAGACATATAACAGATTATATATATATATATATATATATATAATTCTTCTGAACGTTTGTTGACAGTGAACTCCTAAACGGCTGGACCGGTTTTGATGATCTTTGTTTTG
Source organism: Dendrolimus houi (assembly GCA_039645545.1). Lineage (NCBI taxonomy): Eukaryota > Metazoa > Arthropoda > Insecta > Lepidoptera > Lasiocampidae > Dendrolimus > Dendrolimus houi. The sequence continues at coordinate 1,274,116 of CM077146.1, forward strand.
TGTGTTTGAATGGGTCCCCGGATGGTTTAGATTCACAATTGGAACCGGTAGATGGCGCTGAGATCGGGTTCTAGAATTCTTCTAATCACCTAGACCGATTTTGGTGATTTTGTTTTTATGTCATGAAACAGTCTTTTAGGAAGTCAGAAAATGTGGCGGTACGAAGTTCGCCGGGTCAGCTAGTATATATATATATATTCTCTGTTATGGTGCAATTTTCCAAAACTCAATCCGGACACCTTAAATAGAGGTCAGTAAGCTAGTCTCGTGGCTTAATTACCTTACGAAACACGCCGTGTAGAGATCTAACATGCTAGGAAGAGCTATTAAAGATAATAGTAGCTTAAGATCATCTTCATAACGTTTCCCACGCTTGTTAAATCAAATTTCACGGTGCATGACGACCATTATTATGGTAAACTGTTAGAAAGATTGTTTATATGTGACTGCTTGTATTATAGAAGAGTACAAATGGTATGATGATATCAACCAGTGAAATATCTATCTCCTACATTTTAAACAAGTAGATATTAATAGTTTTTTTTATGACAAAAACTGGATATAATTCTAGTTTCAATTCTTGGAAATATTAATTGTTTATTAAATATAACTAAAATACAGTATGTAGCAGATCACTGCCAATGGGGAGCGTGTTCAGAAGGCTGCCTCGCTGTACGGCTGCAGGCCGGCAAAATAAAGTAGAAAATAATAGGGGCGCCACTTTCGCTTTGTCTAAACTCTGGCAACTCCAATATTAGGTCAAGAATAATTTCGGTACTTACTAGTAATTTTTAGTACGACATCAAACATCGTGAAGTATCAAGTTGCTTTAGTTACGACGCAAGCGTTTGGTCAACATAGCCTATGGTGGTTACTTTAATAATAATGACTATAATTTTGTAAGCAACAGTTTTAACACCTTGTGACAGATCACAGAACAATTACTTTATCAAAAGTAGCTATTAAACCATAACAAACCTATTATATCGACTGTTCTTTGATAAATATCATCGAATTGTAACGAAAAGATTTTTGCTTCAAATTCCACTAGACATTCTTGGTAAACTTTAAAAATCACTTCTCACGTGAAACTTGGTATTGTTTATATTGCGTATTTAGTTAGTTTGAGCCGATTTTAGACTCAAAATTCTATGTTGCCGGGATACAGACATAGAGTGTAGTACAGCAACTGCCGCCAAAAAAAATTGTAACTTTAATTTTAAGTATTATTCAAAATGTGTTATTACCATAAGTTTTAGATATAATTATATAAGGCCTAGAAATAAGTTTATATAAATAAATGATTTGAACTTCTTTACTTCAAATCAGGTTGGCTTCGACTCGCCTCTTTGTTTTGCTGGGCAGTTGTGTAAAGTATATGGACTTAGATTCTTTGTTATTGTAGTGAATTGAACAAGAAACAGTAAAGTTTTAGGTCTAATATATATAAAAAACCTAATTTAGTTTTTACGTGAGTGACATAGCGCTACATGTGGCTTTTCACGCGGCGTAACCGCGGGAAAACTCTTGTAATGTGATAACTTTCTAATCATGCCGTGTCTGTACATTGAAGCTATTTAAAAAACAAACAACAGGAATATAATCTATATAAATGACGGAGAACACGATGCATTTTTTTAGATTTCTTGTCGGTTTGTTTATTATTCGGGATTCATGTAAAGATTAATGGGCCGATTTCGATGCGATTTTCGCTGATCGACAGCAAATTCTTAGACTTAACATCTGAGCTACTTTTTATCGTGGGAATCCAGCGGGAATTTTCCCGCAAGCGGTTTGAAGTTCTTCGGGTGCATAAAAATTTGCTTATTCCGACAGTTTACATTTAACCGATTAGCTTACGTACTTTTTTAAATTCTATGATACTTTGCGTCCCGGGAATCCCGCGACAATTTCCAATCAAGCGTGGATGAAGTCGTGGGTATATCCTAGTTTTCAATAATTATTTCTGCTATGTTATTGACATGAAGGCTGCTGTGGATGCAAGAGTTCCCGATGGGGTCCCTGCGCGTGACCACTATCCAAACATTGGCTAAAATGTTTGTCAAATAAATACATTTGTCCATTGGTATTTTGTGTCGTTCCGTTTCACAGAGAAACGCATTAACGCTCTGATTATTTTCGCAATTATTTAATACAGATGATATTATCTATGCATCCGGTGTCATTGAACTCTGGTTTCATTTTGAATTTTTGTTGTCGTTCTTGAGTTGTGTTCTGGCATCAGTGCATACAGTCCAGTCCCCCACCGAGGACGGCAGCATACTTGCAACACATCTGCCGCTGCAAATGTCCATGGGAAATAGTAACCGCTTTCCATCAGGTGGTTCGTCAACCTGTCTGCCGTACTCCAACAATAAAAAAGGATGATGCTTCTTAAAATAAAATCTAAAGAGAGACTGATCAGAGAAAAGAGTTGAGATTTGGAATCCAGTGTGGTTGGTATGTAAGTCGTGTAGCGTAATGGCTAGCGCACGTGTCCCTAACTCAAAGGGCGCGGGTTCGATCCTGGCCGGAACGCATGCACCACTTAGGCAATTTTCCGACCTAATGTGCATATTGTTATAGTTATCACGTGCTAACAACGGTGAAGGAAAACATCGTGATGCAACCTGCACATGGAGATAACTGATGTGTCAAACCTGCCAAGCCGCCTTGGACAAGCGTGGCGGGTATACTGACCGTTCCCCGTTGTCCGTATGATAGAAGGCCCGAGCCCAGCAGTGGGACATTTATGGGCTGTTATATATTATATTATTATGGTTGGTATGTCACTTATTCCTTGGAAGATGAGACGGCCGCTTGTGTGGGACGCGAAGTGTGTCGACACTCTGGCGCCGTTGCATCTTCCAATCACTGCGTTAGGAGCTGGCAACGCTGCTTCAAAAGCTGAAGCTCTCAAACGGCGCAAAGATGGAACCTTAGGAAGGGCTTACATATTGTGCCGTTTGGAGTTGAGACATTAGGTCCGTGGGGTCGATTAGCAAAGAGTTTCTTCAAAGTTTGTAAGAAACTTTGATGACCCGTGATCAGAAGGTTGACGCATATTTCGCCCAACGTATAAATATCGCCATACAACGCGCTGCAATGAAGCCAGCCTTCTAGGCACGCTCGCAACTGACAGCGATTTGTTACATTGTCTTTAATTTTTCTTCTAATATCTCCTTGGACATTGGTTTGCCTGGAAGAGATCGCTACAAGCGATAAGGCCGCCCATTGTTCTAATGGAAATGTATTCATATTAAATTGTCTATATTTATGTTATGGTGAACAATAAAGAGTTTTCATTCATTCATTCTTTAATTTATATTTATAAGTTTATTTTTAGTATTGTGGCAACCGAGGGTAGAACTTTCCGTCAGCTTAAGCCGGTCTCAAGACTTTTAGAAAAAGGTAGAAGATTCTGGAAAGAAAAGACAAGGACAGGCATATGTTGGAAAGGGATAGACGATAAACGAAAGTTCTCGAATAGAAAGTTCGGGAAGGAAAAGACAGGGATAGATAAATGTTTAGAAAGGGACAGATAGTGAATAAAAGAATAACGAAATTATGGGTTCCAGAAAATTCTTCCGGGTATATAAGTAGCGTAAGGCGCGCCTACCGGGCAGTTTAGAGTTGAGTTCAGTTCAAGACAGTGAAGCGACAAGTGCGATACGAAAGAGTTGGAAGAAGAGTTTAACAGAAGACAGTGACGAGTTTAGTGGTTAATTTAGTGAACAGTGTAGTGGACAGTTTAGTGAAGGAGTTTTGTGTAGTTTAAAAGGAGGTCCAGAGGCGAGCTACGCGCAGTAAATTCTGTGGTGAACACTGCAACAGCAGAAGGTGTGTCTACGCAATATCGGCGACGGTATTGTGAGTGAGACATCTTATCATCGGTACAGTGCGTCTTTCGTTATATGTGTAGGGGCAACCCTGCAGAGTAGAATCACGCACCGCTGTGTAAGGCAATAAAAGCATTTATTTAAAAAGTGGTGTTTTCTTCCAATCCTAAGTGCGTACCCCGCTCGCACGTAACAGTATTTATCGGAAAGCTGGAGTTTACCTCGCTCAAAGAATTAGCCTCTGTAACCAGCCAGGTAATGCTGCCAGCCTTCTAGGTACAATGCGCAGCGACAGTGGTTGGTGGGGCTGGATGGGCTTTAGTATAGGTTTTAATTTTTTTACTTCAAATATATAAAATTCTCGTGTCGTGGTATTAGTTACCAAACTCCTCCGAAACGGCTGAACCAATTTGTATGGAGTTTTGTGTGCATATCGGGTAAGTCTGAGAATCGACCAACATCTATTTTTCATACCCCTAAATGGTAAGGGTGACCCACCCCAAATTTTTTTCAAATATTTTTAGGACTACATTTTGTTTTATGATTCGGCATTAAAATATACATAAAACCCTGAATTTTCAACCTTCTACCACCAACTAAAAATTTTTAATAGTGATATTAGTACTTTAATAATTTTCTACCCTCGGCGGTCGATAATAATTGATCAGTTATTCCCGCCTGGCGTCTACTGGTGTCACTTCTCACCCCTTAAACAGCACGGAGTAGGGATGAGAACGAAGTCTGTCTCCTGTCTTTCTCACACAATAAGCTTTCTCTCACTCACTAAAGTTTAGGGCCTAAACCGTTTTCGGCCATTATTACTGATTGCGCGTCGATCATTTAGTCCCGGTAGATGGCGCTGTAATCGGGTTCTAGATTTTTATTTTTTAAAGGCAGTATAACATCTGCCGGGTAAAGCTAGGTGTATATATATTGTAAGTTCGTTTTATTTATAGGATAGTTTTATTTTTAGAAGTTTAATGTTTTACATAGGATTGTATGTAATAAACCACAAATAATAACTAGGAGTCATCTAACATAAATTATTAGTATTTAATTATATTTTTTAAATTAGTTTTATTTTGATAATGTAGCTTATGATTATAATCTATTTGTTTCAATAAAAAACTTCCAGTTTTGTAGTTTTTCCTGAGCGGCAGCGTTGGTAACTTCGAATGTTGCAAATCTCCATAGGCGACAGTAAGCACTATCCATGATGGCCGTCAACGTGTCTGCTGTACTCCAGCTATGTTACAAGTTACTCCTCACTCCTCAAATTTTAAAACAATGACAAAAGCAAGACTTATTTAGGTATAAACAACTAATTACAATTCATGAATATAAATCAATGTATTACGGTAACTTAATTAAAATACGACCCGGTATAAATTAATTTGTTACAAATACTTAATTATACATACTTTCATTACTTGTGTGTTTGAAGATTATTTAAAAGCATTATCACAGCTATCTCAGTAAATACAGTTGTGCATCCTAGTTTATTTTGAGAGCAAGCAACACTGGTTATGTTGTATTAAATTATTATTTCGGTGCTATTTCTCTCTATATAGAAAATTTACTCCATTTTATTTTCTTAACTAGCTGAGCCCGCGACTTCATCCCTAAAAAAAGTAAAAAATAATTATAAAAAAAAAACAAAGAAAAACGTGTAATTGTCAAAGGCGTCGCACGCAAAATCGATATTAATTTAATGAACTAGAACATTTCTATGGTCATAGATAATACACTATATATAAAATAGATGAGCCTCTCTGGAATAAAAATATCATTTACCCTGTCCAATAGATGGAGCTACAATCGATAATTCTATAAATTCCATTACATGATACTAATAACTTATAACTTGTTCTAAATTAGAGTAAAGGGAAAGACAATAAAATTAGTTTATAAAACTTATATATAATACTAAAACATGGTTTACATTAAACTTAATGTAAAAGTGTGCGAGATTCACCAAATATGGCCATAAGTTGTGGTTTCATTTATGCTCTTAAGGTCTCGTCAGTGCGATGTGTTTATTCAACGATATTGCACAGCGCCATCTTAAGTGAACTAATGGAAACTAATTATAAATTTTGCCGTTCCAGAGCACACAGATGGCGCTAGTTTCGGTACATATTTTTATTTTTCGATTATGTAGTGGAGGGAGATCTACTGGGATGTTTAGAGTTGCATGCCGCAATTGGATAAATGATGTTGGCAGTTAGCACTCAGTATATTGCCGTGCCGAAAGTTAATCCGACATAGTATTGATTTCTTCTGATTTTCAATGGCCAACTCTTACTCTATACATTTTATTGAGACCCGTCTATAGTATAGACTCTATACTAATATTATAAAGAGAAATGATTTGTATTTTTGTATGTTTGTAACGAATAAACTCAAAAACCACTGGACAGACGGCCGGACAGACTTTCGCATTTATAGTATTAATAGAGAAATAGGGATGCTGGCGTCGGCGTCTATTGGTTTCGAGGCGAGCGAGACCACGCTCCCCTGGTGCCGTTCCTTCGAATTACAATTTTTAGCAGTGGACCCAGTGATGGATTTACACTAGGGGCACTAAGGACTAGTGCCCAGGGCGACGAAATTTTCGAGAGCGGCAAAATTTGGAGTGTCGGCAAAAAACATTTCAACTTAACGCTATAAAAATGTTAGATTTTCAAAATTGGGAAGTTATTGGTTTCATGCCATATCTTAAATCGAGTTCTCATTGGATATTCACGTTTTCAAGTCTAGTTATAGTGCATAATTTTTTTACGGTCCTTTACTCAAATAGTGCAGGATATAGAGAATAAGGCAGTATTTTTTTCACGGTGCCCTAGGGCGGCACTTAAAGTAAATCCGGCACTCACTTCCTTATAAATTCTCCCTCCCTATCCTCGCCATCAAGAAAATAATAAACTTTCAAAGGAAGAATGCGCAAAACAAGACAAACATTCTTCTGTCAGTGCTGTCTCGACAAAATAATAATAAAAAAACCATTTTAATTTAATTTAAATAACTTTAATTCTCCAAAGCCTCCGAATCCTAGTGGTGTGTGAACCCCCGGAGGACGAGTGCAGTGTGGCGGTGGACTGGTGCCGAGGTAAGTCACTCTTTCCTTGCTTCTTCTTCCACGTCCTTATGCTTTCTCCTGGCCATCCCATCGTGACCGCACAGGGTAACAGTGTACCTTTACCTCTGCTGGATGTAGTGGTACACCCCTGCTCCCTGGAATTGTACCAATCTTGCACACTAGAACGGCACGGTGGGTAACACTGCTAGATCCCGTGGAGTTCTTAGAAGGTGTAACCTTCTCAGGGCGCAAGTTAAGTTTAGCGAGTTGTACGGTGCAGGTGGTGTACTGAATGAAACACCCCTTGAATGGACTGTATTTATTTACAGGTGCTACAACAGGAATAGGTATGATCAGCAATACTGTACTAAACGGCATGTTCGAGGTCAATCAACACAAGTTAGCACTAGAAACAGATGTTCCACTGAACACATATAGCAATAAAGTCACGCTAAGAATCCAAATGGCTGTAGAGTCTTCTAAATGCTTGCTGTTATTCCTGTTCTTCCTTGTGTGTACTACTTGCCCGGAAACTGTTTGTACTTGACCAACTACGAATTTCGGAGCCTGCTGAGCAGGTCATAGTCTCTGCCTTGGTGTGGCAGAGCCGGTATGGGGCCTCGGAGTCTGGACTCTTTGCCTCGGTCCAAATTCGCGGGGGGCAACTACCCCCGGTGACGGGGTACGGGAGCCGCCTGACACATTAGGAGTATGTCGGCGGCTCGCGTCGGCCAATCAGCGGCTTTCGGTGGCCATCACGGGCTTCGCGTTGGCATCGTCTGCAGCATGGTTGGCCAGTCTGTGGCGTCTGGTGGCCTATCTGCGGCATAGGAGATATTCGCGACCTGTCAAACATCGCCCTGATCCCGGCAGATGAGGTCACGGGGGTCGGTAACCAGCGTGGGACTTCGTGATCTGGTGGTCGCGAGTGGAGGGGTGTTGGAGGCTCGCACCGTGCTTACTAAGGTACTACTTTTAAGCAGTCGCTTAGCTGCTAACCGAGCGAGCTACATATTTGCGGTAAGCCTGGCGTACCCCCAGTACGGGAGTTCCGAGGAGAGGTCAGGGGGTGATTCTGTCCGCAACATGGTTAGTTCGTCGGCTCTTACTTCGGGGAGTGGTATCGGTACCATACGGGACTCCCACACGCACATTAGGCGCTGCATTTGGCCTCCCCTGTATCCATGGCCCGAGCAAGTGTCGCAAGGAAAAACATTTCACTGCGTTATAAAAAAAAATGGAGAATGAATAGCAAGATATAAGAACCAGTCATTAGTAGTATTTGCAAGTGGGGGTATCAAATAACAAACAACAAGCTATTTGTGTCAAATGATAGTTCTACATAAACCTGTTTCGGAGAAACTTAGTCTCGGAATGCGTTACGATATCCATTTCTATGTTGCATGGTATACTTTCAAAGTGCATTATAGGGTTGTTCAATGCTCATACGATTTAATCCGTGGGATAATGTTAAAGGGAAGCTTTAGTGTTGGGCTTAATAATTAATTCATTTGTGTCGATTTGCACGTGAATTTACATTTAAGATTTATTTTTTATGTTTTTTTGTAAATTTAATTAATATTATATTTAGATAGCATAAAACAAAGTCACTTTCCGTGTCTGTCTGCCTGTATATCCGTTAACTCATCCTAAACTACGCAACGGTTTTTAAGCCGTTTTCACCACCAGTTAGATAATTTATCAGGGAAGGTTTATATATATTTATATATTATAACAATAATAGTATTATTCTTTCTTCTTACTGTGTCTTTGTCTTACTGAGCATGCACTGTTTGCTATAACTCCATTAATTCTTGGAAAAGTAATTCTGTAACATAGTTCTGTATAAAAGTTATAAAAAAAAGAAGTTGAGATATAAATAAAAACAATTTTTAGCTTGACGTGTTGCTGGGAAGTTTCTTTCCGCTTCTTCTCCTTAATAGCAACAACACATTGCGAAGCGGTGTAAGTAGAATAGGAAGTAAAATAAAATTTTGGCTTCTGTGTATGGCCTTCAAAAAGTGTTTTCTAGTGGAACTTAATTTGAATAAAAACTTTTGAATTTGAATTCACTAGCTTTTGCCCATGGCTTCGCTCGTGATATATAAAAACCTAATTAAGTTTTATGGAAGTAAAATAGAGCTATTTACCAAGGTTTGACCCGCGGCGTAGCCCTCGGGAATACTCTAATATATATTTGCCGTGGAAACGTAGTTAGCGCACTTGCACCCCAGACCAAAAGACGCGAGTGCATGCTTTCCGCTCTAGGCCGGAAAGCATGCACCACTTCCGCAGTTCTCTGACCTAATGTGCATATAGTTACAATTACCACGTGCTAACCGTGAAGGAAAACATCGTGATGAAATCTACACATCTAGATAACCGATGTCTCAAATCCGTCTTGAACAAGTGTGGCGGTTATACTGTCCATTCCCATATAAATGGTAGGCCGGAGTCCAGGAATGGGAGGTGAATGGAGTGTTATTATATATTATTATAATATGTTTGAATAGATGTTTTGAGGCAGAATCAATTTTAAATGGGTTATTGTATTGTAGACCTAATTATTTCAGTAGCTTTTTATAAATAAGTACTATAATTTGCAAGTTTGATTGGCAAAACATGTGAAACGTCTGAAATGTTTATCTTCCTTGTTTTTAAGCAAATAAATGATTTTATTTTAAGTTCTTTTTAGGGGAATTTTTGGCGGGAATTATGCCGTTACAATGCTGCTGTGAAATGGCAAAAAACTGAATATTAAATGTGACCGACACACATATAAATGACAGTTATTTTCATCAAATTTTATACAGTCTTTACGACGTTCTCTAGTATTTTTATTTAAATCATTTGATGGGCAGACATAGTTTCTAAAATTATGTTGACGTAGCGAGAAGGGGTAAATTTTGAACTCTGAAGTCGAAAACTATAAAAAAATATGGTTATAGAACTTTGAAATACTTTCAGCGAAAATAAGTATGATCATTGATTAAATACTTTTCTTAGGGTTTCATAGCTAAATGATTAAATCAATGAATGTTCATCGCAGTTACAGAACCCTTCAAAGTGCGTGGTTTGAGATACACTTTGATGGTTTTATTTCCTTACTTTGTACGGTCTCATTAGGTAGGCATATCATCCTTCACGACCTCAATCCTGCTTTCTACAGAGACGTGGCAGTATCAGCATATATAGACTTGAATAAACAACTAAAAGTTATTAGTTAATATACCAGGAATCGAATTCGAAACCCCTGAGACTAATGAACATAGTTGCTAACTTTTATACCGTTAGATCACAGAAATGTTACCAAATATTATTACTTCGATTATGAATCATATTTTAAGTTGTAGAAAACAAAACTAACAAATGTATAAACTTTCTAACTTACTTTGTTTGTCAAACAAAGTTTAATTTACTTCAGCGAAGAAACGTATAGCCAGCCTTCTGGGCATCTTACCCACAGCAGACGGTGACCTAAGCTCAGTATTCTAATTATAGTTTTCAGAGATTATGGGTGGAATATAATTCACATAACTAAGTTAGATTTTCTTTTATTTTATTACTTTATATTGTCTTAGTTTTATTATAAATTTGTATTCCAATAAATTTATGAATAAATAAATAATATTTACCGTTAAAAGTCTGTAAAATCTAGAAGTTAAAACTTTCCAAATTCCACTATCGATAAATCAACAACACATCACTAAAACTATTTCTTTTTTCTCAATAACTGTCACTACAGATTAACAATTAAAAAACAAAAAAGAACTAAGGTACCGAAGTGTACAGCTACAAAAAAGAACTGCGGAGATTTTGTTACACTTAATTTATATTGAAATGTCGCACGCGCGCTTCGCAACGCGGTTTTCGCTTGACTAAAGTACAGTTAACTCGTTTATTTTACTGTCACTGGTATTTTTGTATGGCGAAACGCGAAAGTCAAATGTATACGAAACATTTTCTCATATATTAGCCACTGTTTTGTGTGTGTTGGCCTAATTTCTTTGACCTTTGAAAATAGAATGCATTTTTTTTCTTTACTGTTTCGCATATCAGTTCTAATGAGATTTAAGTATGGCTTCCTACGCGGAAAGGGTGTTTTCCGGACGCGTTATGTAAATATTATATATAGCAATAAATAAGAAAGAAATGTCTTGTTTATAACTGGAACGTTTATAATAGAAAAAGAATATAATTTCCTGCGGCCGGGCGGCTTGTCGTAAGAGGCAACAAAACAACCCAAAGCCAGGTGGTAGGTTTTGCCTGTCTGGACGGCTATCTGGTCTAGAGTAATCCGCCATAACAACCTTGAGTTGTGTTCCGGCATTAGTGGCTGGGTTCTAGTCTTCAGAGAGGGGCAGCACATTGGTAGCACTTTTAATGTTACAAATGTCCATAGGCGATGGTAACCACTTTCCATCTGGTAGGCTGTCTGCCTATCTCCTACGTAATACTTGCAACAACCTAGAAGGGTTTATGGTAATAAAAGAACAGCAACTGGTCACAATACCTAATACACAATAATCAGAGAACCTTACGGTTTAAGAACGTTTCATCCACTAACTCTACAAAAATTTTTAGAACATCTCGCCATCCCTCCAACAATTTAACAGTATAAGAAACTTAGCAAATTAGGACAACCGATAGCGTATTGAAATCATTGATAAACCATTTTAATGAAATAGGTTATGAATGACAAGAATTTATTACATTATTGTTTGGAAATTTTAGATAGGAATTTATTTAAGATAATATGTAAAATATTATATTTAATGTTTTACATGTAATAAAGTAAATCGAACACAGTAAAAAAATCCATCGCGTCTGCCAACATAAAAATAAAATGTAGTGAATGCCGTCTACATACAATTGAGAGATTTTGAATTATAATTTACACAATTACCACACCATATTAGGGATAAATACTATTACATAAAATTATGGTAAATTATAAACACAGAATAAATAAAAATATAACATTATTCGATTAAGGAAATGACCGATTGTACCTATCGTTTAGTACACATTACTACACTACACTCATGTAGTAAAAAAAATAGTAGAGAAAATGCTATCAACGAAAATTAGGTATTACAAAAAAATACAAATAAATATTAAAAGTAAACTTATAAATAAATTAATATGTCTTGTGTAACAGATCGCTGTCTGGTGGAGGAGTACCTAGAAGGCTTGCCGCATTACCACGCCCTACTTCCGCCGTATAGTCGGGGCATACCTGAATAGCAGAGCCGTCATTTACCCGGTCCACGAGGGATGGAATCGGCGAGCCATGGTGTGCGGTGTTCCACAGGGGTCGGTTCTAGGTCCCCTCCTGTGGAACATCGCATACGATTTTACCCTGAGGTGTCGGGTCTCCCCGGGCGTCAGTGTCATCTGTTACGCTGATGATACACTGATCGCCGCGCGCGGGGGGACCCATCGGCAGGCGTGCCTTCTAGGCACGGCTGGGGTGTCTATTATCCTAGGTAGGATCCGGCGTCTTGGTCTGGAGGTGGCGTTGCAGAAGACCGAGGCCGTGATGTTTCACGGTCCTCGTAACCGTCCACCTCCAGACAGTAACATCATAGTAGGAGGCATCCGCATCGGCATCGGGGAGACCATGAAGTACCTCGGATTGGTCCTCGATAGCGGATGGGATTTTTCGGCACATTTTCGGCAGCTGCTCCCCAGACTCAGGGGGGTGGCGGGCGCGCTTTCACGCTTGCTCCCCAATGTCAGGGGGCCCAACGCCACGTGCCGGAAACTCTTCGAAGGCATCGCAGGATCGATGGCCCTCTACGGGGTCCCAGTATGGGCAAATCGCCTGGCGGCCAAAAATGCTGCGCTACCACGACAAGCGCAACGAATATCGGCCGTCAGAGCAGTAAGAGGATACCGTACGGTGTCCTTCGAAGTGGCCACACTACTCGCCGGATCCCCCCCATGGGATCTGGAAGCCAGGGTCCTAGCGTCGTTGTATACGTGGCGCAAAGAGGCCCTGGCCAGGGGCACCAGACCCGCGCCTCGCGAAATCAAGGCGTGCCGGTCGGAGCTCCGCCAGGTTGCCATGTGGGTCTGGGAAGAGCGCCTACGGCCCAACGTGGGCCCCGCCACTATTGAGGCAGTGAGGTCCGTCCTGCAAGAATGGATTGGACGAAGTCACAGTACCCTGACGTTCAGGCTGACACAGGTCCTCACGGGGCGTGGTTGCTTCGGGAGGTACCTGTGTCGCCTCGGCCGCGAGGCCACGCCAGGGTGCCATCATTGTGACACGGGCGACGATGACACGGCGCTGCACATGCTCCAGGAGTGTCGAGCCTGGATGGAGTAGCGCCGGGAACTCGTCGCCCATACCGGATTTGACACCTCGCTCCCAGCCGTGGTACGCACCATGGTCGGGAGCTCTACCGAATGGGACGCCGTTTCCTCCTTTTGCGAGCAAGTCATATTTGCGAAGGAGGAGGCGGAGCGGGAGCGTGAGCATATTTTCCTGCTCCGCTCCCGCCAAAGGAGGACGCGCCGACGCCGGAGGTTGGATGGTGACCTTCGGCCGCCGTAAGCGGGCGGCGCGGGTGGGGCCCCTTGGGGTATAGGGGTTCTCACTCACCCGCAGATGCCGTCCAGATGAGAGCGCGAGTGTTCCGCGCGCGCTTATCTCTCTTCCCGTGGGGCGCGTTACAGACCGCCCCACACACGGAAAAGACCTAGCTGTGGCCAGGGGCGTAGTCCCCTGGCATTGGAAGAGGCCTAGTGAGCGAGGCCCACGCCTGCCAGGGCATGCGGAGTTGGGAATCCCGCAGTCCCGTAGCCCTGGCATAAGGCGAAGGACGGAACACCCAGGGGTTTTAGTGGGTATCCCTAACTGGGGAGTAGCAATAGCGTGGCACCGGTTCTGACCGGGCACGCTAATACCACCCCCGATTTGGCGAATCCCACACTCTCACATCGGGTCAGTGGCTTCTGTGCCAGTCGCGGCTTAGTACTAAAACGGATTTCCCCTGGCTAAAAAAAAAATTACCACGCTGTATAGCAATGCTGAATGCTAACTCTCAAACGTCTTTCGTTGTATGTTTTCGGTTTAGAATTGTTTTTGTTTATTCATTTTCACATTTAAGTGCATTTTATATTATAAGAACCATTTATTTTTGCGTTATATCAACTATAGACTATATTATTGTGGTTCTAAACAAATCTTTGTTCTTTATTGGTTTATCCAAAATTTCACTGACTCTTTCGGGCTAATCGGACGAAAATGAACGACGAACGACATTTGAAAGTAATGCCTCTGATTCTATGCGCGAAATACGAAGAAGCCTCCCGTGGCTTTAAAGACATTCTTAGAAATAACTTTGAAGAAACCTTTTGCCGATGCCGAAATCATTTTGAACAATATCCGTTGAGTAGTTTGTAACATATGGGTACTTTTTTAATATTTATTATTGCCTGAAGCAGGGAAACAGACAGACGGCCCACCTGATGGGAAGTGGTTACCGTCGCCTATAGACTTTTGCAACACCGCCGACCTCTAAGAAATTTTATAAGACGGTTCTTAAAGAACCCCATGTCATAGCGTAAAGGGAAAACCGCGACGGGAAGTTCCCTCCAGATCATTGTTGTACGCGGAATAAATGTTCTAGAGAACCGTTGCGTCGTTGAGCGTGGGAGCTCATGGGAATGGGGGTGAACATCCCGTCGTTGGCGAGCGGTGTGGTTGTAAAAGCGAGGCGTTGGCACCAGATCAAACAGTTCCTCGGAACACTCCCCGTTATACAGGCGGTAAAATACGCAGAGGGACGCAGTCTCTGCGATGGCGGAGCGTAGAGTTGGGTAGGACATGATTTTAAAATGAGTCTGTAAGAGTAACGTGACATCTTGTACTGAACCAGTACAATGTACCACAAATGTCGCGAGGAGATTTGTATGGTTTGTACCGCGGCAGTACATTTGAAGCGATGAGGCCGGTGAGGCGATTAGCGTCATTCCCTCATTCGTCCCGTACAAAACTTCTAGTTCGCAAATGTTCGTTAAGAATCGGATGTGATCGGCCTCGGTCACCTCTTTTACTAGTTTACTAGCAGTCGTACATCTCATATTGTCCCTCTTTGTCATGTGAATATAGTAAGAGGCGTTATTGTACTGTTGTCCTCGTTCTGTCCTTCCTCTTACATTTGAGGCACGAGTAGTACACTGAGTAGTAGCGCAACAAAATATTTGAAGCATTCGTTTTTTAGATATTGTACCGTATCAGTACAAATGGATTTTGTATGGCACAAATTACCGGCTCGTACGTGTCCGACGCAACTCTAGGTAAGCGATTCTAAACCGCCTGTTAGTATGGGATCATCAACGCGACGATACGAACGGCGCGACGCTGGATGGAGTCGAGTACTTTCGCTTGCAATGCTTTTTATGGTTCCGTAGCCAAATATCTCATCTCTACGGAATCGCTAGCTGCGCGTTGACTACCAAACACTTTATTGTTAGTGTACGGGTGGCATATATAAACAAAGTTTTAATTTGTACAATATTTAATTACAGTGTATTCACAAGTTTATTAACATGTTTACAAGAAATTGTTTAAATCATAAACTAAATGTTAAAAATAAACTAATTTATAAATAAATTACACTACAAAAAAAACCGTAGAAATTAAATACTATTATAAACACGAAGCCCTAAAATGCCGCAAATATTCCGCCATCGGAAATGGTTACATATTTGCGGCTTTTGGGGTCGAGACCCTGGGACCACGGGGGCCTGAGGCGCACAAACTTTATGGTAGACGTCTCACGTGACCAAAAGACTGGTCTGTACCTCGGACAACGCATTAGCGTTGCGATACAACGAGGTAATGTAGCCAGTCTTTTGGGCACGTTTCCAACTGACAGCGGTCTGACACTAGATTTTATAATTTAATTTAAATTTGTATATATAATTATTTATAATTTAGTTCAGTTTTGTTTATTATAGTATTTAATTTTTAATTATACTTAATTTATACAATTACAATTAGTTTTGTTTATAAAAAAGCCCAACTTGGCTTGAATATGTTGATTGTTGAAAGAAGAAACAAGGAATGAATGATCAGGTGGAGTGCCCCCGCCGTATTGGGATGATGGCCGATCCCTCCCCGCTGTTCTATTGTTCTTAAAAGAGAAATCGGCCGTCTGTGGCATAGTGTGAACAGTTAGTTTTGCACAGAACTAGCCCGATTTTTTTAAAATTAATTTGACAAGAACAGTATTATACAGAACTTAGTGTTATAATTTCACATATTTATTTGGCCTCAAATTCTTTACATTTTTCTTTAAATACGTACTATATACAAAAAAACGTATATTCAAATCAAAATGTGAAAAAGTCGACGTCCGCCGGCAGCAGGTAGGGTCCAAGCTACCGGTGGTTAAGGCTCCAGAGACAGGAACCTCCTCACGATACGGGCCGTGTCCAGCAGGACTGCCTTCTGTATCCGACCCTTCACCCAGATACCAAGCGAGAGCCTTTCAAGGTGTCGGTCAAGGCTCTTCGCTATTAGTTAGTGTTGTTATTCTTAAGTATAGTAGGGTCTCGATAATCCCGAATGGCAAAAGAAGGCCCTTTGCTGGGGTATTTATACTTGGGAACTCTTTTGTTCATTTCTTTTGCTTTTTGTCCATTTTCAAATCTCTTATATATTAGGTTGGGGAAAAAGTTTCTTCGCATTTTATATAAAAATCCAAAAGGTTTTTTTATAAAGTTTATTTACACTTTTTCGCACGTTCTTGTCGTACGTGATCCACATTTCATCATCAGTTATCAGCTTCTTCAAAAATGGTTCGGTTTCATTACGTCGTAATAAAGGTTCACAAATGAGTACACGGTTCATTAGGTTTCTTTCAGTGAGCTCACGAGGCAGCCAAATATCGAGCTTTTTTGTGTACCCAGCTTTTTTCGAATGCGCCAAAACCGTTTTGTGGTCAATTCCCAGTTCTCCAGCTACATCGTAACTACTAATATGCCGATCTTGCTCCACTTTTTCAAAAATGGCATCAATTTTGTCCGTAACAGGGCGACTAGAGCGACATGCATCTTTGATATCAAAATTTCCGGATTGAAAACGCTTAAACCAAATTTGCGCTACTCTCACAGATCAGTATCTGTGAGAGTAGCGCAAATTTGGTTTGGTTTGGACCTAATGCAGTCATTAGGTCCATAAACAACACAAATTTTTTCGCGGCTCGTGTTGCATTTTTACCTTTTTGTAGTAAAATTTTAAAATGTATCGAATTTCTTCATTAGATTCACTCATTTTAACAATAAGAAAAACAAATGAAAATCACACATTTTCCTAATGTAAATTTGTAACTGTCTTCTTTAAAATTAAAACTTTTTAATTATACCAAAACCAGCCAGATACAAAAAGTATAGCCAAAGAGATCTTATTAGAAGTTCATACATACTATATGCGAAAAGACTTTTTACCCAACCTATTAGTATAAAGTACCATATGGTAATAGTATAGATTACTGCTTATTATCTATTAAACTATGTATGTTATATTTCTTAATTACTTCTACAACATTTTGAAAATTTCTCTTTCAAGACTTATATACCACCAACAGTATTTGCCAAATATTGAATAATGCACGAATAGCTACCATAATTAAAAGAAAGAAAAAGAGTTGGTAAACAATAATATATAATAATAAAAAAATAAAATAAAAAACAACAGACACGCAAGAAAAGGAGACTCACCAGAACACAATTTAAAATAATTGTACACAGTCTTATACGTGTTTACTATGAAAGTAGGTTAAGTTAGTGTTATGTGTTTTAGAGTTAAGTTAGCGTCTTTATACTAACTTTGGCTTTACAGTTAGTCTTAAACCAAAAATGGACGGTCGATTTCTGTCTTTCAATGTGCGTAGAAATGAGGCAAGAGAATTCTAAAAACACTAAGTTTAACTAATAACTAGAACTACGTTTTAACGGTTTTTAGCGCGGAATTTAATTTATTCGATTTTCATTTCGACGTTTCGGCCATTGAGAAGTGTTGTAATGATTAATAGTTACAACGTACTTTTAATTACACCGGCCCATATAAAAAAGTGCGCTGAATCCAGCGGGTTAAGGGACCGAACGACTTAATCTGGGGTCAATTTGGTCCAAATACCGTCACAATTTTGAAGGTGTATAGATCAAACTGACCCCACATTCCGATTCAGCGTATCGAAATGGGTCAAACAAAAAAATTATATGTCTACAGGAGGACTACAAATGTTGGAACAATATGTTTATATGTTTTGATTCGTAAACATGGATTGCTTTATGAAAAGTTGTTTAATTTTTATATGTTTCTATAATTAAAAAAATTATTTTTTGTCATTGGTGTTTTTTCAACGTCTACCAGACTAAAGTATTCAGTATCCGAACAGTCCACAGAAGAAAAATTTTGGTTTAAAAGAGAGCGTAAAAAATAATTTATTTGTTAAAATACAAGACTGTCAAATCTAACATAACATAATCTTATATAATAACTTAGATCATATAAACGTCTATATCCCAATGTATAATTAATAATAAAAAACTAGTGGTCGTCCGTGGTCGAAATTAGACCATAATAATTAATTTAAATTATAAGTTTGAACATTATTAAGGTTCTGTTGTCAAAGACTATACTTCTATAGTCACAGATTACGCCAAGTACTGTTAATTTGACTTTAACAATAAACAAAAGAGTATATATGCGTGCGTGTGTCAAATACATGATAGTGGTGTAGTATTTTTTTTTAAATTGATTTAATGTATTTTTTAAGCATAATAAAAAAAAATAGCATTCTGCACTCCTCTATATAAACAATAAGTGTGTGAAATTTCATACTCCTCCGTCCGCGCAATTTTCGTAAAAAGGGTACAAAGTTTTTGCTGTTTTTGGCTTCACGTATTATTTAATAAAAAATACATGAACAAATGGAATTTATGTAATTGAATAGTTTATCCGCCATTTTTGTGTTTAACATTACATAAAAATACATCAGTCTGGCCTGAGAGTGCTCCGGGAATCAGAGCAAACTCACTTAGTCAACAGGTGTGAAGACTCCTCTGCTCCCTAGATGCTAGAGAGCCCCTGCAGCGGTATTTCAGCGAGGGAGATCGTGCGCCCGTACGTTGGTGCCCGCGAGACACATGCACACTTATACCTCTCTCCCTATCTCGTTCCGCGGCCTCCTTTTGAGACATAACAGTCTCGCATAAATTGGCCGCCACCCACCCAATAATCATCGCTATGCAGCATGGCTTGCACCAAACGGCCCAGCGAATCGATCGGACCTACTTTTATAGTTATTGAGTAGCATAGTTGTTCTTGTCATGTTTCTTTTTAAAGTTAATAATGGATTTTGTTATGTACCCTCTTATTTCCGAACGATACAATCGGCCATTTCCTTAATTGAATCATAATGTTATATTTTTATTTATTCGGTAATTAGCGCCTGTTTTGTATATAGTTGTCTATAATTTACAATAATTTTGTTACAATATTTATCCTTTGTATAATGTGATAATTGTGTACAGATTATAATTCAAACCTCTCAATTGTATATATAGACGGTATTCACTACCTTTTATTTTCATGTTGGCAGACGCGATGGATTTATACTGTGTTCGACTTATTTTATTGTATATAAAACTTTAAGCATAATATGTTATACAATATCTTATATAAAATATTATCTGAAATATCCAAACAACAATAATGTATTAAATTTTTGTCATACATAGTCCTTTAATTAAAATAGTTTATGAATGACTTAAATCCGCTATCGGTTGTGCCAATATGCTAAGTTTCATGTACTGTAAAATTGGAGGGATGGCGAGGTGTTCTAAAAATGCTTGTCGAGTTTGAATAGTCAATGTATGAAATATCACAAATTAATATGGATACTACGTATTGAAATATGTTAAAACCGTGAGGTTCAATATAAAGTACTGTGACCAGTTGTTCTTCTTTTACTACCATAAACCCTTCTGAGTTGTTGCAAGTATTATTGCTATTGTCTCGAGTTCAAACCTCTGGGGTGGCCATGCTGCGCACTCGACTAGCGTATGGAACGCCGTGTCTTGTGCGCCACACTGGCGGCATTGGGGTGAAGGCAAGCAGCCCGCAATCTGATACAGATACTTATCGAAGCAACCTTGCCCGGTAAGTATCTGCGTCATTCTGAAGGTCAGAGTCCCGCGTTTCCACGAGAGCCATCGCAACAGCTGCGGTCGAACCGCTTCCACCGTATCAATGCCAGCGACAGGATTTTCCAACTCTACCGACCAAGATTGGATCATGGTCGCGGTTTCCCGCGTCCTGATCGCCTGCAGCTCGGCCCGGCCGTACACCTGGCTACGTGCTAGGGCATCCTGTCGGGAGCGCCGAACTTTGGCAATTACGTCCGCCTGGAGAGGCCAGGGCGGATCGCCCGCCAAGAGTGTCGACGTCGTGTTGTGTTCACCCTCACTCAAACATCTGTAGGCGACGGTAACCATATTGCTTTTATTAGCTTCGTAATAAAAAAGTACTAAATTTTTTATTGCATAGCAAAAAAATTAATAAAAAACATTTACTACAGTTATGTTGAAATATCTCAATGTGTCGACTTATACATGTTATGGTTTTGTTTTGTGAGTCTTCTCTCTTTTTCATTGCATGAGTTCAGCAGACAGGCAGACGGCCCAACTGAAGGAAAGCGGTTACTATCGCCTATGGACATCTGCAACACCAAAGATGTCACAAATGCGTTGCTGTTCTTTAAAGGAAGACTGGAGCCTGGACACTAATGCCGGAACACAACTCAAGGTTGTTATGGCGGCATACCTTAGACCAGGGTTATCTATGGTAGCCATCCAGACAGGCAAATGCCCTACCTGTGGCTGTGAGTTGTTTTGTCGCCTCTTATGACAGGCCGCCCCAACGCAGGAAATTGTATTCTTATTCCGTTCCTGCACTGAGAAAAATCGCGATTCCCGAGCTTCGCAAATGAGAGAAAAGGATATTAAGATAATTTACGAAGGTGCGCAACTATGTATGATGCGTGCCTTAGGCGCCATTTTCTGTTACTAAGACCCTGGCGACGGTAATAGTATTGTTCTGTTATTATTAATGTAAACGCTATTTATTGTCTTCGTATTAAGTTTATTTATAAGTATTTTACTGGAACTCTTAGTTATTATTTTAACAGGTATATTATCTTAGAAATGCTTGTGACCGTGTTCGGTTCTGTTATTGGAAGGGGGCGAGTAGCTCAATGATTAGTCACATGTCATTATTGTTTGACGTTAATGACAGTGACGTTTGATTGTGCAGATTAAATACCACTGTTAGTAATAGTAATAGTGTCCCATGAACTGGGCCATTCTGCATCTGCCCGTTTGACAGTTTCACAATAAAAAACATCTTTTGAACATCACTGCTCCAGTTTGAATTTCCAAGTAATTGTGGCCATGGGGTTGAACTCTAGCTTTAGGAGTGAGTAACTATTTTTGAGAACTGGTAACTATCTGCGTCAAATTATCGTGAAAGCACAGTAGTGCTAAATATATAGGTATCACTGAAAAGAAAATCAAAAGTTTTCTTCTTCCAGTGGCGTAACACTTGCCTGAGACGGGCCCTATATCAAAATGTATTGCGGGGCCCAAAGGAAGGGTAAATTGTTTTATATAAGAAACAAAAAATGCTCGAATCGAATTAAAATAATTATATATTGATTATAAGTTATTACTTATACCTAGTGCTCTTAGAGCTAAGTTAGACAAACAATTCAAATCAGATACACTTTTCTCGCCTTTTTTGGCAGTTATTTATAAAATCAACCATAGCTGAAGACGATTTAAATTTTTCTACATTAACTGTTGCTATAGACAATAATGACAAGTTTGATAGCTGTTTCTGTTGGTCCAGCAATTATTCCCAAAAATGCTATTAATCTATAAAAGATTGTAGATAACATTTTAAGAATTTTTGCTTACACACTTTCGGGGCCCCTGTATCATTGATACGGCTGATACGACGGTAGCTACGCCCGTCTTCTTCTATTCTTAACTTGTGTCTATTAAGGTCTTCACGCTATGTCCTCGTTGGTAATCGGTCAACTCCTGCCCTTGGTGAAAAATGTAGGTCCAGAACAAGAACTAGAGGGTGAAGTTATTCTTCTCAGGCCGACGACGTTCGTTTTCGTCCGATCAGCCCGAAAGAGTCAACAAAAATTTAGATAGAAGAAAGAAAGAATAATATTTTTTTAAACTACAATAATATAGTCGAAATAACACAAAAATAAATGAAACATAGAATGAACTTAAATATATATAAAAAAACGTAAAAAGTTCTAAAATTAAAACGGAACGATGTAAGATGTTAGGGATTAAACCCTCCTATTATGTTAATGTACTCTGTGTAGTAAACCCCCCAGAGACGTAAATACTATATGTCTTTCCACAGATATTATAACGCCCTCATTTGAAGTCAGCGTCCAAATAGATGGTGTAATAGATGTTGGCCCAAACTGGAACTACATTTATAAAATAAGACAAAATAAAGACACCGAGAGAAATGGTCACAATTGCAACAGTAAACTCAAGAAAAAACACCATGAAACAAATAAACATGCCAATGTTGCCAGAGACATGAACAATACGTCACTAAATACGATAAAAAGGCTGTGAAAATCAACGATATTTACGCAAACCAACATAAAGTGAAAAACGATAAAAAAGTCAAAGAGTTTATTAAACATATTTACAAACAAACTTTACAAGTTTTTGACAATCTAAAAAATAAAGTGACAGGTCACAGTGTGAGGAAAAAATTAGACTTCTTGGCGCGCAATTACGACGTGAAATTCAATGAGTTTGTTGAAGAAACGAAAAGACAGAAAATCAAAACACGTTTGGGTGATCAAAAAGTTATATTTAATACTATAGACACGTCTAATTTTATTCTAAATAGGTTGATAAATTATCTCATAGGGGATATGGATCGAAAGGGAATTTTGAGAAGCAATATGGCGTCCACCCATGTAATCAGAAAAGAAGTCGATAAAGAAATTAATGGTGAAAATAAACACGCGTGCATTAAATTCGGTGTTTGTAGATCTGGAAAATCTTTTACAGATTTTTCAATAGATTTCTTAACAATATCATTAAAATGTGACGACAGAAAGTTGAAACAATTATCCAATTCATTAACGGAAGTTGCAAAGAATACAAAAGTTCCCGCGGTCGATTATGACAACGAGCGTTTGTTTTTAAACAGTTTAGACACACTTGAGCGTTCAGATACGTGGCTTTTGAGGGCTGGTTTGATTATTGGGAAAAACGTTCTGATAAAAAGAAATAAGCCTATTCATGTGGCGGGTAAATTATCAGGTTTGTGTTTTGCCAAATATAAATCTTCATCAAAATGTGTATTATCGTGCCAGTTTAGTTTGAAGTCTGTGTACTGGTTTCCTACTCTTCTTTTCTGTATCCTTCTTCAGTTTCCTTTCGAAATATGGTTTATCACGGTCTCTGTACCCGACCAGTGTTAAGTATTAGTGTAGCAGTCATCCGCGATTTTATCTGCGTTTGTTGTTAACATTCGTAGTATGGACACAGCCGTCAACAACATATGTCCGCCTTCGGGTTGTACACACATCGATGACGCATTTTATTCACCTCGCCCCTGGATATTATGACACAGCGGCAACGATACACTTATCGTAATTTTTTTGGCCAATTTAAACATCATAACTAGCATTTGGCCGCAACTTCGTCTACGTTGGACAAATAACAAAAATTAAAGTTATTTTTTTATAATTTACACTTCCTTTTTGATTTGTTAGTTCTTTCTTTTTTGTTTCTTATGATTTCCTTTTTAATTTAGATTAGATTAGACTTTTATTATCTTTGTATAAAAAGTATTTAGGAGCTGTCCATTTACGTGTTACAATGTGGTCAAATTTAACGGGAAGGTGCGGAGGCGGAAGATACAAGATTTTTTTAGTTTCGGTTTAAGTCACAAGCATACTACTAAATCTAAAATTTTTGTCATGTTATCTCAGCTAGATAACATTTTTTACTGGAAATAAAGTTTATTATTATTATTGCAAATAAATAAAAATATTCCGCCGCCAATAAGAACCGTTCGAAGTGCACATATTTTTAAAATCAAACTGAAAGCGCTTCCTATACGAACACTAAACGCAGCAAGCAGATCTCGTACTTGATACTAGCGCCTTTTAGTAAGCCTGGTAAGAAAAAGACTAATTTCTTATTTATAGTTCTATTTAATTTCATTTCTTTTTGTACGTGACGTACCTATTATGTATTTTTCAAAATAATTATTTTCACATTTCATAACATATTATGTATTTATATTAAATTGTTCAAAATATGTATCTGTTGTCTATACTTTGTTTGACATTGTTCTAATTATAAATAATAATAAATGTTTACTAGTTATTTTTTCTTTTGTGAAGGTGACGTTACTGCCTGGCACTAACGGAAGACTAGCGTTGGTTGTTATCAACCAGCATTTGCTGAGTTAGGGCCTGTTTAGAATTAGTTAACCTTTAGCTTTTGTTAAACTGCTTATGTATAATTTCTATTTTAAATAACACTAAATAAATATTATTTTCTTTCTTTCTTTCAAAAAACGGAGTGACGGAACCATTATTATTATTATATTTCAGACAGCAATCATAACTTCATCAATAAAACTGTAGCTCTTCTGGATGTGATGGACTTCTTAGACAAGAAGCTTCCACCAAACGAGCACAACACTTTAGAATGGAATGACCTTAAGACAAACTTGGCCCAATGTTGTGAAGCAAAACGGACTGACGTGGAAGACATCACGCAAAGCATTGTTAAGAAAATTAATAAAAGCTTGACCAATATGCCCGAAAATGAATATTTGGAATTCAATAAAAATATTAAAACAATCTTAGAATGAGTTCTGTGTTTGATTTATGACCAGTTCCTAATTCTTACTATTTATTAAGTTGTCTTACCATCGGTTGAATTTTGACATTACTTGTATGAAGTTTATGTCAAATTTTAAGTGACAGTAAAGCAAAAGAACGGTCAGTAAGATATAGGAACCGGGCCTAAACCGACAAGTTGATGGTTTGTTATGTGTTAATTTTATACTTATAAAACCTTCATATACCTACTATACTAGCCGATTCGTGCCCACTTCGCTGGGTGCAATTAATGTTATATAAATCACAATCAAATATAGCCTATGTCACTCAGATTTAATATAGTTTTCTACCAGTGTAAGAATTTTCAAAATCGGTTCAGTAGTTCAAGAAATTACTACCTACAAACAAACTCACAAACTTATATAGATATTTAAGCTACATTTGCAAATACTTAATTAACCTTTGCTGGCCCCTTTCAGTGACGGTTATAGTGCATTGATTTTAGTATAAAACAATACCATATGCAAATGTAGTGTGCTTACACTTACACACTAAAACAAACATAAAAATGATGTATCATAAAGAAGTTTCACTTCATACGTGTGTACAGAAATACATGCACACAGTGTTTTAGCATTCTCCAACCAAAACTCCACACACGCATTATCAAGGTTTAATTAAGCTTTGTAACCTTTAAATAATTCATAAACTCAGAAAGCACTCGCAGTGCCTCATAGGAGGGTGTGCGCAATTCTTGCGTGGAACGTTATTGCTGTAACATATTTGACAGGCGCTCCCGTGCCCACTTCGCTGGGCGTAAAACATTTTTACTTTTTTCATTTATTAATCACAATCAAATACAGCCTGTGGCACATGGCGTGGCAGCTAGGCCTTTAAGCCAGCTCTTAGATTACAATGTAGTTTCTTCATTTTCTTAAGCCTATGTGTAGCACAGCTGAACTGTAGGTTATCAGCTGGTGCCATTCAACGGAGTTCTTGTGACAACTCAAAAGGCTACATTTCTCACAAAACACATAATTACTACTCAAAAACTATCAATATCCTATAACTATTATTCATTTTAGAGTATTTTACACATTTTTAGAAAATAAAACTGCACAGCACAACATCCTTTCAGTTCCCGCCAAAAACTCCCAAACTACCTCTTTATAACTTTATAGTATGGATAATAAATGAAAACTGGCTTCGTTTCGGTGGCCTATTTGGGTAAACCGACGGGTTTGTCTATGCAATTATGGACGAGATTTTCAAGACGAACAACTACCATTCTGAAGGATGGCACGCTGGACATAATAATATGTCGGGCGTGTCACCGCCCTGGGACCAAATTCTACTATTTCAATATCTTGCCGTCGCGAAGATATTTAAAGTACGATTCGATTGAGAGTGTCAAAAATTCGTATTCTATTAAATCCACATTATCTTCTCGGTATCGTCGCGACAGAATAATAGTAGAAAAAAATTGGTATAACCATTAGCAGAAATGGCGTTATCCAAGATAAATATGAAGAATATACCAAAAATTTAAATATTTATTTCGCGAGATTTCGCTTCTAAATATTTATAAAGATAAATGGGCACACCATTGGAATTAACAGAATACCGAAATCAGGCGAAACTAGGATTGAGACAATAGTAATTGCAGAATTTGGCCCCTGGTGGGTACGTTCTTCGTGGAGCTCACAACGACCACGTTTACTACTGCGATTTTACCCGTTCCACTTGCTTGCGAGCGATATAATCTTAAACTCAAGTGGAACGGACTATGGAGCGTTGATGTCATTAACGATGAAACACGCAGTGCATTATTAATTGCTATACGATTGATTTGCAAATCGCGTTTTTATCTACGTACTGAAAATGCTTTGTGGTCAACACCCACCCACAGAGTATATTGGCTACGTTCCACTAGAGACTCACAACGACCATGTTCACGACCGCGATTTTTCCCGTTCCTGCTTGCCGGCGTTACAAACGTAAATCCAAATGGAACGGTTATTCGACCCAACTCTTGACATGGGTCGTTGTGAGCGTTGGAAGATCGAAAATAAAAATAAGAATTAAAATTAAAAAGTAATTTTAATAAAACCTGTAGGGGTTTTTCGTACGGTTTTAGAGGACACAAGAATACTTTCTTCTGCTTTGTTTTGATATAGTAAAACACCACTAGACTTTCTATCAACATTATAAATATTATTCAAAACCAGCGATTTTCAACCTTCTTTTATGGCTGCTATAGAGCGATCTCTTCCAGACAACGCGGGCTATGGATTTTATGAACCGAATCGTAAGTGTATGACGGCAGTGTGCAAATTTGATACATATGTAGTGGAACACTTACAAGACCAATAGATGGCGCTGTACAATAATTGACGACGCAAACCATTCCCGATACGTAATTATAAAGAATATATACAGATATCCAAGAGTAATACTTTCGATCTCGCGCCGCACCATCGAAATCCCCTCGTCGTGTCCGCGTCCGATTATAAGCCTCGACGAAAGGCTCTCGTGCGACGACCGCGTAACATCCTCACGGACAAGGTCGACGATATCACAAAACGGCTGGCTCGGATCAGCCCGCCCGCGGTTAGGACGGCAGGCTGGCAGGCACCGACAGACAGACACAGACGGCGGCGTCGACGCCGCCAATCACGATCTCTCCACGTCCCCGCGAGGGACGCCAGGAGACACAGCCCCCCCATAGGATAGACTAGGCGTGTTGCTGGGAAGTTTCTTTCGCCGTTTCTTCTCTCCCAACCATAACACGTTGCGAAACGGCAGTAAGATAGTATAGGCCACCACGAACCGCCCATCCCGGTCCGCCGGGATCCTTCCTCTCGGGCTTTATATTACCCGTCGCCCGCTCTCAATTAGTGCATTGTGTCGCCCTATGGTGGGCATCATTAGATTCATCCCCCTCTCATGGCAACAGTCCAGCCGAGGTGAAACTCCCTAGGGAGCCCCTCGAGCAAGTTGCCCCCCGGGCTCGAGCGCCTTCGCTTCGCAAAGGCACTCGCCCCGAAAACCCCGGTGAAATTGTGAGGTCTTCGTACCAACAACATAAAGTCAAGTCCAATAAAAAAAAAAGAGTAATACTTAGCTAGTGTAGGCCGCCTCGAACCACCAGGATCCGTTCTCAATTAGTACATTGTGTCGCCCTCTAGTCGGCAATATTAGATTCATCCCCTCTCATGGCAACAGTCCAGCGGCGTTAAAGCCCCTTAGGGAGCTCCCTCGAGCACGTTCGTCTCGCGACGGCACTCGCCCCGAAAACCCCGGTAAAGTTGTGAGGTTTTCAGACCAACAATAAAGTCAAGTCCAATAAAAAAAAACAGTAATAGTTGGATCTTAAGCAATAGGCATAGCTAATACACTATACATAAAATATACGAGCCTTTTTAGCATAAAATATCAAAACATCCACCACCTCCACCACCACCATGGTAATTCGTATCTCAATCGGTCGGTATTATATTCCTATAAATACCACAAGATGGCGTTTCAATGAATATTTCTACAAATTCTAGTAGATTTTCAGAGACTTTTGAACCAGTGTCTCCAGATTGAAGTTACGACAATTCCCTTGATCCGCCAAAAAAATCCACAAAAACGATACTATTTGAGAAACTTTTACCCATACATATTCTTGGATAAAAAACTAAACAACTGCGTGTCGGACTAACACAACAGAGTCGACAAACTTTCTTCATTTTCTTGACTGGCTTCAAAGCAAGGAGGAGGTTCTCAAATTATTTGATTACGATATTAAAAACCATTATAATTATTCTATACAGGTGTGGCGTTCTTCGAACGCAATTATTAATTTTTGGTACTGCCAACACTAGGACGGCCATTTTAGGCAACACCGGTTTCAATACCTCAATTTGACAGCTACACACAAGGGTCTTGGTTAAACAATGTTATTATTGCATTCGTAACATAAAATTATGTGTAAACCAAACGGAATATATTATACCAAGTGATAAATCATGTGTTTAATATCCTCTATATCACATAACAAGTAAAGGAGCCCTCAATAACCACAACGTCGTACCGACTTCTTATGAGGTTCAAAACAGACATGTTTAGATTTAACTTTTATTAGCAATTTCATGCCATGGGACAAAATATTTTCAACACAAAATGTCATTTGTTGCCTCGTAGCAGTGATGTTGTACACATTTTTCTTTTTTTTTCAGGCGAGGGAAATGCAGTTCGCACATACCGGGTCCTTTGCTAGGGATTAGACCGTTGTTGATCATGGAGGCTTTCCACTGGGGCAATCCAAACCAACCGGCTTGTGTGGAGACTCGAACCCATGGACGTTCATGGACTAATACCCCACTAAAACCACCCTCCTCCCATGTGCCCCGCGCTTATGGCAGGAAAGGCGTGAGATACAGAACGTAGTTACGCCCACACCGATCCTAGCGCACAAGTGCTTGAGAGTGCCCCGGGAGAGGCAAGCTCACTTCGTCAACAGGGGTGAAGACTCCTCTGCTCCCTAGATGCTAGAGGGCCCCTGATGGCACACAGGATGTGGTAATACTCGGCAAGCACTCTATCGAATGGTATTCAAACAGATGATTTGATACCAGTTGTTACAAGAGTATTTATTTTAATTTTGAAGTAACAAAGTATTTTATTGTTGGTTTTATTAAAATTTATTTATATGTTTTACTAATTAATTACATAAGAAGAATTAGTTTTATTATTTAACAAAATTGGGTTGTTTTGGTCTTACGCCAAAAGGAAGGATTGCACTGAAAATCAGTGTTGTGTCGGATATAATTCCGGCACAGCAATACGCTGAGTCCAAACCTTGTTTGCTGAAAATGCGGCACATGCTAATATGTAATAAACTTATATTCTTAAAATATCAACAGAATATTTATTTTCTTAAACTAATTAAAATACAGTCCACTTCTTTATTTTTAAACAAGTAACACTTAAACTTAACATGTTGTTATAGGGTAAACTGTACCATTGTTGGCACCCCAGTACAATATTTCATTCAACACATTTTTTATTTTTATTGCATGAGTTCAGCAGACAGGCAGATGGCCCATCTGATGGAAAGCCATTACCATCTATGGATTTTAAAAAATCTTTTTTTGTAGACATGCAGTGATAATAATAATAATATTGTATATGTTATGTGCTCGTGTTGATAAAGCCTTAACTTTCTTCATATGGTTTACAGCGTGGTCTTTAGGAGCTCTATCATGGAGAAACTCAGACGACTAGTATTAAGTACTAGGATATGCCCGTGACTTTGTCCACGCTGGACTTGAAATTCCCATGGGATTCCTGGGACACAAAGTATGGTAGCATTTAAAAAATAATATAATATAAGCTATTATTTTAGTGAAAAGTGTATCGGAATAAGCTATATAATTATGCACCTGAACAACTACAAACCGCTACAGGGAAAATTCCGCAGGATGCCCGGGATAAAAGACATCAGAGATTTTATTACATAAAATTTGCTATCTATCAGAAAAAAATCACATTGAAATTCGATTTTTTTTAAATATGGCATTTTAAATAACACCCAGAAAAAATCGCGCGGGGTGCCCAGAATAAAAAGTAGCGCAAATTTAAGTCGTAAGAATTTGCTTTCCATCAGCGAAAACCGCATCGAAATCATCCCCAGTAGTTTTTACGTGACTCCCGAACAAACAAGAAATCTAAAAAAATTGCATTTTATTCTCCAACGTTTATATAGTCTATTTCAGTTGTTTCTTTTGAAATAGCTGCAATGTACAGATGCAACAAATGTAGAATTTTATAATATCACAGATTAATATAATTAAACTTATTGTGATTAATAAAATAATTAAGAAATAAAGTGCATTTTTAAAATGTTATCTGAAGGCCAAAGAACATATATTATGTCTAAAAAATAAAAAATATGATATTTATTTAGTTTGAATAAATACTGGATGCCAACAATGGCATAGTTTACCCTAGTAAAGACTGGTGTTTTGCCATATTTTTATGAAACATAAAATATATATAAATACAGTGGTGGTACAGGCTTGCAGTGAGGGATGAAAGTGCATGTGACAAATGTTAAGGTAGACCAAAAAATCAGTTGCTATAGTTGGGCCGTTCTTTAAACTCACATTTGGCATCTATCAAACCGCTTTTAGTAGTTAAGTGAAGTATCGACGATGATATAATTAAAAATTTGAATCGATATAAGAAGTCATACATTACTGAATCAATTAATATAAAATGCTAAAATTTAAAAAAAAATTGCATATGTGCAGTTCACACGCAGTAGAAGTGAAACTTCAGACAATATACTCACAGATAATTTTTATTAATATAAATATAATTCCTTTAACCTACATCCGTCAACATATTATAATTCAAAATAAACTTCTTAAATATCAATTTATCACTGTTTTGGTCTAAATTGGACCTATGTTTAATCATCGGTCTTATTGACTCTCTAATTTGTGCTGCACAATGCAAAACTCGTGTCTCACTCTCTCGCAGGCTTAGTCCTTTAGATTTATATATTTATCTCTTGTTAGTGTCGCTTTTTCGTTTCGTCGAGTTTCAAATCACGATTCTAAAGAAGTTTCACTTCAAAAATTTATTTAATGTTTCATTGACCATTGAATCTTTAAACTTTAGACAATATGCATAAGTTAATTACAATCTATGGTTACACTTTTTGATTATACACCAATCACCAGGTGACGTCACTAATATTTAAGAAATAAAGTGTTGACAAACATAACATTGCCATCATGGCTATGTTCCATTACGGACTCACAACGACCACGTTAACAACCGCGATTTTTCCTGTTCCACTTGCTTGCCGGCGTTACAATCGTAAACCCATGTGGAGGCTATTCGACCCACCTCTTGACATGGGTCGTTGTGATCGAAAATGATGACGTCATTAGTGACGTTTTCGCCACGACCCCAACGACCGCGGTCGCCTTGTGGAACGGCTAACGGAGCATTTTGGGCGCTGCGAGCTACTAATGGAACGCCCCGCATGTGTTACATTTCTAAAGATTCAGAAGTTTCTAAGATAATTATGGTATTTTGATTTGATATTAAAAAAAAAATAAGTTTTCGCGACTTGTATACATAATAAAACCACGTTTTAATAGTTTCAAGGGCGGTAATTTATTTCATTTTTGTTATTCTGACGTTTCGGCCACTTTTCAGTGAGACAAAGATCTTTGTCTTCCGTGATCACGGCGGCCACTGAAAAGTGGCCGAAACGTCAGAATAACAAAAATCAAATAAATTACCGCGCTTGAAACCATTAAAACATAGTCTTATTATTGATATAAATTGTTTAGATGCTGTTACAAAGTGAGTTTCTCAGTATTCATATGAAACTTCAAATGGGGCTAAATAGAACGGTTCAACTATAGGTTTTGAATTTGTATAGCAGATCTCTTATGACGCAAATCTTTAGTCATTTAGTCAAAATTAAAATCATCATCCGACACATTATCCAAGTCCATTCCATCTAACCCTGCATCTCGTAATTTCAACAGGTCATCTAAGTCTTTTTCTTTTTCAACCACTCTATCATCACCGTGTGGTTCATCACCACTATTTTTACCTTTCTCATTTAAATTCTCTTTATTATAATCATTTATAGGCGGCCTAACATTATCAACTAAGCTTTCGTGGTGTAAATTATCATTATTATAATATACATTATCATTTTGTTGATGTACCTTATTAATTTCATGATGTATTTTATCATTAACATGTTGTACTTTATCTTTATTAAAATAAATTTGACACAAATCACTATTTACAGTACTATTATTAGTTCTAAATTCGTTATTTGAAAACTCACTTACATTAGCTTCTAGTGATGAATTACTCGTTTGCTTTTGATTAAGAAGTGCTATTCTTTCGTTAAGCATTTTGAAAATGTCCTTACTATCACTAACATCCTTATTACTACTAGCAGATTCTATACTATCACTTACAAACACACCACCAGAATGTACAATATTACTATAGTTCGCACTGTGTTTAACTACACTAACATTTTCACGATTTTCTTTAACATTATCACTAACTAACTCAGAAGTATTTATAGTTTCACAATGTACATTACTTTTGTTCACTTCACTAATACTTTGATTGAATTGTCCGTTATTATCATTTCTATCAACATGTTCATTTATATTTAAATTTTCATGTACAACATCATTGGTGTTTTCACCATCCTTGATACTTTCACAATGAGGTATTAAATGATTACTTGTCGCTGCATTTTCATTAGCAGTCTTTATATCTTCACTAGGATGACAATCATCACTACAACTTGTAGTACTTTTAGCTTCTTTATATTTTTCACTGTAAAGGAAACTGTTCTCTTTGTTCATTTCAAATGTTATAATGTTACTTTCATTTCGAGAATTTTCCGTACTTTCAAGTACTTTTGTAATGTCTTTAGATCCATTATCTTGTGCTCCAGCACTATGTTTATAATTTTCCTCTAAATGTTTAATATTATTGACAACTTCATCTTTAACAAAACTAACTTGTGAAACATTTGAGGCATTTTGAATTTCGTCTCTGCTCTTTGTTTCTGTATTATAAGGTTTAAAATTGTTACTTATACAATCATTAACGCTAAAACTATTAATATTACTTGAACTACAATCAGCTTCTAATTTCGCTGTATGTTGTTCTGTTTCAGGATTTATTTGACTAGCTTTAGTCAAATGATAATTACAATGATTAAATTCTTTCCATTTGCTTTCCTCAATCAATATGCTATCTTCTGTTCTGTTACTTTTTAATAGCTCTGTCACAGTATCCGTCATCAATGATTGGCTATCATCAGATTGATCTTTACTACTTAAATCAAATCCTCTAAAAACATCATTCACTATACTATCACTGTTGTAGTCCTCAGACTTATTCCATGGACTCAAATATCGTCTTGTATCTCCACTTTCTGGACCTTTAACATGTTTGCTTCCTTTCACTTTCTCATCGATATCATTCAACTGTTCTATAAGGCTGTCAATATTAATATTGAAATCAATGTTATCATCAATGCTTTCATTATCCCCTCTGAGTCTCTTTGGAACTTTACCCAATAATTTATGTGAATATATGACTTTAAGACATAAAGATTTAAGACTAGACAGAGTCTTAGAGTCATTTGAATCTGAATCCCAATGTACATAATCAAAATGTGTTTTAACATCATCGTTGACTTTAAACATGCTGTTAAAGGAGATGATAGGTCCTGTTTTGATTTTGGGTGTAGCTGAAACGTATGGGTAGAAGAAATACCGGTCTAATCCGTAAGGCTGTGAATAAAAAAAACATGTTTTAGTTAGTGTAAAACCGCTATACTAAACACGAATATCAAGGTGAAACCTTGAACTTATCATGTTTTGTACAATGACAGAGTTCCGACGGCCTACTTCTCCCTCATCTAATCCTATTCTCCTTTTTTTCATTGACTTATATCTTTTCTTACTATCCATGCAGTAACGGAGAAAGAAAACATTTTCCAGCGGCCTGTCGCAAGAGGCGACAAAACAGCCCACAGCCAGGTGTTAGGTAACAACCTTGAGTTGTGATACCGCATCAATGGCCAGGTTCCAGTCTCCCTTTCGTGTATGGCAGCACATTGGTGGCATCTTTGGTGTTAGAAATGTCCATAGGCGATGGTAACCGCTTCCCATCAGGTGGTCGCCGTTTGCCTGTCTGCTGAACTCAAGCAATAAAAAAAGTCATCCTTGGGCCTGGATTGAGGCCTTAAACCTAACCTACGCCCCTCCGCTATGCACTTTTACAGGGTGCCACAGGAACTAGTTCATAGGATACTAGATCTGTTGCACCCCAATGCTTGGCTTCTTAGGGTACGATGGCGCGTGCAGATGGGCCTCGCTTTAAATTTAAATCAATTTTATTTCTTAATATATGTATATATTCTCTATCCGTGCAGGAACAGAGAAAGAATATAATTTCCTGTGTTGGGGTGGCCTGTCCTAAGGGGCGACTAAACAACCCACAGCCGGGTGGTAGGGTATTTGATTGACTGGATGGCCACCACCCCTGATCTAGAGTATGTTGCCAACCTTGTGCTGTGTTCCGGCATCAGTGACCAGGTTCCAGTCTCCTTTAAGAGAGCAGCAGCGCAATTGTAGCACCTTTGGTGTTGCAAATGTCCATAGGCGATGGTAAGTAACCACTTTCCATCAAGTGGGCCGTCTGCCTGTCTGCTGAACTCATGCAATAAAAAGTAAAAAAATATTATAATGACTACGGAGGTTACTCATTACATCCTGCTGGCCTAGAGAAACTTTCGTCAAATGAAGTGAGAAGTTTCCTACAAACAAGACCCTAAGTTAATCCCTACCTAAGAAAGGAAAAGTCACAACGTCAAGATGGCACTTACTGAGTGCCCAACCAGGACAGTAGTTCTATACATCCTGTTTCTGGCTGACAAAACCTGTCCAAAACTCAGAAGATCTTGTCTAAATGTGAGCCCAGTGAACAATGTCGGGGAAGGTACCCCCTTCATCAGCTACATGGGCATGGGGGGCAGGCAATACGATAACTCTGCCTCTGGTGTTGCAAAACGTCTATATACGATGGTCACCACTTTCCATCACATGGGCAGTCTGCCTTTTTGCCAGCTTCGGAATGAAAAATGTGGTCCATAGAAATTTTGTGACTGGTTGACCTGGCGTACTTCATAGTCTAACAATACAATCAATTTACATTGGTAACACTTCTGGTGTTACAAATGTCCATAAACAAGGTAACCACTTTTCATGTAGTGTAAAACTAGTATATAAAATAGTGAGCGTTATTTTATTAGTAAGTTTTTAAATGTTATATAAAATCAGTGAAAGTGACCCAGTGTTTAGCCCCGGGCATATCATGCTCGCCTGGGACTATGTCTTTTGACAATAAAAAAAACCAGTTTCCATCATTGAAAATAAAGACATAAATAAAAAGAAAAAAAGAGAAAAGATAAAAAGATTTTTTTTAAAAAGAACATGAATATAAATATAAAAAAGCAACAAGCCCAGACAATTCAGTTAGCCCGGAGAGGGATTTAAAGAAAACACTATATCAGGTGGGCTTTCGGCCTGTTTGCTGTACTCCAAAAGTACTTGGGTTCAGGCATAAGTGATCAGGTACCAGCCCCCCTTGTGACCGGCATATTGGAGGCACCACTGCTGTTACAAATGTCCATAGGCGACGGTAACCACTTTCCATTAGGTGGGCCATTGGCCCGTCTGCTGTAGACCAGCAACAGAAAAATTGCAGAAAACACTCACATCCCTAACAGTGGCAACGTTGAAATGGCCGTGTTCGGTGATCTTCAGCAATGGGTCGCACCTGGCAACCCTCACTTGCATCGGTTTCAATCTGTCCAGAATATTTTGTTCCACCAGCGCTGAATCCAATACACCTAAAGCATTAAGATTGAACATGATATATGAAATGACATACATATTTGCCTAGATGGCGCTGTAGCATCATAGTAGTATAATAATAATCGGCAAACCAACACACATTTAGTGTATCCCCAAATTAAGCAAGCCACACTTGTGTTACGGATAATATATAACGGACTACTCGGGGGCCAATCCCAGACACTCAGACCATACCACAATTTGAATTAAATTAAATTTAAAAGGTCGCTCATAATTTTTTTTAATTTACTAGTGCATTACTCATTCAAAAAAATCTAAAGTAATGCATGCACCTTTTAAAATTCAAATTTTGAACTGGAACTTGCAGAAACTTATTATTTATTGGTCTATAAAATTATACCGTAACGATGAAAAAAATTTGAATAAAAAAAATTGGTTTTTGGCGATTTTAGAAATCTTAAAAAATTTGGAGCGACCTCTTAAATGTTTTTTTGAGATGTCCTTTGGAAGTAGTTCTTAAAACATCAAAAACTAACTTTTTCACTTGAGAATCAAAAAAAAGTCCATTTTTTTGCGCCACCCTAGTGAGTACGCTATACTATGGACGATAGAAGTAAGGAGTACCATCTCTGTGTTGAAAGTGTCCGTCGAAACGCAGACAATAAGGGTGGCGCTGCGGTAGTGATTAGAGTGAGATAGACAGACAAATAAACAAGGACTGAAAGATATCCACTTTGTATTTGTATTATTAAAAATTCACGATAATTAAATCCCTCTACACATTTTCTCACATTATATTGACTAAATTATTTTGGACTACATAAATAGTTGATGCTTTCTATATTGACAAAACAAAACCCACCTGCATATCTGAAACGACCACAATTAAGTAATAAAACCTGGGCAGCTATGTACGTACGTTCTTATATCGCTTTATTGTCCTGGCCCGTAATAAACTCGACTGTCGGCATCATGCATAGCGAAATTTCTAGGTACTTCCTTTATCACCGAGGTACCTCAATAGCGCAAAAATAATTTAAAAATAACAATAAAATTACTGGTGCAGCAAAAGACGTCGGACAAAAATAACAGACTTCTCTCCATTTAACGACAACTCTCTATAACGCCATAAAATTCACATTCCCTTCAGTGTCGTTATACAGAGTTAACAATGTATATTAGATTTTGGAATGTGACACAATGTCACACTTCGTCAACCCTCTTCCCGCCCCTTAACGTGTACGTAATCTATGTATGGCCCCTAACACTAATGAGGACGAACTGTCACTAAATGACTACACAACTCCAAAGAGCGTGGCTTGATTTCTAACTACGATGAGATCGTGCGACATATTACCTTTCTTCGGTGTGCACACTTTCTCGTGCTTCTTCAGATTCCTCGCCGAAACCGTGCCGTTGCATATGATGCACATCGCTGCGAATATAAAGTAACCAAAATAACTATTTACACCATTGTTCTACGAGGGAACAAAGTGACAAATTGTCAACAAATTCAGTTTGATACTTGTTACATCCCGGGAAACAAAGTACCGAAAAGCTTTTAAAAAAAACTAGCTTCTGCCCGTGACTTCGGCAGCATGGAATAGTTAAAAAAAAACCCATCCGATTTTAAAACATTCTTCATTGGTGCTCTGCTCCTATTGGTCTTAGCGTGACGATATGTAGCTATTGTATGTTTATGATACCGGCAATATCAATACTTAATTAGGTGCATAAATTGCATAATAAGCTGTTTAAGTAATTTAAGTTTTTTTAACTATAACAACTCTTTAATTTTTCGGGATCAAAAGTATCCTATATGTTGACCAGGGATATAAGCTACCACCATACAAAGTTTCATTTAAATCGGTCCAGTCGTTTCGGAGACTACCCGGTACAAACAGACAGACAGACAAACAGAGAAATAAAAAAATTTAAAAAAGTCTAAATCAGTTCTATTTCACTTCTTACATCCCCCTGTCTCTGTATTTAGCATTATTTTAATTGTACAGAAATTTGACCTCTACAATTTTTTATTATATGTATACTATCGTTTTAGTGAAAACTGTGTTGAATTAAGCTAATTTTTATGCACCCGAACAACTACAAACCGCTTCCCGGAGAATTCGCACGCGATTCCCGGGATAAAAAATATCACACATTTTATTACATAAAATTTGATTACATAAAACCGCATTGAAATTCGATCATTTTTTCAATCGGCCAGATTTAAATATTTTTTTAAATAATT
This sequence comes from Dendrolimus houi, assembly GCA_039645545.1. NCBI lineage: Eukaryota > Metazoa > Arthropoda > Insecta > Lepidoptera > Lasiocampidae > Dendrolimus > Dendrolimus houi. The sequence goes on from CM077146.1 coordinate 1,312,647, forward strand.
CCCAGAAAAGTTCCCGCGGGATTCCCAGGATAAAAAGTAACGCAGATTTTAATTCTATCGATCTGCAAAACCGCACCGTAATCAACAAGAAATCTACTATTCTTTATATAGTCTACTAGCTGATACCCGCCCGCTTCGCGTGCTGTAAAATGCGTTCTTAGCTGACCTCTACTTGACGAAAGGAAGGTCCATGCCAAATTTCACGTCTATGGGTATTATAGTTCCCGAGATATCGTGATGTGTCACTACATACGTGGATTTCAATTATATATATTTAAAATCCAGTTTTTTTTTTTTAAATAAATACAATGTTCAGACACGGTATTTTTAGAATTTTATATATTATAGATTTGTTATGTTCATCATATGAATCTGCGAAGAAGGGACCTCTTCAAGCCCTCAAGAGTAGTACGAGGATATGAGCAATGTCACTCACCGGGCCTGTCTCCCTCGCCCCAGCACTTGTGGTCGTCGAGCAGCGGCACGGTTGGGAAGTACTTCCAGCACCTTTCGCACTTCACGTCGGGAACCTCGGTCGACACCCTGCACTCATTCTTTGTTATGTGCCTGGAAAAATTATATCGTTACAGTATATTTTTGCCCTGTTGGCCTTGAAGAAATTTTATGACGCCGGTTTTGCAAAAGCCCCTGTTGTAGTGCTATGGGAATACCTCTCTGCTAGGAGCTCATACTGTATACCCATGATGCCCAAGAGAAACCTTCAAAAAAACAGTTACATACATGAGTGATGCAGCCCCCAAGGAAGTGGGGATGAACGCTGAGCTGATGGTGAGCAAAGCAGTGGTAGAAAGAAGAGAAAGGTACCATTCTGAACCAGACTCCCTAGACAAGTGGTATTAGCGCTAAATTAATAGGATGAAAATGTATGATGTCTAGGGGGTTGTTCCTCACAAGACTCCCAATTATACAGACGGTAGAATCCCAACTATATAGACGGTAGACTACCAATTATACAGACGGCAGACTCCCCATTATACAGACAATAGACTCTCAATTATACAGACGGTAGACTCCCAATTGTACAGACAGTAGACTCCCCATTATACAGACGGTAGACTCCCAATTATACAGACGGTAGACTCCCAATTATACAGAGGGTAGACTCCCAACTATGCAGACGGTAAAATACGCAGACTCACAGCTCGTAAGCGTCGTTGGTGGTGAAGTCGGTGGAGCACAGCATACACCTGTACGGTATCTCCTTGACGCGGTGCTCGGCGTGGTGCTTCTGTGCGTCCAAGGCGTTGACAAACCACTCGCGGCACGCGTTGCACGCTTTGCTGCGAACGTGTATTATTTAATTATTAACACATATAAAACATAGTACTGTGGCATGGAACTTTTCGCCAGTTTTCATATTGATTCATTTAGGGTTCCGCGAGCACGTTATCTTTTCAAACTAAGTACTATGTTATATATATAATAATGTATAAGGAATGTAATTAAGTCGCTAATTCTTCAAAAAGTCTTTTCTTTCTTTGTCTTATTGACTAAAGTCAACGCGTCATATTATAATAATAATAATATCAGCCCATAAATGTCTCACTGCTGGGTTCAGGCCTCCCATTATGAGGAGAACGGACAGTATACCCGCCACGCTTGTCCAAGGCGGCTTGGCAGGTTTGACACATCGGTTATTTCGATGTGCAGGTTGCATCACGATCTTTTCCTTCACCGTTAGCACGTGGTAATTGTAACAATATGCACATTAGGTCAGAAAACTACCAAGTGTTGCATGCGTTCGGGCCAGGATCGAACCCGCGCCCTTTGGGTTTGGGACGCGTGCGCTTGCCATTACGCTACCATGGCTTATTAAGTGAAGTATAATTGTAAACAAAACCTATAATTTATCTATTGATCAAACGACAAATGTTGAACCTTCACTCCTTGGAGGAAAGGCGATTATCTCACGGGTAACCGCTTCTTATTTATTTTTAATTGCACGAGTTCAGCAGACAGGCAGACAGCCTACCTGATGGAAAGCGGTTACCATCGCCTATGGACATTCGAAACACCAAAGGTGCTACCAATGTGCTGCCACTCTCTAAAGGGAGACTGGAACCTGGCCATTAATGCTGGCTCAACACAACTCAAGATTGTTATGGCGGCATACTCTAGACCAGGGGTGGTAGCAATCCAAACGAATACCCTATATGTGTATGTTATACACACGCTACACGTCCTAAAACCTTGAAACCACTCCCGGGAGAAGTCCCGCGGGATTCCCAGGATATAAAGTAACACAGATTTTAAGTCCGGAAATTTGCTATCCCAGTAGTTTCAACGTGAATCCCGAGCAAACAGACAAGTAATCTAAAAAAAATGCATCATTTATATAGTCTATTCCAGTTATTTTTTTTAATAACTTCAATGTACAGACACGGCACGTTTAGAATTTTATAATATTATAGATAGATATACTCACTTGCTCTGGGTATAAGTGACATAATGCCTTCTCAAATGGTTAATCCTGTCCTTCGGAGACCTAAAAGTTATGTCACAGACAACGCATATACGCACTGTCTCCATCTCCTTCCCAGTATCTGTCTCATTTGTAGGAGGGTTTGTCTCATTCACAGTAGAGATTGATTTCTTTTGAGGAGGGTTCAACCCTCTCTGAGGACGGTTCGTCTCTTTTGCAGGAGGGTTCGACCCTCTTTGAGGACAATTTGTCTCTTTTACGGGAGGGTTCATCCCTCTTTGAGGACGGTTCGTGTCTTTTACAGGAGGGTTCACCCCTCTTTGAGGACGGTTTGTTTCCTTTGCGGGAGGGTACGTCTCTTTTGGAGTTTTTGTCTCGTTTTGAGCGTTACGTTTTCGTGAGTTTGATTTTTCCGAGACGTTTGAATATTTCGAGTTTTCGTTTGATTTTTGATCTATTGCTGGTTTTGTCGTGGGCTTGTTTGTTGTACGCGATGGCAGTGTAAGTGATGTCGTCGACGTTTCGACATTAGTGACTCTGCAAAAAAACTAAGTTTCAACAACAACAAAAAAAATGTTTCTTTTCGAAGAGCTCTCGAAGAATACGGCGAGAAGCAACTTAGAGAGGTAATAGACAGGGGTTGCCACCTTGTTGAATTTTTAAGGTATATTTATTACAATTTTTTAGTATGGCCAAGAAAGATCTATTATTTTTTAAATATTGTTACAACTTAAGTTCCGACAAAAACAAAATCCACCTGCATATATGTAAAAACACATTTTATTACCTGTAAGCATATGAACTAATTGTAATTCATTTCTGATCGTCTTCTTTTGTTACTTATTTATTGGCATACGTTTCTAGAGAACAACCCAGGTGTTTTGGATTTGTACTACGATACGGGCACATTGCATTTGTGGAGTATAAAATGGTCGCCTTTGAGGGAGGCCGCACTCAAGCGAGAGCCAGGTGTTTTGGATTATGTCGGACTTTGAGCGTTTTATTGAATTACCGCCCTCTGCATTATGTTTGGATCTGTTGTGTTCGGTTATATTTATACCTGTGTTATACGTGTTTGTATAGTTCTAATAAACTCTATAATAATTCCAACGGCATTTTAATTCGAGTTCTGCAACTCGTAACAATACACTGCTATCGGTATAATAGAATTATAGTTAATAAATGATAACGAATGTATTCATCTTAAAATGGAATCTTACAGATTACTTATCGAAAGGCATGAGTCTGCCACCGCTTCTAAAGCAATTTCATTTACTGTTAGCGGAGAAGAAGTGGCTTCAAACTCCACCAACATATTGTTACATGCCCTACGAGGGGATGCGTTGAATGTATTACAAAACCTGCCGGCTGAAGGACAAACATTGGATACACATATAGATGCCCTAGAAACTCAAAATTTACAGTCAACGCGATATGCGCTATTAACACATAATAGCGCATATCACCGATGATTGTATTCTAGGCTTAGACTGTTTGAAAGCACATCACTGCGTAGTGAATGTTGCGAAAGGAGTACTAATATTTCCTGACCAAGAAGTATGTCTAGAAGAATCGCAAGCCTGCAACTTGTATTACCTGAAAGATACCCTGTTGGCCCCTAGGTCAGAAAACTTGGTACAAGTCAAGCGACGACTACGAAACGAGTAAGACGTTCTCTAGTAATCTCGATTAGCGATATAGACAACGGACTTTGCGCGTGTCAAATTGCATTGAATCGTGCAGTGTGAACTGGTTGCATCCAGTCTTATTAGTATTCGTATTATACGTGTTTGTACAGTTCTAATAAATTCTATAGTAGTTCCAACGGCATTTTTAATTCGAGTCCTGTAGCTCGTAACAACACCATTTTTCAAAATTGGTTTACTGAAAGCTCTTGAACGTTGTCTGGGATTTTGTTGAAGAGCTTTATACTTTGCCCCACGAAACTATTATAAACTTTATGAAGCCAACATGTGGGAGTTTCTAATTTGTATATGTGTCTAGGATTTTTACAATGTACATCCCGTAAGCGGCCATGCATAAACTACGTCACACGTTAATAGGGGAGAGGGAGGGGGGTGTGGACGAAGTGTGACATTGTGTGACAAGGAGTGGAAGGGGTCCTAAATTTCGTGACGTCACATTTCAAAATCTAACATATATGAGTTTTAAAACACGAAATTTGACATTAATTAACATATTAACGAACACTTCAAAATATTTAAATGGACTGCTGTTTCAATTTAATAATATCTTGATGTAAAATTGCGAAAAATGTGATGTCACACTAGAGAGGGGGGAGTCCCACGAATGTGACCACCTGTGACAAGGATGGGGGAGGGGGTCGAAAAATCATGAAATTCGTGTGACATCATTTATTCTGTTGATGGCACCTAATCTAGGAAATATATACTGTGAATCTACTATTTAAAAAAATTACAACTCACTTCTTTTTCTTAACCGGCGGCGATGCCAATAACTGCTGCAACTCTCTGCTGTAACGCTTCAGGCTTTGTACAGGCTCTTTCTATAAAAAAAATATATTAAAAAAATATATTAAAAAAAATTAAAAACATCGGCCAAGTGCGTGTTGACCACACACACACACGTGGATTTAGTCATTTGACTACAGAAGTACGAAAAACTTAAATCTATAATATTCTCTACATTGAAGATATTTAAAAAAAACCCAACTGTAATAGACTACATAAACGATGGAGAACACGATGTATTTTTTTTTTCGATTTATTGTCTGTTAATTCGGGATTCACGTAAAAACTACTGGTATGATGTCGATGCGCTTTTCGCTGATCGACAGCTAATGCTTAGACCTTAAAATCTGCGCTATATCTAATCACGGGAATCCCGCGGGAATTTTTCTAAAATTGATTTGAAATGGTCAGATAAAAAAACCGTAGCCCAATGTGATTTTTAGACACTGTAAAAATGTGACTCACATATACGTACACAGTATTTTACATACACACACAAAATGTGTGATAATTTTTGCCCGGGTATCCCGCGGGAATTTCAAGTCAAGCGTGGACGAAGTTGCGGGCATATTCTAGTCTATACATACATATAATAAAACTGTAGAGGTCGAATTTCTGTACAATGAAAAAAAAAATGCTAAAAACCGAGTCAGGGGGATGTAAGAAGTGAAACAGAAGTAATTTAGATTTTTTTTTCAAATTTTTGTTTCTCTGTTTGTCTGTCTGTCTGTCTGTTTATACCGGGTAATCTCCGAAACGACTGGACCGATTTAAATGAAATTTTGCATGGCGGTAGCTTATATCCCTGGTCAACATATAGGATACTTTCGATCCCGAAAAATTAAAGAAAAATTTAACTGTTTGAAGCGCAGTATATTTTTGATTTATACTCCGACGTTTCGGTCAGCTTTCAGTAATCGAGATTGTTGAAGACATAGATTTCAAGTGTCAATAAGTAATGCTAAAGTTTCTATTTAGAAGTTTAGACCATTGTCAACTTGTTCATTTTAATTTACCACCGCTTTGCAACATGTTACGGTTCGAAGCTTGGGCTACCATAGACTAAATAATAACCACAAATTAAAATTAACAAGTTGGCGGTAGAATCTTTATCATCCGCGGTCACGGCTACTGAAAGTGGCCGAAATGTCTGAATAAACATAAAATAAAATACCACGCTTAAAACCGTTAAAACGTAGTTTTATTATGTGTACAAGAAAAGAATACAATACCTTTATACTGTCTTCCTTTTTGCTCGCCGGTTTTGGTGGAGGTTTGGATCTCTTGGATTGTTCCTGAAACATAACGAGTATAATTAAATTGTAACATTTGACCAGAAACTATGACGTTTTGAAGGGATTTTTTTTTAAATATATTTAGATTAAACTCTGGTGCGTACCTCTTGTTTAAAGAGCAGGCGTTAATATAGGTTACATTGTATTAAATTTTTATGTTACTGCTATTTGATTTGGAATTGAAAGATTTACTTCATTTTATATCGCAAAATATCCCATCTCCCGGAATGAAAAGTACAGAAGGCGCGCGAGTTCATGGCCACCCTGAGGAATGCGGTAGTGCTGTGACCTTTTTTTTTACAAGGGGAGATCCATTTGCGGACCCCCCGCTGGGGAGACTTCGGCGGGGGAGTGTGGGACTCGCCGGCTGGAGGAGCCGGAATACCCACTAAAGCCCCTTGGTGCCACCTGACGCCATGTGCCGGGGTCCCGGGATGTGCGTGAGCTTCTCTCCGGCAGGCCTCTCCTTACTCAAGATTGAGAGGCGCGCGCTCCCCTGAGCGTCACCCGCGCCGCGCGTTCCTGGCGGCCGGAGGTCCCGGAGGAGAGGAGCACGGCTGCTCGCTCTCTCTCCCGCCCCGCCGCCTCCTTCGCGGACATGACGGCCTCGCAAAAGGAGGCGACGGCGTCCCATCCGATTTGGCCCCCGACCATGGCCTGTAGTGCTGTGACCTAATTAATTATGGTAATCTCGATAGTAACTACCGATTTAATCAACAGCTGTCAATTTGGTTTATTGTAACTTAAGGTAATTTTGCAAATTATGAAATAAAATAAACGTGATAAGTAATTACTTATTTATTTCTAATATAGAAAAATATTTATTAAATTCCAATTCAATCACTATCAGACGAAAAGACAACCGACAGATCAGAGTCGAAATCAGTAGCTTCGCCGTCGCTGACTTCAAGCGGAGTAGTCGTGGTTTATTCACAATGAAATAACACAATAGCGTTAGCGTAAATTTTCGGTATCGAAAAGCGCGCGTCCCAACCGTCAAGGACTACACTCGACGTCATACAAATGCGGCGAGCTGCCCCCCGCGCGTCGCCTCTGGCCCCGATGGACATGAACTCGCGCGCCTATAATATATATATATGTCCATTTTCGGTATTAAAACTTCATTTAAACAGAATTACATCAAAACCGATCCGATACTCCTAGTAGTTTATCCGTGAAAGCTTAACAGACAGACAGGTTGAGTTACTATCGCATTTTTTTAGAGATGATGATTTTTTATATCTATAAACTTGAGAAATGATTGGTCCCCCATGCAAACTTTCATTATTTCAACCCGTTCTAGTTTTATTTATAGATACCCGTCTATCTCTCTGTAAACTATAATACGGCCGACGTATCTTGGCGAGTCTGAACTTTGCGCAGATGGTTGCGCAATGACTTTTTTAGGAACAATATGGTGGCGTGAGGCGACGTACGGGGGCGGTGGTCTAGGCTAGAGATTGACCATCAGGAAACACAATCGACCCTTTATTCAATCAAATATCGTAATCGATTACTTTTATTTAGAAGTTACTGATTTTTGTTTGTATATGATATGAAACGAAATAGATTTACAAATATTAGTGAATTTTGTAGTTAATAAACGAGATTTCTACTTTAATAAAAAATAACTAATATTTTTTTTTCTCAGTTGAAAGACATGATATTTAAGTAAAAATATCAGTTATCTATTAACGTCTACTTGAGTAACGACTATTTGAGAAAATTTAAAACTTCCTTATAAAATTGAAAAATAGATATTTATTTGTGACTTAATTTCAATCGATTAGAATAGATATCGATCAAACAACACCCTCAGGCACGCGTATTGGACATCCCTTTTTGGTTACTTCGTGCTTATTCGGCAATGCTCGGTACACGGTAATATGTCTCAGTCACTCGTAGGCATTGGTGTCGTGTTCGTATCGCTATTTCGGTCTTGAGTACAGTCGCTTACAAAAGTTTTTGTTGTTATTGTTGTTCATTATTGTTAAGTTTTTTCGTTTAGTGTTAAGTTTGTTTTATTTGTGGTATATGCAAGTGTCAGTTGGCACTTATATTTTATACGCCAAAATGCCACCAAAACATAATTGTGTGCTAAATCGCCAGGCGAGAAAAATAATTTACGATTTAACGCAGTATATGAAAAAAGAAAAAGAGGAAGGCGTAAAAGATGTAGATAACATTTATTTAAGTGTTGCTAACGCAACTGGTGTGTCCCAACGCACAGTACAGCGGATCGCAACTGAAAGCAATATTTCAGGCTTACTTTCGGTATTCCGCACGCCTGGTAAAAAAAGGTCTAGATCAAAACCTATTACTGATATAGATCATATTGACCAAGGAGTAATAAAAAGATGCATGCACAACTTCCACAAAACCGAAAAAGAAATGCGGACCATAAACAAATTACTAGCGAAACTCAAACGGGATATAAATTTTCAAGGTGCTAAAACCGAAAGACTGAAACCAATAGAATGGTTCTTATAGAGAAGACAGACATTCGCCTGAAAACGATCTTGTACTTGAAGGCAATGAAAAAATACAGGGATGATAGGCGACCAGTTGTATTCACTGACGAGTCGTATGGCCCACTCATCACATACAAAAAGTTAAGGCGTGGTCGGATGGTTCCGCTCAAGGACTAAAGCGCCCGATATCAAAAGGGCAGCGGATAGTGATGGTACACACTGGGTCAGAAGCAGGGTTTGTTCCGAACGCCCTACTAATGTTCAAATTTGGAATCAAAACCGGATACTATCATGATCACATAAATTTCACAAATTATGAGAAATGGTTACGGACCCATCTGATTCCAAATTTGAGTCCTAACTCGGTGATGGTTATCGATAATGCTGCATACCACAACAAAGACGAGAAGGCAAAAATGGAATCGTGGTTAGTAGAAAAGGGTATACCCCATGAAAAGGACATGCGTAAGCCACAACTTTACGATCTAATAAAATAAAACCAAGACTTGCATAAAAGATACGTAATAGACGAAATGTTTAAAAAAAACAACCACGACGTCCTTCGTTTACCCCCGTATCATCCCGATTTGAACCCCATCGAGATGGCGTGGGCTGCCATTAAAGGGCACGTTGCCACTAAAAACGTCGACTGGAACATAACCCGGACAATGGAGATTATACGGGAAAAAGTAAATTTAATGGGTCAGGAAGCATGGAGTGCTTTATGCATAAAAGTGAAAGAGGTTGAAGATGAATATAGGAAGAGCGACCATATTATAGACGAAATGACGGAACAATTATTCATCATTAATACAGATTCAGATTCGGAAAATGAGTCTGAAAATGAGAACGACGATTACGATAACAAACCTATGCCAAGTACCTCACATGATACCCAAGGGGCCGACGACTTTATGTCAGGGATTTCCCCCCTCAGTGACAGCGATTATATAATAATAAGTGTAAATATATAAAAATATTAAATGTAAATAATATTGTGTGTATTTGTGATAAAATCTGCCACTGTCGAAATGTGAGGTATCGAATTTGAATCTCTAATTTGTAAGTTATTTTTGTAGCTTTCTGTCTCCAAAGTTTTTTGATATTTATTTAATTTGTACTAATTGGTCACTGTATTTTCTTCACGAGTGTACATGCGCTAAAGTTCGCAGAGCCTATGTTCACATTCGCCAAGATACGCCGGCCGTATTATACATAAATGACCAAAACTACCACAACTACCAAAACTGCCCAAACTACTATAATTACCAAAAAAAACTACCACAACTATCAAAACAATCGTAACTACCAAAACTACCGAAACTAAAGAAACTACCGAAACTGCCAAAACTACCACAAGTACCAAAACTACAACAACCACCAGAACAACTGAAACTACCAAAAGTACTAAAACAACCGAAACTACCAAAACTACCACAATTACCAAAACTACCACAACTACAAAAACAATCATAACTACCAAAACTACCACAACTACCAAAACTACCTAAACAAAATGACGAAAATGGCAAACTCCAAATAAAAAACTTATCCTAGTTTCCGGGATAACCTTTAAATAAATCTATCCCATTATCCTCGGATAATTTTCATCTCGATGAAAAGTATCTCTTGTCTACCCTCGATATTAAAATTACATATATACCGAGTTTTAGCCATATCGGTTCAGTAGTCTTTCCATAAAAGGATAACAAACAGAGAGACAAATATACTTTTATCCCAGAAACTATCCCATTTTTCGGGATAAAAGTACCATATGTTCATCCTCGGCATCGAAAATATATATATACTGAGTTTCAGCCAAATCGTTCAGTAGTTTTTCCGCGAAAACGGAACACACAGACAGAGTTACTTTCGCATTTATAATACGGATATGCGGGGATGGTGGCTGGCAAGAAAAACAACTTTACTAGTTTACGATTTGCACCGATGCGTGTTTTTTTCGAACTTTTAATATTAACACTAATACTAATATTAAACTCAGCGTCTTTTTGCTGCGTCGTGCGTACGTTGTCTATTCTCTCCTTTCACTCGTCATCTCTTTCACACTATGGGCTCGTTCAGACATATCGTCTTACATTCATCACATCATACATTCAAGATGAGTCATTCCCATTCCCACGTGTATTTGTTCTTCTCATGTATAAACCATACTCTGATGTTTAATTACCTGGACTAAAATGACAGCTGCGCTAGTCCCTTTTTTTTTGTTGCAATTGCATAGTGTTGTAATATGGCTCATTCATAAGTGAATTGTGTGAGTTACACAGAACACGTGACTTTGGTATAGCCTCGACCTTTTCCAGGGCTTATGTTCGTCTACTCGTATGTAAATAAATAAATGTTTATTGCAGAAAAATCTGGTACAGTAAGTTGTTGAAGTCCCTAACTCCCGAACTAGGCATGAAGCCTATATTTCGGGAATTACTGCCCTCTCACATTAGTATGTAGTTTTAAACACTAATAAATACAAATCGGCAACAGAGTGTTTATGTCTAGTGAGCAAGCGTGTGGGTGTGCGCAAGCGCGCGGTCGTCGTATGCGTGTGTGTTGTGTATGCGTGTTGTTTGTGTTTGTGTTGTTGGTGTGTATGTTGTTGGTGTGTATGTTGTTGGTGTGTGTGTTGTAGGTGTGCGTGTTGTTTGTGTGTGTGTGTATTGTACAGTTCTATTAAGATAAATAGATTGAAACAGTACTTCGGTGGTAGCATAGTTGATGGTAAGTAGTAAGTTTTTTAGTTTAATTTTAACTTCCAGACTAGTGAGTCCATGTACATTGATTTGGTTATTTATCTTATTATATAGTGTCACAGACATATAGCATTTCTGCCACCTTGAAAGGCCAGTACGATACAGTTTGTAAAAACCTTACTGCACTAGTATCATAAATAACTATTGTAACTTACCATCAGTTTGCTCAGTGACACTTCGTCGTTGTTATCAGAGGTGACCCTTCGCGTCGATCTCGGGGGTGATTTCTCCTATGAAACAACATACATCTACACTAATATTATAAAGAGAAATAAATTTGTATTTTTGTAAGTCTGTAATGAATAAACTCAAAGACGACTGGAGCGATTTCAAGAATTCACATTGGCATATGGGGGAGGGGGGAAGAATACTTACCCCTTCTGCAACCCCTCTGTCTAGGTATAAAATAAATTTTAGTGGTTATAAGTAAGTTGTAAGTACATCCCTAAACTCAAATCACCGTTAAAATGTTCCACACCGTTAAAATTTAATATTAAATGTACCACATATCTATATAATAATAAATCGACAGACAAACACACACACTGTATAACCCCAAATTAAGCAAGTTACGCTTGTGTTATGGGTAATATACAACGGACCACTCTGGGTCCGATGCCAGACACCCAGACCATGTCGGAGAAATTACGTTTCCGAAATCTATATATAATTCTATTGCTGTTAAATTGTTGATTTCATGTGTATGTGGTAAACAATAAAGCTTTTTCTGTTCTATTCTATTATCAGGAATAGATTCTTGTTTTTTTTTTTATATTAACACACAACCAATGAAATAATCTTTAATATACAACTATTATACAAGTGTAAGCGAGATCGATAAACATGGTCTATGCGGAACGGTGCAACACTAAAACTAAGATGCCCCCTCCAGCCTTTACGATGGGATAGCGGCATGAGATATGGGATCGGACTAGGTTTTTTTTTTTACTTACAATTCTACGGACTCGAGTTCCGTAATCTTTTTTGTAACTTTAATTTCCAAGAAAGTTTTAAGTAATATAGGCGCGCGAGTTCATGTCCATCGGGGCCAGAGGCGACGCGCGGGGGGCAGCTCGCCGCATTTGTATGACGTCGACTGTCGTCCTTGACGGTTGGGCCGCGCGCTTTTCGATACCGAAAATTTACGCTAACGCTATTGTGTTATTTCATTGTGAATAAACCACGACTACTCCGCTTGAAGTCAGCGACGGCAAAGCTACTGATTTCGACTCTGATCTGTCGGTTGTCATTTCGTCTGATAGTGATTGAATTGGAATTTAAAAGTATTTTTCTCTATTAGAAATAAATAAGTAATTACTTATCACGTTTATTTTATTTCATAATTTGCAAAATTACCTTAAGTTACAATAAAACAAATTGACAGCTGTTGATTAAATCGGTAGTTACTATCGAGATTACCGTAATTAATTAGGTCACAGCACTACTCTGGTGAGCGGCCCCTGCACCGCGAAACCGCACTGCTCCGTGTGCGAGGCCGCGGGCAGGCCGGCCGGTCATGAGGTGGGCTCGAAGCCCTGCGGGGCCAAGAAGCCCACCAGGAGAAAGGGCCAAGCCAGCCGGACAGGACCGCGGCCGCGACGGCTGAACCAGCCGCCGCGGGGAGCGGAAAGGTGTGATCCCGTGGCGACAGAAGCCACGGGCGAGCGGCAGTGGGCGTCGAGGACTCCGCCCGCACCAATGAGCGCACAAAGGAGAGGCCGCCTCTGTTTATGAGGCCCAACGCCCACCGGGTCGCGGGTTATGCTCGCGCGACATACCGTGACCCGGCACCCTGGAGGCTTCTTGGTAATTTTTGTTTATGTGACATTTATTGAATGTATATTTGTGTTGTGGTGTACCTTACGAATAACTTATTATATTAATTTATTCTAATTTTAATACTAAACTTATACTAATGTAGAGTGTATCTGTTAAATGCTGGTGTTGTGAGGAAGTGCCTGTGCAGTGTGTGCCTTATTATCAGACTGGGGTTATGGGATAGGGAACACTGATTAGGGTTCTCATATCACCTACCTTGAGATTGCTCAATGACACTTCGTCGTTGGCGTCAGAGGTGCGCCTTCGTGTTGATCTTAGGGGTGATTTCTCCTACGAAAGGAGATACATATAAGAACTAGGTTTTCAAATGTGAATTATTTAGGGACTGTATCCATACTATGTGACCCATTTTTTTTACGTGCAACTCACACTTCCCAAGGGTTTGCAGGCTTTTCAATTAAATTTATTGTTTCTTTTTGTTTTTTACTTGTTGGTATTTAGTTATTATAGTTATGTTTACGTATATATTTTCTATTCTGTTTTTATTTTTTTAAATTACTATATAGGATAATGATTCCTTTTATTTGATTTGTGCGCGTGTTTGTCATACCTGTATGTTAGAGTTTTTAGCGGGAACTGAATGTAGATGTTGTGCTGTGCAGTTTTATTTTCTAAAAATGTGTAAAATTACTCGAAAATGAACAATAGTTGTAGGATATTGATAGTTTTTGAGTAGTAATTATGTGTTTTGTGAGAAATGTAGCCTTTTGAGTTGTCACAAGAACTCCATTGAATGGCACCAGCTGATAACCTACAGTTCAGGTGTGCTACACATAGGCTTAAGAAAATTAAGATACTACATTATAGTCAAGATCAGGCTTAAAGGCCTAGCTGCTAAGCCATAAACCTCAATAAAATAAATATAAATCAAGGAGGCGGTGTCGGCACTGAAAATCAGCGCTGTGCTGGGGAAAACTCCAACACAGCTTTATGCCGAGTTGCCGATCTCATTTGTAGGAAATGCGGTGTACAACATATCGAATTTAATCATAAAAATGTATATATAAATATTTCTGGATCCTTGTATTGTCGCTTTCCTAGCAATTAATTTATCTCTTTCTTTCTTTTATATAATTCAGCCCCCCTCACACATACTAATTTGTCTCATTGAGATGCCAAAAAATCCGAGTTATAGAGTTTTCGACTAAGCGAATTTTGCAAGAAAACATTCGACTTGTAGAGGTTAAGACTTATTCAAATAACGAATGGAGTTGTAAAGTTGTAAAGGTTGTAAAATCAAATATTGCTAAGTTCGAGATGCAGAGGTCAAATTTATTTTTTCGACTTATAGAGGGTTCAGATTTCGAGCAACCGAGGTTTTGGGGGTTGAAGGGAAGGGAACACAATTTTTTTTGAGTTTGGGAGGCTTTTTACTTCGAAAAAGCGCGAGGTTTCCTTAGAGGATATTGGCTACATGATGGAAACCAAAGCCCCCCCCCCCCCAAACGTTAAGCCTTTAACTAATCGTGTTTACCCGCGACTTTTGGCTTCGACTCGCCTCTATGTTTTGTTGAGCAGTCGTGTAGAGTTCTTTGTTGTTATTATTATAATTATGTAAAAAAAAAATTAAACACTGTAGTACTTTTACTGTAGGAATATCAAGTAAAAAAAAAACACATTTTATTACCTGACGACATTTGAACTAATTGTAATCTTTTTATGATCGTCTTCTTTTGTTTACTTATTGTGGGGCACAGCTAATTGTCATTAGCCAGATGTCGCGGATTACGAATTATAAGCAAATTCTAGGAAATCGGGTCCACTTTGCCGGGCATATTTGCATTTGTGCAGTATAAAACGATGGCCTGATGGAGAGAGGAGTCAGTCGAGCGATAACTACGATATAACCGTGACGTGTGTACAATCGGGAATCTAATAGTGCCGGACTTGGCGCGTTTTATTGAATTACGACCTTCTGCATTACGTTTGGATTTGTTGTGTTCGGTTATATTCGTACCTGTGTTATACGTGTTTGTATAGTTCTAATAAACTCTATAATAACTCCAACGGCATTTTAATTCGAGTCTCGCAGCTCGTAAGAATATAGTGTTAATAATTATAAGGAATAATCTTTTATTTTAATAGATTTCTGAGCTAGTTCCTAAAAATAAAATAATATACTAATAAGTACTAATTATAGTCGGAGGGAGAATCAAAAGAAAAAATCTGACTTACAAGTAATTTGCTTAGCGTCATATCGTCGTTATCCGTTGTTTTCTGTCTGGTGATTCTCGGCGGGGTTTTCTCGCGAGGTGGCGACGCAGTCAAGCGACTCCGCCTCGCCGGTTTCGTGTTTTGAGTTTTACTTAAATCTGACTTGGGTTTTTGTGGTGGTGCGTCCTTTTCTATCTGGAAATAAATTTATCGCAACAAATAAAGAAAGAAAGAAAGGGACTTATTGTGAAGAATGAACGGACACAGACTATATCAGCTGCACAATTTCAATACCGGTTTTAGTCGACTATCTTGAGTGTTATATTAACCTGAATTAAGTGGTTCATTCTGCGGGAAGAGGAAGTATCATTCTATCTCTCTCAACACAATATCAATATTAATATTTTAATTAAAGACATTAAATAATTGTCATACACAGATTCAAATAATAATTTTCAAATAAAAATTAATAAATAAAAGTAATAAATATTATCTAAGTTATATAAAAGGTACTTAATGAAATAAACAAGAACCAATTATTTAAATAATGACGATTAAGATCCTGCTTACTTGCACACCATTGAAACTGGTAAAATGTACTGAACCATGTATTTCTAGGAATAACACCTGTATACAACTACATTTATGCAAGAACAAATATTTCAACATGTCTCTGTGTGACTGAAAACTTGTTGTACCATATGGTTGCGCTTTGGCTGTGTGCGACTGAAAACTTGTTGTACCACATGGCTGCGCTTTGGCTGTGTGCGACTGAAAACTTGTTGTACCACATGGCTGCGCTTTGACTGTGTGCGACTGAAAACTTATTGTACCACATGGCTGCGCTTTGGCTGTGTGCGGTAAGAACCATTCGAAACCGATTTATTCAACTAAACCAGTTGTTTCGTTTGCATATATATATGTTTACTATTATTCGAATAATCGATGTTCGAGTATCGCGACTCTAGCGGTATCGAAGACACCAATTTCTTTGGTTGTCTAGAACGTCCTTATCCATCAAAGGCGAGAGTTGCCTATCCGTCGGTGGATACTAGGTATAGTACACGCGTGTGCAACTGAACGATAGTTCCCGCCAAATCTAATAAAACAATACTATTACAATCTAGAGGTGTTGGCAGCGGTCTGGGGTAAGTACTTGCTTATATCTTTACTGCTAAGACTTCAAACATCAGTCGAATCTGAAAAATATTTAGAAAACCAGAATCGACGTATCTTTCCAAAATATAGTTACCGTCCTTTTGGATGTGTAAGCTACACCTGTTCAACAAAATTTAGTTCCCAAAAACCGTTTATGCGAGCTTATAACCTTTAAAACGAAAAATTTTAATTTATTGCAAAATTAAATAGTAAATATTGTTACATGCCGTCAAAGATAAGCGCACAGCTGCCTGTTGTAAGCACAGTCTATTGTCTTCCTCCCGGATTAGGAATTCTTACGTCTTTTGAATTTGTAATCAAGAAAAACATACTATTGTCTTTTTACTTGTTTTATAACCATCATTAGCGTCGAACTAATCCTTATTGTTATTGTTTTCGACTTTGTGGCCGTTCGCAGATATGCAAATTACTATTTCTCAGAAACTCAGTGTGCGCGGCCAAATTATTTGTACTGTGTAGTTAGTATAAGCCGATGCCCGAATGGAGGGGCGGGGAGTCAAGCGACAACTACGAAACGAGTAAGACGTTTTTTGAGTACCCTCGATTAGCGATATAGACGACGGACTTTACGCGTGTCGAATTGTATTGAATCGTGCAGTGTGAACTGGTTGCATCCAGTTTTATTTGT
This sequence comes from Dendrolimus houi, assembly GCA_039645545.1. NCBI lineage: Eukaryota > Metazoa > Arthropoda > Insecta > Lepidoptera > Lasiocampidae > Dendrolimus > Dendrolimus houi. The sequence goes on from CM077146.1 coordinate 1,329,916, forward strand.
ATTTGTTTTATACGTGTTTGTACAGTTCTAATAAATTCTATAATAGTTCCAACAGCATTTTTAATTCGAGTCCTGTAGCTCGTAACAATCTAAAAACCTCAACAGAGATACGACAAAAGTCGAAAGTTCCTCATATACTCATCCGAATCGACCATCTAAAATGGGGCTGGACGGGACACTTGGTACGGTGTAGAGCGAACGAACAAATGGAGCCAACGGGTCACGTTATGGTATCCAAATGATGGTGCAAGACTACGGAAACGTCCGCTAAGAAGATGGGAAGATGATCTTCGCCTGGCCCTGGGACCGTATTGAACAAGAGTCCCGGCAGACAGAGAGCAACGGAAGCAGTTGGAGGAGGCCTATGACAAGCGACACACCGAGCTAAGAGATATTTTATGAAGCATGAGACTAAACAAAGAGGAACTAGCTCGGAACAAAAGGCTACATCATCATCATCATCATCATCATCTAAAAACATGTGCGCTTGCGCGGCGACAGCGCCCGAATGCGGCCGATTAAGGGCGGTTACAAGACCATCTAATTTCAAAACACCGTATCTTACACTGATGGATATTATTTTGTTTTAGATCTTATTGCATTGCATTTAAGTTCGAAATTGTATAATAAAAATCACGATAATAGGAGGTGGAGGTATAACGTATGTTACGTGATGATCACTGCGAGTTCACTCTGTAAGCTGCATAAAGTCATGAACAGCATTATATGAAATTATACGGTCGTTGTCATCCATTCGCAGTCCTCTGCTGGACGTAGGCCTCCCTAAGTCGATGCCACTCTTCCCTGTCCTCTGACTTCCTCATCCAGCACCTACCGGCGACCTTGTACAGGTCGTCGGTCCATCGGGCTAGAGGGCGTCCGACACTACGTTTACCGAGACGCGGTCTCCACTCCAGGACTCGGTTGCTCCATCGGCCATCGGTACTGCCGCAAACGTGACCGGCCCACTGCCGCTTCAACTTGCTAATTTTGCGAACTACAGTCGACTCTCGATAATTTGAAACTCAAGGGGCCAGAGATAAATTTCAAATTGTCAAGAGTTCAAAATAACAAGCGTTTACTTATGCAACTTATGGAAAGACATTTGTTCTTTCTTGAATTCATTTTAATAGCACAAATCATATATTAACATGACTCATTAACGTTTGAAAGAAGACTGGAATGCGAACTTACTCATATCTCATTTATGTAAACAATTGACAGGTCTGTACATGTCTGTAAACAACGACAGGCATGTGCATGATAAACGCTTCAAATTATAGAGAGTAGGAATGCCCGGACTTCAAATTATCGCATGTTTGCCAGCAAGATAATATTCCTTCAACTTCAAATTACCGAAGGGACCAATTAACATTGATTTTATTCAATTTATCGAGTATTTGTCAAGGGACCGGAAAAAATTTCATATTATCGAGAGTAGACTGTATGTCAGTTACCTTGAATCTCTTACGGATATCCTCATTTTTAATTCTATCCATAAGAGAAACACCCAACAAAGCTGGCTCCACAGCCCGTTGAGTGACTTGGACCTTGTGGACCAATTCTGCCGTCAGTGCCATGTCTCGGCCCCATAGGTCAGGACGGGGAGGACGCACTGCTCGAAGACTTTTGTCTTCAAGCATTCCGCAGTGAATGAAATGATATACCATTTCAAAACTATTAATCAAGTTCAATGGGAACGACTGAGCAACTTGACATTTGTTGATTCTGGCTCCAACGCCTTTGGCATTGATTTTGCCAATGTCGCCGTAAATACGAAAAATGACAGGTGAACTGGTGTATCAAATTAAGCTCTATAAAAGAAATTTTGACCGCTACATTGTACAGAAGGGTTTTCTGTATACCTGTAGACAGAACAAAACACATATAGGTTAGACTAACTACACTAAAGATAAATGAACGACTGAGTAAGACAAAAAAGCAACAAATTTGCAAACCAACTTCAAGATGTTGTAGAAAATTCAAATTTTTGCTTTTTATTTTCTCTTGAATTCAGTTTGGTTTTTTTTTCATAGTCTATATCAGGGATTCCCAACCTTTTCTTGGTCAGGGACCACACAAAAATAAACTGTAATAATCAACCCCAACTTTAATTGACTCTATATAATGATATTAATATATTATGACTATATATATTAATAACAGTACAGTAAAATAAGATAATAAAATTGACATTTTTAAATTTAATACTTTAACTAGTTTTTTTTAAATTAAATTTTTTTTAACAATTCTTTTTTATTTGTTTGACATATATATTTAATGAAATTAATTTGGAAACATTAGCTTCAAGACATTTAGTGAGTGTAAGCATTTGCACGTCATGTAAATGACCAAACATACTGGAAACTTTCTATTATGTAATAATACCTATTCATGTACCTATGTTTTTGCAAATAAAGATTGATTGATTGATATATTTATTGGAGTCGGTTTTGATTTTTAAAAAATCCAAAAGCATCTTTTCTTTTCAGTTTGTAAGTAATAAATAAAAATTAAAAAAAAACACACCTTAGCACTAACTTCTGGCTCTTTATTCTCAGTCTTTGCCTTTTTGAATTTCTTATTTCTTCCAGCGGGTTCACCATTCGAGTGGTTATTTGAAAGACTTTGCTCTTTCTCGGCCAAAATCCTTTCATTTTCAACCTGAGGGTAGATTGCATTATGTTCTAATTTTTCGCGACTAGCATACATAATAAAACTACGTTTTAACGGTTCTAAGCGCGGTAATTTATTTGATTTTTATTAAAATTAAATTGTGTATATAAAATAAATAGTTTACGGTTACAGTCGGTTCTGGCGCTTTGGTTTCAAGCTAACCTAACCTAAGCTAAATCACTCTACTAGTCACTGGTTGCGACGTTTCACCACCCATCACAATAAAAAAAATTATGAGTTTATAATATTTTCTTTAGTTTGATTTTTATTATTCCGACGTTTCGGCCACTTTTCGGTAGCCGTGATCACGGAAGACAAAGATGTCAAGTGCCAATGCGTATTGTTAAAGTTTTATTTAGCCTACCGCCAACTTGTTCCTTTTAATTATTTAGTTTTATTTTTGTTTATGGTTATTATTTGACAGCCTCTGTGGTTGAGCGGGCTAAGCTTTTGCTGGCCTACCTCATTGCAAGCCAGAGCCTCCTGGTTCGATTCCTGGTATAGTGAATTTCGGAAACGATATTTCTCTATTTTTTACTATGGTCTGGGCGTCTGGGATCGGTCCCAGAGTAGTCCGTTGTATTATTACCCATAACACAAGCAAAACTTGCTTAATTTAGGTATATGCAATATGTGTGTTTGTGTGTTGATTATTTATTACTAGCTGACCCGGCAAACTTCGTACCGCCTATAGGCAGTTTCTAAGGGAAAGTGAAATTGTTCTTTTTACTATATTCCAAGGTTTTTTTTTCACATTTACTCACCTTTTAAACCTTCCCTGGACTTTAAAAATAATTCAAAACCAAAATTAGCCAAATCAGTCCAGCCACTCTCGACTTTTAGCGAGACTTAACGAACAGCAATTGATTTTTATATATATAGATTTACTCTATGGGAGCCTAATCTAATAGCGCTTAAAACCTTTAAAACATAGTTTTATTATAGATTGCATAACTTTAAAAGTTGTCTTTTTTATCTAGATGACAACTGTTACTTTAAAATGCGTGACCTACAAAATATTTTTTCTCCAGTGAAACTTAGAGAACATACCCATCATAGTATGTGGCCCGTTCAGGTGGGGGATAGGGAGGTCTTCAAAATATCACACTTGGTCACAGGGGTCAAGTATGTCGATGTCCTCTAGAAAAATCTCGCGCTTTTTCGAGGTATATTCATAAATGCCGCACAGCGTTTAGCGCTTTATAGACGACTTAAAGACAAATGTGAATTATCATCTTTATTTCCAAAAAATTATTTAATACCATATTCATGAATTAATTACTATGCAAATTTACTCCATGCAGGAACGGAAAAAGGATACTAATTCCTGCGGCAGGTGGTACAGCGTCTGCCTGACTGGATAGCTACCACCCCTGGTTTAGAGTATGCTGCCATAACAATCTTGAGTTGTGTTCCGGTATCAGAGGCCAGGTTCCAGTTTCCCCTTCAAAGTTGGAAGCCCATTGGCAGCACCTCTGGTATTGCTAATGTCCATAGGCGATGGAACCACTTTTAATCATAGTCGGGCTGTCAGCCTGTCTGCTGTGCTTCAGCAATAAAAAGAAAAAGAAACCAGATGGGGTCTTGATATATATATCACAGAAGGCACCGATGAGGGACGTAAATAAATTATAAAAAAAGTGTGAGATGTGTTGCCATGAGAACTTACCGCATCCTTTGGTGTTGCCTGCAACGGGAAGCCCAGCTTAAGCCTGGTGCTTTCATTAGTCTTCTTGCACAATTGACGGAAGTTATGGATATCGTTCACTTTTACAATGCAAGGCTCACAGATCAGTGGGGGCATTCTGTCATTCAGGTTCGCCTGGAATCAAAAGATAATTATACTAATTAATAAAACAGCCATGTGGTAGGGTATCTGCCCATCTGGATGGGTACCACCCCTGGTGTAGACTATATTGCCATGACAGCCTCGAGTTGAGTTCCGGCATTAGTGGGCAGGTTCCAGTGCCATATACGAGTTCGGTAGGACATTGGTAACACCTTTTGTGTTGAAATCATAGGTGACATTAACCACTTTCTATTACAGTTGGACGTCAGCCTATCTGTCTGCCTGCTGTTTGCGATTAACGCAACTACTTCATTTCATAAAACCTAATTACATCATAAAATTATATTATTAAAAAATCACACATGTCATTTGCCTTACATACGTCTAACATAAATAATATATAAATTAAGTACATAAAACGCTGTAAATATAAAATATACATTCTGAATTCACAACAGACTTTGAATTTAATATATTAACAAAACACCTGCCAAAAATAATCAGAAGATAAACAGGCCTGGATGAGGGCACTTTGGAACATATCTTTTGTCACTACCCAAAAGTCTTTACTCCTCTGTACAACATTTTACCAGGAGATTTTCACAGCCCTGTCAATATATACTTTCTCATGACACTGGTCAATAAAAAATCTGTCAATATATTAAGTTAGTTTTTATAATTAAATAACATCTAATATATAAAATTCTCGTGTCACAGTTTTCGTTGCCATACTCCTCCAAAACGGCTTGACCGATTTTGATGAAATTTTGTGTGCATATCGGGTACGTCTGAGAATCGGCCAACATCTATTTTTCATACCCCTAAATGATAAGGGTGAAATATATTTTCTTATTTTTTTGTCTAAGTTTCTTATTTATATTTTATTATGATTTAGCATTGAAATATAGATGTATATGGCAAAACCACGTTTGCCGGGTCAGCTAGTTTATTTATAAGTGTAGTTAATAACACAGTTTTGTGTTGTGTTGTTGCGAGATTCACAGAATTCGAATTTGGAAAGAAAACTGCACCAATTTTGTTAACTTTGGAGCTGCTTTTGCCAATATAATAACACCTAACATTCCCTAAGTTACTGTATCATTGGCCGAATCAGTGCAAGCGGTGGTGAAGCCAAATAAACCAAAAAAAAAAAAATAATTAAGCACAAAACAGATTACAATCATTAAAATTAAACAATAACAATGTAGTATACAGAGCCAAATAATAACCCAAAGTATGTGTTAATTAGAAGAAAGACAAAATGGATATAAAGCAAGTTGTTAATAGTTCATTTTACAAATAATATAAACAAAAGTGAGTGAAATATGTCAATATAAGTCATGTGCAGGTTTGCCGATGGTTGCACTTCCCACTTCCTACAACTGGGGCTTGTCTAAGTAGTACTAAGAACTAGACGACCGCGGCTCACGGTTGTGGGATGCGGGAGGAGTTATCATTGGCAAACCTTGTGTACACTTTTCCCATAAATGATGTATCTTAGTGATACAACATTAAAATTACAATCTAATGTAGGAAATAAGACTAATGAGTAATTTAAATCTGACCTAAAATAACTAGATATAACTTAAAATAAGAATGTGTCCAATAACATGTTTCCTATTGTCTTTATTAAGGAGAAGACACCTTGTTCATGTGCACACAGCACTACACCTTATTATTATGAAAGTATTATAACACTAACACAAGTGGTTTCATCATTTTGAGTCTTCTTAATAAATCTGTATTATCAAGGAGCTGGATGGCCTCGACGTTTACATGATGATGAAGCCGTTGTTGGTGGGCTTCAGGGTATTTTTTAATTATGTTAATGACGAGGTCCACTTTTAAGTCTCGATGGAGATTGTTTGATTTTATGTACCAAGGAGCATTAACTTGGTATAGCAATTAATTAGCTTGGTGCAGCCCCATAGTTGTATATCATAGGTCCAGACTGGCATTAGAATCTGTTTATACAGGAGCATCTTATTAGGTACTGACACAACAGAATATTTGCCGAGAAGCCAGTACATTTTTTTGTAGTCTAGCTCTTGACGTTTCTTTTTGACATGGGCTTTCGCTTAGCTTAGCATCTAATGTCATACCCAAATATTCGGCTATATTTTTATATGATAAAATTTGGTCATTTATACATACCCGATGATGAATGATAGTATTATTAACAATTTGTAAGAGAAGTTTTTTAGTTTAATTGATAAATTTAAATCGACTAGAATTAAAAATAAAAATGTTTGCTTTTCATTTGGTGAGTTTATTATAAAGGCAACACTTCAAACCAATGGATTGAAATAAGAAGTATTATAGAAGATTAGATTATCGAATAGAAGAAGAAACAAACACACTCAGAGTGTTATCAGACAGAAAGAAGAAAAATAAAAATGCTTCTTTTATGTTTATGATGTTTGCCGGTTTCTAGTAAAATGTATTTTTATCAGGGATTTATCTATGGAAAAAAGTTAATAAAAAATTAACATAAACATGATGCCCACTTGTATGGCAGCGTGCAGGAAACTGTTGATGGAAATAGACAATATGAGTATGCCAGTTTGACATAATTAGTGCATAGGCCCTCTATAGTCTATGGACATTCACCTAGAAACTAATATTAATGGACAGTTTGCACTGGCTGGATACGCAAATAGAAAAGATGAAAATAGTTCTGATAAATAATAATCAGCAACATTTCACAAGGTATTAAAGTAGGGTAACCTAGCATTTTAAATTTGTGAGGATTTTTAGTGTTTTAGTGCTAATATGTAATAATAAATACTGTTTTGTCCATAATGAGTTTTAACACATTATTATTATTTTGACGACCTCTGGGGTTGAGTGGGCTAAGTCTTTGGCGGCCTACCTCACTGCAACGCAGAGGCAGTTCAATTCCTGGTATAATCAATTTCGGAATACATATTTTGTCTGTTATTTACTATGGTCTGGGTGTCTGGGATCCGCTCCAGAGTAGTATGTTGTATATTATGTAATGTAGCATAACTTGCTTAATTTAAGGGTATACAATATGTGTATTTGTCTGCCGATTATTATTATTAGCGTAAATTTGTAAAGCATTTTAATGCTAATGTGTTTATCAATAGTAATTTTTGACAATTTACCTTAAATAACATTTCAAACATATTTTAACTCTCTAGGAATAAGGTTGTTAGTCTGTAGGTTCATTTTTATATTGGTGTACAATAAAGTGTTGTGATCCCTCTCTTTTCTCTTTTCTTTCACCATATCCCAACTAATTGGGGTCGGCACAATATGTCTTTCCTTCCATACTCCTCTACTCTGACATACATCTTCTGTCACACCATATATCATCATATAATCCTTCACATTATCCATCCATATTTTTTTTGGTCTACCTTTACATTTGTACCCATCTATCTTCAAGTTTAACTTTCCTTTTGTCACGTGACTTTCATCCCTCCTCATTATATGCCCATACCAACTTAATCTTCTTCCTGTCAATTTTTCAGTCACAGTACTCATTTCTCACCTTATCCATTCTTGGAACACCACACATCCATCTCAACATTCTCATCTCAACTGAGTGGACATGTTTGTGGTTTATCACTTTAGTTATTGATCTACCTACACTTCACAATAAATTTTTTGCAGGAATTCTTATAATAAGCAGGTGTGGTATAGATATAAGCCCGGGTTATTATAAGTAATGAAGGGGGGAAGGACTTGGGAGAGAGGAAAACTTACCCCTTCTGCAACTCCTATGTGGAGATAATGTATAGTTCTTGAGATATTAATGTTTTTGTAAATCTAATCTCACTTATGTTTTTCACTAATATTGCACTTATATCATAGGTCCAAAGTTGTAAAATCCAATATAAATCCAGTAATCAACATAAAAAGATTCATAATATAATAATACTTGTTTTTTTTTTATGGTTAGTAAAATTTTTTTATATATACATACTGTACTGTTGGCGAGCGTGTGATTATTTGCCTAATTACAGATATACCTAACCGACTGTTTGTGTGTATAAAATAAATGGTTACCAGTCAGTTCTGGCCTAAAGCAAACCTAGTGACATCTCCATATAGAGTTATTGAACTAAAAAGAAAAAAAAACGACAATTGTATGTCATAACTTATTTTTTATCATGGCTTCATTATTTAAACTTTATTTTAGACTTAAAATAAGTTTTTGTGAATTATTTAGTGGTTAAAAACAGTTTTAGTAGTGTTATACAATACATTAGTGTATTTCTAAAGTTAAATCACACTTTATTATTGTCAAAATTACCATATCATTGATGAATTTTAAATTTTCATAATTAATCGAAAATGTTTTTTTTCCACTCAAAACCAGTTTTAGTTGTTATAAATAAGTCTTAAATATATTCCTAAACACATTCACCATTAAAATCATCCAAGCTTATATCTATATCCAACCCTCAGTGACTTCCAGTGGTAGTTTAACCTTGACTGAAAGGACCACCAACCTTGAAAGTATTTTTTTTTTAAACTCATAACTTGTTCATTATTCAAACAATCACTTCGATATTGAGCAAAAATGTTCCTTTACTTGTTAAGTAACTAGGAAAAGACCGCCAACATCTGGCTTCTACTCCTTAAGGTTTTAACTCTAAACAAATATTAAAATAACAATAAAATAGAACCTAATTAGCATCTATTATCAAATAAACTAACACGTATTACACAACTTAACTAGTTTTACACACGAAAGATATATTTTAAGATAAGCTGCAGGTATATATGATATTTTCATTACCTCTATATTCACACAGTCTTTTATTTTTTGAGGTAATTCCAATAAAATGCCATCCACAGGTACGATGTTTTGAACTATAGGCATTTTGTAACCCGCATTAGAACCACAAAGTCTGCAGGCACTGTATATCTCGTACAGCGCCTGCTTTGGCATATTAGCGTCCATTGTGCTTTTTTACTTATTACAATTGTGAATTCAAGAGGGATCTAATTTTATAATGAAAAATCAAAAACCACAATTTCAGTTCACATGTCGCCATGTTGAATTCTTTATTTTTTCTTTAGTGATGTGTATTGTTTAACTAAAGTCAAACTTTTCGATCAATATCGGTAATCAATTACATGTGTGGCCATTTCTCTTTAAGACAAGACTAAACATTTACATATATCATTGTATTAGTTTAAAATATGTTAGTTCTTTGTGACATATTTTAATAAATATTTTAACTTATTATTTATTATAATATATATTTACTAAATATTCACTAGCGTACTAACATAAGAACAAAAAATACACAATTTTCACCAATAAACATAGTTTTTATTAATATGATGTATGATGTCTTTGAAGACTATGGGCCGTAAAAGTGGCCCGGACTTTTGGAGAGCTTATATGGGGCTATTGGAAGGCCAACACGTAGAGGCCTCTTGACAAATTTAATTTAAATGTGGCGTGACACTGATCAGCGATTATAGGAATAATCGCATCGACTACACTATATAATAATGCACCCAAGGACAAGCCCCGGCCATTGTAGGACTATGGTGGGAAATGAGGACAAAAACTACCGGGCTTTTGGGGTGAACTGCTAGTGGTACTAATGGTCTGGGAACATGAGGACTATAGCGTCTATCAGTCGCAATGTTCGGGGAACATGGATAAATGGGCAGACGGTGAATCCTCAATCCCTGCATGGGCTCCAAAAAATGGCATAGAAGATAGGGGAAACATGGGTGTGAATGGCTAAAGGGTGTAGAGAGGTGGGCTGCATGTTCACCGAAGCAACTTCTGACGATATGCCATTTATCACTTCCACCCCTGGAACTTGAGTCTTAGCTCTCACTCCGTACCGGCTGGTTAAGGTAAGCACGGAGTTAGGTCCGAGGTGTCGCTACTCATCTAAGGCTTCGCCACAAAGTCCTCCCTGTGGGTTTATTGTTATTATTATTATTATACATACACATATATCACATAGCCCGAGCTAGTATTTTCTTTAATATTAAATTGAATTTAAACGATTATATTACTATTTAATACACGGATAGTGATTTATATTCAGTAGAGGTTACTCCCAGCAATCTGTTAGAAAATATTAAGCGTTTTAATTTTATGAAATGGTTCCAGGTGTGCACAGCCTAATTTTATTCCCTTGTTTGAGAGTGCACTGTCCAAGCATGCTGCATGGATTGCAATGCAAATTACCAATTATTAAAGCACAATGACGTACAAATAAGTAGTTGCTACGAGACAAATAACTGTCCGATTAGTTCTAGTCTATCCAAGTGCACTCGACTCAATCCAAGCGTATTCTTATCGATAATCGGGATAACAAGACATTATTCAAATTTATTTGTTTTGTAGTTATTTTAATACGTATTGTCACCTTGATTAAAACGCCTAAAATTATTGTTATATAGATTTGTGAAATGCATTTTTAGAAATGCTCTATTTGTTGAGTTCCTTAGTTCGGTAAGTTTCCTACATTTCATAATAACGAAACTATAATCCGATTAAATTGTATAGTTGTATTAATACCGCGGCCATGTTTTATTCGTTCGAAAATCGAAAGGAGTAAATTTTATATTGGTACAATTTTGTAAATAAATTCTTTTTGGGATTAAAGATTTTATTGAATTGAAAATATCAGCAATAACTTGAGCGAAACATTAATTGAACAAATTGATGCTAGGGGATTTGGACCTATTTATACCTACCTACCTACGTCTTTAATTTTTTCATTTAAACCCTAAGATCCTTATGATAATTCTTCTAACATATATTTTTATAATGTACAGAACTATGCTATATTTGAGAGCTTATCCCAATTGTTAATGTGCTTTATTTGAAGAATATAAAAAGAAAAGACACAGGGCGCGTTTTTACAGTATCTCACAACGCTCAAAATTCTCCGGCTGCCGTTCTACTAGGCGACCGCGGTTGTTATGGTCGTGGCGAAAACGTCACTAAAGACGTCATGATGTTTGTAGTAGTCGTTGTGAGTCTCTAATGGAACGTAGTCATAATAGTGTCGATATTTTGAAGATGCCGACCTCAATTATGAGAGAAAGATTGAATGATAAAAAGAAGATATATCCGTATGTGATGAGAATGGGAAACTCCGAACAGAACAATATTGTTACAACCCGGGCCCCAACAAAGACAAATTCACACTTGCATATCTGTAGAAACACATTTTATTACCTTTCAGCATTTGGACTTCTTTTGTTAACTTTGTGTTTAAAATTTGTATTTAGAAAACAGCCCAATGTGTATTGTACTTTTTTATGGCCGTTTGCAGGCATAATTAGTCAGATGTGCCGATTACAATTCTAGGAAATTCGGTCCACGCTGCCTGGCGGACATATTGCATTTGTGCGATATAAGCAATGGCCCGATTAAGGAAGAGGCAGTCGAGCGATAACCACGAGCGAAGCAAGACTCGTGTACATTCGGTAATGTATTTAGTGACGGACTTTGCACGTGTATTTGAATTACGACCTTCTGCATTACGTTTGAACAAAAAAAAACAGTCTACTCTAAAACTATGCCGCCTCTCACCACGTCTACTCTAAAATTATGCTGCCCCTCCACGCAGCCGTAAGGCTTTTTCGTGACAGAAAAAATCCTAATACCCCCCGTCTATATAGAAGTTTAACTTTTTAAAAAAACCACAATACAAAATAATACAGGATTGTTTCACCGGTAGGTAGAGTAGAGGCGCGGGATCGATCCTGACCGGAACGCATGCACCACTTTTTCTGATCTAATGTGCATATTGTTGCAATTACCAGGTACTAATAACGGTGAAGGAAAACATTGTGATGCAACCTGCACATCGAGATAACCGATGTGTCAAACCTGCCAAGCCGTCTTGGACAAGCATGGCGGGTATAGTGTACGTGTTCGTTCCCCTATAATGGGAGGTCCGAGCAGTGGGACATTTATGGGCTATTATTATTTTAGATAGATATATATTTTTAGATAGATTAGCTTGTAAGGATCAATTTCTGTGAAATTATATCAAACAACAAACCAAGGGATAGGGTCGATTTTTTAATAAATTTTTACATTTCCAAATATTTGCTTTTTAACTTATCAAATTATTCGAAACAATTTTCATATTATTAACATGATTTTTTAAAGCACGCAGTATTACCGGAAATGGGAAATGTTTTTTATTTTTATTGAAGTAGTTCAGCAGACAGACAGACGGCCCATTTGATGGAAAGCAGTTACCATCGCCTATGGATATTTACAACACCAAAGGTGCTACAAATGCGCTGCTGCTTTCTTAAGGGAGACTGGAACCTTAAATAAATTAAATTATTAAGTTAAATATTAAACTTTATTGGCGATTTAAATTTTAATACAATGGACTGAGCAATTAATTACATTTTATGGTGCCTGGGTGCAGTATTTATGTAAGACTACGTCATTGTAGTCTTTCTGATCAAGGAGAGACATGAGCCCCAATGCAACCAATGTTTACCCATTGATTGATTTAATAATTGGTGTAAATTAGACATGTTCGGATTATTCTTCATTTATGGTGTCTATTAGCAATATAATATATTTTATTAATTCAATATGGGATAAAATAAGGTGCAGCCAAATGACCGGCGCAATTTAATGCTTAATTGATGCCAGGAACATACAAAGTTTTGTTTGTTAGGGAGATTTTTCAAAAATTTAATTTTACATTTTAGTTTTCGGCAAAATAGGGCTTGCGATTCCTTTTTGAAAAATTCACTCTGTATGTATAGTTATTTTTCTGTTAGTTACTGTAAATCTTATATAATAAACGAATTTTACTTGCCGAAATTTACCGAAGTGTATTTAATTGGCTCAGCTAGATTTACGAACGAACCAAAAACTGCTGTTAAATTCTTTCTCTATTGACCCATATTCATGACCATTCTTATTCAGCTGCATTATATGTAGTTTAGATTGCATACTTGTGTCAAATTCTTGTGAAACCTTTCAAGCATTTATAAATACGGCGCAAATTATTTATAGAGTGTTATTGTGTTTTCAAACATTACAAAGAGTCCGTGATTTTACCAGGTTTGTCAGTGTTGTTTATTTACTTTATTATTATTGTTAGGTTAAGTATAGTGGATTTGGTCTACCTTTTTATGTAGAACTGATACATTTTTTTGCTATTTAAGAGGTTTAGTGATTATTTGGTTACCACGTTGTTAGTTTTAGCGACTATTTGGTAAATATACCAGAGAATTAAGATTTCATATTACAGAAAGTATATATAATTGTTATATATATCTTGATTTTTGTTTACATGCATCTAGGTGCACAATCACAATGTCGAAGCCCGATTGGCGCTGCTTGTAACATAAATGGCGGGAGGTCCTTCTCTTTATTTTTTGAGGTGGAATCCATTGACGGACACCTCGCTGTTGGGACATAACAATGCGGTAGTGTGAGTCTCGGGCTATTTGTTGGAATATCTACTGAAACACCTTGGTGTTCTCCTTGTCGCCAGAAGCCTGGACAAATTCCAGCCTTGCTAACACTGTGATGGGGCCCACCCTTATCTATAGGCGGGTCTCTCCTTAAGCTGGGAATAGTTGGTAGCCCCCTGAGTTGGAAGGTCCCCGGTGTGATCTTTCTTCTTCTACAAGTGGGTGGCTTCTGCAACTAGACAATGTAGTGCCTATTTTGCGTGCGATGGTGGATGAGGGGTCATTGCATCCAGCCCACCTCCTCCAGGAAGTCTTATCAGCTTCTTAACACTGCAGAAAACTGCTCAAAGGCTATCTGGGGCATCCAGGTACTTCACTCTATATTAGATCACCTCTCCTCAATCGAGTGTGACATTAGAGGCTCTTCTGCCTCCAGGCATGGTATAATCTTTTACCCCAGAATACCAGCCAAACTCATGGAATACCTGTATAAAAGTATTATTCAATGAATTGTATGTCAATGATGCTACTTGAACTTAGCCATACTCTAAGGGGTAATGTGGCATAACTCAAGCTAATTTTGTTTCGAGAACCTTTGGTTGAATGGTTCAAATCTTTATTTGCATAGCCTACTGGAATGCAGAGGGCCCAGATTTGATGCCATGCATAGTAAATTTCATAAATGTGCTTTTTGTTATTTACTATGGTCTGGGTTAACAGGGTCTGACCCAGAGTTGACAGTTGTATATCGCATAGCACAATTGCACCTTGCATTTAGGGATATCCCTAGTGGTTGGAGGAGTGAGATAGCATGCTCCTCTGTCTCTAAGCAAGATCTTCCAGCGAGGCTATTGCTGTGCCCTGCAGGCCAAGGCCTGACTATTATTGTTGTAAATTTGTATATATTCTTTGTACATGTTGGTAATCATTTGCAACCTTAATTATTGAAGATTTATTGATTGTCATCTGTTGTGTTGCCCAAATAAATAATTTTGACAACTGCAATTAGTGGCTTAAGTGGTGTGGTATCGAACTCACTGTATATCAGATGAAATGGTTAGTCTTGAGCTAAATATTTCATGCAATGTGTGGGATTGATAACCCACTTCCCTGTCCCTATAGTTGTATCTTCTCTATCCCATCACCCTCTTGTCCATCCCCTTCCATTCCCATATTTTTGAATATCTTTCCAATGCCAGGATGTTGAAATAGTAGAATTTGACCTGGTACTCCAGCCTCAAAGAAATAGTAACACAGAAAAGTTGTGATGTCATAAAAAAGATAATCAATTGAGGATGTTAAACATTGTATAGGGCTGAATAGGTTGAGTAGGGCCGGGTTCCTATAGCTAATGCTTTGATCACACATAACTAGTACAATGGAGAGACAGTAAAATTATACTAGGCCAAGAGAGTTGGTCGGGTGAGTAGGAGTTCTTACATAATTTGCTTGTATGTCGAGTCAGTTTGGTTTTGTTTCACTACATTCACTGCATCAACTTGATAGATCCAAGAAAACAAATATAAACAGGTTTTCAACCTGATTGCTGAGAAAATTGGCTCTTAGTACAATAAATAGTATTTTTCATGAATTACAGACAGATAATAACAATAAGCCAGGGCAAGCAAATGAGTAGTAAGAGATAGGAACTGGTCATAAGTGAGCTAACATATCAGTAGACACAGCAGACACTCTGATGGCCCAACTATGATGGAACGTGGTTACCATCACATATGGACATTTGCAACACCAAAGGTGCTACAAACGCGCTGCTGCTCTCTTAAGGGAGACTGGAACCTGGCCACTAATTCCAGAACACAACTCAAGGTTTTTATGGCGGCATACTCTAGACCAGGTGTGGTAGCCATCCAGTTGGACAAATGCCCTACCACCTGGCTGTGGGTTGTTTAGTCGCCTCTTAGGACAGGACGCCTGGCTGCAAGAATTAGTATTCTTTTTCCTATGTATTGTTAATAATAATATTATATTTGCTATGCCAAGAATTATATATAATTAACTCATCAGTCTTTGTGGTTGAGTGGCCTAAGTTTTAGCTGGCCGAACTTGCTGTAAGGCAGAAGCCTCATGTTAGATGTCTGGTGTGGTAAAATTCAGAAGACAAACTTTCCGTTATTGTCTTAGTCTGTGTGTCTGGGATCGGCCCCAGAGTGGTCTGTTGTATATCACCCATAACACAAGCATAACTTGCTTAGCTGTGGGATATAGAATGTGTGTGTTTTTCTGCCAAT
The DNA here is from genome assembly GCA_039645545.1 of Dendrolimus houi. Lineage (NCBI taxonomy): Eukaryota > Metazoa > Arthropoda > Insecta > Lepidoptera > Lasiocampidae > Dendrolimus > Dendrolimus houi. The sequence goes on from CM077146.1 coordinate 1,346,041, forward strand.
TATTATTAAAAAAGAAAAAACGTTTACTCTAAATAATCTAATCCTGGTCGGAACACATGCACCGTTTAGGCAGTTTTTCTGACCTAATGTGTATGTTGTTACAATTACCACGTGCTGCATGTCGAGATAACCGATGTGTCAAGTCTGCTAAGCCGCTTTGGACAAGCGTGGCGGGTATACTGTCCGTCTGTAATGGGAGGCCCGAGCCCAACAGTGGGACATTTATGGGCTGATCTTATTATATTATAACTCTAAATAAACAATTGAGGTAAGAGTCTTGTTTGTTTATAAACACGCCTTTCCTTATAATGACCTTGAAAACGCGCAAGTTGGAAATTCCAATTTTTTGACTCATTCATGCAAAAACAGATATTGCACAATATTATGAAAAATCTGGTTTTCCTGTACTTTCACTTTTGTATTGTTCCATACAACATCTTCATATTTACATATGTTTACAATGCTCTCATATTGCTCAGGGTATCTTCTTACATGGAGCTCTACTTAATAAATAAATAATTATCCAGTTAAAAAGTTTCCTAATTGTTGACAATGAGGTTTAATGTACTACGCACTAGAGAGCACTAGAGAAGGTGTCGGTAACTAGTGTAATTAATACTTGCAACAACTCAGAAGGGTTTATGATAGTAAAAGAACAGCAACTGGTCACATATTTATAATTAGAGAACCTTACGGTTTTGGTTTTAACACGTTACAGACACTGACTTTTTACACAAGTATTTTTAGAACACCTCGCCATCCCTCCAACAATTTTATAGTACATGAAACTTAGCAATTGGCACAACCGATAGCGGATTGAAGTCATTCATACACTATTTTAATTAAAGTGTTATGAATGCAAAGATTTTAATACATTACTGTTTGGAAATTCCAGATAATATTTTATACAAGATATTATATAAAACATTATACTTAAAGTTTTACATGTAATAAAATAAACTGAACACAGTACAAATCTATCGCGTCTGCCAACATGAAAACAAAATCTAGTGAATACTGTCTATATATACAATTGAGAGATTTTGAAGTATAATCTGTACACATCACTACGTTTTAGAGACAAACACTCCTAAATAAAATTATGTTAAATTATAGAGAACTACTTACTCTATACAAAAACAAGCCTAATCATGGAATAAATAAAAATATAACATTATATATAACAAAATTAATTATTAACTTCAAATGGAAACATGACAAGAACAACTATGCTACCAAATAACCGTAACACTAGCTTATTTGAACATTCGTTATGGTCCATGGACAAGTACTCGCTCAGTCTGCACCGGGCTGTTGTCAATACTTCACATTGTTTGAGTGGAAAGTAAGTATTACAAAAATGCCTTCATGTGTACTGAGGTACTGTTCAAACTACTCTAGAAACTCATATAAGTCAATATTCAGGCGAATTTAAACTATACTCTCTAAGCGATCTAGCGCTGCAGCAAATACATGAGTCAGTCCATGACATGCTTTCCCATGCAGGCCACCGCTTTCATCGAGTTTGAACTTTTTTTTATTTTGAATAGCTTCTCTAGTACTTAGTACATGTAACTTAATTGTTGACCGGGAATATAAGCTAGCTCTGTGTAGAGTTTCATTCAAATCTGTTTAGTAGTTTTCACATGATGTTGTAACAGACAGGACAAAAGTTTCAAGTTGCATTTTTGGATTAGCTGACCCATGCCCACTTCGCTGGGTGTCATTAAAAAATATTATTAATCACAATCAGATATAGCCCATGTCACTCAAGAATTATGCAGCTTTTTACTGGTGAATGAATTTTGAAAATTGCTTCAGTGGTTCAAGAGATAACTTACTACAAGTAAACTCACAAGCTTAACCTATTTCTGATATTAGTATAGATAGATATTTTTTCCATTTAAACATTTTGTGTTGTGATTTTCATCCTTCCTCTTTCAGATGGTCCCACTGAAGATGACGTAGTAATATGGTACTTTTGACTGAGTGTTTATTACTAGGTCTTGCTCAATATTGTGATTTTTTTATTTCCTAAACTTGCACAACCATATATTGTTTCTGTATAATAAAGGAACTAAAACTTTTGTGGGAATGAATGACTGTCTTTTCGCTCACTTCTTCCCAATAATTTGGTGTTGTTTTGCTGATTTATTTTAAATACAGTGATATCAATTAAACAATATAATATTCACTTCTAAATTCTTATATTGATTTGATCTCTATGGGCGCGTTCCTCTGGAAGCTCAGAACGCTCAAAACGCTCCTTAGCCATTCCCATGACAACCATAGTCATTATGATCGTGGCGAAAACATCACTAACGACGTTATAATTTTCGCTCACGCTGAGCTCACTACGACCCATCTCAAGAGGTGGATCGCAGTGGGCCTTGAGAAGTTGGCGCTAAAATTTATAACTTAAAGATGGCCACAGAGAAAAAAGACTTAAGAGTTTAGTTAAAAAGATTAGATTACATTTCGGCGTTTTGAGGTCCTAGAAAGCTATTCCGATAACCGCTACCAGGATTTGTTTTGTGATAAAAAATTAAGTATAATTTTTACATATTTTTTATGTATAATTCAAGTTAACCACTTAATTAAAGTCTATTGTTAAGATTTTCAAATTATAACGTAATGTCTTTAAGGTTTTGACTTATTTTCAAAGTCGCCATTTGCAATATTTACATGAACAACGCATAAGACGCCCCATAATCCATTCCACTTGCATTTATGATTGTAACGCTCGCCAGCAAGTGGAACGTGAAAAATCGCGGTCGTGAGTGTGGTCGTTGTGAGTCTATGAGCGGCCAGTGGAATGTATGTAGGCTACATACAATTTTTACAAGTGACATTTGTACACAAAACTGACATTATAAAATTTTATTTATGAAAAGTAACATGTACTAAAGAGTTCCTACAGGTCGGCTCAGTATCTACTTATAATTGTTCACTTCATCCAAAACAAAAAAAGCACATTATTAATTTTAATTTATGTTTTTAACCGACTTTAGAAAGGAGGAGGTTCTCAATTCGTCTGTATGTTGTTGTTGGTGTTTTTTTATGTTCGTTACTTGTTAATATATTTGAAAATCGGTTCACTATTGACGAATTTCTTCGTCAATTCTAGACCAATTTTCAAATATTTTCATTACTCGTAAGTCTAAACTCCCGAAGTGGTGCCATGGTCACAAAGTCAGGACCTGATGAGTGGATTCCATGGAAATCGAGAGTAATTTTCAATATTTTTTCTTTATTTGTAAGAGTTTACACCCAAGGTGTTCCCATGATTACCAAGTCAGGATCTGATGAGTGGATCGCAGGGAAATCGAGAACAACCCTTCTTGACGAGCGTCTACATCGAAGAGTGAGATAGTAACCTTGTATACGCCTGCCAGTAGTAAAATTTCTACAAGCGCTTAATATAATTTCTAAAATGATTCAAAACGTAGTTAACGAACGAAGTAAATCATAATATTTACTATATTTTTCACATTTGTTGTTGTTTTTATGTTGTAGAAAGAAGGCGGTTAAATATTAATTTTTCGCTTTTAGTTTGAAGTCGGTTTGGTTTTGTAAAAACACATATATATATATATATATATATATATATATATATATATATATATATATATATATATATATATATATATATATATAAATATAATACCTATAAGGAAAAGAAACACATCGGTCAAGTAGGTCAAGAGTGTGAAGTCACCTCACAACAAAATGCAATATACAAAGTCAGACATGATAATTGGGTATTCGACACATTATACAGTAAATATAACAGTGTACATGAAAGAAAGCGTGCGTTTTTAATATCTTGCTATCAGCTCACTTCCGAAGTTTGATGATTGATAAAAAAGACGACCGGACGGACACGGTGTTTTATACTACAACTACGAGAAAACATTAGGAAATCGGCCAAGTGTGTGTGTGAAAGCTTGCTCGGATAATAAACAAATACTATAATCAGAGTGTGGCCCGCGACCTGTCGTACACTTGTGATGTATTATTACTCGTTTGTGTGTTGTATTGTCGACAATACAACACACATAATAATACACAAGTGAAACGACAACACCTCTCAAAGAATTTTTCAAATCGGTTCGGTAATTTCGGAGCCTTATTCAATGCAAACAAACTATCAAATCTTTCCTCTTTATGATATTAGTATAGATATACATTTATTATTTTATTTATCTTTATTTCTTTTTAGCACTATATTTACAATTTAGATGCAATACTTGATCGAAGTCTAGATGTTTCTTCACCATCAGATCGTCCATATTCTCGCATTTCGCGGCTATTCCTATTTTACCTCGAGGCTGCTCCTTCGAGGCAATATTACAATATGTTATTTGTTTTTCTTTACAGTTTACCACGATGTTGAAAGTGTGAAAAGCACAGCAGTACAAGAGAAGAGCTTAACATCTTCCCACCGCTTCGTGATCACCGTTAAGGCAACACACCAAGATGTTCCAAAAACCAACGTTCGGAGGCACCACCAGCAGCGGATTCGGTGAGTCCTCATTCTTTTATATTAGGCGTGCTCAAACTGTCGTTTGCGATCGACATCGCGAGTGCTGTTCGAGTTGATTTTGAGAAAAAAATGCCGAAATATTCACGGTTTTTGTATTAGTTGGTCCTCAATTAGGCCTCAACAAGACCGCCTAGTGCTTACGCTTTTTGAAGTGAAACTTCTTTCTATTCTATTCTATTTTTGGCGTTTTGGCTTCAACGCTGCTGACGCTGATTCGGCCAATGTCACAGTAACAGAGAATGTCAGGTGTGGGTAACTGGCAATAGCAGCTCAAATAAAAAAAAGTTGGTCGGTTTTCTTTCCAATTGTGACTTCTGTGAACCTAAGGACAACACAACATAAACAGAGTTAATCTAACTACCTTATAAATAAATGTTATTTATAATTATAAATTTATATAATATACTAACAGATTTTTTATTGGCCAGTGCTAAAAGGAAATTTATGTTGACAGGGCGAGGGAAATCTCCTGGTAAAATATCGTAGAGTGGGGTAATAACTTTTGGGCAGTAGAAAAAGATGTGTTCCAAAGTGCCCTCGTCTAAGCCGCATTCACAGGGGGAATGGTCACGGACTCTAATTTCCGCCAAGGAAACCTGTGTGCAGATATGGCCGAGTCTGAGACGAATTATGGCAGTAACCACTTTTTTAGGAAGCTTGCGGTATAGATAAAACCATGGTTTGGAAGGGAGAATAGAAACTTCTTTAGAATCGTTGTGATTTGAAAATCGATGAAACACAAAAGCGACACTAAAAAGAGATTAATACATAAAGGCTACGTTTCATTAGAGACTCACGACTACCACGTTCACGTTAAAATCGTAAACCCAAGTGGAACGGTTATTCGACCCACCTCTTGACATGGGTCGTTGTGAGCGTTGTGTGATCGAAAATGATGACGTCATTAGTGTCGTTATCGCCACGACCACAACTACCGCGGTCGCCTTGTGGAACGCGGCTAACGGAGCATTTTGGACGTTGTGAGCTACTAATGGAACTCGCTGAAAATTCAACCTTATTTAATTCGAAATAAAACATTTCTCTTTATCCGTTAGTAATAATTATCATTTTTTGAAATTAATTTTAGCTCTATCTGTATATAATTAGGCAGATATTCTTTGATACGTAGATCAACAGATCCGTGGATACACATACGTGCGTAACAGTACATTGAATTTTGAACTTTAGCTAGTGTTTTAAGGTGTAATTTAGATTAAATTATTACGAATAAGGGTCAAAATACTTAAGAATAAAGACGTCTATAATGGAATAGAAATGACAAATGTGTGTGTGCAATTTACACACGGCAGAAGTGAAACTTCAGAAAAGTAGCCTGCGAGAGAATGGGATAACTATAGAGAGTCGGGAGTATTAGGATAATTATAAGGTTTGTTATTTTAATAATATTTTCAAACTTTATTTTATATTTAATATTACATTTCATGTAGTACATATTTAAGATATATTATACAAATTCCATGTGTTCGCTTTGAAGAAGTGACACGAGCGGCTTATGATAACTAAAATAGGAAACAAACGCTCTAGTTTCAATTTGATTAATGAACTTAGTCGAACGGTATTGCACGTGACGACGGTAGGCGTCTCGACGGACGGTATTGCACGTGACGACGGTAGGCGTCCCGACGGAATGACTCTAAATCCCTGGCAGCGTGGCAAGCCTTTGGTGTGGGATGCGACCTGCGTAGACACTTTGGCCGCATCCCATTTACCAAACACGTCTAGATCAGCCGGTACAGCGGCGGAAACAGCCGAATCACTCAAGCGGCGCAAGTATGCAACCCTCAGTGAGAGTTATATATTTGTGCCGTTTGCTGTCGAGACGCTTGGACCGTGGGGTTCTGAGGCCATGAGCCTCTACCAAAATTTATCGAAACGACTCATTGACTCTTCAGGTGATCAGAGGGCTGGTGCTTACCTCGGCCAACGGATCAGTATGGCGATCCAGCGAGGAAACGTAGCCAGCCTTCTGGGCACCTTACCCATAGAAGACTGTGATCTGGGCTCAGTATTCTACTTATAGTATTGAGGGACTATGAGTAGAATATAATACGAATGAGTTAAGTTTTCTTGCATTGTATTGTCTATATATAGTATATATGAATTCAAAACTTCAAAATTTTAACTTGATGTTTTACGGGCAGGTTTTCAAATTAGACAAGTAAAGAAAGAAAGAAAGAAAAAACGTTTATTTTGACATCACACAACGAGACACATAATGAATAGTACGGTGATATATATAAAAAAAAGTCTCGCAATGGTACCAAATAGGTGCAGTTCAGCATCTGCCAGGCAAGAGGTGCCTGACGCTGGTTTTCAACTGCACCTTAGGACGGACCGATGTTGCACTGTTATATATATACATATATAGTACATTACACACCGCGGAGAATACCTCTGCCGCTGCCGCCTCTTACCACGCGATATACCTTCTACCCCCTCCACGCGGCTGTAACGCTTTTTCGTGACAGAAGAAATCCTAATACCCCGCATCTATATAGAAGTTTCCTACATATCACCGACCGTTCGGTGATATGTAGGAGCCGCCCATAACTAGCGGGGAAATACGGGTTTTGTTTGATTTGGTCTTTGCAGGTTCTTTCAATTCTGGCACCTCAACCACTTCGCCGTTCGGCGGTTTCAAGCCCACGACCGGGACCAGCGCTTTCTCAACCACGCCTGGGTTCGGCGCTGGCACCACCACGCAGCCAGCTACTGGTGGTAAGTTCACACACATCCGATCTGAGAGCGCTTCTTCGTTCATCTTCTCTCTCCGTCACTCCTCTTCTATCACCATAGACGTTGTAGAGCCGCGATGGAAACATTATCGTGATCAGGGGCCATCTATAAATTATGTCACACTTTAAGGTAGAAGATAAGCACACGCACAACACACATATGTATAGGCACCCGCACACACGCTTTTACACTCGTTGAAATTTTAAATTAACATAAGCTTAACAAAACTACGTTTTAACGGTTTTACGCGCGGTAATTTATTTGATTCTTATTATTCCGACGTTTCGGCCACTGTTCAGTTTGCTGAAGAGTTTGTTGCGCCGATTCTTCTCTTCAAGCCACAACATGTTGCGAAGCGGTCGTAAATTAATGTTAATTTGCTGATGCAAAACTGCAATCACTTTCATCACGTTCATGAGAGATTGTTTAGATTTGCAGGAAAGAAAATTAAATCCAACCGCCATGATGGTTTTTTTTTAGCTTGTTAAGAAGAAAACGGTTTAGCACAAAAATATTGTGTTAGGAGCATAAATTGAAAATACATACGTGATAGCAAGAAACTGAAAGCAGATCTTAATTCAGAATGTCAAATTCGGTATATTTATCGGATTTATTAGTTATTTTAAAAATCTAAAAATATAACTTACGGATTTGATTTTATTGTACATGAATTTATTTTACCTAATTTACCTACTCTAATCTAATATATAAAATTCTCGTGTCACAGTTTTCGTTGCCATACTCCTCCGAAACGGCTTGACCGATTTTGATGAAATTTTGTGTGCATATCGGGTACGTCTGAGAATCGGCCAACATCTATTTTTCATACCCCTAAATGATAAGGGTGAAATATTTTTTCTTATTTTTTTGTCTAAATTTCGTATTTATATTTTATTATGATTTAGCATTGAAAAATAGATGTATATGGCAAAACAACGTTTGCCGGGTCAGCTAGTAATATATATATACAACTTAATTTTTAAAAGATAAAAACTACAAATAGTAAATAGGTCCCAAATCACCGTCAGTTGGGAACGCTCCCAAAACGCTGGCCGCATTACCACGTTGTATGGCAACGCTTATGCGTTGCCCAAAATACAGGCCAGCGTTTTGGTTTCGTGAGACATCTGTCAAGCGTTTTGATAGGTCTCGATAAAAACGATGGGCTTCTGGACCCCATGGCCCGAGAGTTTCGACACCAAATGCCGCTAATATGTATCCACTACCAACGGATGCATATTTGCGGCGTTTTAGGTCCTCTTGTCGGGCGGCAGCTGTACCAGCTACCACAGCCGTATCGGGAAGATGGGACGCTGCCAAAGTGTCAACGCACGTTGCGTCCCAAACTAATGGTCGTCCCATCTTCCATGACACCAATGACATCCCGTCCGGTCTCTTGCCCAAAATTATTTATTTATTTATTTAAAGGAGGATTTGGTTGTCGATCAGTGTAACCAGGCCTTTTTTTGACATTTCTCTTTTGAGGGCACGCTAATTCTCGAATGTTGTAAGTCCATAATTTTCTGATTAACACTCATTAGACTTATATCACGATTTTGTAAATCTAAGCTAACTTAACTCTTGAAGAGCATCGCACATTTCGTATGAGGCCGCCTCGCCTCTGTATCTGTTTAGGAAAGATAGATCAGACTTTGTATTTGGATAATTTTGACCTATTAAAAATATCCAAAAATGTTTGTGAAGATTACTAAAATTGGTTTTTTATTTTCATTTTTTTTAATTGAATTCATTTATTTCAGTTTTAATGACAATTTTTCGATATTTTCGAAATTTCCTTTAAGGGCACTGCGTGCCCCCACAAGGAGAGTCCTGAGTGTAACTATATAATAATCACAAAATAAGATGCCCGATTTGACACTTATGAAAGTCACTAGAACGTAACTTCACATGAAATAAACAAAAATTTATTTAGTTCACAATATAGATATTTTGTTAATGCAGTATGTAATGTTATAAAAAAAACATATTACAACTGTTATTTTCCTCCAAATAACGAAATAATATTAATATTTTATTAATTATATAAGAACACAAAAGGTAATTGACTTAAAATAAATGAAAAGATCGCAAAGTCGTATAATCGAGTTCTCGTGATAATCGGTTAACTTGTTTAACGATTTGGAGGTTTCAATCCCTGAAATATATTGTAATGAGAACTGTCAAATGGACGTTGGATCAAATGGATGTTATTTTAGTAGTTTAGGTCACATTTAAATTACTTATTAGTCTTGCTTCTTATATTAGATTGTAATTTCAATGTTGTATCTTTAAGACGCAGCATTTAGTAAAAAAAAATAGGTCTTATGACAAATCGCCACCATGTTGATTTATTGATGACAATGTTGCCAAATGTTTATATAATATATAAAATTCCTTTGTGCGTGTGTCTGTGACTGAACTCCTCCTAAATGGCTGGACCGATTTTGATTAAATGTTTTATGTATATTCAGGTGGATTCGAGAACGGTTTATATTCATAATTGGACCTGGTAGGTGGCGCTGCGATCGGGTTTTAAATTTTATTTCTTTAGGGCAGCAAAACTGCCGGGACAGCTAGTTGTCATCTAAATTCAGGCTTTTAAATTCTATCAATGTCCCAATTCAGGCCTCTTCGGCGCCTCTAACACTTCCGGCGGCCTATTCGGCGGCACGGCTTCGACCTCTACTGGCGCATGGGGCACCACCAACACCGGAGGCTTTGGGTTCGGCTCCACTGCCAACACTGGCAACACCCTGTTCGGGAATACCACTAACACTGGGCTGTTTTCAAATGCGAACACCAGCACTGCGTTCGGGGCGAAGCCGCCTGGTGAGTAGAAATTTAAATTTACAGTACAGTCCGCTCTCGATAATTTGACACACCTTAACTATAGTACATTGTTACACGAGAGGTGAAAGTGACCTATTTAGGCACGAGATGGTTCGGCACACGAGGGTCTCGAGGGCGTTAATAGTTTGGAGTGCCTAAATAGATCTTTCACCCGATGTTAACGCATAGCTTTTCATTTCAAACATGAGGAAAGTAAATAAAAATGAACTAGTTAAACAAACAAACTACTTCTCTAACGAAATCAGGCGTTGAATCCGTATATAAATCTGATTTAATACGTCACATATGAAATGTCAAGTAAAGTTTCTTATTCTGTGGCATTTTACCAGCCGGTATTTTTTGTCACTGATTTGTAAATTAAAAAATAATTTACAAGTATATTAATAATGTTATAAAATTGTTATTTGTGTTATTATTTAAAATACGAAATTTTAAAATAAAAAAAAGTTGTTTAAAATACTTAGGCTCCATGTTTACCAGAGACGGAAAGCATGAAAGGGATATTGAAAGGAGAGTTATGGCAGGTAATAAGGTGAATAATAAATAAATGAAATAAAAATAATTTTATTAGTACCAAAAATATAACAAATTTTGTCTTAAAATTAAGACTGGGTACTAACACCTAGACTAGGCTAAGCCTGTAACCTTAGGTGTTAGTTGCTTCCAGTGACTAAATAACAAAATTTATGTAACAAATTAAAATTAAATGTTCTACAAAACAAATAAAAATTACAACAAAAATTTGAAGGTAGTTCAAAAATTGTCAGTGAAGCGACTGTTAAACAATATAACTTTAATTGTCCACAAAACGAGGAGTCCATATGCTAGGGACTTAAGAACATTTTTTTCCTCTAGTAAGTTTAGTGAGTGTATAACGAGTACAAAGTTATCTTTATTATTTATATACTACTTATATTACTTATATACTTTTTTAAATAAATATGAAATTGAACATGAATTTATAAACAATATATATATTACATTACATATTTTAGTATTTATATATAATAATTTATTATAAGACACACACACACACACACACACACACACACACACACACACACACACACACACACACACACACACACACACACACACACACACACACACACACACACACACACACACACACACACACACACACACACACACACACACACACACTCTCACTCACTACACACATGTATATATATATATATATACATACACATAAACATGTATACATAGTGTACGTAAAATATATTTATAAATTAATAATTTATAATTTTATTTATTAAACTTTAATTATGGTTTAGATGAGAATTTCAAATAGTTTTTCAGTTTCTTTGTAATGGAGCGCTAAACTCTTTTATGAACAGCCAGAAAGTGTCTGTAAAGGCACGCTTGGCTGTCCATAAAGGGGTGTTGGTGCCAACCCTAATGTATGGCAGTGAAAGTTGGTTATGGCAGAAGGAGCATGAGAGTAGGACAAGCGCAGTTGAAATGAGAGCTTTGAGAAGTATATGTGCGGTTAGGTTGGGATGCGTTACAGAACGCCCCACGCACGGACTAGAAACGGTCGTCCGGGGGGGTTAAGCCAAGTGCCAAGTGAGCATGGCCCACGCCTGCCAGGGCACAGCGGAGCTGGGAATCCCATTCCCGTAGCCCTGGCATAAGGCGCAGGACGGAACACCCAGGGGCTGTAGTGGGTATCCCTAACCTGGGGAGTGGCAATAGCGGGCACCGGTTCTGACCGGGTCGCAAACATCCCCCCAGGCTTCTGTGCCTGTCGCGGCTTAGTCCTCAAACGGATTTGGCCAACAAAAAAAAAAAAGAAATGCGTTGGCATGTGTTGAGTGTGATAAGATACAATACTTATTTATTTCTAAATATTATTATAACTATTACTAACTATTATAACTAACTATTATACTATTCTTGTATACTATATATTATACTACATATAATTCACTTACATACCTTGTATTTGAAATAAAACCAAGTTGTTTTTTTAATACTGTTACATACTCCCTATTTATATATTCATATATGTATTCGTGTTGCCTCCCCCGAACCGTCCTCACTTTCCCGGTGCTGTTGAGTCTGTTAAGGTGGTTTGGACATGTGGACAGAATGGATAAAAGTGCAATCACAAAACAGGCGTATGACAGTACTGTGAATGGTAGGGTTGTTGCCGGTAGACCGAGACGAACACACCGTGACCAAATGTCAGAAGTGTTAAAGAGAGGTCAGGTATAAAGCATTTCAAATAAACGTGCATGTATGAAGAGGTTAATGAAAGCAGGTGAAGCGAAAGTTGTTTGTCACGGTCGTCGCAAGTGGAGATCCATAGTCTCTGCCTACCCCATGGGAAACAGGCGTGATATTATGTATATGTAAAATTGTTGAATTTTTTTTATTACATATTATTTTAACAGTGGCTGTACAAAAAGTTGGGACATGAATCGCGTGTAATAAATATAGTTCGCATAGTTTTTTGACAATTGAAGAGTGCTGTTTTCATTCCTGTGATTAGGCAACTCGCAAGTGTACTTTCAGAATGTGAGAAGTGAAAAATGTATTTCCATCAGGTTTTGGTTTCGGTGCGACCACCACGAACACCGCGGCGCCCTCTGGCGGGCTGTTCGGGGCCACCCCCTCGACTGGCACGGGGTTGTTTGGCCAGCAGAACAACACCCTCGGCGGGGGTGGTGGCCTGTTCTCTAATACCGCAGGTGAGTTGGCATTTTTGTCTTGTAGCTGGTTTTTTTTTTTAAATTTCATGAGTTCAGCAGACAGGTAGACAGCCCATCTGATGGAAAGCGGTTACCATCGCCTATGGACATTTATAACACCAACGGCGTTAAAATGCGCTGCTGCTCTCTTAAGGGAGACTAGAACCTGGATGCTAATGCCGGAACACAACTCAAGGTTGTTATGGCGGCATACTCTAGACCAGGGTGGTAGCCTGCCAGACGGGCAAATAGGTGGTTGTGTGTTCTTCTGTTGCCTTTTACGACAGGCCGCCCCAACGCAAGAATTAGTATATTTTTTTGTATGCATGTATAGGTTTGCGTTTGACCACTGTCTCACCTGATGTTGAGTGATGATGCGGTCTAGGATGGAGCGCGCTTACCTAGAAGATACCTATTCACTCCTGACTTGAAGACTTCAACATTGTATTTGTCAGGAGAGAGAGACTCCGGCGAATTATTCCACTCTTCGGCAGTGCGCACCAGAAAAGATGAAGCGAAACGCTTGGTTCTGACTGGTGAGTGGTCTTTCCACCATGTAACGGTGGCGCCACGTAACAAGTTGTGCGGAACACATGCACCACTTGTCAGTTTTCTGATCTAATGTGCATATTGTTACAATTACCACGTGCTAATAACGCTGAAGGAAAACATCGTGATGCGACCTGCACATCGAGATAACCGATGTGTCAAACCTGTCAAGCTGCCTTGGGCCGCCCTATAGTGGGAGGACCGAGCCCAGCAGTGGGACATTTTTGGGCTGATATTATTGTCCGATGCCAAAGTGGGGATGGAGCAATCGGCTCGTGCAGTTTTAACACTCCCCGAAGTGTAAAATGAATTCTTTGAGGGTATTGTATTCTTTCTCCCTTCCTGCACGGATAATATGGCAACGTGGGAGCGAAAATTTAAAAATATTTATTGGCTAATTGGCCGACAGTCATCACGGACTCCAGAAAATAAGGTTCTCATATATAAATCAGTCATTAAACCAATATGGAATTGTGGCATTAAGCTTTTAGGCTCCGCGAGTCATTCAAATATATTAGGTTGGGGAAAAAGTTTCTTCGCATTTTATATAAAAATTCAAAAGGTTTTTTTATAAAGTTTATTTATATTTGACTAAAGTATGTAGGTGCAATTTTGTTGGATAACTTTTTGCCATCTTGTAGGTAGGGACGTGATCCCATTGCTATAAAAATTTTGGGGCTTCTGATCAAAAAACTGCGACAAGTGGTTTTGGCAGTCCTCTCGTGCTGTTAACCTGACACTGCCTAAGGAATTCTGCAGAGACCGAAACAGGTGAAAATCTGAAGGTGCAAGGTCAGGACTATACGGCGGATGCGTTAACACCTCCCAGCCAAACTCTCGTAATTTTTGCTGAGTGGCTAAAGATGTGTGAGGTCTAGCGTTATCATGGTGAAAAACCACACCCTTTCTGTTGATTAATTCCGGCCGCTTTCTCTCAACTTTTTGCTTTAATCTCATCAGTTGTTCGCAGTACAGTTCAGAATCGATGGTCCTGCCTGGCGGTAACAGCTCATAATGAATAATGCCCTTCCAATCCCACCATACACACAGCATCACCTTATTGCGAGTTAACCCGGGTTTCGCCACAGTCTGTGAAGATTGACCGGCTTTTGACCACGATCTTTTTCGCACGTTCTTGTCGTACGTGATCCACTTTCCATCACCAGTTATCAGCTTCTTCAAAAATGGTTCGGTTTCATTACGTCGTAATAAAGAATCACAAATGAGTACACGGTTCATTAGGTTTCTTTCAATGAGCACATGAGGCACCCAAATATCGAGCTTTTTGTGTACCCAGCTTTTTTCAAATGCGCCAAAACCGTTTTGTGGTCAATTCCCAGTTCTCCAGCTACATCGTAACTACTAATATGCCGATCTTGCTCTACTTTTTCAAAAATGGCATCAATTTTGTCCGTAACAGGGCGACCAGAGCGATGTGCATCTTTGATATCAAAATTTCCGGATTGAAAACGCTTAAACCAAATTTGCGCTACTCTCACAGATACTGCGTTAGGTCCATAAACATCACAAATTTTTTCGCGACTTGTGTTGCATTTTTAACTTTTTTGTAGTAAAATTTTAAAATATATCAAATTTCTTAATTAGATTCACTCATTTTAACAATAAGAAAAACAAATGAAAATCACACATTTTCCTAATTTGAATTTGGAATTGTCTTCTTTAAAATTAAAACTTTTTAATGATACCAAAACCAGCCAGATACCAATGGTATAGTCAAAGAGATCTTATCACAAGTTCATACATACTATATGCGAAAAGACTTTTTCCCCAACCTATTAGAAAACCTCCAGCGCTTTCAAAACAAATCTTTGATGACCCTAACCTGTGCACCATGGTACACAAAGAACACAGAAGTACACGATTACCTGAAAATGTCTATGGTGAAGGAGGAAATAGAGAGGTCACTTACGGCCCATAAACAGGGGCTCGAGTGCCATAAAAACTCATTACTTGCACAACTTGATGACACAAAACTCTAAGTTCATAATATAAGTTGACACATAGAATATGCCAATCTTAAAACGCCATTGATAAGATCACATCTATCTATAGCTTTTGGCTGATGACAGAGATGGAAAAAAAAAAAAAAATAACGCGCGCGCGTGGGGGGGTGTACGTAATTTGGATTGGAAAGAAACACCAGTTTTTTCAACTAAATGCTTTAATTGACTTCACAGTTGTACATGATGCTTCTCTGCAGGGTTGCTCCTTCTCGCTCTGCCTCGACCATAACATGTCTCACTCACAATACCGTCGACTATATTGCGTAGGCTACCCCCTGCTACTGGCATGTTCACCTCAGAGTCTACCGCTTCTGGATTTCCTCTTAAACTCCTCCTTCACTGAACTGCCCACTAAACTCGTCACAGTCTTCTACTTCACTCTTCTTCCAACTCTCGAATCGCACTTGTCGCTTCGCTGTCTTCAACTTAAGTCTCCTGTAGGGATCTTCTGGAACCCATAATTCGATCTTCTTTTCGTTATTCTTTTATTTACCTATCTATCTTTCCTTCCCTAACCATCAGAACTGTCTGTCTCTATCTTTTGTAAACATTTCCTTCTTTTCGAACCTTGTATAACAGAACTGTCGCTCATCATCTATCCCTTTGTAAACATCTATCTGTCTCTGTCTTTTCCTTCCCGAACCTTCTATAACAGAACTTTCGCTCATCATCTATCCCTTTGTAAACATCTATCTGTCTCTGTCTTTTCCTTCCCGAACCTTCTATAACAGAACTGTCGCTCATCATCTATCCCTTTCTGAAATGTATCTGTCCCTGTCTTTTCCTTCCAGAATCTTTTGCCCTTTTCCAATGTATACGCTGTACATTTGTTGACAGGCTCGTTCGGGCAGCAGCAAGCGGCCACGGGCACCGGCCACGTGAAGTACAACCCGGTGGTGGGCACCGACGTGGTGGTCAAGTCGGGCAGCTCGCAGAACATCAACATCAAGCACCACTGCATCACTTGCATGAAGGTGAGTCGCTCTGTACACGTTTCGGCGAAGATAAAATGAAAACCAACTTCAAAAAATATAAAATATGTTATTTCTAAAGCTATTTTTAATTACAATATCTTGTTTTTAATATATATGTATTATATAAAACATCTTAAAGTCGGTGCTTAGTCATTTTCTGTATATAGTAATTTTTATGTCTTACTTCGCACCGACTTCAATATGTTTTAGATAATATAGCTTTATAAATAAGTTATTTTATATTTTTTAGTTTTTCAAATCGGTTTTTTAAACGAAGTTCTCTTTTTATTTGTTACTTTTTAGTGTCTAGCTATGTTTATGTAAACATGTGTTTCTTTAAATCAATAAAAGATTTATTGTTATTTATTTATGGTACGAAAAAATACCATGATATGGTACCTACGAAAGGTGCCGCGCGCCTTAAGAAAATATAGGTCCCAAGAAGCGGAATCGGATTTTTTTTTCATAAGGTAATGTTCATAAAATGAAAACTACTGGGCCAAACTATGTTGAATTTGTAGGGGACCAAATGGCAACTATTTCACATCAAACTAAAGAAGAATCACTCAAATTAAACCATAAATCTCAGCGTAATCCGTGTACATATTTAAAAAAAATGCCAATCTAATTGAGAATACCCTCCTTTTTGAAATCGGGTAAAACGAGGTCATTTAGTCACCGCCGGGGCACCAGCTGTTCTCGAACTAAATGGGCTATGGGAGCTGCATACGTCTAGTCATCACAACGGACAACGCACTACTGACACGTGCAATGCGCGAGCGCACATATTTATAGTTGCTCCATCTCGCTCACACATTGTGCTGTATATTGTACTAGCTGTACGACTTGTTAATATTTGTACTTAAGGTTACAGTTTCCAAAATAAATTAGTTGATCACTCAACAGTGAATACTACTCTCTGCCATCTGAAGTATCATTTAACACCTACCTCGCTGCTGCAGGGTTGTGCCGCGACGATGGCAAGAGACCAGGTGGAATGTCGTTGGTGCCATAGAAGATGGGACGCAACTTGTGTAGATACTTTGGCGGCTTCCCATCTCCCAGTCACAGCCGTGACAGGAACAGAGAGAGAATACAATTTCCTGCGTTGGTGCGGTCTGTCGTAAGAAGCAACAAAATAGCCCACAGCCAGGTGGTAGGGCATTTGCCCGTCTGGATGGCTACCACCCCTGGTCTAGAGTATGCCGCCATAACAGCTTTGAGTTGTGTTCCGTCATTAGTGGCCAGGTTCCAGTCTCCCTTAAGAGAGCAGCAGCGCATTTGTAGCACCTTTGGTGTTGCAAATATCCATAGGCGATGGTAACCGCTTTACCATCCAGTTGGGCCTATGCCTGTCTGCTGAATTCCAGCAATAAAAAATAAATGTGTCCATTGGTAATGGATACATATTTGCGGCTTTCGGGGTCGAGACCCTGGGGCCGTGGGGGCCTGGACCTCATCACCTCTATCGAGACCTCTCAACGCGTCTGATTGAGATCTCGCGTGACCAAGAGGCTGGCTTGCACACTTGCACCTAGGGCAACGCAATAGCTTCAGCGGAACTTATCTATACATATAATAAAACTGTAGCGGTCGAATTTCTGTATAATGAAAAAATGCTAAAAACCGAGTCAGGGGGATGTAAGAAGTGAAATAGAACTAATTTAGATTTTTAAAAATTTATGTTTCTCTGTTTGTCTGTCTGTCTGTTTGTACCGGCTAATCTCCGAAACTACTGGACCGATTTCAATGAAATTTTGTATGGCGGTAGCTTATAGCCCTGGTCAACATATAGGATACTTTTGATGTCGAAAAATTAAAGAGTTCCCGTGCGATAGTTAAAAAAACTGCACCACGTAGACGAAGTCGCGGGCATCAGCTAGTTTTGTCAATAGTCTATTTTAACATAATTGTAAGTGAAAATCTAGGATGTTATTGATCGACATGGATTTAAAAAAATACAATCCAGCGCTCGAAACCGTTAAAACGTAGTTGCAATAGTATTGTTACGGGCTACAGGACTCGAATTAAAAATTTCGTTAGAACTACTATAGAATTTATTAGAACTGTACAAACACGTATAAAACAAATACAAATAAAACTGGATGCAACCATTTCACACTGCACGATTCAATGCAATTCGACACGCGTAAAGTCCGTCGTCTATATCGCTAATCAAGAGTACTCCAAAACGTTTCATAGTCGTCGCTTGACTGCCCCACCCCTACATTCGGGCATTGTCTTATACTAACTATACAGTACAAAAAATCGGCCGCGCGCACTGAGTTTCCGAGAAATAGTAATTTGCACACCTGGTTATCTATTCTCTATTGTTATCTATTCTATTATAGGCTATTGTCTAATTGCAAATTTAAATACGAAGTAATAAAAAAGAACTCCGAATGCGGGAGGGGCAATAAACAATACGCGCATCATTTCTTTGTCGGTATGTGACAATAGGCATGCAGGTGGCCCAACTTGTAACAGTATTTTTTAATTTTCAGGAATATGAGAATAAATCTTTGGAGGAGCTTCGTCTCGAGGACTACGTGGCGGGAAGGAAGGGTGCTGCCAACGCAGGCATGTTCGCCGGCTTCAGCCAACCGGCCGAGAACAAACCGCTCTTCGGCGCAACTACTGGTGAGTGATAACGAACAGTTAAATTGTTTCAATACCAGTTAGTGTAACAGCGTTTTTCTTTTAAAGAATAATAATTTATTGCTAGAAATGTATGTGTACATAGGTGTTTTTTTTGTGGTAATTGTCTCAATACATTTTGCCTTAGGCGTGCAATTTGACGGCCTCTGTGGTTGAGCGAGCTAAGCCTTTGTCAGCCTACCTCACTGCAACGCAGAGGCTCCGGTTTCGATTACTGGTATAGTAAATTTCGGAAACGTATTTCCTCCGTTATTTACTATGGTCTGGGTGTCTGGGATCGGCCCCAGAGTGGTACGTTGTATACTACCCATAACAGAAGCGTAACTTGCTTAATTTGGGGATATACAATATGTGTGTTTGTCTGCCGATAATTTTCAGATCTTATAATTAAATCTAAATTGAAACTAATAATATTAATAATTAAATAATTTAATTAATATTAAATGTCGAGCAAAGCGTTAATTAAATAATAATACATTTATAATCATTAGAATTTATCATTTAAATAATCCTCGATTTTATAATAGCATTTCATTATCAAAAATTACTTTAGGTGTCTCTTAAATAATAATATGGATTTTTGCTTCTCTATACTGTCAGTAAATTTATTGTATATTACTGGTGCCATTTATAATACACGTTATTCATAAATGTTGATTAATTTTTAAGTAATACTTTAAACAACTTAAAGTATTCTATTTGTCCCTAGTACTCCTGGTTACCTTATACAATGTTTTGAATTTCTTTCGTGCTCTCATAATTTACGCCCGTCTACTAAACTTAAATTGAACACTCCTGCGCATAACTCAACTTTTTACAACAATTCTTTTACTGTTAAGGCTATACAGCTTTGGAACGCGCTTCCTGTTACTATCAGACAAGCAAAATCGTATTTAAAACTATGATAAAAAAATACTACCTGTCGTTGGAATATGATATTTAAATCCATTTATAAACATATATCTATTTGTATGGTATTGTTACGAGTGCGGGACTCGAATTAAA
Organism: Dendrolimus houi; assembly: GCA_039645545.1. Lineage (NCBI taxonomy): Eukaryota > Metazoa > Arthropoda > Insecta > Lepidoptera > Lasiocampidae > Dendrolimus > Dendrolimus houi. The sequence continues at coordinate 1,366,118 of CM077146.1, forward strand.
ATGCCGTTGGAATTACTATAGAATTTATTAGAACCTATACAAACACGTATAACAGGTACAAATATAACTGGATGCAACCAATTCACACTGCACGAATCAATGCAATTCGACACGCGCAAAGTCCGTCGTCTATATCGCCAATCGAGAGTACTACAAACGTCGTACTCGTATCGTAGTCGTCGCTTGACTGCCCCACCTCTCCGCCGCGTTAATCCGCACATCTGTCAAGCTTCGGCGCAAAGCAATAAAAATAAGGATTATTCGACACTAATGGCGGCCATAAAATAAGTACGATAACAATAAATGTTTCTAAAGTTTAAATACGAAGTGAATAAAAGAATTCGTTTTTACAACATGCAGGTGTGCGGTCTTTGTCGGTATGTAACAGTATGTATATTAAGTATATATCTATCTATCCTTGCGAGCCTACAAAAATAATACATCGTATTACAACCCAATGAGTAGAATCTGTCGACTGTATAATGAGCTGGTCAGTGATAATCCCATTTTAAATATATTCAATGGTAACATTAGAGAGTTTAAGTGATTGATTAGAGCAACACATTTCTCTGGCATATATATTTTTTTTCTTATCAACAAACAAAAGAATGAAAGAAAAACTTTATTCAAAGAAATAGCCACATAAGTACATTCGTTATACATTATTATACACAGAGCATATTTTGAGAATTTGTTCGCCGCATTTTCAGCGAACAAGGTTTGCACTCAGCATATTGCTGTGCCGGAATTATATCCGACACAACGACCCAAAGTTGTTAATTAAATAATGAATAATAATAGTAATTCATAAAACTAATTCTACTTATATAATACTTAATTAGTAAAAACAAATAAATACATTTTAATAAAACCATAAATAAATAAGTTACTTCTAAATTAAAATTAAAATAAATGATCGTGTAACAAACTTGTATGTTGTATATGTATTTTAAATTTCCTATTCACGTGTTTAGGAATAAGACTTAGATTCTAAAATTGTGTTAAAAATATTTAGATGTATTTATGGTTGTATTCTGTTGTGTGAAATAAATAAATAAATAATAATCATAAGAAAATTACATAAAATATCTATTTATAAGGTCAATATTGAAAAGTGACGAAAATGCGGTAGGTTAAACACGGCATTTTTTATTAGGTGCTTTCGGTCAACCGGCAACGACGAGTGCTCCCAGCGTGTTCGGGGGCGGTGGGCTGGTGCAGGGCACCGCGGGCGCCGGGGGCTTCGGGCAGGGCGGCGCCTTCTCCTTCGGCGCCAACACCCAGACCAACGCCGGCGCGGGCCTCTTCGGCGCCAACAAGACCACCTTCGGAGCTACGAATACCACCGGTGAATGTTCATTGGTCTACATTCTTAACCGACTTTAAAAAGGAGGAGGTTTTCAATTCGATTGTGGATCGATTTTCAAATTTTATTTTATTCGTTGGAGTATATATACTAGAGATGCCACGTGTAGTGGTTTGGCCGAATGCCGAATATTCGGCCACGCTCCCGGCCGAAGCGTCGAAGATTCGGCTGCCGAATGTTCGGCGTAAGACATGTGCAATTCACTCCTAGCAGGTTACTATTGATATTGAAGCCTTCATTTGTGAAGTATTTTTTTAAGGTCTCGCGAATAAATTAAAAAAAAAAATATGAGGGGCCATTCGCAAATTATGTCACATGAATTTTTTTTTCATTTAGGTTGCCTGAAAGAGATCGATTTGAGTGATAATGCCGCCTGTTGTATTGCCTAGAAAATATTTTGTAAATATGATCTTTTTTTGTAATTGTATATTTTGGTGTGCAAGAAAGTGATTTTTGACCCCTCCCTCATCCTCGTCACAGCTGGTCACATTCGTGAGACACCTTCCTCCCTAGTATGACATCACATATTTTGCAATTTTACATCGACAAATTATTAAATTAAAATAGCAGTTCCGTAATTACCGTAACTTTTGAAATATGACGTCATGAAATTTGGAACCCCTCCCACCCCTTGTCAAACTATGTCACTCTTCGTCGACCCCCTCCCCAACCATACGTGTCACGTAATTTATGGATGGCATTTAAACAAGTATACACGACCATAACTATGTTTTAACGGTTTTAAGCGTTATTTTAAATGATTTTTTATTTGATTCTGATATATTAGAACAAGCCGAAACGCAATACTGAATTTTTTTAAACATCACATTTAACACTGTTAAAACGTAGTTTGAAAACTATGATTTTTTCAAGGCAATATATACAATTTTGAGCGTGCAAAGCAACATGTGCGTTTCTTTTTTTCACAATTTGATATTCGAATAGTAGCCGAATATTCGTGGCATCTCTAATATTTACTCCTGAGGTGGCTTGGACGAAGTGAGAGTAAAATGGTTTGGACGAAGTGAGAGTAAAATGGTTTAGACGAAGTGAGAGTAAAATGGTTTGGACGAAGTGAGAGTAAAATGGTTTGGACGAAGTGAGAGTTAATTTGTTTGGACGAAGTGAGAGTAAAATTTTGATTGTTGTTTCAGGCACCGGTTTGTTTGGTGCTGCGTCGACACAGGCGCCCACTTTCGGCACCAACACGTCCACCTTCGGATTTGGCGCCAACACGCAGCCGCAGGTGTGAAAATTCATTTCTCATCATATTTTCTCCAATCTTAATCTCAAATGTCTTAATTTTAAAAACTTTGAACTTATTTTGATTCTATTGTCTTACTATTTCGTGTATCTTTATGTTTTTTTTTGTCCTGAATATTGTAAATATGTAGGTAGTTTTGAATAAAGTCAGGTGATACAGTATATGCCTGTTTGGGTGGCAACCCTCAAGAGTATACTGCCGTAATCACTTTATGCTGTGTTCTGGCATTAATGGCCAGGTTCCAGTCTCCTTTTAGAGAGCGGCAGCACCTTTGGTGTTGCGAATGTCCATAGGCGATGGTAACCGCTTTCCATCAAGTGGGCCGTCTGTCTGCCTGTCTGCTGAACTCATGCAATAAAAAAAACAGTGTTGCACACAAATAATGTAATATTCTCCCTTTATGTTATTCTGCCACGCTCGAGTAATTAAACCTTGATATGTGCGCGTGGGTGCGTGTGTTTTTTGATTGACGCCTAGCGAAGTGTGCACGGATCATCTGTTTGGTATATTACTGTTATTACAATGTGTGGATGTTTGTTTGTTGGTCAGCAAACGGGTTTGTTCGGTGCCAAGCCTGCCACCACCGGGTTCGGCGCGACGGCCACCTCGGGCTTCGGTGGCTTCGGCGCCAACACCGGTCTGTTTGGCAATAAGCCCGCGCAGACCCAGGCGTCCGCCTTCGGGACCACCACCCCGGGTGAGTACATCTTCCCTCTCTTTTTCTCCTTATAGGGTTCATTCTAATCGAATTGGAGTTATGGCGAGAACTGAAAGGAGATGTTGTGCTGTGCAGTTGTAGGGGTTCGTTGATGTGATGGTGCGACGTCGGCGACGTAGCCTTTCAACACCAAATAACTCACAAAAATAGAAGGAGCTGATAAATTTATTAGCGGATATTAGCTAGCAAGCAAGTTTTACAAGTTTATTATATAACACTAAATTATAATAAACTCACGACAATAATAATGTATGTTCCGATTCGTAAGACGGTATTGCGCGCGTGACACTCGACAAGGTCATTCCACTGCACTGGCGATCGGATGACTCAAGTGCTTGTCGGCGGGCTGCGGCGGGCTGCGCTCGCGCATCATCGTCGTTCGTGCCGAGACGATGGTTACATTATTTAATGCGGCGGAATGCCACACAGTTTTATTTTCTAAAAATATGTAAAATTACTCTAAAATGAACAATCGTTGTAGGATATTGATAGTTTTTGAGTAGTAATTATGTGTTTTGTGAGAAATGTAGCCTTTTGACTTGTCACAAGAACTCCGTTGAATGGCACCAGCTGATAACCTACAGTTCAGCTGTGCTACACATAGGCTTAAGAAAATGAAGAAACTACATTATAATCTAAAATCTAGCATAAAGGCCTAGCTGCCAAGCCATAAACCTAAATAAAAAAATAACTAATGTGAGCACAAATCAACAACTGTTGCTTTCGGGTTATGTTTACAAGATACTAAAGAGTATTGTTAGTCGTCCATACTACCCGTGCCCAGAAGGTTTGCCGATAGCCTCATGACGTCACGCGTCGATGGTCAGTAGGGTTGACAAAAAAGGTTACACAAATAGTGGTTGCAATAAATTTATTATTTTATTGTATACTAGCTTCTGCCCGCGACTTCGTCCGCGTGGAAAGTTTTTTTAACTATCCCACGGGAACTCTTTAATTTTTCGGGATCAAAAATATCCTATATGTTGACCAGGGATATAAGCTGGCACCATACAAAATTTCATTTAAATCGGTCCAGTCGTTTCGGAGATTAGCCGGTACAAACAGAGAGACAAACAGAGATACAAAAAATTAAATTAGTTCCATTTCACTTCTTACATCCCCCTGACTCGGTTTGTTGGCATTTTTTTTATTGTACAGAAATTCGACCTCTACAGTTTTATTACATGTATGTATAGATACTTTACGTAAGTATATATAATAATAGTAAGTAACTCGACGTCTACTTGTCGCTACGTCATCTAGAGTAAAACGGCGGTACCTTGTATTAAAGACTATAGTACAAGGTTTTTTTTTATGGTGGTCGCCCGTGCTCTAAATTCGACCATAATAATTAATGTCAAAGACCTCTATAATCGCATATTTCGCCAACTGTACACTACAACAATGCTACACTGTTATTTTGACTTGAACAATAAACAAAGGAGTATGTATACGTGTGTGTCAAATACATGGAACAGTGTTTTTTTTTTTGTTGATTTAATGTATTTATATGCATGATTAAAAAAAGAAAATATTAGCATTTGTCGCTTCTTCTAAAAAGGGGTACAAAGTTTTTGGTTCACGTGTTAATGTATGAACGATGTTGTCGTGTAGCGTTCGGCAACTTGTCGGGCGGCTTCGGCACGAACACGTCGTCGTCGGGCGGCATCTTCGGCAACGCGGGCGCCTTCGGCAAGCCGGCGACCTCGCAGCCGGCCTTCGGCTTCGGCGCCGCGCAGCCGCCGCTCGGTGAGGCTTTCTTTCTCCAAGGGTCTGTTTCACAATGTACAAGTAAAGTACCCAATAGCTATTTAACAAATAAATTATGTGGCACATAAAAGTTCTGCTTAGTTCTGATTGCGTTTCACCATCATCCTACCTGTAAATCTATTTGGCACATAGCTATTTGCCACTCACTAGCTAGTAGGTTTGGCAACGTCGCATTTTATAGTTCCTATTATAAGTTATTCTTAAGGTACACTACAACATAAAAATCACTAAATTAATGTCACACACAATAGCAAAATATGCGTGTAAAAACCTGAAAACTTTAATAGAAATTAAGTTGTAAAAAAGGGTAGTTAATAAAAAAAAAATACACGTGTTTGAATCATTTTATACATTCTATATAAATACAGCTTGAAACATGTCATCCCTTAATTTTTTATTGATCAAAACATCATATACATGATTTTTTGCATTAGTGTGAACGCAACGTCAATCTCAAATTAACAAACGGGTAAGTTGCAACATAAAAACTAATGTTTGCAGTATCAGCGTAACTTGAGACTGTTTCGTTAGAAGTAATAAATATACATAATCAAAAGTGTAAATCGCTTCCTATAATCCGTATATTCAATGCTTGCATATGATTAAATGCGTTGTCGAAACACAGGATTCCTTCGCGGTCCAATAGACGATAAATAAAATCATCTAATTCGTCTTCAATGGTATCAAATACTTCCATTTTACAAATATACATTCAGAAAAAAGCAAAACTTTCTACAGTAAAGCTGTCAACCAGAAGTTATGGCTGTCGACTAATTTATATGGCAGATAAAGTTGGTATTGGCCACTTGATCTGACATATAGTGTACAGGGCACTTTATTCGCCAGTTAGTGCTATTTGTTCGAAATGTTGTCTTTATTCGATAAATAAGTTGCAAGTAGCTTATTGGGAACTTTATTTGGACTTTGTGAAACAGGCCCTTAGAGTAATTCCTCTCTCCTGGCGAACTCGATTCTCCGGGCTTATTGCTTTTTGTGTGTTATTATATTTTTTATTTTTCTTATATGTTCTTTATTTATTTTTTTTCAAATTTTACAAAAGTCTTTGCTTTCTATACATTTTCAGAGCTAGTTATATTATTATCTTATTTTAAGGTTTACATATTTTTACTACTACACATTTCTTATGTCTAAGTATTTTAACAAAACAGTGTAAACTCTATGTAACGACACTGAAGGGTCTGTGCATTTTATGGCGTTATAGAGTGTTGTCGTTAAATGTAGAGAAGTCTGTTATTTTTGTCGGACGTCTTTTATTGCAGCAGTAATTTTGTTGTATTTTTTTACTTATTTTATTAATATCTTGCGATATTGAGGCATTATGGTGATAAAGGATATACTTAGAAATTTCGGTATGCATGATGTCGACAGTCGAGTTTATTACGGGCCAGGATAATAAAGCGATAAAAGAACGTACACAGCTGCGCAGTTTTTAGTAATTCTGGCAATTAGTAATAAAAAGTAACTTAGAAGGTACTTTTCATTACTAATTGTTGTCGTTATTGAGAGTGGGTGTAATGCTATATAGAGTGTATCATTGTATGGAAGACAAGCTAAACCAACCAAAGCCAAGTGATTTTGACGCTCAATGGAGTTTGTCGTTAAATCGAGTGACGTTACACGGAATTTACACTGTATTTACTTTTACATGTATCTATTCATACATTGACGTTACTGTATTAATTAATGGTTTATAGAACTTTCTTCCTAATACTTATGTTATACTATTTTTGTGTAATTTTGGTGAGATCTGTGGATCCTTGCAACTCTTCACATAACAATCTGCTTTGTCTATATGTCTATATATAGTGTGTATAATATATTTGGGTGATTCAGAAAAAAAACTTTATTTTCGAAACTATGCCCGAACGTTTATGTTAGGTGCCAAAATAGGCCTTGTAAAATATGTGCTCTTAATACTAATATTTAGGATGTCCGCATAGCACTCTTCGATTTCAAACAAGACCTTTATAGTACGACGTATTGTTCATTAGATATGAGAATCAGAAGAAAATAAATAATTTTGCCTGTGTAACTCTTATGGGAAAACGAAAAGTGCTATGCGGACATCTCTCTTCGTACACGATTCCGACTCTCACGGGGCTAATTGTTGTTGTTTTCTTAGGTACCGGCCTAGGCACCGGCCTCGGGGCCAACGCGTTTCAAGCGAAACCCGCGACAGCACCATTCGGGACCCTAGGGTCCAATACCATGTTCCAGCCGGCAGCCACTAATAACACATTCCAGACAAGTGAGTTTTTGTATTCAAATTTTCAAATTCAACAGTTTTTATTCAAAACTAGTATTTGCCCGTGACTTCATCCAAGCTTGAGTTGAAATTACCGACACACAAATTTGCTATGGTTTGAAGGAAAACTGTCTCAGAATAAGCCAATTTTTGTGCATTGCATACAAATCTAAGGAAAATGCATCTTGTTCTCCATCGTTTATCCTTCCTACTAATATTATAAACGCGGAAGTTTGTAAGAATGTGTGAATGTATGTTTGTTACTCTTTCACGCAAAAACTACTAAATGAATTTTGATGAAACTTTACAATAATATAGCTTACACATCAGAATAACACATAGGCTATAATTTATAAAGATATAGTGTGAATTAGCCAAAATATAGGTAACGATTATCCATCACCACGCGGGTGAAACCGTGGGGCGCAGCTAGTATGATCTATTCCAGTTCTTTTTTAAATAGCTTCAATTTCAATATCTTGGCGATGTCAAGATATTAATCAAAAAACGATTCCATTGCGATAGTGTCCTAAGATTTGTATTCTACTAATTCCACAATATCTTCTCGATGTCGTAGCAGCAGATAATAGTTGTAAAAAAAAATGGTATTATTAGCAAAAATGGCGCTAGTCGAAATGCATATTGAAGATATACCAAAATCACAAACCGAAATTTAATTCGTGATTTTTCGCTTCTAAATATTGATTAATATAGAGTAGTGAGCCACGGGCACGCCGCTGCGATTAACAGAATATCGAATCGGGCAAACTTACAATTGCGACGGCTCAATTGTGAATTTAAACCACACCGGGACCCATTCAAATAAACAAAAAAATGCCATCAAAATCGGTCCAGGTTTTTAGGAGTTCAGTGACATACACGTGAACTGAAGAACTTTATATATAAAAAATCAGTAGATTAAATACACGATACGCTAATGAGATACGCCATATTTAAACAAGAATTAACTTCTTGTGTGTACACACCGGCGCGAGTATATTTGCATGGCCGAGTCGGACCAGTCTGTACCAATTCGCTGTCAAATGTCAAAGTTTGTTTTTTTTTCAGACACAGGTCTTGGCGGGGGCCTATTCAATACTTCCACTCTTGGCAACACAGGACTTGGTGGTATGGGTAATCTCGGAGCGAATAACATGGCTATGACTAAGTAAGTTTTTTTTCTGTGTTCTAAAACTTAAGAGAGGACTTTTCAGGAGCTTTGGTAAAAAAAAATTTGAAGCGTTTATTTTACTTTTGATGTATGCACTTCTATCGAGTTACACATTTCTTGACAGTAAAGCCCACATGAAACAAATGACATAATTGTCATACTTGAGTACTTGAGTCACGTAACGCACAGACTAAACCATCGACACTACAAGTAAATAAATAGAAAGTAATCGATTTGAAAATAAAAAAATCTCTAATTTATAGAAAAATAATTGATTAAAACCAGGTTATAAATAAGTTTAGATAATATTACTCAACTAGTCTATAAATAAAAGTGAATTATAAATTCAAACCAAATCAAATTTATTTGTTCAAAACATGGTGAAACAGTTGGCACATATGTTATAGTGTACGTGTTTTGCTCACATTGCAGCATACAAATATTCTTAATAAATTTTATTAAATTATATAATGTTAAAAGAACATATTGTTACGAGCTACAGGACTCGAATTAAAATAAATGCCGTTGGAATTACTATCGAGTTTATTAGAACTGTACAAACACGTATAAAACAAATACAAATAAAACTGGATGCAACCAGTTCACACTGCACGATTTGATACAATTTGACACGCCCAAAGTCCGTCGTCTATATCGCTAATCGAGAGTACTACAAACGTCTTACTGGTATCGTAGTCGTCGCTTGACTGCCCATCTCTCCGTTCAGACACCCCTTTATACTCGGCTTAGGACCGTGTAAACAATGATCTCCACGAATCGCACCTGCGCCACCATCGACGCTATTCCCAGAAAACATAATTCTGCACACCTGCAGGATTATGTCTGCGAACGGCCATAAACAAGTACAATAACAATAGGCTATTGTCTAAACAAAAGAACTCCGAATAGAGGAAGGGCAATAAACCAGGTTTTGTGGCAGACCGATGTGCATCCCTTGTATTTGGCCCAACTTGTAACACTATGAAAAAAAACCTGATAAATGTCAAAAAATAATAGTAATAATAATAACATTCGTAAGTCAAGGAAGGCATTTATTTATTATTCAGGAATTTGTCCACCGAGTAAAATATTCTATTTAAGAGCCATTCCTTTAACTGAATTTTAAATTTATTTGTCCTAAACTCTTTTATGTGGACTGGAATTTTATTATAGATTTGAATGCACATGTTATAGCAGTTTCTGGTAAAGAGGGATGTTTTTTGGTGCCATTTAATACAAGTCGTTCACTATTTCTATTTCAATAATTCTTTTACTGTACAGGCTATTCGACTCTGGAATGAGCTACCTGTTACTGTTAGACAAGCTCTAAATCACTAACAATATTTAAGAACATAACAAAAAAGCACTACCTGCAACATAGTGATGTTTGATATTTTTACGTATATTTCTGTATATATATATATATATATATATATATATATATATATATACATATATGTGTATATATTAATGCATGTAATATCAGTAGGTGTATTTATATTTGTCTATTAAGTATAATTCTTACTTGTATAATATTTTACATACTTATATGTTTATAAATGAATAAAATGTATTTAAGTAACCGCATAGCCTCTAATATTTATGTATACCACCTTTGACCAATATAATCTGCTTTATTCCTGCCACGGGTTGTCTGGAAGAGATCGCTTCTTAGCGATAAGACCGCCCATTGTGCACATTTAGAATATTTTTAGGCTATAAGTCTTTCTGTGTTTTCTGTAATGGTGTACAATAAAGTGTTATCTATCTATCTATCTATTTCTGGTATTGTTTGGATGGTCTTTAGCCGTCCTAAAAATTGTAAAATTGTTTCTGACAAATAAGCATATTTCATAAATATACATACATGGCAGTGGTAAAATTGGAGATCTTTAAAATGAGGCTTACAAGTCTCATAAAATCGGATACCTACAATAGCTCGGATGCATTTTTTTAGTTAAAAATGCTCTGTTTATGTCTGTAGAGTTACCCCAAATAATTATCCCGTACCGTAGTACCGGAGCTAAATACTTAAAACTATACCATTTCCCTTTCTTTATTTTCTCGATGACAGTTGTAGTGTTGTGACCAAATAAGTAATGATATTGATCGCATATATTTATTATGTTTTGAACAAAGACAAATATACTGATAATATAGAATATATAGATAATATAGAAACTTATAATAAATGTCGGGGAGAGCTCATCGAGTGACAGTGACGATTCATCAGATTAAAATAAATAAATAAAGAATCAACATAATATAATTACTTAATTCTTGTAATGAAATGTAGTATTAGTTAGTAAATTTGTACAAAATTATCCGGCGATAGTTTAGTTTCTTACACTTTGTAAAAAAATATCGGGTCTGTTATCGTGTTACGTTTATCGATAGCTCCATCCCTATCAGTTTCTCCGACTCTGCTATGACCTTGTACGTGCGTAAGCGTCATATTTTTATTAAATAATGTATACATAATGTAAAAAAGACGCTCGTTCAAGTTTCCACAGGAGCTGTCAAACGAGTAAATAAAGAAATGGAAATAGTATAAACCTAAAACTAAATACTTAGAAATAAACTAAATTATAAATAAATTACACTCCAAAAAAAACGTAGTAATTAAATACTATTATAAACATATTTACAAGTAGAAGATGTAGTCCAGATCGCTGTCGGTGGGAAGCGTTCCCAAAATGCTGGCCGCATTCCCGCTCAAATTCCTATTAATACTTATTTATAAATTAAATCGATTTTTGTAAGAAATCCAGTCGGTAATGAATCAGGACATTACTATTTGAGGGCATCGAGCTGTCAAAAGTAAAATAAACGCTTGGAAAGTGGATCAAACTTAGGAAATTTCTTAATGCTCATCCAAAAGCACAACGATCTTAGACATAATACAAGTTCTATATGACTTTTGGAATTCATTTATTTAATAGCATAGCATTGACATAGCTCGCTCTAACATCTTATACTATATTTTGTATAATGTTATCTTGCCAAGCTTGTAAGGGATTTATGGAGATATATTGCAGCATAACATTTTAGTACGTCATATCATTATTATAACTTTCATAATATTTTTCTTTCCTCTTATTGTGTCTTGGTCTTATTGAGTATGCACTGTTTGCTACAACTCCATTAATTCTTCAAAAAGTAATTCTGTAACATACTTCTGTATAAAACTTTTAAAAAAAAAGACAACATGAGATATAAATAGAATAAGAAACTTAAAGAAAAACAATATTTAGCTAGACTTGTTGCTGGGGAGTCTCTTGCCGCTTCTTCTCCTTAACAGCAATAACACGTTGCGAAGCGGTGGACATAGACAAGGAAGTAAAATTAAATTTTAACTTATATATTTATATGACCTTCAAAAAGTGTTCTCCAGTGGAACTTATTTTGAATAAAAAACTTTGAATTTGAATTTGAATAATTTAATAATATTATATTTTTGTTAATTTATAGATAGTAGTGTTCGTTCGTGGTCGAAATTCGACCATAATAAACAACCATGTCAAAGACTATACTTCTATAATCACAGATTTCGCCAAGGCAACAATAAACAAAAGAGTATAATATATGCGTGTGTGTATCAAATACATGGTAGTGTGTGTAATGTTTTTTTATTGATTTAATATATTTTCTATGCATAATTTAAAAAATATTGCATTCTGCTCTCCTTCTCTATATAAACTATAAGTGTACGAAATTTCATACTCCTCCGTCCGCGCAATTTTCGTAAAAAGGGGTACAAAGATTTTGCTTCACGTATTAATATATAGATATATTATTTGTTTCGTTGTGTGCGTTGCTACAATGATTTTATATATGTACTAGCTAATGCCCGCGACTTCGTCCGCGTGGTGCTGTTTTTTAACTATCCCACGGGAACTTTTTAATTTTTCGGAATCAAAAGTATCCTATATGTTGACCAGGGATATAAGCTACCGCCATACAAAATTTAGTTTAAATCGGTCCAGTCGTTTCGCAGATTGGCCGGTACAAACAGACAGACAAACATGAAATTAAAAAAAGACCTGAATTATTTCTATTTCACTTTTTGCATCCCCCTGAGTCAGTTTTTAGCATTTGTTTTCATTGTATAGAAATTCGACCTCTACAGTTTTATTATATGTATGTATAGATGTGCTATTTAAATTATTGCTTTAATTACATTGTTTTTTGTCTGCAATTTATTTATATTTATAGATAACATAAATGTATCATTATACACTAATACAAAAATGAACTTAAAGACTAAAATTATATCTAATTGTGTACAAAGGGCGGTCTTATCGCTAAAAAGCGATCTCTTCCAGACAACCCCAGGAATGAATTGAGATGATAATGGCGATGGTGGTATACGTAACATATAGTACGAACTACTTACATTTTAATAATAAATACATAAATTATATATATATATATATATATATATATATATATATATACTAGCTGTACCCGGCAGACTTTGTCCTGCCTTTAAAAAATAAAAATCTAGAATCCGATTGCAGCGTCATCTACCGGGACCAAATGTTAATCTAAACTCGAATCAACTTGAACAAACAGAGTAGAAAATCATTAAAGTGCTTATATCGCTATTAAAAAATTGGGGTTGGTGGTAGAAGGATGAAAATTTAGGCTTGTATATATTTTTCTATGCTAAATCATAATAAAATATAAATAAGAAATTTTGTATAAAAAAAATAAAAAATACATTTAGGGGTGGGTCACCCTTATCATATAGGGGTATGAAAAATAGATGTTGTCCGATTCTCAGACCTACCCGATATGCACACAAAATTTCATAGAAATCAGTTCAGCTGCTTCGGAGGAGTTTGGTAACTAACACCGTGACAGGAGAATTTTATATATTAGATATATATATATATATATATATATGTGTGTGTGTGCAGATATTTTATATATTACATAGATATATACTTACCATACAAATACATATCTACAAAATATATAAATGTTTATAAATGAATTTAAATACCTTATTCCAATGACAGGTAGTATTTTATCAAACTGTATTATGCTGTATACATTGTTGTTGTTATGTGTGTTCTGTTTGTTGTCCACCGTGACTTTACTTTCTGGTCCCAGATGGAAGAACAGCGCTGGTCCTTGTTGGCTAGCATTATGCTGAGACTGGGTCCAATTTAGGACTGTTTTTTATTTCTATTTGTATTAACTTAGTTTTTGGAAAGGGTATTTAACTCTAGGGTTTTTATTTTGTTACTGTGGTACAGATGGAACGTAATTACCGTTCCATATGGACACATTCGCAACACGAAACCTGACCAATGTCACCGGAATATAACTCAAGGTTGTTATGGCGGCATACTCTGGAAGCTGGTGGCCATCCAGATAGGCAAATACCCTACCCACCTGGTTGTGGGATGTGATCGTATTGCCGAGCACTTTTCTTTTTAATTGTTAACTTTTTTTCCTTCCTAGCAACACACTGTCGGGCGCTAGTGCCGTTGGCAACGTCCACGAGCACATAATGAACTTGGCAGCGAGACCGTACGGGGATTCCCCGCTCTTCAAAGACCTACCGGACTCATGTATGTGCTGAACAATGGTTTTTTTTTATCTACCTATATCTACTAGCATTTGCCCGCGACTTTGTCCACGTTGGGCAGGTAAAAAAGATTAACTCCCGCCCATTTTAATATGAAATTATTTGAGCATGTTGCTGAAGAATTCCTTGCGCCGCTTCTTCTCTTCAAGCCACTTTCATGCTGCGAAGCGGTGGTAAATTAGATTAGGCTCCCATTACCAAAATGAGAATGTAGTTCTAATTAAGAATACTTGAGTCATATAATTATTTTGTTAAATACCTATAAATAAACCTAACTTAAAAATATATATACAATAGTAAAATACTAAAATAACAACAAACACCTATATTAAAGCCCTTCCAGCCTCACCAGACCACTGTCGCTGGGTATTGTACCGTTACCAAAATTAAAATTAAATAATTAAAATGAACAGGTTGGCGGTAGGCTAAATAAAACTTTAACAATACTCATTGATAGTTGACATCTTTGTCTTTCGTGATCACGGCTACCGAAAAGTGGCCGAAATGTCAAATCAAATCAAATCACACCAAATACATGTGGGAATGGGAATGACTTATCTTGAACGCATGGATGTGAGACGATATTTCTGAACGAGCCTATTGTGTGAAAGAAGAGATTTGACGACGTACGCACGACGCGGCGTATAGACGCTCTGAGTTTTTTATTTTTAAATATTGTACAGTGTTTATATTAAAAGTTAAAAGAAAATCAACGCACGCGCATCGCAGCAAATCGTAAACTCGTAGTGTTGTTTTTCTTGCCAGCCACCATCCCCACATAGATTTATTTGTTTAAAACGTAGTAAATAAATTTGGGGTGACATAAGGATACAAGTCTCGCATGTTTTGCCTATGAGGCGTGAAAATTTTACAATTATTACAAAATATATTTAAGGAATCAATTATAAAATTACATATAATCGAATACAATAAAAGAAAACTTAACTTATTTGTATTGTATTCTACCCATAGTCCCTCAGGACTATAAGTACTTATAAAATTAACAAAATAAAAATGTATATATTTATGTCAATTATATGAAATTTTGACAAAATTTACCCCAAAAATTCGTTGACGGAGTATAAGCATTTACCCAACAGTCATTTGTATAGTCTTTGTTCGAATATATTTGTGGACAGATATTTAAAGTGTCGGTAAAATAAAAACAAAATACCACGCTCAAAACAGTTAAAGCATGTTTTTATTATAATTTTTTCTTTCTCTATCTGTGCAGCGTCAGCGTCCGACGACGCGCTGCGATCGACTAACCCGGCGGCCATGAAGGCGGTCCTGGACCGCAGCCAAAGTCAACACATACAGGGTGACCTCGCCCACCTCCGGCATCCGGCTGAAGCTGCTACCGAGAACACCCCTCACACACGAGAAGGTACTGAATATAATATACTTTATTGCACACAATGTTACAAAATAAAAGTCTTATCGCTGGAAGCAATTTCTTCCAGATGACCTTTGGATGGACAGAAACTCGGCATGCTATAGATATAATATACTAGTATATACGTTAATGTAAAGAAATATTTAACATAAATTACAATACAAACATACTGTTACATACCGTCAAACATAAGCGCACAGCTGCCTGTTGTAAGCGCAGTTTATTGTCTTCCCGGATTAAGGAATTCTTTTGTGTTTTAAATTTGTAATTAAGAAAAACATGCTATTGTTTTTCTACTTGTTTTATAACTATCATTAGCGTCGAACTAATCCTTATTGTTATTGTTTTCGACTTTGTGGCCGTTCGCAGGTGTGCAAATTACTATTTCTCGGAAACTCAGTGCGCGCGGCCAATTTCTTTGTACTGTGTACTGAGTATAAGACAATGCCCGAATGGAGGGGTGGGCAGTCAAGCGACGACTACGAGACGAGTAAGACGTTTGTAGTACTCTCGATTAGCGATATAGACGACGGACTTTACGCGTGTCGAATTGCATCGAATCGTGCAGTGTGAACTGGTTGCATCCAGTTTTATTTGTATTAGTTTTATACGTGTTTGTACTGTTCTAATAAATTCTATAGTAGTTCCAACGGCATTTTTAATTCGAGTCCTGTAGCTCGTAACAATACATTATATTTATCTAAATGTACATGTTGTGTGTCATCAAACAACACCATCCTAAGCATATTATAAGTAAATAACATTGTTATTTAGTTAGTGTGTTAGTGTCAATGTGCAAAATTAGTTTACAATATTGACTTACATTATTATTAAATTACAATTAACATTTAAAAATAAATAAGAAAAAACAATAATAACAATCAAACCTCGTGAAAGCCGAGAAAGAAAAAAACAAATAAAGTATATTGATCTTGCTCACAAGGTTACCGTCATGTGCAACCTGACTCTACAATCATAGTACCGATAGTGGTGTCCGTGAACGGACCAATAGCGAAATGTTGCTCACGAGGTTACCGCCATGTGCAACTTGACTCTACAATCATAGTACCGATAGTGGTGTCCGTGAACGGACCAATAGCGAAATGTTGCTCACGAGGTTACCGCCATGTGCAACTTGACTCTACAATCATAGTACCAATAGTGGTGTCCGTGAACGGACCAATAGCGAAATGTTGCTCACGAGGTTACCGCCATGTGCAACTTGACTCTACAATCATAGTACCGATAGTGGTAACCGTGAACGGACTAATATCGAAATGTTGCTCACGAGGTTACCGCCATGTGCAACTTGAATTTGCAATCATAGTACCGATACTAGTAATAAATTAATATGTTAGTAAGTATATTCTATACTGGCTAAATACTTATCTGTCTGTATGTTTTTCTTGTAATCGCCCTTATTCGGCCACTGTCGCTGTGTGCACATATTTTTCAATGTTCAAGGAGTAAACTTCAGTCGCGTATCGGAGTTGACAAACACGCTTTTTGTGTCAAACTATCTATAATAGATTACGATGATTGTTACCAATTTCAGAAGTCTCTATTCGACGGCCTGGAGGAGTACGACCCGACCTTAGAGGACAAGCTGTGCCTGAAGCCCAGCAGGAAGAGGCTGGTCTTGAGGACCACCAAGTCCAACAATGAGTCGAGAAACGACAGCGATATTGGCCCCGTTCAAGATAATCGGTGAGTTCTCTTAATAGCAACTCAACACCTTTATCTACCCGACTTCAAAAAAAGAGGACGTAAAACAGAAGGCGACTTTGACGCTATAAGCGATCTGTTCCAGGCAACCTGACTCAAAGGAAATTCTTAAATTATCTGTCATTATCATAGATAGTATCTATTAGTAATCCATGATTATTAGTATGTAAAAAAAAAAAAAAATGATATATAAAAATAAAAATGACATCCATGGATGGACAGCAAATTACAGACTAAACTATAGTAAACTTACTTACTATGCTTTAGTCTGTCACTTATGTATGTGTACATATATTTATATATTATACACATACATATTAAGTATTATTTGTCTTTAAATAAATATGTTTAATATATTAAACATTTACTTATTTATCTATTGTAATATATTGTTACATGCCGTCAAAGATAAGCGCACAGCTGTTCTAAGCGCAGTTTATTGTCTTTCCGGATTAGGAATTCTTTTTTGTTTTGAATTTGTAATTAAGAAAAACATGCTATTGTTTTTCTACTTGTTTTATAACCATGATTAGCGTCGAACTAATCCTTATTGTTATTGACTTTGTGGCCGTTCGCAGGTGTGCAAATTACTATTTCTCGGTAACTCAGTGTGCGCGGCCAATTTCTTTGTACTGTGTAGAGAGTATAAGACAATGCCCGAATGGAAGGGTGGGCAGTCAAGCGACGACTACGAGACGAGTAAGACGTTTGTAGTACTTTCGATTAGCGATATAGACGACGGACTTTACGCGTGTCGAATTGCATTTATTCGTGCAGTGTGAACTGGTTGCATCCAGTATTTGTTTTGTATGTGTTTATACAGTTTTAATAAATTCTATAGTAGTTCCAACGGCATTTTTTAATTCGAGTCCTGTAACAATATGTTAATATAAAATGCTTGTCACATATAATGTTAACAAATAGATTTATTTACATTATTTTTTGTATATACATAAATATATTAGTATTATATTGATGTATATACTTTATTTATAAATTAGTATAAGTATGTATATATTTAAATTGTACAGTCCTATCATTTTTCTGCTCCACCTACATCGCCAGATTAGTTAAGAATTTCTTTTACGCTCGGTTGCCTGGAAAAGATCGCTTTTAGCGATAAGGCCGCCTGTTGTTTTGCCATTAAGTTTTGTAACTGTACATTTTGTTTCTGTATTTGTTTATTTTGTTTCTGTATTTGTTTATTTTGTTTCTGTATTTGTTTATTTTGTTTCTATATTTATTTATTTTGTTTGTGTATTTGTTTATTTATTTCTGTATTTGTTTATTTTGTTTCTGTATTTGTTTATTTTGTTTCTATATTTGTTTATTTTGTTTCTGTGTTTGTTTATTTTGGTGAGCATAAAGTGTTATCTATCTATCTATCTATCTATCTATATTTGTACGTGTTTAATATATATATATATGATTGTATATATTTTAAAGTTTGCACACTGAATACTGACCTATTATTAGAAATGTGAAATTATCTCCAGAAGGTTGTCTGGAAGAAATAGCTGTTAGCGATAACACCGCCTTTGAATGATTGTGAACTCATGTGTATTATTTTCTTGTGTGCACTAAAGAGTATTCTATTCTAAACTAGCACATACATTATTGGATAAGACTAACATAATGTTGCCTGAGTGAATTTTTAAACATAGCAAAGCTTTTCTGAAGTCAGAGGGCAAAGAGCTCCAAAGAAAGACAGCCTAAAGGGCGAAGGAGTTGGCGTAAAACGTTTAAGAGTATGCAGGTGTTATTAAGAGGAGATTTTTATAAAATTTTAATTACGTGAGTTTAGCAGACACGCAGACAGACGCCCCACATGATGGAAAGCGGCTACCGTGATATATTGAAATTTGCAAAAGCGCTACAAACGCGCTGCTGCTCTTTAAAGGGAGACTGGAACCTGACCACTTAAGCCGTAACACAACTCAAGTTGTTATGGCGGCATACTGTAAACCAGGGGTGATAGCCATCCACACGGGTAAATACATTACCACCTGGATGTATGTTGTTTATGACAGGCCGCCCCAACGCACGAATTGTATTCTTTCTCCTTTCCTGCACGGATAGAATGTAGATTATTAAGAGGAAGCAAATTGAAGGTCTGTGCCGTATATAGGATATTGTGATGATAGGACACGGGGAGGTTCATATGTCAGCATCCCTATTAAAACTTATTATACACTCCACTTTTAGATCATTAGAAGAGCAGTCGTCTCAACGTGACTTAGTGGATGCTCCAAGCCCTATGGAGAAGGAGAAGATCGTGAAGGACAACAACAGCGCTGGTCAAGACGGTGACATTGGTAACAACAACGGAAATAATAGTAAGTTTTTATTTTATTAATTAATAATTCATTTAAGCTTTGTTTCAAAATTATAAATGAAAGTAAATGCCCAAAAATAAACTAAATTATAAATAACTCAATATAAAGTATGTAACAAATCGCTTCCAGAGGGAAGCGTACCCAGAAGGCTGAAGGCATTGCCACGAGTTTATCTAAAAAAAAATATTTATCTATAGCTGATACCCGCCCGCTTCGCGTGCCGTAAAATCTATTTTTAGCTGACCTCTACGTGGCGAAAGGAAGGTCCATGCCAAATTTCGAGTCTATAGGTGTTATAGTTCCTGAGATATCGTGAAGAGTCACCATATACATGGATTTCAATTATATATATTTAGATAATAATTTTACAACACAAAATAGTAGTAAGGCACCATTTAAACCATATGAGGTTACCATTAACAGAAATAACTGTTGCCTAATTGTGTATTGAAAAGCTGCCAAAATTTTCAACATTTACTTCGCGAGTTTTCGCTTATAAGTATTTATAAAGACAGGGTCGAATGCCGCGGGCACGCCATTGGAATTAACAGAATACCGAAATCAGGCAAACCTGT
The DNA here is from genome assembly GCA_039645545.1 of Dendrolimus houi. Lineage (NCBI taxonomy): Eukaryota > Metazoa > Arthropoda > Insecta > Lepidoptera > Lasiocampidae > Dendrolimus > Dendrolimus houi. Next base: position 1,386,304 of record CM077146.1, read on the forward strand.
GACTGGGAAGATGTGTATGGCGATTCTCACGAGATACTAATAGCAGAATTAGGTTCCTGTAATAGGTTTATTCTAGGCCTATTTCATTGTTTTTGTTTTCAATGTTTCTATGTGAAGACCAAATAACCGTTTTTTCTTTCTTTCTTTCTAAATTTTTAGGGTTCTATAGTAACTTCAGCAAAAAACGGAACCTTCTTGTTGTTAGCCAAATAAAATATCTATAATATTGTACTACAATCGGGAATCTAAAAGTGACGGACTTTGCGCGTTTTATTGAATTTACGACCTTCTGCATTACGTTTGGACTTGTTGTGTTCGGTTATATTTGTACCTGTGTTATACGTGTTTGTATAGTTCTAATAAACTCTATAATAATTCTAACGGCCCTTAAATTCTAAACATGCCGTACTATATAAAAGACTCGCTGTGCCCGCGACGTCGTCCGCGTGGAATATGTTTTCAGAACCCCCAGATTTTGAAACATTCTTCATTGGTGCTCCGCTCCTATTGGTCTTAGCGTGATGATATATAGCCTATAATAGCCTTCCTCGATAAATGGGCTATCTAAAACTGAAAGAATTTTTCAAATCATACAAACAAACAAACTCTTCAGCTTTATATATTAGTATAAGATGGAGAACACGATGCAATGTTTTTTAGATTTCTTATGTGTTTGTTCAGGATTCACGTAAAAATTACTGTGCCGATTTCGATGCGATTTTCGCCGATCGACAGCTAATTCTTAGACTTAACATCTGCGCTGCTTTTTATCCTGGGAATCCCGGTGGGAATTTTTCCGGAATAATTTAAAATGGCCAGATTAATAAAAAATCGAAGTCCAATGCGTTTATGTCACTGATCGCTTAAAGGCTGAGATATTTTGTGTCCCGGGAATCACGAGGGAATTTCAAGTCAAGCGTGGACGAAATCACGGGCATATCCTAGTAAAAATAAATACATTTGATAATGGCTGGTCTCTGAGAGTAGATTCTCTTCTCATCAACGGAATTTTTCATTGTGCTTGGAAAGGCACGCACTTGGCCGACTTTTTTCTTTACGAATATGAAACTTTAAAAAGCATCGCCTTTTTCAGATTTGGAGACGTCTACAGACAGACACGGGAGTTGGTAAGTGTGTTTTCATTCGTACAGTGTGTAACAAAAACATGGTTATTATTGTACAATAGAACCTCTTTAAGTCGAACCTCGATAAGTCGAAAACCTGCCAAACTCGCAAAAAATTGGATTCCCTTCCGTCAATTCCCAAAACCTCCGTTGCTCGAAATCTGAACCCTCTATAAGTCGAAATAATTAACGACATCCTATAAGCAAATTCAGTACTTATTTTCCATCTAAAACGTGAAAAAATATATTGGACCTCTGCGTCTTGAACATAGCAGTATTTGATTTTACAACCTTTACAACTCGTTTATTTGAATAAATCTTAACCTCTACAAGTCAACAACTAAGGTTTTCTTACAAAATTCATTTAAGTCGAAATCCTCCATAAGTTGAAAACTATGTCTTGAATTTTTTGGCGTTTCCTTTCAAGTGCGACTTAGAGGTTTTACTGTATACGTTTTTATATCTTACTATTCATTCACTTGCCTCTTACCATTAGTAGAAAATTTGAGATTACATGTGGAAGATACTAGTGGTGCCCTCTGGGAATGTAAGGAAGGCAATTGTTTTTTCTAATAAACTGCCTTTGTGCTCTATTAAATAAATGATAAAATACATCTATTGCCAAACTCCTATGTTTTACTACTTGTTCATTTGCTTTCCTTCCCGGGAAAATTTGACATAAACTCCATGCAGTGTCAATATTCTACCAATGGTTTTTACGAATTTAATTAGCTTTTCGAATGTAATTAGTTACAGTTTTCACCGGGCGATTGTCATTATTATAATGCAACTAAACATTTATAATTTATTGTATGTATGTAATATTTGCAACCACTTTATTATTAAATTAATTAAATTGTATTGTTGACATATTACCAAGCTTTTCAAATACTGTTGTTAAATAGAAATGTAACTTTGCATTGTAATACAATTCTTTGTATTTGCATAGGCCAATTGTACCTACCTACCATTTGTAACAACAAAAACTTTCTAAAAAAAAATTGATATGTGTAATGTTGTATTTTTTTGTTCCCCTCTTCTAAAAAAAATGTTTATTTTAAAAGGTTTTTGCTCTGTTACACATGTGGCCCTTCCTTATTATCTGTGTAAACTTTGTTACTATATACTATTTAAAACTTATTTTCAATGCCATAGACAATAGTAAATAAATATAAAGATTTTACTTGAATTTTATATTTACACTTCTTTTTGAACTATTTTGTGTGTATGCATGTTGTTCCGGTGTTCTTTGAGTCTTAGTTCATCGTCTTATATTAATTCACATGCTTCTTCTTATTCCATCTATCTTAGTGTGTATATGTGTTATTTAGTGAATGTATAATAGTATATTTTATTTATATGTGATGCATGTTTATGTATGTGTATATCATTCTAAAACTATTAAAATTTTAAACCATGTGTATAAGTTAAATAATAGATCCTCAATTTTTTTTATTATATGAATATTAATTTTTGTACTTTTTTCTAAATAAATTAATTGATAAAAAATCTTAATTGCTTTCGACGTCATTTTTAAAATAAATATTATCGCTAGCTATAATTTTACTTAACTTTTATATTTCGAAAAAATGATTTTGTTAACGAATTTCTAAATAAATAATTAACAAGAAATCCGGTATTTTTGTTGCGCAGTGTGTGGTAGTTAAAGCTTTTTCTTCTCTACATCAGGTTAAGCAGTTCGAAGCTTCCTTGGAACGATAAAGAGAAGCCGCCCGAAGAAGAGGAATCGCCGAGGCTGTATCCCATATTAGGTAGTTTGTTCTGATCTAAAAAATAGCCCATAAAAGTCCCACTGTTGGGCTTTTTATTGTTTGGGAGCACGGACAGTGTACCCATCACGCTTGTCTAAGGTGGATTAACGGGTTTGACACATAGGTTTTCATCGCGATGTGTTTCTTCACCGTCACGTACATACGTCAGAAATCTGCTTTGTTTTTTTTTAGTTCTGAGATACAGTCTTACCAAAAATGTAGTTTATCTTCTTCGTTTTCCGACATGTAAATAATCTATATTGAACTTTATTCCCAATGGCAGATGGTGGAGTGTTGTTGCTATGCATTTTTATCTCTGTCCCGCTTACACGATTCGTACACTGTCACGTGTATTAAAGTCGGTTTACTGCACAGGTACATCGGGAGGAATTATTAGTACTACTATGCAATATACAGGTAGACGGCCCACTTGATGGAAAGTGTTTACCATCGCCTATGGACATTCGCAACACCTAAAAGGTGCTATAAGTGTAGCCTGGAATCTGGCCAGTGATTTCGGAACATAACTCAAGGTTCTTATGACGGCATAATCCAGACCAGGAGTGGTAGCCATCCGGAAGGGTAAATAACCCTACCACCTGGCTGTGGGTTGTGTCGCCTCATACGGCAGGTCGCCCGATCTAAGGACTTAGTCTTTACACTCTGTTCCTGCACGGATTTTGGTTTGAATCTACGTTGCTTGCAAAGCGAGTGTGAGCTTCGTAAGCGTTAACCACTGGGCTACCAAGGCTTTGGTTGACATATGTTCAACATGTAGCAGTGAGAGGCGGAGGTTAAATGATACTTCAGATGGCAGAGAGTAGTATTCACTGTCGAGTGCTGATGTCAACTAATTTATTTTGGAAACTGTAACCTTAAGTACAAATATTAACAAGTCGTACAGCTAGTACAATATACAGCACAATGTGTGAGCGAGATGGAGCAACTATAAATATGTGCGCTCCCGCATTGCACGTGGCAGTAGTTCGTTGTCCGCTGCGATAACTAGACGTATGCAGCTCCCATAAACATATAACGGAGAAAGAATACAATTTACTGCGTTGAGGCGGTCTGTCGTAGAAGGCGACAAAACAACCCACTGCCAGGTGGTAGGGTATTCAGGTGTAGTCTATGCCACCATAACAACATTGAGTTGTGTTCCGGCATTAATGTCCAGGTTCCAGTCTCCCTTGAGAGAGCAGCAGCGCATTTGTAGCACCTTTGGTGTTGCAAATGTCTATAGGTGATGGTAACCGCTTTCCATCAGGTGGGTTGTCGGCCTATCTGCTGAACACATGTAATAAAAAAATATTTATTAATAAAAAGAGCCTGATAAACGATAAATATGAAGAATATAATTTTTAGCTAGACGTGTTGCTGGGGAGTTTGTTCCTGCTTCTTCTCCTTATACAGCGATAACACGTTGCGAAGCGGTGTACATAGACTAGGAAGTAAAATAAAATTTTAACTTATATGTATGACCTACAAAAAGTGTTCTCCAGTGGGACTTACTTTGAATAAAAACTTAGATTTGAATCTGACGGCCGCCATCTTTTAGGATTCCGTGGCCATTTTGCCAAAAACGTTGGAGGCCTTACGTTGTCGTCATGTCCGTCCGTCTGTCTTTGTAGTCATCTTTCTCAGAAATTACTACATCGATGGATGAACTTTGACAGGAAGGTGTAGTCTATATAGTATTGTTACATGCAAAAATAGCGCACAGCTGCCATTGTAAGCGCAGCTTATTGTCTTCCCGGATTTAGTTATTCTTTTGTGTTTTGAATTTGTAACTAAAAAAAACATGCATGTCTTTCTACTTGTTTTATAACCATCATTAGCGTCGAACTAATCCTTATTGTTATTGTTTTCGACTTTGTGGCCGTTCGCAGGTGTGCAAATTACTATTTCTCGAAAACTCAGTGCGAGCGGTCAATCTTTTTTTGTACTGTGTAGTTAGAACCTTGCCCGAATGGGGGGCGGGCAGTCAAGCGACGACTACGGTACGAGTAATACGTTTGTAGTACTCTCGATTAGCGATATAGACGACGGACTTTGCGCGTGTCGAATTGCATTGAATCGTGCAGTGTGAACTGGTTGCATCCAGTTTTATTTGTATTTGTTTTATACGTGTTTGTACAGTTCAAATAAATTCTATAGTAGTTCCAACGGCATTTTGAATTCGAGTCGAGTTTGTATTGAAACAAGAATTTCTTTACAACATAATGTTGTAGTAAAATTGTGAGCAAAAAAATTGTGTGTGCGTGCGTGTGCGTGCGTGCAGTTCATACGCAGTAGAAGTGTGAAAAAGTGTGACAAGGAGTGGAAGGGATGCTGAATACCGTGACGTCACATTTCATATATTATATCGTTATAATATATTTAAGCTTTAAAACACGAATTTTGAAGTATTAACGAAAACCTTCAAAACATTATCAGATCTATCTGTATCAGGATAATAGTTTAAATTGTTAAGTATAACGTACTCTATCTCATTCTCTCGCAGGCTTAGTCCTATAGAATTGTGTCTATCTTTTTTTAGTGTCGCTTTTTCGTTTCATCGAGTTTCAAATCACAACGATTGTAGTTTCACTTCAAAAATTATTAAAGTTGATCGCCATATTATGTGATTGAGAGTTGAAAGCATTATTTTACGTATTTACAGATAAAGAACTACAAAATCAAGTGTCCGAGAGACGGGCCAGTTGGTGAGTAAATTCAAATTTCGATTTTGTTTAGGGAATTCACCATGTTAGTAAATCGCAGGCCAGTGCTGGATGTAGGCCTCCTGAAATAAATTCGGCCATAGACCAAAGATAAGTTGCTTACATTATCACTAGCGTTAAAACTGTTATGACATTATAATTGAATAAATAAATCAAAATGAGCTCCAAATATCCCCATCCTCTACATTCCTCGTTCCTTGCCAGTGACCTTAAGAAGGTTGATGGTCCTTCAGACCGGATGGCGTCTTACACTACGTTTATCGATACACTATCTCCACACCAGAACTCGTTTGCTTTATCGGCGATCGGTTCTGTGGCAGAAGTGATTGCCGTACTGCTACTTCAGTTTGCTAATTTTACTTCTCTTACGGATATCCTCGTTTCGGATTGAATCATAAGAGTCCTCCGATTTCTCCAGCCTCTACGAGTAACCTTGAGAAGGTCATTGGTCCTTCAGACCGGATAGTATCCAACACAAAATTTAACGAAACGCTTCCAGGACTCGTGTGCTAAGTTGGTTCTCTTACGGATATCTTTATTTCTGATTCCATTTATAAGAACACACACATTATTAGTTACTTAGTTCCCTAGTCCGCTGAGCGGCTTTACTGGACTGTCCCCAGTGGTAGCGTCCACGTAGTCCATAGGAAACTGTATGATCTATTAATTCGAGGGTTCCAGTATCTACGTCTGTTTGTATCGCTGCTTGTCATCCCAAGAATTGCAAAGAAAGGCAAGAGATGTTTAAATTTAAACACTCGTAAAAATAAATTTTGTATTTTCAAGTATATTATAACCTAAAAGTTTTCGCCTGTTGCTTAATTCGCATTAATGCGGATTTTTTCGTATAAATACAATTAAATAACCTTATTATTACTCTCTCGGGAAAATAGGTGTTTTTTCTGGATGAACTGTACACTATGTCCTTTATTGTATTCCTGACAAAATTTCATGAGGATCGGTTGAGTAGTTGAGGCGCGAAAGAGTAACGAATAAGCTCATTATTCATAATATTAGTTGAATATGCCTACTTTAGGCAGTAAACATATTTAGCCTTCAATGAAGTTTATAATTTCTTATATGTATATTAATCATCAGGTTGACGACGAAGATGCTCCGCAAGCCGCTTTCGAGCGGGAATCCCGACGTTGTGGAGAATTCCGTCCGGGAATTGGGAGTGAGGCCGGAGAATAATTCCCAGGACAAGGAGAACGTGGACAGTCTGTCCAGTGAGTTTGCCTATATTGCACATAGATATATACTGAAAATGTAGTACTTTAGAAACTTTATGCTGGCCATTAAGATTAGCGATTTTATCCTGTTTAGAATAGACATGTTTGCTCCCCCTTATCCTTGTCCCACTGTCCTTTTCCCAAGGTCCGACCCCCGGGGAGCAAATCTGCTGCCACATGTGGGGAGAACAGCAGGGTTGTCCGAAATGTGCAGCGGCGAGCGGTGCCAATGGTTAATTGGTTTAAATTATTATATCGTAAAAGTTTTAATTTTTGGGCCAAGCGAGTGAGTTTGAGAGTAACCGAGTGAATATTGCAGTGAGTGAGTTAGTATGAGAAAGACTATATCAGGTTTCTATATCTTGTATGTATTCTATTACCTTGTTATGGGAAAAAGCTGACAATTGTATAGAGGTTATGTTAAATTTTAATCAGTAATCAGATTATATTGATTTAGAAACCGGCTGTGAATAAATATAAGTGATTCCATTGAAGATGAGGGACTGAGTGAGTATGAAAGAGACTGAGTGAGTATCAAAGTGACTGGAATGAGTATAAACGACCGAGTGAGTATGACTGTGATTGGGTGAGTGTAAAAAGGACTGAGTGAGTTTGTGTGTGAGTGAATGAACAATCGCTGATAGATTCCGGTATATTATCATATTAATAATATATTAAACATGTATTTCAGTGTCGGAAGATGAAAATGTAGCGCCACGTGACCTCCCACCGCATCCCACTGGCGTTAAACTCACACGCCCCGGCTATTACACCATACCCTCGTTAGACGAGATGATTAGTAAGTGTCTATGATGGACCTTGTTTAAACCGTTCTTCTTCTTTAAGGTATAGCTATTTTGTGCCAAAAACATAACCATTATATTACATCCATTCTGTCTTTGTATGTCATTGTCATTTGTCTCAGAAACTCACTGGGTCCGTATGTATGAAATTCGGTAAGAAATGTGTATAGTGAGCGCTACACGATTCTAAAGTTACGAAAGACAGCCATACATGTATTGAGTGTTGAAACTTTTTTCTTTCAGTCAGAGACCTAAATTTTCCTGAGACTTTTTCTTGGCGATTGTTGTAAAGATCTTGTAAAACATACTTGAAACTGTTTTTTTTAAATATATATGTGTATAATAATAATCGGCAGACAAACACACATGCTGTATATCCCCGAATTAAGCAAGTTACGCTTGTGTTATGCGTAATATACAACGTACTACTCTGGGGCCGATCCCAGACACCCAGACCATAGTAAATAACGGAGAAAATACGTTTTCGAAATTTACTATACCAGGAATCGAACCCGGAGCCTCTGCGTTGTAGTGAGGTAAGCCGGCAAAGGCTTAACCCGCTCAACCACAGAGGCCGTCAAAGTATCTTGGTACATGTTGTTTTGGCCAGCTCGGCCAATTTAGCTAAAGGACTGAAGTCGAATTTATAATGAAGGTTTCTTTAATACCTAAATATAATCATGTCATAATTAAAAAATACAATTAAAAACGAAAAATAAACTAAGTTATAAATAGTAGCGATTATAGACTGTGTAACAAATCGCTGCCAGATGGGAGCGTGCCCAGAAGGCTGGCTGCATTGCCGCGCTGTATGGCGATGCTTATTTGTTGGGCGAAATATGAGCCAGCCTTCTTAATCACGGATGACATCGAACAGTTTCTTGCAAATTCCTTTGAAGGTGTCAAAACACCTTGATGCTACCAGAAACTTGAATTGCATTGATTAATTCCTCCCTCACCATTTTACCACCGGACAAGTAAACGTACCAGCTCACGCCACCGATACATACTGGAAATGCCAACAAAGCGGACGAAACTCTATTCTTCCACTTTTATCATACTCTTACATACCGTCAAAGATAAACGCACAGCTGTCTGTCGTAAGCGCAGTTTATTGTCTTCCCGGATTTAAGAATTCTTTTGTGTTTTGAATTTGTAATTAAGAAAAACATACTATTGTTTTTCTACTTGTTTTATAACCATCATTAGCGTCGAACTAATCCTTATTGTTATTGTTTTCGACTTTGTTAGCCGTTCGCAGGTGTGCAAATTACTATTTCTCGAAAACTCAGTGCGCGCGGCCATTTTTTTTCTGTGTAGTTGATATAAGACAATGCCCGAATGGAGGGGTGGGCAGTCAAGCGACGACTACGAGACGAGTAAGACGTTTGTAGTATTCTCGATTAACGATATAGACGACGGACTTTGCGCGTGTTGTGACATTGAATCGTGCAGTGTGAACTGGTTGCATCCAGTTTTATTTGTATTAGTTTTCTAAGTGTTTGTACAGTTCTAATAAATTCTATAGTAGTTGCAACGGCATTTTTAATTCGAGTCCTGTAGCTCGTAGCAATACGTACCGCTGAAGAGTGGAACTTTTTCTTCTTTTACGAGAGGGCGATGTCCGCAACTTGACGACGTAGAGCCTATTTTGCGTGCGAGGTTGGATGAGGGTTTACTCCACCCAGCCCAGCTCCACCAGGATGTCCACTAGGTTCTTGACGTTGCTGACGACTTGTCGGAGGCTACCTGGGGCCTCCAGTTACCACCTCTCCGCATTCAAGCAGGACGTGGGCGGCCGTTTCTTCTGCCTCCAGGCATGCTCTGCACAGGGGGCAGTATGTGACACGAAAAGATGCCTATTAAAGTTGTTGTTGACGATAGAAAACGTTGTTTGAACGGCCTGCTCGGTGTTGCTTATAAAATATATATATGTGTGTAAATAAATACACACATATATATATAAAAGTAAAAATATTTGTTGTCTATTTAGCTGTATTTTAAATTAATAAATATTAGCAAATTGATTGCCTAGAGTGTAATCGAATGCACGAACTTCACTCGGGATCGACCCGAGTTAGTTGCCCGCGACCACCGACCGCAATATACGTGCCCTGCATTCTTTACACTCACAGCATTTTCAACGGCTAACTTTGAAACCCTTAAAATCTTGTTTAATTTTCTCCTTTGCACGATTGAACGTTATATCCGTTACAGTTGTCATGTCCAGTGGCTGCACTAATAACTAGTCTCAGCCGAGAAACGCAGGTTTGCTCGAGGCATTGCCAGCTTGGCTTGCCTGCAATCCTCCAGGTTGTCCCAAAGTTGTGGAACTCTTTACCGTCGTCCGTTTTTCCTGAAGAATACAATCTAGGTGTCTTCAAGTATCGCGTGAACAAGTATCTCCTAGGTAAACGTGCTCCACCTTAGACTGCATTTCTTCCTGATATCAGGTGCAATGTCAGTCAAACGCGAACCTATTCAATATAAAAAAAGAAACTTTCTAATCCATTGGCGTAATGAGATTCTTGTAATTTATTTGATGATGTTTCTATTGCATTCGAAACACAACTGATAGTGTTTGAATAGAAACGCCTGCATTTTAAAGCTGTAGATAACAACAACGACAACTCCCAAATGCTTAATAGCACGCAGAAAATTGAGTCGATTAAGGTTGTTAAATTCGTGTGGTGGTATTGTAAAGTAATCTCTTTAGAATCGTCATAAATGACAATGGCCTATAAAAGGCATGGCAATACATAAGTGAATATCACGAAAACAAACAAAACAAAGACATTGAAATTAAAAAAATACATTATGTAGCAGATCACTGCCAACGGGGAGCGTGCCCAGAAGACTGGCTGCATTGCCACGCTGTATGGCAATACTGATTTGTTGCGCGAAATATGAGCCAGCCTTCTGATCACGGGCTAAGTCAAAGAGTTTCTTACTTATGTCTTTAAAGAAACTCTTTGTCGGCACAAATATGTAACCCCTTCCTAAGGCTTCATATTTGCGCCGTTTCACGTCTTCAGCTGAAGCGGCGGCGTTGCCAGCCCCTGACTCGGTCATTGGAAGATGTGACGGGGCCAGTGTGTCCACACAGGTCGCATCCCACGAGTGGCATTCCGTCCGGTCTCTTGCCACCGTCACGTACCAGGCCATTCGGTTCTAGATTGGCCGGTACGCCGACGCTGACAAGAGCTCGGCGGATGATGTCGTTGAGGCTGGCATATCGTCACGTACCAGGCCATTCGGTTCTAGATTGGCCGGTACGCCGACGCTGACAAGAGCTCGGCGGATGATGTCGTTGAGGCTGGCATATCGTCACGTACCAGGCCATTCGGTTCTAGAATGGCTAGTACGCCGACGCTGACAAGAGCTCGGCGGATGGTATCGTTGAGGCTGGCATATCGTCACGTACCAGGTCATTCGGTTCTAGATTGGCCGGTACGCCGACGCTGACAAGAGCTCGGCGGATGGTATCGTTGAGGCTGGCATATCGTCACGTACCAGGCCATTCGGTTCTAGATTGGCCGGTACGCCGACGCTGACAAGAGCTCGGCGGATGATGTCGTTGAGGCTGGCATATCGTCAGGTACCAGGCCATTCGGTTCTAGATTGGCCGGTACGCCGACGCTGACAAGAGCTCGGCGGATGATGTCGTTGAGGCTGGCATATCGTCAGGTACCAGGCCATTCGGTTCTAGATTGGCCGGTACGCCGACGCTGACAAGAGCTCGGCGGATGATGTCGTTGAGGCTGGCATATCGTCATGTACCAGGCCATTCGGTTCTAGTTGGCCGGTACGCCGACGCTGACAAGAGCTCGGCGGATGATGTCGTTGAGGCTGGCATATCGTCAGGTACGCCTAGATTGGCCGGACGCCGACGCTGACAAGAGCTCGGCGGATGATGTCGTTGAGGCTGGCATATCGTCACGTACCAGGCCATTCGGTTCTAGAATGGCTAGTACGCCGACGCTGACAAGAGCTCGGCGGATGATGTCGTTGAGGCTGGCATCAGGCATGGCGAGATCTTCTTCCTGTGCTTTTTAAACATGACAACCCGTGATGTCCAACTTGCTCTACTATAACTCCATATTGACAGTGATGTGGTATGCAACATGGTGCCACAAGTGTGCTGTAATACTGTATATTGTTTTTAGCGTACATGCGTCCTGATGGTTCATGCGTTGTTCCCCATCTCATAATTGGGAGGAAGAACTATGGCAACATATACTACGACTGCGAGGTCGATGTGGCTGGATTAGATTTGGATTCACTCGGTGAGTTTTGGATATATTTTCGATTTTAAGCGCTGTTTTTTTTTTTTTAAACCAACTGCCAGATCTCAAGACACTTTGAGCTCTTTCTGCGTGCACCAGAACACAAACCAACTTGATTGATAATTTGTTTTTATTGCACCTCCCACCCATTTTAATATTATATAAAATTATTAGAGGTAGGCATGTTTGCTGAAGAGTTTCTTGCGCCTCTTCTTCTCTTCAAGCCACAACATGTTGCGAAGCGGTGGTAAATTAGATCAGGCTCCATATCCATAGAGTAAATAATAATCATAAACAAAATTAAAACGAACAAGTTGCCGGTAGGCTAAATAAAACTTTAACAGTACTCACTGATATATTTATTTACAATTCTATGATCTAGGCTCAGTATTCTACTTATTGTCTTGAGGGACTATGGGTAGAATACAATACAAATAAGTAAGTTTTTTTTATTGTATTAGATTATTTATAAATTTCTTCATTGCACTAGCTTATAATTTATATAATAAAGTTAAGATACATTTATTTACAATTGTACTATAATACACTTAATATTATTTTATAACTAGACGATACTAAGAGCTTTGCGAAATAGTAAGGGTGTCCCGGTGAACTAAAAAATAAAAAATATTCGCGATTGAATATTTTGAATTCCGCACCCCAAGTTAGTAGCTGAATCAATGTAAATCGGCCTTTATAATTCACTTTGATTAATGTGATGGATAGCGATTCGTTGAAGACTTAGTGAGCTGAATTGTTTTTTTTTTTGTAAACTGGTCGCCTCCCTATCATAGCTACGACGCCTCGCTAGAGTGACATTGACAACATGTTACGCCTGACAATGACATTTAAATGACGAGCTGACAGATATATGTATATTTTATTTTGTTTTCAGTGCATTTCTTGCACAAGGAGGTGATTGTGTACCCCAACGAGGAGGACAAGCCGCCGATGGGTACCAGCCTGAACAGGCGGGCGATCATCACATTAGACCGCATATGGCCGAGGGACAAGTCGCAAAGGAAACCGATCGCCGACCCAGACCGGTGCGGAATTCAATTACTCACTCAAATATATTGTTAACAACACGAATTCACTCACTCTTTTTTATGAGTTCACTAATTTTTCCTAAACTCACTCGTCTCTCATAAACTCACTCGTCTCTCATAAACTCACTCGATTTTATAAACTCACTCACTGTTTTATATAATTATTTGTAAATCCTATTTATGAATTCACGCGGCTCCGTTAAACTCACTGTGGACGCCGAGATGCGTACACATAAAAAATGGTATTATAAAGAAGAAACTCGAAAATAAAATTAAAATCACATAATGTAATTTTTTTATACATTTGACATTACAATACAACTCTATTATATTTTCTAATGTTATATCAAACGACAATAAAAATCCAAAGAGCTTGTATAATTATTCTTTTATAAAATTGTTCATTTATAAACTCACTCATTCTCTTATAAACTCACGCTAACTTAAACTCACTCCAATCGTGTAACGTGTACAACTGTAATAAGATATGTTCGCTTCTTTTGTGAAAAATTAGTTGCAACCATATCGTATATATGGATACCTATGATTCAAATATCAAAAATACTACTTAATACGTATTGAAATGTATATTATTTTGGAATTTTTCTGACATGTTATCATGTTAGTGATATTTGCCTGCAGGTTGTTGAAAATGGACTACGAGGCGAAGTTGCGTCGTGTCTGTGACAAACACGACACTAAATTCATCGAGTACAGACCACAGACTGGCAGTTGGGTATTTAGGGTGAGTGGAAAGCTATTTATTTACAACTGGTGCCAGCGAAACAAATAAAAAATTAAAATCGCAACGCCTTATTGGATCTAGGACTTATTGGTATTGGACCTTGTACTATTTGTATTGGACCTTGGACTTTATGATATTGAACATTAGACTTATTGTTATTGGATCTTGGACCTTGGACTTATTGCTATTTTATCTTCGACTTATTGATATTGGACCATGGACCTATTGATATTGGACATTGGACTTATTGATATTAGATATTTGACTTATTGATATTGGATCTTGGAGTTATTGCTTTTGGACCTTGGACTTATTGCTATTGGAACTTAGACTTATTGATATTGGACCTTGGATGTATTGATATTGGATATTGGTTGTACTTATTGATATTGGACTTATTGCTATTGGAACTTAGACTTATTGATATTGGACCTTGTAACTATTGATATTGGTCATTGGATCTTGGAATTATTGATATTGGATATTGGACCTTGGACATATTGATATTGGACTTATTGCTATTGGAACTTAGACTTATTGATATTGGACCTTGTAACTATTGATATTGGTCATTGGATCTTGGACTTATTGATATTGGATATTGGACCTTGGACATATTGATATTGGACTTATTGCTATTGGAACTTAGACTTATTGGTATTGGACCTTGGAAGTATTGATATTGGACATTGGACTTATTGATAATGGACCTTAGAACTATTGATATTGGATATTGGACCTTGTAATTTTAATATTGGACATTGGACCTTGGAACTATTGATATTGGACTTATTGCTATTGGTCCTTGGATTTCGAAGATATTTATGTAGCTAGGAATTCCTCAAATTAAAATAGATAATCTATGAGAGACGTAATGTTATGTGCTGCCATGAATATTGTTCGGCTGCTATTCGTTTTACTTGGCACCGACTTCAAGATATAGAAGAAAGAAAGAAAGAATTTATTTGCTAGGAAAGCGACAGTACAAGCATGTAGAAATAATTTATACATACATTTTTATGATTAAATTCGATATATTGTACACCGCATTTCCTACAAATGAGGTCGGCAACTCAGCATAAAGCTGTGTTGGAGTTGCCTCCAGCACAGAGCTGATTTTCAGTGCCGACCCTGCCTCATTGATTTATATTAGACCCATCATAATGATAATAATAAGTAACAGTAAATGTAATAAGACAGTAACACAATATATGAAACGTAAAACAGACATGACAAACACGCGCACAGAAAATAAAAAGAATCATTATCATATATATTAAAAAATGATATACGTAAACAGAACTATAATAAGTAAATACCAACAAGTACGGTAATCAATAATAGATACTGTAGAAAGAAGTCGGTTAAATATTTATTTCAAATGATTTCCATTTCTTATTACGTGCCAGCCACCTATCGATTTAAAGTCATTAACATTGTAATAACGTTCCACCAGGTCGAGCACTTCAGCAAGTACGGATTGACGGACTCTGATGAAGAAGACGACATCACCCCGGAAGTGATGAAGAAGCAGCTCGTCAGCCAAACGCTGCAACAGAGCGCGCCACCTGGTAATATTCATTATCTATAATATTGTAAAAGTCTGAAAGGGCCGTGTCTGTACATTGAAGCTATTAACAAAAAAATTACTGCGATATGCGATGCAATTTTTTTATATTTTATGTTTGTTCGGGATTCACGTTAAAATGACTGGGCCGATTTTCATGCGGTTTTCGCTGATCGACAGCAAATTCTTAGTCTTAAACTTTGTGCTGCTTTTTATCCTTGGAATCCCGCGGGAAAATTTCTGGGAATGATTTAAAATGGCCAAGTTAAAAATAAAAATCGAAATTCATTGTTTTTTTTTTACTGATCGATAACAAATTTTATGTAAATAACAATGTCTGACATCTTTTATCCCGGAAATGGGAATTTTATGTCAAGCGTGAATAAAGTCGCGGGCATATCCTAGTATAATAACAGTGTGTAGAGGTAGATGAACACACATACTGTTATATCTCAGAAGCTGAGCAGGTTACGCTTGTGTTATGGGTGATATGCAACGGATCCCACTCCTATCCCAGACACCCAGACCATAGTAGATAATGGTAAATGCGTTTTTACGAAATTCACCATGCCAGGAATCGAAAGCAGAGCCTCTGCGTTGTCGTCAGATTGGTTGGCAAAGGCTTAACCCGCTCAACCATACAGGCCGTCATTAATATATGATTTTGTTAATGGGATATATTGAAATATCTTTAATTATTTATATTGTTACAACTTAGGCTTCGACAAAGACAAATTCCACGTACAGTCTGTAAAAGCAAATTTTATTACCTGTCGGCATTTGAACTAATTGTAATCCTTGTATGATCGTCTTCTTTTTGTTTACTTATTTATTGGCAGACGTTTCTTGTATTGTGAAGAACAGCCTATTGTTCTATTGTACTCGTTTCAGGCCGCTTGCAGGCATTATTAGCCAGCTGTTACGGATTAAGTACAAGCTGATTCTAGGAAATTATGTCGACGATACGATACGGGCAGATTTGCATTTGTGCAGTATAAAACGATGACCTGATTGAGAGAGGGGGTCAGTTGAGCTACAACTACGATACGGGCGTGATGTGTGTACATATGGGAATCTAATATTGACGGACTTTGCGCGTTTTATTGTATTACGACCTTCTGCATTACGTTTGGATTTGTTGTGTTCGGTTATATTTGTACCTGTGTTATACGTGTTTGTATAGTTCTAATAAACTCTATAATAATTCTAACGGCATTTTAATTCGAGTCCCGCTAACTCGTAACAATATATTGGCAACACCGGGGCGAACACAGCGACGTTCCTTGTTTCACAGATAAGTTGGGAGCCCTGTATATGATTGGATTGAGTATAATAATTTTTTAATTTTATTTTTAGCAACTACAAAATCTCCGTTAATTGTATCATCCTCTACTGCCAGTGCATTAGGACAAGCAAGCTTAGGAGGTATGGCAACACCGGGAGGGCTTTCGAGTTTAGGGGGAATGCTTTCGCCCGGTGGGATGCCAGGTTTGGGTGGGCTGGCCACACTGGGAGGAGGGGCTGCACAGACTGGAGGCATGGATGGATCCTTATACGCTATGCAGCAGTCCTCGCTCAATCTACTCAGCGGAGCATCCAAAGGTGAGTTTCAAAGATATTAAAGGGAGTTATAAAAAAGTGGTCTGTACTTTTGACCAGACCCATTATCTATTCTTATGTATTTCGATGCACTGAATTCAACTCTAGGGTCAATTTGGTCCATACACCTTTCAGATTTTTAGGCCATATAGACCAAAAGACAGCGTAGTTGCATGCATTCAGTGCATCGAAATACATAAGAATAAATGGGTCTGATCAAAAGTACAGAACACTTTTTTTGTGTAATCCTTATACGTTTCCCAAATAAAAAAAAACAAATACAAAAATATTGGTTTTAGCTTTTGAAATGGATACGACAGAGGACAATGCCGATGCGCAGAGCTTCTACCAAGAGAATAGAGGTTTGTGTACATTGTTTTCATAAAGTTTTGCACATTGTCTTAAACAAGTTTTGCACACTGTTTTAAATAAGTTTTGCACATTGTCTTAAACAAGTTTTGCACATTGTCTTAAACAAGTTTTGCACATTGTCTTAAACAAGTTTTGCACATTGTCTTAAACAAGTTTTGCACATTATTTTAAACAAGTTTTGGAAATTGTTTACATGACTTTTTGCGAAATGTTTCAATTAAATTTTGCGTAGTCTTTGTGATATTTTGCAAATTTTTTCATGAAGTTTTGCAATTTGCTTTCTTAAAGTTTTGCACATTGTTTTAAAGAAGTTTTGCAAATTATTGTAAACAAGTCTTGCAAATTGTTTTCATGCTTTTTGCGAGATGCTTTAATGAAGTTTTCGTGAAATTTCGCACATTGTTATAATGAAATTTGTACATTCATTTCAACAGTAGGCACTTATAAACAATTGCTGACCTATATAGCTTTATTCCTAATACCGTATAAAGTACATAATACAATATAGTTTATGTAATAATTTGTTTCCTATAACCCAAATAACCTAGTTTCTGAAATGCGATATTTTCTGAAGCACACTTTAGGCAAATATCAAGAAGAAAGAGCGTTCATCTCTGATTATATTTTTAACCGGCTTCTAAAAGGAGGCGGTTCTCGATTCGCGATATCTCTGTCAATTGTGAACCGATTGCCAAATATTTTCTTTATTCGTAAGAGTACACTCCCGAAGTGCTCACATTGTCACGTAGTCGTCAGCATTCGATTAGTGGATCGCAGGGAAATCGAGAAAAAAAAGCTTTTATACGCATGCCAATAGTACATTTTGTACAGGCGCTTAATATTTCTAAAGCTATTCGAGTATTTGCGCAACTAAAAGTTTTTCTTTAATCTGCTTCAAACTAAAAAGCAAACGGAAGTATTTAACCGACTTCTTCCTACAACATCTAGAAGTCAGTGCGAAGTAAAACATAGAAAATAACAATTTTTTTTTTTTTTTTTGGTGTCGGCTTCAAAATGTTGCAGAAAGAATTCTGTCAAATATTTCTTTTTTACTATTGTATTGTTTAATAGAACTGTCTTTGTCTTCACAGCGTTTGGCGTGAAGAGTCCGACGAGCGAGTTGGCCCGCTTGGAGCACCGCCAGAGTCACAACGTGCAGCTCATGAAGGCGTCGCTGTACGCGGATCCGGGTAAGTGTACTCGATTGGATATTTTCTTGCTGACCTGGGGCCCAATTCTGCTATTGCAATCTCGCCAAAATCGCCGGACACCAGTGTCTCAATCGTAGGTTTGTCTGATTTCGCTTTGTGCGATCTCTTCCAGGCGTCCTAACGTATAAGACAGAGTTAGTTGAGTTTCAACTGCGATCGAGGCGTTACTAAGTGTACTTTCGGAACCAGAACTTTGCGACTGTCTTTGCGCCTTTTATATTATTTCGA
Organism: Dendrolimus houi; assembly: GCA_039645545.1. Lineage (NCBI taxonomy): Eukaryota > Metazoa > Arthropoda > Insecta > Lepidoptera > Lasiocampidae > Dendrolimus > Dendrolimus houi. The sequence goes on from CM077146.1 coordinate 1,405,015, forward strand.
TTTTCCGCCTTACAGTTTGGAATTGTTGTATTCGGTTGTGTTTGTAAGAACTGTGAATTACGTGTGTGCACTTCTAATAAAGTTTGTGCTCATTTCAACGGTATTTTAAATTCGTATCGTATTCGTATTTGTAACACTGTTTTTTCAGAGTCTTACAATTTTTGAAAGTTAAACAATGTAAAAGAAATATATAATTTTACATAGTGTTACGAGTTGCAGGACTCAAATTAAAATGCCTTTGGAAATATTTATAAAATTTATTAGAACTATACAAACACGTATAACACAGGTACAAATATAACCGAACACAACAAGTCCAAACGTAATGCATGATTCAATAACACTCGCAAAGTCCGTCACTAAATAGATTATCGAATGTACACAAGTCTTGCTTCGATTGTGGTTATCGCTCGACTGACAATCTCTCCATTGGGGCATTGCTTTATGCTGCACAAATGCAATATGTCTGCTCGGCCGCGTGGACCGAATTTCCTAGGATCACACCTGGCTAATGACTACCGTAAAAGATTACAATACACAATGAGCTGTATTTCTAATCACAAATTTTAAACACAAAGTAAACAAAAGAAGTCCAAATGCCGAAAAGTAATAAACTGTGCAAAACAGGTATGCAGGTGTGAATTTGTCTTTGTCGGTCGTAACAACAGTAACAGTGTTTTTCATATTAATTTATAGAAAGTTTGTAGGCTTCTTTAAGAACCTTAAAAAAACTATAACTTTCCCTAAGTCAATGTGAATATTACTGTTAGTGTTAATTTGTATCCTCTTTGGACAGAAGTGGAAGATGACATATCGCTGTCCACTGGCGACCAGCAGGTGCCAATGTTGGCACCGCTGTTGGCGGCGCCGGTGCCGAGATTAGCACCCAAAACGGCGCATGAGGACCGGGAAATAATGGAAATCAGCATCACGCATCTAGATACAGAAGGTAAGATCGACAAATGGGTGTCATCTAATTTTTTGAAAAGAAACTTCTGTATTCTTTAGATTTTTCTGTCACGAAAAAGCGTTACGGCCGCGTGGTGAGAGACGGCATAATTTTAGAGTAGGGATGCGTTTTTTGGTTCCGGATCGAATTCAGTTTATTTTTTGTTTGATAAAATAAAATATGTTTAAATAAAAAATGCATTCATTAAAATGTACCTAACCTAGCCAAATCATAATTTGCAGTCAACCTGCGAAAAATCGAAATGTGAGCAAGCACACATAGTAGAAGTGAGACTTCAACGGACAAGTGGCAAAACGAATCGCAACAAAATTTCAACTTGAAGTTTTACGAGCAGATTGTTAATGTACTTGTCCAATTTGGAAACCTGCCCGTAAAATTTCAAGTTAAAGTTGTGTTGAGATTCGTTCTTCCACTTGTCCGTTGAAGTTTCACTTCTGCTATGGGTTCCAGCACACATTTCGATTTTTTATTTGGAAAATATATAGTTTGTATCTAAGTAAGGCAAACGGTGCCATTGTTGGCACCATGTCAGTTTTATTCAACATATTGAGAAATCTTAATCTTTGGGGTTGTTGTAAGTTTGTGGTGCGTCGTTGATGATAACCCCGTTGAATGGGTTGATGCATCGTGGAGTACAAAATAAGACTACGAGTTGTTGTATTCTCGATGTAATTGTGTTGTTGTCTCACTCTGTTTGTATAGGATTTGTATGAAATGGGTATATAGTCTTAGGTATATATTAAACTTTACGATTCAGTCATTTGAGGCTTGCACCTCGAGCTGATACCAGGTCTCCATTATCAGACAGGAACAATGAGTCTAACGGCCTGTCATAAGAGGCGGCAAAACAACTCACAGCCAGGTGCTAGGGTATTTGCCCGACTGGATCTAAAGTATGTCGCCATAACAACCTTAACTTGTGTTCCGGCATTAGTGGCCAGGTTCCAGTCTCCCTTAAGAAGCAGCATCGCGTCCATAGGCGATGGTAACCGCTTTCCATCAAGTGGGCCGTCCGCCTGTCCGCTGAACTCTTGCAATCTGGTAATCCGGTACAAACATGACGGATCCGGTGATTAAATATTTGGCAAAATAATCGCGCGTCGCATGAATAAGTGGGTACTTCAAACGCGTGGTGCGAGGCCATAGATCACATAGTATAATTGCGTGTAGTTTGAAGTTGGAACTACCGCGTATCCACGCCGCAGCGTGTCGAATGACAGATGACACATTCAACACAATCGTTTTTCTAATCAAATATTGATGGTTTGTTTAAAAACTAAAGAGTAAAAATATTACAAAGAATAATTATTGTGATTGTTGTGCTATTCATTACCACACCAAAGGCAGCAAACAGATCTTGCACTTGATACAAGCGCCTTTGAGTAAGTCTGGTTGAGTCTTTTTCATAGTTATAGTTCTATTTCATTTCATATATATATATATTATATATATATATATATATATATATATATATATATATATATATATATATATATATTACTGTTACGAGCTACAGGACTCTAATTAAAAATGCCGTTGGAACTACTATAGAATTTATTAGAACTGTACAAACACGTATAAAACAAATACAAATAAAACTGGATGCAACCATCGCTAACCGAGAGTACTACAAACGTTTTACTCGTACCGTAGTCGTCGCTTGACTGCCCCACCCCTCCATTCGGGCATTGTCTTATACTAACTATACAGTACAAAAAAAATCGGCCGTGCTCACTGAGTTTCCGAGAAATAGTAATTTGCACACCTGGTTATCTATTCCTGCGTACGGCCAACAAAGCCGAAAACAATAACAATAGGCTATTGTCTAATTGCAAATTTAAATACGAAGTAATAAAAAGAACTCCGATTGCGGGAGGGGCAATAAACGAGATACGCAGCATTTCGTTGTCGGTATGTGACAATAGGTATGCAGGTGGCCCAACTTGTAACAATGTATATATGTAGAGTTATTTTATATTACATATATGTATACTTAATATACATACCGTACAAATACATATCTACAAAATATATAAATGAATTTAAATATTTTTACACTTTATTAATGGTCCATGTTGGAACGAAAACGGAATGTTAAGTTAACCAGGTCAGATCAATCCGTCCGGATCCACTCGGCCGGATTGACGGAAATCCAGTCGGATCCGCCCTGATTGCAATCCCTACTTGCAATAAAATAAAAAAAAATTAACATTAAACTTGGTACAGAAATCTTAACTCCTACCTGATAATATTTAAAACTTGTACCCTTAATATGTTCGTGCATGTATCCCGAAACGTTTAGTCTGTTTTCTATGTTGTCACCCTGTGCTTTGGATTGCTCAAAGTTGTAGCCTCGCTGATTATGCAGAAATGAATTAATTCATGTACTTGACGTCGGCATATGGTTAGAATGTAGGGGTGTGAGAATGATTCGAAAAAAAATCGAATAATTTGAAATTTTTCCGGATTATTTGCGAACTATTATGTTAGTCGCAAATTTTCGTGTATTTCGAATTCAGAGTTTGTTATGTTCGATATCGAATATGAAATTAACAATTAATATAAATTTTATTTAAACCATGAAATATAATTATACAAATAGAACAATTAGTAATTATTCGTTAGTAGTGTAGGGAATATTACATAAGTACTGACTGACTGACTGACATATTAACTATAAATATATTAGGTTGGGGAAAAAGTTTCTTTGCATTTTATATAAAAATTCAAAAGGTTTTTTTATGAAGTTTATTTACATTTGACTAAAGTCTGTAGGTGCCATTTTGTTGGATAACTTTTTGCCATCTTGTAGGTAGGAACGTGATCCCATTGCTATAAAAATTTTGGGGCTTCTGATCAAAAAACTGCGACAAGTGGTTTTGGCAGTCCTCTCGTGATGTTAACCTGACACTGCCTAAGGAATTCTGCAGAGACCGAAACAGGTGAAAATCTGAAGGTGCAAGGTCAGGACTATACGGCGGATGCATTAACACCTCCCAGCCAAACTCTCGTAATTTTTGTTGAGTGGCTAAAGATGTGTGAGGTCTAGCGTTATCATGGTGAAAAACCACAGCCCTTCTGTTGATTAATTCCGGCCGCTTTCTATCAACTTTTTGCTTTAATCTCATCAATTGTTCGCAGTACAGTTCAGAATCGATGGTCCTGCCTGGCGATAACAGCTCATAATGAGTAATGCCCTTCCAATCCCACCATACACCCAGCATCACCTCGTAGCGATTTAACCCGGGTTTCGCCACAGGCTGTGAAGCCTGACCGGCCTTTGACCACGATTTTTTTCGCACGTTCTTGTTGTACGTGATCCACTTTTCATCACCAGTTATCAGCTTCTTTAAAAATGGTTCGGTTTCATTACGTCGTAATAAAGAATCACAAATGAGTAGACGGTTTATTAGGTTTCTTTCAGTGAGCTCATGAGGCACCCAAATATCGAGCTTTTTTGAATACCCAGCTTTTTTCAAATGCGCCAAAATCATTTTGTGGTCAATCCCCATTTCTCCAGCTACATCGTAACTACTAATATGCCGATCTTGCTCCACTTTTTCAAAAATGGCATCAATTTTGTCCGTAACAGGGCGACCAGAGCGACGCGCATCTTTGATATCAAAATTTCCGGATTGAAAACGCTTAAACCAAATTTGCGCTACTCTCACAGATACTGCATTAGGTCCATAAACATCACAAATGTTTTTCGCGGCTTGTGTTGCATTTTTACTTTTTTTGTAGTAAAATTTTAAAATGTATCGAATTTCTTCATTAGATTCACTCATTTTAACAATAAGAAAAACAAATGAAAATCACACATTTTCCTAATTTGAATATGGAATTGTCTTCTTTAAAATTAAAACTTTTTAATGATTCCAAAACCAGCCAGATGCAAACGGTATAGCCAAAGAGATCTTATCACAAGTTCATTCATACTGTATGCGAAAAGACTTTTTCCCCAACCTATTATATTAACAAACACTTAACTTATAATCAACTTAAAACTAAATTATTTAACACACATTTAAAATAAATTACAAATAAAATATATTATACAAGCATCACTGAGTGAGCGCGTGGTTATTAGATTGCTTAGTAACACGGGCCGTCGCACGCGTCAATTGCGCCGACGTCATAATCCTTTACTTCGTTTCGTTGCTTGGTTGGTCGTAGCATCTGATACTTTTTAGTTTATTGTAGTAAATAAATAACTATATTTAAAGTGAGAATAAAAGGATACATACAAAACCTAACATTCTTCCGCTATACACAATACAACCTACTTACTACAGTAGAATATTTTGATACACGATGTAATGGAATTCAAATTGGAAACAATAGAAAATCCTGTCATATTTCGATAATTCGAGAATTGTTCGAATTATTCGATTCGAAAGATATTCACACACCCCTACTAGAAAGTAAAAAAAAAATAGGAGTCCTTTAGATCTTGATTGAATTTGACTGGGTGCCAACAATGGCACCGTTTCCCCTATATAGGGGATTTTGTTTGACTATAAAAATATAGTATACTGACGCCGTCTGCTCCTTGGGTTGCAGAGTTGCCTATGAAGCCGTTGATCGTCCAACCTCATACAATGGTGTTGAAGTACCACAGGAAAGTGCCACCGTTCAAGAACACGATTGCCGGTGAGTTGGTTTTGTTGCAGAACCCTAATTTTAAAAGTAACGACAGTTACTCCTTGTAACATCAGCTATCTACCAGTAAAAGTCCCGTCAGAATCGGTTCAGCCCTTTCAGGGATTAGCCGGAACATGCATACAGACAAGACAATTTTTTTATATAAGTACCGTATATACTTTCATAGCATTTAGTAAAAGGCTGTTATTTCGACATTATAAAAGACACTTCGACTTTATTTATTCGTATCGATAAGTCGTACTCGATTGAAATAAAAACTTTTTGAATATTATTACTAGTAGTAAGTATAATGATTATAATGTATGGAGTGGTTTCAGGCAAACTAGACGCGGCGTGCTTCGCTGACATGTCGGTGAGCCGGGCGCGCCACTCGCGGGTCGGTTTTGGTCCCTCGGCGAACCTGACATTCGTCACGAGCTACGACGCCCTCAACGACCTGCCCAAGTGTGAGTGTCATTGATTTTAGATCTTGGGTGTTCAAAACTTATGTTCGTAGCAGACTGTAATACCTTGCTGTATGCGTGTCCATATAACGAAAGGCATTTAGAAAGGAAGAAAAATATATTTGTAGAAATAGCGACGTAATTACATTTCTAGCTTCTGGCCGCGATTCGTTCGCGTGGAATAGTTAAAAAAAAACCCCGATTTTAAAACATTCTTCATTGATGCTCCGCTCCTATTGGTCTTAGCGTGATGATATATAACCTATAGCCTTCCTCGATAAATGGGCTATCTAACACTGAAAGAATTTTTCAAATCAGACCAGTAGTTGTTGAGATTAGCGCGTTCAAGCAAATAAACAAACTCTTCAGCTTTATATATTAGTATAAAATCATACATAGAGCATATTGTGGCGAATGATGGTGGAACAATCTAGTTGGTTTAAGAAGTTTTATAAAAGGTAGAAGATTCCGGAAGGAAAAGATAAGAACAGATACATTTTAGAAAGGGATAGATGGTAAATAAAAGAATAACGAAAAGAAAATCGAGATCATGGCTAGGCCGTAGCTTCCGTTTTCGAGTGGAGGGAACACGCTCGTCCCCTCACCCACTCACAGCCGGTGTACCACAGGGCTCGGCACTATCTCCACTACTCTTCACGCTGCACACCAGCGACATCCCAAAAACTCCAGATGTAGAGTTGGCCCTCTTCGCGGATGACACCGCACTCTATACATCAGATCACAACCGACAAATGGCTTGCGTCCGGCTACAGGTAGCTGTAACAGAGCTAGGCGAATGGTTTCGCAAATGGAGGATAGAAGTAAACCCGGAGAAAAGCGCAGCAATGTTCTTTTCCCCGGGCACGCTTCGCTCTCCCAAACACGCTTGCCTTCGCTTAAAAGCCATCTCGCTCTACGAACAAGAGATCCCCTGGGCAAAGTACACCAAATACCTGGGTGTCACCCTAGATCAGAACTTGCGCTTCAACGAGCATATCACTATAGTCCGGAATAGAGCGCGATTTGTGATGGGTCGTCTAGCACCCATGATAGATAAACGAAGCAAAATGTCCCTCAGACACAAGCTTACTCTATATAAAACATGCATCCGCCCGATCATGACATACGCGAGTGTGGTATTCGGCCATGCCAAGCCTGCCCTTTTAAAGAAATTGCAAATCGTTCAGAATAAATTCATGCGCAGAGCCGTCGGTGCTCCCCTCTATATGCGTAACGTCGACATCCACCGCGATCTGGAGCTTCCCTCCATCAAAAACTACATTACGTCGCTCTCGCGTAAGTATTTCGATCTAGCGCCGCACCATCGAAATCCCCTCGTCGTGTCCGCGTCCGATTATAAGCCTCGACGAAAGGCTCTCGTGCGACGACCGCGTAACATCCTCATGGACAAGGTCGACGATATCACAAAACGGCTGGCTCGGATCAGCCCGCCCGCGGTTAAGACGGCAGGCTGGCAGGCACCGACAGACAGACACAGACGGCGGCGTCGATGCCGCCAATCACGATCTCTCCACGTCCCCGCGAGGGACGCCAGGAGACACAGCCCCCCATAGGATAGACTAGGCGTGTTGCTGGGAAGTTTCTTTCGCCGTTTCTTCTCTCCCAACCATAACACGTTGCGAAACGGCAGTAAGATAGTATAGGCCACCGCGAACCGCCGATCCCGGTCCGCCGGGATCCTTCCTCTCGGGCTTTTATTACCCGTCGCCCGCTCTCAATTAGTGCATTGTGTCGCCCTATGGTGGGCATCATTAGATTCATCCCCCTCTCATGGCAACAGTCCAGCCGAGGTGAAACTCCCTAGGGAGCCCCCTCGAGCAAGTTGCCTCCCGGGCTCGAGGGCCTTCGCTTCGCAAAGGCACTTGCCCCGAAAACCCCGGTAAAGTTGTGAGGTCTTCGGACCAACAACATAAAGTCAAGTCCAATAAAAAAAAAAATACCGGGCAGTTTAGAGTTGAGTTCAGTTCAAGACAGTGAAACGACAAGTGCGATACGAGAGAGTTGGAAGAGAAGTTTAATAGAAGACAGTGACGAGCTTAGTGATGAATTTAGTGCAAAGTTTAGTGCACAGTTCAGTGAAGGAGGATTTTAGGATAGTTTAAAAGAAGATCCAGAAGCGAGCTATGCAGCAGCAGGAGGTGTGTGTAAGCAATATCGCCGACGGTATGGTGAGTGAGTCATCTTATCGTCGGGACAGTGCGTTGTTAGTTGCGCGTGTAGGGGCTCTGTAAGTTAATAAAAGCATTTAGTTAAAAACTGGTGTTTCCAATCCCAAGTGCGTACCACCGGTCGCACGTAACAATATTTTGAGAATTTGTTCGCCGCATTTTCGGCAAACGAGGAGGCACTCGGCATGTTGCTGTGCCGGAATTATATCCGACACAACGCTGATTTTCAGTGCAAACCTTTTGGCGTGATACTAAAAAGACCCGAATATTTTGTGAATTTAATTTAAAAAATACTTAATTTGTAAATAATAATTTATATACGGATAAATTAGCTTCGAGACATTTTCACTTTTGTATTGTGTAGCACATAAATAAATAAACTAATACTTTTTATATATTTTTATAGGCATTTACTTAATATGAAACTAATAAATAATAGGTTGGGGAAAAAGTCTTTTCACATATAGTATGTATGAACTTGTAATAAGATCTCTTTGGCTATACCATTTGTATCTGGCTGGTTAAGGTATCATTAAAAAGTTTTAATTTTAAAGAAGACAATTCCAAATTCAAATTAGGAAAATGTGTGATTTTCATTTGTTTTTCTTATAGTTAAAATGAGTGAATCTAATGAAGAAATTCGATATATTTTAAAATTTTACTACAAAAAAGGTAAAAATGCAACAATGGACCTAATGCAGTATCTCTGAGAGTAGCGCAAATTTTGTTTAAGCGTTTTCAATCCGGAAATTTTGATATCAAAGATGCACGTCGCTCTGGTCGCCCTGTTACGGACAAAATTGATGCCATTTTTGAAAAAGTGGAGCAAGATCGGCATATTAGTAGTTACGATGTAGCTGGAGAACTGGGAATTGACCACAAAACGGTTTTGGCGCATTTGAAAAAAGCTGGCTACACAAAAAGCTCGATATTTGGGTGCCTCACGAGCTCACTGAAAGAAACCTAATGAACCGTGTACTCATTTGTGATTCTTTATTACGACGTAATGAAACCGAACCATTTTTGAAGAAGCTGATAACTGGTTGTGAAAGGCGGATCACGTACGATAAGAACGTGCGAAAAAGATCGTGGTGAAAGGCCGATCAGGCTTCACAGACTGTGGCGAAACCCGGGTTAACTCACAACAAGATGATGCTGTGTGTATGGTGGGATTGGAAGGGCATTATTCATTATGAGCTGTTACCGCCAGGCAGGACCATCGATTCTGAACTATACTGCGAACAACTGATGAGATTAAAGCAAAAAGTTGAGAGAAAGCGGTCGGAACTAATCAACAGAAAGGGTGTGGTTTTTCACCATGATAACGCTAGACCTCACACATCTTTAGCCACTCAGCAAAAATTACGAGAGTTTGGCTGGGAGGTGTTAATGCATCCACCTTATAGTCCTGACCTTGCACCTTCAGATTTTCACCTGTTTCGGTCTCTGCAGAATTCCTTAGGCAGTGTCAGGTTAACATCACGAGAGGACTGCCAAAACCACTTGTCGCAGTTTTTTGAGCAGAAGCCCCAAAATTTTTATAGCAATGGGATCACGTTCCTACCTACAAGATGGCAAAACGTTATCCAACAAAATGGCACCTACATACTTTAGTCAAATGTAAATAAACTTTATAAAAAACCTTTTGAATTTTTTATTTATAAAATGCGAAGAAACTTTTTCCCCAACCTAATATTAAACATAATTTTTAATACTAAATTTGAAGAAAAGTTAAATTTCAACTTTAGACGTTCTGTAAATATACAAAAACTACTACAAACGCGAAAACGTCTCGAAGCTAATTTACCTGTACTTACATAGAATAAACAATCAATCTCTATCGAATGTCACTGGACGGACGGATGGATGGAGGATGGAACTACAATGCTCTATTCTATTCAATGATTGTATTATTTAATTACTTTTTTTAAATCTAATTTTCCAATATTGTATCAAATCCTACTAATATTATAGACGCGAAAGTTTGTAAGAATGTATATATGGATGTATGTTTGTTACTCTTTCACGCAAAAACTACTGAATGGATTTTGATGAAACTTTACAATAATCTAGCTTACACATCAGAATAACACATAGGCTATAATGTATAAAGATATAGTGTGAATTATCCAAAATATAACGGTTTTCCATCACCACGGCGGGTAAAACCGCAGGGCGTAGCTAATATATTATAATTTTGCTTATAGTTGTACGAGCTAAATGCGTAATATGTTTTTGTGGAAACTTAACTGATATGTGTATTAATTTATAGATAGATAGATAACACTTTAATGTAACCATTACAGAAAACTTATGAACTAGTATTCTAATTGTGTACAAAGGGCGGTCTTATCGCTGAAAAGCGATGTTTTCCAGACAACCCGTAGCAAGAATAAAACAGATATATTGGTCAAAGGTGGTATACATAATTATTGTATGATTACTTACATTGTAATAATAAATATATATTACAAATACACACATAAGTTATATACATATACAAAATATAGTCATTAAATGCAACTATTTAAACATATAAACATATAGCTATATGCAATATAGTACTTTTACGAGTGCGGGACTCTAATTAAAATGCCGTTGGAATTACTATAGAATTTATTAGAACTGTACAAACACGTATAAAATAAGTACAAATATAACCGGACGCAATGAGTCCACATGTAGTGCACAATTAAATAACACGCGCAAAGTCCGTCACTATATAGTTAATGGAATGTACGTCTTGCTCGTATCGTAATCCTCGCTTGACTGCCATCTCTCCGTTCGGGCATTCCTTTTATTATATACAAATACAATATGCCTCGACGCAAAACAATAACTTGTAGAATTAGTTCGAAACACCTGCCTAATTATGCCTGCGAACGGCGATAAGCGAGTACAATAGGCTGCTCTTCACAACATCACTAATAACAAAAGAGGACGATAATAAAAGCGTTTCTATGTAATTATCTCAAACACCGAGCGGATAATAAATGTGCTTTGTTTCAATTATGCAGGTGGCCCAATTGTAACAGTACTAATTATATAAAATTACATATCTAATATATTGCAGATAGTATTTCCTGACCATGTTCTTATATGTTATTAGAGATTTTGCTTGTGTGACAGCAACAGGCAATGTATTCCAAAGTTGGACAGCCTTGACCGTGAAAGAATTATTGAAAAACGTTGTATTATAAATTGTAAATTGTGAGAGCAAGAAATAAATTCGAAGCGTTCTTTAAGATACCGTGGAGTAGTAGGGATGAATGAAATACTATAAAGCAATGAAAGAATGCGAGTATTCCGCCGAAAACGAATTGGCAAGTTTTTTACGAAATTCAGAAACGTGGTCATACTTGCATAACCCAAATATGAACCTTATAGAAAAGTTTTGGAGGCGCTCAAGTTTATTATTCAATTTGTGTTTTATATTATAAGAATTATTATTGTTACAACTTAGGTTCCGACAAAAACAAAATCCACCTGCATATCTGTAAAACCACATTTTATTACCTGTCGACATGATCGTCTTCTTTTGTTTACTTATTTATTTGCATACGTTTCTAGAGAACAGCCCATTGCTTTATTGTACTCGTTTATGGCCGAATCATTAGCCAGGTGTTGCGGATTACGTCGACTACGTGTGTGCATTGGGGAATCTATTAGTGACGGACTTTGCGCGTTTTATTGAATCACGACCTTCTACATTACGTTTGGATTTGTTATGTTTGGTTATATTTGTACCTATGGTATACGTGTTTACGTGTGTATAGTTCTAATAAACTCTATAATAATTCCATGGGCATTTTAATTCGAATCTCGCAACTCGTAACATTATTATTGTATGTTTCCCAAATAAATGAAATAAATAAACTGAAAATCAGCGCTGTTTCAGCTCCTCACAGCATAACGCCGAGTTATACTGTTACACTGTTTATATGTAACAAACGAGTGTACGTACTATATTTTTTGTGCATTATTCTGCCTGGGTAAATATTTTTCTTTGTTTCTTCCTTTTTTCATCACAGCGAGTATTCGCTATGTGTGACCGAGGCTTTACATGGCATCGCTAGTTCCACATTAGTAGCTAAATACCGAAACTACCAAGCATTTGTCGTCTGAACTCACGCACTTGACATTTTTTTAATTACAGCATCGGACCTGTCCGAATTGGGTAAATATGTACGCGGGCGCGCCGGAGATGACTGGTCGGAATCGGTCGTCACGAGATTAGGCATCGGTCACACTGACAGCAATTATAATATCGAGGTATGTATTCAATTAATAATATTTTCAATACGTTTTCTCAAAAAAAAAAAAAATGCATTTACCAAGCCTGTGTACATTGTTCAAAAGTTAAAACGTACGCAGCCAACAATGGAACGTGCGGTGAAATAGGTACAATAGACCAAAGTGACGGTGAACCACCCATTAGGCTAAAATCGCCTCGCAATCACTTTCGCTAACAGCGCAATGACACATGTGCTTGTGCACATAACAAAACATTGATTTTAGGGGCGGGTTTTTATTGTTACCTGTTTTGGATTTTACAAGGAGGGAATAAAATCCAAGTCCGTGAACAAAGCGAGAGCAGAATACGTAAGGAAGAGGGTGTCGTCAATCGGCAAAGTGCATATTGCAACTAAACACGAGTAATTGTGTCCTTTAGTTTAAACATTTCAGAAACGTCCTGATTGGTGTAATATTGAAAATTTGAAAGTGTGTGCTTGCATGTCGAAACTTTATGAGCCGTTCAAAGCAAAATTTTAGAGAAGTGATCAAGGAGGAATTTGGCAGATCGTACTTAGGTGAAAAAAATGAATAAGAATTTCACCAAGGAGTTTCACACATGAGAATAAATAACCTGAATAATCAAACTTGTTTTTTTTTTTTTTCAGGAAGTACTATCACGCCACCTGGCAACCCTTCTGGAGTTCAACACGTCATCTGTATCGTCTGAGCAACAATGTCCGCTGGCCAAGTTGGACGATTCCCCTTCGGCCAGGCGTCAGGTGTTGTCCGCCCATGTCAGACACGCCAGCGAGATGAAAGAGCGACGACCTGCTGTGAGTGACCTTTTATGCAAGTGAAGCTTCTATATTAACCAAACGAAGAATAGTATGGTATTTAAAAAAAACTAGCAAAAAAGAAACTAACTTCAAGAGTGACTAGAAAGCATTTTTTGAAATATTTTTTTGTTGTAACAATGATACAGGGTGAATTTTTCACGTGGGTTTTCAGGGCCAAATTCTAAACTATGCTAAATAGCGAAAAACACACCCAAAAGGTGTCTCGAGGCCGATTTCGACGGAAACTAATGTTTTAAGCGCGGTTATTTATTTGATTGTTATTATTCCAACGTTTCGGCCACTTTTCAGTGGCCACGATCACAGAACACAAAGATATCAAGTGTCAACGAGTATTGTTAGAGTTTTATTTGGCCCACCGTCAACTGGTTCATTTTAATTATTTAGTTTTAATTTTGTATATGATTATTATTTACTAATCTAATTTAACACCGCTTCGCAACATCTTGTGGCTTGAAGAGAAGAAGCGGCGCAAGAGACTCTTCAGCAAACATGGCTAGCTCTAATAACAAGCTAGCTAGCTGTATACAAGTTTAGCTTAGTTAGGAATCTAGTTGACTGATCTTGACAAAATGAACACACCCTGTATTTTTTTTTTATTTATTTGTTTCCCATAAAAAGAAAAAAGAAAATAAATAGAGTACAAAAATTAGAGAAACTTGGTTAAAGTGGAAACGACAGGAGCCCATACTAGGTAAACTCTGTGTGATGATACTCCTGACCCTCGCCTCTCCATTAACCACTATTTCTACAATAACCGCCACCGATGTGTACTACAATCATAGTATATAAAAAGGTATGTGTACGTGCTTGCGCGTGCGCACGCGTTTGTGCGTGCGCGTGTGTTTGTGTGTGTGTGTGTGTGTGAACGTACATCAACCTGAGGAGGGACGTATGTATGTGGTTGATACCAAAGCGGGTATGATCTGTGAGTGCGCCAAATTAGACCAGCTTAACGCCGACTGAGCCCCGCGCATGTGTGTGTGTGTGTGTGTTTGTAGGGGGTGGGTGTATGTGTAATCAACTAATTTTCATTCAGCAATTGTTATCAATTTCTCGAGTTTCTGAGTAGTTTTGTAACTTAGGAATTTTACAAATTAAATATTTCGTCTCTTCTGGATAAGTCATAAATACCTTATATATCTGTGGCTTAGTGCTAGAAGGACTTATAAAAGTGATTAATGCCAGATTATTAAAAAAAATGTGATATTTATTTCTTGTATTGTGCTAAAAGATCTACGTTTGTATAAACATATATGAAATATTTTTACCATACCAGTGACGATTAATGCTGGTGTATTGGTCCAATATTATAATACTGAATTAATTATTTTTAGACATTGGCCCCTTTCACACCAAGCCACAGATATATACTTGTATAATAATTTAATTATTTATATTTTATTTTACGGGTAACACCGAGTGGGCCGTTTATCCATCGAATTCTATCGTCAAAACTTAATCAATTATTTGTAATTAACTGGTTGAGACAATTTTTATTTTATTTTTTACTAGCTGATGCCCGCGACTTCGTCGTTTTTTAACTATCCCACGGGATCTCTTTAATTTTTCGGGATCTAAAGTATCCTATGTGTTGACCAGGGATATAAGCTACCACCATACAAAATTTCATTTAAATCGGTCCAGTCGTTTCGGAAACTGCCGGTACAAACAGACAGACACACAGAGAAAAGTATAATTTGAAAAAATCTAAATTAGTTCTATTTCACTTCTTACATCCCCCCGACTCGGTTTTTAGCATTTTTTCTCATTGTACAGAAATTTGACAGAATAGATTTTTTTGTTTCTCTGTTTGTCTGTCTGTTTGTACCGGCTTGTGGTAGCTTATATCCCTGGTCAACATATAAGATACTTTTGATCCCGAAAAATTGAAGAGTTTCCCGTGGGATAGTTAAAAACTGCACCACGCGGGCGACGTCGCGGGCATCAGCTAGTATTATATATATTTAAGAATATTAATTATTGTATGTTTCCCAGATAAATTAAATAAATAAATAAACAGTAATTTTTAAAACTGATTAAATTTTTTCTTTCAGTTTGGCGTCACCGGGGCGTACTGTTATGAGGTTTGGAAGCTATGCGAAGCTCTATGGGGGGCCGATTTGGACAACGACGGTGAGTAATCATTATGGGAGATAATACAGTGCGATATGTAGGAGGCTACGATACCCGCCTTAAGAGAGTGTTGCGAACGTCCATAGGCGATGGTAACCGCTTTCCACCAGGTGGGCCATCTGCCTTTCAGCAAACAGGCTCATGCAGTAAAAATAAAATTATAATATACATCTTCTAATAGCGATTCCGACTCGCACATGGTAATTTGTATTCAAATATACATATTCGTCTGTTGCAGGTATCCCGGGCACGGACGAGTTGGCCGTGGTTGGCCGCCACAAGCAACTGTTGGAGTGGTTCGCATCGGCCGTTGCGGACGCAACCGACGAAGAGTTGTCCCAACCTACTAAAGGAGAAGCTGAGGATGGTAAGATCTCTTCTTTCTCCTCCTCCCAGTCATTTGAGGTCCCGGCACCTTCTACACTCCTCTGTTTTGACAGTCGTCTACTGTCGCACTACAAATCATCATGTCCTTCTTCGCCATCTCTTCTTTGGACTACTTTTACCTTTGTACCCAGCGACTCTTCAAGTTTAACTTTCTTTTGGTCACGTGACTTCCTCATCACATGATGAGGAGGTATAAAAGTCACGTGACCAATAACAACTTAAGATGGTAGTTTCAAAGACCCCTTTAATATTTTCTTAAATTTTCGCGACTGGTATACATAATAGAACTACGTTTTAACAGATTTAAGCGCGGTAATTTATTTGATTGTTATTATTATGCCGACGTTTCGGCCACTTTTCACCACGCCACGGTAAATTAGATTAGGCTCCCATAGAGTAAATAAACAAAATTAAAACTTTAATAATACTCATCGATACTTGACATTTTTGTCTTACGTGATCACGGCCACTGAACAGTGGCCGATACGTTGAAATAATAATAATAATCAAGTAACCGCGCTTAAAACCGCTAAAACGTAGTTTTATTACCCCTTATTTACTTTTCTCCTGTAGAGATAAGAGTTTATAGTGGAACAATTACAAGCCAACAGATGGCGCTGTGCAATAATTTAGGTCACAAACGATTCTCGTAACGTATAAAGTATATATACTAATTTCCAACAATAATAGACGCGCCTAGGCCTGCGAGGAACAACAATGGCCTCGCTGAAAGACGTTCCTTTGAGACTGAGGAGCATTCCATCTCGCTCCTCCACCCTATACAGGTCACCCTAAATTTATATAAAGTAAATGTAAAATTAGAAAGGAAACGCAGACTTTAGAATTAATTGGTGTGGAGTACAGCATACAAAGACAACTTGTTGCAAGAGGTATACTGCCATTATGCTGCCGGCTCTTGGCCCCTGATGCCGGAACACAGCCCAAGGTTCTTATGGCGGCATACGCAAGACCAGGGGTGGTAGGCATCCAGAAGGGCTAGTGCCCCACGACCTGGCAGTGGGTTGTTTTGTTCTGACGCCGCAGAGCCTCGCCCCGGAAACCCTCCGCCAGCACGTGAGAGATATTATTAGACAATTAGGTGAACTAGAGACCTTCGTCATATTATATTTGAACTTTCTTCACTATTCTTAATATGTTGTCATTTTGACTACACGGTCCATAACTGAAGACAAAATTTCAGTTTCAGACGGTCACAGCGCCCGCGTCTGGACCCTTCTCCTCGGTGGGAGGGTCTTGGAGGCCTGCAGGGTTGCTAGGAAGAATGGAGACCTCAACATGGCAATAGTCATCACTCAGGCAGCTGGTAAGTACCCTATTAACATTAGAAAGAGTAGTTTGTGAGGACGGGTGGATGTTTGTGAGGATGGATGGATGCTTGTGAGGATGGATGAATTGTTATGAGAAGGGATGAATGTTTTGAGAATGGAAGGATTTATGACGATGGATGGATGTTCATGAGGATGGATCAATGTTTGTGAGAATGGTTGGATTTATGAGGATGGATCTATGTTTATGAGAATGGATGGGTGTTTGTCTGGATAAGGAGATATTTTTGGGGATAAATAGATGGCTCTGAGGTTGAATGGACGTTTGTAGGAATATATACGTCTGAGGATGAATGAATGTCTATGAGGATGGGTGGACGTTTGGCGACCTTTAAATTGGCGAATTGTGTCTCTCAGGTGACCCGGCGTTCCGTTCGCTGGTCTCCCGCCAGTTGTCGCAGTGGCAGGAGTGCGACGCCCTCCAGTTCGTGTCCTCGCATCGCCTGGCCACCCTCAAGCTGGTCAGCGGGGAGGCGTCCACCCTCAAGGAGCTGCACCAGCTCGACTGGCTGAGGGCTATGCACGCGACTGCGAGGTGAGTTAAGAGGAGAGGTGGGGGCAGTTTCAAGCCGATCGAGCTTAGACGGCTGATTCATATCGATCCAGTTACCAAGGCTAGGAATCGGTTTACAATTAACCGGTTTTAAGGCGCCATCCATGAATTAACCCTTTTTAAGACACCATCCATGTATCAACCGGCTTTAAGGCATCATCCATGTGTTAACCGGTTTAAGATTAACCGGCTTTAAGGCGCCATCCATGAATTAACCGGTTTTAAGGCACCTTCCATGTATCAACCGGTTTAAGATTAACCGGCTTTAAGGCGCCATCCATGAATTAACCGGTTTTAAGGCATCTTCCACGTATCAACCGGTTTAAGATTAACCGGCTTTAAGGCGCCATCCATGAATTAACCGGTTTTAAGGCACCTTCCATGTATCAACCGGTTTAAGATTAACCGGCTTTAAGGCGCCATCCATGAATTAACCGGTTTTAAGGCATCTTCCATGTATCAACCGGTTTAAGATTAACCGGCTTTAAGGCGCCATCCATGAATTACTTTACACTGGGGGGTAGACGAAGTGTGACAATGTCTCATTTCAAAATCTGATTTCGTAGCAGCACAATGTCGAGTTGCCAACCTCGTTGACTAAAAAACTCGACGTACAAGTCATATTTATTTATTATATATGTTTTTGTGTTTAGTAGATCTGTTTTATATTAAATTTATTGTGAATATAGTATGTGTTTTTTATGTATAGCGTCGTCTTTTTTAAGTCAATTAATCTTTTTCTTTTTCTCTTTCTTTCTTCTGGTAATAATTTTTACTATTTGCTAGACAAAATATCTAGAAATAAACTCAAATCACTATGTCAGAGCCCAAATCTGAAAGTGTGATAGTTACTCAGTAAAGTGTACCACAAAAATGCATACATTGTGGTATGGTGTAGGGCTCGCGTCGCTCGCGTTGATGACGAGAGACTCTCACGCCGTTGGGATTAACAGAATACCGTAATCAGGCCGATTGAGACGACAGTGTCCGGCGATCTTGACGAGATAGTGATAACAGAATTGGGCGCCTGGGCTCATTTATAGGGGGAGAGGAGTGAAAGTACTATCTGAAAATAATTGTTTCGCAGATACCTCTGCCCTCAAGTGCCGTCTCTGGAGCACATAATCCAGACCTACGAGCGATTCTTCGTCGCCGACGAGGAGATCGCCGACGACATCAACCTGTCGACGGTCGGCGACGAGGTTGCCATGAGGCTGCCGCTCCCGGACTACGTGCACCATTACGAGATGACCACGAACGCCGTGAGTGCCATTGTGACGCGGTGGCTCTTAGGGGGTGATACCACGCGGACACAGAATATCCAAGCGAAACGGTTTCAATTGAGCTAATCGCGTTTCGTGCGATGAGTGAGGGTGCCGATGGTCCACTTACCCCTCCTATCGCATTCCCGTTATCCGCTTCCTCCTATTCCTTCTGTATTCCTCTAGCCCATCCTCGTATATCATTCCCCTATACCACCCCTGAATCTCATCCTCTATCCACTTCCTCCTGTCTTGATTCTTCAATTCCATTCCTTCTATCTGATTCCTCCAGCCCATCCTCGTATAGTCGTGGTAGCGTAATAGCTAACGCACGCGTCCTATACTCAAAGGGCGCGGGTTCGATTCTGGCGGAAACGCATGCACCACTTAGGCATTTTTCTGACCTAATTTTCATATTGTTACAATTACCACGTGCTAACAACGGTGAAGGAAAACATCGTGATGCAAACTGCACATCGTGATAACCGATGTGTCAAACCTGCCGGGCCGCCTTGGACAAGCGTGGCGGGTATACTGTCCGTTCCTCTATAGTGGGAGACCTAAGCCCAACAGTGGGACATTTATGAGTTGTTATTATTATCCTCGTATATCATTCCCCTGTATCTCATCCTCCTATCCGATTCTTTTGTCCTATCCCCTCAATCCCATTTTTCCTGTCTGATCCTACTATCTCATACTCTGATCACATCCCCGTATTCCATTCTTCTATTCCATCCCCTCTATGCAATTCCTCCTGTCCTGATTCCTTTATATCATTCTCTTATCGTCTGCCATTCTACCTCTCTGCTCTCTCAATCCCATTCCCCCTATCCCGTCCCTCTAATCCATTCCTCCTGTCCGATCCCTCCCTCTATCCTATTCGTCCAGTCCTATCGCATCTCCCCTTTTTTTTTTAGATGACGCAAGGGGAATGTCTTTTCTTGGGACACTCATCCTCGGGCCTGGGGGAAGGCTTTACACCGAGGGATGTGTGGGACTCCTGATCGGCCGGATGCACACAGTGGCCTCCAATCGGAGGAACGGGGGATGGTCGGCCGTCAGACTACCCACTAAACCTAACCGGCGCCCCTCTCCTATGCGCTTTTATGGGGTGCCACAGGAACTGAACCATAGGCTGTGGCACCTATCGCATCTCCTTATTTCAGCCCTACTATCCCGTCCTAAAGGCTGGCAACGCGTTGTCCTCGCCCCATGGTGTTGCAGACGTCCATAGGCGACGATGACCACTTTCCATGAGCTGCGCCATTTGCCCGTTTGTCGGCTTGGAAACGCCACTGCCATCTATGTAACGTTTTGCCAAACATGTAAGCCATGTATGGAGATATGTTGCAGTATAAACTTTTAGTATAACGATAATAATATATAAATATTCTTCTTTACTTTTATTGTGTCTTTGTCTTACTGAGTATGCGCTGTTTGCTACCACTCCGTTAATTCTTCGAAAACTAATTTTGTAACATACTTCCATTGCCAGGTGGTAGGGTATTTGCCCGACTGGATGGCTACCACCCTTGGTCTAGAGCAGTGGTTCCCAAACTTATTGTGTATACTGCCCACTTTGAGAATAAATTACTTTTTAGCGCCCCCATTTTTTCACCTACTTAAAAACCACTATAACGTCAAATCAAATTAATTGATTATTATGAGCTATATTAGCGGAGATTAAACATTCATTCTAAACGAGACTTTTACTATAGCCCGCAAGAGTTAACTTGAGACCTAAGCGCAGTAGATAGTACACAACGGGGCTGAGGTCTCAAGTTAACTCTTACGGGCTACACCTGCCAATGAGAATGATTATTGAAACGCAACTTTATAGTATTCAGACAGAGTTTGAGCAATCTCTTAATTAATATTAGTTGATGTTCACAAGTTGTAGTCGAGAGTCGAGAGTCGAGAGTTCAGTCGGTGTCTAAGAGTCCTCCTAGCTAGATGAAATTAGAAATCGCTCCCCAAGCCTTTACACGACGCCCCCATTTTTTTTCTGGATCTCTTACCGCCCCCCTTTAGGGCTACAGCGCCCACAAGGGGGCGTTATCGCCCACTTTGGGAAAGGATGGTCTAGAGTATGCCGCCATAACAGCCTTGAGTTGTGTTCCGGGATTAGTGGCCAGGTTCCAGTCTCCCTTAAGAGAGCAGCAACGCATTTGTAGTACCTTTGGTGCTGCAAATGTCCATAGGTGATGGTAACCGCTTTCCATCAAGTGGGCCGTCTGCCTGTTTGTTGAACTCCTGCAATAAAAAGAAAAAACTTCTTTCTTTCATTTATTCAATTGCAATCTAGACGTGTTGCTGGGGAGTTTCTTGCTGCTTCTTCTCCTTTGAACAGTGATAACACGTTGCTAAGCGATGTACATAGAATAGGAAGTAGATTTCAATTTTGGCTTAATGTTTTTGACCTTCAGAAAACTGTTCTCCAGTGGAACCTATTTTGAATAAAAACTTTTGAGTTTTTGAATTTGCTGTGAATAAAAAAACCAAAATTATTTTCTTTATAAAGACAGAGTACAGATTTATTTAAAAGTATATTTGTGTTTACAGAAGACGAAACCACGTTGCGTGTTGGACTTACGCTACGAGCTAATGCGCGCGCGCGCCCTCAACGCCCGCCCGCAGCTGCAGCCGGCCTCTTACACGGTGGACCCCTCCGATTACAGTCTTTGGTACTTACTGATTGCATTGTTTACGACCAGTATATGCCAGCGAAACTTCGTTCGCGTTACCGTGACGATAACGTGTTTGATAAAAATAACGCGGCGGCAGCGCCATCTTTTTCACCAAATCATTTATTGCACAAAAACGAGGACATTATTCGCGATAAAAATTATACTATAGATAAATAATTGGTCCGATATGGATATATACATACCATAGAAGAAATACATATGTATTTCTATGGTTTGTGTATATAAAGTATATATCTATTTAACATATTTAATCCCTATTAATATTATGAATACAAAAGTAACTGTCTGTCTGTTTCGTTTTCACGTAAAAACTACGGAGCGATGTGGGTGAAACTTAGTGTATATATATATATATATATATATATATATATATATATATATATATATATATATAAATGTAAGAATGATGTATCTTATATATATATATGAATGTAAGACGATTTTTAAACGAGTCTATAGTGTGAAAGAGATGACGAAAAAAAGAGAATAGACGACGAATGGACGACGTACGCACGACGCAGCATAAACGACGCTCGGAGTATTATTTATATGTTGTTAATCTTAAAATTAACTAAAATAAACGCACGCTCGTCGTTGATAACCGTTTATTCGTAAAGTGTTGTATGTTACAGGACTCAAATTAAAAATGCCGTTGGAATTACTATAGAATTTATTAGAACTGTACAAACATGTATAACACAGGTACAAATATAACGACGCAACCAGTACAAACTGCACGATTTAATAACACGCGCAAAGTCCGTCACTATATAGCTCATCGAATGTACACACTTCTTGCTCGTATCGTAATCGTCGCTTCACTGCCGCACCCCTCCGTTCCGGCATTGCTTTATACTGTTGAATATGTCTCCACACAATACTCGACCACTTGGAGCATTTCTTAGAATCACACCTGGCCACTGCCTACTATAAAGTATTACAATACGCAATAGGCTATTTTCTAATTACAAATTTTAAATACAAAGTAAACAAAAGAAGTACAAATGCGGAAAGGTAAAAAAGTGTGCTTTATGACAGGCAGGTGTGCATTCACTTCTGTCGGCAGTAGGTTGTAACAATATGTTTATTTTCGATGCGCATGAACATAGGATGCTTTTTTTATCCCGAAAAAGGGATAGGTTCCAGGATAAAAATATATTTGTCTCTTTGTTTGTTATACTTTTACGGAAAAACTATTGGAATCATCATCAGTCAATCATTTTGGAATCTGCTGTTATAAAGTTTTGCCAGGTGGTAGGGCATTTGCATTTGCTCGTCTGGATGGCTACCCCTGGTCCAGAGTATGCCGCCATAACAACTTGAGAGTTGTGTTCCAGCTTCAATGGCCAGGTTCCAGCCTCCCTTAAGAGGGCAGCAACGCATCTGTAGCAACTTTGGTATTGCGAAAGTCCATAGGCGATGGTAACCGCTTTCCATCAGGTGGGCCGTCTGCCTCTCTGCTGAACTCAGCAATAAAAAAAATTAAGTAGCAGCTGATTATTTTTCTAAAACTTGACATCTCCAAAAGATTTGTAATATTACTAGGTGCGCCCGCGGTTTCACCCGCCTGGTGATGGAAAAACGTTATATTTTGGATATTTCACACTAATCTTCATAAATTATAGCCTATGTGTAAGCTATATTATTGTAAAGTTTTATCGAAATCCATTTAGTAGTTTTTACGTGAAAGAGTAACAAACATACATCCATACGTACATTCTTACAAACTTTCGCGTTTATAAAATTGACAGAACAAACTTGTTAGAAATATATTGGTGTTCTGCAGTTTCCTATTGGGCACTTGGTTCGGGAACCCTACCCGGGACAGCATCACAGGGGTGGCTGATCAGCTGGAGGCGGCTGGCGCCTGGCATCTGGCTGTGCAGGCGTTGGCCTATCACCCTGACGACGTGGTGTGAGTGTGCATACATACTGTTACGAGATACGGGACTGGAATTAAAAATGCCGTTCGAATTACTATAGAATTTATTAGAACTATACAAACACGTATAACACAAATATAAGTGGACGCAACCAGTACAAACTGCACTATTCAATAACACGCGCAATATATCGCTCATCGAATGTACACACGTCTTGCTCGTATCGCAATCGTCGCTTGACTGGCTCACCCCTCCGTTCGGGCATTGTTTTATACTATCTTCCAAGAACCACACCTGGCTAACGACAATCATAAAGGATTACAATACACATAAGGCGGCATTTCTAATTATAAATTTTAAACACAAAGTAAACAAAAGAAGTCCAAATGCGGGCAGCTAATAAACTGTAATAAACTGTGCTTTATGGCCGGCAGGTGTGCATTCACTTTTGTCGGCGTGCTTCGTAGAATTTTGGCTAAGTTGTAACAGTACATTTAAAGACCAAGGCCAATACAGGAATGTGGTGCTATACAGTGCAGTAGTAGTACAGTACAGTACAGTACAGTAATACAGTAAGTAGTACAGTAGTACTATCGTGGGATACTCTAGCCCACAGGTTATAGTGGTTCGATTTCTGTGGACTGTATAGCGGAGATATGACCTGGATCTTTGTACTATAAAAGCAGGAGCTCCACCAACCTTGAGATCAGCCCGTTCCTGGCTCGGTGCAGGTTGCACTCGGGAACAGACGGACTACTATGTTTCAGTTGAGAGCTACCACTGTGCACAGATTGGGTCTTTGAAAGTTATTGGCACGGCCAGTAATTATTTAAATTCAATAAAACAGGTAAGTCGTCGAAACGTTGACAGAGAGAGTTCAAAATGGCTGCCCCTTACCCTGCTGTAATAATAATACAGCTTAGGTCTTATAGCGAAAAGTCTCGACCGTCATCTAGAGAGGCTTTCGCTGGGAGGCGCTGGGTGAAGGGCCAGATACAGAGGGCAGCACTCTTGGACACGGCACGAATTGTGGGGAGGCTCCTGTCTCTGGAGCCCTAACCACCGACTGTTTGGACCCCAGGCCCCACTGGCGGTGAACTACAAGTTTTTTTATTTTTTTTTATTGAATATGTATTTTATTTTTAATGTATTTTTATAAAAGAATAATACGATCTATATTCTTATAAAAGAATATCTTTATATATTTAAAAAAAAATGTAAATATTTTGAGAATTAAATAAATACAGTATAATAATAATAATAATAATCAATACACTACTCTGGGGCCGATCCCAGACACCCAGACCATAGTAAATAACGTAGAATATACGTTTTCGTAATTTACTATACCAGGAATCGCACCTGGAGCCTCCGCGTTGTACTGAGGTAGGCCGTCAAATGCTGCTGTGCATTGGCCGTCGCCTCACACAGAAAGAGGGTAGTGAACAAAATCAGCGGAGCGATGTATTACCTACTTATTGTAGGCAAAGACCGAACAACTATACTATACAGTCGCGAAAAAAATTTATTTCTTCACCAGCCGCAGCCATCTGATCCGCGGCGTGCTGTCCCGCCACGCTCCGGCGAAGGCGGATTCCCCGGAAACGAAGTCTCGCCTGGAGCTCATACGGAAACTGGGCGTCCCGGACAAGTGGGTGTTGATAAGCCAAGCGCATCGTGCCAAGTACGAGGTGAGTGTATATTTCTTTTAACCCCTAAGCTCTCCTAAGTTCGTATGCTTGTTGAGGACTTTTTAGTTCATCACGGGCTGGTTTGTGTAAATATAGAATTGTCTGTTTACAACTGAGTGTGTCAGAAAAAACTGTGTTGCAACAAAAAATTAAAAATATACTCTCTCTGCACAGACAAGTCGTTTCTCTTCCATCTTCCATCTATACCACCAAAAATGCTCCTGTCTCGTAATGATACCTGGTATCAGCTTCAAGTTCTAACCCAAAATGGCCGCATCGTAACGTTATCATATATCAGAATACACTATTGAAGAATACTTAAATGCATCTCGCTCTAGCTTCTGAAAGGTCAGCTTAGTCTTCTTCCTCTCAATTTTTCAGTCACGGGTGCAACTTTCAAATATCCCCTTATGTACTCACTAGCTTCTGCCCGCGACTGCGTCCGCGTGGAATAGTTAAAAAAGACCCCCCCAATTTTGAAACATTCTTCATTCGTGCTCCGCTCCTATTGGTCTCAGCGTGATGATATATAGCCTATAGCCTTCCTCGAGAAATGGGCTATCTAACACTGAAATAATTTTTCAAATCAGACCAGTAGTTCCTGAGATTAGCGCGTTCAAACAAACAAACTCTTCAGCTTTATATATTAATATAAGATTTCTCACCTTATTCATTCTTATAACACCTCAAATCCATCGCAACATTCTCATCTCAGCTGAGTGGAGCCGTTTGTGGCCTATCACTTTAGTGGCCCAATTTGGACTTGTAAAACGGTCGTATGACACATTTATATATCTGACCTTTTAATTTGAGTTACATTAGTTTTTCGCATGTCACACCGGTTACCTGACTCCACTTTAGCCAAGCTTCTTTTATTTTTCTCCTTACATCTTTCTCTATTTCACAATTACTCTGCGGTAGTGAACCAAGGTATCTGAATTACGTTATCTATATAATATCAGCCCATAAATGTCCCACTGCTGGGCTTGGGCATCCCATTATAGGGGGAACGGACAGTATACCCGCCACGCTAGTCCAAGGCGGCTTGGCAGGTTTGACACATCGGTTATTCAAATTCAAAAGTTTTTATTCAAAATAAGTTCCAGTGGAGAACACTTTTTGAAGGTCAATACATATTTAAAATTTAATTCTACTTCCTATTCTATGTACATCGCTTTGCAGCATGTTATTGCTGTTAAGGAGAAGAAGCGGCCACAAACTCCCCAGCAACACGTCTAGCTAAAAATTGTTTTTCTAATACTTTTCTTATTGTATTGTTACGATCTAGGTGCCAACAAAGACAAATTCACACCTGTTTTGCACATTTACTACCTTTCTGCGTTTGGACTTCTTTTGTTTACTTTGTGATTAGAAAAACAGCCCATTGTGTATTGTAATCTTTTATGGCAGTCATTAGCTAGGTGTGATTCTAGGAAATTCGGTCCACGCGACCGAGCAGACATATAGCATTTGTGCAGTATAAAGCAATGCCCCAATTGAGAGATGGGGCAGTAGAGCGATAACCACAAGCGAAGTAAGACTTGTATACATTCGGTAATCTATTTAGTGACGGATTTTGCGCGTGTATTTGAATTACGATCTTCTGCATTACTTTTGGACTTATTACGTTCGGTTATATTTGTACCTGTGTTATACGTGTTTGTATAGTTCTAATAGACTCTATAATAATTCCAACAGCATTTTAATTGGAGTCCTCCAACTCGTAACACTATTTATATCTCAAGTTCTTTTTTTAATAAGTTTTACACAGAAGTATGCTACATAATTACTTACAAGTTATCTCATTTTGCAGGTTGCATCACGATGTTTTCCTTCCCCGTTGTTAGCACGTGGTAGTTGAAACAATATGCACATTAGGTCAGAGAACTGACTAAGTGGTGCATGCGTTCCGGCCAGGATCGAACCCGCGCCCTTTGAGCTTGGGACGCGTGCGCTAGCCATTACGCTACCACGACTTTTACATTGTCTATAGGAGTTAAATTCACAGGGAGGCAGGTTTTCCATATTGAGGATTGTTTTAGTTCTATTCTAGTAAACAGTGCAACAGAAGAGAAAATATAAGCACATTTTTTTTTTGTTTTGCAACTTGTCCTCCGTTATGGGCCAATTTCATTGTATTTTCACAATTTTTGTTTTTTTCTCTTGGAATAAATAAGGGTGATATCATTATTTTATTATAAAACTGTTTACAACAGTACTTAATTTTTATACATATTTCTTACATTACAAAATTGCCTCGTCAAAACCAAGAGACTTGTATCGTCTCTTTTATTCTAATACAAATTCTATGTAGTTATGTATTCGACCACAAATTTGTAGTGCTTCCTAATTGCCGTGTTTGACAGTTCATCATCAGTTAATCTACATTTTTTATTTTATCTATTTACAATTATGAAAAAACTATTGTTTCATTTATTATACATAATTTGGAAAAATGTTGTATAAATTTCTTTCAATTTTTCTCATATTTTCTATTCCCTGAGTGCAATACACTTCTCTGGCTATCCCGTGTAACATCTATTTATATGATATATTTTTGTTTTACAATTGACACATAACGTAAGTACATTGAGTGACGCTAGTTTTCGTTGGGCAGCACAACGCGGCGCTGGAGGCCGAGCACCTGGTCGCGGCTGGCGAATGGAACGCGGCGCACAAGGTGTTGATCGAAGAGCTGTTGCCAGAAGCCGTTTTAGCTGGTGAGATTTTTTTTCTAATATTATACCAAGTTTTACTTATGACCGCACTGAGTGTAACTTAAAAAAATATACGTACTAATCCTTACTAATAAAAGTACTAAGTTACTTATAAAAGTGTACTTAGTCTTATTTATACAAGCCTACTAAGTTTAACTTATAAAGTGTATTAAGTCTTACTTATAATATTAGGTTGGGAAAAAGTTTCTTCGCATTTTATATAAAAATTCAAAAGGTTTTTTTATAAAGTTTATTTACATTTGACTAAAGTATGTAGGCCCCATTTTGTTGGATAACTTTTTGCCATCTTGTAGGTAGGGACGTGATCCCATTGCTATAAAATTTTTGGGGCTTCTGATCAAAAAACTGCGACAAGTGTTTTTGGCAGTCCTCTCGCGATGTTAACCTGACACTGCCTAAGGAATTATGCAGAGACCGAAACAGGTGAAAATCTGAAGGTGCAAGGGCAGGGCTATACGGCGGATGCATTAACACTTCCCAGCCAAACTCTCGTAATTTTTGCTGAGTGGCTAAAGATGTGTGAGGTCTAGCGTTATCATGGTGAAAAACCACACCCCTTCTATTGATTAATTCCGGCCGCTTTCTCTCAACTTTTTGCTTTAATCTCATCAGTTGTTCGCAGTACAATTCAGAATCGATGGTCCTGCCTAACGGTAACAGCTCATAATGAGTAATGCCCTTCCAATCCCACCATACACACAGCATTACCTTGTTGCGAGTTAACCCGGGTTTCGCCGTAGTCTGTGAAGCCTGACCGGCCTTTGACCACGATCTTTTTCGCACGTTCTTGTCGTACGTGATCCACATTTCATCACCAGTTATCAGCTTCTTCAAAAATGGTTCGGTTTCATTACGTCGTAATAAAAAATCACAAATAAGTCACGGTTCATTAGGTTTCTTTCAGTGAGCTCATGAGGCACCCAAATAATGAGCTTTTTTGTGTACCCAGCTTTTTTCAAATGCACCAAAACCGTTTTGTGGTCAATTACCAGTTCTCCAGGTGCATCGTAACTACTAATACACCGATCTTGCTCCACTTTTTCAAAAATGGCATCAATTTTGTCCGTAACAGGGCGATCAGAGCGACGTGCATCTTTGATGTCAAAATTTCCGGATTGAAAACGCTTAAACCAAATTTGCGCTACTCTTACAGATACTGCATTAGGTCCTTAAACATCACAAAAAAATTTCGCGGCTTGTGTTGCATTTTCACATTTTTTGTAGTAAAATTTTAAAATGTATCGAATTTCTTCATTAGATTCACTCATTTTAACAATAAGAAAAACAAATGAAAATCACACATTTTCCTAATTTGAATTTGGAATTGTCTTCTTTAAAATTAAAACTTTTTAATGATACCTTAACCAGCCAGATACAAATGGTATAGCCAAAGAGATCTTATTACAAGTTAATACATACTATATGTGAAAAGACATTTTCCCCAACCTATTATT
The DNA here is from genome assembly GCA_039645545.1 of Dendrolimus houi. Classification (NCBI taxonomy): domain Eukaryota; kingdom Metazoa; phylum Arthropoda; class Insecta; order Lepidoptera; family Lasiocampidae; genus Dendrolimus; species Dendrolimus houi. The sequence goes on from CM077146.1 coordinate 1,434,530, forward strand.
ATACTTTTATAAATAAAAGTCTACTAAGTCATACTTATAATCTTATCCTAACTCTTAATTATAAAAACATACAGTCTTACTTATAAAATTCTACTGAGTCTTACTAATATAATCTACTAAGTCTTACTTTTATAATATTATACTAACTCTTATTAATAACAGTCTACTAAGACTTACTTATAATCTTATACAAACTCTTACTTATAAAAACCTACTAAGTCTTACTCATAAAACTTTACTAAGTCTTACTTATAAAATTCTACTGAGTCTTACTTATAAAATTCTACTGAGTCTTACTAATAACATTCTACTAAGTCTTACTTTTATAATATTATACTAACTCTTATTAATAACAGTCTACTAAGACTTACTTATAATCTTATACTAACTCTTACTTATAAAAACCTACTAAGTCTTACTCATAAAACTTTACTAAGTCTTACTTATAAAATTCTACTGAGTCTTACTAATAAAATTCTACTGAGTCTTACTATTTAAATTCTACTAAGTCTTACTTTTATAATATTATACTAACTCTTATTAATAAAAGTCTACTAAGTCTTACTTATAATCTTATACTAACTCTTACTTATAAAAACCTACTAAATCTTACTTATAAAATTCTACTAAGTCTTACTTATAATATGATACTAACTCTTATGTCTTATAAAAGACTACTATGTGTAAAGTATAGAAATCTACTGAGTCTAATTTATAATAAAACCCACCAAATCTTATTTGTAAGCTGGTACTTGTAATATCAGCCACTGCTGGAAGATACACTGAAGAATCATGTTGTGAAATTCATAAACCGTGCAAGGATGTGTGGGCCTTTGTGGGGAAGTGTCAGGAGTAAAGGGTACACGGTGTCTCTTCGTGTTTCACGTGTGCACTTCCATGCTTTGTTTGGTTGCAGACGACCTGCAGAGCATATCGCCGATACTGTCTCGGCTGTACGAGGCGGCGCAGCGGCACGAGGTCAGCGGCTGGGAGAGCGGCGGCAAGGCGCTCCACCACTACCTGCACGTTTGCGATGAGGTAAATGTGCGGGCGGACTGTTCATATTCATTGAAATGTAGATTATTATACTGCCTAAACGCTCCTAATACAATTAGTAACGAGAGAAAAAAAAAAGTAACTAGCAGACACATACGTAATAACCCACAGCCAGGTGGTAGGGTGTTTGCCCGACTGGATGGCTACCACCCCTGGTCTAGAGTATGCCGCCACAACAATTTTGAGTTGTGTTCCGGCATCAGTGACAGTGTCTTTCTCTCTCTCTCTCTCTCTCTCTCTCTCTCTCTCTCTGTCAGTGTGTGTGTGTGTGTGTGTGTGTGTGTGTGTGTGTGTGTGTGTGTGTGTGTGTCTGTCTGTATATATGTGTGTGTGTGTGTGTTGTCTGCCGGTGATTATTGATATTATTACTTTTTTTAATAGATCCGTGATTTGGTTACGTCTGCCGACGCGCAGCGCGACAAGTGGAGCGTGCACGCGCGACTCGAAGCGTTGCGACCGACGATTGCAGCGGCGTGCACCGCGATTGGCGGGTTGCAACCAAAGTTAGTCTATATACATTGTTTTCCCTTAGATGATCATTTTGATATACATGACACATGTTTTTTTAAATTATTTAAATGAGGAGCATTGAAACTCCCCTATATTGTTAGAGCACAGGGTGTTTTTTTTTTTGTCTTTTTTATATGCACTGACTGTTTATTACAATTTTAAAACTACACTATTCCACGCTTGATTTGAAAGTCCCGCGGGATTCCTGGGATAAAAAGTAGCGCAGATTTTAGGTCTAAGAATAAGTTGTCGATCAGCGAAAACCGCATCGAAATCGGCACAGTAGTTTTTACGTGATTCCCGAACAAACCGACATGAAATAAAAAAAAATTGTATCGTGTTCTTCGTCGTTTATATAGTCTATTCCAGTTGTTTTTTTAAATGCCTTCAATATACAGACCGACAGACAGACAGAGTTTAGAATTTTATAATATTATAGTGTTACAACTCAGGTCCCGATAAAAACAAAATCCAACTGCATATCTGAAACAAAGCACATTTATGACCGTCTTTTGTTTACTTTGTGTTTAAAATTTGTGACTAGAACACAGCCCATTGTTATTGTACTCTTTTATGGCAGTTTGCGGCCGAGTCATTAGCCAGTGGTGGATTAAGCCGACTTAGATACGGGGGCATTGCATTTGTGCAGTATAAAACGATGACCTGATAGAGCGGGAGACAGTCGAGCGAGAACCACGAGCGACGCGAGACGCGTGTATTACAATCGGGAATCTGATAAGTGACGGACTTTGCGCGTTTTATCGAATTACGACCTCCAGCATTACGTTTGGATTTGTTGTGTTCGGTTATACTTGTACCTGTGTTATACGTGTTAGTACAGTTCTAATAAACGTTATAGTAATTCTTTAATTCGAGTCTCGCGACTCGTAACAATACTATTGTAGATTGAGAGATATTACTGAATAGTATTTAGGGCTTTTTAATAAAACTACAACTGTTCGTAATACTTTTTATTCCGAGAATGAATGTACATGATTTTGTATCTACCCACTTGTTATAATATACATACATAACAGTATCTGACAGAGGTTTCTCACATATCGGTGTTCCCTTTTAACAAAAAATGCCTCTGCTGCGGCCAGGGGCGCACGTCTGTCCGCGGCGCGCGCCGAGATGGGAGTGCGCGTGGTGCAGCTGGCGCTGGCGGCCGAGGAGCCCCCCGCGCGCCTCGCGCACCTCCTCCGCGCCCTCAACCTGCCCCCCGACTGCACTGCTCACGCGCTGCACAAGGTACCCACATCTCTATAATTTCATTCATTTTTTTCTTTCTATTTTATCTGTTGTTCATTCACTTCGTACAGACCGAGATCCGGATGCAAGATTACTACATCCTGTGTTATTTTACTAAAATCTAGTTTTTATATATTGTTACAACTTACGCTTCGACAAACACAAATTCCATGTAGTCTGTAATAGCACATTTTATTACCTGTCGGGAACTAATTGTAATCCTTTTATGATCGTCTTATTTTTCTTTACTTATTTATTGGCAGACGTTTCTAGTACCGTGGAGAACAGCCTATTTGTTGTTCTATTGTACTCGTTTACAGCCGCTGGAAGGCATCATTGGCCAAGTGTTATGGATTAAGTACAAGCTGATTCTAAGAAATTATGTCGATGATATGATACGGGCACATTTTGCATTTGTGCAGTTTAAAACGATGGCCCGATTGTGAGAGGGGGTCAGTTGAGCTACGACTACGATACGGGCGTGATGTGTGTACATTCGGGAATCTAATAGTGACGGACTTTGCGCGTTTTATTGTTTCATTGAATTATTCGGTACGGCGGGCGCGCCGTGGGGATAAGGATAAGGGGACATCGTAGGATCTCCTTTGGGGTGGCCTCGGCGGCTTGAAACATCGTCAGGGTGCCATCACTGCAGTGCCAGCGTCGAGCACACGGCGCTGCACACTCTACAGGAGTGTCCAGCCTGGGACGAAGAGCGCCGTCTCCTCGGCGCCAACATCGGAACAGACTTTTCGCTCCCGGCCATGGTCCAGGCCAACCGGAATGAGACGCCATCGCCTCCTTTTGCGAGGCCGTCATGTCCGCGAAGGAGGCGGCGGGGCGGGAGAGAGAGCGAGCAGCCGTGCTCCTCTCCTCCGGGACCTCCGGCCGCCAGGAACGCGCGGCGCGGGTGACGCTCAGGGGAGCGCGCGCCTCTCAATCTTGAGTAAGGAGAGGCCTGCCGGAGAGAAGCTCACGCACATCCCGTGGCCCCGGCACATGGCGTCAGGTGGGACCAAGGGGCTTTAGTGGGTATACCGGCCCCTCTAGCCGGGAGTCCCACACTCCCCCGCCGATATCTCCCCGGCAGGGGTCCGCAAATGGATTTCCAGTTGTAAAAAAAAGTCGTTGCCAGTTGTTATTTGTTTATTTATATAATTTTGAATTTAGACCCTGTATTGTGTATTATCTAAAATTGTAGATATCTTACACCTATTTTTAAATTGCGACTTATAATTGATAGTCTTTTACATTAAAATTTGACATAGTACCTAAATATTTTAGATTATATAGAATGAAATTGTTACTCTATTTAAATTATATTAAATTTATTTGACTTTAATTGCATGCATAACTTAAAATCTAAATGTTTTAGTATTAATATAATTTAAAAGGTAAAAAGTTATGTATAATTAACATATAAGTCAGATATGGGCTACGTTCCATTGGAGACTCACAACGACCGCGATTTTTCCCGTTCCACTTGCTTGCCGGCGTTACAATCGTAAACCCAAGTGGAACGTTTATTCGACCCACCTCTTGACATGGATCGTTGTGAGCGTTGTCTGATCGAAAACGATGACGTTTTCGCCGCGAGCACAACGACCGCGGTAGCCTTGTCGAACGGTTAACGGAGCATTTTGAGCGTTGTGAGCTACTAATGGAACCCGCTGAAGGTGATATCATACTGTTTTCCCAACTATTGTCGACATACCCACTACCTGTATATCTGCAAATAAAGATTCATTCATTCATTCATTGAGAGAAAGAAGATTAAGTTGATATGGGCATATAATGAGGAGGATGAAAGTCACGTGACAAAGAGAATGTTAAACAGCAACATGGATGGGTACAAATGTAAACTGAAATAGAGATGGGGGATTGTGTGAAGAATGACATGATGATTTGTGGTGTGACAGAGGACGTACGTCAGAATAGAAGTGTGTGGGAGGGAGAAGGCCTATCCTGTCGACCCTAAATTGTCTAAGCTCCTCCTGGTTGTGGTGGGGTTCTTGTCCGAATATGATTATATGAGCTTTGTTAAATATATGTTACAAGATATCCACCACAGTACTCATGAGAACCATAGTGTATATTAATATGACATAGACAATCGTCATAGATAATATTTTTAGTATATTTGTCAGATGATTCGATTTATAACTAAATTACCATTTTCTACCGGTTAGTTAATTTTATAAGTCCACTAAATTATCATCTAGATAATTTAGTGCATCAGCAACTAATTATTATAATTGTTTTTGTGATCCTGGCAACACTATGATGTAATTGCTATTTTTAGCAATGATGCAATGTTATTGTTTTGTAGGGTAGCATTTTCGTATAAAAGGCGTAGTGGCGTGTAGACGGTGTTCATTGCTTACTGTGCTGTGTGAATATTCACATCAAAGGCTGAACAATAAAGGGGAAACCCTGCCCAAATAGTTAATATTTGGTATATTTGGTACTTTCTTACCCGCCGCCGGAGATTGTGTGGCGGACTGCGGCGCTCCCCTCCCTCCTCGACGTAACCGGTTGGCCTTAGTTGGGAGGAGGTGTAACAAAGGAGAGACTAATTTGTTTTTATACGTTTACAGATCACGTCGGACTTGGCCGAGCAGGCTTCCGAGCTTTGCATAGAGTCCGCGACGAGCTCCCCGCTCTCCTCGCACCACAGGACGGCGGCTGCGACATAACTCGCATGCGGTAAAGTGCAGGTGACAAGTTCACAAGTATTATATCAGTGTACTCGGACATTTCCTTAACTATGTGTGAAGTGACAGTTGTTAAATGTTTAAATGCAAAATGACAGTTTTCTGTGAAATTTTACATATTCATTCGATATAGGCCGCGTTCCATTTGAAGCTCACAACGAGCGCGCTCTCACGACTTCACGACCAAATAAAAATTAAAATTTATGCGAAACATTCGTGAGCTTGTTGGTGAGATTTGTGTAATATAACTTCAAATGTATGGTAATGTGCGAGCGAGATAGCTTGATAAATCCAACACAGCCAAGTGGCTGGGCTGATCCGTGTGATTAGTTCCATTCTTCGGACTCTCTCCGCGAGACTCACTCTATGGGCGCGTTCCTTTTGACTGTCCCAACACTCAAACTACCCCTTCAACCGGTCCGCATGACGGCTATGGTCGTTGTGGTCGTGGCGAAAACGTCACTGATGACGTCATAATTTTTGCTCGCGCGGAGCTCACGAGGACCCATCCCAAGGGGCGGGTCGAAGTGGGCTTTGAGAAATTTGGCGCAAAAATTTAAAACTTAATGATGGCTACAGAAGAAATTACTTTTGGAATTCGAAAAGATTACATTAAATTACCGCGTTGTGAGGTCCTAGAAAGCCATTTTGATTATTGCTAACGGTATTTGTTTCGCGATGAAAAAATTAAATATATTTTAAAAAAAAACAAGTTATTTTTTAATCAAGTTGTTTACAAATTATAACGTAATATCTTTAAGATTTTGATTTATTTTTAAAGTCGCCGTTTGCAATGTTTAACTTCAATAATGTATAAAACACCCCGTAGTCCATTCCACTTGGATTTACGACTGCGACGCTCGCCAGCAAGTGGAACGAGAGAAATCGCGGTCGTGAATGTGGTCGTCGTGAGTCTCTAATGGAACGTAGCCGTTGTGCTTGAAAACTTTGAAGTGCAAAAAACGATTTGATAGTGGTTAGAGCACTTTGAAATATTTAAATACCAAATATATATATTATACGCGTTCCACCTGCTTGCCAGCGTTACAATCGTAAACCCAAGTGGAACGGTTTATTCGACACACCTCTTGACATGGGTCGTTGTGAGCGTTGTGAGTTCGAAAATGATGACGTCATTAGTGACGTTTTCGCCACGACCACAACGACCGCAGTCGCCTTGTGGAACGGCTAACTGAGTATTTTGGGCGTTGTGTGCTACAAATGGAACGCGCTGGAAATGTTTTAAATAATAAGTGTAAAAGGATAGCTATTCGCAAAATGTCAACTATTAGATACGAAATGATAATAGGGTAGCGGACAGTCAAAACGATTGACGATTTTTCATAAACTTGCAGAAAGTCACTTTCTAAGATTTTGTACGAGCGAACCTACTGATGACGTCATAAGTAGGTAGAAGTAAAAGAAGACAAATAGCGTATTCATTACTGTTTGATCTATCTTGATATTTTATAAGTTAGAGGATAAGATGTTACTTTAATTAAGGCATGTTCTTTTATATGTAAAAATATTATAATTTATTGTAATATTTGTCCGTATTCCTATTGTTTTAAAACTGCCCGAAATTAATTTCCTCATGCCAATTGTTTGTAAACTGTTAAATATCAACTGTAAAATGACAGTTGTACTAAAACTGTCAAATATTAAATGTAAAATGACAGTTGTTCTAAAACTGTCAAATATTAAATGTAAAGTGACAATTGTTCTAAAACTGTCAAATATTAAATGTAAAGTGGCAATTGTTTTAAAAGTGTCGAAAATCACATATGAAATGAAAATCTTGACCGCCATCTCTAGATGCTTGTATAGATTAAGTATTATGAAATGAAATTATCTAGTAATAACAGTAGTCCAGTAAGAAATATATTTAAGCCCCTAAAACCCATATTACCAGATGGCGCCACGAGTCTTCCATTGCGTTTTGTTTTAGCAAAACACAATTAGACTCAACCCATTTTACATTCTTTAAAACATATTTTTAGATTATCTAAGTAAAATATTGGAGTTTGCTGTTTCGCTCGCACATTATCACATTTTCGAAATTATATATTTTTTAAATAATTATTTAAATTTGATTTTGTTTTCATGTGCCTTTCTTGTTGTTATAAAAAGAAACATTGTCAATGAAACCTCGACCGAATCGAAATTATTTTGTTGTGAAAAATTCGTAAGTTACTGACACTCGTAGAATACAGATTTTTCGTAAGTAAATTGTGTAAATTTAGGGGAAACTATACCATCGCTGGCACCTACCTAACAACTGGTAGCCAGTCAATTTTTTCAAGATATTAAAATGTTTGTTCGCGGCGATAATAACTCTAAAATATACTGCAAGAAATGTAACGGTTACGGGAGTTCCCCGTCGTATTTAAAAATCTCAGTGTCAAATATAATACACGCAATTAGCCTTTTTCATTCAATATTACCTAGTATCTCCATTACATTCAATGGTCTTTTTCAACACACTTGCTTAAAAAATGCATTCACGAAGCCTCTATTCATTGTTCGAAAGTTGAAAATTACGCTCCACACAACGGAAGGTGCGATAAAATAATGAAAAAAAAAATATATAAGAATTCCACCAAAGATTTTTCGTATTACGAAAATGAATAAGCTTGATGATCGAACCTCCTTGGAAGTGCTTTTGATCAATATATTTGTCTCGTAATATTTTCTTCAGTTTTCGCGACTAGTATACATAATAAAACTACGTTTTTAACGGTTTTAAGCGCGGTTATTTGTTTGGATTTTATTATTCCGTGATCGCGGCTACTGAAATGTGCCCGAACAGAATAGAATAGAATAATTATTTATTGCTAGAAATATATGTATGAAAGGTGATTTTTTTTTTAATTGTCTCAATACCTGTTGCTTTATTAGGCATGCAATTTTCAAATCTTATAACTAAAACTAATTTACAATAATTATTAAATAAATTAGATAATAATATTAAATGTCAAACAAATCATTAATTATATAAGAATACATTAATAACCATCATAATTTATCAGTTAAATAATTCTCCATTTTATAATAGTATTTCATTATCAAAATTGTCTTTAGGTGTCTCTTAAATAATATGGATTTTTGCCTCTTCATACTGTCAGATAGTTCATTGTATATTACTGGTGCCATACATAATACACCTTTTTGCGTTAGCGTTGTTTTGCTACCATGAATGCAGATCCCGAAACGTCCGAATAATAAAAATCAAATAAGTTACCGCGCTTAAAACTGTTCAAAACGTAATTTAATTACATTTGTCTAATTTTAAAAAGTTTAAAAGTATAGAGAAAATGGGACACAAGGTGTAGTTGTAACTTTCATAACGCGCGCGCGACGCCATTTGCAAACGCGCGCCATTTGCAAAACGCGCCCTATTTTCATATTGGAAACGTCAAAGACTGTTGCGAGTTTCCAATTGGTATTTATGTTTGTTTATTGAAGTAGATATTTTCTATCAGTCAAAATTAATTTACAAATCAAAGATATTAGAAAAATTAGGATGACATTTTAACTGTTTATCAGGCACCATAAATATCACGCCTTTGAAACGCCTCTATATTTTTGTTATTTTATTTATGTATGTTTAATATGTATTTGTGCATAATATATACAGACGGCCTCTGTGGTTGAGCGGGCTAAGCCGTTGCCGGCCTACCTCACTGCAACGCAGAGGCTCCGGGTTCGATTCCTGGTATAGTAAATTTCGGGAACGTATTTTCTCCGTTATTTACTATGGTCTGGGTGTCTGGGATCGGCCCTAGAGTGGTACGTTGTATACTACCCATAACACAAGCGTAACTTGCTTAATTTGGGGATATACAGTGTGTGTGTGTTTGTCTGCCGATTTATTTATTTATATATGAATATTATAAATATATATATATTATGAATATCTGTATATTATTATTTTTTAGTTACTTATATATATACTATATATTTGGGGGACACTTCAGCAGGCATTATTTCATTATTTTATTAAATACATTTACATTTATATCAGAGCTTGTTATGAACTCTTTATAGCGGTTTTGCTTTTGTACAAAAACATTGTAAAGTATTCAGTAATTGGCAAAAATCATATTGCACAGAGTTTATTGTCTAAGTTATAAATACTGTAAGCTGTTGGATATGTAATAAATAAATAAATAAAAATGCGACGCCTAAAAATAATTAATAATAATAATTTAATTTCCCACAATAGTCCTGCACTGGCCGGGGCTTGTCCTTGGGTGCATTATTACATGGTGTAGACAGGGACAATCGCCGGACAGTGTCACACCGCGTTTAGATTAAATTCTAAATTTGTCAAGGGGCCTCTACGTGTAAGGGGCCTCAAGGGGCCCCCCCATGGCATCGCCTACCCACGCAAGTCCGGGCCATTTTAATAGCCCGTGCTCTTGAGAGACATACAAGTATAACAATAATGATGATGATGTGTGCCGCAATTTGCGAAATGAGGTTAGCTCTCAGAATTTTGCTGTGTGAAACATATTCCATACATCACATAGAGTTGAAAAGCGTTGTATGACACACGTGCGGAATTTTGTTAATAAATAAATAATTTTTCAGGGTGTGAATTGGAGCTTGAAATATTAATATTTACTGCGAGATTGGCAAATGCATCGTTTCTCAACCTGGAGTTGCGACCCCCGGGGGTCGCAGTCTGTTAGAAAACAAGATCTATGTACAAATGAAACGTGTAAATAAACTACTAATCAAAATATAAGAAACTTAAATAAAATCGCAAGACTTTTTACTTAACTTTTTTGTTTTTCGTGGGTCACGACATAAAAATTGTTGAGAAACCATGATCTAATGCGTACAAGTTAGTCGCGTTTCACATAACGCGTGTTCGAATCGTGGTATGAAATAGCGTATTGTAACAAGTATCACTTGCTGACGGTGAAACGGCCATCGCATATCGAGATGACTGATCTGTGAAACCCGCCAATCCGCCTTAGACAGCCGGTGGGTATATTGTTTGTACCCCTATGGGGAGCCTCGAGCCCGGCAGTGGGATGTTTATGGGCTGTTTTATAATAAGTTAATTTTAATACTTCTTCAAGTTTGTCAATAAGTTAAGTATTGTTAAGATGATCAAGATGTGAACTAGTGTAAATGACAATTGTAAATTATCGTGAAGTTAATAAATAATTTGTTTGCATGGATATTTGTTTGTTTGTTAATTCATATAAAACGATGTTTTGGGGTCTCAAATTAAAGCCGGTTAAAGGATGCTGCACGCGCACGCGTCTCAAACTCAAAGGGCGCGGGTTCGATCCTGGCCGGAACGCATGCACGACTTAGTCAGTTTTCTGACCTGATGTGCATATTGTTACAATTACCACGTGCTAACAACGATGAAGGAAAACATCGTGATGCAACCTGCACATCGAGATAACCGATGTGTCAAACCTGCCAAGCCGCCTTGGACAAGCGTGGCGGGTATACTGTTCGTTCCCCTATAATGGGAGGCCTGAGCCCAGCAGTGGGACATTTATGGGCTGATCTTAGAATAGGTTGCCAATTGCGCCGCAAAGCATTATGATATCTCAATATTAAATCGAAATAAATTGATCGAATTATTACGTATAAAGGTGGAATGGTTTCCAGTGGAAGCATTGCTATAATTTACAGACGCAAACCTCGTGTATATTAATACAGGATGGCAAAATAAAGGAGAAAATAGTAGGGGCGCCACTTTCGCAAATTTGTCTAAACTCAAATATTAGGTCAAGAGTAATTTCGATACTTACTATACGATTCAAATGAGAATAGGATCGACTTTGCGCCATATTGTGACGTCATAGCTGTCGAATTATGACTTTAAATAATTAAATATTATATTAAGACAATTTACTACTATTTTAACCCTTTTATTTAAATTTGATGTAAGACTATTATTATTGATATGCAAATAAGTTTTTTTGCAAACCATACTTTTCAAGTGACATTTGACATATAGAGGTTTTTGACATTCCTATTCTTATTTGGATCGCATTATACTAGTGATTTTCAGTACGACATCAAACATCTTACAAGTATCAAGTTGTTTTAGTTGCGACGTACGGATTTTGTCAACATAACCTGTTTGCTTTAGTAATAATGACTTTAATTTTGTAAGCAAGAGCTGTATTTAACACCTTGTAATAGTTAACAGAACAATTATTTGATTACAAAAAGCTGAACTAAAACATTATAAACCTATTATGTCGGCTGTTCTTTGGTAAATGTCGTCGAATTATAATGAAAAGATTTTTGCTTCAAATTCCACTAGACATCCTTGGTAAACTTTAAAAATCTCTTCTCACGTGAAACTTGGTATAGTTACATGCGTATTTAGTTATATTTTTAGCGGATTTTAAACTCGGATCAACGTTAAAATTAAAATAACATGGATAAATTCGCTTTGTTTACGATTAAATGACGTTGACTAGAGATCAAATAGAATATTGCCAAAAAATAATTCTCGTTCTAAACTTTATATATGGTCAGGTATAAATTCATCATTATCATCATCATCCGAGCGTTTAATCCCGGTTGCGTTCGAAGCGATCGCTTAGATGCCCAGTGTAGGCGACGCACACACTTATATAAATATATTATACATATATTTTGTTAACAACCATTAAAAACTATGTTTTGACTTTTTCTATGGGCGGTTTATTATATATATATAAAACTATGTTTCAAAATAAAATTCAAATAAGGGCAACACGGACGGGGTGTGCCGCACGGTGGTATTGGTTAATATTTGAAAATCAGTGTCACGTGAGTCCCCGTTAAAAGCGAACGCAACCGCAGTACATAATCTACCCCGAGTACACCCCCGAAGCCTTGCAGCCATATTTTTGGTGTTTTATTTAAAATACAACCAGCATCCCTTACACCCAGGGTCCGCTTTCCTACTTTTTCTTCTACACTTCGCGCGATCTTCGGCATCCCTGGTATTGAGACCATTGGTACGCATGTGATCCTCCACAACGTCAAGCCAGCATTTCTTGGGCCTACCCTACTATGGTTAGGTATAAGTTAACGCACACAAATTAATCATTCTTGCCCACAGAATAGGTTTCGGTGGATCAATGAATACAAGATATGAAGTATATAAGTGTATTCAATGTATTTCCATAACAACGGGTAGATATGTTAAAAAGAGGTACAAGAGGCTAATGACGCCTTGGGGAGCTCTAGTAGTTTAACATCTTGATTATTAGCTAGACCAGCGATACTAAACATGTGGCCCGTCTGACATACTAATAGTTGTACTAAGACATTGATAACGCCTCTAGTTTTGTGAAAGTCACGGTAACCGCTTGCCATCAGGTGGGCCTGATGGAAAGCGGGCCTCTTCGCTGTACTCTAATAATAAGAAAACACCGAAATGAATTAATTTTCTGGCCCGCAGCACCTTATGTAATATTTATATGTGGCCCTTATAAGAAAAAGGTTGAGTATGGCTGAGCTAGACGGCATATGTCTGCGCCCTGGAATATGTTGGCTGCAGGCTTGCCAACCGTACCGTAATATATTAGTATCTTACTATATTTTAGCCAATTGTACTATATATTGTTACGAGCTACAGGACTCGAATTAAAATAAATGCCGTTGGAATATTACTATAGTTTATTAGAACTGTACAAACACAAATAAAATTGGAAGCAACCAGTTCACACTGCACGATTCAACATAATTGGACACGCGCAAAGTCCGTCGTCTATATCGCTAATCGAGAGTACTAAAAACGTCTTACTCGTATCGTAGTCGTCGCTTGACTGCCCCACCCCTCCATTCGGGCATTGTTTTATACTAACTATACAGTACAAAAAATATCGGCCGCGCGCCACTGAGTTTCCGAGAAATAGTAATTTGCACTGGTTATCTATTCCTGCGAACGGCCAACAAAGTCGAAAACAATAATAATAGGCTATTGTCTAATTGCAAATTTTAAATACGAAGTAATAAAAATAACTGTGAATGCGGGAGAGGGAATAAACAAGATGCGCAGCATTTCTTTGTCGGTATGTGACAATAGGTATGCAGGTGGCCCAGCCTGTAACAATATTATTTGCTTGTCGCTTCAGATAATTAAAAAAATATTGTAGTTAAACAGTTTAAACGCATACAGTATTTGAACAGCTGTTGTTATTTTCTTTAGTTCAGGAAATGACGTTTAATATTTTTCTTCCTTTGTTGTACAATGTAAAGTTAATTATTTTGATCTATGTGCACCGTTTCCCCAACTGTTTCGTCATTTAAATTACGGAAAAGACTGCAAGAGACTAATCCACAAAACTCGTCGCAAATATTTCTTTAATTTGTGTTTTACATATGACACATGTAAAAGATGTTCATTTGACATTACATGAACCGAAATGATTATTGAAAAGCTACCAAAAGCTTTAGCTTATAAATCTCATACTAATATATAAAGCTCAAGAGTTTGTTTATTTGTTTGTTTGGTTGAACGCGCTAATCTCAGGAACTAACGGTCTGATTTGAAAAATTCTTTCAGTGTTAGATAGCCCATTTATCGAGGAAGGCTATAGGCTATATATCATCACGCTAAGAATGTTTCAAAATCAGAGGGTTTTGAAAACAAATAACACGCGGACGACGTTGCGGGCACAGCTAGTATTTCTATAGTTATATACCATTGGGCTTACAGAATACCAAAATCGTGCAAACTTACAATTGAATGATAGTGTTCAGTAATTTTGACGAGATAGTAATGTAAGAATTGGGCCCCAGAAGCAGTGGCGTAGCGTAGTGGGGGCGGCAGGAATGGCCCGCCCCGAGCGGCACTTTTTAGGGGGCGGCAAAATTTCACAATAAATAATATAAATATTTGAACCATTTCATATTATCGCAACTACAAATTCGGACCAATTGAAAAAAAGCACGGAATTTTTCATTGCTTACTCGCCCGGCTCAACACGGGCAGGTTTTTCATTACCACTCCGCTCCTATTGGTCCTAGCGTGATGTTATATAGCCTATAACATTTCTCAATATGTGGGATTTCCAACACAAAAAGAATTTACGAAATCGGTTCAGTAGATCCAGAGATTACCCCCTACAACGTTACAAACACACAAACTTTACCTTTTTATAATATTTTTACAACTTAGGTTACGACAAAAACAAGATCCAGCTGCATATGTATAAAACATATTTTTTTACCTGTCAGATTTTGAACTAATTTTAATTCTCTTATGAACGTCTTATATTGTATACTTATTTATAGGCATACACACGTGTCTAGAGAACAGCCCATTGTTTATTGTACTTGTTTATGGCCACTTGCAGCCGAATCATTAGCCAGGTGTTGCGGATTACGTCGACTACGATACGGGCACATCTGTGTTCGTGAGGTATAAAACGACGGCCTGATTGGGAGAGGGCGCAGTCAAGCGAGAACTACGATCAAGGCGTGACGTGTGTACAATCGGGAATCTAGCAGTGACGGACTTTGCGCGTTTTGTTGAATTACGACCTTCTGCATTACGTTTGGATTTGTTGTGTTCGGTTATATTTGTATCTGTGTTATACGTGTTTGTATAGTTCTAGTAAAATCTTAAACATTTGGTCATAAAAGAATTACAATTAATTCAAATGCCGACAGGTAATAAAATGTGTTTTTACAGTTATGCAGGTGGATTTTGTTTTTTCTCGGAACTTAAGTTGTAACAATATTATAATCTACTTATTGAAATGCTTTTGGTTACACAATATTTTCCGTTTTTCCCTCTGGCAACACACAAATAAGTTGACTGTTTAGAGTTTAGACGAACACGCACAAGTCCACGGGAAAAGCATGGATTTTCTAAATTCAGTCCACACATTATTCATCGATAGAAGAGAGCAGAGCATCCACGCCAGGTTGCTAGTCTATCAGTTTTTTTTATAGAATTCATTTCGGAGAGTGTGCGGTTGAATTGTTCGACCTGATTCCCCTACACCATTCCATCTTTGGACCACAAGACGCTCTGGTCTACGCCGTCGTTTCACAGTGGAAACAATACCAGTGCGTACCAAACGTTTCGCCTCCACGTTCCTTCTACGTACAGCAGAGTTGTGGAATGCACTACCAGAGTCTGTGTTTCCGGAAAAGTATACAATCTGAGTGTCTTCAAGTCTCGTGTGAATAGGTACTATATAGATAAACGTGCTCCATCTTCGACCGCATCATTGGATATGATCGCGGTCAAACGCAAACCTAATTAAAAAAAGAGCTATATTCGGGCATTAGTGGTCAGGTTCCAGTCTCACTTTAGAGAGCAGCAGCGCATTGTAGCGTCCCTGCTGTTGCAAGTGTCCTTAAGCGATAGTAAACGCTTTCCATCGGGTGGGCCGTCTGTCTGTTTGCCAGCTTCGCAATTGGAAAGGTGTTTTATCTCGTCAACTCGATAGTTTAGCTTTATTTTGATGAAAATTTAGGCCATTTTCATTCTTATTGCCTGAATTACAAAGGTAGGTATATAAGTAATTAACATTTCATATATTTGTCAGCAATTTTTGTAACCATTTGCTTAAACAATGATGCAATGGCCGGGAAGTCGTATGCACCTATATTTACCATGTACACAATATATAAATGCGAGAAATTAAACGACGTAATTAATTATTTTATTCATTTTGAATGAAGTAGTCCAACATACGAGAAAAATGAAGATCTTAGCACTTGCCCTCGTCTTGGTAAGTAATATAATTAAGTGACATAAATTAAAGAACATTAATAATCTGGAATAGAATTAGAAAACGCTTTATTGTTCACCACATACACATACACCGCAAAAGATAAGATAGAAGGATACTTATAACCCGGGTGTCTTCAAGTCCCTTGTGAATAGGTACCTTCTAGGTAAGTGTTCCATATTAGACCACATCTTCGCTCCACATAGGGTATGATTGTGGTCAAACCCGAACCATGTTGTAGTTATACTACAAAAAAAAAACATTAAATCAACAATTTACAGTAGTCACATTAAATTCAAATTCAAAAGTATTTATCCAAAATAAGTTTCATTGTGAAGTCGTTGTGGTGTAATGGCTGGCGAAGGCGTCCCAAACTCAATGGGCGCGGGTTTTTTTTTTAATTTTTATTATTAACAACTCTACGGACTCTAGTTCCGTATCCTTTTTCACAACGTAATTTAGAAAAAAGTTTTTAAAGTTTATACATGCTTATTTGTTATTTTGTGTGACATTTATTGAATGTATATTTGTGTTGTGGTGTACCTTACGAATAACTTATTATATTAATTTATTCTAATTTTAATACTAAACTTATACTAATGTAGAGGGTATCTGTTACATGCTGGTGTTTTGAGGAAGTGCATGTGTAGTGTGTGCCTTATGAGTATACATATATATTAAAGTAACTTAATATAAACCCCAGAGGATTTATATGCTATGTATAATTCAACAAGTTCTAATCATTATGTTATCTTGTTAAATAAATAAAAAAAATAATTAAACAAACTAGTGCCATGTGTGTTGTTTTTTCGTTTCTGTGTTTGGGTTATTAATTTTTACGCTCTTTGTGTCTTGGTTTATTTGTGAAAAGGGCGCAGGTTCGAACCTGGCCGGAATGCATGCACCACTTGTAGGTTTTGTGATCTAATGTGCGTATTGTTACAACAATTTACACGTGCTAACAACGGTGAAGGAAAACATCGTGATGCAACCTGCACATCGAGACAACCGATGTGTCAAATCTACCAAGCCGCCTTGGACAAGCGGGGCGGGTGTACTGTCCTTTCCCCTATAATGGGAGGTCCAAGCCCAGCATTGGGACGTTATGGGCTATATAATTTATTATTATATAACTTAACTCAAACTTTTCTTTTTAATAAACTTTATACAGGAATGTGTACATAATCACTTTCGAAGAGTTAATGGAGTTGCAGCAAACAGTGCACTCAGTACGGCAAAGACATAATAAGGAAAGAAGGATAATATTGTATTTATAATAATGACATGACGTACTAAAATTTTATACTGCAACATATCTCCATCAACTCCTTACATGTTTGGAAAGATAAAAACGTTATACAAAATATAGTATAAGAGGTTGGAGCGAGCTGCTATGTAAATGAATTTTTGTCATTTAAGTATTCTTCAATAGTGTAGTATCCCATTTTGAGCAACATACTTTTTGATTTGGTTTAACTGTTTAATCGTTTTGTTTTCTTTTTTCTCCCTATGTCGAAAAACGCGTTATTGGGTTTAATGTCATGTCTTATTCATATTTTTCAAATAACAGAAAGTCAATACACAGAACAAAAAAAATATGCTTTGTAGGAGGTAATCACCAACATATTTTCGAATATAGTAGACGTCACATGCGACCAGAAGGCTGGCGTCTATTTTGCCCAAAGATTAAGCGTTGCTAATTGCTATACGTCTATACAACGTGATAACGCCGCCAGCCTTTTGGGAACGTTCCCGGTAAATGACAGTAGTTTGGGACCAACAACTTATCTTTAGGTATTTTCCCCTTTTTTATTTAGTTTAAGTTCTTATATAGTTTATAGTATAGTTTGTAGTTTTATAAGATATTATGTCATTAAAAATGTTTTTTTTAATTTTCCTTCAATAAAAATGTCACAGATTGTAAAATTAAAGTAAATAAATATTATTTTTCGAATTAAACTTCATATGACAGGCCGCCCGGCCGCAGGAAAATGTATTATTTCTCCGTTCCTGCACGGATAATATATATGTACACACACACATACATATATAAATGCATACACACATAAACACACATATATATATATATTTCAACATTTTTGGAACAATCAGAATCTGTTACGTTAGTATATATGTGACGTATTTAATATTTTTTGTGGTTTGAATTTGTGTAACTCTCAAAGCAAGTAAGCCTAATAATTTAGCTTTATAGCTAAGCTATAAGCTATAGCTAAGCAATAATTTTATATATAAAATGGATACATTTAAAGTATATATATATATATATATATATATATATATATATATATATATATATATATATATATAAGCGAGTTTTTATATATATAAACTCGGCTTTAAATATATCCAACGTCCTTTTGAATAGTCGATTTAGGCTTACTTGCTTTGAGAGTTACACAAATTTAAAACCACAAAAAATATTAAATACGTCACATATATACTAACGTAACAGATTCTGATTGTTCCAAAAATGTTAATTTATGAAATATTATTTACACAAATGCTATATTGTTTGTATTAATCATTATATATAATTTTCATTTTAATGTTTTCATATCAGTGGATAACAGATATTCAAATCTGTCCACTAGTAAGGCGATTTATTTAAAATGAAGACGTATGGTGTGGTTACGATACTGTTCTTAGTAAGTGTTTGTGTAGGGTTTATCCGTGTAGGGACGGAGAGAGAATACAATTTCGGGCCTCTCGTAAGAGGCGATAAAACAACCTACAGGCAGATGGTAGGGTACCCCTGATCTAGAGTATGCCGCCGTAACAACTTGACTCTTCCTTAAGAGAGCAGCACCGCATTTGTGGTACCTTTAGTGTTGCAATTGTCCACGGGCGATGCTAAACGCTTTCCATCAGAGGGATCGTGTGCCCGTCTGCTGAACTTATGCAATGAAAAGTGTTTTTTGTTAGGAGAAAACGAGACTCTTACTCTGTCGTGTTCGTATATCTTTGTGTGTGTTACAATCATTCTCAAAAATTTTCTTATGTGGATGGAATATGGTAGTGTAATTTTTAGAATAGAGATAAGGTGAATTGTCTTATATGGGGTAAAACGAAAAGTGTCTTTTTGGAAGCAGTGAATAAGTTCAAGAAGTGTAGAGTAGTTGTCCGTCGAGTAGAAGCCGAGGCAAAGAGGGTTTCCTCGAGGCCCCAACCTCCTCGCCGCCTTAAATGAAGTGAAGTGTGCCAAATTGAAATATAATTGAAACAACCCCAAGCAGGCCGCGGCCCATCATTCAATAACCGAGGTTTAACTTTTATGGCGTTCAATGGTCAATTCCTATATCTTACCAATTGCTCATTTTTCCTGAGTTGGTAGAGCTATGCTGGAATCATTATTGATCGTTCGATCGATGCGACACCACGCTCTCACAGAATATCCGCTTCAAACGGTTAATCTTGTACTAATCGTGTTTCATGTGATGAATGAGTGTTTCGACGGCCCATTGTCTGCTAAACCCGTGCAATAAAAAAAAGATAGAAAAACACAATAAGAACCAAAATGTAAAGTAAAAGTAAAAACAAAATAAGTAATATCTTATCTTATCTGTGCAGGAACGGAGAAAGAATACAATTTCCTGCGTTGGGGCGGCCTGTCGTAAGAGGCGACAGAACAACCCACAGCCAGGTGGTAGGGTGTTTGCTTGACTGGATGGCGACCACCCCTGGTCTAGAGTATGCCGCCATAACAACCTTGTGGTGTGTTCCGGCATCAGTGACCAGGTTCCAGTCTCCTTTAAGAGAGCAGCAGCGCATTTGTAGCACCTTCGGTGTTCCAAATGTCCATAGGCGATGGTAACCACTTTCCATCAAGTGGGCCGTCTGCCTGTCTGCTGAACTCCTGCAATAAAAAAATAAATAAATAATACACCCTGACGAAATTGTCAGGAGGAAGATTTGATGCAGAAAAGAGCGAGATCGTAGAAATGTCAAAGAATATAGTATAGGGGGAATGGGATAGGTATGAGAGCATCAGAGCCGCCGTAGGCTACGGCCGTGCAGACGAACGGCGGAGAAATCGAAAGAAGTAAGAATTTATTTGCTAGGAAAGCGACAATACAAGGTAGTAGAAATACTTTATAAAACATTACTATGATTAAATTCAATATGTTGTTCGCCGCATTTTGTACAAATGAGGTCGGCAACTCAGCATAAAGCTTTGTTGGAGATTCTTCCAGCACAGCGCTGTTTTTCAGCGCCGACCCCGCCTTATTGATTAATATTTGACCCATCACCACAGTAAATGTAATAAGAAAGTAACACATTACATGAAACATAAAACAGATATGACAAACACGTAAAGAAGAGAATATATATAAGTAAACAGAACTACAATACCAGTACAGTAATCAATAATAAAATTAAAAAAACAATAAGAAACAATCAATTCAATGGAAAATCTTTCAAATCCTTGTGAAGTTTGCGTCGCACAAATCGGATCCGCCCGCACATGAAGACCCGGGGGGGGGAGGGACGCGCGCCTCCTCTCACCTCGCCATCGTCCGTCCGGGCTGGAGGTGAATGCGCGAGCGAGTCTCAAGCCCGAACAAAGGACGCTCGAGGATCGCACAGGAGTTTTAGTGGGCATCCCTTACTGCGGCGTGGCACTTCACACGTGGGTCGTGACCTTACCCACTCGCGCGGCCTGTGGTCTTCGAACAGATTTACCCTGTATTAAAAAAACGAAAGACGGCATAGAAGGTGAAGTGGGCCACCCAACCACTCTCCAGCCGCAAGAAACACCATGACGTGGTGTCACAGCAATCGAGCCGGCCCTAAAAGTTTCTATAGAAAACTGTTTTTAGCATGGCTATACCACGTTGTTTAAAAAAAAATTAGAGGACATCGGTCGCCTCTACGGAACCCTACACATCAGGGGCGTAGCTACCGCTGTATCAGCCGTATCAATGATAGGGGGCCCCCAGGCTACAGGAGCCCTCAAAGTGTTTAAGCAAAAATTCCTAAAATATAAATTAATCAATATTTTTTTATAAATCGGCAGACAAACACACACACTGTATATCCCCAAATTAAGCAAGTTACACTTGTGTTATGGGTAATATACAACGGACCACTCTGGGGCTGATCCCAGACACCCAGACCATAGTAAATAACGGAGAAAATACCTCCGTTTCCGAAATTTTCTATACCAGGAATGGATCCCAGAGCCTCTGCGTTGCAGTGAGGTAGGCCGGCAAAGGCTTAGCCCGCTCAACCACAGAGGCCGTCAATATAATCCATAATCTTTTATAGATTAATAATATTATTGAGAATAACTGCTGGGCCAACAGAAACGGCTATCAGACTTGTCATTATTGTCTGTAGAGGCAGAAAATCTAGAAAAACTGAAATCGTCATCAGCTATGGATGATTTGATAAATAAGCTTGCCGAAAATAAAGCGAGAAAAGTGTATCTTTGATTTGAATTGTTTGTCTAACTTAGCTCCTAGGAGCACTAAGTATAAATATTAACTTATAATCTATACATAATATATTATTGTTACGAGTCGCGAGGCTCAAATTAAAATGCCGTTAAAATTACTATAGAGTTTATTAGAACTATACAAATACATATAACACAGGTACAAATATAACCGAACACAAGTCCAAACGTAATGCAGAAGGTCGTAATTCAATAAAACGCGCAAAGTCCGTCACTTATTAGATTCCCGATTGTAGTACACACGTCTTGCTTCGCTCGTGGTTCTCACTCGACTGTCTCCCCCTCCATCAGATCATCGTTTTATACTGGACAAATTCAATGTCTCCGTATCTAAGTCGGCTACACACCTGCACACCTGGCTAATGACTCGGCCGGACATACAATAACAATGGGTTGTTTTCTAATCACAAATTTTAAACACAAAGTAAACAAAAGAAGACGATCATAAAATAGTTACAATTAGTTTAAATGCCGGCAGGTAATAAAATATGTTTGTTTCAGATATGCAGGTGGGTTTTGTTTTTGTCGGGACGTGAGTTGTAACATTATTTTAATTCAATTGGAGCATTTTGTTGTTTCTTTTATAAAAAAAACTTTTACCCTTCCTTTGGGCCCCCTTAACACAATTTGATACAGCGCCCGTCTAAAGCAAGCTACGCCACTGTTACACACTACGTGGTCTATTTATTATGGCTAACATTTCTAGGGGATAATGTTAAATCCTTTGTTGATTTTGCCTTCCTTTTCCAGGTCCATGTGGCATTTATAGCTGCTGAACCAGCCCGTGAGTATTAATTTATTTGGTTAATAATATACATAACTAGAGTTTACCCCGCGGCTGCGCCGCGGTTCAACCTCTAGGGCGTGCCTCTTGTTTAAAGAGGTTACAACACAGGTTACATTGTATTAAATTTTTATGTGACTGCTATTTGCCCCGGAAAATTCACTTCATTTTATATAGCAAACTATCCCATCTCCCGGATGAAAAGTATGTATGCCCATTTTCTATGTATTAAAACTACATATATATGTACACCAAAATGACGAAAATGGCAAATCACAAAAGAAACCTATCCTACTTTCTGGGATAACGTTTACATAAATATATCCCAAAACTTATCCCATTATCCGGGATGACTAGTATTCCTTGTCCACACTAGTTATTAAAATTACATATATACCAAATTTCAGGCAAATCGTTCTAATAGTTTTTCCGTAAAAGCATAACAAACAGAGAGACAAACATATTTTTATCCCGGAAACTATCCCATTTTCGGTATAAAAAGTATCCTATATTCATCCTTGGCATCGAAAATGTATATATACTGAGTTTCAGCCAAATCGGTCCCGGAGTTTTTCCGTGAAAACGGAACAGACAGACAGACGGACAAACAGAGTTATTTTCGCATTTATAATATTAATAGGGATATATATTGAGATAATGGTCGGTCGTGCATCTCTGCTTAGTGCATACCTCTAGAGATAATAGTCATGTATGCATCTCAGCATAGTGCATAATGAAATGATTCGTCGGTCAAACTTACACCACATTTAAATGAACCTCTATGTAGAAATGGTTTTTGTACAAGTAGTATAATATAGTCTTAAGTTTTTGCCTGTGTGAGAAGGGCTGTATATGGATATTTAAATATGCTTAATGTTCGTAGGCCAACCTCACAAAGTGGTCGTCGAACGCAAATATAAGAGCGGACGAGGTGTGTTGATACTTTTTAAAAATCGTCGGTTCATAAGTGAACACTCACCAATCCGCGCCGAAAGAACTGCTCGATGGAAATTTAAAGATCTTTTTAATTGGAATATAATTAAGAGTTGGTTATCGCAGATTAGACGCATACTTTTTGTATACTAAAAAAAAAAATATGCGCAGATTATATGGTAAACTTAACCATTGTTGGCAATATGAAAAATTGATACGCTATTTATTTAAACAAAATATTAGGAAATCTTAATACAGTTACACTCCATGTAACGTCACTCGATTTAACGACAAACTCCCTTAAGCGCCGAAATCACTTGGCTTTGGTTAGTTTAGCTCTACTTCCATACAATAATACAGTCTATATAGCATTACACCCACTCTCAATAACGACAACAATTAAGTAATAAAAAGTGCCTTTAACAAATAAAAAAATACAATAAAATTATAGGTGCAGCAAAAGACGTCAAACAAAAATAACAGACTTCTCTCCATTAAACTAGAACTCTCTATAACGCCATAAAATGCACGGTCCCTTCAGTGTCGCTATATAGAGTTTACGCTGTATTTTTTATATTATGGTATGACGTAGGTTCGCACTAATACTACGTGTTACACGCCGAAGAATGACAAACTCTTGATTTTTAATTTTTAGATAATTTACCCCTTTTAATATATTATCTTAAAATTTGCGTGTGCAAAATCTGAAGTAACACTGTAATGATTGATTTAAATATAACAATACTGTACCTATGCAAATGCTAAATATAATGACTTTCTACTTACATACTAGAATATTGTAAAAAATAAAAAATATTAAGATTTTCTAAATATTTTGAATAAATTGACTGGGAACTAATAATTGAGGGGGTTGCCAACAATGGGTAATTGCCCCCTAAATCTGTATCCAAAAAATTCGAAGGTATTTGCCTGCCTTATGCCTTTACTACACCTGGAATAATGTCGAGTGTTACTGAATGTGTCACGCAGTTGTAACCATGATGCGACATTGTTTTAATTTTGACTTTTTGAATTTTAATGACGTTAAAAAAGTGATTCACATTGACGTTTTTAAAGTTAATCGTTAACGCGTTATTTTTTTAACGCTACAAGTATGTTCCATCTCATCACAGTCAGTAACACTAACACAGTTGAAGCAGGGACATTACACGCTAAGAACATTTTACGCTATAAATACAATAATCACTATAAAGTCAAGTAATATGTAAGGACGGGTGCGTGTTGACAATTTAAAAAAACAAAGGTACTATCATGGAGGATAGATGTAAGGAATACCTTCTCTGTGTTGAGAAAAATGACCGCCAAAACGCAGACAATAAGGGTGGCGCTGCGGTAGTGATTAGAGTGAGATAGACAGACAAATAAACAAGGACCGAAAGTATGCCGTTGTGTTTTCATTATTAAAAATTCACAATAATTAAATCCCTCTACACGTTTTCTCACAGCATTATATTTAGAAAATTATTTACGCGAGCGCCATTATGGAAGGTATTTGAAACAATTCACAAAAACAGCTTAGAATTTTAAGTACTTATGGTGGTCTTATCACTGACAGCGATCTCCTCCAGACAACCTTGGGATGCAGAGAGAAATATGGCATAAAACCTAGGGCAGGGTTTTGCTTCACAATAATTTTAAAAATGTTACATATTATGTATTAATATTATTATATAAATGTACATACACACATACATCCACCCACACACACAAACATATATATATATATATATTGTTACGAGCGCGGGACTCGAATTAAAATGCCGTTGGAATTACTGTAGAATTTATTAGAACTGTACAAGCACGTATAAAACAGGTACAAATATAACTGGATACAACCAGTACAAACTGCACGATTAAATAACACGCGCAAAGTCCGTCACTATATCGCTTATCGAATGTACGTCTTGCTCATATCGTAATCCTCGTTTGACTGCCCCACCCCTCCGTTCGGGCATTGTTTTATACTGCTCAGTGCAATATGTCGACCTCACCGCATGCACCCGATTTCCCGGAATCACACCTGGCCACTGCCTACCGTTACAGATTACAATACACAATAGGCGGCTTTTCTAATTACAAATATTAAATACAAAGAAAACAAAAGAAGTGCAAATGCGGGTAATAAAACTTGAAGTTTATGGCCGCAGGTGTTCATTCGCTTCAGTTGTTGTGCTTCGTGGAATTTTGGCTAAGTCGTAACAATATAATTCATTAAATAGCATAAAGATATGTACAATAATAACAACATAATATTATACTTTGAGGTACTAATCCTTAACAACTATTAACAAGTCTTTTAAAGGAGGATATTGATTAGGCCTCCGGTAAAGCTGTAAGGTCTTCGGACCAAAAGCTTAAACTCAAGTCTGCGAGGTATAACTGATAGCCTTGGTATTTGGCATTATTAAATTGAAATGGCAGTTTCGTAATTAGTTTTATTTCCATCTAAATGTTTTTTAAATAACTTAAACACTATTCTGATATAGATAGAGTTGTTCCAACTCTATTGTTAAAATATTTCCATATTTTAAAGTTTTTCGTTAATAGTTCAAATTTCGTGTTTTAAAGCTAAAATATATTAGATTTTGAAATGTGATGTCCCAAACTTTAAGATTTCCCACACCTTGTCACAAAAAGTCACAAAATGTCACACAATGTCACAAAATGTCACACTTCATCGACCTCTTAAAGTATGGCGTAATTTATAGATGGGCCCTAATCGAGATAATGATTCCAGCACGGCTCCACAACTTTAGAACGTTAGATTAGGTATTGAAAATAAAGTTATCTTAAAGTATGCATTTGTCAACAGCAAAGATTGAAGACACGCAGCGTATGCAAGCAAAAGCATCTTTAGATGCCTATCCAAGCCACGACCGCGATGAGAACTTCCCAGAACATGACAACATGCATGACGAGGAGCGAAGAAGAGAGTTCGAGGACTACCACTATGATCGACGACGGATTAGACATAAAGATGGTAAGCTAATAAAACTTCGTTTTAACGGTTTCAGGCGCGGTAATTTATTTGTTTTTCATTATTTCGATGTTTCGGCCACTTTTCAGTAGCCGTAATCACGAAAGACAAAGATATCAAGTGTCAATGAGTATTGTTAAAGTTTTATTTAGCCTACCGCCAACTTGTTCATTTTAATTATTTAGTTTTAATTTTGTTTATGGTTATTATTTACTCTATGGGAGCCTAATCTAATTTACTACCGCTTCGCGACATGATGAGAAGAGGCGGCGCAAGAAACTCAAACGTGCCTAGCTCTAATAATTTTATATAATATTAAAATGGGTGAAAGGGAAAATAAAAGAAATTATCAGTCAAGTTGGTTTGTGTTCCGGTGCACGCAGAAAGAACTAACAGTGTCTTGAGCTCTGGCAGTTGGTTTTTTCTGGTTTGGGTCTTAATAGTTTTGATGATTGGATCCTAAACAGGTGGTACTTGCCAACCATCTTCTCTATTGAAATTTGGGTGTTTTTTAATTTCAATAGCCTCACGCATCATTCTAGGTATGAAACGATTCTCTTTCGCGAGGATTTGTGGTTTATCGAATCTGATGTAGTCGTTGGGTTTGTCCAGTGTGTGTTCACTGATTGCAGACTTTGTAGACTCCTCTGCACAACCCAGATCTCCTCCAGATCATAGTTGTACGTGGTGTGCGCAGCTCGTCGCACAAACTAATTTACCTAGACGTTTACTAATTCCTGTGGCCGGGAGGCTTGTCGTAAGAGGTGACATAACAACCCACAGCCAGGTATATGCCCGTCTGGATGGCTACCACCCTTGGTCTAGATTCTAAGGCAGTGGTCGGCAACACGCGGCCCGCTGCCTCCATGCTACCCGTGACTTTTTTATAAATAACACTTAGATACCTACCAAAATAAATAATTATTATAATTATAACATAATTATTAAGTAGGTTTAAAATTTAAGCTATCATACAATATAGTGAACACTCTAATGAGAGAAATTTTTGGTAGTCCGTATGCGAACAAATTTTTTCAATCCTTATTAACGAAAAAATAAATACGCTTCTCGTCTCACAGATAAGCATTTAAGAGCCATTTTACGGATTGCAACCTACTAACATGAAAGCTAACTTTTAAACAATTCTTTAAATGTTAATTTGTGGACTGTAATCATAAAAGAAAAACAGCACGTGCGTAATGTATGGCGATTTTAATAGAGAGAAAAAATAAACAGATACAAAAACAAAACATCTATATTATAAATGTAAAATTTTTGTATATTTGGTGGCCAGTATTATGCCGCACCAAATGCATAAAAACTATTTGTTGGAATCTCCAACAAATAGTTTTTATTCATCAAAAACAGCCTCAATTGTCACACTGAAGTTTGTAATTAATAGTTTGTGGTGTATGTTTAATTTTTTTTGCCATCTTTGCTCAATTCTATAAATAAAACACAAATAAAATGTTTTTCGTTTTTAATATTACAATTGCGGCCTACCTTTACTAGATTTTGCCACCTTGTGGCTCCTGCCTGCTGTAAGGTTGCCGATCGCTGCTCTAGAGTATGCCGCCATAAGAACTTTGAGTTGTTTTCCGACATTAGTAAACAGGTTCCAGTCCCCCCTTTAGGGAGCGGCAGCGCATTGGTAGCACCTTTGGTGTTACAAAATTCTGTAGGCCATGAGGTGGGCCGTCTACCTGTCTGCTGAACTCATCCAATAAAAATAACAACAATGTGCACATTAGATCAGAGTGTATGCTCTTCGGTCAGGATTCGAACCCGCGCCCTTTGAGTTTTGGAATTGAATATGGTAACCACTAAGCTACCACGGGTTATTATTATTATATTATTTATAATTTTTATAATAAGTAACAAATGTTTTAATTATTTACAGATGAGCAAGAATATCATGTCTCAGATTTACTGAAAAGAGCAATTGGGATAAGCAGTAAGTATGTGTGTATGATGTAAACATATTATTATTATTAACTAGCTGTGCTCGCGACTTCGTCTGCGTGCAATATTTTTTCGCGGATCCCTAAATAAAGATTCAAGAAAGTAGCCAAAGTTACTTCTTATAACATCAGCTATCTGCTAGTGAATTCCCGTCAATATCGATCGAGCCGTTTCTGAGATTAGCCGGAACATCCAGATAGACAGACGAAAATGTTAAAAATTGACTTTTTGATATAAGTACCATATATACTTTCATATGTATTTAGTAAAAGGCTGTTATTTTGACATTGCAAACACACTTAAATTTTATTCATCTGTAGTATGTATAGACTACCATAGCGTAGGTATTTGATAAATTACTATTCCATCTGAACTAATGAATTTAAATAAGACAGGTGACGTATATACAAACATGTAGCTATGACTGGTCGTTGTCAAGCAATAAAAATTACCCTTTTATGCGCATATATTAATTTTATTTGCATTATTTGTATGGTTGAATTGGTTAACAATTAATAACTAATTACATTTAGGTGAATTTAAATATTATTATTATAATATGGTTTCACTATATTAGGATCGTATAAACACCCTCAATAGATTTAATATGGACTTTTTCGTTTTCTTCTAGGTTCTGGAGAATGCATCGAAGCCTTAAATGACATAACTGGATTTCGAGGTAAAAGACATTTTATAATATACATCTCTTAGTATAAAGTTCATTTTTCATTGGGCGGTAACGCGGTCTTTCTAGAATGAGGGGACTCCCCGAAAGCAAGAACAAATATTTACATTTTTTTTGTAGATATTAGAGAATTGGGTTAAAAAATCAATTTTGTGATGTAATAAATAGAAAGACCATAAATTAGTTATATAACAAAATATATTTTTTTTGCTACAATTATTAAAAATTAAAAATATATTAATTAGAAAAATAAATGCCGACAATTCCCGAACAAACCCGAGTGTGCGTGTGACGTCACTATAGCACTTTCTCATAAATCAATGTATCATCATCAGCTATGTGCTACGTAGCTACATGAGTTACAATGGGAAATTACCATAGTGGCGTCATGAGTGCGTTTGTGCATAATTATAATAATCACAACATAAGAAGACCGATTTGACAGTTCTCATTACAACATATTTAGGGATTGAAACCTCCAAATCGTTAACCAAATTAACCGATTATAACGAAAAATCGATTAAAAATTATACTACTTTGTTATCGATTGATTTATTTTAACTGAATTACTTTTTGTGTCACAAGAATACCTCCCAATATCGATATGGAGCGCGTAAGTTTTGTCTCTTGAATAAATTGAAATTTTTATTATTTTACCCATATAACATTTATTCAATCATTTTTGTTTTCAATACATATATACAATATATGTACAACTATGAAGTATTTTTTTAGTATAAATACATAAATAATCTAAGATTTTGCTATAAATATGTAGGTTATAGTTTTACCTGAATCGAATTGAGTTAATGAAATACAACAACCTTTTGGTAGCAACAGTAAAATTAAAAATAAGACGCCTTAGAAGGTAATTATTTTTGGCATATCGCCATAGATTAATACAACATTATGGAAATAATGAAAAAAATCTGTTGTTTCGTTATTTCTTGGAAAATAATAATTGAAATGAATATAATATAATAATAAAATATCTATATTTTACATTATGTATGTATGTATGTATCTTAAGAGTACCTTGTATATAATTTATTTTTGTTAATCTGTTTATATTAAATATTATATAGTTAACTATCTTTAGTGTACACAACCCTGCCTTTTGCTTCTCCCCTTCTCGCTAGACTCATAGGTTTGCTGGAAGACAACTCTTTTAGGGTTAAGCTCGCCTTTGTACTTCACCACTATTCTATAATTTTGTATGTAACGTTTTGTGTACAATAAAAATATTATTATGAAATATGTTTTATAACATTATACATACAATACACCAGTAAAAAAAAATATAATCAACTAAATAAATTAATTGTTATTAATCGGGCATCTTATTTTGTGATTATTATAGATATAGTTTGACGGCCTCTGTGGCTCTCTGTCCGGGCGTCTGCAACGCAAAGTCTGCGGGTTCGATTCCGATTTTTCTCCGTTATTCGCTACGGTCTGGGTGTTTGGGATCGGCGCCAAAGTAGTCCGTTGCATGTACCCACAATACAAGCGTTCAAGTAAATTAGCTTCGAGACATTTTTGCGTGTGTAGTAAATAGTATTTGTATATTTACAGGACTTCTAAACTTGAAATTTAGTATTAAAAATTATGTTTAATATTAATAGTAGGTAAGTACCTGCCTATAAAAGTATTGGTTTATTTATTTATGTGCTGTCAGTACACTATTAAAAAAGTAAAAACGTCTCGAAGCTAATTTGGCTTCAATCTAATCTACTTACTATAAATGCCTCAAAAACCAACTACGTAATTTTTGCACCAAAAAACAAAAAAATCGGAACCTATCCCACTTTAACTATTAATAATGAAAAGATCAATAAAGTAACTGACGATAAATATCTTGGCTTAATTTTGGATAACCAACTTACTTGGAAAGCACATATACAAAAAGTTCGTAAAAAACTATTATCGTTAAGTGGCGCTGTAAAAGGCATAGCTCGGTGTCTCCCGAGATACGTCCGTTACACTATATATAATTCATTGGTGAAGTCACATATAGACTATCTGATTGAAGTTTGGGGAACAGCTGCAAAATCAAACCTAAAAACACTACAAATAGCACTAAATAGAATAATAAAAATACTTTTCCAATTTAACTATCTTACTCCTACAATTAAAATTTATAAAGAAACAAAGTTATTAAATATAAAGCAAACTTACATATACAACACATGTATTTTAATAAGAAAAATTCTACACAAAGACATACACACACAAATATTATTTACTAAAAATAAAGATCATTCCACTGCAAAACTACGAACTAGGCAAGCAAATAACATTTTAATCAACATACCCAGAACAAAATACGTTTTGCTATATAATAAGCTACCGAAAAATATTAAAGAAGTAAAATCGTTCTTACTGTTCAAAAAACTATTGAAAAACCATATTCTAAAGGACTGCTCTTTACTTGACTAAATTAATATATATTTATTTATTTTTAATTTGGAAGTTATTTATCCAAGCAAAAATAATTTTATCCATCTGTTTGCACTGCACCATTTGTTGTTGTAAAGCTACTTAGTAACTAACAGACAGACTGACTGCCAAAAACACTTTATTTTATTTTCAAATCGCTTTACGCGTTTTAATAAGCCCTTTGCTTAATGAACAAATGAATGAAGTCGCATTGCTCCGACTTTTGTCTCAAGACTACCCTCACACATTACAAATAATTAACTAAATCCATTCGAAAAACAAAAAATTATCTAAATTTTACAATAATAAATGGACAGATGCGCTAATAGGGGTAAATGTGAATTAAATGTAACTAGTTATTTCTCTGTAAGTGAATTGTAAATTCTTTTGAGAAATAAATGTCTTAAACTAAAAAAAAATTATCTGTAACTTGCTTAATTTGGGTATATATAATGTATGTGTGTGTTTGCCTGCTGCTTTTTATTATTTTTTAGTTTAAATAAAAGTTCAAATCTTTTTAAGATTAAAAAGACCTAGTATTCTTGATTTAAAAAAATTTATGGTTCCAACCGACGACAACGGTTCTCGTTAGTCACCTACGGAACCCTTCATCATGCGTGGAACAAGCACTTATCTGATTTTTGCAATTTCAATTCAACTGAACGTCATGTAGGAACATAAGATTACAATAAATTCATAGCATATGTAGATATATATATATATATATATATATATATATATATATATATATATATATATATATATATATATATATATCTATTTAATATATAAAAACATTTTTGTTTCTTATTTTATTGTATGAGTTCAGCAACAGATAGACGGCCCGCGTGTTGGGAAGCGGTTACCATCGCCTATAAACTTTTGCAACAGCAAAGGTGCTACAAATGCGCTGCTCCTTTTTAAAGGAGATTGGAGCCTGGTCACTAATGCCGGAACACAACTCAAGGTTGTTATTGTGGCATACTCTAGACCAGTGGTTGTATCTCTCCAGGCGGGCAAATATCCTACCATCTGACTGTAGGTTGTTTTGTATTGTATTCTTTCTCCGTTCCTGCAGGGATGAAACTAAATAATAGATAAAATTTGTGCATGTATATCGCTTATGAATTTATAATTAAAATCTAACTAGTCGAATCTGAATCGAATCGAATGCTCAATCACTCAAGCGGCGTAAATATGCAACCCTAAGTGAGAGTTATATGTTTGTGCCGTTTGCTGTCGAGACGCTTGGACCGTGGGGTCCTGAGGCCATGAGCCTCTACCAAAATTTATCAAAGCGACTCATTGAGTCTTCACGTGATCAAAAAGCTGGTGCTTACCTCGGCCAACGGATCAGTATGGCGGTCCAGCGAGGAAACGTAGCCAGCCTTCTGGACACCTTATCTGTAGAAGACGATGATCTAGGCACAGTATTCTACTTATAGTCTCAAGGGACTATGGGTAGAATATAATACAAATAAGTTTTCTTTTATTGTATTCGATTATATGTAATTTTATAATTGCAAATTATGTAAATATTCTACTTATTAAATACAATAATATTAGTAGAAGTAGTCGAATTATATGTTACGTATACCTCATTCCTGTGGTAAGACATCGCTTTTTAGCGATAAGACTGCCCTTTGTGCATAATTAGATATAGTTTTAGACCTGTAAGTTCATTTTTTATTTATGTATTTGTATGGTGTAAATGTATAAAGAAATGTACATAGTTCGATAAAAACTCCCAAAACGTTTTAATTGAAGATTAATTATGTTTAAACACATGTTAATGTTTAAGCAGAATTAAGAGACTAACCAAAATGGCGGCCTCGACCGACAGCTGTTTAAATAAAATAATGAAGCTAATATAATTATTGGCGAAAACTCTACTTGAATAAGAATTGCGTTTCAATTTGTAATAGGTATTTACTAGAAAAAAAAGGTGGTTACACACTCGCGTAAGGTTTCCAGATTGGAAGTGTTGCCAAAAAAAATGTGGATATTTTTTTTAGGGTAGGCATAATATTGTGATCTTTCTTATGGATAAAATCCGAAAAGAGAATGTCTGTAGAAAAAAAATATGCAAAATATAGTCTGTTTATTTTATGTCATTTTTTTTAAATTAAAAAACAAGGTCAGTTGCCAAGTTTTAAAAATTTACAGTTAATTTTAAGACGTTTTTAACCTAACTTTAGTTTAATCGCTTTAATGATCATATTTTTTCCAGACGAGACCAAAGCTATTGACTACATTGTAACTCTCACGGGTGTCAAAGGTAAGTGCATATACAAGTTTAATCTATAGTTTACTATTAATATAATTAAGAGGTCAAGTTTGTGAGTTTATTTGTAGAAAGTAATCTCATGAACTACTGAAGCTATTTTGAAAATTCTCTCACCAATATAAAGCTACATTATTCCTGAATAACATAGGCAATATTTGATTGTGATTAGTAATGATTTTTTAATAATTATTAAACTATAAAAACTATACATTATATTATGTTGATAGGTATTGTAAGGATACAATATCAGAGTTAATAATTTTCTGTTAGGTTTTATATGTTTAAACAATGTTTAAAAATATATGTATATATGTAGTATTTTTTTTAATATCAATAATTAATTTTATATTAAAATACAAAAAACTTTATATTACAATGTACAATTAATATAACCTACAGCTTAAAACAATTATAATAATATATATATTAAGCCCCGGGGTAAAACATTGTCTTGGTTAGGCATTAACTTGAAAAAGAAATGTTTTTCCCATGGGCAATTATATGTTCGCTTATCTCAAGTAGCTCCCAGCGTAGTGGGCACGGGAAGAAGTATTTCCCATGGGCAATTATATGTTGGCATATTTCGAGCAGCGCCTAGCGAAGTAGGCACGTGAAGGAGTGTTTTTCCCATGGGTAATTGTATGTTGGTTGAACGTTGTGAGCTACAAGAGTAACGCACGCAGAACCACAAACCTACAAGAAAGAAGAATAAATTGGAAAGGAGAGCACCGCCAAAATCAAGAAGTTTTATTTAAATACTAAACTAAATAATAATACAATTATAGAACATACACCACAGTGATATAAGGGGTGGGAGAAAAAGGTCAAACACTAGGAATGGGATAGACGAGATGGGATAGGGCGAAAGGATAGAGAATATGGGATTGTGGAGGAGGAAGTGGACTATCAGAACACTCACTTATCGTACGAAATACGGGTTAGCTGGGGTTAATTTTTATGGTTTTTCATTTTCAGAACGGTCGAACGCTTACGAATTCCTAAAAAAATGCCGCGGCTCCAGGAGTTATAGGTTTATTATCGAGTTCTTGCTGAATTTAGAAGAAAACTCAAGTGAGTACCGAATTAATACTTGTCTTTGAAATAAAAATTAAATTAGAGACATATGTTATTGATGGCCTCTGTGGTTGAGCGGGTTGTCTTTGCCGGCTTACCTTACTGCAACGCTGATGCTCCGGTTCGTCTCCTGGTATGATAAATTTTGGACACGAATTTTCTCGGTTACTATAGACTAGGTGTCTGGAAATCGACCCCAAAATAATTCGTTGTATGTTACCCATAACACAAGCGGAACTTGCTTAATTTGGGGATATACAATATGTGTGTTGGATTGGATTATCCTTCGTAACTTCAACTGCTACATTTGACTACTTTTACTTGCCCGCTTATAATGCAGTAATACCCCGCTTTGTTCGACCCCGTATATGACGAATTCATTATAAAGCGATTTTTAAAATTCGCTCTAATTTACCC
Source organism: Dendrolimus houi (assembly GCA_039645545.1). Classification (NCBI taxonomy): domain Eukaryota; kingdom Metazoa; phylum Arthropoda; class Insecta; order Lepidoptera; family Lasiocampidae; genus Dendrolimus; species Dendrolimus houi. Next base: position 1,469,837 of record CM077146.1, read on the forward strand.
CGTTTTACGCGGATTCATTGATTGGTCCATTAGCCCGCTTCGTGCTGTGATTGCGCTAGCCAATAACAGCAAAAATCTTCTCAGTATCTAAGTATAAAATAATGACATAATAAAAATCTAATCTGTAACAATGAATAAATTGATTCTGTTTCATTTTTGTAATAAAAGGACTTTAGTTATTTATTTGGCTTGTCTTTCATCTTACCCCGCTACACACGAATTTTGCTTGATGCAATTTCGTCTGCGATGCATCCCTCGCGTAAAGCGGGTATGTGTAGGTATATATCCATATTACTGTATTAATATGGATATATACCTACACATAACACGTGATTAAAAATTACGAGTGCGAAGTTATTTTTCGCACAAATTCACCCCGTTTTACGGTAATTCGCGAAGGTTTTTAAACGATTATGGATAGTGTTTTTTCCAAATGCTTAATAAGCTTAAAATACTTTTTAACTAATCAAGGTTAAACCTTCGATAAGGTTTTAATTATGAATAAAATGATTTTTATTTATTTTCAGATATTAGCGTTATTTATGAGCTACTTCAAGCCATGACCAACGAGAAGAGTAAGTACTCAAGAAATATCATATATTTTATTACCAAAAATATTCTTGGACGTTGTACCCACCAGAAGAATACTTTGAGACCCTAAGCTCTTTTACAAAAAAAAAGAAAGGCAAAAATTAAATTAATTTAAGAAAGAAAGCAAAACTTTATTTGAAGAAATAGCGACGTTACATTTCTTAAACATTTATACATAGAGCATATTTTGATAATTTGTACGCCGCGTTTTCAGCAAACAAGATTTGCACTCAGCATATTGCTGTGCCGGAATTATTGCCGACACAACGCTGGTTTCCAGTGCAAACCTTCCTTTTGGCGTAAGACCATAACGACCCAACTTTGTTAAATAATAAATACTGATAATAATAAATACACGCAAGCCCTCCAAAAGTCCGGGCCATTTTTATGGCTCGTGGTCTCTAGAGACATACATGAATAAAACTAATTCTACTTATGTACGATTTAATTAGTAAAACAAATAAATAAATCTAATAAAACCAACAATAAAATCTTTTGTTACTTAAAAATTAAAATTATAGCTGTTTTAGTTTTAACTGCACTTCAAAATGGTTATTATAGCGCGGCAAAAGCATTCGGGCGCCTCGCGTGTCCTCTGCCCCTTCAGTCCGTGCGGGAAGTACAAGACGTGAGAGAATCCGTGTTTGCAGTGCATCTCCCTTACACCTCTGGCGTTTGGCCCGTAGCTGGCGGCTTCCCGCCATTCTAGTAGACTATGAACCCTCGTAATGGGTGCTCATATATAGAGCACAAGTGTTATTCACGATAACCGTTTTGTTGTTCAATAACTGTAATGTCACATTATTAATTATTAAACTAATTAATTTAGTCCGAACCAGTCTTTAATTATTATCAGGGCCGCTATATTATCAAAGTAGCAAATATCAATTTTGGTGTTTATTTAATATTTTTGGCAGTATAAAGCATTTTTACGTTACATTTTAGTATATCTGGTAATAAGTTAAACACGAGTCTAAATAATTTTAATTTCAGACGTTATCAAGGCGTTCAACGATTTGCGACGCCTGACCGGCCACGCCGATTTTGATGGAATATTTGAAACACTACAGAAAATATCGGGAGAGAAGAGTAAGTTTATCTTTCGTGTGTATGTATGTCTGTAATAGACAAATGTACATATCGGTGAAAGTATTTCGATCTATATAGTCGTAATAAAATTATTTTCTTATTGTTATAGATCCTCATGAAATATGCCATTACTTCAAACACGTAGCCAATACAAATGGTAAGCCATAATAATGTTATATTGAACTAACTATACAAAAAACACCTTTTTATACCGTACTTGTCAGCAATACAATGCACTATTTACTAGTATTGGTCCTTTCATAGGTAACTTATATCAATTTAAAACCCAAATTAGAAAATGTTGTAGTTTAGAATGATCCAATTACTTACAATTTTTTTGAATAACGACAAACTTTTTTTCATACTTTCCTTTTTTGTCTCTATTTTATTAGTAATTATTGTGACATTTTTTTTCGATTTTGTTCTATATTGACCTAACCTAACCTAATGTAAATTAAATACATTTTATGTAATTTTCGTATAATTGTATTTTTTTTCTAATGAACTATTTATTTGAGCCAATTTTTATTTTTTTATGTAAATTATTTTTTAATGGAAACTTGATTGATATATGTATTAATTTTGTGTTTTATATTTAAGAATATTAATTATTGTATGTTTCCCAAACAAATTAAATAAATAAATATTGTGTATAAGTAATTTATATCAATTTATAATCCAAATTGTTTTTTTTTTTTATTACAATGAGCAATTGCTGCTTAGTAGCATGTGTCGAAACATTGCTAGTAATGAACATCTGAACATACTCAAAAATAGCGATGAGCAAGCAGTGAACGTGTGAGAGAGTACATTTGTATTGATAGGGCTCAAAATTTGAAATGTACCGCTTCATAATTTTTGTCGCGCTCCTACTCTAAGAGGAAGGACGGAACGAGGCTTATTTTTTTTTATTGCCTAAAGCAGACAAACAGGCAGACGGCCCACTTGATGGAAGGTGGTTACCGTCGCCTATGGACGTTTGCAACACCAGGGGCGTTGAAAACGTGTTGCCGGCCTCTAAGAAATTATATAACGCCCTTGAATCTTTGGCGGGAACTGAAAGGAGATGTTGTGCTGTGCAGTTTTATTTTCTAAAAATGTGTAAAATTACTCTAAAATGAACAATAGTTGTAGGATATTGATAGTTTTTGTATAGCCAAATGTGGCCTTTCGAGTTTTCTCAAGAACTCCGTTGGATGGTGTCGATTGTAGCCTACAATACAACTGCGCCTGGCTTAAAGGTCTGGATGCCAAGCCATAAACATAAAAAAATATAACGCCTTCTTAAACGAACCCATGTCGTCATGCTATAACAGTACAATAATGCCTCTACGGATATTCATTAATAACCAATAAACTAATTACATATAGTCCAGACAACTGCCCAGAGAAATATAGAGATGTGTCGAAGCCAACCTGATTTGAGTACTGCAACGAATGAGATGTTGTTTATGAACACGTAGGTATTTGTTACAGCGCGTTCCATAAGTAGCTCACAACGCCCAAAATGCTCCGTTAGCCGTTCCACAAGGCGACCGCGGTCGTTGTGGTCATGGCAAAAACGTCACTAATGACGTCATGGTTTTTGCTCACGTAGAGCTCACAACGACCCATGCCAGGAGGTGGGTCGAATAACCGTTCCACTTGAGTTTACGATTGTTACGCCGACCAGCAAGTGGAACGGGTAAAATCGCGGTCGTGAACGTGATCGTTGTGAGTCTCTAGTGGAACGCGTTGTTGTTGAATTGAAAGACGCGATTTCAGCGCCATCTGTTTATGTAATACGTCTATTCTATGGAAACGACATAATTTATCGAGTTGGAATGTATCCTATATATTGATTCAGGATATAAGCCATCTCCGTGTCGAGTTTTGTTGATATACTTTCTGTAGTTTTCAAAAAGGATGCGACCGCAGCGCCATCTTTTCTTTCTCATTTATCGGGATAAGAGGTATCCTTAGTTACGCCCCGGGATATGAGCAAGCTCTGTATAAAGTTTCATTTAAATCCGTTCAGTAGTTTTCACGTGATGCTCTAACAGACATATAGAGAAAAATTCTAAAAATTGTATTTTCGGAATCTGCTACTCCGAATTATTCCCTTTGACTTTTTCACCACAGATTTATCGTATAGATTATGTTTCAGGTGTTGAAGGTGTGAAGCTGGAAATATTGAAGCTTACTGGAGGCCTTGGTGCTTCTGAATTCCCGAAAGTCCTTAAAGAGTTACAACGCGAAGTTGGTAAGTACAATTTCTATCACACCACTGTCCAAAATATAGAATACAATATACCTTATTGTGGCTACAGGCACTCCCCTCGGCGAATTTGAGCACTTTTCTAGACGATAACACGTTTAGAATAAGTGCTTGCATTCGCCTAGGGGCAGCCTGTGTTGTCCCACATCGCTGTCAGTGCGGAGATAAGGTGGAGCGCCTCGGTCACCATGGGTTATCATGTATCAGGAGTGCCGGCAGAATTCCTCGTCATGCAGCACTGAATGACATAATCCGTCGGTCTCTTATCACCGCCGGGGTGCCTACTGTTCTAGAACCGAACGGCTTGTGCCGCGACGATGGCAAGAGACCCGATGGTGTCTTTGGTGCCCTGGATGATGGGTCGCCCTTAGTATGGGACGCGTCTTGCGTCGATACTCTGGCGGCGTCCCATCTTTCAGCCACTAGCATGTCTACCGGCACAGCTGTTGCACAACAGGAGGTCCTAAAATGCCGCAAATACTCAGCCATCGGAAATCGTTATGCATTTGCGGCTTTTGGCGTCGAGACCTTGGGACCATGGGCCTGAGGGGCACAAACTTTATCGAGACATAGCGAAACGCCTGGTAGACGTCTCAGGTGACCAAAAGACTGGTCTATACCTCGGACAACGCATTAGCGTTGCCATACAGCGAGGTTATGTAACCAGTATTTTGGGCACGTTTCCTACTGACAGCGGTCTGGCACTAGATTTTATAATTTAATTTTAATTTGTATATATAGTTTAATTGTACAACTAATTGTGTTTTCAAACAAAATAAATAATTAGAACTTATTAAAAGCTTTTATGTATATTCAGTCGGTTGGTTTACTGATTATTATCTAGATGTACTCTCTTATTTCAGACATTAAAGGGGCGTTCAATTTATTGATATCAGCTTCAAGAACTGCTGGTAAGTTCTCCTACCATTACACTATAGAATTTTTAGCGCCAAACTGGAGTAAATATTCTATAGTGCAGTCATTTGGTTTGAAAGTAAAGAATTACCTCTAAAGTTTTCCGGGAGTTTTGAAAATGGGTAATGTTATAAAATATATTGTTATATCTCGCAAACCACGAAACAACCAAATAGTTGAAGTAACAAGTCTCGCGACCTCTTTGCTGCAGAGTTATATTTTAATTAATAGTTTATTTATACTATTGAGTTATATGTACTACGTACTAGAGAAGTTATTAAAAACAAAAAAGTTCGAAATTTTGAATACGCGAGTACACAAGTCACTGAGCTACGGCATCGTTCGTTGTACGTACGAATCGTTGTGATTTGAAACACGATGAAACGAAAAAAAGCGACACTAACAAGAGATATTTAATCATCTCAACTCTTAATGATAGAGTTGAAAATATTTTGAAGTTAATAAATAAATCTAATTGAAACTAGAACATTTGTTTCCTATTTTAGTTATCATAAGCTTTTCGTGTCATTTGTTTAAAGTGAAATACATGAAATCTGAATAATCTATACATATAATAAAACTGTAGAGGTCGAGTTTCTGTACAATGAAAAAATGCTAAAAACCGCTTCAGGGGGATGTAAGAAATGAAAGAGAACTAATATAGATTTTTTTTTATTTTTGTTTCTCTGTTTGTACCGGCTAACCTCAGAAACGACTAAACCGATTTAAATGGAATTTTGTATGATGGTAGCTTATATCCCTGGTCAACATATAGGATACTCTTGATCCCGAAAAATTAAAGAGTTCCCGTGGGATAGTTGAAAAAACATTCCACGCGGAAGAACTCGCGGGCAGAAGCTAGTAATAAATAATATATGTAATAGAAATGTAATATTTTGCATTAAAATATACAATAATTTTTGAGCTTGGTAAAAACATTATAAAAATAATAAACCTTAGCATTATCCCTATACTCTCTATTTATCTCATTCTCTCGTAGGCTACTTTTCTGAAGGTCCACTTCTGTCGTGTGTGAATTGCACACACACCTTCATTTTCTGTTTATTAAAATTTTCGTGTATATTTAATTTTGATATCTTGTTGGATTCAGTAATTTATCGCTGAAAATTATTTTAATAACCCTGCAGATATTGGCGAAGCGATACTTATGACAAACAAACTACTGAACGTGAAATCATTCTCAGACAGCATAACGGTGTTGAAGAAAGTGACAAAACAGACGCGTAAGTAATTTATTCTTAATTCATTTATGCTGCCTTTACTCGCCACTCTATTTTTTGTTAGTATGGCAACACTAGAAGTCTAAGAATTAATTATCTATGATCTATGTTAGGATGTTAGATCTTCCATGTTAGGTTACGCGCCTCACGAAGTAAATATAGATGTATTTTCACCTCCAAAGTGGTGTATCATCGTCTCCAAACATTCAAATTTTAATGAGATTACGTCTCTAGTGCTGCCTTTTTTTATATTGCATGAGTTCAGCAGACAGGCAGCCGACCCATCTGATGGAAAGCGGTTACCATCGCCTATACAAAGGTGCTACCTATGTGCTGCCTCTCTCTGAAGAGGAGACTGGAACCTGGCCACTAATTTCGAAACATAACTCAAGATTGTTATGGCGCCATATTATAGACCAGGAGTGATAGCCATCCAGACAGGCAAATACCTTACCTGTGGGTCGTTTTGTCGCCTCATACGACAGGTACCCGGCCGCAGGAAACCTGGCAGGCTGTATGACGTCATTTTTTACTATATTCGAAAGAATATACGGCTTAACAAACCACCACCTTAATAGAGTCTTGTTTTACAGAATTAAAATACGCGCTAGAAGATATGCTACAAGCAACAAATAGAGGCAGTAAGTAAACTAAGATATTATTCTGTCAAGGGCCTAATTTTTGTGATTAAGTAGTTATTTTGACAAAACCATTTGCCGTTGAGACGCCTGGATTGTGGGGTCCTGAGGCCATTGAGAGATATTACTAGATAGTATTTAGGGCTTTTTAAATAAACAACTATTCGTAATACTTTCTATTCCGAGAATGAATGTACATGATTTTTGTATCTACCTACTTGTTACAAAATATTACATACATAACACCTCACCACTTAATTTTGACCTTTTTTTTTTCTTTGAGGCGGGGGAAATGCATTTCGCACATACCGGGTCCTTTGCTAGGGATTAGACCGTTGTTGATCATGAAGGCTTCCCACTGAGGTAATCCAAACAATAATCAACCGGCTTGTGTGGAGACTCGACTAATCAATACCCCACTAAAACCACCCTCCTCCCATGTGCCCCGCGCTTATGGCAGGAAAGGCGTGAGATACAAAACGTAGTTGCGCCCACACCGATCCTAGCGCACAAGTGCTTGAGAATGCCCCGGGAGAGGCAAACTCACTTCGTCAACAGGGGTGAAGACTCCTCTGCTCCCTAGATGCTAGAGGGCCCCTGCAGCGGTATTTCAGGGAGGGAGGTCATGCGCATACCTGCGCCTCCGGGCTCCCGACTGACGTCGGCGCCCGCGAGACGCATGCGCACTACCATCTCTCTCCCTATCTCGTTCCGACTTAATTTTGACCTTACAACTAATCTTAAATTATAAATATCGTATTAATTAATTTGAAACCGTACTACACGTTTTAGATTTTGCGGTTGGCATGACTCACTGGCTGGGGTGAAGGCTCTTGCATTACGGCATCTGGTTCCGTGGGTTCAATTTCTCCCTTATTGTTACTCTCTCCTTGACTCATATCTGTCTCTGCTATATCCTCTGGCCCTCGCTCTTGCGGGGCGTCATCCTCAGCCACGACAAATCAACACGACTCATTGTCTCTTCGGGTTATCAGAGGGCTAATTCCTACCTTGGAGAACGGATCAGTATGATGGAACAGCGAAGAAACCTAGCCAGACTTCTGGGCACTTTACCTATAGAAGACAATAACCTAGGCTCAGTATTCTACTTACAACATTAGTAGCTCACAACGCCCAAAATACTCAGCCGTTCCACAAGGCGACCGCGGTCGTTGTGGTCGTGGCGAAAACGTCACTAATGACGTCATCATTTTCCATCACACAACGCTCACAACGACCCATGTCAAGCGGTGGGTCGAATAGCCGTTCCACTTGGGTTTACGATTGTAACGCCGGCAAGCAAGTGGAACGGGAAAAATCGCGATCGTGAACGTTGTGAGTCTCAAATGGGATGTAAGCCTTAAAGTCAAATACATTTGAATAGATAACAATAATTAACAAAAGACACTCATTGTCAGGTTTTCACGAATAAGCTATTATCTTCTATACTACTGTTACAAATTTGTAGGATGTAAATTCGAAAATGCTGTTGAAATTAGCACAAAGTTTATTAGAAGTACACACACGTAATTCACAGTTCTTAGAAGTATAGCCGAATACAACAAAAGCACACCGTAGGGCAGAAAATCGTCATCACATAACTCGCTCAAAGTTCGTCGTTATAAGATACTCGCTCCGAAAGTGCACTGGTAACGCCTTTTTCGCAGTCAGAACACGACTGATGCATTTCCCGACTGACCGAGCCTCATCCTTCAGCCTTCTGGCAACACGCCGCCCACTGGTTCTTGAAATGGACAAACAACTTTCGCTTCATCTACTTTCATTAACCTCTTCGTATATGCACGTTTACATTCAATAATATATATTTATTTCAGATGTGCGCTTGATAATTGTCAGCCTCTATAAATTGACTGGTCAAGATAATTTGGAGGACGTACAGAAGGTCTTCGTAGAACTTTTCGGATCTGATAGTAAGTTTCTTAATATTTTATCACTTCTATCTTCTTTATCAGTACAGTTTTTTTATTGCATGAGTTACGATACAACACAGTTGTATGATATAAACATAGTTCTACGATACAAACATAGTTGTACGATACAAACATAGTTGTACAATACAAACATAGTTGTACGATACAAACATAGTTGTACAATACAAACATAGTTGTACGATACAAACATAGTTGTACGATACAAACATAGTTGTACGATAAAATGGCGGTAAAGGCTTGTAATATTTATAAGTGAAAACTCACGAAATAAATGTTCTAAATGTTAGTAACTTTTAGTACGTCTCGTCATTACTATACCAATAATAATATTCTTCTTTCCCCTTAATGTATCTTTGTCTTACTGAGCAGCCCTATTTGCTACAACTCCATTAATTCTTCGAAAAATAATTCTGTAAGATACTACTGTATAAAACTTTATAAAAAAAAGAACTTGACATATAAATAGAATAAGAAATATAAAGAACAATATTTAGCTAATCGTGTTGCTGGGGAGTTTCTTGCCGCTTCTTCTCCTTAATAACTTGTATGACCTTCAAAAAGTGTTCTCCGATGGAATTTATTTTGAATACAAACTTTTGGAACTGAATTTGAATTTGAATATTCATTTCGACTAACGCAAATTTTAGTAATGGTAATATTATTATTATTATTATTATTTTTTCAACTATTATGCCGCCGCGACTACATCGAGAAGATATTGAGGATTTAGTGAAATCAAATCAAATCAAATAATTTATTACACAAAAACATGGTAGTTATACAAATAGGTCTTGTTATTGTATAATGTTCACATGTTTTTTGCCAGTTCGGTGTACAATTTTTCGAAACTTTTATTATACAAGGTGTTTCAGCAAACGGAACACCTACTTAAATGGGTGAAAGGGCATAACACTAGCCTACAGTTACAAAAAGGAGAAAAATCTTGAAAATTTAGATTTATGATCGTTTAAACTTTCACTTCTTATCACCATAATTTCGAATAAAACCAGTTGGAACATGTACAGTAAAAGATTTTAAATCGAACTTATTGTTTTCTTTTCAAATTTTTTCATCCGGTATTGAAAAAACGGATGAAAACTAACTTCAGCAGCGACGTAGTTTAGATAGGATCCCCTTAATGTTTACAAATCGTTGAGGTCACGAACTGTCAGATGAACTTTATAAAAAACGCCGACTATCGGTAAGCCGGATGCGCGGTTGCTTTGTCGGCGTGGTTCTGTTTGGGGGCATTATTATAGGGCAATGAAATACTTACAAAATGTTTTATGCAAAGTTTAATCATTCTTAGTGTACAATGTTAAGGAGAAGCACTACTAAAATATTTTTTTTCCTGTATCTTTGTTATTATTAAATAATAAAATTGTAATGCATCTTAATTAAGATATATTCCCGGTATACTATAACGGTTTCAAGCAGGTGTTCCGTATGCTGAAACACCCTGTATAGATATATACTTATATAAAAAATGTAAATCGGTTTCTGTATAAGGAGCTAAATTTGTTATGGTACATTTATGAACGATTTTTTGATTCAAAGCTAAAAGGCCTAAAGTGAATCCTTAATTAAATCATTTACCAGCCTTGTTTTCTCTATTATATAAACTTGAATCATATTTACTAACTTAAAAAATACAATTAAAAATAAACTAAGTTATAAATTTATTATTGTAATGATTAATGTAAATGTGCAACGCCACATTTACATTAATTTTGTCAAGGGGCCTCTACGTGTTGGCTTTCCCATGGCCCCACGCAAGCCCTCCAAAAGTCGGACCATTTTTATGGCCCGTGGTCTTCATTCAAAGACATACATGAATATAATTATTAATTAAGGTACAGAACCAGAGTCTGTACTTGTAATTTTAATTAAAGAAAACATTTCTTGGGTCGTTTCGGTCTTATGCCAAAAGGAAGGTTTGTCGGATATAACTGAAAATCTGAAAAGCGTACAAATTCTCAAAATATGCTCTGTGTATAATAATGTATAAGGAATGTAATTAGGTCGCTGTACAGTTTGTACACTTGCGCTTGCTTGTTATGGTGGATGCTGGCAGTAGTTGGTGGAGTGCTGGTGCTTACAGTTCGCGATCAGCTTCCTTGCGTAGCGGTCACGAATGCGCTCCTCACATCTATCTAATACAATTTTTCGCGCTTTTTTACCTGGAAAAGCGATAAATTGTTAGTTCTGTGTACAGGTGATAGTGTACTAGTGTTTGTTCGTTTAATTTGCGGAAAGCAGTTTTGGCCGGTGAATTTCTCTCTCCGCTTGCTAGTGTCGTGCGCAAAATCAGTTGCGCGCGCTTTTGTAACGGTTTTTGTGTGTGTAGTGTTTTCGCGCGCCTTTCTGGTCTCTCTCGGGTCAGGGCCTCCAGTAATGGACGGCCCGCCGAGTGTCCCGCGCAAGCGGGATCACAGCGGCTCCAACAATGGATGGGCCATGAAAGAGATAGGGAGACGCAAATCTCTCAAAATATGCATCGGTGGTGTAAGGAGAGCGCGACGAATCCCGCCGCGCCCAGGGTTCCCGCCATGCGTGCCGCGCGCAAGAGCGCGGCACAAATGTAGGTAGGAGGTGGTGCTCGCCGCGAACTCGGCCGTTCTCATGGCCGTGAGCGCGGCGAAATCGTAGAGAATGTCTACAGGGCGCAAACGCCACCTGCACGGGCTTCACCTGTGCAGGGGCCAAGCGCCTTCGTGGACCACGTAGGTCGCTGTACGACGGTGTCGTTGCCCTCGGCATCGGCTTGCGCACCGGCTTCACCCGTGCGCAGCACTTGCGTCTTCTTTCCCTACTGGGACTGTCGCCGCCACCGCTTCGTCCAGCTTCGTCCCCGAGTTGTTGGGACCGCAGCGCCGACTCGGAAAGCACATCGGGTGCTTCCACGCCGGCGCGGGCGCGATCGCCGCTGCGTCGCACGGGCGACGGCGAGCGTGCTCGCGGGTGCGGAGGCCTACCTCCGCACCGAAGGGGGGAAAAGGGTCGCAAGGCCAGGAAGGCCACTGCTGCCAAACTGGCCGCGGCTAGCCAGTGCGCCGCGCTGATAGGGGAGTACGTGTGCTCGGCCCTGGGAGCTCCGCCTAGCGGCGAGCGCCCAGGTCGCCGACATCCTCCCAGGTCGCCCAGACGTCGGGCAACCTGAAGGGCGCATACGTGCGCCGACTGAAGGAGGCTGCGACCCGGCTGTCGGACATAGTCGACACGCTGGTGACGCGGAATCCAGAGTCGGAAGCCTGGAGACTCGGCAACGAGAACTCCAGGCTGCGCGCCGAAGCTCGGCGCCTTGCGGGAGGAGAACCTCTCCTACCGCAAGGAGTTCGAGCAGATGCGGAAGGCCATGAAGGCCCCCGCTGCGGATGCGGCCCCGGTTCCCGCTGTAACGGCGGAGCCGGGTCCCGTGCCCGCTAAGCGGAAGGCCAAGGCCGCCGCGGCGGAAAAGTCCCGGCCCCCGAGCCGGTTCATATCTCCGCCGCGGTCCCCAGAACGGTTCCGGCTACCGCCGCTGTGGCGGAGCCGGTTCCTACACCAACCGCTGCGCACACCGGTGTGGATTATGATATGCTCACGCATATCATCGCCCGCACGGTGGGCGCGATGTTGGACGCTCGGCTTGCCGGATTGATTGCGAGCGGCTGCCGCCCGCGCCAATTCTTCGCCCGCCGCTTGCGGCGGACAGGAAAAAGGCCGCGGAGACACAACCGCTGCCTAAAACGGCGGGAGCTGCCGCCGCCGCCCGCCGGGCCCCGGGGAAGTAATTCCCCGGTACCGATGGAGGTGGTGGTAGCCCCGTCGTAGGGGTGGCGGACTCCCCACCGCCACCCCCTCCCCAAGAAGAAGGTGAAGAGGGGAGTAAAGCAGAGGGCGAAGAAGCTGCGCCGAGCCGCAGCTCTCGCCGCCGCCTCTGCTCCGGCGCCTAAGCCTGGGCCACCGGCCCCAAGCCGGCCCCCAGACTCATGGCTAAACCCGCGGCCGCGACACCGGCCGTCGCGGCACCCCGCCGTCGCGGCACGCGCCGTCGCGGCACCTGCCGTCGCGCCACCATCGGCTGCGGTGGCCCCTGCCCCCGCCCCCGTTCCGAGGGGGCGTGGTCCACGGTCGTCCGAAGGAAGAAGGGCAGGGCGGGGGCGGAAACGCCCCGCCCCCTCCTCGGCGCAAGCACCGGCTTCGCCATCGGGGCGGAAACCGGCGCGCAAGCCACGGGCTACGAAGCCCGTGGTATTTCAGGAGCCGAGATCGGCAGCAATTATCATTAAGTTGCTGCCGGAATCGGCCAAAAACGGTATTGGCTACCGGGAGGTCTTCGCGAAGGCCGCCTCGGTGGTCAATATCACCGAGCTAGGCCTCAGAGAGGGGCTGAAAGTGACGCGGACCGCCCGGGACGCTCGACTCCTGGACTTCCCCAGGACCCGAGAGCGCGACTAGGGCGAACCGCGTCGCCGAGGCCCTTCGAGGGCGCGCTCAAGGATGGCCGAAGTCATCCGCCCCGTAAAGCGTGGGGAGCTTTACGTCTCAGGGCTGGATGAGTCGGCCACAGTAGATGGGCTTCGCAGTGCCATCGCCAGCGTGGGCAACTGCCTGCGCGACGATGTTAAGGCGAGGCACATCGGCATAGGACCTGGGGGATGGGCGCATCATACGTGATGTGCCCCGTCTCTGCAGCCAAAGCCATCGCCGAGCGGGGCCACCTTTTGGTGGGCTTCACCTCGGCGAAGGTGGAGGCTCTGGAAGCCCGGCCCATACGTTGTTACCGTTGTTTCAACGTCGGCCACGGCACCCAGACTTGCCCGGACTCGTGCCCGGACCGGACCGGCTTGTGTCTCCGCTGCGGTAAGAGCGGACACAAGCAGCCGGACTGCACAGCCCGCGACCCCCACTGCGCCGTCTGCGCGGCGGGGGGCAAACGCGCTACCCACCCGACGTTGGCGAGGCACTGCCAGCCCCATACGTCAAGGGTAAATTCGTCCACCCGAGGGCGAATAAACGACCGGCGAGTGGAAGGGGGGTACCTATGGACACCTAAATGCCCAGTACACCCTTAACACTCTTCCAAGCTAATGTTAACCACTCCCCCGACGCCCAGGACTTGTGCCTGCAGGCGATGGCGGAGTGGCAAGCAAACTTGGCCGTAATAAGCGAACCTTATTACGTACCCCAGCCAGGAACTGGGTGGGGATCTCGATGATGTGGTGGCCGTGGTCGCCAGAGCCGGATCTGGCACACCGCTCACCAGTCTCGAAAGAGGAAAGGGCTACGCGGTGGCGGAAAGCGGAGGTTACGTCATCATAGGCGTGTACCTCACGCGCAGCCGCCCCTGGCGGAGTACGAGCTCGCCTTGGACTCCATTAGGGCAGCCGTCGGCAGACTAGCGCCGAAGACGATATTCGTCCTAGGCGACTTCAATGCCAAGCACCAATCCTGGGGAAACGCGATTACCGATGTTAGGGGACGGACGGTTGAAGACTGGGCGCTTCAATCCAACCTGTCCATCCTGAACCAGGGGTCGGTCCAGACCTGCGTACGTGCGCGGGGTGGATCGATCATCGACTTGTCATTCGCCACACATGCGGCCGCCCGCAGAGTGGTAGGATGGAGAGTGCTGGAGGAGGTGGAGACTCTGTCTGATCACTTGTACATCAGATTCGAGCTCTCCCCTCGCCTAGCGCTAACCCTGTTCAGGGCCCCTCCCGGCTCCCGCGCTGGGCTCTTACCAAGCTCGACGCGGAGCAGGCCGAGGAGAGGGCCATCATCGAATGCTGGACCTATCCAGCCGACCTGGGAATCTGGAGGCGCAGGCTGAGCACATGCGCAAATCCCTCAAAAGGATTTGCGACGCTGCTATGCCTCGAGCCAAACGACCGCCGCCGCGTACATCGGTCCACTGGTGGACTGAGGAGCTGGCTGAACTGCGGAGGGCAGTCCGCAGAATCAGCCACAGGCTCAAACGCAGCAGAGCGCGTCGTCCTCCAGACTATGTTGAGGAGAATGGACTCGTGGGGAGTTCAGAGAGGCCAGAAAGGCCCTTTCGATCGCAATTTTGCGAGCGAAAGCCCGGGCTCGGGAGGAGCTCCTCGAGACACTGGACCGGGACCCTTGGGGCGTCCGTACCGTGCGGCCCGCAACACGTTGCGGCCCTGCACCTCCACGGCTACGGAAACGCTCGAACCCGAGGTCCTCCGGTCGGTTATCGATGGGCTCTTCCCGGATCCGGGGATCTTCACTCCCCCGATATGGGTCCAATCATTCCCGACACCTCGGAGGTGGAGCCTCACTCCATCACCGAGGAAGAGTTAGACGTCGCCCTGGACCGGCTCCGGGGCAGGAAGACGGCTCCGGGACCCGACGGGGTTCCGGGTCGGCTCCTCTTCCTGGCTGCCAAACACCTACGCGGCCAGCTGCGGGAACTGTTCGATGCCTGTATTCGCGCAGGCCAGTTCCCGTCGCAATGGAAGGAGGGCCGATTATGCCTGATTCCCAAGGGAGGCCGTCCTCCCAACGATCCGTCCGCCTACAGGCCCATAGTGTTGCTTAACGAGGTCGCCAAGGTCTTCGAGAAGATCTTAGCGGAACGCCTCGTTAAGCATCTCGATACTGTGGAGCCGGGGCTAGCACAGACGCAGTTCGGGTTTCGGCGGAGGCGCTCCACGTTGGACGCCTTCGAGACACTGCGATCTGTAACGGACGACGCAGTCCAAGCAAAGGATACTGTCCTGGCAGTTTCGCTAGACATAGCGAACGCCTTTAACAGCCTCCCACACGAGACGATCAGGAGGGCTTCGTGCACACGGAGTCCCCCGTACCTCACGAGGCTGTTGGGCGCGTACCTCCAGGACAGATACATCCTTTGGGAGGGCGGCGAGTCCGAGAATCGCGCGATAGGTCGGCGACGCGTCGCGTGCGGCGTCCCACAGGATCGGTCCTCGGGCCGGTTCTTTGGAACGTCGGTTATGACTGGATCCTTCGGGTTCCGGTCCTGCCCGGAATAGGGCTAATCTGCTTTGCGGATGACACCCTACTCACGGCACGCGCTGCGTCATTCGCGGAATCCGTGGACCTTGCCAACGCCGGGCTGGCGATCGTGGTCCGAAGAATAGGTAGGCTGGGCTTGAAGGTCTCCCCGCGAAAACGGAGGCCATCATGTTCCATAGGCGGTTTCGTAACCCCCGCGGACTTGTCCGTTACAGTCCAAGGGTGGACATTCGTGTAGGCCCCAGATGAAATATCTGGGGCTAATTCTTGATGGGAAATGGCTGTTCAAAGCGCACTTTGAGCAGCTAGTTCCCAAGCTCGTGAGTCCGCAGGCGCCCTCTCTCGGCTTCTTCCCAACGTGGGGGGACCGGGGGGACGACTAGGAAACTCTACATGGGCATCCTTAGGAGTATGGCCCTGTACGGTGCACCCGTATGGTCCACTGCACTTCACCGCCATAATAGGACTTTGTTGTGCCGCGCACAACGGGTCCTGGCGGTGAGGACCATCCGAGGATACCGTACAGTGTCGTGGACGGCGTCGACACTTTTGGCAGGCGATCCGCCCTGGCCTCTCCAGGCGGACGTGATAGCCAAAGTTCGGCGCTCCCGACAGGATGCCCTCGCCCGTGGCCTGGTCTATGGCCAGGCCGAACTCCAGGTGATCAGGACGCGGGAAACCGCGGCCATGATCAAGCTTGGTCAGTAGAGTTGGAAAACCCTGTTGCTGGCATTGACACGGTGGAGGCGGTTCGACCGCAGCTGTTGCGATGGCTCTCGCGGAAACGCGGGACCCTGACCTTCAGAATGACACAGATACTTACCGGGCACGGCTGCTTCGATAAGTATCTGTGTCAGATTGCGGGCTGCTTGCCTTCACCCCAATGCCGCCAATGTGGCGCGCTAGACACGGCGTTACACACGCTAGTCGAGTGCGCAGCATGGGCACCTCAGAGGTTTGAACTCGAGACACTTGTAGGACCGATCGAATCGCTGGGCGATCTGGTGCAAGCCATGCTGCACAGCGACGATTGGTGGGTGGGTGCGGCCAATTTCTGCGAGGCGGTAGTGTCTCATAAGGAGGCCGCGGAACGAGATAGGGAGAGATGGTAGTGCGCATGCGTCTCGCGGGCGCCGACGTCAGTTGGGAGCCCGGAGGCGCAGGTATGCGCATGACCTCCCTCCCTGAAATACCGCTGCAGGGGCCCTCTAGCATCTAGGGAGCAGAGAGTCTTCACCCCTGTTGACGAAGTGAGTTTGCCTCTCCCGGGGCATTCTCAAGCACTTGTGCGCTAGGATCGGTGTGGGCGTAACTACGTTCTGTATCTCACGCCTTTCCTGCCATAAGCGCGGGGCACATGGGAGGAGGGTGGTTTTAGTGGGGTATTGATTAGTCGAGTCTCCACACAAGCCGGTTGATTATTGTTTGGATTGCCTCAGTGGAAAGCCTCCATGATCAACAACGGTCTAATCCTAGCAAAGGACCCGGTATGTGCGAAATGCATTTCCCCCGCCTTAAAAAAAAAAAAAAAAAAAAAAAAAAGTGCTGGTGCTTACTTGTAGTAGGATGAAGAAAATACACCTTGTTGTCAGGGATTTATTCTCGTAGTACTTGGGCTTGGATGCTGATCCCTGGGTTCAACTTAGTGGTAGTTGAAGTCTTATGTTACGACTAATAGCAGCTCGTAACGACTTGATTGCAACTTGTTAGCAACTCACTCACAAAGTATTTGTGAGCATTATTTGTACTAATGTTATAATATTAAAGAAGCCTAAAGTAGGCCGCAGCGTCAGCAAAATGCTGTACGTTGAACCGTATAGTCGCTATTTTTCCAAATAAAGTATTTCTTTTTCTCTTTCTTCTCAATTTTTTTCAGTCAGTTGGCCAATAATTCTTTAATAATACATTACAGATATCATATCAGCTATACACGATATCAACAAGGCGGCCAAGAACTTAGATGTTCTCTACTTCTTGTTTTCTCTTCTCGAAGTGACGCAAACAAAGACAATCCAGGAGGCTTGTATGGCCATCAGGAAACTCACCATACGACAAAGTAAGTATTGTAACCTAGGTCATAACTAAAACATTAGGTATAACCTGATCATAACGTCTAGAATTTTTTTTTGCTTTCGGGCAACATTCTATTTTATCTGTAGTCAAGGTCAGTGAATCATAAACAAAGCAAATTTATCTATGTTATTTTAATTTTAACGTTGTTGCGAGGGAGTTTTTAAAGCGCGACCTGAAAGGAAATATTGTGCTGTGCATTTTTATTTTCTAAAAATGTGTAAAATTGCTCTAAAATGAACAATAGTTGTAGGATATTGATAGTTTTTGAGTAGTAATTATGTGTTTTGTGAGGAATGTGAACTGTATAGTCAAATGTGGCCTTTTGAGGTGTCAAAAGAACTCCGTTGAATGGCACCAGCTGATACAGTTCAGCTGTACTACACATAGACATAAGAAAATGAAGAAACTACATTTTAATCTAAAATCTGGCTTAAAAGGCTAGCTGCCAAGCCATAAACCTAAATAAATAAAAATCATAAACACTGCGAATTTATCCATGTTATTTTAACGTTGATGCGAGTTTAAAATCCGCTAATAAATAACTAAATATGCATGTAATAATACCAAGTTTCACGTGAGCAGTGTTAAAGTTTACCAAGGATGTCTAGTGGAATTTGAAGTAAATAAATTTTCCCTAGATTTCGACGACATTTACCAAAGAACAACCGAAATAACAGGTTTATAATGTTTTAGTTCAGCTTTTTGTAATCAAATAATTGTTCTGTTAACTATTACAAGGTGTTAAATAAAGCTCTTGCTTACAAAATTATAGTCATTATTATTAAAGTAAACAGGTTATGTTGACAAAATATGTACGTCGTAACTAAAGCAACTTGATACTTGCACGATGTCCGATGTCGTACTGAAAATCACTAGTAAGTATCAAAATTACTCTTGACCTAATATTAGAGTTGCTAGAGTTTAGACAAATTTACGAAAGTGGTACCTGTATTATTTTTTACTTTTTTGCCACCCTATACGTCTACATATTTGTCAAAAAATGTATATCAATACCTTACGAAGCCTCTTTTAATATATAATCTATACAAATAAAAATGAATCGTAGAAATGTATGTACGCGCATAACTTGAGAACAACTCCTCGGATGATTTTAATTCAAAATTGGAACCGGTAGATGGCGCTGAGATCTAGTCCTAAGACCCTGGACCGATTTTGATGATTCTTTTGTGTTGTTTGATGGGATTGATTTGGATGGTTTAGATTTCTTAAGAATTAGATTCACAATTGAAATCACAATCGAATTCTATATTCTCATTTTCTTAAGGCAGGCCAATGTCTGCCCGGGCCGCTAGTAATAAATAATAACAGCCGATAAATTTCCCACTGCTGGGCTCTTGCCTCCCACTATAGGGGAACGGACAGTATGCCCGCCACGCTTGTCCAAGGCCGCTTGGCAGGTTTGTCACATCGGTTATCTCGATGTGAAGATTTCATCACGATGTTTTCCTTCGCCGTTGTTAGCACGTGGTAATTGTAGCAATATGCATATTAGCTCAGAAAACTGCCTAAGTGGTGCATGCGTTCCGGCCAGGATTCGAACCCGTGCCCTTTGAGTTGGGGACGAGCTTGAGCATTTTTATATTTCAAATCCAAAGACAAATTACAAAAAGTGAAACTATAAAGGCTTTAGTTTTGTAATAAAACTACGTTTTAACGGTTGAAGGCCGGTTATTTATTTGATTTTTATTATTAGTTTTAATTTTGTTTATGGTTATTACTTACTCTATGCGAGCCTAATCTAATTCCCCACCGCTTCGGAACGTGTTGTGGCTTTAATAGAAGAAGCGGCGCAAGAAACTCTTCAGCAAACATGTCTAGTTCTAATAATTTTATATAATAGGCTAAATAAAACTTTCACGATATTCATTGACACTTGACATCTTTGTCTTCCGAGATCACGGCTACTGAAAAGTGATCGAAATGTCGGAATAATAAAAATCAAATAAATTGCCACGCTCAAAACCGTTTAAACGCAGTTTTCTTATTGCTTACATCAAATGAATATTTTTGACTTTAAAACACTACACAAATTGTCCTTATAAGCTACACTATGGATTGGTGTAATAATACAGTATGTGATAATTTAAATGGCAGTAAATTAGATTAGGCTCCCATAGAGTAAATATTAACCAGAAACAAAAATTAGAGCTACATAATTAAAATCAACAAGTTGGGGATAGGCTAAATAAAAATTAACATTACAAGAAGCGGCGCAAGAAACTCTTCGACACGTGTATATAGCTCATCCCCTCCTCTGGTCTAGCAGATTACCCTAAGCCCTAATACAACATTGCAACGGTAACAATGTTACGAGTTGCGGGCCTCGAATTAAAATGCCGTTGGAATTATTATACAGTTTATTAGAACTATACAAACACATATAACACAGGTATAAATATAACCGAACACAACAAATCCAAGCGTAATGCAGTAGGTCGTAATTCAATGAAACGCGCAAAGTCCGTCACTATTAGATTATAAATTGTACATACGTCACGCCTTGATCGTGGTTCTCGCTCAACTGACCCCTTTCTCCATCAGGCCGTCGTTTTATACTTCACAAATGCAAAATGTGCCCGCCCGACAAGATCGACACAATTTTCTAGAATTAGCTTGTAATCGTAATCCGTAACACCTGGCTAACGATGCTAATGAGCTAGTACAATAGAACAATAGACTGATCTCCACAATAACTTAGAAACGTATGCCAATAAATAAGTGAACAAAAGTAGACGATCATAAAACGATTATAATTATTTCAAATGCCGACAGGTAATAAAATGTACTTTTACAGATTTGTACGTGGAATTTGTCTTTGTCGGGGCCTAGGTTGTAACAATAATTTCAAATCAATCAACCTACTATATAGGTACCTGTTTTGATATATAATTTCAGTGTCAGTGCTGGAGATATTGGAGAGAATGCACACTTATTCCGGCCTTGACAGCATCATTAACTTCTTCAAGAAACTTCTCATCTTCACTGGGACCAAATGTAAGTTTTAACTTACCTAGGAGGGTTTTTAAGATTTTTGCTTCCCGTTATGAAAGAAGTTTTTTCATGGATGTATAGGTTTGCGTTTGACCACTGTCTCACCTGATGTTGAGTGATGACGTAATCTAGGATGGAGCACGCTTACCTAGAAGATACCTATTCACTCCTGACTTGAAGACTTCAAGATTGTATCTGTCAGGAGAAACAGACTCCGGCGAATTATTCCACTCTTCGGCAGTGCGCACCAGAAAAGATGAAGTGAAACGCTTGGTTCTGACTGGTGGTGTTTCCACCACATACTGTGGCGCAAACCGGTGCGTCTGGTTGTCCGATGGTAAAATGGGGATAGAGGAATCAGCTCGTGGAATTCTAAGGAACACTTCCCGAAATGTATCCGTTAGAAGTCAGTTAGCCCTACAACCTTGGGTCTATGCTCTGGACTCTGAATTCAAGCATAAAAGAGACGGTTATTGCCGACTAGCTTCCTGGCTCTTTTCTCAAAATAAATCACACATTTTTTAAATGTTTTTGGTTATCCATATCAGCCCCAATTCTCGAATATTTTCGAGGGGGACAAAAACTGAAAAATGCCGCCACCTATATTTTTATCTTAACCGTCACCATCATTTCAGCCATTAGTAGCCCACTGATGGACACGCGTGCGTCTGTGCTATTTACCCTATGCGTAGGCGCCTTGCGAAATGTAACATTTATGTGCTTAAACTACTGGAAGTCTCAGCGGTCAAAAGCGGTCCGTTAAAGACGAGAAGTTTGATTTTGCCGCCCTCTAAATTGGCCACCTGGGGCTGAAGAATAAAGTTTTTACTTAGCAATCTGCATACCCTAGATAGCCTTTGCGAAGTCTTCGGCAACGTTAAGGAGCTGGTTAACTTCTTGGAGAAGCTGGGCTGGATGGAGTATAACCCCTGATCCACCCTCACACGCAAAATAGACGCTATGTTGTCGAGTTGCGAAATCCGTCCGCTTGCAGAAGAAGAAGCCTTTGCTTTTTGCCGCCCTTTAAATTGGCTGACTTGCCCTCCCCCCTCTCTAGATTCAGCCCTGATCCAAATGATGCAAGAGCTACGTAGAATGCTCCTCCCCTCTAAAGGGAAGATCCAGCCGAGGCTAATGTTTTGCCTGGCAAGCCTAGAAGCTAGAATATTTTTTATTGCACGAGTTCAGGAGACAGGCAGACGGTCTTCCTAATGGAAAGCGGTTACCTCCTACAAATGCGCTGCTGCTCTCTAAAGGAAGACTGGGACCTGACCACTAATGCTGGAACACAAATCAAGGTGACGGCCTCTGTGGTTGAGCGGGCTAAGCCGTTGCCGGCCTACCTAACTGCAACGCAGAGGCTCCGGGTTCGATTCCTGGTATAGTAAATTTCGGAAACGTATTTTCTCCGTTATCTACTATGGTCTGGGTGTCTGGGATCGGCCCCAGAGTGGTACATTGTATATTACCCATAACACAAGCGTAAATTGCTTGATTTGGGGATATACAATATGTGTGTTTGTCTGCCGATTATTATTATAAGGCTGTTAAGGCGGCATACTCTAGATCAGGGATGGTAGCCATCCAGTCGGGCTGTTACCCCTACCACCTGGCTGTGGGTTGTTTTGTCGCCTCTTACGACAGGCCACCCCAACGCAGGAAATCGTATTGTTTCCCCGTTCCTCTACGTATTTATAGATAGTACAAATATATTAAGCCTCGTAATAAAACATGATTCTATGACATCTTTGTTTCAGCTGTCACAGAAGCATGGGATGTCATGAAAAGTGTCACATATATGACAGGTAAAGAAATTGTAACATTACTACCACATAACCGAGATACAAAGAATTTTAATTTCAGTAGTAGTAGTCGTAGTGGGTAACTCGAATATTCGAGTTCCAATCCTGGTTGTGGCAAATTCAAATTCATCTATTTGCTTAAAACATGGTACTAAATTTGAGGTGTCATAAGAATACGAGACTCATATCTTTTGCCTATATGAGGCGTGCAAATTTTGTATAAGATTATCAAAAAAATACACAATTATTACAAAATTAAAGCAAAAAAAAAAGCAGCTTTCTATATGTTACTGGCCGTGCATTTGCCTTACTTTCGGTTAAAATCGACATAAGATCCATACAAGTTGTGGCGGCGGCGCTGGATTTAGCAATAACAATGGACTGTATCGATTTTGTAGGAAAAGAAGTGCGGGGCAATTTAGATGGGAATGTGAGACTGAGCACGCACGTTGGTGACGCGTTATGGGATAATAGGAGTAATGGGGAACGCTCATTTGTTTGTTGGGTTTGCTGGTTCGTTTTTGAATTTAGCATTTTTCGTTACACGTTAATTTACTTCAAGCGGTGCCGTGTAGCGTCATTGACTTTGTTTCTTCCCATTGTGCGTCTCGTTCGCGCGAGTGTATTGGCGAATCGAACAGACAGGGAGAGAGGGCAATGAGAGGATACTTGTTTCTTTTCGCATTTACGTGTATATGGCGTCAACGTACGTACCTGATTAATGGTCATAAAATGCGGCTTCTCCCCACTTTCACTTCCTCTTCACAAATGCACTTGTATTTATTTAAATGGCGGTGCGAGTATGTTATATGTTATTTTTTATGTTACGTTATTGTATATATCTATGACTGTATATTATTTTATGTATGAATTAGTTCCCAATTCGATTCGCCGGAATACTCACATTCTTTCTTTTCTCTATAGTATTTTTTATTTGTTCCAAGTACTTCTGATTACTTTCGTGCTCTCATAATTCACGCCCTTCCACTAAACTTAAACCCCCCTGCGCCTAACTCAACTTTCTACAACAATTCTTTTGCCTTTAAGGTTATACAGCTTTGAAACGCGCTGCCTGTTGCTGCAATTATTAGATTAGGCTCCCATAGAGTAATTACTGACCATAAATTAAACTAAAAATAGATAATTAAAACAAACATGTTGGCGGTGGGCTAAATAAAAGTGTAACAATACTCATTGACACTTGACATAACCGAAAAATCGCAATAATAAGAAGCAAATAAATTACCGCGATTAAAACGTAGTTTTATATGACAACTTTTTTACTTAATAGATTATACTATAGCGTAGACAAGTATAATAATGATAATACAATAAAATAAGATAATGACATTGAAATTTTCAAATTTAATAGGTACTTTAACATGTTTTTAGATTATAAATTAGTACAATAGAAGAAACTTAACTAAACTAAATTATAAATAAATTAAACTAAAATTAAACTATAAAATCTAGTACCAGACCGCTGTCAGTTGGAAACGTGCCCAAAAGACTGGCCACATTACCTCGCAAAATGGCAACGCTAATGCGTTGCCCAAGGTATAAACCAGTCTTTTGGTCTCGATAAAGCTTTTGCGCCTCAGGCCCCCATGGTCCCAGGGTGTCGACCCCAAGAGCCGCAAATATAGAGCCGTTTTCGATGGCTGAGTATTTGCGGCGTATTAGGGCCTCCTGTTGTGCAGCAGCTGTGCCGGCAGACATGCTAGTGGCTGGAAGATGGGACGCTGCCAAAGTATGGACGCGAGACGCGTCCCATACTGAGAGGCGACCCATCTTCCAGGGCACCAATGACATACCATCGGGTCTCCTGCCATCATCGCGGCACAAGCCGTTCGGTTCTAGGACGGCGGGTACCCCGACGGATTTTGTCATTAAGTGTTGCATGACGTGAAATTCTGCCGACACTCGTGATACACGTTTTTAATAATTTTAACATTTTTTTAAATTTAATTGACATGTATACTTACTGAAATTAATTTGGGAACATTAGTGTAGGGTTATATAGCTTCAAGACATTTAGTTAATGTGAGTATTTGCACGTCATGTAAATGACAAAACACACTGGAAACTTTATATTATGTAATACCCTGTAATACCCATTCATGTACCCTATGTTTTTGGAAATAAAGATTGTTTGATTGATTATTATGTATACTAGTCGCGATAACTTCAGAAAATATTAAGCGATAATACGGCCTATTGTTGTTAATTTTTATTTCTATTAAATGTATATTTTAACACGCAATAAAGCATTCATTGATTGCTATGAGAAAATGTGTAGAGTGCTTTAATTATTGTGAATTTTTAATAATAGATAACAAAACGAAAATCTTCCTGTTCTAATTCATTTTCTGTCTCACACTAATTACTTTTGAAGCTTCCTTTTGAAATGTATCCTACGCTAAAGCAGCGCCACCATTATTATACGCCTTTTGAAAGACATTTTTTCAACACTGAGTTGGTACTCCTCACTGCTATCCTCCATTAAGTGAATGAATAATAAAATATAGGAACCGGTCATCGGAGTCTGTCCAGCAAAGATATTACAATATACTTCGTTATATATACATACGTTATGTATATATACTTATATATAAACACTTAGATATAAACCCGTTTTAGCAACAAACTCGCTTTCGTATGTACCGGTTGTGTTATTGCTAACATATACCTCAAAAACACCATGCTATAAATTGTCCTAGAAGTACCAAACCGTGTAGTCACCCTATTAGAGTAGGACGCACACTATGAAAGCGCTATCTTGCTCGGTTCGTTTTTCATTCATGAGTGCGCAATCTAGTTCATTTATAATATCTTTGCTGTCCAGCGAGTGGTGTCACGTGCTATTTGTAATTATTCAGATTCATCTTAAGTCAACACTCATATCTGTCAAACGGATGGTCTTAAACAACTCTTCCCGTATTGTTTTTGTGGAATAGTTTCGATAAGCAATGGCTAAACCCAAACCAAGTATAGTTTACATTAATATAAAAACACAAAAGTACCAAACAGGTTTTCGTTTTAAGTATATTCAGTGTTGCCAGTTGAAGATTTTTTAATTCGATAATTTATGACTCGCTGGTCAGACTAGTATCTGATTTTATGTTTATTTGTCTTCAAAGGTATACAAATCCCTATTTTTTTTTATTAGATTTTAAATTATGTACAATTTCCTAATAAAAAAATTACAAATGCATAAGTGCCAAACCGCTTGATGGCAACGCCGTTGCATTCCCCCATCTACAGGCCAGCCTTTTGGTTACGTGAGACTTCTATCAAATTCCTAATAATATACGTTACTTGCAGATATATTCTTCTTTTTTGGAAACGGTGTCGAAATACACCGAGGCCGATGTGATTGTCTTCATCGAGACCATTGTACGCATCACCAATTCGGCAAACTTCAGCATGGCTGCTGCTATGCTCACCAGAATATGCAATAAACGTAGTAAGTGTTCCCTACATAATACGCAGCTCCTTTACCTGCAAATGTTGCTGATAAGTAAAAATACAACGGCACATGATATCTTCTTACGGCCTTATTCATAGACAGCGTGAGTTAAGTTTGAACGCATCTTTAAGAGCAATAAAGAAGCGTTCAAACTTATTATAAAGCTCTGTATATGTTAACACTAGCTGATGCCCGCGACTTTGTCTGCGTAGTTAAAGTTTTTTTAACTATCCCACGGAAACTCTATAATTTTTATGGATCAAAAGTATCCTATATGTTGACCAGGAATATAAGCTACCACCATACAAAATTTCATTTAAATCGGTTCAGTGGTTTCGGAGGTTAGCCCGTACAAACAGACAGACAAACAGAGGAACTTAAAATTTTAAAAAAGATCTAATTAGTTCTATTTCACTTCTTACATCCCCCTGACTCGGTTTTTAGCATTTTTTTTTCATTGTACAGAAATTCGACTTCTACAGTTCGGTCGGTGGTTTTGTCTTTGTCACTGTCACACCGCAAGAAGCTGCAAACTTCATTCCTATATTTAGTTGGCGTGTGAGCTACTCGCGGCGCTGCTGCATCTGCGCATGCGCGAGTAGAGGTTGTTGTCCCCTTTATACGACACGACCGATGATGCCTGACGAACAACGATATTTGATCGTAAGGTTGGGTCGTATCGATATATACTTATATTTAATATTTATTGACTTAGATATATTACATAATTGTGTGTATGTGAATAATGTATAACAAATTTAATTATATATATATGATATATGGGTGAGTTTGTGCATGAAAGTGTGTGTGTGTTATGTAATACACCCATATATATAAAATAAAATGAATAAGGCCGTAAGGAATTAGTAACTTACCATCATCGGGTGCCAAGCCATTAACACTATTATATCTATGATTACAGGTGTCATGGTTGTTATACAGAGAATATACGAAATAACTGGAATGGGTAAGCATCATATAATTATTATATTAACTAGTAGATTATCATAATAAGAGGAATAGAGAAAATTGTTGGCAAGTACCACGTGTTTGGGATCCGATCATTAAAACTGTTAAGACCCAAACCCAACAAAAAACAAGTGCCAGACCTCAGGACACTGTGAGCTCTTTCTGCGTGCACCGGAACATAGCCCGACTTGATTGATAGTTTTCTTTTTGCGGACGACTTTATTTATGTAAAAGTTACAACAAAACAATACAACACAAACAAAGGTAATTTTCGAAGCACAGACGAAGACGTCCCACAGTGTGGAAGCGTTTGGGTATTAATATATTATTAGTTACAATCCCTAAGAATGTCCCACGCAGTGGTAGCAAAGCCTGGAAGCCGTAGGAACTTATTTAAATGCATACCACTCTCTAACTACTGAATTGTATAAAGACAATTATTATAAATTGAAATTAAATAATTAAAATGAAATAGTTGGGGGTAGGCCGACTCTAAAATATATATATATATAAGTCTGTGAGTGTATGTGTTGTGTGTATGTGTATGTATGTATGTGTGTGTGTGTTCAGCCTTAACTTTCCGAATGGAAATCAAATTTCTTTTTGCGTTTAATTGTATATAGTTTATAGTTTACCTCGTATATATTTTATAGCTTGTAAGTGTATATGTACACTACCATATATTGTTATACTATTTGTTAAATGTTAAAATTGAGTAATTACTTGCTCTAATGGAATTCACTGTTGTGGACCCGCTGAAGTCGATATGGACCACTTTTGGTATCCATGGTATATATAGATAACGTATTATTTTATTTTCCAGATGTGGTCAAATTCTTCGAGCTAATTATAACCATAAGCAAACGCTTCTGTGAGTATTACACGTACAAACTGTTACAAAATGAATCCTTGTTCACTGGATAATTTTGCCACAAGTACACATTGGCATCATTCATCACAAACAACGAATCCTTAGCCACATCCGCTTGAAACAATCACTAACACTAGCGTTATACCAAGTGTAACAGGGACATAATAAGGACGCGGACGCATCTCACAATATATATTTTGTTTAAATTTATTGATGCACAAAACAAATTACAACCGTAGAAATTAAAATATTAAATTAGTAACTAAACAAATCTGGATTGCAATCCAAGACAGGTGCATACAGAAAAAAAAAACATTCATCCGATCAGGTGTAAACACTTGTGTGTGTATATACATACACACACACACACACACACACACACACACACACACTCACTCACAAACACATACGTTGTTATCTAATTAGATGTATTGTATCATTAAACACTGGAAAGCATTGTTTAAGATTTTTTTTTAATAATTAGCGATATTTGGAGAAGCTGTTTTCAAATATATCAAGATTAGTGTTGTTACTTGCCAACTTATTATAATATGTTGCCATTCTCACAATAGGATTAAAGTAAGAGATGTTATGCTTTTGATCTTGAAGTGTAAAAAGATTAGTGCAATGTGATCTGCGAGCAGTATATCTGATATTAAAAGATATCTGTGAAATTAAATCACTTGAGCTTATTATATAATGTATAATTTTGTACAAACAAACTAAATCAAAGTATTTACGACGAATAGATAAAGATTCATCTCTATTCGTAATTAAGATTATTTCGACCTGGTTTTAAACGATGAGTTAATATCCTGAGACATTTTTTTTGTACTCTTTCAATATCATTATTATAACAATAATGGTCTAGAGTATGCCGCCATAACAACCTTGTGTTGTTCCGGTATCAGTTCCAGTCTCCTTTAAGAGAGCAGCAGCGCATTTGTAGTACCTTCGGCGTTGCAAGTGTCTATAGGCGACGGTAACCACTTTCCATCAAGTGGGCCGTCTGCCTGTCTGCTGAACTCCTGCAATAAAAAAAAAACAAAATTATAATATAATTCACTGATAAAAGAAATTTAATCTGTAATATTATAAAATTCTAAGCATGCCGTGTCTGTACATTGAAGCTATTTAAAAGAAACCAATTGGAATAGACTATATGAACGACTGAGAACACGATGCAATATTTTTTAGGATTTCTTGTCTGTTTGTTCGGGATTCACGTAATAACTACGGGGCCGATTTCCATGCGGTTTTCACTGATCGACAACTAATTCTTAGACTTAAACCCTGCGTTGCTTTTTATCCTGGGAATCCCACGGACTTTTTTCTGGGCATTATTAAAAATGGTTAGATTAGAAAAAATCGAATTCCAATGTGATTTTTTACTGATCGATAGCAAATTTAATCTAATAAATTGTGTGATTTTTATCCCGGGAATCCCGTTGGAATTTTTCCGGGAGCGGTTTCAAGTTGTTCGCGGTTGCGTAAAAATTAGCTTTTTCCGACACTGTTTCAACTTGCATTCCTTTCTTAAATGCTGCGATACTCTGTGTCCCGGGAATCCCACGGGAAATTCAAGCAAAGCGTGAAGTCGCGGGTATATCCTAGTCTATACTAATATTATAAAGAGGTAAAGTTTGTGACGTTGTAGTGTGTAATCTCTGGATCTACTAAATCGATTTAAAAAATCTTTTACTGTTAGACAGCTACGTTAACAGGGAGTGTTATAGGCTATTTAACATGCTGCTATATACCACGGGAGCGGGAAAGAGCGCGGGTGAAACCGCGCCAGGCCGCTAGTTAATTGTAAAACTCTGTTATATAAATGAAATTATTAAAAACTAGAACCCGATCCCAGCGTCACCTGCCGGGTCTAGTTGTGAATCTAAAGCACCCCAGGACCCACTCAAACTCAACCCGATTCCAGCGCCAAGTATTTTGTTTAGATTAATGTGTTACGTTATTGAAATTTTAGTAGGCATCCCTAATTCTTATATAGCCTATATTAATCAGAGATAATGTAGCATTCGAATGGTGAAAGAATTATTGAAATCGGTCCAGTAGTTTTTGAGTTTATTCGTTACAAACACACAAAAGTAAAAAAGCGACAGGAATATATAGTCGTCCTGTCTTCGGAGGTGAGAGGTCCCTACAAGTACCCATGCTTTTACTCGTTCAAACATACAAAATTAATAATAATTTCTCTCTATAATATTAGTAAAGATTTAACCATAAAAATGTACAAATGATTTCTACATCTTTGTATTGTCGCTTTCCTAGCAAATAAATTGTTTGTTTCCTTTTATTTCAATAATAATTTTGGTGTATTTTTCAGATTTCGAAGAAGTCGTGATCCTGATACAGGAATATACTGACACCAACAGTAAGTACATATATAATATTATATAACTCTTAACACACCGTGTATGTACATTAAAGCTATTAAAAAAAAAAAAAACAGTTTATAAGCGACGGAGAACACGATGCAATTTTTTGTAGTATTCTTGTCCGTTTGTTTAGGGGTTCGCGTAAAAACTACTCGGCCGATTTCAGCAAATTCTTATACTTAAAATCTGAGCTACATTTTATGCCGGGAATCTCGCAGGATATTTTCAGGAAATCGTTTAAAATGGACAGATTGAACAAAAATGCAAATGCAATTTTTTCACTGACCGATAGCAAATTTTATGTGATAAAATGTGGGATACTTTTTATCTCGCGAATCCCGCGGGAAATTTTCCGGGAGCGGTTTGAAGTTTTTTTTTTCATCTTTATTTATTTGGGTCTTTTGCCACATAAACATGTCAGCCCCATCATCTCCTAAACATACTTTTACATGCCGTCAAAGATAAGCGCACAGCTGCCTGTTGTAAGCGCAGTCTATTGTCTTCCCGGATGGATTAAGGAATTATTTTTGTGTTTTGAATTTGTAATTAAGAAAAACATGCTATTGTTTTTCTACTTGTTTTATGACCATCATTAGCGTCGAACTAATCCTTATTGTTATTGTTTTCGACTTTGTTAGCCGTTCGCAGGTGTGCAAATTACTATTTCTCAGAAACTCAGTGCGCGCGGTCAATTTTTTTTGTACTGTGTAGTTAGTATAAGACGATGCCCGAATGGAGGGGCAGGCAGTCAAGCGACGACTACGAGAAGAGTAAGACGTTTGCAGTACTCGCGATCGCGATAGCGACATAGGCGAAGGACTTTACGCGCGTCGAATTGCATTGAATCGTCCAGAGTGAACTGGTTGCATCCAGTTTTATTTGTATTTGTTTTATACGTGTTTATACAGTTCTAATAAATTCTATAGTAGTTCCAACGGCATTTTTAATTCGAGTCCTGTAGCTCGTAACAACACAATAACTTATGTATTAAACGTTAAATAATGAGCTAACAAACCAGTCTTCTCTGAGGCTGGCTCTGCCAGAATTTCTACAAAAATACCTACATCAAAACGATTCAGCCCCAACTCCCTCATCACTTGTTCTCTGCCATCTTTATTTTTGCTGCACTCCATTAAAAGAGGTTTGAAGTTGTTCGGGTGCATAAAAATTAGCTTATTCCGGCACAGTTTCCACTAAAACGATAGCTTACATACTTTTTTAAATTCTGCGATACTTTGTGTCCCGGTATTCCCGGGGGAATTTCAAATTAAGCATGAACGAAGTCACGGGCATGTCCTAGTTTAAATATAAAAACGCTGTCAGTCCTAGGAGTGCCCGTCAGAAGTGAAAATTTTATGCGGTCACTCGCGTTCAGTGCATTTTTTCCCATCCCAAAAGTGATTCATGTACCTAAAGAACTATTCACTCCAATAATTAGTGCATACTTACGAATTTAAACTTCTTTGTATTGTTACATGCCGACAAAAAGTAAATGCACATCTGCCTGCCATAAGCCCGGTTTATTATGTGCCCGCATTTGCACTTCTTTTGTTTACTTTGTGTTTAGAATTAGTAATTAAAAAAAACGTTCTATTGTTATTGTACTTGTTTTATGGCCGTCATTAGGCAGGTGTGTCGAACTAATTTTTGTTGTTATTGTTTTGCGTCGAGGCATATTGTATTTGTACAAAATAAAAGGGATGTCCGAAGGGAGGGGTGAGGCAGTCAAGCGGCGATTACGATACGAGCAAGACGTGTGTACATTCGATGAGCTATATAGTGACGGACTTAGCGCGTGTTATTGAATCGTTCAGTTTGTACTGGTTGCGTCTAGTTATATTTGTGCCTTTGTTATACGTGTTTGTATAGTTCTAATAAATTCTATAGTAATTCAAACGGCATTTTAATCCGAGTCCCGCACTCGTAACAGTACAATAACCCGCAGGGGGCTTTGTGGCGCAGCCTTAGGTGAGTAGCGACACCTCAGACCTGACTCCGTGCTTGCCTTGGCCAGCCGGCACGGAATCGAGGTCGCTAGAGCTGAGACTCGAGCTCCAGGGGTGGAAGTGATAAATGACTTGACGTTGGAAGTAGTTCGACACCCCTTAGCCACTCACACCCATATCACCCCTGTCTTCTATGGCATTTTTTGGGCCCATCAGGGAGTGGCGAGTCACCGTCTGCCAATTTTTCCATGTTCCCCGAACTTTACGACGGGCAGACGCCATAGTCCCCATATTCCCAGACCCCTAGTACCACTGGCAGTTCACCCCAATAGCCCTGTACTTTTTGTTCTCATTTCCCACAATAGTCCTACACTGACCGGGACTTGTCTTTGGGTGCATTATTATTTGCTGTAGACAAGGATAATCGCCGGTCAGTGTTACGCCACGTTTAGAAGGCTTTTCTCAAGGGGCCTCTACATCTTAGCCTTCCCATGGCCCCTCGCAAGCCCTTCAAAAGTCCGGGACATTTTTATAACCCGTGCTTTTCAAAGACATATATTATAAGTTCTGACATATGTCAGTGGTGTCACCCACCGCACTGGTTAGTCTTTCGCGAGTACTTGCACAGGCACAACCTAGTAGCCAGGAACATCCGTCAGCAACTTGCTCTTAAATACAGACTTGTCTCGTTGAAGGTACCTTATTACCAATACAAGCCCAAGCCAGTTCTTGACAATGGTCAAAATCTGCTTTACTGGGACCGATCAATTATCACAGACAGGACTATTGTCGCCAATAAGCCTGATATTATGATAGTTTATCGGTTTGCGAGACGTGCTATAATTGTAAATGTCGCGGTTCCCTGTGATGGTAACCCCTTGAATGCCAAGAGAGACAAGCAAATAAAATATTGTTACGAATTGCGAGACTCGAATTAAAATGCCGTTGGAATTATTATAGAGTTTATTTGAACTATACAAACACGTATAACACAGGTACAAATATAACCGAACACAACAAGTCCAAACGTAACGCAGCAGGTCGTAATTCAATAAAACGCGCAAAATCCGTCACTATTAGATTCCCGATTGTAGTACACACGTCTCGCTTTGATCGTGGTTATCGCTCGACTGCCTTTGCTCAATCAGGCCATCGTTTTATCCTGCATAAATGCAATGTGCCCGCCCGGCCACGTGGACCGAATTTCCTAGAATCGGCTTGTACCTTAAAATCCGCAACACCTGACTAATGATTACAATACAACAATAGGCTGTTCTCTAGAAACGTATGCCAATAAATAAGTAAACAAAAGAAGACGATCATAAAAGAATTAGTACAATAGTTTCAATGTTATTAGTTCAAATACCGACGGATAATAAATGTGCTTCTACAAATATGTACGTGGAATTTGTCTTTGTCGGCGCTTAGGTTGTAACAATATATTGTTGTTATTGCCATGTGATACTTGGATCTACAATCATAGTACCCGGTGGTGTCCGTGGACGGACTAATGGCGACGAGCGTTGAAAAATCACCTTTGAAAGTGGAGATCCATTGTCTCCCAATACCTCAGTGGGAAAACGTGACAATATGTATGTCAGTTACCAGATCCGACCGGAAGGCTGGAGTTTACCTCGCTCAAAGGATTAGCCTCTGTATCCAGCGAGGTAATGCTGCCAGCCTTCTAGGTACAATGCCCAGCGACAGGTCTGGTGGGACTGGACGAGTTTTAACATGGCGATTTAATTTTAATTTGTTTTTTACTATTGTATATATCGGAGGAAGCTATGAGTCGGGTTGATTGTTGTTTGCATGTATAACGCACAATATTATTTGTTTACATTTTAATTACTTTTAAAATTCTTAATTTAATTTAATTTGATTTGTTAAATCTTTCTATAACTTAAAAATGATCCTAACCTAATAAAAGTTATAAATATTGTAATTTAACAAGCGACCAATCAGAGCAGAGCACGTGCCTCGAGCGGGGTTGAGGCGCCATCTGTAATTAAGGGATGCGGACGAGTTTTTGCGATACATTGGAGCGACAGCGGCGGATCGAGTTGGATCGTTGAGAATTTAAAACGAAAGGGTTAAAGTAAGATCGTCTGTCTGTCGCTCTGTCTTAACTGTGACGAAATGTTGTTTAAATCTAAATTAAATGTGTATAAACCGTGACTATTGTGTTTTGTGCTCGCATTTTAATTGATGATGCCCACTAAACTCGCAACCACTAACGAGAACAATGCTTCTCGACATATATATATTTTTAAGTTAGGTTTATTTATAGGATATTTTAGTTTTTGCTTTATAAACTTAAATTACGTCAAGAAGAAATAAAAATTAACAATTTTTTTTTATTTTTAGATTTCCTCGACGCCTTGAAGGATTTGAAGCGAGCAACTGGCCAAGATGGTAAGCAAAAGCTTCTTCTTTGCAAGCGCCTATTTTGTGTGCGAGGGTGGATCAGGGGTTATATACCTAGGGTTGCCAACTATACTTTATAATAACGTATCCTACTTTATATTTGGTAAATATACTTTATACTTTTGCATAAAAATAAAGTATGTGATAATACTCTCCAATATTTACCCTGATGCGTGAAATTAAATACTCGTGTGGATAATTAGTGAACTATTATCAATCCAGCTGTCACTGAAAGAGTTTATTTAGTAAATAATCTAAGATGACGAGAAGGAAGAAACAGGACATATATAAATTTAATAAAAGATGATTTGTTTGTTTATTTAAATTGAGCATGTAAAGATAGCTTCCAAAAATTTAAGAATAATGAAAAGTTCTTAATGTGCTCTAGAAGGACACAAAAATAGTGTCTCCAAGAGAAGAAATAAATACAAATTTGAAAATATTTGTTTTTCACTACTTAAAAATATAATAATATCATATCCAACTTCCAACTTTGGAATACAATGCCTGTTGCTGTCAGACAAGCAAAATCTTTAATAACATTTAAGAACAGTCTCAGGAAATTCTATCTGCTATATAATGATGTGTAATTTTATATAATTAGTATTATATTGCATATAACTATATATTTATTATGTTTAAATAGTTGCATTTTATCACTATATCTTGATTATGTATATAACTTATGAGTATATTTGTATATATAGTATAGTTATATATATATATATATATTTATTTTTTATTTATTGAGAACAACCAACAAGTCTTACACTAGTACATATATCTGCTTATATTATTACATTGAGGTAATGGTCTAAGTGCAAACTTAATTATAGGTTGTCACATCATGCTGGAAAACAGAATTTTTTTTTTATGTTTCATAATACTTTAGTACGTTTGTAATGCTAAGGTTTGTGTGTTTGTGAGTTCGCGCGTGTGTGTGTGTGTGTGTGTGTGTGTGTGTTTATTTGATATATGCTACGTGTACAAGTGTAAATAGTTTACTGTTGATCTGATTGAAATGAATGTATTATTAAAATGTATACCACCATCGCCATTCCTAATCAGCAATATAGCGATAAGTACATAAATTACATTTCGTGGTGCACGTAGGCATAGGTTGAGAAGCACAGACGAACGCGTGTCCATCAGTGGGCGTGGGCGTCTGATGGCTGATTGAGGTAAAAATATAAACAAGCGGGGACGGCATTTTTCAGTTTTTGCCCCCAACGACAAAACTTCAAGATCCGGGGCTGTTATTATCTATACATATAATAAAACTGCAGAGGTCGAATTTTTGTACAATGAAAAAAAAATACTAAAAATCGAGTCAGGGGGATGTAAGAAGTGAAATAGAAGTAAATTAGATTTTTTACAATAATTTGTTTCTCTGTTTGTCTGTCTGTTTTTATCGGCTAATCTCCGAAACGACTGGACCGATTTAAAGGAAATTTTGTATGGTGGTAGCTTATATCCCTGGTCAACTTTAAGGATACTTTTGATCCCGAAAAATTAAAGAGTTGCCGTGGGATAGTAAAAAACCGCACCACGCGGACGAAGTCAAGCTACAAACTCCTACAGCTCGCGACGCGATACAATCTTGAGAACAGTCTAATTTTTATAAAATCTGCTTTATAAATACATTCAGGATGAAACTAGAGTGATTTTGGGCTAGAAAATGGGCAGGGCCTTGTTGAAGTATTTTTTATTGCATGAGTTCAACAGACAGGCAGACGACGTACCCGGTGGAAAGCGGTTACCATCGCCTATGGACATTTGTAACACCAGAGGGACTACCAATGAGCTGCCGCTCTCTAAAGGGAGACTGGAACCTGGCCACTGATGCCGGAACACAACTCAAGGTTGTTTCAGCGGCATACTCCAGACCAGGGGTGCTAGCCAGTCGGGCAAATGCCCTACCACCTGGCTGTGGGTTGTTTTGTCGCCTCTTACGAAAGGCCGCCCCAACGCAGGGAACTGTATTCGTACTCCGTTTCTGCACGGGTAAAACGTATGTACAGCAGACAAGCCCCGAGTTCGTAAATCAAAATGGCAATTGAATCGAATTGAAATGGCAACTTTTCACGGTTGGATTTGTTTGTAAAACTTAAAACGTAAAAACATACGTAGAAAAATTTAAAATTAGTTTTTGCGAAAAATTAAACCTCTTTTCTACCATACTATCATCATAGATTCATTGAAGATTCAACCGAGACAGATTCAATGTGAATTTTAGTGATTACGGACATTTGACCATCTGTCAGTCGAATGGATCTTGAATCGGACTGGCATTATTTTTTTGTGAAAGATACCGTCGCTTGTGGACGTTTGTAGCACCAGAGGTCTCACTAATGCGCTGCGGACCTTGAAGAGACTAAGACCCCGTTAAAAAAAACCCCATCATAAAAATCACCGTAAAGTTCGTTTAAACAATTTACCATGCCAAGAGTCGAATCCGGGACCTCTGAGATGAATCCCAGAGGTCCCTGATTCGACTCATTCGATTTCTCGTTGAAACGAGCTGAACCAGAAAATTAGCCTACTCAACCATAGAAGCATTCGATTTTTTTTGTTACAGATTATCCCAAAGCTATCGACCATATAAAACAAAACAAGCCTAGAATTGAAAAATCTACAACCACCACGACAACCACCACAAAGCCAACCATGAGTACAGCAGAGGAACCAATAACTAGAGCAGAAGATTTTAGCATGGACGAACTATATGCTATGTTTGATGACGATTTAAAAACTATGCAAATTGGTGACGTCTATATTGAACCAATAAGTACAGGAAAATCTACTGTCAGCAATGAAAGTAAAGACAAAGAAAGGACAAAGGAAGGGCAGACTATAGTGACTGATAAAAAGAAGTCAACGGTAGCCGAAGAGCGTACAACAAAAAAAATTGAACAGACAGCTACGGCAGCTGAGAGTCATATTACAGAATTGGGTCAAAATACGTCTACCATAGACAAAGAGCGTATTACGCAAACAGATGAAACGACAACTACGACAGCCGGAGAAAGTTCTACAAAAACAGATAAAATTAATTACATGACACCCAACGAGAATATTACAAAAACACAAGAACATATGTCTATGACTCTCGAAAAACGTCCTACAAAAACAGACGAAACGACGATGACGACACCCGAAGAACATCCTACAAAAAAAGATCAAATGACGTATATGACACCCGACAAGCCAACAACAAAAACACAAGAACAAACATCTACGACCACCGAACAACGTCCTACAAAAACAGACGAAACGACGACTACGACAGCCGAAGAACGTCCTAGAAAAAAAGATCAAATGACGTATATGACAATCGACAAGCCAACAACAAAAACACAAGAACAAACATCTACGACCACCGAACAACAGCCTACAAAAACAGACGAAACGACGACTACGACAGCCAAAGAACGTCCTACAAAAAAAGATGAAATGACATATACGACACCCGACAAGCCAACAACAAAAACACAAGATCAAGCATCTACGACCACCGAACAACGGCCTACAAAAACAGACGAAACGACGACTATGACACCCGAAGACCGTTCTACAAAAAAAGATAAAATGACGTATATAACACCCGACGAGGAAACAATAAAAATACAAGAACACACATCTACAACTATCGAAGAACGTCCTATAAAAATAGAAGAAACGACGACTACGACACTCGAAGAACGTCCTACAAAAAAAGATCAAAATACATATATGACACCCGACAAGCCAACAACAAAAACCCAAGAACAAACATCTACGACCACCGAACAACGTCCTACAAAAAGAGACGAAACGACGACCACGACACCCGAAGAACGTCTTACAAAAAAAGATGAAATGATGTATGTGACACCCGAAGAGCAAACAACAGAAATAGGAGAACAGACAACTATGACAGCCCAAAAACATCTTACAAAAACAAATGAAATGACATATATAAAAGCCAAAGAGCGTCCTACAAAGACAGATAAAATGAAGATTACGACTGCCGAAGAACATCCTACAAAAAAAGATGAAACAACTACGACAACCCAAGAAAATACTAGAAAAACATATAAAGAGACGTTTATGACCACCGAAGGGAATAATACAAACATAGATGGAACGAATACGATAACTCAAGAAGATACTATAGAAACCCATCAAAAACCATCCATGACCACTAAAGAAGATACTGAAAAAACACATGAAACAACGTCGACAACCGAAGAGGATACTACAAAAACGTATGAAAAACTATCTATGATCACCTCTACTGCAGAATCCGATGAAATGATTTTTACAACCGAAGAAGATACTTCAGAAACACGTGAAATGAGGATGAGAATCAAAGAAAATACCACAGAAACATATGAAACGATGATGACAACCGAAGAGAATACTGCAGAAATAGATGAAATGACTACTACTCCTACGGAAAAAGGTACTGAAATACCACAAAACAGAGACACAGAAACACATGAAAACACGAC
Source organism: Dendrolimus houi (assembly GCA_039645545.1). Taxonomy (NCBI): domain Eukaryota; kingdom Metazoa; phylum Arthropoda; class Insecta; order Lepidoptera; family Lasiocampidae; genus Dendrolimus; species Dendrolimus houi. The sequence goes on from CM077146.1 coordinate 1,508,959, forward strand.
GATAAACGAAGAAAATGATACAAAAACAGATGAGAAGACGACGACCACCAATAAGAATACTACAGAAACAGATGAATCGACGAGTAGTACCGAAGAAAATACTGCAGAAACACGTGAAACCACAATGACAACCGAAAAAGATACTGCAGAAACAGATGAAATTATTACTATAACCGAAAAAGGTATTTCAGAAACACATGAACGGATGAAGATAAACGAAGAGAATACTACAAAAACAGATGAAAAGACGACAACAAACGAAGATAATACTACAAAAACAGATGAAAAGACAATGGGAACTAAAGAATGTACTACAGAAAAGTGTGAAAAACCATTTATGACCACTAATGAGAATACTGCAGAAACTAGTGAAATAACTACTACAAACGAAGACGATAGTGCAGAAACAAGTGAAACGACGATGACTACCGAAGAAAATACTGCAGAAACAGATAAAATTACTACTATAACCGAAGAGAAGACTGCGAAAACCGATGAAATGACTACAACAACCGAAAAAGATACTTCAGAGACAAATGAAAAGAAAACGACAAACGAAGAGAATACTACAACAACAGATGAAAAGACAATGACAAACGAAGAGAATACTATAAAAACAGACGAAAAGACGACGACAGCCGACGAAGCTACTACAGAAAAGAGTGAAAAGCCAACCACCAATAAGATTACTGCAGAAACAGCTGAAATGACTACCACAACCGATGACGATAGTGCAGAAACACATAAGACAATGACTACAACCGAAAAAAATACTCTAGAAACACGTGAAACGACGATGACAACCGAAGATAATACTGCAGAAGCAGCTGAAATGACTACTACGACCGAAGAGAAAACTGCGAAAACCGATGAAATGACTACAATAACCGAAAAAGATACTTCAGAAACACATGAAAAGAAAACAACAAACGAAGAGAATACTACTACAACAGATGAAAAGACAACGTCAAACGAAGAGAATACTACAAAAACAGACGAAAAGACGACGACAGCCAACGAAAATCCTACAAAAAAGAGTGAAAAGCCAACCACCAATAAGATTACTGCAGAAACAGCTGAAATGACTACCACAACCGAAGACGATAGTGCAGAAAAAATTAAGACAATGACTACAACCGAAGATAATACTGCAGAAACAGCTGAAATGACTACTACGACCAATAAAGGTACTTCAGAAACACACGAAAAGAAAAAGACAAATGAAGAGAATACTACAAAAACAGCTGAAAAGACAACGACAAACGAAGAAAATATTATGGAAACTGATGAAAAGACGACGACAACCAAAGATGATAATGCAGAAACAAATGAAACAGTGACTACAACCGAAGAAAATACTGTAAAAATAGATAAAACTATGACGACAGCCGAAGAGAATAGTGCAGAAACACGTGAAACGACGATGAATACCGAAGAAAATACTGCAGAAACAGATAAAATTACTACTATAACCGAAGAGAAGACTGCGAAAACCGATGAAATGACTACAACAACCGAAAAAGATACTTCAGAGATACATGAAAAGAAAACGACAAACGAAGAAAATACTACAACAACAGATGAAAAGACAATGACAAACGAAGAGAATACTACAAAAACAGACGAAAAGACGACGACAGCCGACGAAGTTACTACAGAAAAGAGTGAAAAGCCAACCACCAATAAGATTACTGCAGAAACAGCTGAAATGACTACCACAATCGATGACGATAGTGCAGAAACACATAAGACAATGACTACAACCGAAAAAAATACTCTAGAAACACGTGAAACGACGATGACAACCGAAGATAATACTGCAGAAGCAGGTGAAATGACTACTACGACCAAAGAGAAGACTGCAAAAACCGATGAAATAACTACAATAACCGAAAAAGATACTTCAGAAACATATGAAAAGAAAACAACAAATGAAGAGAATACTACAACAACAGATGAAAAGACAACGTCAAACGAAGAGAATACTAAAAAAACAGACGAAAAGACGACGACAGCCAACGAAAATCCTACAGAAAAGAGTGAAAAGCCAACCACCAATAAGATTACTGCAGAAACAGCTGAAATGACTACCACAACCGAAGACGATAGTGCAGAAAAAATTAAGACAATGACTACAACCGAAGATAATACTGCAGAAACAGTTGAAATGACTACTACGACCAATAAAGGTACTTCAGAAACACACGAAAAGAAAAAGACAAATGAAGAGAATACTACAAAAACAGCTGAAAAGACAACGACAAACGAAGAAAATACTATGGAAACTGATGAAAAGACGACGACAACCAAAGATGATAATGCAGAAACAAATGAAACAGTGACTACAACCGAAGAAAATACTGTAAAAATAGATAAAAGTATGACGACAGCCGAAGAGAATAGTGCAGAAACACGTGAAACGACGATGAATACCGAAGAAAATACTGCAGAAACAGATAAAATTACTACTATAACCGAAGAGAAGACTGCGAAAACCGATGAAACGACTACAACAACCGAAAAAGATACTTCAGAGATACATGAAAAGAAAACGACAAACGAAGAAAATACTACAACAACAGATGAAAAGACAATGACAAACGAAGAGAATACTACAAAAACAGACGAAAAGACGACGACAGCCGACGAAGTTACTACAGAAAAGAGTGAAAAGCCAACCACCAATAAGATTACTGCAGAAACAGCTGAAATGACTACCACAATCGATGACGATAGTGCAGAAACACATAAGACAATGACTACAACCGAAAAAAATACTCTAGAAACACGTGAAACGACGATGACAACCGAAGATAATACTGCAGAAGCAGGTGAAATGACTACTACGACCGAAGAGAAGACTGCAAAAACCGATGAAATAACTACAATAACCGAAAAAGATACTTCAGAAACATATGAAAAGAAAACAACAAACGAAGAGAATACTACAACAACAGATGAAAAGACAACGTCAAACGAAGAGAATACTACAAAAACAGACGAAAAGATGACGACAGCCAACGAAAGTCCTACAGAAAAGAGTGAAAAGCCAACCACCAATAAGATTACTGCAGAAACAGCTGAAATGACTACCACAACCGAAGACGATAGTGCAGAAAAACATAAGACAATGACTACAACCGAAGATAATACTGCAGAAACAGCTGAAATGACTACTACGACCAATAAAGGTACTTCAGAAACACACCAAAAGAAAAAGACAAATGAAGAGAATATTACAAAAACAGCTGAAAAGACAACGACAAACGAAGAAAATACTATAGAAACTGATGAAAAGACGACGACAACCAAAGATGATAATGCAGAAACAAATGAAACAGTGACTACAACCGAAGAAAATACTGTAAAAATAGATGAAACTATGACGACAGCCGAAGAGAATAGTGCAGAAACACGTGAAACGACGATAATGACCGAAGAAAACACTACGGAAACAGCTGAATGGGCTACTACAACAAAAGAGAATGCTGCAGAATCCGATGAAATGACTACTGCAACCGAGGACGATAGTGAAAAAACATATGAAACGACGACTGCAACCGAAGAAAATACTGCAGAAACATATGACATTATGACAATAACCGAAGAAAACGCTGCAGAAACAGATGAAATGACATGTGAAACCGAAAAAGGTATTTCAGAAACACATGAAATAAAGACGACAAACGAAGAGAATACTACAATCACAGATGAAAAGACGACGATAACCGAAGTAGATACTACTGAAGAATGTGAAAAATCATCTATGACCACCAATGAGAATACCGCAGAAACCAATGAAATAACTGCTACAACCGAAGACGATAGTGCAGAAACAAATGAAACCACGACTACAACCGAAGAAAACACTCTAGAAATACGTGAAACGACCACGACAATCGAAGGAAATACTGCAGAAACAAACAAAATTACTACTAAAACCGAAGAGAAGACTGCAGAAACGGATGAAATGACTACAACAACCGAAAAAGATGCTTCAGAAACACATAAAAAGAAAACGACAAACGAAGAGAATACTACAACAACAAATGAAAAAACAACGACAAACAAAGAGAACACAACAAACCCAGACGAAAAGACGACGACAGCCAACGAAGATACTACCGGAAAGTATGAAAAACCATCTATGACCACCGATAAGAATACTGCAGCAAATGATGAACTGACTATTACAACCGAGGAAAATACTACAGAAACACAAGAGATGACGATGACAACCAAGGAAGATACTATAAAAACAGATGAAAAGACGACGACATCCAAAGACGATACCACAGAAAAGTGTGAAAAGCCAACTATGACCATCAATAAGAATAATGTAGAAACCGATGAAATGACTACCACAACCGAAGAAAATACTGCAAAAATACCTGAAACTACGACGACAACCGCAGAGAATAGTGCAGAAACACGTGAAACGACGATAATGACCGAAGAAAACACTACGGAAACAGCTGAATGGGCTACTACAACAAAAGAGAACGCTGCAGAATCCGATGAAATGACTACTGCAACCGAGGGAGATAGTGAAAAAACATATGAAACGACGACTGCAACCGAAGAAAACGCTGCAAAAACAGATGAAATGACACGTAAAACCGAAAAAGGTACTTCAGAAACACATGAAAAAAAGATGACAAACGAAGAGAATACTACAATCACAGATGAAAAGACGACGATAACCGAAGTAGATACTACTGAAGAATGTGAAAAATCATCTATGACCACCAATGAGAATACCGCAGAAACCAATGAAATAACTGCTACAACGGAAGACGATAGTGCAGAAACAAATGAAACCACGACTACAACCGAAGAAAACACTCTAGAAATACGTGAAACGACCACGACAATCGAAGGAAATACTGCAGAAACAAACAAAATTACTACTAAAACCGAAGAGAAGACTGCAGAAACGGATGAAATGACTACAACAACCGAAAAAGATGCTTCAGAAACACATAAAAAGAAAACGACAAACGAAGAGAATACTACAACAACAAATGAAAAAACAACGACAAACGAAGAGAACACAACAAACACAGACGAAAAGACGACGACAGCCAACGAAGATACTACCGGAAAGTATGAAAAACCATGTATGACCACCTATAAGAATACTGCAGCAAATGATGAACTGACTATTACAACCGAGGAAAATACTACAGAAACACAAGAGATAACGATGACAACCGAAGAAGATACTATAAAAATAGATGAAAAGACGACGACATCCAAAGACGATACTACAGAAAAGTGTGAAAAGCCTACTATGACCATCAATAAGAATAATGTAGAAACCGATGAAATGACTACCACAACCGAAGAAAATAGTGCAGAAACAGATGAAATGACTACCACAACCGAAGAAAATAGTGCAGAAACAGATAAAACGACATCTAAAACCGAAAAAGGTACTTCAAAAACATATGAAAAAAAGACGACAAACGAAAACAGTACTGCAAAAACAGATGCAAAGACGACGATAACAGAAGGAGATACTACTGAAAAATGTGAAAAACCATCTATGACCACCAATGAGAATACTGCAGAAACACGTGAAACGACGATGACAACCGAAGAAAATACTGCAAAAGCAGATAAAATTACTACTACAACCGAGGAGAAGACTGCAGAAACCGATAAAATGACTACAACAACCGAAAAAGATACTTCAGAAACACACGAAAAGAAAACGACAAACGAAGAGAATACTACAGCAACAAATCAAAAGACAACAACAAACGAAGAGAATACTACAAAAACAGAAGAAAAGACGACGACAGCCGAGGAAGATACTACAGAAAAGTATGAAAAACCATCTATGACCACCAATGAGAATACTGCAGAAACACGTGAAACGACGATGACAACCGAAGAAAATACTTCAAAAGCAGATAAAATTACTACTACAACCGAGGAGAAGACTGCAGAAACCGATAAAATGACTACAACAACCGAAAAAGATACTTCAGAAACACACGAAAAGAAAACGACAAACGAAGAGAATACTACAGCAACAAATCAAAAGACAACGACAAACGAAGAGAATACTACAAAAACAGAAGAAAAGACAACGACAGCCGAGGAAGATACTACAGAAAAGTATGAAAAACCATCTATGACCACCGATAAGAATACTGCAGCAACTGATGAAATGACTATTACAACCGAGGAAAATACTAAAGAAACACAAGAGATGACGATGACTATCGAAGAAAATGCTGCAGAAACAGATGAGATTACTACTTCAACTAAAAAAGGTACATCAGAAACACATGAAAAGACAACGGCAACAGAAAAAGATACTACAGAAAAGTATGAAAAACCATATATGACCACCGATAAGAATACTGCAGCAACTGATGAAATGACTATTACAAACGAGGAAAATGCTACAGAAATACAAGAGATGATGATTTCAATCGAGAAAGATACTGTAGAAACAGATGAAAAGCAAACGACAAACGAAGAGAATACTACAACAACACATGAAAAGACAACGACAAACGAAGAGAATACTACAAAAACAGACGAAAAGACGACGACATCCGACGAAGCTACTACAGAAAAGTATGAAAAACCATCTATTACAACCGAGGAAAATACTACAGAAACACAAGAGATGACGATAACTACCGAAGAAAATGCTGCAGAAACAGATGAAATTACTACTTCAACCAAAAAAGGTACTTCAGAAACGCATGAAAAGACGACGGCAACTGAAAAAGATACTACAGAAAAGTATGAAAAACCATCTATGACCACCGATAAGAATACTGCAGCAACTGATGAAATTACTGTTACAACCGAGGAAGATACTATAGAAACAGATGAAAGGACGTTTGTGACAACAGAAGACTATGCTACAAAAACAGATGAAATGACTACTATAACCGAAGAAGATACTGAAGAAACACTTGAGGAGACGTTGATGATAACCGAAGAGGATAGTACAAAAACAGATGAAAAGACAACGACAACTGAAGAATATAGTGCAGAAACACGTGAAAAAACGTCTTTGAAAAACGAAAAAGATACTACAAAAACAAATCAGTCCCAAAGAAAAAACCAAATGACCTTAACAGAAGACAAATATGAAAATACCAAGTCTGTTATAGGACAACAGTCCATTCATGAAACTAGTCAGCTGGAAGAACATACAAACAATGAAGAAACTGCAACCACTAAACCTGATATAACTTTGCAAAGATCAAAAGAATTTAATGTCGAAAAAGTTCATAGAGATATACCTGACTCTGGTGAACATAGTAATACTGGCTATGAGAAGAAAACACAGGCAATACAAGAACAAGAATCGCAACTCGAAAAAACCATAAATGAACAAGCGACTGTTGAATCTGTAATATCAACTAAAGATAATCAAGAAGTACAAAGCGATCAAAACAAGGTGGTAAAAGAAACTAATACAGAAAACAAGATACACGAGATGAGTACAGAAGTAGAAAATACACAAGATAATTGTGATACAAAATCATCTACAGCACTTACAACTGAAAAACCTACGACCCAGTTGACTGAATCACAACAAACAAGTGAATCGACCAGCGAATCACAAACTATTCAGGAAACTAGTAAATCTGTAGATTCATTCTCAAAAACATTTGATGACATCGAAACATCTACAGAGTCAGAACAACCATCAAGGCAAATATATACTGAATCACAACCGTCAACCCAAGATTTTAGTGAGCCACAACCATCAATTCAATCAGATACTGAATCACAGCCATCAACTGAAATAATTTCTGAGTCACAACATTCGACTCATGAAATAACTGACGAATCAGAACAACCGAATGGAGCATCTACAGACATGCAACCAAGCACGCAGGAGCCAAATGATTCAGATTTAGATAAAGCTGCTTCTGAACAAAACTCAGTAACTACAGAAACACAAGCATCTTCTCAAACTGATTCAACCACTGAGATAAGTCTAAAAGCACCTAGTCCACCAGGTACTGTTACATCTGGAAAACAAGAGTCTGTACCAAAGAGCACTGGAGGAAAATTAGCCTTGAATCATGGAAAGCGAGGTAAGTGTCACATTTTTTAACAAAAAGAAAACCAACTTCACTACAAAATCACGAACAACATCTGCAACATCACGAAGTCGACAATTTTTTTGTCTTTTATGTTTCACTTGCAGTTGATTTGCTTTTGTTCAATAAAAATTTTCTACTTTTTACTTGCTTTAAATATAACATTTCAAGGGTCTGTAGAAATTGTACTACTGGCACGCAATAAGTTTCGTCTTTCGAAGAATGTAGGCGTTCCACGCTCTTCAATAAGGATTGCTTTTGAATTCCCTGGGATCCACTCATCAGATCCTGACTTTGTAACAATAGGACTACCTGTACGGTTTGTACACTTTCAAAGATGCTGGGCTTAATCGCCGTTAACGACGGGCCCCGTTTGAAGGGTGTTGCCAAGCCAAACCACGTTGAGATCTTGTATGTTGTCTATTATGGTCGTTTGATGACCTGAGACGCACAACATGCAGTGCACAAGTGCCGCACGTGATGATGTTAATACGTCTGATTTAGTATATTATTTGTTGCCTAATAAATGTAAAATACGCTATACGAGCAATATTGACTTGTACACTACCCCAGGAGTATACTTTTTCGAATAAAGGAAACTTTTTGAAAATCAGTCCACAATTGAAACAGAAATCACGTAACAAACTTACAAAAAGAAACGGTCAAATTGAGAACCTTCTCTTAGGAGTCAACAAATATTTCCTTTCTTAGCATCAATAACGTATCTTTGTGGTGGAGGCATGCTAGAATCACTACCTTGATTCTGTTAAGACCTGCTTGGAAAAATCTTGAGCGAAAAGATTGTGACTCCAGTTTGAAATTTTTTATTGAAGTACTTCACCATTGGTATGCCTCACAACTTCAAGGCAGCATTTCTTGGGCCTTCGCCTAAGACCGGGACCCGGCGGAGGCGGCATACCTAGACATTTTTTCCTCACGTAATTAGCCGGTCTCCATAAAACGTGACAGTTACAGCGTAAGTGACTTTTTTGCAGTCTATCTGCTATGTCAAGGACATGAAGCGGATGCGGCAGTTCCTAACACCATCTTTCCGCATGATTGCACACATCCATCGCAACATATTCATCTCCGTGACACGCAGCTCTTGTTTGTGCCGCTCAACTACAGGCCACACTTGCACTGCCATGCAAAAGGACCGGTGTAATGATATTTTTATAGACCTACCCTTTCAACTTACTCGGCACTTTGGGGTCACGACTGACACCTGACATCTCACGCCACTTGGCCAAGCTGATTAGATACGGGCCTTGAAATCGTGGTGAAACGGTTAGCCTAGCTAATGAGTTGTGTTTCTTGCGATGTGGGTTCCATTGGCCCACTTCTCTCTCCTTTTACCGAAGCTTCCGTATCCCACCCATATATTCCCAATCCCATGTCCTATCTCTTCTGTCCGATCCCATTATCTCATCTCCCTTTTTTTACGAGTAGAAACCCGATTGAGGACCATCAGCTACGCAGTGTATGGTGAAATGGCGGCCGGTGTGTGAGATTCACCAGGTCGGGGTAGCACTAGCACCTCTAGCCAGAACTAAAAATGCTATTGCCACACTAAAGTTAGGGATACCCACTAAAAGCCCTCGATATTCCGTCCTTCGCCTTTCATGCCAGGCCCACGAATGGCTTAACCTTTCCGCTGGCCCTAGCACATCGGCCTCTTCCACTGCCAGGGGACTACTGTTGTCCACCGGCATCTTCTTACTCTCATTGCGTGGGACGGTTTGTAACTCGCCCCACGGAAGAGGTGGTCGCGCCGAATACATCACACCTCACCAGTTTCTAACTGAATATTATAATATAACGACCTCTATGGTTGAGCGATCTGAGCTGAATAGTCCAGAATTGTATATTACCCACAAAATCTAATATATTAGTATTCCATTTTGAAATGTGTCGTCACGAAATTTAGGACCCCTTCCAGCGCTTGTCAAACTTCGTCGATCCCCCTCCCCCCTTAACGTGTGACCATTCATCATCATACGACCGCTAAATCCCGGTTGCGTTCGGGGCTGTTCCTTCGAAGCCCGGACTTTGCTTCCCTACTTTATCTTCTCCACTTCGGGCGTTCTTCTGTATCCATAGTTGTGAGATCATTGGTACGCATGTCATCTTTCACGACTTAAATCTAGCACTTCTTGAGTCTTTCTACAGGAACCTGGCGGAGGCGGCATGTCTGGATATTTATTCCCCAAATACTATATAAGGTTTTCGTAAAACGTAGCTATTTTATGTACACTGCTTCGCAACGTGATATTGCTGTTTAAGGGTGCCTTTCCACCAGAGTTATGCTATGCAAAGTTTCTATGGATGCGTTTGATATCCACCTATCATATTCATTGGTCCACATAGTATAGCACTGGTGGAAACTGATTCAACTAAGCTATATTTTTTATATGGAAGGATGCGTGCTATGGATATGGATGGTTGCGAGTGGTGTAGCTATGTGCAGAGCAGTGTATGTACCTACCTACAGTAAGCGCGCGTTTGTCACCGAAATGCAGCGGCGCATTTTCATGGCAAATCTTACTGACTCCCTTCGCTGCATAGCTTAGCATCAGTGGAAATAGTCACACGATTTCGTAGCTTAGCTACATAGCACATCTCTGGTGGAAAGGCACCCTAAGGAGCTGAGGGCTTACTCTCAAACATCTTTTGATTTGGAATTTTATTTGCTTGGTTTGCATATTTAAGTGCATTTACCAATGTACGTTCCATATGTTTTTGTGTTATATAGACTATATTATTGTTACATACCGTTAAAGATAAAAGCACAGCTGCCTGTTGTAAAGCGCAGTTCATTATCTACCCGGATTTAGGAATTCTTTTATTTACTTTGTAATTAAGAAAAACATGCTATTGTTTTATGGCCATTATTAGTGTCGAACTAATCCTTATTGTTATTGTTTTCGACTTTGTTGGCCGTTCCCAGGTGTGCAAATTACATTTTCTTGGAAGAAGCCAGCCCACGCAAACTATTGTCTATTGTACATTTTACTATAAAACTATGCCCGAACGGAGGGGTGCAGCAGTCAAGCGATGATTACGATACTAGCAAGACGTGTACATTCGATAGCGATATAGTGACAGACTTTGCGCGTGTTATTTAATTGTGCATTACATAAGGACTTATTGCGTCCGGTTATATTTGTACCTATGTTATACGTGTTTGTATAGTTCTAACAAATTCTATAGTAATTCCAACGGCATTTTAATTCGAGTCCCGCACTCGTAACATTATTATAGTTTTAAAGAAATCTTTTTCTCTATTTCTTCTATCTAAAATTTCATTGACACTTTCGGGCTGGTCGGACGTTAGCAAACAACGAAAGGCGTTTGAGGTTAACGCCTTAGAAGCGGCAACAAAATTAAAAATAATACTTTCTTTGTTTTTCAGAGATAATGAACGCGTTGGAAGCGAGCATGAACCTTAAGATATTGATTCTTCCACAAGGACCCAATAACAAGAACTGTTTCTGCACATGTGATAGTGAACACGTGCCAAGATTAATACCCACGAAAGACTTGCCCCAGGAAATAACGCAAAATTAACTAAAAAAAATCAAAATATAGAGCATTAGACCACTTTTTGTAATGTGGCTTGATTTGATCCTTCGATGTAACATTTGACTTAAACGCCTTTGCATCTAGATCATAAGACCTGAAAAAATCAAAATAGTTTCTATTTTTTTTTACTTACAAAAGAATCAATTACTTTTTTTATAAATTCATATAACGCTATTTTTAAACAAAAAATATTTAAGACAATAATCAAAATATTTATTGTAAAAATAATTTAATTTATTAGTAATAATAATCCTGATATCTTAAATGATTGCGTTTAAAGGCCGCCATGTTTATGACGTCACTTGACAGTAATATAAACTGTCAGCAACTATCTCCAAAAATGTTTATTTACTCATAGGCGTTTCTAAAAATAAAAATATGTTATTTTCCTGAGTGATTTTACTTTATTTTCACCTTTGATTTATAATATTAATACTACTTACGTTTTTACTCTACATCATGGAACGTGGTAAGGATTCTGTGACGGATTTACACATTTGCCACCAAGTAGGCTATTCAAATATTGCCGCTACCGCTCTCTATTCGGTTATAAACACAGTTGGTTGTGAAATAAATAAGATCTTTTACAACTCGAAAACTAAAAATTTTGGTAAACATACATGGGGGTAATTCGGCTACCCCTTCATTTAACTATTTTTTTCTTTTTAATCTATAGTACGACTACTTACATATTAATAATAATTCGAATAAATTCGACCATAATAATTAATGTCAAAGACTATATATACTTCTATAATCACAGATTTCGCCAAGGCAACAATAAACAAAAGATTATATGCGTGCGTGTGTCAAATACATGGTAGTGTGTGTAATGTTTTTTTTTAATTGCTTTAATGTAATTTTAGGCATAATTTAAAAAATATTAGCACTCTTCTTTATATAAACTATAAGTGTGCGAAATTTCATACTCCGCCATCCGCGCAATTCCCGTAAAAAGGAGTCCAGTTTTTGAGATACATAAATTATACACATGCAGAAGTTTCGTATGTTAAATAAACATATACTTTATATACAACTCATACAATTTATATACATATCTACAGAAATGTTTACAGATGAGTATATACACATAAGTTTTTCATCCGATGAATGTTTGTTGTTCAATAACGCCAGAACACAATAGATCATAATCTGGAATAGCACATAGGCTACTTTTTACCCGGAAAGTGCATGTTTTCCGTGGGATAATATTACAGCAACAGAAGCCACGGGCAAAACCTTGTAGGTAAATAAAACTCAGAAATAAACAGATTAATTACAATGTAATAATATTTTATTATCTACGATTTATCAATACATCATTTAAGATTTAAATTATTTAAGTTTAAACATTAAAATAGTAATAATTTCAGATCATTCCTCACTGCTGTGTTCGGGCCATCCCAATTGTATTAGAAGAAGTATAACCGCCATACTTGTCCAAACTGACTTGACCGGTTTGACATATCGGTTATCCAGATGTGCAGGTTTCCTCACCATGTTTTCATTCGCCGTCATCACGTGGTAATCTTAATCTGTATATATAAAATTCTGTCCGTGTATATGTCACTTATCTTCTAAACGTTTGGACCGATTTTAATGAAATTGTTTGTGTTCAAGTGGGTCCCGGGATGGTTTAGATCAGCTATACCGAACGCGCGGCCCGCCGAGTCTTTATAAGTGGCACGTCTGACATACTAATAGTTATACAATTACATTAGTAACATTTCTGGTATTGCAATAGTCCACAGATGACGGTAGGCACTTTCCGTTAAGTGGGTCGCAAGCCACTTTTATACTCTAGGAATAAGAATACACCTAAATAAATTTATATTTACGCCCGCAGCACCTTATCTAATACATCTATGTGGCCCTTATAAGAAAAAGGTTGAGTGTCACTGGTTTAGATCATAGGCCCCCAAATAGTCTATATGGACCTCTGCGGGTCCGCATCGAACTTCAACGGGTCCACGTCAGTGATTATATGATAACAGAATCTGGCGGTCCACGAGCCGGAAATAATAGTGAATTTGAAGTCGTGCCTAAATTTTTTATTTACTATATATAAAATATGATAGTGTGCGTTTATACTTACAAGCTACAAGATGTGTATGAGATCAATTAGAAACTATACTGAATCTAACGCAAAAAAAATGACACAATACAAAATTTTGTATTGTGTAGTTAGTATGAGACAATGCTCGAATGGAGGGGTGGGACAGTCAAGCGACGACTACGAGACGAGTAAGACGTTTGTAGTACTCTCGATTAGCGATATAGACGACGGACTTTACGCCTGTCGAATTGTATTGAATCGTGCAGTGTGAACTAACTGGTTGCATCCAGTTTTATTTGTTTTATACGTGTTTGTACAGTTCTAATAAATTCTATAGTAGTTCTAAGGGCATTTTTAATCCAACTCCTGTAGCTCAGAACAATATGTATAGATTACTGTTTACAACTTTAGATAGTGACCTTTGAGAACATATTCATACCTGCTTGCTAGGGAGCCATAACAGAAATAAGTAGGCAAGCCCATAGGCTTGCCTACTTATGAAGACATATTCTCCATGTTAAAATCTATCAGTTGAAACTAAATTGGTTCAGTTATGAAGAGTGAATGAATATTATGAAAAAAAAGAAAAAGCCATGGACATTTTTCGATTGACAAGCTATCATGGGCGTTTCATAAATCGATATAATTTAATTTAAAAAATATATGTCTCGTCTAGTTATCAGGTGGGTGAAGGTAGTTCTTCAGCGTCTCCTCTACTGTTACTATACTACTAGTTAATATTTGACATAAGCTCCATACAAGTAACGTCAAAAATTTAATGATGTAGGGCAAGTTAATGAATAGTAAGTTACACATTACAGTTACCGCGTGCTAACGGTGAACGATAACATCGTGATGATACTTGCACATAGAGGTAACCAATGTGTCAAACCTTCCAAGCCACTTTGGACAAGCGTGACCCGAGCCCAGCAGTGGGATGTTTACGGGCTGTTATTATACTACACATCTTACCATCTATTGATTTACCTTATTATTTTTTAATTTCACATGAACTATTTAATTAAGAGAAGCGAAATGAACCTGTCATGCTGGCGGTTCTTTGGTAAATATCGTAAACATTATAATAAAAAGGTTTTTGCTTCAAATCCCACTATATATATATATATGTAAAAGCTATTGCTTGTGTGAAACTTAGTATTGTTAAATCCGTATTTAGTTATTTTTAGTGGATATTAGACTTGGATCAACGTTAAAAATAATATGTCATGGATAAATTAACATTCTTCACAATTCAATGACATTGACTACAAATAAGATAAAATATTGCCAGGAGGAAAAAAAAGTTCATCTTCCAAACATTATGGCCATGCTTTTTAGGCAATGGACAATAAGGTATAAAAACTGGCATTATTTGATTTTGGTACATAATAGTTACTTAATATAGTTTACATACATAGCAACGAAATGTGTGTTTTAGGGGGTCCTTCTCAGAATCATGTCTTAATGGGCAATTAACATTTCTAGTAAGACTAGGAATCTAGAATTTAAAATCGAAATTAGAATTACTAATTAATAGCTATTGTAAAAACCAGGTCAGCAGCGGTTATTCACAAACAGCCATGGCAAAGTTGCCCATCAACTCGCTAGTTGGCTAATGGTTATACAATAAATCCGACAATTGACAAGTATACAGCTTAGTAAGTAATTTACCTACATATAAACTGACAACTGATGGCTGATAGCTAAGCCATAACCTGTCAGTTGTTAGTTATATTCAACAACCATTAGCCAGCCAGCAAGTGGATGGATAACTTGGCTGTGGCTACCAAACTTAAAACCACTATACTTGTTAGTATTCTTCTTCTGCACTTTTACATGTTCATATTAAAAATATGGTGATTGGGTTTATGAAACAATTTTTTTGTAATAAATGGAAAGATCAAAGTTTTATAGCAGACTATTTTTTTTATAGAGAACAATGTTATTTTGTCATAATAACTCATCATAGCTTCGTAACTGATGTGCTGCGAAGCTAATATGAGTTATTATGAGAAATTATCGTAATGACGTCATACATGCTCTCAGGCTTGTTCGGCAATTATCGGCGAGTTTTCGGTACTCAAGTACTTCAAATTCAAATTTTTTTTTTAATTTGATATAACTTTTTAATTATAGTAAAAAAATATTTGTTATTAAACTTATTCAATGGGTGAAAGACTATTTGTTTTAAACAATATTTTTAAAAATTGGCAGGAGTTAAATTTGAAGTTTCAAATGA
Source organism: Dendrolimus houi (assembly GCA_039645545.1). Classification (NCBI taxonomy): domain Eukaryota; kingdom Metazoa; phylum Arthropoda; class Insecta; order Lepidoptera; family Lasiocampidae; genus Dendrolimus; species Dendrolimus houi. The sequence goes on from CM077146.1 coordinate 1,524,920, forward strand.
CCCATAAAAACACATTACTATCGAACTATATACCTATACTTAAAAAAAAACACCTATAGATTGAATCTAGACATCAGGTTCTTTATATTTCTTTAAGTTGAGACATTAAGATAAAAAATCCATCATGTTAAGTCTCACAAAAAATGTTGCTTACAACAAATAGCCTTTCAACCCTCGATAATGACCTTTTCATTAATTAAAAAAAAATTGATTCAAAAATCCAATTGTTAAAATAATGTACAATCATTAAGTAATGTCTTGCAACACTGTATCGAGACATGTCAATATTACAACATTCTCCAAAAGTGACCATTTTAAGAGACTTGAAGAAGAATATTCTATGTAGATTTAAATAAAAAAATTTTACTCCTTATCTTTTGCTTTGCTGTTGTTCTTCTTTCTATTTTGCTTACTTTTAGGACAATTCTCCAAATCAAATAAAGCTTTCTTTAATATATTTTCAAAATCCTTTTGCTTTGGTTTATAATATTTATTCTTCAATGGCTTCATAACTTCTTCAACTTCTGCATCTCCTAACAGGTGTGCTAGAGGATTCACTGTAACCAATTTAGTTCCATTTGGAAGTTCAATCTTCTCTGCTTCTAACTTCTCCTTCTCTCGTTTCTTTTTTTCATCTTCTTGCTCTAATATCTTATTGACTTTAACAATTTTGAAAAATGGTGCTTCTGGTAGTAAATGTGCAATGCTTATATCCTTATAATCTTTAGGGATATTGTTAATGACTATTTTCTGAGGAACAGGTTTCTTCTCCTCCTCTTCTGGTTTTACTGGCTCTTCGTTTTCAATCATAACTTCACCTGCTACATCTGGTATAATATCTGTTGTATCATCAATATCACTTTCATAATTATCATTGAATGTTTCGCTACATTTATCATCATATTTAGGCTCTGTTCCTATAAAGAAATTTGACTGCACAGGGCCTTGTACTAGTTTGACAGTTACATTAACTTTGACATTGTCTCGTGCACACTGAACTGGCATAGCGAGCTTAGTTGTTGTTACTTCTTCTTTAGCTTCAAATTTCTTCATCTTGATAACAGGTTGTCTGTAAAATGGTGTATTTATAGCACGGACTATAACACTGTTGTTAATAGTTACTTGTTTTTCAGTCCTTTCTTCAGGGGTGAAGCTTTCAATGAAATTTTTCACAGACTGCCCATTTTCAAGTGCTTTTATTTTAGCGCTGGTACTGAAGTGATCTAACTTCACTTTCTTTATTGTTCGTTGAAATTTCTCACTCAAAGTCAATTCTGTGTCGGTTCTCTCGGACATTCTACGCTTTTCAAGGATATTCTTAAGATATTCAGTCAATTTCGATGATGAATGTTCAGCTTTCATGTGTTCATCTAATTCGGTGTTACTTTTGAACACTCTGGAGCATTTGATGCAGGTATGCACATCACTTTTGGAATGTGAACTCATGTGGTTGTGATAATTTTGATATGTGTAACAATATTTATTACAAATGTCACATGTGAATCTAGTTTTATCATTCTTGAACGACTTTTTCTTCCTTGGTTGCTTGTTTTTCAAGTTCAGCAATGGTTCATCATCTTCAGAAGTGTCTAAAACAATGTAGTTGTCTGGTTTGATTCTTTTAGATGGTAAATTGCTGTTCTTGTATTTACGTTTTAACTTAGGTTTGGGTTCTACATCAGTAGTGTTTCCTTCAGTGATATTACCTTCAGTTTCTGTTGGCATATCAGATGTTAATTGAATTTCACTATTTTCATTAACTTTCTCCCTTAAAGCTTTAACAGAGTTACTTTTAGGTTTATCCTTATTAGGAAATTTGTTTGTTTTGTCAGTATTCTTTTTGTATTTAGATTTTTTTAGTAGTGTAGTAATTCCAGGCATATTTACACCAAAACTTTCATCGTTTATCAAGCTTGTAGGTATAAATGGATTTTCAGATTTCGTTTCTACAAAATACACATGGTAATTTTCATCGAATTCAACAAAACCAACACTCTTATGATTAAGTTTAATATGAAGAGTAAATTTCTTGCGTATACGAAATTTCTGATCACAGATTTTACATGTATATGGCTCTAACTCTTTATGCTTCATGAAGTAATGTGCAAATAGCTTCTGTGGGTGCTTAAAAACTTCTCTACACTCTTTACACATGTATTTATACAAATGAAAATCATCTTTATGTGTCCGTTCTATATGTTTACGTAATGCTAGGGTACCAACACATTCCCTTGAGCACAACCCACAGTGCTTTATCTCTATAGACAATGGATGCTCTCGACTTTGATGATTTGATAACTGTACCATTGTATCAAAAATAATATTGCATATGACACATTTGAAGATCTTGCACTTCTTCACATGTTCCTTGTATACTGATTTTTTAAGGCTCTTTTTACACTCCTGGCATACTACATAATCATCTTTTGCATTTGAACAAGACCTATTAAAGTGATTCTGTAAGCCTTTACGGTATTTATATATGTTGCCACAATCATCACAAGCTATTGATCGACATTCTCGTGTTTGTAAATGTTTTATATATGCGTAGATATCATAAGAGTTAAAATTACATTGTAGACAATGGAAAGGCTGATCAGTGTCAATGTTGCTCATGAAAGTGGTAAAATTAATATTCAAAACAGAAGCCAAATGAGAATAGAATGCCTTTAAAATTACACCGTCAGTGTTGTTTGCATGTTCTTCGAACTCGTGGCCCTGTAATTCGGTAGTATTTGTAAAAGTCAAATGACATTGTGAACATGATAGCAAACTTTTGATTGAGGTCTTATGCTTTTTCTCGTGATCTCGCTGCTTCCGGGCGTCGGTGAAGATCTTTGAACAGTACTTACATCGTTTGAAAAGGGTAAGATGCTCGTCGCGGAGATGATAGCAAAACTTTTCGCAGTCCGGATACGCAGACTCACAGAACGGGCAGGCTATTAATGTATATGACTTAGAGGTTTTGTGCATTTGTTCTAAATGGATATTCAGGTCGTCAATGTCTAGAAATTCAGCGAAACAAATGCTACAAACCGTATCTACGTCGGGATTGGTATCGTCGAACGTTTCGCCATGTTCAGGTATTGGGGACGACATTTTTCAATTAGTTTGATTATCACATCTGTTATGTAAATTATTCCTTTTTATCGATCTCTTTGATTTATTCGTAAATTACAAGAAATTAAATATTAATTTTTTGATTTTATAAACCCTAATTCTTGACAATTTCACCACCACCAACTATTTTCAAGGTTTTTTTAAATATTGAATTATTGAATGTCAAAGTCAAATATCAAGTGCTTTGTTTTTAATATTGATATATTTCCAACGACAATGGAACAAATCTTTTGCACGGTTTTAATCTCAGATGACATGTTGGATCTTACATAAATACGACTACAAAAGGGGTTTTACTAATTCATAATTAACATTACAGAGTGATCTCTGTGTTACAAGCAAAGATATTATAATATACTTAAACAAGTTCTTTTAAAGTAACAAGAAGAGATTTGAATTTTTGGCGGGAATTTGAAGTATATTTTATGCTGTGTAGTGTTTTATTTTCAGAAAATCTATATGTGTTGAGCATTTGGTAAAAATGTACAAATTAATCTGTTTCGTTGGTTTTCATTAGATCTATGTGTATGTGGCATTAAAACCATAACACATTGTTCTTAATGTCTGCGTAGAACTAATAACAATAAAAAAATTAAGTAAAATATACTCGCGAATGCATAGTTATCATAGATAGATATAGATATATGTAGAGATTTGAAAACTATCGTCTAATGCTCCTACTACACCTGGGTTAATGTTAGTGTTAGTGATGTCTTACGCAGATGTAGCAACAGTATGTAACTCATGTATATTATATACCTACACTAATGTAGCTAATCATTAACAGCTTTATTTTTAACACTAAAAATCATATTTAGTCACATTCACAAGCATTAAAATAATCCCAGACTTGCAGGGACATTAGTGTGACCAAGCACAATAAATGGTTCTATGTAGCTGAAAAACGTCATTTTTGGCATGTTTTTGACCTTGAAGCACTGAATTCTGAACCGTGAGAAAATTATATAAAAACTCTGTCTAATTGAAATGCGTCTCGTAACAGTATTTTTAAGTTTTCTACCACTTTGATTTTATTTTAGTTGTACACTAATTTTTATTCAAAACTGTAACTTTTGAGTTAGCACGTACTTTAACTCAAAGTCAGATAAAAAAGGTCACACAAATAAGATGTTCAGAAGCAACGGTATTTTAATTTCCAAATAATAAATAATCTCTTTACCATAAATGCTACGATATATGTGTCAAGAACATTATACATTAATATTTTATAATAAAAGCATTTGTTTTCTTATTATTTGTGTATCGAGAAGCAAACAACAAGTTTCTGGCTAGCAAGGCCGTTTTTACTAAGCGAATAATAATATTTGTTTCGTATAATTATTGTAATTTATAGCTATAATAAATAATATACAATACACGTGTCAATGACGTGTGTCGTTTCAGTCAGATAATAAAAAGTTACAGGTGTTTTCAGAAAATATAAATTATATTGGGATTTCAAATTTGAATGGGTAACATTTTTAGGCAGTAGCAAAAATGATTTTAGCAATGATGTACAAATTTTGTACAATCTAATACCTCTGCTCCACTTGCTAGTATCATTGAATGTGTGCAAATGCGTCTTAATGAAAGCGTTAAAATAACACTTAAAAAATCGAATCGACAATACCTTTCGAAGCTTTAATTATTGATATTTTGATATAATTTTTGAAGAGAGGAAAAAACCGTCTTTTATTTTACATTTCTATATTTTAAATCACACTTTTTTAAATATAATGACTAATTCAAAGAAAGGTGGACAAACGTGCTCCGGTTTGTTCTCATTCCGCCCCACACCGCACCTCACCGTGGTGGCCTGCACGCGCGGGTTAAAAACGAAAAACCCGCGACAAGTGTGTGGCAATTCTCACTTATGAAGTGCGTTCTAATTTACACAAAACTTACTTCGCGAGTGGTATCCTGCACCTTCCAATAACATACCAGGCCTGGTAAAGGTTGGCGACGGGACAACTGTGAGTACTGTTTTGATCTATTAATTTTTGAATCATGGACAAATAACGATTAGCTACATTCCGCATTTTTTAAGCCTCTTCGCCCCACATTTATTAATAGGATCCCCTAGGGATTACAATCCTTTAATATTTATAATTTGCAATATATTTATTTGTATATTTTTACCTTACCGCACCTAATTTCTTTTAAACCTCATTTCTTTTTCCGCATTATTATATACACATATTTCTCTCTATCTTTATTCGTAACTCGACAAACTACTTATATATTTTTTTAACTGCATATAATTTAAACTCCTATTTGCGCTAATCTGGTCACGCATAGTTAATATTTCATTTTGTAACTGCACAATTACCTACCTTCTTTCTAATTTTAATATTAAAGTTATTTATAAAAGTATTCATTAAAAATGAGTAAAACTAGCAAATATACCGCTGAGAAGGAAGTTCAAAGATTAAACTGTTAGAAGCTCGTACGCAAGCATTTTTAACCGCCTACAGAACATTTATGATTCTTCTCGTAATGTTTCTTCTGGAGAATTGTTGAACCGTTTCATGAATTTATCGAACAATTGAGAACGGATTTTTAAATGAGCTCAACTTACAAAAAAACGGTTTTCTTGCATTCGAAGAATTGTACTCTTCTATAAAAATACTGTTTAAAACCTTTAAAGATGAAAATGTACTACCCAGTAAAGTGAACGCCCTTCGTTGAAGCTACCGCTATTAACTTGCCAACTTTTGATGGTGATATAAAGAATTATTTTTTGAGTGTTATAATAATGCTGTTCATTATAACTCCAATTTGACATCATCGGACAAAGTGTTTGAGGTGTTTGTTAATGCGTTAACATGTATTGCCGACATTCCACCAACCGCAGATAACTACAATTTAATTTACACCACACTAGTCGATAAATATCAAGATGTCATGTATGTTAGCGAGTACTTATTTGCAACAAATAGTTAACATCAAGATGTCCGTATGTTAGCGAGTACTTATTTGAAACCGCTGACATCAGCGTCAGCGGATAACTTAAATTATTTCATCGATAAGTTCTCTGCGTCAGTTTGTGCCTTTAATAGATTAAAATTGAAGACAAGATAGACTTCATATTTTTATTTTTGGCTTTACAAAAATTGATAAAGATACCGCTCGACTGTTTGAAAATTCTGTTCGATCAGAGTCTGTGCCTACATATGAAAGTCTTATTAAATTCATAAAAGAACAAGTTAAAATTAATGAACGGACAGACGGAAATAATTTTCTTTCAACATCCTCAAACAGAAAAAATAATAATAAATTACCTTTTATTCCAAAAGTTAATAATAATATAAAACCTACTAAATCTTTTATTACTTCCTCTAATTTTTCAAATATTAAACTCTGCCCGCTATGTTCTAAATCTGGACACGAACAATTTTATCGTTGCCCAGAATTTCTGCAATTAAATCCAAAAGAAAGATATAATATTGTAAAATTAATAACGGATGTTGTAATTGCTTAAGCTTTAGTCATAAAACTATGTTGTGTAAATCTACAAAATCTTGTGCAAACTGTCAATCTAAATCCCATCATACGCTTTTACATTTTACTAATAATACACCTCCCGCATGTAGTACGATAGTCGAATCCACAACGAGCGCGCCGACGCCGCGCGCTACCACTAGTGCACAGGACGCTTCACCCTTAGCCGTTTTGAACAACGTCGTTCGCTCGCATGCTAGCGACTCACAAACCGGTTCTGCTATAGCACACAAACAATTGTCGCTTCACTCATCATTTATTCCACCGATTTGTTAAAATAATACAGTGTTGCTTGCGACCGCACGCATTACTATTAAGAATATCGACGGTTCGGTATACACCGCGCGTGCACTAATTGATAATGGGTCGATGAATGATTTTATAACGCTCCAACTTTGTAAAAAATTATCTTTAAATATAGAATCATTACCTCAAGATATAACTATAAATGGCTTTGGTGGTTCTACCAATATTGTTAAAGGTTATACAAACATTTCAATTTCTTCCCGCTTCAACCGCAATGTTTCATTTGAACTTCACCCGCTTATCGTAGATAATATTACTGACCGCCTACCTACATTGCCAATAAATAAATCGATGTTAAATTATCTTGCCCGCACTCCGCTCGCTGATGATACATTCTCCGATCCTAGCGAAGTGGAACTTTTGATTGGTGCCAAATTATTCGCCCGTTTATTGTTACCTGGCCGCATTAGGGGTCCATCGGGATGTCCTGACGCCATTCAAACTGCATTTGGCTTTATTTTAATGGGCGATGCTCCAGTCGCAAACCCACCTCCCGCGCCTCTCGCTTACTATCTCATACCTTATGCGCTTTTACCGGTCAGCCGCTTGATACTTTATTGCGCAGTTTCTGGGAAACTGAGGAGGTTTTGACACCGAGCTCTGAGCTGCTAAGCCAAGAACAACAGGCTTGTGAAAATATTTATAATGCTACTACTACACGTGACCCCTCAGGTTCTTATGTTGTTGCGCTTCCGTTTAAAACTGACTCGGTCGCTTTAGGCAATTCTCTCGCTTATGCTAAAAATAGATTTTTTGCTTTGGAAAAACGATTCCAAAAATCTTCTAGTTTTCGCTCCGCTTATAATGATATCTTATTAGATTATTGTGAAAGGATTTCATCGCTCCGCTACGGTCGGAATACTTACCACTGCCGCCAGACGGTTACGTCATACCACATCATGGAGTTATCCGCGAAGATAAGTTAACCACTAAAATTCGCATGGTTTTAGACGCAAGCGCTTCCACAGATACAGGGTTATCACTTAATGATATTTTATATTCGGGCCCTAATTTACAGGCAGATTTATTCTTAATTTTACTGAACTTTCGTTTATTTTCTGTCGCACTTTGTGCTGACGTCGAACAAATGTATTTAAGAATAAAGGTAAAGCCAGAGTTTCATAAATATCAACGCATTTTATTTCGTTTTGACGATTCAGACCATTTACAAATTTTCGAATTTAAACGTGTTTGTTTCAGGTTAACTTCAAGTCCATATCTGGCATTACGTACATTGCGTCAACTTGCAGAAGACGAGAAAAATAACTTTCCTCTTGCTTCTAATGTAATTAATAATGGTTTTGTTATATGGATGACGTTTGTTTCTCAGTCGAGGACGTCACAGCTGCTAAAACCACCGCCTTACAATTAATAGATATGTTTTCGGCGGGTGGTTTTAAACTTCATAAATGGTCAAGTAATTCTACCGAATTACTTTCCTCTTTGCCAAACGATCATTTACATCCACAAAATATAATTTTTGATAACTCTGACACACAAAAGGTGTTAGGCATTAACTGGGAACCGTCTAATGATTATTTCTATTTTGTAACTTCTCTTCCTATTAACGTTTCATGCACAAAACGTAACATGTTGTCCGTAGTAGCCCGTCTATGGGATGTTATGGGTTTCGTCGCGCCTTTAATATTTTATGCAAAATTATTAATAAAAACACTTTGGTTATTAAAATTAGATTGGGATGACGCACCTCCGCAAACTATAATTTCACAGTGGAATCAATTTCAAAATGAATTACCGCTTTTGTCAAACCTCACTATACCTCGTCATGTTGGCATAACTGCCTCATGTACCGCACATCTTATTGCATTTTCGGACGCTTCAGAAAAGGCTACGGAGCCGCACTGTATATTCGCTCAGAAACACCTTCTGGAGTGTCTGTAAATTTATTATGTGCAAAATCTAAGGTTGCACCTGTACAAACCATTAGTCTTGCGCGTCTAGAATTGATGGGGGTTCATTTAATGACAAAATTAATACGCACTGTAATAAAAACTTATGAGAATCGTTTTAAATTTAATCAAATTTTTGCTTTTGTGACTCCACTGTTGTCCTTAACTGGATTCATTCCAGTCCGCACCGCCTGAAAACCTTTGTAGCCAATAGGGTTAAAGATTCAAAAATAATTGAACCGCGTAATTTTTATCACATCTCAGGAAAGGATAATCCTAGTGATTGTTTGTCACGAGGACTTACTCCCGCTCAACTTATTAAACACTCTCTTTGGTTTCATGCTCCTCGTGGCTACACCAGGTTATATCTGATTGGCCAATCCACGTTTTTAAAGCATCAGATAAGGATTTACCTGAACTCAAAACAGTATCCTTATATAACGTGTTACCGCAACCACAAGTAAAATCACCCTTTAGTTACTTATTTGAAAAATTCTCTCGTTGGTCCAAGTTGCTTAGAGTAGTAGTTTACGTACTGCGCTTTTCTAAATGTCTAACTTCTCGAGGAGATATAACTGCTGATGATTTGAATACAGCAGAAATAACGGTAGTTAAACAAGTTCAAAAGGAATATTTTTCTGATTTAATTAAATTACTACATACAGGGAAGCAAATTCCACGATCCTTTCGGAAACTGAGGCCTGTTTTGGTTGATGGTATTATTCGAATTGGAGGTCGGTTGGGAAATAGCGACTTGACTTTTGACCACAAACATCCTTTACTCATGCCTAAGAACAATAAAATAACAGATCTTCTAATTGATCACGTTCACCGCACCGCTTGTCACGCTGGCCCTCAACTTGTAATGTCATTGTTGAGACAAAAATTTTGGATAATATCTGCACGTCGTCATGTAAGAGCGAAAATTTATTCCTGTATTCAATGTTTTAGGGCACGACCTAAATCGGCACAGCCCCGGTTATGGCTAACTTACCCTCATGTCGTTTACAAATATCTAAGCCATTTTCCCATTCTGGTCTTGACTACGGAGGACCGCTGTCTATTACTCTTACGCGAAGACGTGGCATCAAAAGTCAAAAGGCATATTTATGCGTATTTATTTGTTTAACCACTAGGGCAGTTCATATTGAACTTGCTCCTGATTTAACGACCGACTCTTTCTTGAACGCTTTTAAACGATTTATATCGCGCAGAGGTCCGATTGAAAGGCTTTATTCTGATCATGGTACCAATTTCGTTGGTGCAAAAGCGTATTTAAACGAAGTTCAACAATTTTAAACTCAGAACCTTATAGTACTGACTTTAAATCAGAATTAGCTAAAAACCGCATTACTTGGGAAATGATCCCGCCTAATAGTCCACATTTTGGTGGCGGCTGGGAAGCCACTATTAAATCTTTTAAAACTCACCTTTACCGCGTAATTGGATCTCAAATTCTGACATACGAAGAACTTCTAACTGTTTTGTGCCAGATAGAGGCTATCCTCAATTCTAGACCGCTTGGTGTGCTTAGTGAAGACCCTGCTGAGCCATTACCACTTACTCCCGCACATTTTTTAAATACCAGGCCTCTAGCATGTTTACCTTCCGTGAACGTGAACGAGATGAGTCAAAATCTTTTATCGCGATATATGTTGCTAGACCGACTTGTGTCTTCATATTGGCGAAGGTGGAGTGAAGAATACTTGCATACTCTTCAGGTTCGCGAAAAATGGAACACTGATTCTCGACCAGTTAAGGAGGGAATGGTGGTTTTAATTATGAAAGACAACACTCCACCATTGCACTGGCCGATAGGGATTATTACCCATACCTATGCTGGTTCAGATGGCAAAGTAAGGATTGCGCTAGTTAAAACTAGAAACGCCATATTTAAACGTCCAGTGATACGTTTATGCCCTTTTCCTATTTATTAACCCCTTTTTTATCCACATATTTATTTTTTATTTTTTATCCTGCTATTTATGTATTTATCATTACTCCTTCTTTCTTATACAACCGCTTTAATTGATTTTGTTCCTGCATCCTTCTAAATTTTATTACTTTTCATTGAAAGACCTTCTGGTCTTTCAAGGCGGGGGAAGATGTTTGGGCCACTTCGTAATTGTCCCTAATTCAAAGAAAGGTGGACAAACGTGCTCCGGTTTGTTCTCATTCCCGCCCCACACCGCACCTCACCGTGGTCGCCTGCACGCGCGGGTTAAAAACGAAAAATGCACCCCGCGACAAGTGTGTGGCAATTCTCACTTAGTACAGAAGTGTGTCGTGTGCGCAGCCTTAATTTACACAAAACTTACTTCGCGAGTGGTATCCTGCACCTTCCAATAACATACCAGGCCTGGTAAAGGCAACGTGGCGACGGGACAACTGTGAGTACTGTTTTGATCTATTAATTTTTGAATCATGGACAAATAACGACTCGGCTACACTCTTTCACCGCCATTCCGCATTTTTTTAATTCAGGGCCTTTGGCCTCTTCGCTCCCACAATGACTAATACTAAAAACAATAACTTATCAAAAACTATAGTACAAACATGGAGGTTCTATTTCGAACATCTTCCAAACACAAAGACACAAGGTTCAATTTCGAACAAACATTAACGATTAGCTACATTAGTGTAATATAGGCACGAATTATCGGTTAATTGTTAACGTCATTAACAGTAACGCATTTTTTTCTCTCTCTTTCATCAAAACCTTGGCTACATCTGCTTGATTTTGTTAATGCGTTAACAAAAGTATTAGCGCGCAGGTGTAACAAAGGCATTATAAAGAGTACTTCTCTCAACTTCAAGCCCAGAAGAACTTTACTCCTAGCAGTATTGCTACCAAAGCCACAATTTAAACTCTATGTACTAAACCTGACTTACATTAGCATTAATTAAGAAGCTATTTTATTTATGAACTGGGAAGATACAGAGCTTCATTTTTGGAAAAAAAATTCACCACTTAAGTAATAAGTCGTTGATTAAGTAAATGTCTGACTAGACGATAATAAATGCTAATTCGCTAGTTTCACAAGTTAACAAGCTGCTTAAATAAAATTAATGTACATAAGACTTAAAGCTGAGTAATGTCCTTATGTATACTTCATTTGAATTACTATGAACATAATTTATAGTTAGTCTATGATGAAAAAGAAGAACTATGGCCGTACGTGCTTGTGGATAATAAATTGGTCCTATTGGGCAGCATTGACGAAAATTGTCTAATCAGGTTTTATTATCTGCGGTGGGTGTAAAACTATTCCTATCGGAACACTAGCCTTGAAGGCTAAACCTCGTATGATCGTAACAGTTTCAAAAACAGATTATTCTTTTCATTACATTAAACTTACAGTATTCAACCATTTAAATTAATGCAGATAGTTAGTAAGTTTTAGCATGTAATTCAGCTCGAGTGACATACTATATGTTAGGCGCTCTTTGTTTACAATTTTCGCTTAGGAAACATAAAAGTTAAATTATAATTTGAATATAATTTGGGGTATTTAAATATTGACGATACAAAATTCCCCACTTTACGATAACATGTACGATAGTATGCAACACCGAAAAAAGTGAAATTACTTAGTGAGTTTATGCACTTGTAACACTCATTGTCTGTCATGTCACCACCAACACCTAAATGCCCGTACTAAAATTAATCAAAAAACATAGCCATTACGAGCTATAATGCAAAAAACAAGATTATTCAGGTAATTACAATATTATTTATCTATAATATAACTATTTTTACAACATTTTAGCGTATATAAATTAACTGCTATATCATCGTAACCTCACACGTTGCGTTATTTTAGGACAATGTTTTTGACGTATTTCCTTTTATTTTCATAAAAAAACCTATAAAATAAAACAAATAACGTAAAAACAAGCCTATTTTGTGACAAATTACAATAATTATTGGTAATTTTACTAGAAGTGTAATCACATTTATTGTAAGTGCGAATAATAATTTTATATTACGCCTTATAGAGCATGTAAGCTACATCTTTAAACAAATATGTTTTGTGAATAAATGTATGCGTTATCGGTCACATTTACTTATTTCGCCAACGACTTTGAATTGGAAAATGATTTCTTATTTTTAGGTCACCTACTTACGTGTTATTGAAGTTGTTTTCTCTTTGATATGTACATTTTTGTTGTGTTATTTTTATTTGACTACCTGTATGGGTGGTCCGTAGCGATGAGCAGTACACATGTGAGCCAGTAAATTTGTCCCATACAAAATACATTTGTACTGATATGGCTCAAAATTTCAAATGTACCACTTCAAAATTTTTCTCACACTACTCTACAACAGTAAGAGGAAGGACGGATCGCGGCTATGCTACAACAGTACAATAACGCCTCTATGGATATTGACATGACAAAAAGGGACAACATGACAATGTCATAGTATGACTGTTAGTAAAATGAGGTGATCGAGGCTGAGCACAAGTGATTCTTAATGAACATTTCCAAATTAGTTTTGAACAGGACAAATGAGGGAATGACGCTCACCTCCCTCACCGGCTTCATCCCTTCAAATGTACTGCCGCAGTACAAACTGTACAAATGTCTTCGCCTCATTTGAAGTGGTACATTGTACTGGTTCAGTACAAAATATCATGTTACTCTTACAAACTCATTTTAAAATCATGTACTGCTCAACACTAGTGGTGGGCAAAACTCACTGAAACTCAAGGGCCCATGTTTGATTTCTGTCATGGTAAAATTCATAAATAGGATTTATGGTTGGGTGTCTATGGGTACCACTAAAATAAGGACAATCTGAGTTTTTGGCTTTCAAACATATGAATAATGAGAAAAGTCTCTAATTTAAATAAAAATAATTTCTTAGTTAACTTGTGACTAAGCCTTTTTCATTGTGTGAACAGACATTTACTTAATTAACAACTTATTACCTAACTTGTTAATTAAGTAAATGAAAGGAGACAGGGACTTTTGGGCCAAAGAAATGTAAAGTTATTTTGAAAGGAGACAGGGACTTTTGGGCCAAACAAATGTAAAGATATTTTCTTAAGTTTCCGTGACTAGTATACATAATAATACTATGTTTTAACAGCTTTCAGTGTGGTAATTTATTTGATTTTTATTATTTACCAAGTATGTTAGAGAGATTTCATCCTTGTGATTGACCCTAACAATCGATGCAATAAAATTACAGGATATAATTTTTACAGATTTTAGTTGGTTCGATTCCCGGGTGAAGCAAGAGAATTTTCAAAAATCTGTTAATGCAGTTTTGTTTCTTTTCAAAAATAAAGAAATGTATCTTTGGAGTGAAATTTGCTATGTCTATTATTTAGAGTATTTTCCCTCTAAATGGCATTAAAAAATTCCACCTGTATATAGCATTGGTTGTAATATTGTAGAAGGCGTAGATTTCAGACTAGGTATCATAGAAATTGTCCACATTTGAAATTTATATGAGATATATACCTAGGTTGCATGAAGATGAGTTTAGTAGTTGCTAAGTTGTCTATGTAATGTTTTATTTATTTTATACATTTATTTAAATGTTTGCTTAACATTCTAAGACCGTAAAACAGGTTACTGCATTTTTTTTTAAGGGTTCTATAGGCATCTATACATATATACCCTCCTTCTGCGAGGATGTTATGTCCCAGAAGGAGGCTACCAAAAGAATAAGGAAGGAAGATGAGCAGGCAGACTGTCGCAGACGGCGAACAGGGGTTCACAGGCGGCGCTTTGCTCATCTCCTCCCAATTACATAGTGGCGCTGGGGAGTCGGGAGACCCTCCCGATGAGCCACACTCAGTGCCATGGGGTGTTCTAGTCTCAAGGACACCCCTCCTTGTCGGCTTGCATTGAGGTGTCAAGGCAGTCATACCCATGGTTACGGTCCCGTGGCGCCTCATCATAATGCGGAGGGACGCTGGAAGGTTTAGTGGGTAGTCTGGCGGTCCGAACCTTGTGTGCAACACCAGCAGCCGGGAGTCCCACATACCCCTTAATGGCATCCCTTGGGCCTAAGGATATGCGCAAATGCATTCCACCACCTTGACAAAAAAAAAAGGCATGTGTACATACAATACATACAAATAAATAAAATCGAAGTGTATGTAGTGTCAATATAACAGCTTTTTATTAAATACATATGAAAGTATATATGGTACTTTATCATTTTTTTTTTAAATATTTATTTGTCTGTCTGTTTGTTACGGCTAATTTCCGAAACGGCTGGATCGGTTATTACGGAACTTTCACTGACAGATAGCTGATATTATAAGGAGTAACTTGGCTACACTTATTTTATAAACAAATTAAATAAAACTACGTTTTAACGGTTTTAAGCACGGTAGTTTATTTGATTTTATTATTCCGACGTTTCGTTGCTGTTTTAGAGAAATTATTTCATTAAAACAACAGTTCCGCAATTTGGTTGCATATATTGGATTTTGAAATGTGACGTCACGAAATTTAGGACCAGTCTCACGCCTTGTCACACTTTGTCGACCCCCTCCCCCCTCTTAATGTGTGACGTGATTTATGGATAGCCCCTTATTATTATTATGTAATATATATATGTACATACTAACTGTGCCCTGCGGTTTCACCCGCGTGGTTATGGAAAATCGTTATGTTTTGGATAATTCACACTATATCTTTATAAATTATAGCCTATGTGCTATTCTGATGTGTAAGCTTTATTATTGTAAAGTTTCATCAAAATCCATTCAGTAGTTTTTGCGTGAAAGAGTGACAAACATACATCCATACAGTCTTACAAACTTCTCGTTTATAATATTCGTAGGATGTGTTTATGTCTGCGTTAAAGAAATAATAGTGCGACATCTACATCCCAGGTTACAGTTGAAAACCAGCGTCAAATACTTGTGTCTGGCATTTGCTGAACTGCGCCCACTTGGTTCCATCGCGAGATATATTGTTTGTTAGGTATTTAGTGTGCTACATCTTTCTCTCTCTAATGTGTAATGTCTCGCAATGTATCCAAATAATAATTAATGTACACCAACATTACAGAGAAAAAATACACAATAAGCTTAAATACTAAAAGTAATTAGTTAACTCTTCCAGGCAACCTTTGGATGGACAAGATCTAATTGCAAAGACAGCGATGGCGTGCAGTTGAAATAGTTACTAATAATAAGACAAAATAATTATTATACATATATTATAGCTATAAAAATGTATACGTACCCTAGCTAACCCGGCGAACTTCGTACCGCCATATTTTCTGAATTCCTAAAAGACTTTGTTTCATGAGATAAAAACAAAATCACCAAAATCGGTCTAGATGATTAGGAAAATTCTAGAACCCGATCTCAGCGCCACCTACCGGTTCTAATTGTGAATCTAAACCATCCGGGAACCCACTCAAACACAAAAACAAAATCGCTCCGGGTGATTAGGAGAATTCTAGAACCCGATCTCAGCGCCACCTACCGGTTCCGATTGTGAATCTATACCATTCGGGGACCCATTCTAACACACAAAACAAATATCATCAAAATCGGTCCAGCCGTTTAGGAGGAGTTCACTGTCAACACGTACAGAAGAATTATATATATATATATAGATAGACATACAAAACAAACAATATACACGTTATACAGTTAGATAGTGCTTTTTAACTAGTCTGTTAAAGGAATGGATAGATTTGACAGATGGGACATCTGCCGGCAGAGAATTCCAGAGATGCACAGCCTGAACAGAGGACGATCTTGCGTCAGTCTCCGTAGTATGCAACGGTGTCCCGAGTCGCAACCTCTCTGACGTTCGCAAAGACCTCGAATCACTGTGAAAGAACTGAAAACGTTCTTTAAGATAAGACGGGACCTAGGAGCAAACATTACGTTGTAAAGAAGAGACAGAACATGAGCATTACGGTGAAGTCGAAATGGCAAGCATTTGAGCTTTGTGTGAAATTCAGATATGTGATCATGTTTGCGTAAGCCTTATATGAATCGTATAGAGGAATTTTGAAGTCGCTCAAGTTTATCTAATTAGTTCTGGTTAAGACCTAGACATAGGACATCTGTAAGAGAACGAAGGTGACCGAGATAGCTCGCAAAATTAGCAAGTTGAAGTGGCAGTGGGCCGGTCACGTCTGCCGCAGAACCACAGCCGATGGAGCAAACGAGTCCTGGAGTGGAGACCACGTCTCGGCAAACGGTGGACTGGTGACCTGCGCAAGGTTGCCGGCAGGGGCTGGATGAGGAAGCCGGGAGACAAAGATTGACTGAAGAAGATCTAAATAGCTGACGTCACCATAATAAATGTTATTTCTTTCTTATATTTTCTCCCTGCGTATTCTACCGACTGTACAATGAGGGTGTCATAACATTTATTCGATGCCAGCAGCGGTCCGGTGACATCTCTGGTGTTGCAAATGTCCATAGGTGACGGTAAGGGGCCATTCATTAATTACGTAAGAATGATTTTGACGATCTTTGACCCCCTTACCTCCGTGTAAGGATACATAAGATTTCTCGAACCTCCCCTCTTACGTAAGATTCAATCTCGTTTTTCCGAGTAATAAAAGGTTGTTAGAAAAGCTTAACGTAAATCAAAGATTTTTATTCTTCAGCAGATAATTTAGGTTATACTCTGTCATTGCTATCAGATGTAGATTGTCTTTATATAATATTAAATTGGCTATAAATATGCGCTTGGGTTCTCGCATATGTGCATCACATACTTGAGCCTGTGGAACAGAGGTAATTAACCCAGGATACCACGGTCTTTCTTGCTGCCGCAGTGCCGGCAGGTGGTCACGCCACGCCGCCTTGAATGATGTCTTACGGAGGGCGCTAATGCTAACGTGCCGGCATTATTGGAGCCGAACGGTATTGCACCTGACGATGGTAGGCGTCCTGATGGAATGACTCTAATCCCTGGCAGCGTGGCAAACCTTTGGTGTGGGATGCGACCTGGGTAGACACGTTGGCCGTATCCCATTTACCAAACACGTCTAGATCAGCCGGTTAGGCGGCGGACACATCTGAGTCACTCAAGCGGCGCAAATATGCAACCCCCAGTGAGAGTTACAAGTTTGTGCTGTTTGCTGTCGAGACGCTTAGACCATGGGATCCTGAGGCCATGAGTGTCTATCAAAAATTATCAAAACGACTCATCGAGTCTTCGAGTGATCAGAAGGCTGGTGGTTACCTCGGCCAACGGATCAGTATGGCGTTCCAGTGAGGAAATGTAGCCAGCCTTCTGGGCACCGTACCCATAGAAGACGGTGATCTAGGCTCAGTATTCTACTTATAGTCTTGAGAGACTATGGGTAGAATACAATACAAAAAGTTAAGTTTTCTTTTATTGTATTCGATTATTACTACCAAAATGTATTTTGTTATAACAACAACTCAAATATTTTAGGTATTAATTATTGTACTTTATATCCTTGTTTTATTAAAGCTTTTGAATTAGCAACTTTTCATATTAAATTTCGACTTGTAAAATATCACGTAAGAATGGATCATACGCGATAAGGTCATGTATAGATTTTACTAACCCCGCTCCCCCTCGGGACCCTTGCGTAATGCAGGTGGTTCGTCTACCTGTCTAATGTACTCCAGCTACCAAACAACAATTGAGAAACCGGGCTTAAGAGTATTTAATTTCGAAAAACATACTGTTGTTATGACGCGAGAGATCTGCAGTGTGAATTATCGTTAGTATGTGTAAATAATTCTATATTTTCCTTCTTGTTGTTTACGGTAATACCTACACTTGTTGTGTAAATATTTATTATTAGCTCACTACATATGGTAGTACAGTTTTTTACAAGGACCTTAGATGAAACTTTTATATCTTCTACTATATAATGCAGTAAAACCTCTGTCTAACTAAAGTCGAACTTGAAAATTTCGACTTAAGTGAATTTTTAAGGAAACATGCAACTTGTAGAGGTTAAGATTTATATTACATTTATATTTTTAGAGGTTGAAAAATCAAATATTGTTATGTTCGAGATACAGAAGTCTAATTTATTTTTTCCAGTTATACAGGGAAAATACGTACTGAATTTGCTTATAGGGAGTCGCTAATTTCGACTTATATAGGTTTTCAGATATCGAGCAACGGAGGTTTTGGGGGTTGAAGGGAAGAAACACAAAAAAATGTCGAGTTTGGGAGGTTTTCGACTTAAGAAGAAGATGTATATTAGTCCTAGAGTTTGTTCACCTAGGGTGCATGTTCACCAGGGACGGAAAGCACTAAAGTGATAGGGCTGTCCATCAAGGGGCGTTGATGCCAACATTAATGTATGATAGTGAAAGTTGGGTATGGCAGAAGCATGAAAGTAGAATAAATACAGTTGAAATTAGAGTTTTGAGAAATATATGTGAGGTTAAGTTGAATGAATAAGGAAACGTTGTGGATTGAAGGAAGACATAATAACAAGAGTTGAGAAAGGTATGATAAGGTGGTTTGGACATGTAGAGAGAATGAATGAAAAGAGACTGACAAAACAGCGTGGATGAGTTGATGTTGGTAGGCCACGACGTACTTGTCACGATCAAATCGCAGACTTCTTAAAGAATGTCCAGGTAAAAAGCACCTATAATAAACGTGTATGTATGAAGAGATTAATAAATATAGATGAAGCAAAAGATGTTTGTCAAGATCGTGGCAAGTAGAAATCCATCGTCTCTGCCTACCTCTACGGGGAACAGGCGTGATAACATGTATGTATAATATACTAGAATTTTCCTCGCGGCTACGCGTCGAGTCAAATTCTAGTTAGTAGCCCTGTTTTACTTATATAAAAACTTATTTAGGCTTTTATATATCGCCAGCGGAGCCGCAGGCAAAAACTAGTACAATGGAGACTCAAAATTAACCGGACTGATTACTGTCATAAGGTATTCGGATAATTGAATATATGAAGAAAGCTATTTTTGTATATATTGTTATGTACGAGCACGTACGAAAAGTACTTAAAGAAAAACAATATTTAGCTAGACGTGTTGCTGGGGAGTGTCTTGCCGCTTCTTCTCCTTAACAGCAATAACACGTTGCGAAGCGGTATACATAGAATAGGAAGAAAAATTAAATTTTAACGTATATATATGACCTTCAAAAAGTGTTCTCCAGTGGAACTTATTTTGAATAAAAAAAATTGAATACGCACTTAGGATTGGAAGGAAACACCAGTTTTTTTTAACTAAATGCTTTTATTAACTTACACAGCCGTACGTGAATCTTCTCCGCAGGGTTGCCACTACACGCTCAACTAACGACGTACTGTCCCGACGATAAGATGTCTCACTCACAATACTGTCGCCGATATTGCGTAGACTATCCCCTGCTACTGCAGTGCTCACCTGCGAATTTGCCGCGCGAAGCTCGCTTCTGGCTCTCCTTTTAACTTCGCTAAACTCTTCCTTCACTAAACTGGTTAACTCTTCTTCCATCTCTCTCGTATCACACTTGTCCCTTCGCTGTCTACCACTGAACTCCCATTAGGCGCGCCTTACGCTGCTAGAAGGTTCTCCCTCGGTCGCCACAATATTTAAATACAGACATGACATGACGCAGTAAAATAACTCTTGTAATCGTCTTCAGACAATAACATAACGATGGGGCAGTGATTGTGTAGGGCGCAAATTGATAGACAAAGCTATTGGACCGCGATTACCAACGCGTATTACTGACGTCCGGATAATCGAGTCTCCACTATATATACTGTTACGAGTGCGGGACTCGAATTAAAATGCCGTTGGAATTATTATAGAGTTTATTAGAACTATACAAACACGTATAATACAGGTACAAATATAACCGAACACAACAAATCCAAACATAATGCAGAAGGTCGTAATTCAATAAAACGTGCAAAGTCCGTCACTATTAGATTCCCGAATGTACACTCGTCACGCCCGTATCGTAGTCGTAGCCCAACTGCCCCCTCTCTCCATACAGCCAATAGGCTGTTCTTCACAATACTAGAAATGTATGCCAATAAATAAGTAAACAAAAGAAGTCGATCATAAAAGGATTACAATTGGTTCAAATGCCGACAGGTAATAAAATGTGCTTTTACAGACTGTACGTGGAATTTGTCTTTGTCGAAGCCAAGTTGTAACAATACATATTATAAACCTTCCTTGGACAATTATCTAAATAATGGTGAAAGCCTCTTAAAATCTGTTAGAGGCGAAAAGCGACTTTGTTTTATACTACGTAAAGACGATATTAAATGTTTCTGTTCCTGTTTGTGTCACAGAACTTCTCCTAAACAGTTGGACCGATGTTCGTGAATTTTTTTGTGTGCGTGTGTTCATGTGGGTCCCGAAATGGCTTAGATTTTCAATTGGACTCGGTAGGTGGCGCTGCAATCGGGTTCTAAATTTTATTTTTTAAGGACAGGACAACGTCTGCTGACACTAATTATAGAGGAGTGGACGTACCCGCCACGCTTGTGCAAAGCAAATTGGCGGGTTTGACACATTAGTTATCTCGACGTGCAAGCTCCAGCACGATGTTTTCCTTCTCCGTTAGCACGTGGTTATAACAATATGCACGTTAAAACTGCATAAATGATGCATGCTTAACAATGTTTAAGTTACCGTGCTTGTTTATTAATAGTAACTTTTTTCTATTTCAGATCTTGATTGCACTAACCTCTCATTAAAGCGAATATTCGTGATTTGAACATTATAAATTCCCAAATTTTCTTCTATCCCAAAGTCATTTTCGGCACACCGTACGGGCATTGTACTGACAAGGCAATCTTCAAGCTAACATAAGCTCTTAAGGGCTAAGCTGAATATTAAATCTAGACAAAAGATTTTTGACTGAAATTATGACTAATAACTCTGTGGAAGATGTGGCGAGAAACATGGAAGAGCTCAGTTTGCTTTCGTTCAGGAAGGTCGAAGAAGTTAAAAAGTTAGCTAGACACTTCTATTCTGTTATACATCATCCAACTACAGAAGATAGTCCTGTGGTTCAGAACTACCTTAAACGGTTGAATGAGATCCATAAAAATATCTTCCTGAAGAAAAGAGATTATGTTGAAGTTGAGTATATTTTTACAACCGAGAAGAAGAGTAGTATGCAACGTCAAAGATTTAACAGTTTACCAGTTAGCGATGTTCCTGAATTACTTAAAGCTGAGTTGTTGACTGCTGAAAATGCCAAACAAGTTCATATGTGCACTGATTGTAATGTTGAAATTGAACTTAATGACGAAGAGCCTTTGATGGAGTCACTCCAAAAACATTTTAACTTAGACGTACATCTACCAAAGCTAAAAAGAGAAAGCATTGACGTGGCAGAACCAGTTATTATTCCGAACATGTCGAGGAGATTATCTGCAATGGAATGCGGTGATACTCCAGCACAAAATTTAGATCACATAATACAATTAGTTAAACCTCTTGAGAAGCTTGACAGAAATTTTTCTATCAAACTCGAGCAATCTCTGGGGAAGATACTTCCAGATAATTCCGAAGCTACTATCAACGCTGCCGTGAAATTTTATCAAGAAACATTTGATAAATTGTGCCAAGACATCTCGAACATAGATTTCTCTACTCAAACGAGTTCTGTAGCTCCTATTATAATGAGTATAAGGGATAATGTGTATCAGAATTTCGCAGCTGATGCTAATAAGAACACCGATAATGACGAGAATGACCAAGTACCCGAAAAGCCTAAGAATCAAGTTAAGAAGTATAGATATTATGGACCGATCGAGTCTATGACCTTGAAATTACTCATCAACCATAAACTGTTGTCCCTGATTGATGATAGAACCGGGAAGTTGGCTTTCTTTTGCATCGCGTGCGAGTATTACACATTGAGATTTCATTACGATTCTGTCTTGAGCCACGTGTTCAATGATACACATATACATAACCTTTCCTGTTTGCTGCAAGCGGACAAACACATCCCCTTTACTACGGAAAATGCTTCCACCGATAAAATACGTGAGATGAACGAGAAATTCTTGCTCAGTCACGATATAAATGCTACTATGAATGGTTTGAACTGTCGTTTGTGTAAAACAACGATAGAGAACCCCGAGAATGCAATCTTGCACATCTTAGATGAGAAACACCTCGCCAAGCTATCCGAGGAGTTGTATGTGCGGATGAAAGCTTCTAGTCCTGACGGTTCAATTCCTGATGAATGGGGACCGAAAGACCTTAACTGGGCTAAATACTTGACATCTGTAGGAAAACCTCAGAACTCTCGTGACCATGTTATAATTGAAAATTTCATAAAACCATCAGGAAAGATTGGAAACTTCTGCACATGCTGCGATATGACACTGAAAGGTCCCAGACAGGTGTTGTTCAACCATATTCGTCAGAAGAAGCATTTAAGGAATGCAGCGCCTAGAAAACTTGCATTGTTGTATAAGAACCATTGCAGGCCTTCTGAATACTTTGCTAGTTTCGGCAATTATTACATCTGTGCTATTTGCCCGGGCTATGTTGCTTTGCCATCTTTTGCTGCTATCTATGACCACTTTGAAAGCAACGAACACATTGAATCAATTTCTAAATTACTTTGTATTGCCTTGTTCGGAGATTTAGATGAGAAAATCCTGAATGCTAACAAGATTTCCACAAATAATGCAATTAAATGCCAAGTCTGTGATATTATATTTGATAACGTATCAGAAGCTGTGAAACATGCACTAAGCAATGTTGACCATCAAACTATGGTCGCTGAAACAAAATATAAAGATAATAAAGGTGATATAATAAGTGTTTATATGAAAGGAAACTATATTTTGCATACTGAAGGAGCTACTTTTAACTGTGTTGATTGCAACTCCGTTTTTAACTCCATAAGATCATTGCTGACACATTTGGTGTACGCAAAGCATTTTAGTACAAAGCCATCTACGGAGAGTGTATTTCGTTTCTACTTAGAGTTGAAGCACAATATAAATATGTTGCAGAGAAATAAGTATGTGTATTACAAGTTTGGTGAATTGAAATGTGGTGTTTGTGACTCGGATGTTGAAGATGGAGAGAATGCTAAGAGGCATGTGATCTCGCCGCGTCACAGAGAAAATATGGGGGCCAGTTATGTTAATGTCAGTTTGGATGCGTCTGCTATTGAATAAGGTGAGTCTTTATGGGTATCCAACAGACAAGTAAAAGTCACGACAGACAAGTAAAATACATGACAGCTAAGCAAAAGACATGACAGCCAAGTAAAAGATATGACAGCCAAATAAGTGCTAAAAACCTGCCAAGTCGTCCTGGACAAGTGTGGCGGGTATATTGTTCGTTCCCCTACACTGGGAGGCCCAAGCCCAGCAGTGAGACGCTTATGGACTGTTCTTATTTGTATATACACATGATAATACAAACATACATATCTATAATGTATCAGAAATTATTATATATGCTTTTTGATAGTCTGGCATTTCTTAAGAAAACATACTTTAGCCCTATAAGCACCAGGTCATAGGCACAATTGAATAATCTACCAGTTGGGGAACATCAAATTTTACAATTAATTATAACTGTGCACACTTGTTATGTATATGAATGTGCCTCGACAACAAATACAACAAGGATTTAAGATTTCATAGATTTTCCCGTGACACGAGATAAGTTTATTCCTCTAAATATGTATTAGGTGCCTAACCAAATAACCATCTAGTATCTACTATTATTTAGCTGTACTAATACTATAAAGAGGTACAGTTAGTGAGTTTGTGGGTTTGTATGAAGTAATCTCTTCAACTACTGAACCGATTTTAAAAATTCTTTCACCAGTAGAAAGCTACATTGGTGCTGTGTGGTATAGGCTATATTTCGCTAACTTTTGCCTGCGGCTTTGTTCGCGTAGGAAGTAATCTCTTGAACTACTGAACCGTGCGTGCGTGTGTATTTTTTAATGACGCCCAGCGCTATATAGAGCTATAGGGTCAGCTAGTTTTGTATAAATTAATAGGGTGGGGTACAATTATAAGGCTCATTTATTTATTATGAACAAATGCGAATTTTTTAAATGTAGATTACTTTTTTTATAACCAATCAAAATTTAATTTAATCTCAAATGGCGCCCTATAACTATACCGCACCCAATTAAGGCCGCTTTCTGACTTGTCGGTGCGGAAGCGGTGCGGGATCTGTAAGGTTTATACCGAAACGATACCGCGTTGCCTTCAACTACTCACCTATCTATCGGTATAAAATACTACAGTACCGAAGATGTCCTCTTCAAGTGATGACGATAGGCGTGCTATTATGTTTATCGCCTACGTAAAATAAAAGAAAGCGTTATTGGCGTCATCCTTATACCTGATAAATGTGTTTTATTAGATATCTCACTCCAAATCCTCTCTGTGACATCCTTTCTTGAATATTCAGCCAGTTTATAATTATACAATGCGGGATACTTTTCAATTTCTAGTAGTAAAACGACGTGAATCTCGCTCCACCATCTTGTTTGCATGACCGTGCGGGGTAAATGTCGAGCGGCGCCTGGACACGCATCCCGAGACGCGGTAAAACGCAACGATCCCGCTCCGCTCCCGCACATACCGCGCCAGTTAGAAGACGCACAGTGAAATATAGGCGCTCGGCAAGCTTTCGGTACCGCGTACACCGAGCGAAACGAATCCGCACCGCTCCCGCACTGACTTTTGACTTTAGAATATATATGGGCAACAACCGGCCCGCTATAAGATATGATCCGGCCCGCGAGACATTTTCAGAAAACCCAATTTAAAAAATATTACATTAGGTACTTATACTCACGGGAGGACAGTGAGGCGGCAAACATTAAGTCCTTTGATGTTTGCCGCCTCACTCTTTAATAATCGCCGCCAGTCGGCTTGCTCGATCGAATTATTTGAGGTTTGCCGCCTCACGGACGACACATCAAAAGATTTATCGCTTCTCAATTATTCTAAACTAGTTTATTTAAAAATATTATCACTACTTTAAAATGCAGTAAGTACTTTTAAACGCGGTCCGCGAACGTATTTGCACGCTAAAGTTTGGCCCTCAACATGTCAAAGGTTGCCCATACCTGCTTTAGAACAACACGAGAACACTGAATTCAACAAATTAATATCGCGGAAACATCCAACCCGACAAGTGTCTAATAAATTTAAATATGAACTACCTAAAGTAAATAATTATTACGGGCTACTGACCAGGAGATGGGTATGTCCTAAGATATATAATGAGGATACCCAAAGATATGCTAACGGAAAATATGTCCAAACAGTGTTTAAAATGTACATTATGTAAGCATTATTTAGCATTATGTCCTTGATTATGGTGCCGTGTCTCGTTGCGTATATGCACTATTGCTTGTTTTGTATATGTGTATGTGTATATATATATGTATGTATGATAAGTGATGGTGCATGTACGCAGTGAGATATGGTACTATCATCAAAGAATCAATAGAAATGTTTTAAACAAATTCACAAGAAATTTGGTGTAAATGTACTTTAAATAATGGTGGTATAATTACCACCGCTTTAATAAGCAAGATTTAATACAAAAATTGGTTATTCCAATCATTTCATTTAATTTGTATTATAATTTACATTAAAAAAAGTGTACTTCAGTATATAAAACAGAAGTTATAAGGTATAATTTAATGCGATCCGTGAGAACGCTGCTGAGAAACTGCACTGCAGTTTGGCAATGTAATTGTTTGTATGATCTTGTAACATTCTTTTATTGAAAATAAATTTAATAAAAAAACAAGTCTGAAAGCGACCTTATAATCCCTTCATGTCATAATTTAGTTACATTGTTATAGTACGAATAAATTAAGAGATTGCTCAAACTCTGAGTACTATAAAGTTACGTTTCAATAATCATTCTCATTGGCAGGTGTAGCCCATAAGAGTTAACTTGAGACCTCAGCGCCTTTGTGTACTACGTACTGCAGGTCTCAGTTAACTATTGCGGACTATAGTAAAAGTCTCGTTTAGAATGAATGTTTAATCTCCGCTAATATAGCTCACAATAATCAATTGATTTAATTTGACGTTATATTGGTTTTTAAGTAGGTGAAAAAATTGGGGCGCTAAAAGATATTTTATTCTCAAAGTGGGCATTATACAAAATAAGCTTGGGAACCACTGCTCTAGAATGATAGTAACAATTACTCGCCTCGGCTCCTATTTTTGATATAACAACATCGTGTACACGACTCTCTGCAGAACAAATACACCCATGAGGTTTCTGTGCCACAGTCAAATGTGATACTAATGTATATGAATATAAGCATATTGGATAATAAATTTAAAAAGAAATCCTAAAATGGCTGTGTTCGCTGATTGGTATTACGAAGATGTGTAATACTTGCAAGAACTCAGAAGGGTTTATGGTAATAAAAGAACAGCAAGTGGTCACAATACTTATTGTCAGAGAACCTTTTGGCTTACATACCTGTCATCCACTGACTCTTCACACTCCACAAGCATTTTTAGAACACCCCGCCATCCCTCCAACAGTTTTACAGTATATGAACCTTGCAAATTGGCACAACCGATAGCGGATTGAAGTTGTGGAGGGTCTAGACACCTCCGGGTCGACAGTTTTGGACAAATAAAAATCCAGAGCTCATGTACAGATTATACTTGTTTATTCCCACTGGCAGAGCATTACAAAAATATACATTAAACTATCTACAACAATTGGTATTAATACAACGGTTTTGCCGGGAAGAAAGTATTTTTATATCTGTCATAATATGACAGCCTTGTTTTTTCTTAGTTAGTGATGTGTCGCGCAACTAGTGCTGTGCACACTGCCGCCACAAAGTCATTGATAAACTATTTTAATTAAAGGGTTATTTTAAAGAATTTAATACATTATTGTTTGGAAATTTTAGATAATATTTTGTATAAAATATTATACTTAAAATTTTACATGTAACAAAATAAACCGAACACAGTATAAATCTATCGCGTCTGCCAATATGATAATAAAATGTAGTGAATACTGTCTATATACAATTGAGAGATTTTGAATTATAATCTGTACACAATTACCACATATTAGAGATAAATATTATTACATAAAATTATGTTAAATTATAGAGAACTACTTACTCCATACAAAACAGACGCTAATCACCGAATAAATAAAAATATAACATCGTTATTCAAATAAGGAAATGGCAGATTGTAAACTATAAAATATGACAAGTATCAGAATAAAGTGGAACTTTATGCCATTTCTTACAACTACCAGTACATCTAGACATATAAATTTCAGTGAGAATTTTTCAAAAGCGACTGCTTTAGGCCCCAAATATAATTATTGCATTTTTCTCATGTGTGTTATGTTTGTCCCCAGGATATGCCTGATCCGCGCTACACTGCGGCGTTATGAAACCAGTAATTGTTAATCATGAATTTATGTTATGAAGAATTTTAAGAATATGAAATCAAATACCGACACATGTTTTACAAGTTTTATTAAATGTATATTATAAGTAATTTTTTAAACTAATATTGCGTCTTTTCATGGTCATAGACAACCTTCGTTTTATATTATTTGTTTTAAATTTGGCTTTGCACGATTTGTTTATTTAGCCAATGTCAAGAATGCATGAATATTGACGTTTTTGACTGACGCCAAACGATATTTCTTATGGCAGTTCGAAAAGGCACATTTCACTAAATCCTTGAGGTTTTCAACACAAATATATAAAAATAATAATCTTTTAGTTAAACAAATAAGTCTTATACGATACAACAAAATTCATATAATGAATTTATTGAAAAATTTAATAAAGTAGATATTTTCTATCACTCAAAATTAATTTACAAACCAAAGATATTAGAAAAATTAGGATGACATTTTCACTGTTTATCAGGCACCATAAATATCACGCCTATGAATCGCGTCTATATTTTTTATTTTATTTATGTATGTATAATATATATTTGTGCATAATATATAAGAATATTATAAATACATATATTATGAATATCTATATATTATTACTTTTTAGTTATTTATATATAATATATACTATATAGGGGACACTTCAGCAGGCATTATTTTATTAAATACATTTACATTTATATCAGAGCTTGTCATAAACTCTTTATAGCAGTCTTGCTTTTGTACAAAAACATTGTAAAGTGTAAAGTATCCAGTAAATGGCAAAAATCATATTACAGAGTTTATTGTCTAAGTTATGAATATTGTATGCTGTTGGATATGTAATAAATAAATAAATGAAGCAGAGAGACGGAAGTCCAAACTGAGAAAACACAGTCACTAAGTTCGAAGATATTACTGTTCACGATGAACTATTAAGAAAAAATTGTAAATAGCATGTTACCTTTCGAGTTCCTCGGATCTTGCATTTTTTCGAAAGGGACAGAAACTGGAGAATCCGTCCCCGCCCGCCTATTTTTACCTCAATCATCATTTCAGCCATCAGACGCCCACTGATGGACACGCCTGTGTCTGTTTTTTAACATATGCCTACCAGCAAAAAGTATTTTATATGCTTACAGTACTGTACGACTCAGTCGTCAGTTGCGATAATGACGAGTTGTCTGCGAATCTGAATTTAACCCCTAGGGCGAGGGCTCCGGCTTGACCCCCCAAGATCTGGCCTCTTTGCCCCCTGACGAGCTTAGGATGGTTGTAATAAATAATACAATAGTTAGTTATATACTTCGTAATACAATACGGCAGGACCAACTTTTATCAGCACATTGGCTTCGCCATTGGTGTTGCAGACGTCTATAGGCGGCAGTAGACCGGTGTCCATAATCATAACATTTATTATTTTATGGGTGCAGGAACGTCGTATGAGGCGACAAACCAACCCACAGCTAAGTGGTAGGGTATTTACCCGTCTGGATGGCTACCACCCCTGCTCTAGACTCCTAGAGTATGCCGCCATAAGAACCTTGAGTTGTGTTGCAGTCTCCCTTTAGAGAGCGGCAGTACATTGGTCCATAGACATTGCTAACCGCTTTCCATCAGGTGGGCCGTCTGCTGAACTCACGCAATTAAAAAAAATATAGTAGAACACTTATAAGGTAATAGATGGCGCTGTGCAATAATTGAGGGTACAAACGTTTCCCGAAACGTACAAAGAATATATACAAATTTCCAACAATAATAGACGGACCTAGGTCTGCGAGGCACAAATATGGCTTCGCTGGAAGTTCTTCCTTTGAGACGGAGGAGCATTCTGCATTCCATTTCGCTCCTCCACCCTATACGGGGAACCCCTTCAAAATAATAAAATAATTTCTAAAAGGATACAGGTTCGAAGTAAAAGAAAAAACATATAATACTTTTTCTTTAATTCTATAGTACATATGCTTTGGTATATCTAATTCCATACATACAATGTGTAACAAAAATCTAGTTTTATGCATTTAACGAAGACATTTTTTTATCATTTAAACGTAGCATTTAGTCCATTGTAATATTAGAGATCAATAGGCTCAGGCCTGTTCCTATATCTTACCGACCGTTAATTTGCCTCTCTATCGCTTAAAAGTTGACGTAAGTAATGTCGATTTAAAAATATAAGTAATTACCGGTAAATTCGAAGATACTGCCATACCGGTATATCTTTTTACCGTTACTTGGTAACTTTTGTGATAATAACGTTATAATATAACGATAAATTTCGTATGTATAACTTGTGCTTGTCGGTAATTTTTACGTTATTTCGAGCGAAATTTGCCATTTTTAAGAATTGGCTTTATTACGACTGCATGTTACCGAAACAATCGACAAAAACAACTCGTAAATATTACGTGCGCTCTTAGCACAGCGCTGTTTGAGAATCTTCCGAGTGAAAGAGAGCCACAAACATTGTTATAACGGTAATATTACACATAAAAATGGTATTAACGTTGTATTTTTTACCGGTAAAATGGCTATAAATAACGGTAAGTTTTACAAAGATATTTATTTTTGCCGTTATCTGAAATTAGCATAAATAACGATACCACATTTTTACCGGTATTTCAAGCCCTGGTAAGATATAAGAACGGGCCATAAATGGAGTACGCTCTCTCGGTCGCGCGTTACCACATTCATGAAGGTATAAATTAACATAGTTTACTTACCTACGACAAATCTGTATATTACGAATCTCAACAGTAAATATAACGAATGATTCACATAAATTTAATTTTGATTTCATGTACATCTCTAGTTTTAAAAATCAATTCTTGTGACAAAAAATTATTATGCAATATTTGATACAAAACATTTTGCAGTAAAATTCGTAAATACAGTGTAAACTCTATATAACGACACTGAAGGGACTGTGCATTTTACGGCGTTATAGAGAGTTGTCGTTAAATGGAGAGAACAGACTTCTCTGTTCTTTGTTTTTGAAATCTTGCTGCACCAGTAATTTTGCTGTATTTTTTACTTATTTTATTCATATCTTGCGATATTGAGGCATCTTGGTGATAAAGGAAGTATTTATAAAATTCGGTATGCATGATGCCGACAGTCGAGTTTATTACGGGCTAGGATAATAAAGCGATAAAAGAATGTACACAGCTGCGCAACTTTTACTAATTTTGGCAACTTAAACGTACTTTTTATTACTTAATTGTTGTCGTTATTGAGAGTGGGTGTAATGTTATATGGAGTGTATAATTGTATGGAAGACAAGCTATACCAACCAAAACCAAGTGATTTCGACGCTTAAGGGAGTTTGTCGTTAAATAGAGTGGCGTTACATGGAATTTACGCTGTATCGTTAAGTTCTGTGTAATACCGATTTGTATATCATTCATAAATGTGGTAATGCGCGAGTGAAATAGTCAACTGTATTTAAGTAAGTAAACCCTTTAACTCGATTTCTATAGATTAGTTATTATTATGAAAGTCGGCAAACTTCACTACGATCTAAACGGATAAACAAAGGGTTTACATATGAAGATGTTTTTTTTGTTTTACATAATAAAATATCCGTTTGATCCACGTATATTGTTATATCATAATGTAACAGAAGATACAGTCGATCTCGATAATTTAACATTGAGGGACCAGTGAAAAATTTCAAATTATTAGAGTTTATAACCAAAAGGGAGGGAGGAAAAAATCAAGTAAACAAAAGTTTGATCAAAATTCGTGATTTATTATTTTCATTTTGAAAAGAAATCTTATAGTGAGTGAGGGTTATATGTTTGTGCAGTTTGCTGTCGAGACGCTTGGACCGTGCGGTTCTGAGGCAATGAGCCTCTAATCAAAATTTATCAAAACGACTCATTGACTCTTCAGGTGATCAAAAGGCTGGTACTTAATTCGGGCAACGGACCAGTATGGCGATCCAGCAAGGAAACGTAGCCAGCCTTCTGGGCGCCTTACCCATAGAAGACGGTGATCTAGGCTCAGTATTCTACTTATAGTCTTGTGGGACTATGGACAGGATACAATACAAATAAGTTTTCTTTTATTGTATTCGATTATATGTAATTTTATAATTCTAAATACATCTAGTGAATAAATTAATTGAGTCTGTAATTTTACGTTGAGTGAGCGACTTTAGTCTATCATTGTCAAAGGACGTGAGAGCTGAGAAGAAATCGTCACTTGTGTCGGTTCTGAGGGCGTAGAAGCGTAGGGTAGCGTTTTAAAATATAAGAAGAAAGCCCGGACCTCAAATTAATGCATGTTGGCGAGCAAGGTATTCAAATTACCGATGGGACCAATTTTGTATTGATTTTGGTCAATTTATCGAGTATGTATCAAAAAAAATTTCAAATTATCGAGAGTCGACTGTACATATATTTATAGCAACCATTTGAAATGTACGAAAGGCTTTTTTTAGAACTATACTTTTTACTGGTCGATTGTTATTCTTTAGTATTTTTATTTCCAAATGAAACACAGTTGCTAAAACCTGTTAACATTATAAAAGAAAATTTGAGACGGCGGATGTTTATTGATATATCACATAAAAACTATTTGACGAATTTTGATGAGATTTGAAACTTCAGTGATAACTCATACCTCAGAATAGCACACAAACTGTAATTTCTAATCATATTGTTGAAACTAGCCAAAATATGTATTTAATAACGATAAATGTTGAGTGGAAATGTCGACGCTATGAGTCATGTCATGGTGTCAAGTGAAACGAATAACACGCGTCATCGCCGGGCGCAACACCCGCAGGCGAGCTGATGTCGTTGGCGATTGTATCTATATTATCAATTTTAAGAACAAATTCAAATGAAAGCGCGTGAAACGGCGATAACGCGCGTCATCGCTGTGTGCGCGTCACGATCGCGGGATGACTTCGTTGACGGTTGTCTCCATATTGCGAATTTCCACAAGAAAAAGCAAGCGAAATCGCAGGCGGTCGTAGTAGTAGATATATAGCTTATTTTTTAATTGTCTTATTTAATAAGATAATATTTTTTTCTAATACCTACAATTAATAATTAAATTCGCTAAATGAATTGAAATGAGACATTTTTTTATACATTTGCCAAAGATTTTTACAAACTACGCAATAATATTATTGTCAATATATTTCATATTGACACTAAACATTTTCAACACAACGTAGTAATATTGACAATAAGGTAAAACAGTCAATGCATTTATAATAAAACAAGAATTGTCATACCTTGACAAAGATTTTTCCATACTTCGCAATAATATTGACAATATTTTTTACATTGACAACAACATAAAACTGTTGTCCATCGACATACAAAAGAAATTTTACATAATGACAGTAAAATTTTCAACACAACTCAAAAATTATGACAATATTTTTTCATCTTATCAATAACATAAAACGGTCAATGTATAACAAAACGAGAAATTTCATATCATGACACTAACATTTTCAACTCTACGCAATAATATTTTTCATATTGACAACAATATAAAGCTGTCAATGTAATATATATATACATATACAATATTGCCTGAAAATACGCTCAATTACAGCGCGGTTTCGCTTAACTGTGGATACGTATCCCGCGTACACTAACCCATTGGCCGGGATAAAAACTATCCTTTATTCATACTCTTCATACTATAGAAACTATACCTCTTATCAAATATTTGTCAAGAATTAACTATAGTCGACGCATTGTAAACTGAGCCGTCGGGCAATAAATGTCACTGACAGTAGGAATGTGCACGCAATGCAACCCGTTATCGATACTTAGCTACCTGCGCACGCGGGGTGGATGCGTCATCATGGCCTTCATTAGCACTCTCGATTCCTGATTGGTCGCTACGAGTGGGTTGTTGTTTTTCTATAAATATATATTTTTTTTTATGACACCCATTACGTTACTAACGCTTCGTTACGCAATACGCAGAATGGAGAATTTATTTTCTAAATTGGTTTTGAAGAAATTAAATGGTGATATCAACGCTCAATCTCGGGCTGTAATTCACGTGTTTTTATTTAAAAAAAAAAATTGAAGTCTCAAGTCAAAGGATAAGTTGCTGCAAAAAATCATACATTTAACATTGCTGATGTTGAAATTCTTCTCCACAGCGCTATTGATAATATTACTCAAGAAGACTGGGCCAAATGTGTGAGGCATGCCGAGGAGCTCCAGGATAAGGACTTCTGAAAACTTTTTTAAGAGATCAAGCACCACCTCTGATAATTAACCTACAGGAAGATGACACAGATGGGGAAGATACGGATGAGGATTTTTGAAGAACTAAGAAATATCCCTATAAAAGATAAAAACGGCCCTTTTCAGGGCCACGTTACGATCTATACAGTTTAAAAATTTTATCTTACAAATTAAAAACTTTTATTTTCGCGAATAATTATTCGTATTAATACTTAACATAATTTAGCATATCGATCGTACCTATCCCGTTATCGATATGCACCTCTACAATTCTTACGCACATCACTCCACCTCTCCATAAGACCTTTAAGTGTGAACGAGACAGATAGATAAATATGATTTATGACCCGAAGCCTCAGTTCATAATGCGTCGACTATAGCAGTAGTCATACTTAGATTTAAGTAATCTGTATTAAAATAAGTAAATCGTAATAATACAACTTGTAATATAGATGTTAGTTATAAGATATACACACACAAGCACACGCTCGCACCCACACACACACAGACTAGGGTTGCCATCATTTTTTTTAAAGTAAAAATGTGTACACATTAATTTTTCATGTGTATTTATTATTGCTTATTACTTTGACCACCAAAGTTATTTTATTTTTAAATAATCATAAGTATCTGAACAAAAAGCACGACAACTGAATTATACATGTTAGCGACGCAAAGAGGCAGGGAATATTTACTTAATGTTTATATATACAGTGTAAACTCCATGTAACGTCACTCGATTTAACGACAAACTCCCTTAAGCGTCGAAATCACCTGGCTTTGGTCGGTTTAGCTTGTCTTCCATACAATGATACACTCTATATAGCATTACACCCACTCTGAATAACGACAACAATTAAGTAATAAAAAGTACGTTTAAGTTGCAAACATTAGTAAAAACTGCGCAGCTGTGTACATTTTTTTTATCGCTTTATTATCCTAGCCCGTAATAAACTCGACTGTCGGCATCATGCATACCGAATTTTATAAATACTTCCTTTATCACCAAGATGCCTCAATATCGCAAGATATGAATAAAATAAGTAAAAAAAATACAACCAAATTACCGGTGCAGCAAAAGACGTCAGACAAAAATAACAGTGTCGTTATATAGAGTTAACACATATTATTTAAATCTCTTGTCTGTGTTCATAATTCAATATATATTTTAAATAAACGGCGAAAAGGACGGCGTAGCACAACAGAGGAGATTGACCCGCGTCGGTGGTCGCCCGCGCACGACTACCAGTATTCGGTCCGCGTCGCGCCGTGAAACGAGTTTTATTGTGCCTACGATAGTCCGCGTGGCGCTTCTTTTCGATTAAAAAATTCTCTCTTGTTTCATTTGGTGGAGTTACAGTACAGTAATAAAACAATTATTGTCTTTGAATGAACATTTTAGTAATAATCTGATAACATTACAAACGCAGTGCGCTTATAAAATGGATTATTATAAGAAAAACAATACGCGACGCATTGCCCGTTCGACCGCGGTTCTCGGCGGACACGCGCACCTCTCATGAGCCCATGTTATCCACTAATTGGCTAAAATATAGTACAATACTATATATTATAGTACGGTTAGCAACCCTAGACAGACAGACAGACACACATACGCACGCACACACACACATTCACATACATTATTTTATATTGTCATAAATATAAGTTTAGTGTTTATAAACGATGCCACTGTAATGCCTTCTACCTCAAAATGTGAGAGAGGTGGCGATATACATTTATTTTTAAAATTGTTAGAGATTATTTAAGAGAATTAACAGATTATAGCATGACTTTTGTACATTAACGACAACAGGAATATAAACATGGGATACTTTTTATCCCGAAATTCGGGATACACGAACTATATATATCGTGGGTATTATTTTAACTAATGACAGTTAACTACTGTCCATCTCAAATACGACGGCGGTATAGCTCACACTTCCCATAGAACGTAACTTGTGGCAATATCTCATACTAAGCGCATTGATAGTGGTGAAGGGTATGCCCTCAGTACGTAACTTTAAAACATTGTGAATCAATAATAATGTTACTTTTTTTCCCATGTTGCCCCTGTCTCCTATGGCATTTTCTGCATGCAGGGAGTGGCGAGTCACGGTCTGCCCATTTCTCCATGTTCCCCGAACATTGCGACGGGCAGACGCCATAGTCCCCATATTCTCAAACCCCTAGTACCACTAGTTCATCCCAATGGCCCGGTACTTTTTGTACTAATTTCCCACAATAGTCCTACACTGGCCGGGGCTTGTCCTTGGTGCATTATTATATGGCGTAGACAGGGATAATGGCCGGTCAGAGTCACGCCACATTTACATTAAATTTGTCAAAGGGCCTGTACGCGTTGACCTCCAAAAGTCCGGGCCATTTTTATGGCCCGTGGTTTTTAAAGACATACATTATAATAATAGATAATATGTGTCGAATTTGTGGATTCTGTCTATGTCCACTGTTCCGTCTTCCGTACTTTTTCTTTCACGAACAAATACAGTACA
This sequence comes from Dendrolimus houi, assembly GCA_039645545.1. Classification (NCBI taxonomy): domain Eukaryota; kingdom Metazoa; phylum Arthropoda; class Insecta; order Lepidoptera; family Lasiocampidae; genus Dendrolimus; species Dendrolimus houi. The sequence continues at coordinate 1,561,861 of CM077146.1, forward strand.
TAGCTCTCGCGTATTTTATTTCTATGCTGTAGTTAGGTGTAATATTAAAACAAAGGTAATAAAAGGTGGCAACCCTATACGTCAGCCATACCGTCGCCGTATATTTGAGATAGACAGCAACCAATATACCTTAGCAAATACATAATATCATCTTTTAATTTATTTAACTTAACAATTCCATAACTTTAATATTGACATGTATTTTTTTTGGGAATTTTTTTCCAAGCACGACAACGAGCCCGACAGTGTTGGGGGAAGTGAACAGAGCGAGTATCAAATGTACAAGCTTTTAGCTTTTTTCATAGTGTATCTATATAGATAGATAGATAGATAGATAACACTAATGCTCACCAAATATACAATTTCAAAAATACACAATAACAATATTTTCCTGGTAGAAACAATTAGGCGGCCTTATCGCTTAAAGCAATCTCTTCCAGGCAACCTCTTAAGGAATAGTTTAACCTAATCTGGCGATGTAGGTGGTGCAGATTATTAGGTATATCATAAACAAATATACTTAAACTTCATATTTTATAAATTAAATACACATACTTAAAATAATTTATAAATTAAATACATACAAATTTATATAAATCTAATATATAAAATTCTCGTGTCACAGTTGTCGTTGCCATACTCCTCCGAAACGGCTTGACCAATTTTGATGAAATTTTTTGTGCTTATCCGGTATCTATGAGAATCGGCAAACATCTATTTTTCATACCTATAAATGATAAGGGTGACCCACCCCTAATTACATATTTTCTATTTTTTTGACAAAAATTCTTATTTATGTTTTATTATGATTAAGCATTGAAAAATACATGCAACTTCAAATTTTCACCCTTCTAGGATCAACCCCTATTTTTTAATAGCGATATTAGTACTTTAATAATTTAACTTACTTAAAATTACTAGAAATAATTTAAATGGCAAAACAACGTTTGCCGGGTCAGCTAGTATATATATATATATATACCATCAGTCTAGCCATTCATTTGTTATGATTTTGACTATGATTATGACTGCATTTAAACTCATTTTAATTTGTCTAATTTAGGTCAAGTATTTTTTGTGTTTTTGAGTGGGTCCCGGGATGGCTTACATTCAAAATTGAACCAGGTAAATGGCGCTGCAATCGGGTTCCAGGATTTAAATGAAATTATTTTTGTGCGTGTGCAAGTGGATCCAGGGATGGTTTAGATTCACGATTGGACCCGGTAAGTGGCGGTGCTGAACACCTCTTTAACGATGGGACTGATTTTGATGATTTTTTTGTGTTTTTGCAGAGTACAGATATTATTTTATTTATGTTATAATTTAATGAATATTTTATTTAATCATATTAAAATAAAAATACAACTAAAATAACTTAAAGCTTTAAAAAACCATAGTGTGTGTACAGGTCGTACGCAGTAGAAGTAGAATAAAGTGTGACAAGGGGTGGGAGGGATTCTAAATTTCGTGACGTCACATTTCATATATTATATCGTTATAATATATTTAAGCTTTCAAAACACGAAATTTGAAATATTAACGCAAAACTTCAAAACATTTTCAACTCTATTTGTATCAGCATAATAGTGTTAAAATGATGAAATATAATTTATTCTATCTATTCTCTCGCGGAATTAGCCATATAGATTTATGCGTTTCTCTTTTTTTAGTGTCGCTTTTTCGTTTCATCGAGTTTCAAATCACAACGATTCTAAAGAAGTTTCAGTTCAAAATACAAATAATAAACAGGCTCCAATTCACCGTCAGCGAGGGGAACGTTCCTCAAACGCTGGCAGCGTTGCTACGTCGAATGGCAACGCTTACGCGTTCCCCAAAATACGGGCCAACTAAAGTTTTAAATAAATTGTTACGAATATGTAGGAGGTTTGCAGTATGTAAATTCGAAAAAGCCTTTGGAATGATCACTAGGTTCATTAGAAGTACACACACGTAATTCACAGTTTACAAGTCTAGCCGAATACAACAAAACCAAATCGTAGGGCAGAAAATCGTAATAACATTAATCGCGCAAAGTTCGTCGTTATAAAATACTCGCACCGAAAGTGCACTAGGTGATGCCTCGTTCGCAGTTAGAATACGACTGGTGAATTTCCCGACTGACCGACCCTCATCCATTTGTAAATTAGACATGGCACCTAGCAACATGCAGCCCACTGGTTCTTGAAATCGTCAAATGGTCAGCTTAATGGCTTCCGAGAATTCGCATGAAATACCAACAGAGGAAAGAAGGTTTTATGACGTCTTACGGCGGCGTGAACAAAGAAATTAGCGCAAACAATAGATCACTCAAATTCAAAGGGGTAATAAGACACCTGCAAAGTATTTGTATCGGCTTGCAACAATATTATATTTGAATTAAACAAAGTAAATAAAAAAATGTACATATAGGTCGCGTTCAAACACTCGCGCTGTTCACTTTCCTGGCTTCTGCCGTGGAAGTGGACATAATTTAAACAAGACATAAAATACAAAAATCCTTAAGGAGCTACCTAAATAAATTTAGACCCGTTTAGGTAGCATCTTAAAATCAGAGTAATATTTAATAGAGATGCCAGAAATATTCGGCTTCTCTCAGTATTCGGCCACTTTTTTAACCATTCGGTATTCAAGATGAATATTCGTGATATCTCTAGTTAAAACTAGTTTAACTACCAATAATTTGTCATTGTAATACAGTGTAAACACCGTGTAATGTCACTCGATTTAACAACAAACTCCCTTAAGCGTCGAAATCACTTGGCTTTGGTTGGTTTAACTTGTCTTCCATACAATGATACACTCCATATAGCATTACACCCACTCTCTATAACGACAACAATTAAGTAATGGTACCTTTTAAGTTGCAGAATTAGTAAAAACTGCGCAGTTGTGTACTTTCTTTTATCGCTTTATTATCCTAGCCCGTAATAAACTTGACTGTCGACATCATGCATACCGAAATTTCTAAGCACTTCCTTTATTGGTGATAAAGGAAGTACTTAGAAATTTCGTTGCGGTTCGGTTCGATGCCTCAATATCGCATGATATGAATAAAATAAGTGAAAAATACAACAAAATTACTGGTGCAGCAAAAGCTGTCAGACAAAAATAACAGACTTCTCTCTATTTAACGACAACTCCCTATAACGCCATAAAATGTAAAGTACCTTCAGTGTCGTTATATAGAGTTTCCACTGTATATACATTTTTGAGTAATATGTGCATTTCTTTTTTCCCGATTTGGTATTCGGTCTTCGCTCGTGTACTACACAGTATTCGGCCGAACAGCGAATAGTTGAAAAAGTGGCCGAATACCGAATAGAAGACGAATGTTCGTGGCATCTCTAATATTTAACCTAAAAATTTCTTTGTGTATTCACCAGTCTTTTAAGGAATAAAATAAATTTAAAAATCACTTTGGTATTTAAAAGAGAGCACTTAATAAAATAAAAAAATACCACTAAGACACTAAAAATACTAACCCCCTAAATATTCAGAAGAGCTATATTATGAGACTTACGGGAGGTTTATAATAAGAGCATTATCAACATAATTACGAGTAACATTTATTTTATAACGTTAACGAGTTTAAACCAAAATTACACCGGTTCACGCCTGTCTAACAAGGCTTGGAAACCGGTCAAAAAATACGAACCGGTTTTCTTCTCACTTTAACCTCAATCAATCGATTTCAGTAACAAAAGTTCGTTAAACTGGTTTTCTTGAATAAACCGGTTTTGACCGGTTTTTGGCGCACACCTTCAAAGCGCAGCCATGTGGTACAGCAAGCGTTCAGTCGCACACACACATACACACACACGTTAAGTGTGTTTAATGTTTAATGAGTAAAAAAACCGGTTGATGCAGGTATACAATACACTCTTTATAAGGTTTACATACAGAACGAAGTGGTTGACTAAAACCGGTTATAACCCGTTAATTTTAAAGCGATTCCAAGTCTTGCTTCCAAAGCGCAGCCATGTGACACAGCACATTTTCAGTCTCAGTAGAGAAATAGTTGACTAAACCCGGTTTTAACCGATTAAAAGCAGTTAGTTTTTAACCGGTTCCCAGACTTGGTCCTGTCTTTCAGTTTATATACAAATGGAGTAAAAATCTTTAAAAAATATAATAATATTTTCTTAGGTTTTCGCGATTAGTTTCTACAATTAAAATTACGTTGTAACCGGTTTTAATGCCGGCATTTTATTTAACTTATTTCGACGTTTCGGCTGCTTTTGAATCGCCATGATCACAGAAGACAAAGACGTCATCATGTTCAAATTATTATTTAACCCATCCCCAACTTGATCATTTCAATTATTTAATTTTTGTTTATGGCAATTTTTTAATCTATGAGAGCCTAATCTAATTTACCACCGCAACATGTTCCGTCTTAAATATATTAAAGAAAACGCCACGCTTAAAACGGTTATAGCGTAGTTTTAAGCAGTTACAACGTCACTTATGAGAAAAGGTTTTATTAATTTATTTTGGACAATTCTATCGAAATCTAAAGACGAGCAGTGAACTAGTGTAATTTTAGCTTAATAACCCAAATGAAAAAAATATATATTAGGCTATTTCTTTATAATTTTGTAATAAATCACTATAGCATTTACGGGATATATGTGTATAATATATCAAACTGCAGGGGAGTCAAAAATATAATACGAAAAATTAAACCTCTAACATCCAGTAGAAATGTACCGCAACCGGTAATTATGATTACATGATGATAATAATTTTCATTAGTTTGTTTCTTTTCTTCCTGTAAACGAAACGATCGAACGTATCCCTTTCACGGATGTCTGAAACAAATATATTAAGAAATATATTAAAATTATACCTATTTCTGTACGCTTGCGCGCGTGCGTGCATGTGTCTGTGTGTGTGTGTGTGAGTGAGTGAGTGAGTGTGTGAGGTCTTACACACACACACACTCACTTACTCACTCATTCGATCGTTGTTGTTTTGTGTGTGTGTGTAAATGAGTGAGTGAGTGACTGAGTGAGTGTGTGTAAGTGAATGAGTGAGTAAGTGAGTGAGTGCGTATCTCCCTGTCCCAAATTGATAGAATCTTTGAATTACCTTCTTTTTGGACCCGTTGAGGTAATCCTTGTACATCTCCGATCTCAGATACCGTGAATAGCTGTCAGATTTCATCAGATGATAGACGTGCGCCTGAAATATTATAATTATAGTAGTCTGAATATTCCAAGCTACCGCAATTAACTGTAATTGATGTTAGAGATAGATTTGATTTAATTTAATTATCAGAATACGTCTTACAATATCGCAGACATAAGCGAGTCCGTCTTTCATGACGTGAACATTATATATTCGTAATAATGAATGAAACCTCCCGTGTTATACATCATTTATATGTTAATACGTGAAAACTCTTTTTGAGCATGTTCGGTGCACGGGGTTAATGTAGACAAGGGAGAAGAAGTGCAGAAAATTATCAATTCTCATAAAACTATCGATTACTGTATAATTTATAATTACCTGTGCCTGGTCGAAACAGTACCTATCCGGAGTCCCGGATTCCACTTTGGACCGAGTCAGCTCCCTAAAATTCGAAAACAGTCATTAATGCACTAACGCTATACTCCAACAATGACATTCGTGTAGTGAAGTGGGCATTAATTCACTGACGCTATACTCCAACAATGACGTTAATTTATCAACGCGGCCATTAAAGTACTGATGTTATGATCCAACAAAGACATTAATGTACTAAACCGATAATTAATCTGTTGAAATGGATGTTAACGCACTGACGCAATACTCCAACAAGGATATTAATGTACTGAAGTGGATTTTGATGTACAGGAGTGGATGTTGATTTATTGTGGTAGATGTTGATGTACTGTGGTAGATGTTGTTGACCTAAAGCGGATGTTGATTTATTGCGGTGGATATTGATATACCTAAGTGGATGTTAACGCACTGATGCTATAATCCATCCATTAACCATATAATCCAAACATTAACTTACCAAAGCCGACATTTATATACCAAACGGGACATTAATTACCTGCTCGCCGCGTCGATGTTGATCGGTGACGGGGCGTCGGAGGCCAAGAACTCCTTCCAAATATCCTTGGCTCGAGCCGACACGCGACGGATGGGTAAAGCCTTCAACTCCTGAACTGCTAACCAGAACCTGATGAAACAATAATCTATGATTAACCATACTCGTAGGAAACGGTGACCATGGAAGCACTATGAATACTGTCCTATATTACTACCACTGGGAGGCATTTTTATTACTTGCTGCGAGCAAACAGACAGACGGCCAGACGGTGGTTTGCAATACCATGCTAAAGCGTTGCCAGCCTATAGAATGCTATACGGGGAATGACATTCGAGGGGTAGAAGAGACATGATGGGATAGGGAGGCGGAGTTGATCAGCTTTCCCTGAGGAGAGGATAGGTTGCATTAGTGGATTGCCCATGCTCCGATGGGCATAGCATTTATTCGGAGGTACTATTACTATTACAATACTCTGGTGTTGTTATGTCCATTGGCGATTGTAACCGCTTTCCACCAGGTGGGCCCGTCAGCCTACCTACTGTTATCCAGCAATTAAAAGAAAAACAAAGACTCACTTGAGATTCTCGCCACTGAACTCCTTGGACAGGAACTTGGCGAAGTGGTCTTTTCCCGCTGGATCTTGCAGAAGTTCCCGCAACCCGAAAGACCAGCGGCGCACACGACGCAGCGGAAGCGGGTCTTTGCTGAAAATACGCAAAAGAACACGTGCAAAATGTTATGTATAAATGATGGTAACCCCACCTACCATCAGGTAGGTGTTTGCGAGTTTACCTACAACCAAACATGTAAAAAGCTGTTACAGGATTAATGATCACATAAATCCTGAAATGATGAAAATGATCCTGAAATGCAAAGTGCGGTATACATAGTGAAGGAAGTCTTCGGGGCCGAAGGATCAAAAAAACTTCTTAAGGTCACCGATGGGGATTGGACGAGGAAAGCAGGAGACCGGGATACATAGCGTAAATATCAAGAGGATCCAATAAGATAAGGATAGAAGAAGCATTTAGCAATGGAGACTGTCTCGGTATACCTAATGTAGAAAGTCATCCGGGCCGAAGGATCAAAGTTCTTAAGTCCTCCGGTGAGGACAGTACGCGAGGAAAGTAGCAAACCGGGATATGTAGCGCAGACATCAAGGCGCCTACGTCCAGGAGTCGACTGCGATTGGCTGAGGGTCAATGGTCGATGGACCAAACAAATCCTAAAGTGGAAACTGAGTCTCGGCATACATAGTGTAGGATGTAATCCGGGACCAAAGGACCAAAAGACCTTAAGGCCACCTGTGGCGACGGGACGAGGAAAGCAGTGGACTGGGATATGTGGCACAAACTTGGAGAGGTCTACGATCAGCAGTGGGCTACAATTGGATGAAAACGATTAAACGAAGAAGTTTTGACACTCACCATTGCTTCTCTTGCTCCCATAGTTCGGTGGTGTCGTTGATCCAAGGGTTCGGCCACTCGGGAGGTGTTAAGAACGCGTCGTATTCAGCGTACTGCTCGCAATACGCGATGAACCTGAAATAAGGAAAGAAATATATATGTCTATGAATTTTAATCAGTCAAACGTGTCCTACTAAGGTAATGTGCACACGCACAGAAACAAAGAGAAAGAGAAGAGTAAGAGATACCGATGACGAATGTCCAGCTATTTTGTCATTCGGATGTGAAACTCAAAAAACTCAGTCATATAATGTAAATTATTTATTCGTGCAGAAACGGTGAAAGAATACGATTTCCTGCGTTGGGGCGGCCTGTCGTAAGAGGAGACAAAACAACCCACAGCCTGGTGGTAGGGTAACTGCCCGTCTGGATGGCTATGAACCCTGGTCTAGAGTATGCCGGCATAACAACTTTAAGTTGTGCTTGGTGCTACAACTGTGCATAGGCGATAGTAACCGCTTTCCATCAGGCGCACCGTCTGCCTGTCTGTTGAACTCGAGCAATAGAAAAAAAACAACAGAACACTCACATTTCAGCCACCTTGCTGCCCCTGATGTTCCGTCTCTCGATCCTCGCCTTGAGCATGGCCACCTGCCTTCGAGCAGCCTCGATCTGCTGCTCTATGGACGGCTGGTCCTTCGGGATTGTCTCTGGGCAGCTTATCGTTATTTGCGGTTGAGACGATTCACCTTTCACACAGCAATAAAATTTTAATTAAACCAATTTTGTTTCTTTACTCCGTCTCCGAGTTCCTTTTATTATGTACTACGATATGCCCGCGACTTCGTCTACGCTTGTTGACTTGAAATTCCCTCGGGATTACCGCGACACAAAATACCGCAACATTTAACAAAGAACGTAAGCTATGGTTTTAGTGGAAATTGTGTTGGAATAAGCTAATTTTTATGCATTAAGGAAAATTCCCGCGGGATTCTCGGTACAAAAAAATATGACACATTTTATTAAATTTGCTATCGATCAATAAAAAAGTGACACTGGAATTCGATTTCTTTCTAATCTGACCATTTTAAATCCTTCCCAAAAATTATGACACAGTGGCGCGAAGTTTATTAAATTTGCTGTCGATCGATCAATCGGCCCAGCAGTTTTTACGTGAATCCCGAAAAAAGACAATGACAAACAGACAAGAAATCTGGTGTTCTCCATCAATACAGCGCGTTCATTAGTAGACGCCCAAAATGCTCAGTTAGCCGTCCCACAAAGGCGACCGCGGTCGTTGTGACGTCATCTTTCTAATCTGACCATTTTAAATCCTTCCCAGAGAAATTCCTGCGGGATTCCCAGGATAAAAGTGGCGTGAAGTTTAAGTCACCGCCTCACCGGCCTCATCGCTTCAAATCTACTGCCGCGGAACAAACCATACAAATCACCTTGCCTCATTTGAAGTGGTACATAGTACTGGTTCAGTACAAAATGTCATGTTACTGTTACAAATTTTAAAATCATGTCCTACCCAACCCTAATCTCAACCATCCATTCCACTTACCGTTCTCTTTGATGGAGTTCTCCGCGTTCTTCTTCTGGATCTCTTCTTCGCTCTCTTGAGGGTTGGTGATCGTCACTATTGGATTATTCTAAAAAGAAACAACAGGTTGAATTTTTTAAACGGGCGTCTATGGCTAATGGCTGGTTCTTATATCTTGTTATTCATTCACTTGCCTTACCGGTTGAAGTAACTAGTACTAGAAGTAAGAAGTACTAAAGTGTAGTGTACTGTGCTAACTTAATAAAGAACATATGAACAAAGTGTCTTCCCCTTAATAGAGACAATAAGAAAAGTGCTAATAGACATTTTCTTAGTAAGAATACTTTAAGTTTTAGTAAAATCTTTTTAAAAAAGCTTTTACTTGCATGACTTCGGCAGATAGGCAGACGGCTTACCTGATGGAAAGCGGTCACTATCACCTATGGACATTTGAGACACCAAAGGCGCTATCAAGGTCCCGCCGCTCTCTAAAGCGAGACTGGAACCTGGCCACCGATGCCGGAACACAACTCAAGATAGTTATGGCGTGGTAGCCAACCAGACGGGCAAATACCCTACCACCTGGCTGTGGGTTGTTTTGTCACCTCTTACCCAAGTCTGTCTGTCAAGCAGTCTGGAACCCAAGCTACGTGGGTGAGTGGAGAAAGAATACAATTTTCTGGTGCGTGGTGGCCTGTCGTAAGAGGCGACAAAACAACCCACAGCCTGGTGGTAGGGTACCATGCCATAACAATCTCGAGTTGCGTTCCGGCATCAGTGGCCAGGTTCCAGTCTCCCTTTAGACAGGGACAGCATATTTGTAGCACCTTTGGTGTTGCAGGTGTCCATAGGCGATGGTAACCGCTTTCCATCAGGTGGGCCAGCTGCCTGTGTGCTGGACTTAAGCGATAAAAAAACTGGACATACCTTGAGGTTGTGCTGCATGATCAGCTCCTGGCACTGGCGAAGACGCCTCGCCTTCAGAGCGTTGATGCGAGACAGCTTCCTGGGGTCCAGCTCCGTTGTGTTCACACAACCAGGCTGAAGGGCAATTCGGAACCAAAACTTTTAGACTGCATTTTTTTTTATTCATCCCCTCCTCACGCACACGTTTAGATAAATAGATAACAACTAATATTATACTTATGGGAGCAGCTGCATACGTCTAGTCATCGTAGCGGACAACGGACTACTGACTAGCGCAACGCGGGAGCGCGCATATTAATAGTTGCTCTATCTCGCTCGCACATCATCAGTCGATTCAAAACTCGAATCGAATAATTCGAAACATTTGGATTAATTCGAAACATTTGGAATAATTCGAATTTTTTCCGAATTATTCGCAATTTTCGAATATTTTAAAACATGGCATGTGTAATCTTTTTCTTATAGATTTTTTTCAAACGGAAATTAAAAATTATAAAAACCAAAATGAATTGAAAAGATATCTTGCCAATATTAGTATCTAGATTTTTTATGTTACTGACAGAAATGAGCATATATTGAAATTGAGCAATTGCTTTCTCCGGGTATTTGATTTTTAATCAAAAAGTATATTATTCGTAAGCAGAATATTTTGATACACGATGTAATGGAATTCAAATTGGAAACAATAGAAAATCCAGTGATATTTCGATAATTCGCGAAATTTTTTGAACTATTCGATTTTTTTCGAATTATTCGTCGAATTTCGAATCGAATACTAGTATTCGATTCGATTCTAACAATATTTACACACCCCTACCCAAAACACAACAGAACTGAAAACTTCATTAAGACGAGTAACGCTCGCCGAGCGAGTATAGCGGTGACGCGTCGACTATATATCTCTCGCTCTCTTAGTCGACTTGAGCCGAGTTTGTCCGAACGAGCGTTACATAGCCGATCGTGATGATGTTACATGCCCGGCATGACGGCGCTAGATAGACGAGCGTGGTGGCGTTACATGGTCGAACGTAACGGTGTTGCATGATCGAACGTAACGGCGTTACATGGTCCAACATGACATCACATAGGGGTGCGTGTGACGGTGTTACATGGCCGAGCGTGACGGTGTTACGTGCGCGGCATGACGGCGCACCATAGGCGAGCGTGGTGGCGTTACATGGCCGAACGTAACGGCGTTACATGGTTCAACATGACATCACATAGGGGTGCGTGTGACGGTGTTACATGGCCGAGGGTGACGGTGTTACGTGCGCGGCATGACGGCGCTACATAGGCGAGCGTGGTGGCGTTACATGGCCGAACGTAACGGTGTTGCATGATCGAACGTAACGGCGTTACGTGGTCCAACATGACATCACATAGGGGTGCGTGTGACGGTGTTACATGGCCGAGCGTGACGGTGTTACGTGCGCGGCATGACGGCGCTACATAGGCGAGCGTGGTGGCATTACATGGCCGAACGTAACGGTGTTGCATGATCGAACGTAACGGCGTTACATGGTCCAACATGACATCACATAGGGGTGCGTGTGATGGTGTTACATGGCCGAGCGTGACGGTGTTACGTGCGCGGCATGACGGCGCACCATAGGCGAGCGTGGTGGCGTTACATGGCCGAACGTAACGGTGTTGCATGATCGAACGTAACGGCGTTACATGGTTCAACATGACATCACATAGGGGTGCGTGTGACGGTGTTACATGGCCGAGCGTGACGGTGTTACGTGCGCGGCATGACTGCGCTACATAGGCGAGCGTGGTGGCGTTGCAAGATAGAGCGCAACGGCGTTATGTGGTCAAGCATGACGATGTTACATAGGGGTGCGTGTGACGGTATTACATCGCCAAATGTGGCGACATTACATACCCGGCACGACAGCGTTACATGGCCGAGCGTGACGGCGTTGCATGACAGAGCGTAGCGTTACATAGCCGAGCATGACGGCTCAGCCTCATTGAATACCCACAAAATAAAGTGCTTAGCGCGCCTAAAAACTTTTCACATATACAAAAAAAATCATAGTGAAGTTTTTAGGATCAATTTCTGTGATGAAATTTTAAAGCGTGAAGTGAGAATAGAAGAGAACGGCAACTCACCATCGGTCTGTGAACGTCCCAGAATGCCCTCTCCTGGCTGTCCAACACCTTCCTCTCGAGTTTATCGCGCTTTTTGTCAACCTGGTATGAACATAAGAATTAATTGATCCAAAAATCCTGCAACTCGATGAATCGAAAAAGCGACACTAAAAAGAGACAAACACATAAATCTATAGGACTAAGCCTGCGAGAGAATGAGATAGGATACATTATACTTAATCATTTAAACACTATGCTCATACAGATACGAGTTGGTTTGAAGTTTTTCGGTAATACTTCAAATTTCGTGTTTTGAAGCTTAAATATATGACGATATAATATATGAACTGTGACGTCTCGAAATTTAGAACCCTCTCACCCCTTGCCATACTTCTATATTTATATATAAGAATGAATCGTAGAAATGTATGTACGCGCATAACTTGAGAACGATTATACCGATTTTGATGACATTTTTTGTGTGAGTGGGTGGGTCCCCGGATTGCTTAGATTCACAATTGGAACCGGTAGGTGGCGCTAAGATCGGGGTCTAGAATACTAGAATAATAATAATCCTAATCTTGTCATAAAACAAAGTCTTAGGAATTCAGAAAATATGGAGGTACGAAGTTCGCCGTGTCAGCTAATTTTTTACATTGGCATGTACCCAAATATTTATATGACCATGAAAAATTTAGAGGAAGAAGATTAAGTCGGTATGGGCATATAATGAGGGGGATGAAAGCCACGTGACAAAAAGAATGTTAAACTTCAAGATGGATGGATTGTGTGAAGGATGATATGATGATATGTGGTGTGACAGAAGATGTATGTCAGAGTAGAGGAGTGTGGAAGGAAAAGACATATTGTGCCGACCCCAATTAATTGGGATATGGTGAAAGAAAAGAGAAAGAGAGAGTTTAGGTCAAATACAGTTAAACCAATTGACTTTGTTTAACATCTTTTATAGAACTATTACCTGTATTTCTACAAATAAAAGATTCATTTATACTTCTATTGCGTGTGAACTGCACATACACACAATATTTTGCTTTTTATTTACTATTGGAGTAGTTTTCTTTCTTTTTACCAGATAACTATTATTTTTCACTTTTAAATTATGTACATGATGGTATCCAATAATAGTGAATTTAAATTAAACTATTCTGAAGCTGTACAGAATGCAACGCAAAAAGAATCAGTTCTCCCTGTTTGTGTTATGGCCGGTAAGTCGTGATAAATAGTTTTATTGCTGAAATTCCACTGCAAGTTCTTAAAAGCCATATTTTTCTGATGAAACGGGTGGGTATGTTGCTTGTGAATATCTATTTTGCGAATATATAAGGCCGACCCGTTAAGACAGAGTTAGTTGAGTTTCAAGGGTTTTTTGTTTTTTTATTGCATGAGTTCACCAGACAAACAGACGGCCCACTTGATGGAAAGCGGTTACCATCGCCTATGGCCATTTGCAACACTAGATGCGCTGCTGCTCTCTTAAGGGAGACTGGAACCTGGTCACTAATGCCGGAATCAAACTCAAGGTTGTTATGGCGGCATACTCTAGAACAGGGGTGGTAGCCATCCAGTCGGGCAAATACCCTACCACCTGGCTGTGGGTTGTTTTGTCGCCTTTTACGACAGGCCGCCCGGCCGCAGGAAATTATATTCTTTCTCCGTTCCTGCACGGATGAAGTTGAGTTACGATTTGGATTTGTTGTATTCGGTTGTATATGTAATAACTATGAAGTACATGTGAGTATTTCTAATAGAGTTTGTGATATTTCCAACAGAATTTTAAATACAAATCCCACAAATTCGTAACAATATATACACTAACCTTGCTCTGGGCCTCGGCCTGCATGAATATGAACTCCCACTTCCTACTGAACATCTTCTGGAGCCTCGCTAGAGATTCGGCCTCATAATCGGCCAGCTCGAGACGAGCCTTGTTCTGCATAGTACGCTTGCAGAGGTATACGGCTACAGAATATAAAAAAATCGGCTCAAATTCCAAAAACCAAAAACAATTTGAAACCCTTTGAAAAATATTAGCCTGTACCAAGAAATAGTACTTAGCCATTAGGAAATACACAAAAAACACTCCCAAACATAAATGTAAGTGATATAAAAGCACCTGAAAGAAATATAATAGTAATAATAATTTGGATAAAACTCATCTTGGTAAGCAAGCTTAATGTAGGGGAGATGAACAATAACATGACAAACATTAAGAGAAACTTAATTCGAATATTTTAGGAAGCAGCTTCCTTATCGCACGTTACTTGGTGGATGGGCCGTACGAAAAAAGTGTTAACGAAAGAAAAATTGCTGACCGCTGTATATTATTGTACAATTTCGAACTTTAATGCAATGAAGTAAGATTTCAAGTAATATATTGTTACGTGCTGTGGGTACCGAGATTGGAAGGAAACACAGATTTAAAGAGAAACTGCCTTTATTTAATTAAAGATTAATTAAATAAAAATACCTCTTTAAATTATGCACACGCTTTTTCTCGACTGACTCACTTTCCGACCCGTTCTTGAATGGTCTTGAAGCTTCACGTCTTGATGCTCCACCGTGTCGTTATCACGCAGTCTGAAGGCCCTTTTGATCCCTTTGCTCTCATCTCGTTGCTTTCGCTTCGCCGGCCCGTGCGCGTCTGCCGCCGTGCGCAGATTGTCGCGCTTATATATCCAGTCGACGCTCTAGAATGAGCCTTTTGACGTCATTCAATTATATATCTATCCTTGTCCAACGAATACTCCCGTCCTTGTTACTTATTAAGAGTTCATTCCGGTTTCTTCTCGAGTATATCCATCTCGTTTTAACATTTGTCTGAACCCATATTTCTATCCTGCTCTTTCGTGTCCTTGTATTGCAACATTGTATTGTGTTATTGTTAAGGCGAAGACTACACGTTATTTTCTTAAGGGGAATAAATTCTGCTACGCGTATCCGTGACACTACCCCTCCCAAGACATGCTTTTGGGCTTCTTCTTGTTTTACGAATTCTATATGTGACGTCGTTAATTCTGGTGACTACCGTGTATGGTCCTTCCCAACTTGGTTGTAACTTAGGGGACTTTCCCTTGTGGCGCATCGGATTGTAACCAAACTTATGATCCTTTCTCAAAAGTTTTTGAGTTGGCATTTCTGTCATATCGGGTCTTCATTCGTTCGCTGGCTCGAAGATTTTCTTCCCTCATATGTTGATGAACGTCACCATTTTAACCGACTTCCAAAAGGAGGATGTTCTCAACTTGATTGGTATTTTTTTTTATGTATATACACCTATTCCTCTGAGATTTATGATGCGATTTACGTGATTCTTCTGTAGTTTGATGTGAAATAGTTGCCATTTGGTCCCCTAAAAATTTAACATAGTTTGGCCCAGTGGTTTTCATTTTATGAACATTTTTTTATGAAATAATTTATTGTTCCGGTTTCTTAGAACCTATATTTTTTAAGGCGCGCGGCAACTTTCGTAGACCTACCTATAGCTAGACACTAAAAAGTAACAAATAAAAAAACTTCGTTTAAAAAAACCAACTTCAAAAACTAAAAAGTATAAAATAACTTATTTCTAAAGCTATTTTTAATTATAATATCTTATTTATAATATATAGTATCTAAAACATCTTGAAGTCGGTGCGAAGTAAAACATAAAAATTACTATATTTTGAAGATTACTAAGCACCGACTTCAAGATGTTTTAGATAATATATATTAAAAATAAGATATCATAATTAAAAATAGCTTTAGAAATAAGTTATCTTATACTTTTTGAAGTCGGTTTTTTTAAACGAAGGTTTTTTCTTCTTAACTCTTGTATATAGTCCGTCACAATATGCTGTTTTGCAAATAAAAGGTCTTGTAATTGCTCTTATTACTACTTGGATGGTCACTGATGGCCTTGGATGGTGTCCGATGGCCTTGGATGGTGTCCGATGGCCTTGGATGGTGTCCGATGGCCTTGGATGGTGTCCGATGGCCTTGGATGGTGTCCGAGGGCCTTGGCTGGTTTCCGATGCCCTTTGATGATCTCTGATGGCCTTCGATGATTTAGAAACTTCGTTTCAATCAGGTGTCCCAAAGACACGTTAGTTTTTTTAAATATCTTATTTAATTTAAGCCATTTTAACGGTTTTTCGCAAGATATTCTAAATTTTGAGCGTCTATGAGCGAAATACAAATAGGTGGGCCTGGTCAAATGTAACAGTAAACAGACCACTTATTTCGTTTTATATGACGGTGTAATTTGTTAAATTATTAAAACTCACCATAGTCAGTGTTCTCGGGTTCCCATTGATTTGAGGGCCAAAAGTACGGCGTTTGGAATCTTTGGGAAAAATATTTAAAAAAAAACTATTACAAGGATATAGATACAAACACAAAATAAATATTACATGTTTTACATATTATTACAATTTTTTGTAAAAACGGAGAAAGAATACAATTGTCTGATGTCAGATGGCCTGTCGTAAGAGGCGACAAAACAACCCACAACCAGGTGGTACCGTTTTTGCCCGTCCGGATGGCTACCACCCCCGGTCTCGAGTATGCCGCCATAACATCCTTGATATGTGTTCCGGCATCACTGGCCAGTCACCAGTCTCCCTTTAGAGAGCAACAGGACATTGATAGCACCTTTGGTGTTGCGAATACCCATAGGCGATGGTAACCGCATTCCATCAGGTGGAAACGTTTGTAAGACATTTTGAATTATTATTGTCTTTGTTTATAGTATACTAGCTGTGCCCGCGACGTCGTCCGCGTGGAATTTGTTTTCAAAACCCCCGATTTTGAAATATTCCTCATTGGTGATCTGCTCCTATTGGTCTTAGCGTGATGATATATAGCCTATAGCCTTCCTCGATAAATGGGCTATCTAACACTGAAGGTATTTTTCAAATCAGACCAGTAGTTCCTGAGATTAGCGCGTTCAATCAAACAAACAAACTCTTCAGCTTTATATTAGGTTGGGGAAAAAGTTTCTTCGCATTTTATATAAAAATTCAAAAGGTTTTTTTATAAAGTTTATTTACATTTGACTAAAGTATGTAGGTGCCATTTTGTTGAATAACTTTTTGCCCTCTTGTAGGTAGGGACGTGATCCCATTGCTATAAAATATTTGGGGCTTCTGATCAAAAAACTGCGACAAGTGGTTTTGGCAGTCCTCTCGTGATGTTAACCTGATACTGCCTAAGGAATTCTGCAGAGACCGAAATAGGTGAAAATCTGAAGGTGCAAGGTCAGGACTATACGGCGGATGCATTAACACCTCCCAGCCAAACTCTCGTAATTTTTGCTGAGTGGCTAAAGATGTGTGAGGTCTAGCGTTATCATGGTGAAAAACCACACTCCTTCTGTTGATTAATTCCGGCCGCTTTCTCGCAACTTTTTGCTTTAATCTCATCAGTTGTTCGCAGTACAGTTCAGAATGGATGGTCCTGCCTGGCGGTAACAGCTCATAATGAATAATTCCCTTCCAATCCCACCATACACACAGCATCACCTTGTTGCGAGTTAACCCGAGCTTCGCCACAGTCTGTGAAGCCTGACCGGCCTTTGACCACGATCATTTTCACACGTTCTTGTCGTACGTGATCCACTTTTCATCACCAGTTATCAGCTTCTTCAAAAATGGTTCGGTTCCATTAAGTCGTAATAAAGAATCACAAATGAGTACACGGTTCATTAGGTTTCTTTCAGTGAGCTCATGAGGCACCCAATTATCGAGCTTTTTTGTGTATCCAGCTTTTTCAAATGCACCAAAACCGTTTTGTGGTCAATTCCCAGTTCTCCAGCTACATCGTAAATACTAATATGCCGATCTTGCTCCACTTTTTCAAAAATGGCATCAATTTTGTCCGTAATAGGGCGACCAGAGCGACGTGCATCTTTGATATCAAACTTTCCAGATTGAAAACGCTTAAACCAAATTTGCGCTACTCTCACAGATACTGCTTTAGGTCCATAAACATCACAAATTTTTTTCGCGGCTTGTGTTGCATTTTTACCTTTTTTGTAGTAAAATTTTAAAATGTATCGAATTTCTTCATTAGATTCACTCATTTTAACAATAAGAAAAACAAATGAAAATCACACATTTTCCTAATTTGAATTTGGAATTGTCTTCTTTAAAATTAAAACTTTTTAATTATACCAAAACCAGCCAGATACAAATGGTATAGCCAAAGAGATCTTATTACAAATTCATACATACTATATGCGAAAAGACTTTTTCCCCAACCTATTATATTAGTACTAGCTGACCCAGCGAACTTCGTACCGTCATATTTTCTGAATTTCTAAAAGACTTTGTTTCATGACATAAAAACAAAATCACCAAAATCGCTCCAGGTGATTAGGAGGATTCTAGAACCCGATCTCAGCGCCACCTACCGGTTCCAATTGTGAATCTAAACCATCCGGGGACCCATTCAAACACACAAAACAAAATCATCACAAATCAGAAATTATATTTAGGAGGAGTTATACTATTAATATATATATATAATATATATATATATATATATATAATATATATAGATAAGACTAGCGGACCCGGGATATGTTGTCCTGGATTGAATAAAATTTAGAAATCGATTATTTAAATTAAATATAGACTATGTTACTCAGGTACAATATAACATTTTAATGGATAAAGAATTTTTGAAATCGGTCCTGTAGTTTTCGAGTCTATTCATTATAATAATAGTGCCTCCTTGCATGCTTTAGCCAGCCAGTTGAGGTCGCTAGAGCTAAGACTCAAGCTCCAGGGGTGGAAGTGATAAATGGCATCACATCAGAAGTAGCTTCGGTGAACCTTCAGCCCAACTCTCGACATCCCTTAGCCACTCACACCCATGTTGCCCCTGTCTCCTTTGGCATTTTTAGGGGCCCATGCAGGGAGTGGCGAGTCACCGTCTGCCCATTTTTCCATGTTTCCAGACACCTAGTACCACTAGCAGTTCACCCCAATAGTCCAGTACTTTCTGTTCTCATTTCCCACAATAGTCCTACAATGGCCGGGGCTTGTCCTTGGTTGCATTATTATATGGTCTAGTCAGGGCTAATCGCCGGTCAGTGTCACGCCACATTTAGATTAAACTAGCTTCTGTCTATTGGTACTCCGCTCCTATTGGTCTTAGTGTGACGAGATATAGCTATTGTATGATGATGATACGGGCAATATCAATACTTAATTAGGTGCATTAGTTGTATATAAGCTGTTTAAGTTAATTAAAGTTTTTTTAACTATCCCACGGGAACTCTTTAATTTTTCTGGATCAAAAGTATCCTATATGTTGACCAGGGATATAAGCTACCACCATACAAAATTTCATTTAAATCAGTCCGTTTGTTTCGGAGATTAGCCGGTACAAACATACAGAGAAAATTTGAAAAAAATCTAAATTAGTTCCATTTCACTTTTCACATCCCCTGACTTGATTTTAGCATTTTTTTTCAATGTACAGATATGTGACCTCTACAATTTCATTATATGTATAGATTTGTCAAGGGGCCTCTACGTGTTGGCCTTCCCATGGCCCCATGCAAGCCCTCCATAAGTCCGGGCCATTCTTATGGCCCATGGTCTCTAGAAACATATAACAATAATAATAACAGCCCATAAATGTACCACTGCTGGGCTCGGGCCTCCCGCTATTGGGGAACGAAAAGTATGCCCGTCACGCTTGTCCAAATGTGGCCTGGCAGGTTTGACACATCGGTTATCTCGATGTGCAGGTTTCATCACGATGTTTTCCTTCACCGTTATTAGCACGTGGTAATTGTAACAATATGCATATTAGGTCAGAAAACTATCTAAGTAGTGCATGCGTGCGCTAGCCATTACGCTATCACGACTTTTATTCGTTACAAACATACAAAACTACAAGTCTTTGCTCTTTATAATATTAATATTTTGAAACAGACTCACCTATAGTACGTGTTGTCGTTCTTGACTGTCAGACAGTGATCGTCTATGGGGAACAGGTATCCGTGCGCCGCCAGCAGGTGTGCCAAATGCAGGGCCTCCCAAGTCTCCTCGAGGCGGAAGTGGCGCGTCAACCAGGCGACCAGATCCGACCCGGTGAACACCTAGACAAGGAGACACAGTCCTTCAAATACTTCAAACTTAATCAGTATATATACAGATGTTGCGTGGTTTCCTTTCTTGCACGTTACCCGATAATGTCTCCAGCCACATGCCACCACCTCATCATCCAAAAACTCACAAACTTATATTGTTTGGAAGAGATCGCTGTTAGCGATAAGACCGCCATTTGTACCTAATTCTAAGCTGTTTTTCTATTTTTTCATTATTGTACAATAATGTGTGACTGTGTGTGCGTGTGTGTGTGTGTGTGTGTGTGTGTGTGTGTGTGTGTGTGTGTGTGTGTGTGTGTGTGTGTGTGTGTGTGTGTGTGTGTGTGTGTGTGTGTGTGTGTGTGTGTGTGTGTGTTTGTGTGGATGGGCGCGTGGGTGTGTGTTTGTGTGGATGGGCGCGTGTGTGTGTGTGAAATTAACAAACAAATTAAGTATAAATTTTACTTGTAATAAAAGTTAAGTAATTTGACAAGCATTACCGATGGTATCTTGCTCATAAAGCTCTTGACAGTCCTGACCGGCACTCCGGTGTTTTCATCTTGCATCTTGTCGATTATTGCTTCCATCTGAAAATATATGTGTATGTTCATATAGCCATGAGCATCTAAAAACTCACAAAATTCATCAAAATACCAATAGGCTGGCGCCTACTTCAGACAAGGAATAAAAGAATGGTGTTAGATTGTACTGAGTACACACACATGTAAAATGTCACACAGTATTTAAAAATTGCCAAATCACTGGCTGTATTTCCACATTGGATTAGACTTTTAATTATCTATACTAATATTATAAAGAGATAAAGTTGTGAGTTTGTTAGGAAGTAATCTCTTGAACTACAGAACTGATTATGTAAATTCTCTCATGAGTAGAAAGCTACACTATTCCTGAGTGACAGGCTATATTTAATTATGATTAAACAATAAATAAGTTTGTTAATTAGACAATAAATAAGTCAAACATTCCCTCTGGTGGGCATTGACTTGAGAAAGGAGCGTTTGTCCCATGGGCAATTATATGTTGGTTTATCTTGAGTATCCAAGCCTCCGAGAAGTCTTCAGTGACATCAAGAAACTGCGACTTCTTGGAGGAGCTGGGCTGGATGGAGTAACCCCTCATCCACCCACTCACGCAAAATAGGCACTATGTCGTCGAGTTGCGGAAACCGCCTGCTAGCAGAAGATCTTGAGTAGCGTCCAGCGAAATGGCCATGGGAAGGAGTGTTTTTCCCGTGGGCAATTATGTTGGCTTATATTGAGTAGCGCTCCGCGAAGTGGGCACGGGGAACAGTGTTTTTTCCATGGGCAATTATATGTTGGCTTATCTCAAGTAGCACCTAGCGAAATGGACATGGTCAGCTGGTTTTTATACAAAGAAAATATTGCTTAGTATTCTTCAATCTGTAACTCAAATTGGCAATTTAATTGGAATCATAACTTTTGGCAGTTTTGATGGTTTGTAAACGAGCTCAGCTCAATATTGAATCATTCTTATTCTTTTTTATTTACTTCCGATTTTACAGACTACATATTGAAAGTCATGAGTCTAATACCATTTCCAGAGTAATTTTATTTACTGTTAAAGGAGAAGAAATGGCACAACAAACTCCCCAACAACATATCTTTACTTCAATATTATTTATAGATACACATTCATGGTCTTTATTTGAAATATTTTTTGAACTAATACAAAGTATAACAAAGTAATTTGTAAGAATAGTTAGTGAATGAGGTTGATAGATATCTTGGTGGGGTTCTCTTGAAAATAAGCCTTTTCATACAAATGTATTTTTTAAACTAGTTTACTGAACTGTCTTGAATATTTTCTGGGCTTTTGTTGAAGAGCATTGAGGAATGGTGTATCTTCACTGACCTTCTTATATATCAGATAATTTGGTGATTCCTCAGGTGATGGAATGGTTGCCATCAATGCCTGTACACTGGGCGGTAGATTCTGGACCACAATCTCTTTTTTCTCCCTGTCCTTTTCTTTCTCTTTGTCTTCTTTCACACATTTTGAATTTTCCCTGAAAATATATATTTAACACTCATATTACTTTCATCTCATATAATACTAGCAAATAATATTGTCTAGCTTTAAACTAGTGGCCACTTGTTAAATAACACTTTCAACACTAATTACACAAAAGGTTGATTATAGCTGGTTTAGCTCTACACCACCCGTCTCAAGGGGCCGCTGGATATGAGGGTAACAGTAATTTTCCCCCCCTGCTTGACAATGTGGGCCAGTTACAGTAACTCGGTTCTAGATCCCGCTGCACTCTGTAAAAGCACACCAAAGGGATGCAGGCTGAGTGACTACTTCTGCCTTGGTTAAGCAAGTGTGGAGAACCAGCTGCTGAGAGCCCCATAAATTCCTCGGTATGCTTCTACGCATGCAGTATGAGCCTT
Source organism: Dendrolimus houi (assembly GCA_039645545.1). Lineage (NCBI taxonomy): Eukaryota > Metazoa > Arthropoda > Insecta > Lepidoptera > Lasiocampidae > Dendrolimus > Dendrolimus houi. The sequence continues at coordinate 1,584,410 of CM077146.1, forward strand.
CCCTTGGCCCAAGGATATGTCCAAAGAGATACCCTCGGCATTAACAAATTAGAAGATCTACACCATCTGTAGTAGAAGCAGAGGTAGTCAGTCAGGTGACTTCCCCCAGCAAATCATGCCTAGGGACATAGTGTGCTCTGGTCTCAGATGCAGCCCAATTTACCACATTTGTGATGAAGTGTCACAGCAAACTGCCAACTCGGTACCCTGTGGCACCATACAAAGACACGGAGGATGTGCTGATTGGTTTAGTAGATAGTCTGATGGCCAGCATCTAACAGCCTCTTTCTTAGTGAAGTTGTGTGCAGAGCCAGCCCCTGGGAGCTCCACATACCCCTTGTAGACTTCCCCTGGGGTCAAAGGCGATGTGTAAATGCATGCTCTCAGCAACATAAAAACAGGTCTACATAAACTACTACACATATAAATTGACTTGGTGTAGTTTCAGTAAGTAGTACTAGAGTTACTAGTGTTTTTTATGTATAGTATTTATGACTATGTGTATGTTGAGTAGACAGTATCAAGTTGCATGTATTTGGTAGATATTTAAAAATTATTTCTATATCTTTAATTATTAATCTGAGGAGTTAATGCATACCTGGATGGACCCTGCTGACAAGCCTTTTGTGCAGCTTTTTCCGTAGAGTTCATCGTAACCATTTTAATTCAGAAATGTGACACAAACATTTAAAAAAATTCAATTATTTATTTCTTCACCAAATAAATTAGAAACCTGCAGGCACGCGCCAATTCACTTATATTTAAATTTAATCTGGCTAAGATACTAAAGCATAAAGGCAAGGAATGAAAAGCTTTTGTGCACTTCACACCACCACAAACAGTTCTGCTAACCACAAATTACTTAAACATTGCTCATAGGACACAAATAAATTTAGGTTATCACAAGGAAGTTGAAGTATAATTATGAGGAGGACAATTTATATATTTTATAATTGTTTGTCATAAGAAATATTTACATAGATTTCTTAAGTTTCTGATCAATTTTAAAAGCTATTAGAAATGTTAAATATAATATTTTTGTTTAATACCGATAGACTTTAAGGATCAATTGAGTTGTTTAGATAGAAATTTCGATTAAATTAACACAGTTTAATACAGATTTCACTTTATAAATGCATATATTTGGTACATTTGACTAGACGACTACAAAAGTTTTTTTTATAACTGAAACAACACAGTATTTTTGCAAATATCCAAACAATCAACCATTTTTGTACTAAACATTGTGTTTTATTTACTTAATTGTAAATAGAAATAATCGAAAATACGAATTAAACATTTTTTTGTATTACGCGAAATGTCACTTGGAAATATAGCCATTTGTCATTTTTTTGTTTGAGAAAGAGACAGACTGTAAACCGTCGCATGTTAAACAGAGACAAAAGCTCTCTACCAATATTAGCCGATGGAATTGAAAAGCTAATAAATGAGGAGTAAATTTCTACAATCTTGTGTTATTTCAAAATTATGCGTTTATAGCTTACAATAGATGGCGCGTGTGTTCAGGAGTTTATTGAACGCTTTCAATGCGACTATTTTTAGACTTGCAAATACAAACAAACAGAATTTTTTGATATATTTTATAAAATATTCTGTATTTTTATCATAATGAATTAACATTGTATTTAATTATGTATTTGTGTAGTTTGCTATAAGTATTAAGTTTATATAAATATAGTTTATATAATTTCATTATAAATAATAGATGGCGGCACTACACAAAATTGGTTCTACACGGGCCGTATTTTTAAATTTACTTTAAAATGCACACAATTACTACAAATACATTAATTAACGCTATTTACGTAAGATAAAAGCGAAAGTAAGGCTCGATATATCTGAACATGTAAAATAATTATAAAACTTTATACATCGCGTCGTCGTTGTACAAATACCTACTACAAATATTTTAGTGACCTAAACATTATTAATTTTTCGAAACAAATATTTGTCATCAGTAGTTAGTAAACTTATTAATAAGATCCAAAAGGAATGAAATGTTTGTATTTAGACTTAATCATTTAGTTGTGCTTAGTTTTCCCGTCAGAAGTTTCACTGTATTAGATAGATTGAATGATTATTATTAGTGTAGTGTAACTTAATATTTGGTTCTGTTCTTTTTCTAACTTAGAAGTATCCAGTTTTGGTTTAGATTTATTGTTATGTTTTCTTAAGCCTTAAATTTATGGATATACTGTTGGATACCTTTTAATAATAAATAAAAAAATATATATAACGTTTCATCAAACAAACTTTGTAAAGCTTCTCCTTGAAAAATGCAAATGCTTAAGCTTGTTTTAGGATATATCCTGTATTATACCTGTAGTTCTATTAAACAGTGGACTGAATCTCACTCGCCTTCTTATATTAAACAAGATTCCCAAAGTGTCGACAAACCTCTTTGGTTTTTCTACTTTTCGATAAACGTATAATGTCATTATTATCTGTTTATCAAGTATAAACGACTTAACTTACTTCTTAGTATAGGCAATTTACTACACATGAAATTTTATCCTTATTATTTCAAATCAAAGAGTTATCTTCCTTACAGTAAGTTATTATAAGTTACAAGATATTTAGTAGAACAATTTTTTCACACTTTAACATGGCCACTCAAAGCATATCCACAAACATGGCACTGGAAGCCGAGGGCCTCTGTGCAGGCTGAATTCTAGTTAAAAAAAATAAATAGGGATAATGCACGCGGTTCAGGTATCAGTGGCGACAAAATATCAAAATTGAATGCGCTATGCACTTGTTTTATTAACTCCAAATAAAGAATGACTCGAGTGCGGTATAATTTGTTATCAGTCTACATTTACAGATGAATTCTAGAGTACATAGCTGTGACGGCAAGTGCAGCTTAGAACGCTCTCCAGCCCGTTGCTGTGGAATATTGCTGGTAGGATGAACGAGTAAGGCAGAGAAACGATATGTGACGCAAATTAGACGAGATTTACGTTCAATTTGATGAATTTATTATGCAAAACGCATCATAACATTAAAGCTGTGGTAGTCATTGTTAGACACATTTTAGTCCTTGGCTCAAATTTTTACAGTCCTTAGACATTTTTTTTACTTACACCTGTAATATTATTGTACTATTATAATGAGTTGTATTATTGAATAGATAATATTAGATTTTATTAAAGGGTAGTTTGTGTCAATTACCTCACTACTCGGTTCATTCCGTTATTACTGAAATATAAAAGTGTTTTGGACGGAGCAACGAGACAGTCTTGACTTGAATTTCGGTTGCATACAGTCTCACTTTGGCTTTGGTCCGATTCACATGTCGTAGTAGCGCTTTAGGGTGAATAATTATTATGCGAGACTCATTAATCTATTAAGAAATGTACTTAACTATTTTAATCTAATATATAACTATAGTAAAAGGCCCAAGCCTAGCGGTGGGATGTGTATGGGCAATTATTATAATTATTTTAATGATAGCGGTTAATAAACGAGTGCCTTCATTTATTCTTTGTTAATGGCTTCCAACTGTTCAGCTGTTACACCAAATGTATTTTTCCCAAATCAAAGACCCTGACTATATTTTGGTTACACAAGAAATGTAGATTTGATTCAACATTGTGTACTAAGCTTAATATCATAACAGGAATCTCAAGGTTGCAAGTGAATGTAATAATATTTCACTTTGAAATAAACTTAGTTGGCGCGCTTAGACATTTTATATACCTAAATATTTAAAGCCTTTGTCATGTTATATTACGTGCTATAGATACTGTCTTTTTTTTGCAGGGAATTTGTTGCAACTAAAATAGTAGAAATCAAATTTGAACCAATAATAGATATGCCAGCGGATATATTAACTAAAAGTCTCACAGCTGTAAAACATTATAATTGTTTAAAGATGTTAGGTGTACCTACAACAAGTTTAATTATTGAATTATTGGTGATTAACTTGAGGGCGCCTTTCACGCTTTGGCGACGTTGTGCTTACTAGTCTTTAGCATGGAATAGGGGCATAGGACAGATAGGATTTGATAAAGGAGATAAGAGATTGTGACCAGACAGGAGAAATGAGACAGGGGATAGAATATCGGAAAGTTCACATATCTTGTAACTATGGTCTTGTTTTTTTTTGAGCAGGATCCAGCTGAATAGCCGCAGATGGCTGTTTCAGCAGTACCAGGCTTGGTGGACTTCCCGACTCCGTGGGAGCGGAGGCGTTCAGCCCGGGGCAGCGCGCTCGAGGAGGCACCTCCTGTGAGGTTCGACCTCTGCTCGAGCGCTGCGGGGGATTGACTCTATATAGGATTAAGCCGTAAAAGGCTGAATGAGCAAAGCCAACAGGCTGAAGTGTAAACAATGGGGACTCGTTACCGACTCCGCCGGATGGTGTTATAGCTGGAGGAAAAGAAGCGGCGGAAGAAACTCTCCAGCAACACGCCTAAGTTAATTGTGTATGGCTACTTGTGTCTGTAATGAGTGGGTGTAATTGGTGGGTCTTAGCTTGGTTTGAGAGGATCCAAGCCGGGGGCTCTCCGGCGTCTGTTTTGTCTCGATGGTCTTATGGGTGCTGCATACGTCTAGTCATCGCAGCGGAACACGAACTGGCTAGCGCTTTTTTTTTTCTTTTATTGGACTTGACTTTATGTTGTTGGTCCGAAGACCTCACAACTTTACCGGGGTTTTCGGGGCGAGTGCCTTTGCGAAGCGAAGGCGCTCGAGCCCGGGGGGCAGCTTGCTCGAGGGGCTCCCTAGGAGTTTCACCTCGGCTGGACTGTTGCCATGAGAGGGGGATGAATCTAATGATGCCCACCATAGGGTGACACAATGCACTAATTGAGAGCGGGCGACGGGTAATATAGAGCCCGAGAGGAAGGATCCCGGCAGACCGCCGTCTGTGTCTGTCTGTCGGTGCCTGCCAGCCTGCCGTCCTAACCGCGGGCGGGCTGATCCAGGCCAGCCGTTTTGTGATATCGTCGACCTTGTCCATGAGGATGTTACGCGGTCGTCGCACGAGAGCCTTTCGTCGAGGCTTATAATCGGACGCGGACACGACGAGGGGATTTCGATGGTGCGGCGCTAGATCGAAATACTTACGCGAGAGCGACGTAATGTAGTTTTTGATGGAGGGAAGCTCCAGATCGCGGTGGATGTCGACGTTACGCATATAGAGGGGAGCACCGACGGCTCTGCGCATGAATTTATTCTGAACAATTTGCAGTTTCTTTAAAAGGGCAGGCTTGGCATGGCCGAATACCACACTCGCGTATGTCATGATCGGGCGGACTGGCTAGCGCAACGCGGGAGCGTACGTATTAATAGTTACTTTATCTCGCTCACACATCATCCATCCCGCTCACACATTGTGTTTGTTGTACTAGTTGTACGACTTGTTAATATTTGTACTTAAGAATACCGTTTCCAAAAAAATTTAGTTCCCTTCAGTTTACATCAGCACTCGACAGTGAATACTACTCTCTGCCATCTGAAGTATCATTTAACTTCTACCTCTCGCTGCTACATTCTAATAAGCCTTGAATTTCCAAGTCTTTTCTAATTTGATTTTATGCAAGCAATGATTTTGTTTCCAATGTTTCTCTACCTGTTAAACGAAAGGGTCTCCTTGGATGGTTAACCTTGCGGATTGAAAGTTAATAACCTTTGTTAAACAACCTCTCAGATATGATTTCCTTTTTTATTTTGGGCTAGAGCACTACCTGTGGCTTTACTCGCGTAATCTTACATATATTGTTTTTCTTTATGCCTGTGCTGAACCTGAGGGCTTACTCTTAAACGTCTTTCATTGTTCGTTTTCGTTTTAGAACCTCTTTTGCTTGTTCTTGTTAACGAACTTCAAAAAGGAGGAGGATATTAAATCGTCTGTATTTTATTTTTATGTTCGTTATTCGATTTCTACGTCAATTGTGAACCGATTTTCAACATTTTTCTAATAATCGAAAGGTTATAACGGTCCCATTGTCGCCATGTCAGGATCTGATGAGTGGATCGGATCCCAGGGATATCGAGAATAATTATTAAAGAACGCCGTGCGCCTAAATTCTTGGAAAAAAATGTTGTATACGCATGTAGATATTACATTTCTATGATGTTACGCGATTTCATCGTCAACTGTGGATTAATTTTGAATTTATTTTTCTTTATTCGTGAGTATGTATACTCCCGAGGCGGTTACATGGTCACCAAGTCAGCATCTGATGAGTGGATCTCAGAGTAATCGATATTTACCCTTATTAAAAAAACAAAAAAAAACTTGTATACACGTGCCAGTATTCGACTTTTTACGGGCGTTTAGGTTTTTTGGTGTTTTTACGTTACTCGATTTCTCCGTCAATTGTGGACCGATTTTCAAATTAACTCCCGAGATTGACCCATAGTCACCAAGTCAGGATCTGATTTGTGGATCGCAAGGAATTTGAAAGCAACCCTTGTTGAAGAAGAGCATATACACCGAAGAGTAAGATGGCAAATTTGTATGCGCTTGCCAGTTGTACAATTTCCACAGGTGCTTAATATATCATTTCTAAAGCTATTAAAGTATTTCCATAACAAATTTTTTTTAACAAACACAACCGACTTCATACTAAAGACCAAAAAATAAATATTTAATTGACGTCTTTCTAAAACATCTTGGTCGGTGTCAAGTAAACCATAAAAATTACTATACATATTTTGTAAATTTGTTGTTGTTATTTTGTTTTACTTGGCGCCGACTTCAAGGTGTTGTAGAAAGAAGTCGGTTAAATATTTATTATTTGGTCTTTAGAGTGAAGATGGTTATGTTTTTATTTTAAAAATTTGGAAAATTCTTTTTGCGTTGAATACAGTACAGTTTACAGTTGGTCCCATGAAAATTTTATTGCTTGTATGTACAAACGCACATTGTCATAATATTATTATGCTATTTATAGAAAGTTAAAAATTTCGTTATTGTGGACCCCTATTTGCAACTCGTGTACCCCCAGATTTTGTTTTCGCTGACAAGGTCCTTGCTAATAGTAGTTTGGTCTGTGTGTTGATATGTCAGTCAAATAAGAGGCCTGAGTCCAGCAGTGGGACTTTTATGGGCTTGTGGCGGACCACCACTAAGCCAGCGGGAGCGCGCAGTAAAGGCGACGTCGGTGAGGTGAGCCGCGGGACGTGTGGCGCACCGGTTCTCGCCGCGACCACTCTCTCGACTCACTGCGTAGTGATACCGGCAAAACAAAACTTGTGTCTACCTACTGTCGTTTGATAATATACGTGATTTGTAAAATATATTATTGTAAATCTAAAACCAGCCTTTTGAGTTATATAACAGTTACACGAGAGTTACTACAGGCTATTAATATACTCTCGAAAATTCATTAACTTTGTTTCTTACCACTTATCAATTGCATTTCAACTTGATAAGTGATAGGTATTAATAGATAACAATATCTTGATGACTTTTGTTATCTTTTCAATTCTTTAGCAAGTGCACGATAAACAATGGTATTTATCTTGAGTGTTATGTTTATAACATGTAACAATACTGAGAACCGTTATTGACCAGCAAATACCTAATTCTACAAAACTGATAAGTATCACCATGGAAGAAGAATAATATTACTATTAATATTACTATATGAAGGGTACAGGCAAAGAACAGGGAATGTCACAAAAATTATTTTATCTATACTCTATTAAAAGCAAATCTTTGTCTATGGTAGTTTATTTCCTAATCACTAACTTTTATATTGTATATGATACCGAATACGTTGAATAATTTCTTCAAGATGATCAAGATTTGTTGGTGGCGCAACGCTAACCGCGGAAGCCATTAAAGAAAAAAAAACTTTTATGTAAAATTATTTGCCCATAAGTGAACTTAAATATGAAGACTTGATGTGTCTGATGCCATTTTGGACCAGAGAAGCACAGGTATTTTACGAACCATCAGAATATGATACCAAAACTAAAGATGCTGCTTGATGACTGAATTGAACATTACTTGTTTATGTTTATGTTGTCTTGGACATTCCTTGTTGTCTTTTCTTCCAAGATTGTTTTATTTAATTTTTGATAAATTTTAATATTTTTAATAACAAAAAAGTCCATCATAACTACACAGTTATATTAATTAAATAAACTTTTAATTCGTTTTAAGTAAAAGTTACTGCATACGCCGAACTCAATAAAAAATATATACTTCTAAACTTTTAATTGCGTTTTTCGCAAAATCTATTCATTAAGAAATTGCCTGTTCTTTTCCTTGTATCCGTCATATATAATAATAATATATATGAAGCTTTGTTGCGAAGCTTTGTTGCGAAGCTTTAAGTAAGTAGCGACACCTCTTACCCGACTCCGGGGGGCCAAGACAAGGCGTCCGTGCTTGCCTTAGCCAGCAGGCAGGGAGTAGAGATCGCTAGAGCTAAAGAATCAAGCTCCAGGGGTGGAAGTGATAAACGGCATAACGTCGTAAGTAGCTTCGGTGAACCTGCAGCCCACCTCTCCACACCCATGTTGCCTCTCGTCGATCTTGTACGGCATTTTTTTGGGACCCATGTAGGTACTGGCGTGTCTCCATCTCCCTATTTTTCCATGTTCCCCGAGCATTGCGACGCGCAGAGATCATAGACCCCATAATCCCAGATACGTAAACCCATTGGTAGTTCATCCCAATATTCATTTTATATGACGTAAATATGAATAATCGCCGGTAAGTGTCACGCCATATATACATTAAACTTGTCGAAGGGGCCTATATGTATTGGAGTTTCCATGGTTCGTTCGTTCCACGCAAGCCCTCCAAAAGTCCAGGATATTTTTACGGCCCGTGGTCTTCAAAGACATACCGGGATCCACTTTAAAACACAAAAAAATCCATCAAAGTCGGTTCAATCAATCGATTCAATCTTGACGGCCTCTGTGGTTGAGCGGGCTAAGCCTTTGCCGGCCTACGCACTGCAACACAGAGGCCCCGGGTTCGATTCCTGGTATGGTAAATTTCGGAAACGTATTTCCTCCGGTATTTGCTATGGTCTGGGTGTCTGGGATCGGCCTAAGAGTAGTCCGTTGTATATTACCCATAACACAAGTGTAAATTGCTTAATTTGGGGATATACAATATGTGTGCTCGTCTGCCGATTATTATTATTATTGTTAGGAAAGGTAATCTGTTCTTAGCACTTTGGCTAGTTTGAACCACATCCACGGACCTAAACCAAGTGAATGCAGCGTGTAGTGAAGACCTTTATGTTGCCGGTATGTTATTATGAGGGGCAATTTCGTTTTCGTCCATCTGCAAGAATTTTCTGACTATTCTACATGTACTATTCAAGATTGATGCTTTTTGGAGAGTGATGTAGAGGGTTTCTTTGAGGTCTAATAGTTTTGGCTATGGAGAAGATGGTTGGGAATAACGCCTGTTGTGGAGAGAACTATGGGTACTATGTATACTTTTTCCTGTCGCCAAATTCTGCTCACTTCTATTAGTATTATTATTATTATTATCATTTAGAAATACTTCAGTGTTATATACATAAACAGAAGAATTTTATATATGAAGATTCTTGGGCCAGAAACCCTTTCGGGATTCCTCAGGAGGCCCTACAAGTTTCATCACAATCTGACCAATGGTTTAGGATTGCATCGAGGACAAACATACAAACATTGATTTTTATTTATAAGATTGTATATAATTGCAATGTATGTGAAATTATCAATGAATAAATATTGAAATATAATTAATTTATCAGTAGCGAAACAGGAAATGTGATAAAGTATAATTAAAAACTAAGTAGTGCTCATTTATCAAAGTTCATTACGAAGAATATATACATACATATATTTAGTTGCCATCGCGTCGCACATAGTTAAACATATTCGAAGACAGAATATATATCTATAATTTTATATTTAAGAATATTAATTATTGTATTGTTACATGCCGTCAAAGATAAGCCACACAGCCAGTAAGCGCAGCTTATTGTCCTCCCGGATTAAGGAACTCTTTTGTCTTTTGAATTTGTAGTTAAGAAAAACATGCTATTGTCTTTTTACTTGTTTTATAACCATCATTAGCATCGAACTAACCCTTATTGTTATTGTTTTCGACTTTGTGGCCGTTCGCAGGTGTGCAAATTACTATTTCTTAGAAACTAAGGCTGCGCGGCCAATTTTTTTGTACTGTGTAGTTAGTATAAGACGATGCCCGAATGGAGGACCAGTCAAGCGACGACTAAGAAACGGGTAAGACGTTCTCTAGTACTCTTGATTAGCGATAAAGACGACGGACTTTGCGCGTTCGAATTGTATTGAATCGTGCAGAGTGAACTGGTTGCATCCAGTTTTATTTGTATTTGTTTTATACGTGTTTGTACAGTTCTAATAAATTCTATAGTAGTTCCAACGGCATTTTTAATTCGAGTCCTGTAGCTCGTAACAGTATGGTTCCCAAACAAATTTAATAAATCGGATCAGTATGGCGATCCAGCGCAGAAACGTAGCCAGCCTTCTGGGCACCTTACCTATAGAAGACTGTGATCTAGGCTCAGTATTCTACTTATAGTCTTGAGGGACTATGGGTACAATACAATTAAGTTAAGTTTTCTTTTATTGTATTAGGTTATTTATACATTTCTTAATTTTACTAGCTTAGAATTTATGTATTAAAACATTTATATTTATTGTTACAACTTGGGCTCCGATGCAAAACAAAATCCACTCCTAATCTGTAAAAGCACATTTTATGATCGTCTTCTTTTGTTCACTTAGTTATTGGCATACGTCTCTAGTTATTGTGGAGAACAGCCTATTGTTCTATTGTACTCGTTTACGGCCGCTTGCAGGCTGCATCATTAGCCAGGTGCTATGCTATTGTAATTACGATTACAAGCTAATTCTAGGAAATTGTGTCGACGTTGCCGGGCGGGCACATTTGCATTTGTGAAGTATAAAACAACGGCCTGATTGAGAGAGGAGGCAGTTGAGCTACAACTACGATACGGGCGTGACGTGTGTACATTCGGGAGTCTAATAGTCTTTCTTTCTTAAAATGTGTATTCTTCTTTCACCAAAAGTATTGTATTTTTAGAACTTAAAAACAAAAATACAATATTTTCTTCAAAAAATATGACAACCCTGGTTAGAAGGCTAAGGTTCCCGCGAGGAGAATTCATTGCTCTCGTCGGTAAAAGTAACAAAATGAAATAAGACTCGAAGTCATTTGTCAAGTATGCATTTATTTATATACCAGAGTACTTACAAATATATAATTAAAAGAATCGTACATGCCAAATCGTTTATTCTTTGGTTTTGTTTAAATCGAAGAAGAACAGATAAAATAAAAAATATGCGCATTTATTTATTACTAGAGTTTACCCTAGAGTCAACCTCTAGTGCGTACCTCTTGTTTAAAGAGCAAGAGGTTACATTGTATTAAATTTTCACGTATTTGCCTCCGGAAGGTTCACTTCATTTTATATCGCAAACTATACCATCCCCCATCTATCTGTAAACTACATAAATGACAAAACTTGACGAAAAAAGACAAATTGGGCAAAATAGTGAAAAATGACTAAATCACAACACCTATCCTACTTTCCGGGATAACCTTTACATAAATCTATGCCTTCATCCGCGATGAAAAGTATCCTATATCCATCTTAGATATTGAATTTACATATATATCGATTATTAGCCAAATCGATCCAATAGTTTTCCGTGAAAGCATAACAGCCAAACAGAGAAATATATTTTTATCCCGGAAACTATCCCATTTTTCGGGATAAAAAGTATCCTATGTTCATTCTCGGCATCGAAAATATATATACCGAGTTACAGCCAAAACAGTCCAGTAGTTTTCCGTGAAAGCGTAACAGACAAACAAGAGTTACTTTCGCATTTATAATATTAAATAGGGATTTACCAAATCAAATCAAATCAAATTGATTTGTTCAAAACATGGTTAAACAGTTGGAATATATATTATATACCTAATCATTAGGTAATTGTTGATAATTTTCAATTAATCACATTTACCATTACATAAACATGCCTCGTGCGAGATTAATGTACTTGTTAAAATAGGCACTACCAGGTTTCAACTGTGTGTAGAACTAAAATACACATAACAGTAAATTAAAATATTTAAATTCTGCTTTTTATTATGCAAGGCAAGTAACGGGTTATTCAAAATAGCGAATGTGTATAGACAGCCAAGTGCACGGTAGTGTTTTGCATTTCACATACACTTATGTACCTTATCTATAATTATGATCAAACTAGGCATTACAATCACTAAAAATGTCAGTTACTTCAGTCCATGCACAATAAAAAAAGAAAAACACTAGAACGAATGTTCTTTATTGCATACTAACGTTGTCTTGCCCTTAAAAAATAAAAATCTAAAAACCAATTGCAGCGCTATCAACCGGGACCAATTGTTAATCTACAACCATTCTCCAATTTACTTGAACAAGTATAAAAAAAATTATCAAAGTCCCACCGTTAAAGAGGTGTTCAGCGGCGCCACCTACCGGGTCCAATCGTGAATCTAAACATTCTAAACCATCCCGGGAGCCACTTGAACACACAAAAAAATAATTTCACCTAAATCCCGGAACCCGATTGCAGCGCCATCTACCTGGTTCAAATTTGAATCTAAACCATTCCGGGACCCACTTGAAGACATACAAAATACTTCATCTAAATCAGACAAATGAAAATGAGTTAAATGCATTCATAATCATAGTCAAAATCATAACAAATGAATGGCTAGACTGATGTTTTTTTTATTGATGAATATCATATTTTAATACTTATTATCCTATTCCGGACGAAAACAATTCCAAAAACACAAAAATCGTAAAAATTGGTCCAGTCGTTTTTGAGTTCTAAACGATGTAACTAACACGACTTTGTTTTATATATATAGATATAAGTTACACATACATATACAATAGGAAGTCTTATCGCCGCCGGCGATATCTTCCAGACCACCTTTACAACGATTAAAACTAATTTAAATATAATACTTAACATAGATTACAAAGAAGGAAAACAATTAAAAACATCAAAAAATTCTAATATTGATACGCTTGTGTTAATTGTTATACCTAAACATTTTGATATTAGTGTGTTTATTTATCTTTAGTCTCTATTATATATATAACCTTTATCGAATATTTTAATCATTTATTATTGTCCAAGAATTCCTGTATCGAATAAAATGTCTTGTCCGTTGGGTATGTAAATAGCTTATATTTCTACGTCTCAAATTCGCGGCACGTCTTTATGCACGTTTATATATCTATTTGGTTTTTACAAAACAGCGAGGCATATTAAAAAAATTATCTATAGTCGTTACATGGAAGCTATTAAAAAAAAACAACTGGAATAGACTATATAAAGGACAAAGAACACGATGCGATCTTTTTTAGATTTGTTTTCTGTTTATCCGGGATTCACGTAAAATCTTTTTTTTCTTAAAATTTCGCTGATCGACAGCTAATTCTTAGACTTAAGCTCTGCGCTACTTTTTATACTGGGGTGGGAATCCAGTGAGAATTTTCCCGGATGCGGTTTGTAGTTGTTCCAGTCCGTAAAAATTTGCTTATTCCAACACAGTTTTCACTAAAACGATAGCTTACAGTCTTTTTCAAATGCTGTAAAAATTTGTGTCCAGGGAATCTTATGGAAATTTCAAGTCAAGCACAGACGAATTCGCGGACATATTCTAGTAGATAATTAAATGTCCTCAGCAAAAGTAAAATTTACGAGTTTTTCAATAACGCAGAAAAATAATTAAATTGGTATTACACTAATGCTGGTGTAAAATGTTGAAATAATATAATCGCTGTTTATGTATATAGTTTCAGCAATTATTGCACCGATATTTAGACATGAACGCCTACGCCTACGCGTATCGCTTTGCGGGTCTATAAAAAGTTTTTTCATATTACCTAGGACTTTAAAAACTAATTGTTAACATTCGCGTTATTGTTTTAGCAATCAATTTTAATATTGTTCCGTCGCGACAGATTATTAAAGTGATTGTCAACGGCCTTGACATTTGATTTGCGCGCCATCTTGCCATTGACATTTAAAAGAGCGCGAAAGTTATTTTTTTTATAATATTATCTATAAGAGTTATCATCGCGTTTTAAACTATGATAAATACGATAAAATTTCGGGTTCAGGGAATTCCGATTTAATTTCGACGATTGTAAGAAGAGAACATACTACGAAGAAACCGCTGACCAGTAATCGCCATGCTCCATAGCGACGATTACTGGTCAGCGGTTTTTTCCTTTTGCGACGTAGTGATGTCGCAAGGAAGCCCCTGAGAGGGTAAGGGACAGAACTGCACACGCGCTCCGCAGACGCCATTGTTAGACTGGCCTCCGGAGACACAGGTATGCGCAAAATCTCCTCCCATGATTTCGTCGCAGGGATCGGGCACATCGTGATGATGCGACGGGTCCAACCTCTTTTGGTGAAGGGGGTCACTCTGCTTAGCTTCGCTCGTCATCACATGTTCTTACACACAAGCGCCGCACCGTTTAGCAGAGTAGTTGGTTCCGCCCAGTCCTTCGCACACGCTGCGCTCCAATCCCAACATCACAGCCGAGAGGGACTCAGTATGGTACGAAATGTATTCCCCTTTCGCATTAAAAGAAAAAGAGTAGTCCATTGTATGTATATTACCCGTAACACAAATTTCCTTAATTTGAGGACAAGCAATATGTGTTTGTCTGCCGAATTCGCGAAATATATGTTTAATTTTTTTTAGCTGTTCAATATTCTACAATTCCACCGTGACGATATCGAGAAGATATTATTGCTTTAGTAGAATACGAAGTTGTGACATTATCTCAATGGAATCGCTTAATTGAAATAGCAGAATTCGGTCCCAGGTCTAAAGATAGATTTACCTATAGACTGTCCTTTCAATTTTTTTCTCCACTCTCTTTTCTTTCATCTCTTCTCACGATTATTTGAGGTCGGCACAATACGTCTCTTCCTTCCACACTCCTCTATTCAGACATTCGTCCTCTGTCACACCACAAATCATCTTTTGTTTGGTCTACCTTCACATTTGTACCCGTCTATCTTCCAGGCTCAACAATCTTTTTGTCACATGACTTTCATCGCTCCTAATACCCAGGGGCGTAGCTACTGCCGTATCAGCCGTATCAATGATATGGGGCCCCCAAGCTATCAGGGCCCCCAAAGTACGTAATCAAAAATTCTTAAAATATTATCAATAATCTTTTATAGATTAATAACATTTTTAAGAATAACTGCTGGCCCAACAGAAACTTACAGACTTCTCGTTATTATCCGCTATAGAAAGAAAATCTAGAAAAACCGAAATCGTTTACAACTATGGATGATTTGATAAGTAAGTTTGCCGAAAAAAGGCGAGAAAAGTGTATTTTTCAATTGTTTGTCCAACTTAGCTCCTAGAAGCATTAAGTATAAGTAATAACTTATAATATATACATATAATAAAATTGTAGAGGTCAAATTACTGTACAATGAAAAAATTGCGAAAAACCGAGTCAGGGGAATGTAAGACGTGAAATAGAACAAATTTAGATTTTTTTTCAATTTTTTTGTTTCTCTGTTTGTACTGGCTAATCTCCGAAACGACTGGACCGATTTAAATGAAACTTTGTATGGTGGTAGCTTATATCCCTGGTCAACATATAGAATACTTTTGATCCCGAAAAATTAAAGAGTTCCCGTGGTTAATAAATATAGTTAAAAAAACTTTAATTGCTTAAACAGCTTATTATACAACTTATGCACCTAATTAAGTATTGATATTGCCGGTATCATCATCATACAATAAAACAATTTATACATTAAAAACAATTAGGTTATATAGGAGCGGAGCACCAATGAACAATGTTTTAAAATCGGGTGGGTTTTTTTTAACTTACTTTCTTTTAAACTATTCCATGCGGACAAGTCGCGGGCAGAAGCTAGTCTAATTCAATTCGAGCATTTTTGTTTCTTTTATAAAAAAAATACCCTTACCCTTCCTTTGCGCCCCCCCCCACATTTTGATACGGGGCCCCTCTAAGGCAAGCTACGCCACTGCTCACCACTAAAGAAGACTATAATTGTAGGCTTAATCGTTTGTTTACTTATGCCTTCTACTGCAATTCGTAGGCTGACCGTTATGCAACCGCCTTTCTGGGACATACGAACGTACATACGTGACTGCGGTCAGTTCAACGGCCTTATCTTTATGAAATTGTATGAATTACATTTAATAAACATTGCACTACTAGAGTCTTTTATTAGTAGGAAGATATTTTTTTTTATTGCATGAGTTTAGCAGATAGGCGGCTTGTAATACCAAAGGTGGTGTGGCGTTCCGCCTTTATTAGTTATTTTTACATGCCTCGTTAGATACCTGTCTGCGACAGGTCTCATGGGGATATTTTAAGATTGGCAACATTGCCATCGGTATTTTTATTCTGTTCTCTCGCACGCGACACTTAGCCACACTGCAAGGTCACATATTATTGTAATTGTCACAAAAATTATAAATGTACCGCTTGTACCAGGGTGACTGGAAGTACAGTAAAAGCCTGATCAAGAAAACTCGGTGTTCTTTATTCATCGCCCATTCACTCCGAAGCTACACAAAACCGCGGGCGACAATTCGCCAGTGTCATCAATGTGCTGCCGCTTTTTAAAGGGAGACTGGAACCTGGTCACTAATGCCGGAACGCAACTCAAGGTTGTTATGGCGGCGTACTCTAAACCAGTGGTGGTAGACATCCAGATCGGCAGGTACCCTACCACCTGACTATGTATTCTTTCTCCGTTCCTACACGGATAAATATAAACTGCCGCTACATTTATAACGTTATAGCTCCATCTGGGATAATGTGAACACGCAGATGTGTTCATGGGTTTAATCTTATACTAATATATAAAGCTGAAGAGTTTGTTTGTTTGATTGATTGAACGCGCTAATCTCAAGAAATACTGGTCTGATTTTAAAAATTCTTATATATATATATATGTCGCAGATTGCGATATAATTGTAAAAGAATTCGTAAAGTAATATCTGATATGGGAGGTCGGTGTGGCCGTGATAGGTAATATGAAGGTATTTAATAAATTGAAACTATGTATTTGCCGTGCTACGAACATACTGTGACTTTAAATTGAGGGTACTTATGTTTTTCTTAAAGTACCTGCACTTGATTTTAAAACGCTGTGTTGTTGGTTCGACGGTATAAAAGGAGGTGAAATCGCCTAAACGGGACATTCCATTTCCACATTCGACATTCAACATTCTACATTCGTCGGTTGAAGAGAGCGAAAGCTCTGTTGGACAAGGAGCACATAACATGTTGTGGTCAATAATTACGGTCCGATAATAGCAGTATTCTTTGAGGGAAAATTGCTACTCGACACCTGACAAGCGTGGATGCAACTCTTGGAGTTGTTCTAGTATTTCTGTGTAACTTTGATTATAATATTTCAGATTATTATTGTGATATTCGTGTCGCGCTGAGCCGACATATATATATTTGTGGAATCTCGGCGACACAACCGTCCATGTCGTGATCTTTTTAACTACTCTCATGTTGTATGCCCACTGTTGGGCAATAGCCTATGAAATATACTAAAGAATTCAACAGAGAAGTCATTGTTTTTTTTTAATTTTTTTTTAATTGTTTACCTGGAATACGAAAAAAAGATTTTTTAATCTTTAAAGACATCCGTGAGAATCTCTTCGGCACTACCAGTGACAAGAAGGTTAGCTCATATTTCGCCCAGCAAATAATTACTGCTACACTTAGTGGCAAGGCAGTCAGCCTTCTGGGCAGGCTCCTGGTGGCAGTGCTCTGCTACGTAATGTAGAAAATCTATATGAAGAACATCTATGAACAAGTAAAAGCAACTATTATTGTCTTCCTGTCTACAATTTTAAGGCCATTCGATTGCACCTGGCAACAAAATTAAAAGACAAAAGTGAAAGGATTGTATGGAGGTCAAATAATTTTTAAATGTCGCAACATTTAACACTTAGTTGCAATTTATTGTTTAGCAATGACTTAGGTTTTATTTGTACAAATTAGACTTTTTACACTTATGGTGAGACCACATCTGCGTTAATATTAATGATATTGACTGTGAACGAATACGCCTTATTTAAAGCGTTGAAAATAAAACCGTTATCGCATAGTCACAGTAGTGTATATACATACGTTATTGTCAATATATATCATCATTAACAATTAAAAACAATATCCCATCACAAATAATGTATTGAACTCATCGCCACATCTGTGTGTAACGGCCTGTATCTGTAACATTATCCCAGTTGAAGCCCCATCATTAGGTTAGTATTTATATACTAGGATATGCCCGCGACTTCGTCTACGCTTGACTTGATATTCCCGCGGAATTCCCCGGACGTTAAAATCATTTTATTACGTAAAATTTTCTGTCGATCAGCGAAAAGCGCATCGAAATCGGCCCCGTAGTTTATACGTGAATCTCGAACAAATGGACAAACAGACAAAAAAATATATTCCATCGTTTGTACTCGTAGTATAGTCCAGTAGGTTTTTTAAAATAGCTTTAATGTACAGACAAAGCATTTTAGAAGTTTTCGCTCATGTACGCAACGGTTCTGTAGAGCGTGTCTCTTGGGTACGGTGGGGATTTGGAATGAGCTCCCAGCCGAGGATTTCCCACAGCGTTACGATATGGAGTTTTTCAAAAAGGGTGTCATAAAATTTCTTCGAGGCCGGCAGCGCGGTAGTGACATTTCTGGTGTTGCACGTCCATAGGCGACGGTAACCGCTTTCCATCAGGTGGGCAGTCAGCCTGTCTGCTGTACTCCAGCTATAAAAAAAGAAGTTCATAATATTACTAGCAGTTGCGGGAGACGTTATCCTGACCTGAAAAATAAAAATCTAGAACCCGATTCCAGCGCCACCTTCCGGGTCTAATTGTGAATCTGAACCATCCCAGGACCCAGTCAAACACTAGTTTTTTTACACCTCGGATTATATTATTGAAGTTTTAGTAGAGATCCCTAATTTTTTTCTAGTAATAAATATAGCTTATATTAATCTGCGATAATATAGCATTCTAATGGTGAAATAATTTTTGAAATCGGTCCAGTAGTTTTTGAGTTTATTCGTTGCAAACATACAAAAATACAAATCTTTCCTCTTTATAATATTACTACAGATAGACTAAATATTGTTACGCCTATTTCTTATTTGGGTAGGCAGAGACGATGCTCACCGTTTCTGACCATCCTGACCAAACACTTTCCGCTTCGTCTATTTTCATTAATCAAAGAAAGAAAGACTTTATTTGAAGAGATAGCGACATAATTACATTTCTTATACATTATTATAAACTCAGAGCATATTTTGAGAATTTGTATGCCACATATTCAACAACCGAGGTTTGCACTCAGCATATTGCTGTGCCGGAATTATATCCAACACAATGCTGATTTTCAATGCAAACCTTTCTTTCGGCGTAAGACCGAAACGACCCAATTTTGTTAAACTTATTCTACTTGTGTAATATTTAATTAGTAAATCAAATAAATTTTAAATAGAACCAACAATAAAATACTTTGTTACTTTAATTTTAAAATAAATACTCCTGTAACAACTTGTATCGAATACAATTCGATAGAGTGATCTCTTCATACATACATGTTTATGATTGTGTAGCACTTTTTGCAGGCAGGCCCGTCTTTACACGAGGGTGCAGGGGCGCAATGAATGACCTAAGGGCCGCAAGCCGATTGAGTTCTATAAAAAGTCACTAAAGAAAGAAGTTTATATGGCAGTATAACGCCTCACAAATTTTGTAACACTTCTACCTACATATGTCTTTGCCGGCTTACCTCACTGCAACGCAGAGGTTCCGGGTTCGATTCCTGGTATAGTAAATTTCGGAAACGTATTTTCTCCGTTATTTACTATGGTCTGGGTGTCTGGGATCGGCCCCAGAGTGATCCGTTGTTTATTACCCATAACACAAGCGTAACTTGCTTAATTTGGGGATGTACAGTGTGTGTGGTTTGTTTGCCGACTTTATTTATTCAAGTTATGCATTATAGGAGGGAACTAACACCTATAGTACAGGCTTTGCCTAGTTTAAGTGTTAGTATTCACTAATATTATTAATTATTTTTAGTTTTCCCGAATTATTAATTAGATTTAACATATTTTATTGTAATAGCATTTTCTGTCATCGTTGTACAATGTTGTGGTACTTAATAAACTATTTTATTATTAAGAAAGTTTTTTACAGTTTATTTATATATAAACAAAAACTTAGAAATTAAAAACTACTATAAACATATTTACAAGTAAAAGATGTAGTCCAGATCGCTGTCGGTGGGAAGTGTTCCCAAAATGCTGGCCGCATTCCCCCGTTGTATGGCAACGCTTATTCGTTGCCCTAAATATAGGCCAGCCCTTTGGTCACGCGAGACTTCTTTCAATCGCTTTGAAAGGTCTCGATAAAGTTGATAAGCCTCACGTCCCCATGGCCCCCCACTAATTTATTATTATTTAAAAAAAATCAAAATGTGTGCTAGGACACAAAGTATAAAGGAAACTTCAACGGATAAGTGTTGAAGTTTTACGGGCATGTTTTCAAATTGGACAAGTACATTAACAATCTACTCGAAGTCCTTAAGGTTAGAGGTCCTGCCAATGTGCTGCCGGCCTTGAAGGAGAAACTGGAACCTGGCCACTGATACCGGAACACAACTGAAAGTTGTTATGGCGGCATACTCTAGACTAGGGGTGGTAGCCATCCAGTTGGGAAAATGCCCTGCCACCTGGCAAAATTGAATTTTTGAAAATATAAATATTGATAGGTGTATATTATAATAGGTTGGAGAAAAAGTCTTTTCGCATATAGTATGTATGAACTTGTAATAAGATCTCTTTGTCTATACCATTTGTATCTGGCTGGTTTTGGTATAATTAAAAAGTTTTAATTTTAAAGAAGACAATTCCAAATTCAAATTAGGTAAATGTGTGATTTTCATTTGTTTTTCTTATTGTTAAAATGAGTGAATCTAATGAAGAAATTACATTTTAAAATTTTACTACAAAAAAGATAAAAATGTAACACAAGCCGGGAAAAAAAATTGTGATGTTTATGAACCTAATGCAGTATCTGTGAGAGTAGCGCAAATTTGGTTTAAGCGTTTCTAATCCGGAAATTTTGATATCAAAGATGCACGTCGCTCTGGTCGCCCTGTTACGGACAAAATGATGCCATTTTTGAAAAAGTGGAGCAAGATCGGCGTATTAGTAGTTACGGTGTAGCTGGAGAAATGGGGATTGACCATAAAATGATTTTGGCGCATTTGAAAAAAGCTGGGTACACAAAAAAGCTCGATATTTGGGTGCCTCATGAGCTCACTGAGAGAAACCCAATGAACCGTGTACTCATTTGTGATTCTTTATTACGACCTAATGAAACCGAACCATTTTTGAAGAAGCTGATAACTGGTGATGAAAAGTGGATCACGTCCGACAAGAACGTGGGAAAAAGATCGTGGTCAAAGGCCGATCAGGCGTCATAGACTGTGGCGAAACCCGGGTTAACTCGCAACAAGGTGATGCTGTGTGAATGGTGGGATTGGAAGGGCATTAGTCATTATGAGCTGTTACCGCCAGGCAGGACCATCGATTCTGAACTGTACTGCGAACAACTGATGAGATTAAAGCAAAAAGTTGAGAGAAAGCGGCCGGAAATAATCAACAGAAGGGGTGTGGTTTTTCACCATGATAACGCTAGACCTCACACATCTTTAGCCACTCAGCAAAAATTACGAGAGTTTGGCTGGGAGGTGTTAATGCATCCACCTTATAGTCCTGACCTTGCACCTTCAGATTTTCACCTGTTTCGGTCTCTGCAGAATTCCTTAGGCAGTGTCAGGTTAACATCACGAGAGGACTGCCAAAACCACTTGTCGCAGATTTTTGATCAGAAGCCCCAAAATTTTTATAGCAATGGGATCACGTCTCTACCTACAAGATGGCAAAAAGCTATCCAACAAAATTGCACCTACATACTTTAGTCAAATGTAAATAAACTTTATAAAAAAACCTTTTGAATTTTTATATAAATTTCGAAGAATTTCCCCGACCTTATATATTAAAGATAGTTCGAGTTTATTTGAAATCATTTAAATGCAGCTTGCTTACTTTTTCAAATGCTAGCTACCCTAGCCCCAGACTCCCCATTTAAACAATAAATATTTAATTAATTTAGAATTATTATTTTTGCACACCATGAAAATGGTAGAATGTATAATAGAAACAGTAAACATCATTGTAACAATCTCTTGTACTGCATTCTGGCAAAATAAAGGTTATTATTGTTATAAATTACATCTAAAAATGTTATAAGTGTGTCAAAATGTCAAATATCGACCCATTGGCATTAAAAGCTGTGTATTCGAATTACAAAACCGGTCCCCCTACACCGGTTTGTTGCGCGCGCGCATATTCTTAGCAGTTATTACGAAAACTGTACGAACAAAACGCTTGCTTACGTCATAATGAAAGCGCAAGTGGTTTTTGTTATTATATTTATAAAGGCGTGGAAGTTGTCACGGATTTCAATATATTACAGATCTTTAATAGCGAAAACGTATATATAATTAACTTCTGTGTAAAACATATATTTTAACTTGCTCTCTGAAAAGTTTTCCTTTCAGATTGTTGGTGTTG
The DNA here is from genome assembly GCA_039645545.1 of Dendrolimus houi. Lineage (NCBI taxonomy): Eukaryota > Metazoa > Arthropoda > Insecta > Lepidoptera > Lasiocampidae > Dendrolimus > Dendrolimus houi. Next base: position 1,607,152 of record CM077146.1, read on the forward strand.
CCAACATGTGACATAAAGGAAAAAAAATGGTATCTATAAGTATAAAACAAAGTCGTGTTAGTTTCACCATTTATAACATAAGAACCGCTGGAACGATTTTTATGATTTTTGAGTTTTTAAAATTAACTTCGTCCCGAATAGGATAATAAGTATTAAAATATGATATTCATTAATAAAAAAACATATCATTAAAAAAACATCAGGTACAACATTAGTCTAGTGTTACAAGATGTCCACCACAGTAGTCATGAGAACCATAGTGTATATTAATATGACATAGACAATCGTCATAGATAATATTTTTTTAGTCTATTTATCAGATGATTCGATTTATAATTAAATTACCATTTTCTACCGGTTAGTTTATTTTATAAGCCCACTAAATTATCATCTAGATAATTTAGTGCATCAGTAACTAATTATTATCCTGGCAACACTATGATTTAATTACTATTTTTAGCAATGATGCAATGTTATTGTTTTGTAGGGTAGCATTTTCGTATAAAAGTCGTAGTGGCGTGTAGACGTGTTCATTGACTACACTTATGCCCTGCCGGAAGAAAAACGCCTTCGGGCTGTAATCCGCGGACTCCCACAGGAAATTGAGTGTTCCTACATTCTCGAGGACCTTAAGTCCCAAGCTGTACCGGTGCACGAAGTGCACCGTATGCACAGAGGCGACGCAACAAAGTCTCCTCTAAACCTAGTATTGGTTGTCCTCGGCCTCTCCCCAGAGGGGAAAAAGATCTTCGAACTTGAGAAGGAATGTGGCTTCTCTGGCCTTCGTGTGGAACGCCCACACGAAAAACATACACTGCGGCAGTGTCATCGTTGCCAACTTTATGGGCACTCTGCCCTACATTGTCAATCCCGTCCCAGGTGCGTCAAGTGCCTGGGCGACCACGGGACCTCGGAGTGCACACGCACCCGGGACTCCCCGGAGCCACCGAGCTGCATTCTCTGCGGCCAAGCGGGTCACCCCGCTAACTACAGAGGCTGTCCTGCCGCCCCCCGACCCAAACGTAAGGTCGGAAAGGGCAACGCCCAAAAAGGCACTAGAAAAGTGCCGAACAAACCCGCATTCGTGGCGGCCCCCCCTCCAGTGGTAAATCACTGGACGGGTCTTCCCACGACGGAAGCGTTCCCTCCACTAAGGATGCGCGCCCCAATTATGGCTGGCCTACCCCCAGCAACCCCTGCCCCCGCCCCCATTTTAAAAACACCTTCTGGGCCGTCACCCCACCACTCTTTAGCGGAAGACTTAGCCTTGGCGACTAAATTCGCCAAGTACTTGCCTTTCGACCTAGCAGAGGTCCAACTCTTGGCTCGAAAACTGAGACAAGTTGCAGAGTCTGATCAACCCTCCCTCTGGGATCAACTCGTGATCGAAATGGATCACGCGTACCTCCTCCAGGTACTTAGGTCGTTATAACTAAACAACCTAGTTAAATTATTGTTACCGGTAACAAATGGCGCATGTAGGTAGAAATAAACCACGCTCATTGACTCTGGCGACTTATAACGCCAACGGCCTTCGAAACCAGCGCGACTTGGTCCATGACTTCCTGGTTACCAATCAAGTAGATATACTACTAGTGCAGGAGACCTTCCTGAAACCGAGTGAAAGAGATCCAAAGATCTCTAACTATCGGGTCACTAGACATAACAGGATAGGCCGTGGTGGCGGCACCCTGATCTATTTCAGAAGATCTCTACACTGCATGCCTCTAATCACCCCACCACTAGTAGGTATGGAGGTATCCGCCTGCAGACTAGCAATGACTGGCCACCAAACTCTAGTCATAGTCTCAGCTTACCTCGCGTGCCAGAAAACCCTTATTAAGAAAGATCTAGAAGCCCTATTCAACTTAGGCCCAGCTGTTATAATAGCCGGAGATCTGAATTGTAAACACGAACAGTGGAATTGCAATACCACTAACCCCAATGGCAGAGCCCTAATAAATATATCAGACAATCTTTTGTTTGATATAATAACTCCCATGACCCCCACACGATACCCCCCAACCGCGACTGGGGGACCCCAAACACTCTCGACCTAGCATTACTGAGGGGCGTAACTCTTCAGTTCCATTCGATCGAAACGATGGACGATATAGACTCGGACCATCGCCCGGATATCCTCAAATTAGGACCACAGACGGACCAGACATCTGAAACTAGGACCTCTGTGGACTGGTTGAGACTTGGGGACCTCCTCAAGGCAACCGAATCACAAGACCTGGACCGCATCCCGTACCACATTGAATCCCGCCAAGACACGGAGACGGCGATCGAGGCCCTCACCAGCCACCTTCAATCCGCAGTGCGGAACTCGTCCGGAAAATGTGAAAGTTTCCGGGATAAAAATATATTTGTCTTTCTGTTTCTTCTGCTTTTACGGAAAAAATATTACGATTTGGCTGAAATTCGGTATATATGTAATTTAATAATGACGGTGAATAAGAGATACTTTTTATCCCGGGTAATGGGATAGATGTATGTAAAGGTTATCTCAGAAAGTAGAACAGGTTTTTTTTCAGTCATTTCGGTCATTTCATTTTATCATTTAGGCCCGTTCAGCCACATATATTTTCATCCCGGAAACTATCTCATTTTTTGGGATGAAAAATATCTCTTGGCCACCCTCGGTATTAAAATTACATATGTACCCAGTTTCATCCAAATCGGTTTAATAGTCTTTCCATAAAAGGATAAAAAAAGTGGAGCATGATCGGCATATTAGTAGTTACGATGTAGCTGGAGAACTGGGAATTGACCACAAAACGGTTTTGGCGCATTTGAAAAAAGATGGGTACACAAAAAAAGCTCGATATTTAGGTGCCTTATGAGCTAACTGAAAGAAACCTAATGAACCGTGTACTCATTTGTGATTCTTTATTACGACGTAATGAAAACGAACTATTTTTGAAGAAGCTGATAACTGGTGATGAAAAGTGGATCACGTACGACAAGAACGTGCGAAAAAGATCATAGTCAATGGCCGGTCAGGCTTCACAGAATGTGGCGAAACCCGGGTTAACTCGCGACCGTTCTCCAGTCCTTGTCACAATTGGTCACATTCGTGAGACTCCTTCCTCCGATGCAATTTGCATCGAGAAATTATTAAATTAAAACAGAAGTTTCGTAATTAGTTTTAGTTACATTTGAAATTATTTTTAATAATGTTACGAATTGCGAGACTCGAATTAAAAATGGCGTTGGAATTATTATAGAGTTTATTAGAACTATACTAACACGTATAACACAGGTACAAATATAACCGAACACAACAAGTCCAAACGTAATGCTGAAGGCCGTAATTCAATAAAACGCACAAAGTCCGTCACACGTCTCGCTTTGTTCGTGGTTCTCGCTCGACTGCCTCCTCCCTCCATCAGGCCATAGTTTTATACTGCACAAATGCAATGTGCCCGTATCGTAGTCGACATAATCCTAAACACCTGGCTAATGAGTCGGTCGCAAGTGGCCATAAACGGGTACAATAAGCAATGGGCTGTTCTCTAAAACGTATGCCAATAAATAAGTAAACAAAAGAAGACGATCATAAAAGAATTACAAATTAGTTCAAATGCCAAAAAATTACAGGTAATAAAATATGTTTTTACAGATATGCAGGTGGATTTTGTCTTTGTCGGCGCTTAGGTTGTAACAATAATTCAAGCACTATGCTTAATTTCTTATACAGATAGATAGATTGATAATATTTTGAAGTTTTTTGTTAATAATTCAAATTTCGTGTTTCAATGCTAATGCGCTGCCCTAAATACCTACACGCCCGCCCTTTGGTCACGTGAGACTTCTATCAAACTTGTTGATAAATCTCTCTAAGTTGATAGATAGATAGATAACACTTTATTATACACTTATACAAAAATTAACTTAAAGACTAAAATTATATCTAGTTGTGTACAAAGGGCGGTCTTATCGCTAAAAAGCGATCTCTTCCAGACAACCCCAGGAATGAATTGAGATGATAATGGCGATGGTGGTATACGTAACATATAGTACGAACTACTTACATTTTAATAATAAATACATAAATGATATATATATATATATATATGTAGATATTTTATATATTACATAGATATATACTTAATATACATATCATGCAAATACATATCTACAGAATATTGTTACGAACTACAGGACTCGAATTAAAAATGCTGTTGAAACTACTATAGAATTTATTAGAACTGTACAAACACGTATAAAACAAATACAAATAAAACTGGATGCAACCAGTTCACACTGCACGATTCGATATAATTCGAACGCGCAAAGTCCGTCGTCTTTATCGCTAATCGAGAGTACTAGAGAACGTCTTACTCGTTTCGTAGTCGTCGCTTGACTGCCCGCCCCTTCATTCGGGCATCGTCTTATACTAACTACACAGTACAAAGAAATTGGCCGCGCACACTGAGTTTCTAAGAAATATTAATTTGCATACCTGCGAACGTCCACAAAGTCGAAAACAATAACAATAAGGATTAGTTCGATAATGATGGTTATAAAACAAGTAGAAAAACAATAGCATGTTTTTCTTAATTGCAAATTCAAAACACAAAGAATTTCTTAATCCCCCGGAGGACAATAGACTGCGCTTACAATAGGCAGCTGTGCTCTTATCTTTGACTGCATGTAACAATATATAACTATTTATATTATATTTATTTTGAGTTGCTAAAGAGAGTTTAGATAAAATTGCCTAATTTTAGTTTTAGTCATATGGAATGGATGGAGTACTCTGCTTACATTTATGGGCCGGGGCACTCACTTACAACACTGACCACCTCGACTCCAACCGGCGTCATGTCGTCTCGTCGACGGTCCCATAATTATAGACAGTTCAGAATTGCTCAACCTTCACAGAGACTACATCTCATAACTAGGGTTGCCAACCGTACTTTATAATAACGTATCCTACTTTATTTTTGGTAAATATACTTTATACTTTTGCATGAAAATAAAGTATGTGCAAATACTCTATTTCCAATGTTTACTCTGATGCGTAAAATTAAATACTTAAATGGATAATTACTGAACTACTATGGATCCAGCTTTCACTGAAAGAGTTTATTCAGTAATGAATCTAAAATGGCGAGAACAAAAAAAAGTAAAAAAAAATGTAACGATAGCTTCCAAAAATTTAAGGATGTTCTGGATTGTTAAAAGTTGTTCGTGTATGCTAGAAGCACACAAAAATAGTGTCTCCAAGAGAATAAATAAATACAATTTTGAAAAATCCTTTTTTTCTTCCAAATACTTTATTTTTTCCCTACTTAAAAAATGTAATACGTTATTTTTCTCAGAAATAGTTGGCAACCCTACTCATAATGGGGAGTGTTCCGAGGAATTGTTTAGGCTGGTGCTAACGCCTCATTTTTACACCTGTACCGATCGCCTCAGACGAGAGATTCATCCCTATTTCCATGAGCCCCGTACGCAACGGTTCTTTAGAACGCTCGTTTCGCGTACAGTAATCTGGAGGGAACTTCCCGCCGCGGTTCTTTTAAGAAGGGCGTTATAGAGGCCAACGTGTTGCGGCGTGCAACGGCCCTGTTGTTGCAAATGTGCATAAGTGACGGTAAGCACTTTCTCTCAGATAAGCCGTCTGCCTGTTTGAGGCAATACTAAAAAAAATATAAATTAGGATTTGCCCGCGACTCAGTCCACTTTAGACGGAATAAACTAATTTTTGTTATGTATGTTTACATAATTTACAATTATAAAATTACATATAATCGAATACAATAAAAGGAAACTTATTTGTATCGTATTCTACCCATAGCCCCTCAAGACTATAAATAGAATACTTAGCCTAGATCACCGTCTTCTATGGGTAAGGTGCCTAGAAGGCTGGCTACGTTTCCTCGCTGGATCGCCACACTGATCCGTTGCCCGAGGTAAGCACCAGCCCTCTGATCACCTGAAGAGTCAATGAGTCGTTTTGATAAATTTTGATAGAGGCTCATTAACTAAATTTAAACATGTCCTAACAACTTGAATCCACTGTCAGGAAAAATCCCACAGAACAAAACATTTTAATTCTTAAGATATATTTATAAATTACCGCAGATTTTAAGTCCGGGAACTTGCTATCAATCAGTGAAAATCACATCGAAATCTGCCCAGTAGTTTTACTTGAATCTCGAACAAACAAAAAAAAGTAACTTAGTTACTCCTTATAACATCAGTTATCTGCCAATGAAAGTCCCGTCAAAATCGGTCCAGTCGTTTCAAAGATTAGCCAGAACATTCAGACTGATAAACAGACAAATTTCGAACTCTCCTGGTCCGAATTATCCGCCTCTGAATTTTTCACACGTTTATTTTGACATTACAAACAGACACTTCAATTTTTTATCTGCCTAGATAAACTATCAGTCAGATTTGGACAAGTAATTCCCTAAAATTGGGAGCTCCAAGCCCAGCAGTGGAACGATTTTGGGCCTATTATACCTAACAGTAATTTGGACATTAGGATAAACATAAAACAAATATGTTAAAAATATATTTATTGTAAAGAAACGGTGTAAATAAAATTTATAGTCATATATGATACTTAAATCGATCACGCATGCTGGGACCACACCTGCAATAAAGTTAAAGATATTAACTGTGGCCAAATGCGTATAATTTACAGCGTTAAAAATAACGCCGTCAATGAGTAGTAGTTAGAGTACATTAGTGTATATAAATACGTTAACTGTCAATGTTTAACGTCAGTAACAATTAATAACAATATCGCATCACAAATAACGCATTAAAGCCATCGCTACATCTGCGTGAAACAGAGCCGCGGCACTTAGTTTTATAAAAATTGGAGATGAAATGGATGTTTGTATTAATTATATAATTTATTCACTAAAAACATAACACACTACATACTCACCTGTATATACATGGCAAAAATAGAGTATAATGTCACCTGTTAATATTTGCTGTCCCCCTCTTACTTGGTACTAGAAATGGAGACACTTTAGATATAATAACTCAAACTACCTCAATTTATTAATTGTACTTAAAGCGCAGACTTAGCATCTTCGTCAAACCCTTTCGGGTTTTAAGATGTAGATATATAAAAATTATGTATGATTTGTTTGAATAAATAAATTTAAAAAAAATATATGATTGCATACTGGATGTCATTTATCCAGCCGATAGCCGAGTATCCGCCGGTCGAATATTTCGGTACTCCACTGCAACAGTGAAAACCAAACATAATATTAATATTTGAGAGTTGATAACCCTGCATCTCGTCACGTAACTAATGTAATAGAATTGTATAAATATCAAGCACTATTGTAAACATTTTATTATATAAAATTTAACCCCCCATCTCTATTTATCCCAAGATAGAAAATAAAATAGAAGACAAGAGCTCCATTTTAGCCCATAATGGAGGACAAGCTGAATAAAAAAACCCTGCATTTCGTGTCAAATTACCTTTTTTTCTACAGACTCGTCTGTCGCGAAATGCGAAAAGGTTAATATTTTTCTGAACGCAAAGGACAGCAGGGGTGAGGGAGCGCGACGAGGAACTTGTTGAGTTCAAAAAAGTTGTTAACAAAAGACTAGATAGCCGAATGTTACAAGATGTCCATCACAGTAGTCACGAGAACCATAGTGTATATTAATATGACATAGACAATCGTCATAGATAATACTTTTAGTCGATTTATCAGACTATTCGATTTATAATTAAATTATCATTTTCTACCTGTTAGTTAATTTTATAAGCCCACTAAATTATTATCTAGATAATTTAGTGCATCAGTAACTAATTATTATAATTGTTTTTATGATCCTGGCAACACTATGATGTAATTGCTATTTTTAGCAATGATGCAATATTATTGTTTTGTAGGGTAGCATTTTTCGTATAAAAGGCGTAGTCGCGTTTAGACTGTGTTCATTGCTTACTGTGCTGTGTGAATATTCACATCAAAGGCTGAACAATAAGGGGAAACCCTGCCCAAATAGTTAATATTTGGTATATTTGATACTTTCTTACCCAAATCTCTCCTTGCATTTTACATTCAAAAGGACTTATTAATATAAGTCGTAAAAGAAGAATGATTCAAAGATCATTCTTATATTGTGTGCTAAACGATTCCTATGACTAGGGCAGTCGGGTTCCACATTTGATATTAATAAAGGAATGAATTTGTGGATACATCAATAAGAGTTTATATCTTGTGTATGTATTTATTAACATTTCCATACAAAATTACTTTACACTTACACTCTACATAAACTCATTATCATCTCTTATATTTATCTATATTGAATCTGGGCAATGAAGGATAAATCGTAAGTGCAACCTAAATCACTTTACGACATCGTCCGTACCCTTTTTGACAACTTGATTTCTATGAAAGTTTTAGAGTTCATACACGCTTATTGTTATTTTTGTTACTGTGTGTGACATTAATTTAGTGATTTTTATGTTGTATTGTATCTTAAGAATAAATTATAATATTATTTTTTTCTATTTTTAATATTAAACTCATACTAATGTAGAGTGTATCTGTTACATACTGGTGTTGTGAGGAAGTGCATGTGCAGTGTGCCTTATGTCTATACCTATATGTATCTTAACTAGTGCCATTTGTGTTGTTTTTCCTTTCTGTGCCTAGGTTATTAATTTTTAGGCTCTTTGTGTGTCTTGGTTTGTTTTTGAAGTGTGCGTGTAATGCAATGCGGTGGTAGTGCGCGTCGGTGTGAGTATGTGTATGAGTTTTGTTGTTAGTTGTGTGTTTGTGACTTTGTGTGGTGTTATAATTTATTGTTTAATTGTTAAGTAATTGTCAAGTAACCTTTAGAGCTTGTCAATTTGTCAGAAACATCTTTCAGCTCAGCGCGTTTATTTATTGCTATATAAGAGACGCTGAAGATCGACCTTCACCCATCTGATATCCAGACGAGACATATTTTTTGTCAAATTACATTGATTTGTAAACACGCCTATGACAGCTTGCCAATCGAAATGTGTTCATGGCTATTTTTGAAGTCTTCAAAGCATGGCAGTAATATTCCATGAATGTTCTTTTGCAGGCAAGCCTATAACAGTTATTTTTGTAATTAAATCATCTTTTTTATGACACCATTTTTTTTGGTTAACAGAACGTTGGAGTTACTTATGTTGACTTACCTGTTCATACTTGCTTACGAGGTAGCTATGAACAGAAATAAGTAGCCGAGCCTATCAAGGCGTATTCTCCATGTTAAAAACTATCAGTTGAAACTAAATTTGTTCAGTTATCAAGAGTGAATGAAGATTTTGAAAAAAATAATTTAATTAAAAATAACCATAAACACTTTTCGATTGGCAACCTATCAGAGGAGTGTTTATAAATCAATATAATTTGATATAAAAATATGTCTCATCTGGTTATCAGATGGGTGAAGGTCAATCTTCAGCGTCTCCTTTACTATCAGCATCTAACAGATTTGCCTATTATTCAGTATCCGAGTGAACACTTGAACATCCATTTCATTTACCACTTGTTAGAATTTGTCTTTCAGTTCAGCGCGTGTAATTTATTGCAATTCCGGTATCCGACGCATTTGCCTTTTATCCGGTATCCGGCTGAACACTTGAACATCCATTTCATTTACAATTTGTTAGTTTGTCTTTCAACTCAGCGCGTGTGATTTATTGCAATTCCAGTATCCGACGTATTTGCCTTTTATCCGGTATGTGGATGAACATCCATTTCATCTGCACCTGCTTGGTTTTTGAGGGGTCAGTGCGTAATTAATTCAGTAAGTAGTCAAACAGTATTCACATATTTATTAAGATTATCTTAACATTATTAAGTACATATTTTAATACAAGTATTAAAGATAATTGAAACAAGATTTTTAACAGAGAATATATTACAAAAAAGTCAAAATAAAAGCAGACAGTTACACTTATTTTGAGTACCATAGAGCTATTTCAATAAGGACTAAACTCTTACAAAATAGTCTTGTTGGTCCGTCTGTTTACAATTTATTAGAGATGTGACGACTATCCGGCTTCTTACTTGTAGTTTGTAATCTATACTTTGTAATCCTGGTAAACCATACACGAGACTTTCTTTTTGACATGATTAAATTTTAATTGAGCTCTTTCACTTTAATGGACAATAACAGTATTATCTTTATACTAAAATATTTTTATTTTTACACAAAAACACCGCCCTGAACCGTACAAAAGCAAAAATCAAGAAATAATGCGAAATAAACAAAACAGTTCTGACACACTCGCATGCGGCGTTTGCGACTGTGCGCAAATCAGCTATAAACGAAGCGTCACGGAAATCCCCGAAGCCGTGATCGGCTTGGCCGACTAGTCGGCCTCTTTACAACCGACTAATCGGGTAGTCAGCCAAAGTCATAATCGGTACATCTCTACAATTTACATTATTGACTTTATATATAAAATTCTTGTGTGTGTGTGTATATGAGTGAACTCCTAAACGGCTGGACCGATTAGGATGAAATGTTCTGTGTGTTCAGGTGGATTCTAGAATGGTTTAGATTCTCAATTGGACCCGGTAGGTGGCGATGTAATCGGGTTCTAAATTTTATTTCTTCAGGGTAGGACAACGTCTGCCTTCGACAGCTAGTATGATTATATTTTCCACGGGGAGAGAGAGGCTGGTGATTAGTCACACAGGATTTTTCCTTTTACTGACACCAGGCTCTCACTGCCTTCGACAGCTTATGTCATGTTATATCAAATTATATTATTTTTTATCAAATTTTTCAAAACTTCTGGAGGTAATTTAACAGGAAGATATCGAGTGTCTAACGCCATTTTATCGTAAGCGACATTTGGACCAAATTTGTTTTTTTTAAAGGTATTTTTAACTATTATTTCGTTTTAAGACTTTCAGTTTTAGTTAGATTATACCATACTGAATCAAAAACTGTCAGTCTTAAAACGATATACCTTTTGCAACAAAAAAATACAGTTAGGTCCAAATGTCGCTTACGATAAAATGGCGGTAAGTGCTCGTTATATTCTGTTGTTATTATAATTAATCATGAATGTGGTAAATTTTTCGCAAATGAATGTGGTAAATATCACATCAGAGGAGACGCTGATCCAAGGCTAAAGCAGCCACTTTCGCAGATTCGTATTACGAATAATATGACAAGTGTCAAAATAAAAAAGTTCAAGACTCTTTTCTTTTTAATAATAATGGTCTAAGTGCATATTTGTTTGTATTGAAGTCGTGGTAGCGTAATGGCTAGCGCACGCGTCCCACACTCAAAGGGCGCGGGTTCGATCCTGGCCGGAAAGCATGCACCACTTAGACAGTTATCTGACCTAATGTGCATATTGTTAGAATTACCACGCGCTAACAAAGTTGAATGAAAACATCGTGATACAACCTGCACGTCGAGATGAGCGATGTGTCAAAGCTATCAAGCCGACTTGGACAACCGTGGCGGGTACTCTGTCCGTTCTCCTATAACGGGAGGCCCAAGCCCAGCAGTGAGTTATTTATGGGCTGTTATTATTATATATTGTAAGTAGTACAGGTTGGACCATGATCTCGTCTGATACTCGGCAAAGGTATGGTCAAAAGTGGAGCACGCTTAACAAGATGGTACCTCTTCACATGGGACTTAAGGCACCCAGGTTTTAGGTATTGGGAAAAACAGACTTCGACAATGAGTTCTACTTTTTTGCAGCGCGCATAATACAGTTGGTATAGAGTGGAAACTGTTGCAGCTTCACGAAAATGTTCTTAGGAGACTATGCATAATTTTTTTGTGAAATTATGAGCCACATTCACAGATATTCCAAAAAATTTAAGAGTTACCAAAAAACGAATATTTTATACAAAAAAAATTTTGAATGCCAGCCTTCAGGAACTTTTCCTTACTGCCTCGCTGAAAGTTTCCACCCTGTATATTTTTGTTAAAAACAAAGGACCACAAACAGCGAGCGTCTAGCGAGTGACCGCTGGCCTGTTTTGTATCTTACTATTCGTTCAATTCTCTTAAGATTGGTAGAAATACGTTATATGTATGATGCTTATGTCAAATTTTCACCAGTAATAAGGCAAATTGACGGTCAGTAATACACTGGAACCGGTCATGGAGGACGTGCAGTGTTTTTATCGCAATTGAACGAGACATTGGAATCTTGTGATGTCTCCTCTATGTATACTAATATTATAAAGAGAAAAGATTTGTACTTTTGTATTATCCCTGATTAATATAGGCTTTATAAAAATTAGGGAACCCTAATAAATCTCCAATAATGAAACCCATCAATATAAACAAAATAGTTGGCGCTGAAATCGGGTTCTACTATTTTGATGAAATTTTATGTGTGTTTGAGAGGCTGCCCTGGGATAGTTCAGATTCACAATTAGACCCGGTTGGTGGCGCTGGCATCGGGTTCTAGATTTTTACTTTTTCAGGACAGGACGTCTGCCAAGACTACTAGTTGTAACATATAGGTCAATTATTCAATATTATTTGACTACAAACAAAAATATGAAATGTGAATTGAATTCAATTGTCATAATTTTATATATAAAATTCAAATAACTGTTCGTTGGTCTCGCTAAAACTCGAGAACGGCTGGACTGATTTGGCTAATTTTGAATGATTTGTGGACGTCCAGGGAAGGTTTAAAAGGTAAGTAAATATGAAAAAGAAATGATTCTGAGGCGGTACGAAGTTTGCCGGGTCAGCTAGTCTCATATATATTAAGGAAATGATAGTATCTTATAAAGTTAATATTATTGCTATGTGATGATGTTTACAGTCTATCAAGTAAGAGTATGAACTAAAATTTACAATAAAAATTTACATTTCTTTTTAAATATGGCTTTGCATGATTTCTGTATCGAACCAGTGTCATTGCATATTCAAATTTTATAATGAGCTACAAGCAAATTACTGCTGTTATTATTGTGAGTGTTATCTGTGCGTATATACTGGACTGTGTGGTCTTTTATGGCCGATTCCTGTTCCTATTCATTCACTTTACCTATCGGTTGAATTTTGACATTAGATATATGGAGCTTATGTCAAATTTTAACCGATAGTAAGGCAAATGAACGGTCGCTAAGATACAGAAACGGGGCCTTAATAAATAAATTATTATCATCAGTCAAAGATCTACAATTAGGGCGAAGCATTTGCTTTAAAATGTTACTTTTTAAAGTATTCTTTTACTTTTGATGTTTTTTTGACTGAATAAATAAATAATGATTATAAACTATATAATATACTTCATAAAAAATCTGAATATACATTCATACTTGACACTGGCTATACAAGGGTCGTGTTGAACCATATTCAAAAATCTTATTGCCGAAAATCTTACATTTATAAATTTATGACCGGTTCCTATATCATGCCCAACATTCACGTGCGTTACAATCGGTAGAAATTTAACGTTACTTGTATGGTGGTTATGTGAAATTTGAATCGCTAGTCAGGCAAATAAACGGTTAGTAAGCTACAGAAACCGGGCATTAAAGATACAAAAACACCAATACACACGATAACATAATCGGTATTGTTTTGAAATCATTAATGCCTAATTAGGTACTCAATTGATAACGACCAAAATAATTTTTACAAATGATTATTACCTTGACTAAACAATTGGAAACAATGACTTTCCTATTTGTGATAACAGTTTTAATGGAATTGTTTTTATATCCCTGCTCCATCTGGGACAATGTTAGTGTTACGGTTTGTGGCCAAATGCGTCTTGGGGGTCACATACTTGGGGTCATAGGACATATGAGATTTTGGACGTGGGTACTGAAAACCAGTGCTGTGTCGAGACATGTTTCGGCACAGCGAAAGTTATTTTCTTTCTTTCTTTCTTGTTTATTGCGTTGTAATATTTATTATAATAATCGGCAGACAACCACACATATTGTACATCCACAAATTACACTTGTGTTATGGGTAATATACAACGAACTACGATGGGGCCGACCCGACACACAGACCAGACCAATTCATTTCCGAAATTTACCATAGCAAGAATCAAATCCCGATCAACCACAGAGGCTATCAAATTAAGGCGTTAAATATAACACCATTAATGATTAGTCACAATAGTGTGTATACAACAGAGAGGAGGTTCCCAGGAAAAACTTGTGCCCAACAAAAAGACGAGATGGTAGCTAGAAGGTATGAACTGACTCCGAATTAGAGAACCCGTGGCCGAACCTAATATAATTGGGGAGATAAAACCTCACCGTCTCCGCTGGCTTGCAGGTAGAACGGATGGAGGAGGCCCAGGGCGTGAAGAAATTGGGGCGACCAGTTAGCCGTCCCAAGTACGACTGGAAAGACGGAGTGGAAGAAGAAAGTGACGTGCTCTCGTTACGGAGGCCAAGACTCACTTTGGATCGCTGAGCCAACGGAGTTAGTTAGGGTATACACATAACGTTATGTTTTTTTTGTTACATGAGTTCAGCAGACAGGCAGACAGCCCACCTGATGGAAAGCGGTTACCATCGCGTATGGACATTCGCAATACCAAAGGCGCTACAAATGCGCAGCTGCTGTCTAAATGGAGACTGGAGCCTGGTCACTGATGGCGAACACATATCAAGGTTGTTATGGCGGCATACTCTAGACTGGAGGTGGTAGCTATCCAGACGGGCAAATATCCTAACCACCTGTCTGTGGGTTGTTTTGTCGCCTCTTGCGACAGGCCACCTGACACCAGGAAATTGTTTTCTTTCTCCGTTCCTGTACGGATAGAATATCTGTCAATATTTAACGTAATTAATTATTAAAAACAATATCACATCATAAATAACGCATTACGGCCTATATCTGAAACATTATCCCAAATGGAGCACGGACATAGTAAGAAATATAAACGTCAAAATTGAGTTTACGTGCAGCATCTGTGGGAATTTTAAAGATCACATAACTTAAAGGCTTGGGCCACGACCATGTCGATATGAGCGATAGCTAAGTGCGACTCGGCGGGCGACAGGAAAAAGGTGTTACAGTGTATTTCTTTTAGGACGGTATGGAAGAAATCACGTAAATACAAAAATAAACATTGTGATTTTAAGCATAAAACTATTATTAAATATTAAAAGGTTTAAATGTATTTTTATATCATTACAATCAGCATTTATTTCGTAGAAAAGTTTACGATAACGCTACTATATGTTACGTTTGTTTGATGTGTCAGTCATATCGTCCTATTTGAAATAAACTATGATGAGAATATGAAGAATGCCACGAGTCGTCGCACACGGCGCCAGCAATCGCCGCGCCGCTATTCTGTCTGTAAGTGTGGCTTAGCCGAAGGTTCAGTTCACCATTTTTTTTTAATGGCCCAAAACTGATACACCCCTTTATAATGCGATCCAAATAAGAATAGGAATGTCAATAACCTCTATCTGTCAAATGTCACTTGAAAAGTATGGTTTGCAAAAAACTTATTTGCATATCAATAAAAGGTTAAATTAGTAGTAAATTGTCTTAATATAATATTTAATTATTTAAAGTCATAATTCGACAGCTATGACGTCACAATATGGTGCAAAGTCGATCCTATTCTCATTTAAATCGCATAGTACAGCATTTTACCCAGTGACTTTCCTCGCCCTGTCAATGTGAACTTTCGCTTACCCTAGCTGATAAGAAACATTTTAATATTTTATCAAAGTTTGTAACATCGAATAACATAGTTAGTTTAACACTTTCGTCTGTTTTGTCCACAGACTTTGAATTTACCGGTTTTTCTCTTTCTTTTATTTTAGTTTATATGCACCTGACATTTTATCATCTACTGTGACATTGGCAAAATCAATGCTAATTGCGTTGGAGCCATAATCCTCGGAAAAGAAGAAGCCAAGGTCGTGAACAGGCTTTACCGACAAGGGGTCAATTGAGTTGTTTATGCTTTAATTACAGCACCGATCCCAATTTACTGCTATTTGACATATATTTATAAACTCATTACTACCCTCCATAATATCTAATATCTTCTTCTACAACAATGAACTATAATCATATTTATAACTATATATCCTAAATGTATAAAATATACTATAATAGTACATGTGGCAGTATATTTTTATTATGAAGCTTTCATAGCTTTTAATTTTATATCTTATATGGTATTTACAAAATTATAAATAAATTTTATTTAATACACTAATTGTATAAAAATTAGAAAAAATATAAACATTTATAGACTGTAAATAAAAAATTTCTTTGCGCGACATGTTTAAAAAAGTATTCATATTAATAGAAAAAAAAAACAGTATAATGCTTTGTGGGTAATTTTGACATATTTTATATGACTTAATACAATTATTTTGTTTTTCTTTTAGTATTTTCTTAAATTTTCGCGACTAGTATACATAACAAAACTTCGTTTCGTACATCGTAATTTTCATATTAACCCCAAAGCACTATATATTTTAAACAGTAAAATTTTATTTTCATGCCAATCACTAAATAGAGAGAGAGAAGAGAGAGAGAAGAGAGAGAGAGAGAAAGAGAACAAAATTATATTATTAAAATTCATACAGTGTAAATAAACAAATTTTTCCATCATATTTAAAACAATTTAATGATCTAAACAAATCTATATTCAAAATATTGCCAAAAATTTCACATATTTATAATAATATATCACATTTTGTATTTTTTTAAACTATTCAATATAAATCAAACAATCTCATTTCTTGATTATGTGAGCGAGAGAACAATATACATTATGGCTGGTTCCTATATCTTGCTATCTATCCTTTTACCATACAATGGTAGAAAAATGACATTGCAGTGGAGACTCTATTAATATAATAATAATAATTAGCCACTCACACCCATGTTGCCCCTGTCTTCTATGGCATTTTTTGGGGCCCATGCAGGGAGTGGCGAGTGACCGTCTGCCCATTTTTCCATGTTCCCCGAACATTGCAACAGGCAGACACCATAGTATCCATATTCTCAGACCCCTAGTATTACTAGCAGTTTACCCCAATAGCTCGGTACTTTTTGTTCTCATTTCCCACAATAGTCCTACACTGGCCGGGGCTTGTGTTTGGGTGCATTATTATATGGTGTAGACAAGGATAATCGCCACTCAGTGTCACGCCACATTTACATTGACGGCCTCTGTGGTTGAGTGGGCTAAGCCTTTGCCGGCTTACCTCACTGCAATGCAGAGGCTCCGGGTTCGATTCCTGGTATAGTAAATTTTGGAAACATATTTTCCCCGTTATTTACTATGGTCTGCATGTCTTGGATTGACCCCAGAATGGTCCGTTGAATATTACCCATAACACAAGTGTAACTTGCTTATTTTGGGGATATACAGTGTGTGTTTGTCTGCTGATTTATTATTAAATTTGTCTTAGGTGCCTCTATGTGTGGGCCTTCCCATGGTCCCATGCAAGGCCTCCAAAAGTCCGGACCATTTTTATGGTCCGTGGTGTCTAGAGACATACAATAATAATAATAAGCGACAAACACACACATTGTATATCCCCAAACTAAGCAAGTGATGCTGGTATTATGGGTCATATACAATGGACCACTCTGGGGCCGATCCCAGACACCCAGACCATTAAATAAGAGAAAGTTAGTTTCCAAAATTTACTCTGGGTTCCAGCATATTCAGCCGGCTAAGACTTAGCCCAATCAACCACAGAGGCCGTCGACTGACCTCAATTATATGGATTCACTATTACCCAGATTGCTAGCATTTTCATTATTAATTAAGATTTGCAATATTTCAGTATATTATTCATAGGTACGAAAAAGTATGTCTAATCTAAATAGTTAGTAAGAATTCTTGATTGATAATTACATTTTTTTTTAAATAAAATATATGTCTAGGTGACTAGGTAATTTATCTTAATAAAGATAATATACACAAAAATCGCGTCTCGTCATAATGTATTAAATTATCCCAATGCCTTACAGTAGACAACAATTGGTCTGATTAATTGAGTCTCCACTTACTTGTATGGGGTTCGTGTCAAATTATAACCAGTAGTGAGGCAAATGAATGAACAGTGAGATATAGAAACAAGACATCAAACTGTTCTCACTCAGTCTCACTAAAAAACACAGTGTGAACAGTGCGGAAAGGGGGATCGTGAATGGGTGTTTTAAACACTTATTAGGATGACATAGGTTACAATAAATTATAAAATCATTTAAAAACAAATAATTATTTATGAATTGAGTTTCATTTAATTAATTAATTTTAATCCAATTGATCAATTACATTTAATTAATTAATTAAATTTGTAAACAGCACTTAAATTTATCTTGAAAAAAAAGTCATTGTAATTATTTTACAATGCAACACTGTACTGTACAATAATTAATACAGTGTTTGCTCGATTCCTTAAAGTTGTAATATTGTGTCTTCGTACACTTGTACAATATCTAAGATGCTGTGAGTTTTATAAGATGATAAGTGTTTTAGTTGATTTTATTGTCATCTCCTACAATGATTATAATCTATATCCTCCTTATGAAATATTTATTATTTTTATCTATACATATAATAAAATTGTAGAGGTCGAATTTCTGTACAATGAAAAAAAATGCTAAAAACCTAGACTGTTTCTAATAATAATTTATATCCTGACTGAGCTTTATATATACTGTGATTAGCTAGTATGACATTAAAATATTTATTTTTCACCACTTGCCGCATAATTCTCACTGTGTCACTTAGTATCATTTACAAGAATAATATTCATGAGCAAACCAACTCGAAAAGGTTTTCCGTAAATTAAAAATTTCATTTCTGTCACATCATGCCTATGGAAAAATAAATATGGAATGTGTAGTCTATGATTTAGGGATGGGATAAAAAAGCACATAAAATATTCCAACCCAGACCCAATATATTCCACTCTAGACCTGATATTTTCCAATCTAGACCCTATATATTCCATATTAGACCTTTTATTTTCCAATCTAATCCCACTGTAGCGAGAATACCAGCAATAGAGAAAAGATGCCTTATCCATTATCCCACTGCTTCTGTGTCTCCAGAAACTAAAATTATTGAGAGTATTCTGCTCCAACTAAAGTGTCATATTCCTGTCTTAAAATATGTAGAGGTTATTGTGACTGACATTATTTTAATAATCAAGGCACAATAATAATACTTAACCTAGAGAGGCTCTTGCTCGGCTGCTGGGTGAAAGGCATACAACAGGAATATGAGAAGTTTCTTATCTCTCAAGACTGAACCCCCTAGTAGCCTGGAGCCAGGTCCCACTGCCCGTGTGCTCTAGTATTTTTTTTAATGTTTAATTTTCAATTTTTTTACTATATAAAAAAGTAACATATAAATTGTTACATTTTAAAAAAAAACTGTTAAAAATTAAACATTTCAAAAGTGAAAATTTTTATTTTTGCAAAAAAGTATATTTTTTTTATAAAATAACATATAATAAATATTGTAAAAAAAATAATATGTTGTTATATTATTATTATGCTTTGATTATTTAATAATTTTAACAAAATTCACATAGTGTAAAATTTTTATTAAACAAAACCCATACTTTTTCATAAAAGTGTGCTCTAGTATTTTTTTAAATAAATGTTTAATTTTTAATGTGTTTTTTAATAAAAAAGAAACATACAAACTGTTACATTATTATTTTTAAAAAAACATTAAAAATTAAACATTACAAAAGTGAAATTTCTTATTTCTGCATAAAAAAGTACTATATTTTTTTTTATAAAATAATATATAATAAATATTGTAAAAAAAAATAATATATTGTTATATTATTATTATGCTTTGATTATTTAATAATTTTAACAAAATTCACATAGTGTAAAATTTTAAACAAAACCTTTTTCATAAAAACATTTTACCTCAAAAATTGTTTAAACAGGTTATTATTATAATGCAATTACTTTTATAATATGTTGCCATCTCTAAACCTGGTTTGCAAGTGAATATTACTCTACTAGACAATATTCATAATCTCAATGATTACCATTGACTCCATTAGTGCCATTTGTTCCATTCTCACACATTTCATTCATACTTTTCAAATGGAATGGAGATATGGTAAAGACCTCACCGCTAACAAGATCCGTTAAGTTCTCACCTCCATAGGACAATAAAGGAGATATCTCCACTTCAATATCATCCTTAACTTCACCGCCTGCTTCTCGTATATACTTCCTATGAAGACGTAACAGGTCCTCTCGAGCTGTTGACGGGCAATCCTTCTTAGCCGAGTCTGCATTCTTCAACGCAGAGAACTCCACATCACGCGCAACTTCTAAACAAATGAAATTTTCAGCAAATTCAAATACGTCAAATATAAACTTCTCCATCTTAATTCCATTGGGTTCTATTGGTTTTTGCCTAACTCCATTGTCATCTATGTAAGGTATCTTTTTTTTAGCTACATGTAGTTTGAGTTTCGATTCAAAATCACAGATTTTCATTAAGAATTGTGACGAGAAGTAATGATTACAGATGTTTCCAGCTGAGAAAGTTAATCGTCCATCTGGATTACGTCTTTCTGCAGCTTCATCAGTCAATTCGGAATATTCCACTACCTTATAGTGACCGTTGACTCGACATACAACACCTACTGGTTCGCTTGGTGATGATTTTTGTACGACTTTCGCAGCACAGTCTGTGTTCTTGCTTTTACAATAACCAATGAAAACAGGATCGGCTACTTTGATCAGAATATTGTCTACAGAATGTCCATGTAGATGCTCAATACCTCTTCTATATATGTCTGCTAAAATTCCTTGTGTTCTCAAAGCCCTGTATAAGCCTCCATTGCCATCTGGTGCTGAAGAAATATGATGTTTCTCATCTAAGAAGATTTTGCCATCAAAATCAAAGCAAGGCAATGTGCCTTGTTCAAAGAAAACTATGTTCTCCTCATTAAGACCAAAGTATGAGTGGGATTTGAAGTACTCAGCAGTAGGTGTCTTGGTGTGTTCAGAAGTCATGATGTACCAAGTCACCTCGCCTTCTTTGCCATACTTTTCTGCAGCCATTTGCTGTACTCTGAGAATTCTCTCTGCCTGAATTTGGAATAGAGTCTTTTTAGACGGCAAGCCGACATCGTACATCCCTTTTGGATGCCCGAAACCAAGTCTAGTGGCCTGTCCCCCAGCAAGTAACAGAACACCAACTTTCGACTCGGAAATCTCCTTCAAACCGATATCCTCATACTCCTGGGTCTTCTCCAAGCTCAGACCGGGCACAGACTCGTAATGCGTCTGCGGTATAGGTTTCAAATCATCATCAAGCTTCTGGGATATGACTTGCGACTGCTCGATCGCGCGACGAAATATTTCGTTGATTTCACTAAAATCTATCTTTTTGATTTCACTAACCAGCTTCTCCCGTTCATCTTCTGTCAATTCCGGCCAATACTTTATCAGATGCTCTTGACCGTGACTCTTTAACGACTCGAATAAACTTTCGAACATTGTTGTCGCACAAACACTGTTTTCACGTATTTAATAAGCGATATTCGATATGCTATCGCGACCGATCAACGCGATTAGAAAGTCCGTACTGATACATGGCGCGAATGTTACGTTTTAAACATTTTTAGCCCCACCACATTAAATATACACACGTCGCCGACTGGATTTGACGTTTGCAGCAGCCATGTTTGTTTGTATATGTTTTTATTTACATAATGAACTCAAAGTTGCCAGATGACCATATCCATAAATCCCCAATTTTTGTTGAAAATTGCCAAAAGTAAGCATTTTGAAAAATAAACCTTCATATCAGTCCGGTCCAGGAATTTTAAGTAGCGAGGTGGTGTACTGGGGAGAGGGAAGGCATACTTACCTTAACTACAACCCCTAAGGTCCGGAGATCTTGAATTTTTTTAATAAACATAACCTCACTTTTTTCACTTATTTTTTGCTAATATTGCACTTCTATCAGAAGTCCAAAGTTGAAAAATACTTTCAAAGTCCTAAAAAATTGCCAGTAATCAACATAAAAAGAACCAAATTAACCAAAAAACAGCTTAATTGGATAAAAGTAAAGAAAAAGACAATAGAGCACATTCACATACACTACAAGAGTAACCATTAAAAATGGCGACCAATAAAAACTTTTTTTTTACGTTAATTGGATAAAAGTAAAGAAAAAGACAATAGAGCACATTCACATACACTACAAGAGTAACCTTTAAAAATGGTGACCAATAAAAACTTTTTTTTTTACGTAATCGTTTTATTTGTAAATATAAATTTTAAATATTGGTTAAATAACCAATATTTAAAAAAAACTGTAATGTATTTAAAAATTGATATATTTAATATATTGATTTATTGTCATATTAAAAAAGGAATTTGCTAGTCGTCCCCTAAATTGATAAATAAAACAAATGTTTCATACGAGACTTTTAATGCGTCGTACTGTTTGTGTGTATGAAATAAATAGTAAATGGTAACCAGTCGGTTCTGGTACTCGCCGGTCGCTGCCGCGACACGCTCGGTTCGCTCATTCGGCTCCTGCGCTTTGGTCTGGATATAACCTAACCTAACCGGCTGTTTGTGTGTAATAATTAAATAGGAAATGGTTACTAGTCTGTTCTGGCACTCGCCAGCCGGCACTCGCTTCGCTCGCTCGGCTCTATTATCAGTCAAGGGATCTCTTTAATTAAAACATGGTGCTTATATAATTTAATTAACTTTAAAAGTACATTCACTTAACTGCTAGAGAAAAGGAATAAAATGGCGGCAATAAAAAATGCAAAACAGTTGTCAATATTTTCTTTTTATAGAAATATATTGATTTCCGAAAATTATATGAAACAATATATTAATTAATAGCTCAAGATTTTGAATTTTGTTAATTAAAAATCGATAAGTATTATTAACATATCGATTAATTTATTTTATCATCATACCTTATTAGCCAAGCCACAAAAAAGGTGTCAGTAAAAAATGTCACTTTTTAATAAATCGATTACATGTCTAGCATGAAAAAGTGACAGGTGCGTTCGTAGTCTACACGTGTCTGGCAATTCTTTTTAAATTTTCTCAGTTTTTCTGTTCTTCTGATTCATGTGTTGTCTATCTTTGTTGGTGGTGGTAACTAACTAACCCATATTTATTGGTAAGTACTCGCATAACTTGGAATGTCGCAGTCAGTGGGCGAAAATGTACCCCCTGACGGGTAGAAATCTCATAGATTCTGAAGTGACCTCCATTGCAATACCTGCTACCCGTCAATCCGTTGAAAAAGTACTAAGTAAAAGCTCTAAGCGCCATTTAGACTGCTCCGGAGAAATTCCGGAAAAAGAGCCTCATTTTAGACCGCTTCTGCATCTGTACAACAATACCTACACTCGCCCTGGATATGATTTGAATTCTGACCTGAAATATAATGAAATTGATAGTAGCCCATTCGTAGTATATGTTTCACGCAGTGAAGCGGATTCTTCCAACTCTACTGCAAATATGCGCGCGTTAAAAATAGCCCAACCATTTATAACTGCAATGTTTCTGGCATTAGTGAAATTAAACATGAGGGTAGAAATAAAGTTGCGGTATTTTTTAAACTTTCTCGGAAGCAAATACTTTTCGAACTCATCCAGCACTTGTATCTAAAAATTTGATAGCAGCCATACCTTGATATCAAGTCACTCGTAAGGGGCTTTTTTTTCTTCTGCAATGGCTTCCGCGATTAGCGTTGAGCCAAAAACAAATCTTGATCATCTTGATGAACTTATTTAACGTATTCACTATAAACATACAGGAAACAGGGTTTTTAGTTTTAATATTAATTAATATGAATTAAAACGAGGAAACTTTTATGTAAATAAAAAAAAACGCGTAAACAAAAGAATTTGGAAAAGGAGAAGTTCAGAGAAGGAACTGGAAAGAATAGTGATAAATATTATATATTTATATACAAATGTAAATTAAATGAAAATAAATAAATAGTTAAGTAAGAAAAAGTATTAAATCTTAATATCATTATTTACAATAAACATACCTAATAAACGATAAATCAAATGATTATTTGATGATAAAAGGATTTGGATAGAAGTGGGGTAAAGGAATGAGGAGCTGTATGATACCTTGGAAGAGCTGTGAGTGATTGTATTTTGTACAGTTCAGGAAAATATGATTCACATCCTCTCCACTTCACCACATTCGCATAATTCACTATTAACTATAGCAAACTTAGCCAGATGGGCAGTTGTACAAACATGACCTATTCTCATTCTAGTTAAGATACATGATACCCTTTTGCCCAACGTCAACAATTTGGAGAACCAAGGTTTCAAAGGAATTTCAGATTGAACTGATTTATAAAATCTGCCTTTATTTTTAGAGAGATTGGACCACAGCTTACTCCACGAACTTCGTAGGTACATTTTGAGTAGGGCTGCGAGGTCATGAGCGTATATTTTCTAATAAGCTTTGTCGCCACATGCAGTAGCATCATTAGCAAGCCTATCAGCTCTCTCATTTCCTCGTATGCCCGTGTGACCTGGTATCCACGCAAAGATAACAGAATAACCGTTTTGTATACATTTTATAATCAAATTTCGAGTTTCTATAATTAACGGGCTAACAAGTTTAGTTTTAAATAGATATTTACTTAAAGATTGAAGCGCACTCATTGAATCCGAAAAGATAACTGTCTTTTTTAATTTTAAAAGAAGGATATATTCTACCGCTATATACAAACCTAAGCATTCACCGGTGAAAACTAAACTTTCAGGAGGTAATTTAACCTTTTGAACTATATCATACTGTGAGTGATACATCACAACCCCCACTACACCACCTGTGGAACGTTTGGACGCATCACTAAAAATATGATGCCACTTGTCATTAATGCAGTTGAATTCAGAATTCAAAACAGAGTTGAAAGCATGACCAGTTTCAAAAGTTTTTTTACTTATGCCCAAATTCAGACGAACATCAGGCTTAACAATCAGAGTTTCACATGCGGAAGTGTAGAGAGGAAAACGTTTTGAGTTGTGAATAGGGGCTTCATTAGATAACAATTTATGAAAACTTTTGATTAAGCAAGGAAAAGACTTTTGGGACCAATAACTAGATGAGATAATCTCATCGGAGAGGGGTGTCAATTTGGATAATAATGGATGGTTACCAGATTGTATGCAGCGGAATAAATAATTATCTGAGAGAAACTGACTTCTAAGATGCAGAGGGGGATCAACACATTCCACTTGCATAGAATTAATTGGACTAGTTTTCATTGCTCCCAAGACAATTCTTAAGCATTTAGATTGAACTTTGTCTAATTTATTCAAAGCATCAGTACTACAAGGTTCTAACAAGAAGGAGCCATAATCGATTACACTTCTTATTAAGGCATTGTAGATTAGTCTCAAAGAGAAGGGATGAGCAGCCCACCATACGCCCGTGATACATTTCAAGATATTGATGTTATTTTCACACTTGGCTGCAACATATTCACAATGTGGAATTCCAGTTAGCTTAGTATCTAATACAACCCCCAAAAATTTACATTGAGTGCTAACAGGCATAGGAATATTATCATAAATAATATTAACTTCAGGAGAAGTGCGTTTACGAGAAAAAAAGAACTACAGTACTTAGGAACTGATAGTTCTAAGCAATGGCTTAGAACTATCAGTTCCTAAAATGATAATAATCATCAAGCCAGCCCTTCAGTAACCCAAGAGATATGGTAAAAGAATTACATAACCTAGAAAAAGATTGATCGGAACTACACAGTAGTAGATCATCTGCATATTGTAAAATGTTAACTGAATGGTTTAAAGCTATTTCTAAGTCAAATGCCTATATGTTATAAAGTATAGGACTTAACACTGAGCTTTGAGGTAAACCCTTCCAAATACGTCTAGATAACTGAGAACCATCTTGCATATTAATGTTAATATATCTCTCTGACAACATTTCAATTATAAAGGAAGTAAGCATTTCTGGAACATTAAGATAATTCAATTTTTTGTGAAGAATAGAAATTATAACATTATCATAGGCACATTTGATGTGCAGAAAAGCTGAAAGGACAGATTTATTCTTTGAAAGGGCCACTCTAATATCAATGACAAGGATACTCAAGCTGTCAGAAGTACCTTCTACCTTTTCTGAAGCCAAACTGGCTTTCAGAAAGAAGTCCATTGCTTTCTAGAAACCATTCTAATCTATTCTTGACTAGATGCTCTGCTAACTTAGCTAGCACAGAGGACAGGGCAATAGGCCGGTAGGAAGATGCATCAGAAGGTGATTTATTTGGTTTTACTATGGGTATAACTATTTGCAACTTCCATGACTCTGGCATGCAACCAGAAGACTTAACGGAATTTATAACATTTAAAAAATAACTTAAAGTTACATCACTGCTGTTACAAAAAAAAAGAATAGGGAATTACCATCTTGTCCAGGTAAGGAATCTTTTAAACTTGTTAAAATGCCTTTCAATTCAGATATGGAGAATGGAGCATTTAGTCCTGAGGCATTATTCGCAACTGAAATAGGGAATGAGCATTGCATTTGCAATTCAGGAACTGACGAAGGAGCTTAATTGTCAAGGAACTGTTCAGCCAGCTTAGGTGACAAGGTACCTTTAGAAGATGAATTAACACCCATTCTAAATCTTTTAATATTTTGCCAAACAATTGAAGCGTTAACGTCTGGGCAGATATTAGAACAGAAATTTCTCAATCCTTCGAACTTCTTCCTTTTTAAAAGTTTACGAGTGTCACATGCTACTTGGTTATTATACAGATCAAAATTGTCAGATGTCATTGAACGTGAATAAACTTTTTCAGCTTGTTTTTTTTTTTAATGGCCTCTGTGCATTCTCTAACCCACCAAGGCGGGGATGGTATTCTGCTGGATCCACCTTTTTTAATTGGGAATAATGCATCCGCAACCTCAGTCATGAGTTTAGTTAAAGCATCAGAACAAATTGCCTCATTGACAGGACAGTTAAAACTTGAACATTGAAAAATAATATGGTCCAAATCAGCATCTCTGGAGTTACAGTGAGGGCAACGGCTATTATCAAATATTAATTCGGTTCAAATGAGCTGGAGTCAAACAATGTCCTAGCCACATACGCGTCATTATGCTAGTAAATCTTCTGCTCATATTTTTGAGGTTATAATGCCAAGGTTTTACCGGTATATCTTTCTGTATCTCAGCATACCATTTGCCTTTCTTTTCTAGGGCCATCTTCCAGTTATCCTTTCACAAGTGCCGGTTAAGCTCTCTGAAATGCCCATGGTAATCGGTAAATGGAACCTCAAATAATTCAGACTTATCTTCATCGTGCTCTGACCTTGTTGCAGTATCAACTAATTCATTCCCAGGAATGCCACTGTGCGAAGGTACCCACACAAATTCTACATATATATTCTTACTATACAGCTCTTTTATATAATTTCTAATATCATACAATATATAATTTACTTTAAAATATTATTCACATTTTCTATTGCGGTTAGGACACTTCTAGAATCAGTAACTATCAGGATATTATGTACATTATTCACATAACTATTTACATATTCCAATGCACAATAAATAGCATAGCATTCTGCACTAAAAATACTGCAATTTATGTTTATTTTAATGCACTTGGTGTAACTTGTTTGTGGATCATAATATGCTGCTTTTACATATTGATCTGTTTTAGACCCATCTGTGTATATAGTGTAATGTGTTGGTCTATCATCCTTAAATTGCAAATATTCAAATTTATTGTGCACTGTATCTAAATGGATGTTTACAGAACTATTAATAAGACTATTAAAGGGAATTTTATAGACAGGCCAAATATCATGTTGGCTTAAGTTTTTGGAATTATCTTTAACATGTTTAAATAATATTGGAATTTCTGGTAAAGTTCCATTAATCAAAGAGGCAGCAGATAAAATATTTGGAGAAATTGTAAGA
This sequence comes from Dendrolimus houi, assembly GCA_039645545.1. Classification (NCBI taxonomy): domain Eukaryota; kingdom Metazoa; phylum Arthropoda; class Insecta; order Lepidoptera; family Lasiocampidae; genus Dendrolimus; species Dendrolimus houi. The sequence continues at coordinate 1,635,100 of CM077146.1, forward strand.
GTGATTTGTGGATGTATTATTAATTTCTTATGCAAAGGACAGTTGGTTGATGCAAGAACTTTTAAGAAAAACCGCTCAGCCAACATCAACCTACGTAGTATCAATGGAGGTATATATGTTTCAATTTCTAGTGAATTTATTGGTGTGGAACGCATAGCTCCACAAATAAGTCTCAGTCCCATATTTTGATTTACATCTAATTTTTTCAGTAAGGTGCTGTTGACATGCATGTAAGCTAAACTGCTATAATCAAAGTGGCTTCTAACTATACTTTTATATAACATACTCAAAATATTGGGATCAGAACCCCAGTAAGTTCCTGCTAAATATCTCAATATGTTGATTCCATTTAGAGCTTTTTTACTTATGTGTTTGACATGTTCATCAAATTTTAATTTATCATCAATAATGACTCCAAGGAATTTATGTTGCTAAACTATTGGTATTTCTGCATTGTCATAAAAAAATTTAACATCCTTTATAACATTTGAATTTTTACTTACAATTAAAACTGAACTCTTTTCTGGACTTATATCTAATTTAAGCTTATGATGATAATAGTTGTATAGTTGCATTAAAGCATTATTAATTCTAGCCGTTGCTCTCTCTATGTTTTGGTTTATGCTATATAAAAGCAAGTCATCTGCAAATTGTAAGATATGTACATCAGGTGCTTCTAAATAGGTTAATATCTGGGAAACATACATGTTATAAAGTAAAGGAGATAGGGTTGCCCCCTGCATTGTGCCTTTATTCACAGATTTAGGCCCATGTATTTTGTTGTTATACTTAACAAAAACTGTTCTATTATTTAAAAAGGAATAAAGCCACATTAAAATGTGTTATGGTAGGCCTATATCATGACATACTTGAATAAGTTCCTCTAAATTTACATTATCAAAAGCGCCTTTCACATCTAAATATACACATACAGCATGGGAGTGACTTAATTTAACCTGCCTCTAATCTGATAGTAAATGTACAGAGCTTTCAGTACAACTTCTGCCTTTTCTAAAGCCAAATTGTATATTAGGATTGAATCCCACAAGCTGTGGGATTCAATAAAGTAATCTAATCTTCAACATATTTTCAAAAAGTTTACCTAAACAACATGATAAAGAAATGGGTCTATAAGAAGAAGCATTATTTGCAGGTTTATTAGGTTTTAAAATAGGTATAACACATTGTTTTCCATGACTCTGGTACTATCAACTCTTCCCATAATTTGTTATAAATATTAAGTAATATTAACGATGCATTTAAATGTAACTTTTTAATTAATATGTATGGTATTTCATTCAATCCCGGTGTGGTGTCCCTTCTACTTTTAATGGATATTTTTAACTCTTCTGTAGCGAATTGGTTCTTGAGAAATACATTCATGTCATTTTCAGTAGAATTTTCAAACAAATAATCAAGCCTAGTTCTGTCAACTGCAATAGTATCAGCTAACTTATTGAGGAAACTTAAAACCCACTCATCGTTATGTTCTCTATTTCTGCTAGTACCTACCTTTTTAAATTTTTTAATGTAACCCCATATTCGAGAGACTGGTGTTAATCTATTGAAGCTACTACATAAATTTTGCCAAGATAGATTTCTTTCTTCTTTTAATACTCTTTTTTAAATTGCATCTAATTTTTTATACTTAATCCAGTTTTCTATTGTGGGTTTAGTAAAGTAATACTTTAATGCATTTTTTGAGTCACAAACAGCGTGATTACAGTTTTGGTTCCACTGTGGTACTGGCTTTCTGATAAGTGTACTAGAACTTGTCTTATATTTAGGAATGGTTTTATCTCTTAATGAATGCAATGCATTTACAAAATTATTGTAAGAGGTGATGGGTGGATCACTTATCAAATCTATTTGGAAAAAGTGGTTTTCTGATAAATTATAATATATATTCCAATCTACCCACTAATTTACTAATTCTAATCTATCTACTATAAATATATTTTTCTTGATTCACAGGAGGTGACAGATCATACATGGAAGGTTGAATGTTTATCTCAAGTAATGTTGGAAGGTGATAACTACCCATGGGATCATCATGAACATACCAATTGCATAAATGAGCAAGTGATGGACTAACCAAGGCAAGATCTATTACTGAAGCTTGTCTATTGGGGTATGGGACAATTGTAGGTGAACCATTGTTTAAAACACACAAGTCAAATTCATCAATATTGCTATACAAACATCTACCTCTATTGTTATCATTATGGCATCCAAAAGTTATGTTATGAGCATTAAAATCACCCATTATTATACATGGCTTTGATATGCTGTTGATTAGATCTCTTAGCTTTGAGGAATCAAATCTATTACTTGGTGGGCTGTAAACACAAAGTATTGCTACTTGTCCTAATTGTGTTTCTACAGTGATGTATATGTTTTGTATGGACTCTGAGAAAATTGTGTTAATTAATTTATACTTTAATCGATGATTCACAAAAATGGCTACACCATTATGGAAATTTTTGGAATTTTTATATAATAAATTATAAGTTGGAAAATGTGGAACTATAGAATTAGGTTTAAGCCAGGTCTCATTAAGAAGGCAAATATCTATATTTTTTTCAATTAATAGATTTTGTAATAGGCTTTTTTTGCTCTGCAAACTTTGTATATTATACTGTAATAAATTTAAATATGTGTCCATTAAATCAAATTTGATAAAAATATTTATTTTATTTTCTTGTGTGTTATTGGATCATTATTATTACTTGAATTGCCTAACTTTACTAAGGACTTAATAACTTATAAATGCTATCATTTAGTATAATATCCTTGTTAGCAATTTGCTTTGCATCTAATTTGGTTAGTGTCGGCACAAAATCTTTCTTGCTAGATGAAACACTAGCTTTAGGTACATTAATATTTACAGGGTTATTTACAGAAGATATGTCCTTTATCTTAGGTTTCAAACTAGGAAAATTCTTATCAGTCTTTGCTATAGAGGCAAATGTATTACTTTGGTTAATTATTTGTGAACATTTCTGATCAATTTTTTGTTTTTTAATTGGACATTCACGAGAAATGGCAAGATGACCTCTGCCACAGTTAATGCATACTATAATCTCAGAAGTACATTCCTTGTAAAGGTGTTCCCCAGCATACAATGAGCACATTTGTGTACCTCTGCACACTTTGGCTGAATGATTAAATTTAAAGCATTTAAAGCACTGGATGACAGAAGGAATATAATTGTATACAGGACATCTATATTTATTCAGGAAAACGATACTTGGTAGTGTAGCAGATGAAAAAGTAATTACTACTGTAGTCAATGGTACTAGTTTTTTATCATCATCTTTTTTCATAAATCTTTTAACTGAGATAACATCCGCATCACATGAAATATTTTTATATATCTCTTCGTTGGACAACTTGTGAGGAACATGTCGGATGATGCTGACCTTCTCTACTAAATGAGCAGGGATGAACGCTCTCAACTTGTTTTTGTTCAAAAAGTTTTCCAATTTTAAGAAGCTGTTCGCCTCTGCAGCTTTATTAAAATGTACTCCAAATTTGTATGCGTTTACTCTGGACACACTTGAAATGCCCTTAACATTTTCAGTTAGGAGTTGTGTAAATTTTATAGGGCTTTTATTACCTAGTTTTTCCTTTTCTTTGGATTCCACGTAAACCGTGTAGTCGGTAGACGAGTTTTCCAGAAACAGACTAGTGTAATCACTCTTGAAGTAAATTTTATACTTATCTTCATCAGAGACGCCAGAGATCTTCTTGTACTTTCGCTTTCTATCTGAAAGTTCATCTGCCCCGTCACTCTGGGCCTAGTTACGGTCCCCCGTCATAATGGGTTATGACGGGGGACCGTAACTTATACTGTTAGATGTTAATAAGAGATTTTTGTCTGATAAATAAGGGTTAAAATTAATAAAAATGTTAAAAGAAATTTTAAAGCGCGCGCCAAGATCGAGTTCCCGCCAAAAAGTCCCGCTGGTCATATTTTTTTATTTTTTAGGTTTATGGCTTGGCAGCTAGGCCTTTAAGCCAGATCTTAGATATTAATGTAGTTTCTTCATTTTCTTATGCCTATGTGTAGCACAGCTGAACTGTAGGTTATCAGCTGGTGCAATTCAACGGAGTTCTTGTGACACCTCAAAAGGCCACATTTGACTATACAGTTCACATTTCTCACAAAACACATAATTACTACTCAAAAACTATCAATATCCTACAACTATTGTTCATTTTAGAGTAATTTTACACATTTCTAGAAAATGAAACTCTTGCACAGCACAACATCTCCTTCCAGTTCCCGCAAAAAAAAAACCCACACTGGTCATAGATGATTCAGTGTTTTTTCAAAAACCCGAAAGTCAAGCTTTTTGAAAAATATACCTCCAAAACAGTTTTACTTATTTTAAAGTAGAAATAAAAATCTCTGGTATCGAAAAGTCAGTAATGAGGTTATCATTTGCTCTAACTCAGCGCTCACAACGACGCACGTCAATATGTGGGTCGAATAACCGTTCCACTTGAGTTTACGATTGTGACATCGGTAAACAAGTGTAACGGGAATAATCGCGCTTGTAAATGTGGTTGTTTTAAGTCTATAATGGATCGTAGCCTATAGGGTACGGCATATACGAGTAGAGACGGTATAACAAAATAAATAACGAACGAACGAATGAATTGAATTATTAAAATGAACAATTGAATTGAAGTATGATTTACTAGTAGAATATAATTCTAAGATAAACTTCTACTACTACTGGTACTATATTATACCTTGGATATAATAATTGCAGTGATGAGAATTGTGTTCGTGGATGAATTAATGGTACTTAAAAATCTCCAAAATTTCTCTCAACTTAATTTCACCCCGAAAGTCGCCCCCCCAAGACACTTAAACCTCGAATCTCCCTCCCAAAGCCGAAAAACCCGAATTTTAAGGAAATCCCCCTCTGACAACACTGAAGAAACTGTCAGTGTTTCTGTTAATAAAAATAATAAATAATTAAAAATTCAAACTGTACATTCTTGCTCTAATATTGCTAAATAATATATTGCATGCAAAGACGACAATGAAAAATAAAAAAATATTATATTAATATTTTCGAACTGTGACATTTTGTACAGCTATTTTGAGACTAAATTCTGGTGGCGGGTCTTTTTTTTATAGTTTTTCTTTTATCATATTAAATGTTTTGAAGTTATCCGTTATTTTGCAATATTTATTTAAATTTAAATAATGACTTTTATTACGTGCCTCAAAAACAGCTTTTAGTGTGATATACAAAAAAAAGTGTGCATCCCGAGATGCCCGACAGAAGTGATAACTTAAACTATAATCTAATAATCTTATAATCTAAGTTGAACTATTTAATGTTGAAATTGTTAGATTTGAGAAAAGCTTAGGTTTATTCTTAAATTTTATGTTTATTTATAAGATAATGTAAGGAAAGGTTATTTATTAATAAAATCTTTTATTTATTCTAAAATATGTTTTATTCTTAGATACTATTCTTGAATATGTACATTAGAATTTAGTGTATGTACATTATTAGTATCATTATTTAATCTAATTATCGAAATACGGCTAGCGCAGTGGGTTAGAGTGAGAGAGGAGGAGCCTGCCTACCACTGCCGTATGCGTGAGAGAAAGGGAAGCCAGACAGACTGGCGCCGTAACGCGCTACGTAACGAAGCGGTTTACCCTTCGATAAGAAATTATCACTTCAAAAATATATACTTATCATATTTATTAATACCAATGAAAGTTGATGAAGCCAAAAGTGATTGTGAGTGATGTCAGGAGCGTAAACAAGCAAATACGTACGTACTGATGTAGACAAGGATGTATTTAATACCATGAAGAGTATGAAAAAAATGATAATGTATCAGAATACTACTTAATTATTAAATTTTCTATTGACTATACATAATGTTCGAGTTGCAAGACTCGAATTAAAATTCCGTTGGAATTATTATAGAGTTTATTAGAACTATATAAGCTCGTATAACATAGGTACAAATATAACCAAACGCAATAAGTCCAAACGTAATGCAGGAGATCGTAATCCAAATACACGCGCAAAGTCCGTTACTAAATAGATTACCGAATGTACACAAGTCTTGCTTCGCTTGTGGTTATCGCTCGACTGCTTTTTCCTCAATCGGGCCATTGCTTTATACTGCATAAATGCAAATATGTGTCTGCCCGGCAAGCGTTGACGCAATTTCCTAGAAATCGTAATCCGCGAAACTGGCTAATTACGCCTGCCATAAAAGATTTAAATACACAATGGGCTTTTTTCTAATCGCAAATTTTATACAAAGCAAACAAGAGAAGTCCAAATGCCGACACGTAATAAAATGTGTTTCTACAGGTATGCAGGTGTGAATTTGTCTTTGTCGGCGTCTAGGTCGTAACAATAATAATTGGTAATGTTTCAAAAGAAAATATTCTCTCAGAGGCCCCATATTGTTCCCAATTTGGGGTCATTTTCGGTACTATTTTTGGATGACGATTGGGATTGTTGTAAGTCATGAAAAGTAATACTACTTACGCAAGTTTTTTTTTTTAAATTATGTAGATATTTTAGCAAACCATATAACATGAAGTATAAAATGTCACCTATCTTTGTATGTCATAGTCATTTAATTTGAAAATTAAGGGATAAGAATAACATTTTCTCGAAAAGTGTAATCTGTATGCCGATATATGATGCTGTGAGTGAATCGTGAAAAGAATAATAATTACTTTAGACGTCAGACATGTATTTGGGTTCCATTTTTTCCGTGATTGTAAAATGGATTATATATTCGTGAATAGGATGTAGGTATTGTTAGGCACATCTTGAAACTTATTAACGTTACTTGTTTAGGGATTTTTATATAAATCAATGAATGGCAAATTAGCTCTTACAAATAATGTCTCTGCATTCTATCTTTAAAAAAAAACAAGGAGATAAAACTTTAAAAGATACTTTATGAAGAAATTTCGTTAAGTAGTTTTTGAACAATGAAATATTTTGGATATAACACATTTTTACATTTTAAAATCAAATAAACGTAATAGACGTTTGTCGCCTCTACGAAACTTGTGCGTAGTTCGATACGCACTTCTTTAATTTTTCACCAAATATTACAAATTTTTGGTTTAACCTAAATTAAATCTGGTGCCCTGCTATTTGTTTAAAAGGTCTTGTACCCAAAACCGATAACCGTAAGATAATCTCTACTATTTATAAAAATTATAAATATAATGTGACAATTTGACAATTGACATTAAAAATGGCAAAATGGCTTCTGATTAAAGGACGCCTAATAAATTGTCGCTTGTATTCTGATACCGGCAAAGTTATTGCCAATTTACTGATCCAAATCATATTATTGCTAAGCGTGTTTGAACCATAATCTAAAGAAAGAAAAAGGTTTCCTTTTATAAACTTTTCTGCTTCCGTGCTGTTTCTTGAAGTTCATTGAGTCCTGTAGAGCTCCGCTTCTTCGACTTCAATTTGCTCCGTGTGGTGTCTAAAGTACTTTTATATACTGTGTACAATTTGTGTTTTGTGTAATTGTATTTCGACTAATTTCGCGATAGGTATGAATCCATTGTGACAATTAAGAATATGTTTCGTTCAGATCATTGTTTTTTGTGAATTTATATGTTTTTCATTTTAAATAATCAATCCTAATATAAATCCAAGCGAGAGTTTGTTTGTTCCTATCTCTACTCACAAGTGTATATGTTATGAAAATTAAAAAAAATGTTTATTCTGTTAATAATCTTTTAATCATATTATTAATTAAAAAATTAGCATGGCTGACAAATGTAGGGTGTGTCTGTGCAGTAATAGGCGTATGTACCCTATAAAGAACACAGAGTTTCAAGAAATTTGGGAAAGGCTCACAAAAGCCAAGGTGAGTTTCATTCGTTCACTAAATACTTGTAGTTGGATTGCTGTTGTAAAAAACCATACTGGTTGCTACTCAGCTATCCGGTGCTCAAATTTTAAGTAGTAGGTAGGGGGGAAGTTATACTTACCCTTTCTGTAACTCCTAGGGTCCGGAGTTCTTAAAATATTTATTTTTAGTAAACATAACCTATTTTTTCACTAACATTATTGTGATGGGCGGTGAAAGGTCGCGACCAGTGACTGGAATAGTGATTTAGGTTAGCTTTTGACCTAACCGCATGAGCCAAGCTAGCGAAACGAGCTTGCCGTGGCAGAGGTCGGCAAGTGCCAGAACCATTTACTATTCATTTTGTACACACAATTTATAATTTCGTTTTTATTGACCACTATTTTGAATATTTTAATGGTTACTCTTGTAGTGTATGATGTGAATGTGCTCTGTGGTGATTTTCTTCAGTTTTTGACAATATACACTGTTTCTTGGTTCTTTTTCTGTTGATTACTGGCTTTCTTTTTGACTTCAAAAGGATTATTCAACTTTGTAAGTGCAATATTAGAAAAAAATAAGTGAAGTTATGTTTATTAAAAAAACTGAAGATCGCTGGACCATAGGGGTTGCAGTAGGGGTAAGTATGCCCCACTCTTTCCCATTCGATCACCTGCTACTTAAAATTCGTGCACCAGACAGCTATAGATTTACTACCATACTAAATACCTGTTGTTCACAAAATGTCACTGCTAAGTTACCCATCAGCTCACCCGTTGCCCTATTATCCTATAAATATTATAAACATGAATGTTTGTAAGAATGTATGTATGGATGTAGTTTGTTACTCTTTCACGCAAAAACTACTGAATGGATTTTGATGAAACTTTACAGTAATATAGCTTACACATCAGAATGACACATAGGCTATAATTTATAAAGATATAGTGTGAGTTATCCAAAATGTAATGATTTTCCATCACCACATGGATGAGACCACGGGGTACAGCTAGTATGGCTATATTTTTGAAATTTCATTACTCATTGCTACTTATTTTCCTAAATTGAAACTTTGTAAAGACCCAACTATTATAACGGTGTAGCAAGTAGAAACAGAGAATTTTGCTCATTCAATATATTCATAAAGGCTAAAAATGAATTATCAGTAATTTAAAATTAAACAGGTTCATTAAAACCTGGAATGTAGGTGACACAACCATCTGTGTAGAGAACTTTTTACATATCCTCATGTAGTGTATGTACCCAATGTTGGCCATTGCTAAAATCCCAAAATTTACCGCTGGTTATGTTTCCTGTGAAATATAAAATTCAACTGTTTTTTATCTATACATTTTTTATGAAAAAAAGTCGGTTTTTGCAGGGGCTTAATTTATTTGGTCCCTGAATATTGGGTGAGGCAGGGTAGGGAGGAGAAATATCTACTCAAGTCTATTAAATACAGTTGTGAGGGCTTTAGAGCAAAATTACATTTTAGTCTTCTAAAAGTAAAACTTTTTGACCATAAGTTATATTTTTGATATGTAGCTTCATGGTTAGTACACACGTCCCAAACCCATAAGGTTAGAACTTTGTCCAAAAGGCATTCACCACTTACAACATTTTTTGACCTAATGTGCATACGTCTCGATGAAATCTGCGATGGCCAACTTTACTATCCCCTATCCCATGTTCCCTATTTCAATCCCCTATCTCATCCTGAAGCCCCTGCTATTGCACACATTAACCAACACTTTTATTATGTGGGTGGTTAATCTGTTTACGTCTTCTTAATAAAAAAATATTAGGAGGCCCGAACCCAGCAGTAGGGACCGAACCTAGTAGTAGGGACCAACCCAGCAGGAGGGATCGAGCTTACCAGTAGGATCTGACCCAGCGGTAGAGACCGTTTGTAGGGGGGTTTTCCTACATAGGATGTTAATGATAGAATGTTTTAAGATGTTAATTGTTTATTGCTAAATTATGATAATGAAAATGATTGTGCTAAGATCAGTGGCTGTATTGCCAACTGACCAAGTGCGGCGATAAATGAGTACTGATGTGAATATGTTAAAATGCACATGTCGGTGTAAACCGCTGACACGGCAATGTGCAATGTACGGCTGTTGCTAGCCAGTACACTGTTTATGTGCTGTTATTAAAATAAAAATAAAATAAGCCTTTTCTCTGCCCTAAGTGGTTAGTGTACATACTTTTTTTCATGTTTAAAGCTATATCAGTAGCCTATTGTTACTATATATAGCATGTCCTCGGCAAAGGCCTCCTCAAAAAACACCCACCTTCTCCTATATTGCGCTTCCCCAGTCCATAGTGGTCCTATAATCCTTTTTATGTCGCCTTCCCATCTTTGGACTTGCCAACCCCTGCTCTCTTTCCATCCCTTTGGTAACATTCCAATACTTTTTTGGTCTATTTTATTCTTTTTCCCTCAAAGTGTAGCCTGTCCATTTCCTTAGAGCTGTTATTATTATTATTTATTTTGTGCAAAAAGCCAAAGCTTAAAGTGCTGTTTTGCATTTCAGTTCAATACTAATGATGGGAAACCACTCTTCATGTGCTACATTTGCTGCTCGCAGCTGAGAAGGTCGCATCAGTTGATGAAGAGGGCCATGAAGGCTGAGGAGTTGCTCACGGCTGCCATTAATAATGGAACTGAAGTAAGCTTTTATGAGTATTTTATTATCTATTTATCCATGCAGGAACGGAGAAAGAATACAAATTTCTGCAGCCAGGTGGCCTGTCATAAGAGGTGACAAAACAACCCACAGTCATGTGGTAGGGTATTTGTCCATCTGGATGGCTACCATCCCTGGTCTAGAGTATGTAACAACCTTGAGTTGTGTTCCGGCATTAGTGGCCAGGTTCCAGTCTCCCTTTTGAAAGCAGTAGAGCACATTGTTAGCACCTTTACTGTTGCAAATGTTCATAGGGATGGTAACCACTTTCTATCACAGTTGGGCCGTCAGCCTGTCTTCTGTGCTCCAGCAATAAAAAATTATTTAAGTTTTGGGTGTGGTATAGATATATGCTACTTTTATTTTAAGTAATGTAAGGTAATTTTTATCCCTGCAGGAACAGAAAGAATACAATTTTCTATGTTAGGGTGGTCTGTCATAAGAGGCAACAACAAAATAACAGTTGGGTGGTAGGGTATGTGCCCGACTGGATGGCCATTTGACTTGTGTTCCGGCATTAGTGGTCAGGTTCCAGTCTCCCTTTAGACAGCAGCACAATTGTAGCACCTTCAGTGTGACAAATATCCATAGGTGATTGTAACCTATTTCCATCGGGTGGGCCGTCTGCCTGTCTGTTGAACTCATGCAATTTTTAAAAATGGGAGGGGTTGCATATTTGTGGGGGGGAGGATTAGTCACCCCCTTTGCAACCCCTATGTAATAATAATAATTATTATAATAATCAGCATACAAACACACATATTGTATATCCTCAAATTAAGCAAGTTACGCTTGTGTTATGTGTAATATACAACAGATATTCTGGGGCCGATTCCAGACACCCAGACCATGGTAAATAACCGAGAAAATTCGTTTCCGAAATTTACTATATCAGGCATTGAACCCGGAGCTTCTGCTTTGCAGTGAGGTAAGCCGGTAAAGGCTTCGCCCGCTTAACCACAGATGCCGTCGAGATGTCTAGATGTAAAATGAATGGGTGATTATAACAAAAATAACCACACATTCCTAACTAAAAAAAATAATCATTTCTGTGGAATTTGATTGGTTATAAATAAGCCGTAATTATATCCCTAAACTCATCTCCATTAAAGTCATATAAAATTCATGTACCACATATCTATCCCAGGGCTTGAAATACCGATGAACATGTGGTGTCGTTATTTATGCTAATTTCAGATAACGGTGAAACTTCATATCGTTATGAAACTTCAGTTATTTCTAGCCATTTTACCGGTAAAAAAGATAAAATTGATACTATTTTTAACGGTAATTTTACCGTTATAACTATGTTTTGTTACCATCGTCGCTCTCTTTCACTCGCAAAGATTGTCAAACAGCACTTTGCTAAGAGCGCGCGTTATATTTAGAGTTGTTTCGGTAACATGCAGTCGTAATAAAGTCAATTCTTAAAAATGGCAACGTCGCTTGAAATAACGTAAAAATTATCGATACGCATAACATTATACATACAATTTTTAACGTTAAAATCATGAATGTTACCAAGTAACGGTAAAAACATATACCGGTATAGTATCGCTCACAAAAATACCGGTAATCACCTATATTTTGAAAGGTAATTGATAACGTTTTCAACTTAGTTTTTTAAATATTTGTGCAGTAGAGCAAAAAGATTCTGTTTAACTTGTTTAAAAAAATACCAAAATTATGCTAACTCATCTTTAAGGGATATAATAAAAAGAATTAGGGTTGTAATTTAAATAAATTAAATACGAGGTTACATTGTCAAAAAATTAGTGAATTTTTGTATCTATGGAATCCTCTTTACCTAGTCTTGCCACAAATATTGTAACAAAGAATATTTTTTTCTATTGCAAATAATATTTATAAGTTTTACAGTGTGTTAGTTTAATACATAAATATAAAACAATTTAAAATATAAAAAGCTTATTCGAAGTGGTCTCCATTGGCTGCAATACAGTCCTTTAAACGTCGAGGCCAGTTATCAATAGAAGCACGCACTCTTTCCATGCGAAAATTCTTCATTGCCAATCGTATGGATTTTTAGGGACTCCAAATTATCATGGCGTTTAGAGCAAGCCGTACTTTCTAAAACTGACCATAAATCACAATCCAGCGGATTAAGATCGGGACTAGACGATGGCCAGTCTTCAGCTTTGATGAAGTCCGAAACGTTCGTTTCCAACCAAGACTGCGTGGACCGAACTTTATGACCCGGCGCCGTGTCTTACTGGAAGGATCATTCTTGGTTATTGAACACGGTGTTGTTAAGAGGCTTAACTACCTTCTCAAGAATGGTATCTTGATGCACTTGTGCCGATGTTTTGATACCTTTTTCACAAAAATATGGTCTCTCCTTCATAGCTAACACCCCACCAAATCATTACTGAAGACGGATAATGCCCACGTTGCACTCAGTCGACTAATTGAGAAGATTCCTTAGAGCTTTGAACATAAATACGGTCATTTTGTTTATTAAAATGTTGCTCAATTGTAAAAATATCTCATCCGTAAACAAAAATTTTCTGTGACCCTGGAGGGGTCCCTTTGCGTACCGCTTCAGTAGTTGTTTCGATTTAACCAGCCTATTCTTTTTTAAATTACGAGTTAAGAAATATAACCAGGGCGTCTCTTGTAGGCTGCAAGTCCTAAGTTATCTTTTAAAATACGCGACATGGTTCTAGGTGATATCTTCATCTCCCGAGATAAAATCTTTTACTTTCGGACAGGATTTCTTCGAATTTTTCCCTTACGGAAAGCACTGCTTTGACTACCTTTTTCGTACGAACACTACGTGGACGGCCAGATCTTTTTCTGTCACAAACAAAGGAGGTCTCATTGTACCTATTAATAGCTCGGTACACAAACATTTGACCAATACCAAGCGTATGGAGAGTTTTAAAAATTGCATTTGGCTCCTTACCTACTTTGTGTAATGCAATCACAGCGATTCTCTTTATCGCCCCACTCCATTTTAATATCGCAAAATGTTGTACAATGTATTGGCGCCAAAATGAGAAAACACAATGAACAATCATATAAAAATGACAGATTCCAAATTCAAATGTAATATTTTGTTTCTTTTTAATTGTAACAGTATTTATGGCCAGACTAAGTATAGTTTGTGGACTGCCATGTACTTGGCCAATTTTATTAATTATTCGGAATGATGTGTGAAGGTATCAGATGTAGGATAAGCACTTTGTCTGAATTTTGATACATTGTACTAAATGTCTTTTAGAGAAAGAAAGTTTTTTGAAAGAGCTTCACAAAACTCTTCTAAGAATTGATAGCTTTTTCTAATCTGCCAAATCCTAAGATAGTGGTTAAATTCTGTTGAAATTACGCAATACTGTTAACACTGGTAACACTGTGACGAGGATCGCCATATTGCAGTTTTCATTTAAAACAGATGATTATTGCCAGAATTAGATAGATTGTATGCCATGGGTCAAAATTATGTTTACGAGATACAGGTGCATACACTGTAATTTTAACAACAGTACGATTATTTGCTTTTTTCGTTCTTTAGTCGAGTATTTTGCAACTCAAGAATTATAGGTACAATCAAGGGTGCATAGATATTCAGTTTCTTTGCATTTGGTTTTTTTTAAATCTCTAGGTGGCTTCATCCTCCTCTGTTACAATCTATATTTACTATTCAGATTTCGTTTATCAGCCTCTTAGATAAGGGGCCATCCACCAATTATGTTACACAAATTTCATGATTTTTGACCCCCGCCTCTGCGCTTGTCACAGCTGGTCACATTCGTGGGACTCCTTCCTCCCTAGTGTGACATTACATATTTTGCGATTTTAGATCGAGAAATTATTAAATTGAATCTTCACTTCCATAATTAGCTTAAAAATATATTACGTCTCGAAATTTAGGACCTGTCCCACTCCTCGTCACACAATGTCACACTTCATCGGACCAACCTCCCTTTAACGTGTGACGTAACTTACGGATGGCCTCTTAAAGCAAGAACCAACCAAAAGTATAAGTGAAAAAAGTTAATCACTGATTGGGTACTTAGAACTTCTTAACCAAGAGGTGGTTTAAGCGTTCCTTAAACGGATTTTTTTAAGTAAGGTTGTTAATTTCAGCAATCACAGAAAACATTATCTGTAGTCAATTTGTCACATGAATTTGATTATAAGTATGTCACTAAAGTACTGTACCAATGGGATTCTAATGAAAGTAACACTGTGGTGAAAATAAAATTGAACTGGAAGAAAGAAGGAAGTGAAGAGGACAATCACAATAAAGAGAGTGACATTAATATCAATGAAGAGGAAGAAGGCAAGTTGCCATTAGGGGCCATCTACAAATTACTTCACACGAATTTCATGTTTTTTTTTACTCCGCCTCTGTCCTTGTCACAGTTGGTCACATTCGTGACACTCCTCCCTCTCTAGTGTGACATCACATATTTTGCAAATTTACATCGAGAAAGTATTAAATTAAAATAGCAGTTCCGTAATTAGTTTTATTACCATTTAAATTATTTTTTAATAATTTAAACACTATGCTCGTACAGATAGAGTTGGAAATATTTTTACGTTAATAGTTCAATTTTTGTGTTTTAAAGCATAAACGTATTAGATTTGAAATGTGACGTCACGAAATTTAGGACACCCCGCCACTTGTCACATAATGTTACACTTCGTCACATACTATCACAGTTCGCCACATAATGTCACGCGATGTCACACTTCGTCCACACCCCCCTCCTTAACGTGTGACGTAATTTGTGGCCCCATTATACCTCGGATTTTTTTTCACGGACAAAATGTAAACAAACCTAGGAGAAAAATAGCCAAGTGGTAGTAGATAGCACAAATATCTGAAAAACAATGTATTATTCATTTCTCATCCTCGGAAATTACACTTGAAGTTACTTAATCAGAAGGGTTAAAACAGTACATTTTGCACCTGGGAACCCATTTTGCCTGCTGTCATAATATTTAAAAACTGCGAGCCATGTCCAATCTTTTTAAACAGCCACTGTTGTAATGGCAAAAATTGTAATTAAAAAATATCAAAAATGTAACATGATTTTATACTTCTAATTAATTTACTATTCACTCATTTATCATTTCATTTACCTACATTTAGCTAAATATTTACTTGCATCAATGACAAAAAAATACTGGTTGGTAGAATGCCACAGACGATAAAATTTACTTGACGTGTCACATGTGACATAATAAGTGAGTCAGATTTAGGTTGAATTTAACGCCCGATTTCATTAGAGAAGTAGTTGTTTGGTTAATGAACAAGGTTAAAGTTTTATTTACTTTCCTCCTATTCAAATTAACAGCAGAATGCTTTACCCTGGGTGAAAGGCCTATTTAGGCACTCTAACTATTAGCGCCCTCGCTACGTTTGTGCGCCAAACCATCTTGTGCCTAAATAGGTCGCTGTCATCGCTCGTGTAACAATCTACTATTTACTTATTGTACCAAGTTATATGATTATATTTATGTGGGGCATAACGTATTTTAGTCGTATTATGTTACTGATCTTTTAATAAGGCTAACTACTGAGGTAAAAAATGAAACATAAATTAGAGTGGTTAATTTTTAAAATTTTAACTGGTAATATTTCTAGTGTTGATAACTTTTGTGCAAATATTATTTATTCAAGTTTCATTTCTTGAACTGGAATATTTTGATACAAGTTGCTGTTTTTCCTTAAGTTTGTTTTCATTTCGGCTACTTATTGTTATCATAATCACAAAATAAATAGCATAATTACAACAGTCAAATATTAATAATATTTTAACAAGGAGTTTTCTTGAAAAATGCTATTTTATAAAGAGTATATTTAAAAAACAAAGACATTGCTGGACCTTCTCTTTGATCCATAGATTTATTTTCTATTTTTCACTTAGAAAATGTTATATTATTATAGCAAAATTTGGGCAAATGCATGTTAGTTCATGTATACTCTCCGTTCACCATAACTTGTTAGGCAGGGTTACCAACTCGCAATTCTTTTTTACAAGTAGTAAAAGAGTTTAATATTTTCGTAAGTTTACGTAACTACCTAGTAGGTTTGTGTACATATTATAATTTTTGAATTTGGTAACCTTGTCTGATAACCAAGGTTACCAATAATTATCGTGAATAGTGTAAAGTGAAGATTTCTATAGACGTAATAAATATCCACCTCTTATGTGTTTTTGCTAGAGAACAGTTTCAATTATTGTTGATTGCAATTAAAAAGTAATTAGGTGCCATCCAAAAATTATGTCACACGTTAAGGGGGGAGGGGGATGACGAAGTGTGACATTGTGTGATAAGGGGTGGGAGGGGTCCTAAATGTCATGATCTCACATTTCAGAATCTAATATATTTAAGCTTTAAAACACGAAATTTGAACTATTAATGAAAAACTTCTATTCTTTTTATTTTTGGCGATTTGGCTTCAACGCTACTGGTGCTGATTCGGCCAATGTCACAGTAACAGAGAATGTCAGGTGTGGGATATTGGCAATAGCAGTTAAAGAAAAAAAAAATGGTCTGTTTTCTTTCCAACTGTGACTTCTGTGAACCTAGGGACAACACAACAGAAAAAGAGTTAATCTAAATACCTTATAAACAAATGTTATTTCATATTATATATTTACACGAAAAACTTGAAAAACTAAAAAAAACTCGTATCCTATGAGCATAGTGCTTAAATCATTAAAAATAATATTTTTTTGTCCTTTTCCTCTTCAGCTTAAATTAATTATATTGTTTATATTTTCAGTTACCCCGGCGAGGAAACGCAAATTAAACGAAGTACCACAAAAATCCAAACGAATAAGACTCAACAAAACAACTAAGGACAGAAAACCATCAATTAACACTGTTTCAACAAGTGTGCCAAATATTTGCAAAGTACCAGATATAAGCATTTCATCTTTGGCCTCTAATATGGAAATTTCTAACAGCGAACAAAATGCTAACTCAATAGTAAGCCAAGTAAAAGTAAATAAGACTTCACCAAAAGCCAATATTGTACCAAAACTTAAGATTCGGGCACAAAATTTGATTGTACCAAAAAAGGAGACACTTACAGCTGAAGATAATCATGATAATGTTGAAATCCTGAAGCAATGTCATATATGTAAGCTGAAATGTGTTACACCCAGTGCCTTAAAGGTACACCTTCGTAGACACGCTGGGGAAAAACCGTACACATGCGATTTATGCGATTACAAATGCTCCGAGAGAGGTAACTTGACGAGCCATATAAAGTATAAACACACAAAGGAAAAGAACTTCTCATGTCACGTATGTCAGAACAAGTTTGTCACAAAAGCCAAATTGAATAGACACTTTCGTAAACACACCGGGGAGAAACCGTACACGTGTGATTTGTGCGATTTTAAAAGTTCAGACAGACGTAACCTGACGAACCATATAAGCAATAAACACACGGACGAAAAGAATTTCTCGTGTCATATATGTCAGTACAGGTGTGTCACGAAGAGTGGCTTAAATGTACACTATCGTAAACACACCGGGAGAAACCATATATATGTGATGTGTGTGATTTTAGATGTTCACAAAAAGGTGATTTGAAAAGGCATGTGAAGTATAAACACACAAATGAAAGGGACTACTCTTGTCATATATGTCAGTACAAATTTGTCACAAACTACAAACTAAACAGACACCTTCGTAAACATACTGGGGAGAAGTCATTGATGTGTAATTTATGTGACTACAAATGTTCACGAAAGGAACATTTAGAGAATCATATACAGTACAAACATACAAAGGAGAAGAGCTTCTCATGTCATATGTGTCAGTACAAATGTGTTATGAAGAGTGAATTGAATAGACACCTTCAGAAACACACTGCAGAGAATTTGGTTATTGATGGTTAAAGATGAAGAGAACATCTGCATAAGATAAAACTGTTCATTCAACTTACCTTCAGTTCAAATGACATTGCTCAGTTTGTTAGGAGATTTGGGATCACCGCCAGCGGGACGTTTGCCCAGAAGGTTGGCATTGCCACTGTGTAGGGGCCCATTCATAAATTACGTGACACCTTATGGGGGGACCTAAATTTCGTGACGTCACATGTAAGCTAATGTTTATTATTTTATGTTGAATAATGATTTTCAAGTCATGGTACCGCCATCTCTTGTTTAAACTTCACAACTTCACATACACATTCTTGATACATACATATTTCTATCTTCTATCTCTTCTATCTCTGTCGCCACAATTTCTCTTTGGTTCGTGAAAGATGTCGCCATTTTGTGGTCGGATTCATTTGCGGTGTTAAAACGACAGACAT
The DNA here is from genome assembly GCA_039645545.1 of Dendrolimus houi. Taxonomy (NCBI): domain Eukaryota; kingdom Metazoa; phylum Arthropoda; class Insecta; order Lepidoptera; family Lasiocampidae; genus Dendrolimus; species Dendrolimus houi. The sequence goes on from CM077146.1 coordinate 1,653,979, forward strand.
GTAAGAAGTAATGGATTTTTGACAAGTGCAGTGAGTTAATGACCTTAAAAGTACTGAATTTGGTGACAGTGATTAATTTAGTTGGTTTTAAGATATGTGCAAGATTTAAACTTCTGAAGCCAAAGGCGGACAATAGTGTTTTCACAGGAGTTTGGGTGAACCTATGCAATTTTTTTACTTATTTATTGTTATTCAACAAACATTTCCCCAATAACTACAGGCTACAAAATTATACTATTATCTTCAGCGGTTTCATGTGTACGGTATATCTGGGGGTTTTTTTAACTTCGGATCCCCACATATAGCTAATTATGGAATTGCTATTTTAATTTAATAATTTCTTGGTCTAATATTGTAAAATAGGTGATGTCACATAGGGAGGAGTTCTCACGAATGTGATCAGTTGTGACATGGACAGGGTCAAAAGTCATGAAATTCATGTCACATTATTTCTGGATGGCCCCATAGCAATGCTAATTCTCTTTGTAAAATATGAACCAGCCTTCTGATCATGGGTAGTGTCAAAAACAAATATTAATGATAAATACAAATATAATTTCTTACAAATTTGTCTTACTTTCATTTCAAAGGACAATGCCCAGTTTTTTAGGAGAGTTGGCTTCATATAAAATTGCAATACCTGGCACAAAGATAACGCGACAATGCATTGCCAGTCTCTAAGATAGGTTAGGGGTGTGAAATAGGAGGACTAGAATGATGTGATAATAGGGCTGGAATAAAGGGGATAGGATAGAGAAAAAAAACAACAGGGTTGGAATGGGGGGTTGCTGGACCAAGGACCTCTCACCATATGAAACATGATTAACTCGAGGTTAAATATTACACACCGATCGAGCCCAACCTAAGAGCTTCAATAGTGATTCTCTCTAAAGGCCTAATTAAACTATCATATAAATATGATCACATATCTGTCAAATTCTATGATCATATTGATATGATGCTGTTTGTCATTTTTACATATTACACTTATGATCATATAAACATCATACTTTATCAAGATCACAAGACTACTGAGGAGATACTATCAAGATGGATAATGATTTAGATGTGTTTTCTGTTACTATGAGTGCAATTTTATTAATTACATTAAAAAGAAGATAAAAACAATCAAAAAATAAAAGACGTATTTGGGTTAGATCATAGGTAGCAAGGCGATCAGAGAGAGGCGTTCACAGCACCTTACCCCAAGAGCTTAGATTGGAAGATAAAAAGACATTCCAGTTGAAATTCTTGCATTTTGACGTCATTTTTGAGGTTACATGGATGATATTTGATCATATTTGTATGCTTGCTGTCAAATAGGATCCCTTAACTATGATCATTTAGAATATAAATCATATGTAGTTATAACACTGCCATAGGTTCTTCATATAAAAATGACTCGTACTTCTATGATAGTCTAATATGGCCCTAACTCGTCCAATAATCATAGTTACAAGGCCATAAAGAAATTATATTAAATAGAATAATAACAACATACAAATAAGGGATGGAGGAATGTGATAGGGGGGGAAAGGAGTGGGCCATCGAAACTTTCACTCATCGCACGGAACCCAATTAGTTCAAGTCAATCATTTCACGTTGATATTCTGTGTTTGCCGTTTATGCCGTTTTTAGTTAGTTTAAGCGCTATGATGAAGGTAGTTCCGGCATGGCTCTACCATATATAAATATAGATACATTTATGTATTCAAATATTATGGATGGGCCGAATGTGGTTTGAACCGAATACGAACTTCGGCCGAACATTTATCCTGTGAATCACGTGGGAATTTTTCTGGAAACGATTTAAAATGGCCAGATTAAATGAACATCGAATTCCAATGTGTTTTTCACTGATCGATTGCATAATTTATTTAATAAAATGTGTGATATTTTTTAACCCAGGAATCCCACGGGAATTTTCCCAGAATTGGTTTGCAGGGTGCGGGTGCATAAAAATTAGCTGTGCCCGATTAAAATAGAAATTTCGGTTTAATTTCGGGGTGCTTTCTTGCAAGCAACACGTCGTGACTCGATAATGCGGAATCTTTGGCGTTTTTCTAAGTCCCTATTAATAAGACCGTTATTGTTTAGTTTGTAAAAAAGTGATTAGAATGAAAATTAAAGTTTTATTTGCTGATGTCCGGTAGATGTTTTTTTTTTAATTCAAGTGACACATGACACAACTTACTGATGAGATTTTCAGAAGAATTAGAAGAATACTATGTTTATTTCATTTTTGTTTTAATTTGATGATTATTAAATTGGGTGAAGGTTTATAAAGCTCTTCCATTAAGAACTTATTAAATTTTTATCACAGTTAAAGTTTTACATGTTCCTAAGTAGAATAAATGATCATGAATATATAATGGCGTAATTTTATTTTCCGTTTATGATAGATATGATTTGTATTAATTTCAGTCAAAATAAAACCAATAGGTATTTTACTTTTTCTTGCACCGAATGTTTGGCATTTAAACCGATTTTCGGCCAAATTCTAAAGTTCGGCTCGAGCTGCCGAAATTCGGTCACACGGAATGTAAATCGAATTTCGGCCCATCCCTGACAAATATATATAGGTGTTTTATAAATGTGTCTGAATTTATGTACTATGAATTTATAAGTTAGGGGCCATGCACAAATTACGTCACACGACGAAGTGTGACATTGTGTGACGAGGGGTGGGAGGGGATCCTAAATTTCGTGACGTCCCATTTCAAAATCTAATATATTTAGGCTTAAAAACACATAAATTATTAAAAAATAATTTAAATGCAAATAATACTAATTTCGGAACTGCCGTTTCAATTAAATAATTTCTTGATGTACAATAGCTAAATATGTGTCATACTAGGGGGGAGGAGTCTCGCGAATGTGACCAGCTGTGACAAGGACGGGGAAGGGGTCGAAAATTCATAAAATTTGTGTGACATAATTTTTGGATGGATTAGTAAGTAAATTTGAATAAGTCAGTCTTATCTCGTTTTCTGCTCAAACGTCATTTTGAGATTAGTTAAGAATTTCCTTTATTTCAAATTGCCTGGAAGAGATCGCTGTTATTAGTGCTCCCAACTTATTCTGTGAAATACGTCGCTGTGTTCGCTCCGGTGTTGCCGGCTTATGAATAATCGTCAAAGGTATTTGAATATTTATCACATTAATCTAAAGTAATAATCACTGACACCATTCCATAATCTATGCATTTATGTGGTACACTTTACTGAGAAACAATCACACTTTCAGATTTGGGCTTTGACATAGTAATTTCAATTTGTATCTAGATGTGTTATCTATTATAAAAAAAATATATATTTATATGTATATAGAAATAGAAATTATAAAACCAATATATAATTATAAGACATGTGTAATATCAACTGGACTGCTTCTTTTAACACCATCTGTTCGAAAACTAAAGAACTAGTATCGGAGTAAATAGAATGTTTGCTTAAAAATATGCCGGATTCTTTTTAAGCACAAATAAATAATAAGTAATTAATTCATTATTACTGCCCTCTTAAAGCAACGATTTTTGCTAGTTTATTATAATGCTTGAGCTCCATTTGGGACAGTTATTGACTGTGGCCAAACGCGCCTTATTTGAACGTTAATCCCGGTAACGAATAAATAACTTCTTTAGACCTGGCAGTCCTAATTCGTCTTGTTGCAGATTAAATTATTAAATATTTTATTACCCCTTTGAATTTAAGTGATCTATTGCCCGCGCTACTCCCTCTGTACGCCTCCAAGTCTTCATAAATCCTTCTTTAATAAACTTTGTGATAATTCCAACGGCATTTTAAATTCACATCCCACGAATTTCTCACAGTATGAAATTTCAACATGCTGGATGTACTTCCTTGTTTTGCCGTTTCATAGACAATTTGGGCGAACTATAGCGATAAGGCCACCTGTAGTTTCGAAGAAATATTGTAATTATCCTATTTTGAAATTTTTTATTATGGTGGGGTTCTGGCTTCATCTGGGATAATGTTAGAGTTATTGACTCTCGCCAATTACTTCTTGTTTATTCTATTAAAAATAACGCCGTTAGCGAATAACTATATTAATGTGTATATACACCTTATATGTCAATATTTGACGTCATTAACAAGTAACGCATCAAACCCATCACTACATCTGCGTGACACAGTCGCTAACACGAGCGTTATCCCATATGTAGTAGAGGTGATAATGAAAATATTTTAACCTGTTTTATTAATATTCTAACATTAAATTTATTAATATTCTAGTTGAAATAAACTTAACAAAATTTGTTTGTATATTCTATTCAATGCGAATAAAGTAGTAAGTAGTATCGAAGTGTTTTATTTATTCTATTAAAAAAACATAACAAATATATTACATCTCTACCGATTTGTTAAATACATTTGATCCAGTGTCTTAGTAGTCTGTGGATCCGGATTTAAAATTCGAAGGAAAGCAGCGCTGAACTGCTGACTTCATCCTGGCATGGGGTTTAATTTCAAGGCGTTACGGCGCAGCTACCAAGTCCAATTGATTTTATTAGGACCCGATTGAATATTTTGAAGTCATCGTCAATCCGTTAAGGTATTGTTTATGGTCCGCTCCCCAAGTCAGTAGCTGGATCAATGTAAATCAGCTTTTACTTGTACCTCATGTCAAATATCAAGCTTGTTAATAAATAATATTGTTACTCTGGGATCGGCCCCAATGCAGTCTGTTGTATATCGAGCCTTTACCGCCATTTTATCGTAAGCTATATTTGGGCCTAAGTATATTGTTTGTTGCAATTTTGTTTATAAATTATTATATTTTTCTAAGATATACAGTTTTTGATTCAGGAGGGTCTAATCTAACTAGAACTGAGTCTTATAAAAAAATATACTTATATTTATTTACCTACCATATTAAAATATTTGTTTATATAATATTTTCATTTATAAATATTTTGCAACAAAAAATATACTTAGGTCCAAATGTCGCTTACGATAGAATGCCGGTAAAGGCTCGATATTACCCATCACAAGTGTAATATGCTTAATTTGGGGATATAAAATGTCTGCGTTTGCCTGTAGATTAATATTATAAACGTCTATGGGGTCAATACCCCGTAAATGTTTATTATTATGATGTTTTCTGTTATTTTTCGCACAAGGATGTATTTTCAAATCACGAAAAATTATAATTCGGTACAGCTCTATAGCTGTACCGAATTTAGTTGTGTCGACAACGAGCATCTCTACTGGCAACACCAGTGCCATCATGAGCTTAGCGGAGTTCTTGGCGGGAACTGAAAGGAGATATTGTGCTGTGCAGTTTTATTTTCTAAAAATGTGTAAAATTACTCTAAAATGTACAATAGTTGTAGGATATTGATAGTTTTTGAGTAGTAACTATGTGTTTTGTGAGAAATGTGAACTGTATAGTCAAATGTGGCCTTTTGAGTTGTCACAAGAACTCCGTTGTATGGCACCAGCTGATAACCTACAGTTCAGCTGTGCTACACATAGGCTTAAGAAAATGAAAAAACTACATTTCAATCTAAGATCTGGCTTAAAGGCCTAGCTGTCCAGCTATAAAACTAAATAAATAATAATATGGGCTTAGCTGCTAAGCCATAAACTTTCATATTTAGTGCATCCATGCCATATACTCTCTAAAAAAAAAGTAAAACAACATCATGCATTTTGTCTGTGTGGAGTTTTTGGCGGGAACTGAAAGGGGACGTGATGCTGTGCAGTTTTATTTTCTAAAAATGTGTAATAGTACTCTAATATGAACAATAGTTGCAGGATATTGATAGTTATTGAGTAGTAATTATGTATTTTTGTGAGAAATGTGAACTGTATAGTCAGATGTGGTCTTTCGAGTTTTCACAAGAACTCCATTGAATGGCGTCGGCTGTAGCTTGCAATACAACTGCGCTACTATAAGAAGACCTAATACATCAGAATTGGCCGTATGGACTAAGATTCCTTTGCCTGCCTTTGTGGCGAATTCTACTACTACTACTACTTTTGTCTTTGTCAAAAAATGTCAGATGGCCTTCTAACAGGCACAGTTTATTTATTGTTATTTTTCATAGAATTCCTTCTTAAAATAGTATATAGTGTACTAAATATCGTAAAGTGTGTCTTAACATCGTTATTAGAATATATTTTTGATGTAATCATGATAGAAACATCTAAGAAAAGAAAGAGAAATTCAACGAACAATCCTAACCAAACCGTTGCTGTTAGAGGAGTTATTGACGCAAACTGGCAAAAATTTCTATCAAGCAATATTATTACCGACAAAAAAGTGGATAAACTACAATCAACTGATAAAAAAGAACAGTTTACAGGTATGTTATGTCATTTGTCGTCAATTTATTTTGTAAATAAAGCAACAATTTGAGGTTATGTTGTAAATATCACAATACTGCAGGTTGTATCTACAATATTTAAAATCTGTTTAGGGTGTTTACTTTTTTAATAAGTTATCTTATAACTATTATCTTATTTTTTTATTCATCTGTAAAATTGAATATAGATTATAAATATGTTTTTATTTTATATATTGACTAAACCGTTTCATAGTTTAACACTATACTCTGTTTATGCAAACATGGCATGCATAATATAATTAATTATCTACGGACTATGTATGTATGATCTTAGAGTAGTAAAAACAAAATGCAAGTAGGTGTGACAAAGTTAAAAGGATTTGAACAAAGCCTTGAGTTGTTTCTTAATAGAAGGAGCAGAGTCGGCGAATATGTTAACTTTTGTATGTACGGAATTACTATAATTTATCATTCTGTATAGGGGAGAATGTTGACCTATATTAGTTCTTAGTTGTGGTAAATTAAAAGTTTTGTGATTTAGTGACTTCCATTCCGGGGGATACAAATGGTTAAATTTTGGAGTGTAAAACTAGAATGTACTATTCCATTTAAAATTCGCCAGAGAGACCTTAAATATGACACAAGTATTTTATAGTATTATAATATGTTGATTAGTATGCTATAACAAACCATTACGAATTTATTATTTCTGTCTTATAAGTCACTTCTATCTGTTTTTTTTATAACAATATTTATATACACTACTAATTGCATAATTTTATAAGTAATTTTTATTGTTTTTTTAATTTGCTTTGTGGAGCTAAGCTGTGGCATCACTTAGAGGTACTTGCGGAAGATCAGCACTGGTTGTGAAACTAGCGTTATGCTGAACAAGAGCCTTTTTAGGACACCACATTTAATTTTTAGACATATTATCATGTAGACTTTTGTATATTGTACTAAATAAATATTTTTTCTTTCTTTCAAAATATTATAAGTCATTATAATGTCTGATATTTATTAAAGACATTATGAACTAATGCAATAAGGAAAATTTAGTTATATTGTAATATACATATAATAGGTAGATATACATTTTGTTGTACACCAATACAAAAAGGAACTTACAGACTAAAACTATGTCTCATTATGCACAAAGGGCAGTCTTATTGCTAAAAAGCAATCTCTTCCAGACAACCCCAGAAATGAATTAAGATGCTAATGGCTATGGTGGTATACATAAACTATAGTATTCAACTTTTTTTTAATCGGCAGACATACACTCTGTATATCCCCAAATTAAGCAAGTTACGCTTGTGTTATGGGTAATATACAACAGACCACTCTGGGGCCAATCCCAGACACCCAGACTATAGTAAATAATGGAGAAAATATGTTTCTGAAATTTACTATACCAGGAATTGAACCCGGAGCCTCTGCATTCCAGTGAGGTAAGCCGGAAAAGGCTTAACCCACTCAACCACAGAAGCCGTCAATGTATTACTACTTATATGTGAATAAATTTTTTGAGTTTGAATTTTTCTTTAGTATTCTTTGATGCTACCAAAGGGCTTTAGTCGCTATGTATTATACTACCACCAATTAAAAAACATCTTCAAACTGATTAATGTATTATATGGCGTGTATGTAAAACTTTAATAAGGTAAGTAAGATATAGGATATCCTATAACTCATTTAAATTTCTTATATTGCAGGTACATTTCGAAGAGCAAAGAAAAAGGCTCAAAATTCATTTAAAAAGATGCAACAGAGCAAATAAAAGACGAACCTAAATTAGAAGGAAAAAGTAACTCGAATAGTGGTAACAAGCTCACAAAATGTATGGCTATAGATTGTGAGATGGTTGGAATAGGTAATTATATTCAGTTTTTATCATAATTTTAAAGGTATATGGTACAAAAGGATTCAGAGTGAGCCTCATATACCGTGGTCCAGTAAGAGTATGTTGAGCTGCTCCTTAATTTTTGTCTTAATTTTTGTCGCTCATTTCTGGACACACATGTTGCTCAAGACTTTGGATTTTCTCATAAAAAAGACAAACAGCCTCAATTGTGAGACATGTAATAAAAGAGAGGACATATATAAATTTATTTATTTGTTTTACTAATTAAATATTACATAAGTAGAATTGGTTTTATTTTTTATTTAACAAAATTGGGTCGTTTTGGTCTTACGCCAAAAGGAAGGTTTGCACTGAAAATCAGCGTTGTGTCAGATTTAATTCTGGCACAGCAATATGCTGAGTGCAAACCTTGTTTGCTGAAAATGTGGTGTACAAATTCTCAAATTATGCTCTATGTATAATATTGTATAAAGAATATAATTATGTCGCTATTTCTTCAAATAAAGTTTTTCTTTCTTCTTTCTTTCTATATATCATATTCTTGTAGAATGTACCAAAAATAACAACGAGTGACTAAGGAGAGGCTTATGCTTAGTCTTGCTGGACTTTGGAGTTTTTCATTCTTTTTTAGCTGACCCCTTGTTTTTAGAGGCAAAGTTACCTTTAGACTTCATTGTTAAAAGCATATTATAAGTGATTATGCTTGTTCATGCATGCAAAATGACTTATTTTATGCTTATTTGTTTATTATTGTTATTTTATGTGCATGTAACTTTTTGTCTTTGCGGACTGATATGGACGTTTGTCCATAAGACCTTAAATTAAATTTAAAAAAAAAAACAATTTTGATCATAAAGCTGGGTATAGGTTATCTGCAATGGAACAAGTAATGCAACATGAGTATAATGTGAGTAGCCTCCGCCAACAAACGAATTCGACAACGAATGTCTGTTTCTGGCAGTATTTAACGCGGACGCCTGATACAGCACACATGACTATTATTGATAGATAGATAGATAGCACTTTATTATACACAAATACAGAAATTAACTGACAGACTAAAACTCTGGTTATGTACAAAGGGCGGTCTTATCGTGAAAAAAAATTGTTATCTGTGCAGGAATGGAAAAAGAATATGATTTCCTTCGTTAGGGCGCCCTCTCGTAAGAGGTGACAAAACAACCCACAGTCAGGTGGTATGGTGTTTGCCCAATTGGATGGCTACCACCCCTGGTCTAAAGTACGCCGACATTGAGTTGTGTTCCGGCATTAGTGGCCAGGTTCCAGTCTCTCCCTTTAGAGAGTGGCAGCACGTTGATAACATTTGGTGATAGGAATGTCCATAGGCGACGGTAACCGCTTTCCATCGGGTGGGCGGTCTGCCTGTCTGCTGAACTCATGCAATTAAAAAAATGTTTATGTGTTTATTATATGTATACATAAGGATTATTTATATTATCTAAAAAACTGTGAGTGAATAGTGATTCTGACTATCCACTCGTTAAAGACATCAGTACTTACAAACAAAAAAAAATTCTCACTACGAGTTTATCTCGAGTATGTCTATCTCGTTTTAACATTTGTCTGGTCCTATATTTCTATCCTGCTCTTGCATATACAAAGTAACACGAATTACTTTGTATATGCAACATTGTATTGTGCATATCCATCACAATTTATATGTATACATATATATATATATATATATAGTATAGTATTTCTCATTTGCTTTTACAGGGTATGACGCAGCAGATCATATGCTAGCCAGGGTGTCCATAGTTAATAAATTTGGCGACTGTATATATGATAAGTTTGTGAAACCGCGTGAAGAGGTTAAAGATTATAGAACAGAAGTTAGCGGAGTTAGAAGAGAAGATCTGCTCAACGGAGAGGACTTCACGGTGGTCCAGAAGGAGGTGGCGGAACTATTGAAAGGCAGGTGTGTAACGTTTTATATCTAGGCTCGTATATATTTATTTAAGTCAGCAGGCATGTGTACACATTGTATAATAAAGGCACTGAGTGGATCAAGGAGTTGTGTAACATTTTCACAAACTCTTTTGTTTACATAATATTTTATTAGTTTTTCGCGACTTGTATACATAGTAAAACTACGTTTTAACGGTTTTGAGCGCGGTAATTTATTTGTTTTTTTTTTTCATCAAAAATCAAATAAATTACCGCGCTTAAAATCGTTAAAACGTAGTTTTATTATATTTGTAATTATTATTTCAGGATATTGGTGGGCCATTCCCTGAAGAATGACTTGAGTGTACTATTCTTGTCACATCCGAAGCGAAATATTAGAGATACATCCAGATATAAGCCATTTAGAGAAGTGAGTATATTGACTCTTTTATTACCAAAGCATGAGGACGACCTAACTGAGGCCCGATTCTACTATTATTATCACGTCAAAATCGCCGGCCACTATCGTCTCGATCGTAGGTTTGCCTGAATCCGGCCTGGTGGGGTATATATTTTTTTTATAGCATGAGTTCAGCAGACAGGCAGACGGTCCATTTGATGGAAAGCGGTTACCGTCGCCTATGGACATGCAACACCAAAGGTCCTACAAATGCGCTGCTGCTCGCTAAAGGGAGAGCGGAACCTGGCCACTAATGCCGGACCACAACTCAAAGTTGTTACGGCGGCATACTCTAGACCAGGGCTGGTAGTAATCCAGACGGTCAAATATCCTACCACCTGGCTGTGGGTTGTTTCTCTCGTGTCTTAGGACAGGCCGCCCCAATGCAGGAAATATAATATAATAAGGCTATGTTAGAATATGTTAGAAGGTTAAGGAGCGAAGCAAAGTAAAGATTTTTAGTATATTTTTCCTGGTAAAAGAACATAAGTGTAAGTATTTTTTGATAGTTAGAATGTTTGTAGCCAAGTGTATTTTTTTAATTTTTAATGTTCTTTGAACCTTTTTGGTTATGTCAGACTCATCGTATCTTTTCTTAATCTTATATATTAGGTTGGGGAAAAAGTTTCTTCACATTTTATATAAAAATTCAAAAGGTTTTTTTATAACGTTTATTTACATTTGACAAAAGTATGTAGGTGCCATTTTGTTAGATAACTTTTTGCCATCTTGTAGGTAGGGACGTGATCCCATTGCTATAAAAATTTTGGGGCTTCTGAACAAAAAACTGAGACAAGTGGTTTTGGCAGTCCTCTCGCGATGTTAACCTGACACTGCCTAAGGAAGTCTGCAGAGACCGAAACAGGTGAAAATCTGAAGGTGCAAGGTCAGGACTATACGGCGGATGCATTAACACCTCCCAGCCAAACTCTCGTAATTTTTGCTGAGTGGCAAAAGATGTGTGAGGTCTAGCGTTATCATGGTGAAAAACCGTTTTCAATCCGGAAATTTTGATATAAAAGATGCTCGTCGCTCTGGTCGCCCTGTTACGGACAAAATTGATGCCATTTTTGAAAAAGTGGAGCCAGATCGGCATATTAGTAGTTACGATGTACCTGGAGAACTGGGAATTGAGCACAAAACGGTTTTGGCGCATTTGAAAAAAGCTGGGTACACAAAAAAACTCCATATTTGGGTGCCTCATGAGCTCACTGAAAGAAACCTAATGAACCGTGTACTCATTTGTGATTCTTTATTACGACGTAATGAAACCGAACCATTTTTGAAGAAGCTGATAACTGGTGATGAAAAGTGGATAACGTACGGCAAGAACGTGCGAAAAAGATCGTGCTCAAAGGCCGGTCAGTCTTCACAGGCTGTGGTGAAGCTCGGGTTAACTCGCAACAAGGTAATGCTGTGTGTATGGTGAGATTGGAAGGGCATTATTCACTATGAGCTGTTACCGCCAGGCAGGACCATCGATTCTGAACTGTACTGCGAACAACTGATGAGATTAAAGCAAAAGGTTGAGAGAAAGCGGCCAGAATTAATCAACAGAAGGGGTGTGGTTTTTCACCATGATAACGCTAGACATCACACATCTTTAGCCACTCAGCAAAAATTACGAGAGTTTGGCTGGGAGGTGTCAATGCATCCGCCGTATAGTCCTGACCTTGCACCTTCAGATTTTCACCTGTTTCGGTCTCTGCAAAATTCCTTAGGCAGTGTCAGGTTATCATCACGAGAGGACTGCCAAAACCACTTGTCGCAGTTTTTGGTCAGAAGCCCCAAAATTTTTTTAGTAATGGGATCACGTGCCTGCCTACAAGATGGCAAAAAGTTATCCAACAAAATGGCACCTACATACTTTAGTCAAATGTAAATAAACTTTATAAAAAAAACCTTTTGAATTTTTATATAAAATGCGAAGAAACGTTTTCTCCAACCTAATATATCTAATTTTTTATAGCTGAAGCACAGCAGACAGGCTGGCGACCCAACTGGGATGGAAAGCGGTTACCGTCGCCTATGGACATTAGCAACACCAGAGATTCCTGCCAATGTGCTACCGGCCTTAAAGGAGAAAGTGGAACCTGTCCACTAAATTTATGTAACATATATAATTTGTTACATAAATTTAGTTATTAAGTCACTAAGCAACTAACACTAAGACTTGACCTAGTCTAGGTGTTAGTATCCAGTCTTAATTTTAAGGCGTTTGTACATATTTTTGGTGGCGATATAATTCTTTTTATTTTTATTATTGTTGAATTTATCTTCGTAGATAGCGAAAGGGGGTACGCCGTCCCTTAAACGCCTCGCGAAGGAAGTCCTAGGCATAGACATACAACATGGCGAGCACAGTTCCATAGAGGACGCGCGCGCCACCATGCAACTCTATTGCATGGTCGCCAAGAAGTGGGAGAGCTCACTGAGTCGGTAATATTATATATACTATTTAAATAAATAAGTAAAAGAAAGCTAAATGTTGCCCGATAGGGAATATGCACGTGTTATTTTTGTATTTTAAGCAACTTGAACATCTGCCGTATGTTAAGGCTTCATCAGAGTTAGTGTTAAAGATTTAGGCTGTGGCGGAATGCGTCTAATTGAAGCGCTAAAAAATAACACCCTTAACGCATAGCCACATTGGTACATACATATACGTTAATGTCATTAACAATGACGCATCTTAAATAACGCATTAAACCCATTGCTATATCTGCGTGAAACGGCCCAAATCGTTAACTCGAACGCAGATGAAACTCCACATTCATATACATATTCCCTATTGAGTTTTCACGTGTCATTCACGAATGACAGGGGTGACGTATGTGTCATTCGATGACACAAGCTTCAACTCAATTGACACAAGTGTTATATAAATATAACACTTGTGTCAATTGAGTTCAAACTTTATAAGACTACATTACGGCCATGGAAGAAGAATACCAGAGGGCCTAAAGCGGCCGCCTTTGGAGAATCGTTTAGTGAAATTGACCTGTGTCTAGATGTACTGGTAGTTAGAAGACATAACAAAATGTTCCACCATATTTTGATACTTGTCATATCTGTAGTAGGAGGGATGGCGATCTAAAATCGATTCAGAGACTCGATATTTCACCCTAGAAAATCGATATTCGATTTATCATGAGATGTACTCAAACGAAAGCTAGCCTTACATGCCTCTATGGAGCTAGTTACGACGAGTTAATACCTAATACCCCGTTGGTATCGTTAATTTTTATGGTACCTTTCTTGTTTTTCATAAAATGGATTTATATTTACATTCTAAATGCAAACTTGAAAAAAATCGATTTTTTTAGAAATCGATCTTTTAGACCTCGATATTTTTGGTATCGATTCATAAGGTTACAATTCGAATAGGATTAGAAATCGATCTTTTTAGGAATAATCACCATACCTAATCTGTAGTACGGATCTTAAAAAGCGACCGCTTTAAGCCCTTAGGAATGACAATGCCAGTTACTTGAATGTGTTGTCTTGGTTGTTAGTTCAAATTTTCTCCCTAGATATCACCAATATTGATTTACATACGTAACATCTGCGGAGACTTATAAATCTAGTTTTAATGCTCTCTTTCAATGTCAAATTGAAAAGAAACTTATGCATTGTTGGCTGACTTGATGTAAAAAGTGTTTTAAACGAAGGCGTTATAGAGATCATTTACCGTCACTGAAATCATTGTATAATCCAAAATAATTTAATATCCGTAACCGATATAATATCATTTATATCCGAAATATAGATATTTCATAATTAGATTCAATAAAATATCAAAAAGTGAGAGAAAAATCATCTGTGGCGCCATCGAGATATATAAGATTTAAGAGATTGTCAGAGTTAATTTTTTACTGCACATTTGTCGTTCCTAGTTTTCATTTGTTCTTCTTTCATGGCGATTTGAGAATTGAAGGAATTGCTTTTTGTTATACTATTTTGATTACTAAACTAAAACTTAGCCGAATACTCACATCGTTGATGTATTGTGGCAATTATTGTTTGACACAATTACGGGACGCCGTTAGTGGTGTGAATGTAAACACGATATTATTGGTTACACCGTATTTATTTCACGATAAGATAATATGCTAAATGGTAAATAAGTGGGCGATGTGGCATGTGTTAGTGCATAAGCCGATCCCCGCAACCGCGCTAAGTAAACGCCACATCAGTGAAATGTTCGATTTACATTGAACACACTTCGGCAAAAGTTGAGATGCGTAGCGATTGTGTCAATTGAGTTGACGAGCGTGTCAATTAAGTCGATGGGCGTGTCATTTGAATTGAAATATGTGTCAATGTTCCGCTGAATTAAATGTTTAATGTTGAATGACCCATCTGGTACATATTGTTAATAAATATGTCGACGAAAAAGAGTTAGTTTTGTATTTTTAAAATTACTGAACTGATTTTGCTTCTCTTTTTTTCTTAGATTCCGTAATAGTTTTGTACACATTTTATAATAAAGAGTTTTGTATGACGTTTTCTTTTTATTTTATTGTACTGTTCCACAATACGAATTACACGACGGACGTGGTAGCGCAATGCCTACCGCACTCGCCCCAACCTCAAAGGGCACGGGTTCGAATCCTGGCCAGAACAGTTTTCTGACCTAATATGCATATTGTTACAATTACCACGTGCTAACAACGATGGAGGAAAACATCGTGCTGAAACCTGGACATCGAGATGACCGATGTGTCATACCCGCCAAGTCGCCTTGGACAAGAATGGCGGGTATCCTGACCGTTCCCCAATAGTGGGAGGCTCGAGCCCAGCAGTGGGACCTTTATGAGCTGTTATAAGAATTACGATTTTAGGCGTTAAGTACGATTTTAGTTTTTACTACAGCATTATAATACAGTAGTAACTTCAGTGACGCTGAACTAAAAAACACAAATTTTTCAAAACAACTTTATTTCTATAATTTTTTTATATAAACATTTTTTAAATGTATCATTTCTTTATTATGCGACTTAAACGTTTTGCATAACTGTCGTTATTTTAAAAATTAATTTCGACTATCAAACGTTGAGTTTGAAAATTTTATTTTGTAACATGTCCACCATTTTGACAACGCCGCTGTCTATGGAACTTAGTTTTTTTTTCATTGTAGGAAACTAGTGACAAATGTTGAATATTCATACTGCATAATCATTGTATAGGTGAGTTTTTCAAGTAGGCCTTCTGGGCCAAATTTAAAACTATACGTAATAGCGAAAATCACTCAAAGGAGTCTCGGAGCCGATTTGGATGAAAATAAAAAAGCGGTATCATTAGATTTTACGAAAAAGCAATTACCCTAATCAGGCCTCAAATCGACTGATTTTGAAAAAATAAATGTATCAAGGATCAATTTCTGTGAAGGAATGTCAAACGTCAAAGTAGAAGATATTATTTAGTGCAAGTGGTACTTAAACTTTTTTCATAGGGGCCACAAACTCGTGTTAGTCATGGTGTAGCGGGCCGCAAAAAAAATAATTAGGTAATCATTTCTTAGGTTTTTGCGATTGTTACAAATTGAATTAAACAATTATTAACGGATTCATCACCGGACATTTTTTGTCATTTCCTGACGTTTCAAACGCGTTGTGTTGTCAAGTGTTGCGTAGGGCCATTTACTCAGGGCGCTCTCAATTTTCCTAACGAGCGCGAAATTCAAAATGGTTTAAAATAAAGTAACACTAGATGGGCCAACCACAAAAGCCCGCCGGGCCGCAGGTTGAGTACAGCTGATTTGGTGGAAAGTTGACTGATATATGTATTGATTTTGTGTTTTATATTTAAGAATACTAATTACTGTATGTTTCCCAAATAAATATACATAAATCGGCCCCGAGACTCCTTTGTGTATTTTCGCTCTTCTTATAGTTTCGCATTTGGTCACAGACACCCACATGAAAAATTTAGTCTATATATATATATCGCCTCTTTGCTTCAATAATGTGTTACTCACTGACTACTGACTTACTGTTCAATAATGACATGAAACATATAAAATATAATCTTGGGAAATCGGGGAGATTGATGCATGTCATGGGACCGTTAATACACAACAAACAACCTAATAGGATAACGGAGTCACCATCCGTCGACTCATTTAAAACACGGCTCTGGAAATGGTTAGTCGAGCACACCAGGAAATGGTTAGTCGAACACACCAGGAAATGGTTAGTCGAGCACACCTTTTACAATCATGAGAAATTTATGTCCATGATATGACCTAAGCTTAATTTTATTTGGGACTATAATTATTATGATACAGAAATTGACGTGTAACTTTGTTATGAATAGACAATTTCTGATTTCTGTTGTCTTCAAAATTGAAACATTAGAAAAGTGTTTTTTTAAACTTTCGAAAAGTGATTGTATGGAAAGGAATAAAGGTGGTACCGACCCATTATTAGAATTATGAGATTATCTCCAGAATGTGTTGTCTGGAAGAAATCGCTTTTATTGTACTAGTTAGATGATTGTTAACTCATGTGTATTATTTTCTAGTCTGCACTGAAGAGTATTTTATTCTATTCTAAATACATTATTGAAGCAGAGGCGATTATACATAGCCTAGTCTAGTTATGGGGGTTTTCATGGGGTAAGAATCCCCAACAGGCGTGACATGTAAACAGCGTACAGCAGTCACTGTTGGTACGAAATAAAATTTTCAAAACCAACTTCAATGACTAGGTGTCAAAATTACTATAATAACAATGGAAGAAGAATAAAGAATGACAATCGTCTCAATTTTTGTGTAACTTTATTGTGAAGATTCGTAAAATACGGATTTGTATAGTTGAGGCGTTCTAAGAAGTCCCATTTGAAGTTTCATATAAACATTGACGAACTAACTTTGTAACAGAATCAAATTAAAACAACATGGACACGTTCCTTTAGTAGCTCACAACGCCCAAAATGCTCCGCCAGCCGTTCCACATGGCGACCGCGGTCGTTATGGTCGTGGCGAAAACGTCACTAATGACGTCATCATTTTCGATCTCACAGCGCTCGCAACGACCCATGTCAAGAGGTGGGTCAAAGTGAGCGTTGACCACAGAGCATTAATTCTCTCTATCGATTGACACTGAAAAAGGCGCAATTTTCAAATCAACCAATGACATTTGTGTATTCCGTCGTTTATGACATCAACGTCCCGCAACTCGTTCCACTAGAGTTTATGATTGTAACGTCCATAAGTGGAACGAGAGAAATCGCGGTCGTGAACGTCTTCTGGAACGGTGGAATGTAGCCCATATTTAGCTTATTTCTTTAGAAACGTAACACATGACAACATTTTGTCTTAAACATTAATAACGCTACCTGGATACTGATGCATAATCGAAAAGTTTAAACATAAATCCGTAAATAAGTTATTCATATTTTCTACATTTTAAGGATAAAAAGGATACACAACGTATTTTTTTTTTTAATAATCCGTTTTATTTAATCGATTCGGTAATGTGTAGCTGCCTATATCGATTCCAATTTTTAATTGTATCATCATCGCCAGTTCACGTAACTACTAAAATCAGTTTGATAGATGCCAAATGGGGCTAGGGCGGCCGAACTATATGGCTATGTTCCACAAGAGGCTCACAACAACCACGTTCACGACCGCGATTGTTCACGTTCCACTTGCTTGCGGACGTTACAATCATAAACTCTAGTGGAACGGAGCTTTGATGTCATAAACGACGAAATACACAAATATCATTGATTGATTTGAAAATCGCGCCTTTTTCAATGTCAATCGATAGAGAGAATTAATGCTCTGTGGTCAACGCCCACTTTGACCCACCTCTTGACATGGGTCGTTGCGAGCGCTGTGAGATCGAAAATGATGACGTCATTAGTGAGATTTTGGCCACGACCATAACGACTATGGTCGCCATGTGGAACGGC
Source organism: Dendrolimus houi (assembly GCA_039645545.1). NCBI lineage: Eukaryota > Metazoa > Arthropoda > Insecta > Lepidoptera > Lasiocampidae > Dendrolimus > Dendrolimus houi. Next base: position 1,672,447 of record CM077146.1, read on the forward strand.
TCATGGAGCATTTTGGGCGTTGCACGCTACTAAAGGAACGCATAGTAAGTAAATTTTGTCAACTTATATTCTCAAAAACAGAAATGAATACGTCTAGTTTCGGCTTTAAATACGTAATATTACGATGAATCAACACTAGCGACATCTTGTGAATAAAGTGGGAACTCAGGTTTCATTAATATACTGATCAATCAAGGTTACATTAATATACTGAGATTGTCATTCCGTCTTCCATAATACATAAAACTCACTATTACATCCATTTAAAGTAAATATGGGCAATGTCATATTTAAAAAAAATCCAAATAAATAAATAATAGTCAGACAAACACACATTGTACACAATACTCCGGGACCCGATCCCAGACACCCAGACCATAGCAAATATCGGCAAGTATGTTTAAGAGATTTATTATACCCGAATCGAAGCCGGAATATCTTCGTTAGATGTTGCAAAGTGACAATAAGAGCTAAAATAAAGTCCTAAAACCTCTAAACGATAACTTCTGAGATATTATTTATGATCTGTGACTTCATTAACATCCTAAAGAAAATCAAGATCTGGCTCAAAGGTCTAGCTGCCAAGTCACATATTTAAAAAAATTGGTCCGCAAATTCATTAACAGCCTAAAGAAAGTAAAGATCTGGTTTAAAGACCTAGCTGCCAAACCATAAATTTAAATTTGGCCCGTAACCTTCTAAACACTGCCCATAATTGCTTTATAGGAATATTTGATAAAAGTATGCGCAAAATTTAAATGCGTCTAGAGTGAAGTTAGCAATGAAATGTTAACGTTTACGATTTCTGAGTGTATAAAGTGAAAGAGATGGCATGCCGGTCTGGCTTCAGAGCGAGGGAGATAGCAACACTCTCAGTTCTGTACACACCATGTATATTCTACGATCACGATAACTTAACGTGCACGTCAAGTTATCGTAAACGGGTATAAATATAACACGAGGGTTACCAAATTCTAAAAATTAACATCACATAATATCATGTTATATAAACCGCGCGCAGATGGTTTGCCGATGACTACTTACTATTATTGTATATACTTATGTAAAGTATATATAATAATAAATTTATCGCAACAACTATTTATGTAACCTTTTTTGTCAACCCTACTGACTATCGACGCGTGACATCACGAGGCTATCGGTAAACCTTCTGCGCACGGGTAATAGTGTGTTTTGTGCAATAACTGGTACTAACTTCAGAGACGTATTTAACTCTTGCTCGTACTATAACGTCTAGAAAACTTTACTATCTTCTACCGGGATTCTATATCTTACTATCCATTCTTTAGACTTACAATTAACATGGAACAAGAATACTATGACGACATATTACCATTAGGTAATTTCCCAATAAAAAACGGAACTCGTAACATACGCTGCAAACACAGATGGCGCCACCAGTTCTTTTTTTATTTCTATTGAAAATCTCAACTAAAACTTTTAATCGACTTCTTAGGGGCCGTCCACAAATGACGTCACACGCATTTAATGACTTTTCGACCCCTCCCCCGTCCTTGTCACATTCGCGAGACTCCTCCCTCGCGAGTGTGAGATCACATTTTGCAATTTACATCAAGAAATTATTAAATTATAACAGCAGGTCCGTAATTAGTTTTACTTCGATTTAAAATATTTTTTAGTAATTTAAACATTGCTCACAAGTAAGTTTTTCGTTAATAGTTCAAATTTTCAGTTGTGAAGCTTAAATGAATGCAATGTAGGACTCCCTCCCACCCGTCACACTTTGTTAATCCCCTAAGCCCCCCCCAACGTGAACGTGGAATTTATTAATGACCGTTTATTATTTAAAACATAATATGGAAAAAGAGATCGTAGGAATTTCAATATATGAAGGATTGAAAAGTATTTTCCTAAGTTAAACTACGTTTTAACGGTTTGTAGCGCGGCATGTTATTTGATTTTATTTCGACGTTTAGCCTTTAAGTGGATTCCGTGAAGTTATATCTTGAAAAATGTATTAAATGCGCGAACCAGCGAGCGACTCAGGCAGTTCTGATTGAAGGCTATATCAAGTCGAATAAATGTATAGTAAGATATAGAAATCTGACAGTTACAGATATTTAGGCATTTCCTAAACCTAGTAATTTCAAATACACGTGCAGTACCTTATTGTTCGATTCCTTAGTACAATATATTTATTTTAAAAAAAAACAATACTTTTTACGTAAAAAGTATATACCATACTCTGATTTTTATTTACCTGGACTAAAATGACAGCTGTTTATATGTTATAAGTTTGTAGCAACTCAACAGTGCCGGAGCAAGACCTAAATTTCATGTGGGCATTATACATATTGCGGGGCCCTCTCGTAACGTGATCAAAAAGATTTGAAAAACAATCGAACCTGATAATATTTATTTCTTATGGACAATCCAAAAATAACAAAGAGACTATATATAAAATATATAGTTACACTACACAGGCGGTACATGATTTGGTATGCTTAAGTATTATTGTTTTGGGACGAATAAAAATTTATGACATTTTTGACGGCCTCTGTGGTTGAGCGGGCTAAGCCTTTGCCGGCTTACCTCACTGCAACGCAGAGGCTCCGGGTTCGATTCCTGGTATAGTAAATTTCGGAAAAGTATTTTCTCCTTTATTTACTATGGTCTGGGTGTCTGGGATCGGCCCCAGAATGGTCCGTTGTATATTAACCATAACACAAGCGTAACTTGCTTAATTTGGGGGTATACAGTGTGTTTGTCTGCAGATTTATTATTATTAAATGCTATAAAAAAATTTACTCGGCTTCGAGGTGCGAGGCCTTAGGCGATGACCCATGACGCCCACGCCTTCCGCCGCTCCTACAACTCACCACTTTGAGTTGGATTGGATACTATAGAATTTCTATAGAAATTCTGTAGCACTTTCTATAAAAATTATGTAGCAATTTGTATAGAAATTCTGTAGTTATTTCTATAAAAATTATGTAGCAATTTGTATAGAAATTCTGTAGCAATTTCTATAGAAATTATTTATCAATTTCTATAGAAATTATTTAGCAATTTCTATAGAAATTATGTAGCAATTTCTATAGGAATTCTGTAGGATTCAACTCACAGTGGCGAATTGTTGATTCAAATATTTTTTGATTCACAAGCGAGTTGTGTTCACTTGTGAATCAGGAAAAGTTGATCGTAGCTGTCATTTTAGTCCAGGTAAGTAAGAATCATAATATAGATGAGACGATCGTCCAAAAAATAAAATCTGAAAAGCTCCAACGTAACTAGATGGCGTTACGAGTCGTTCATACGCCTTTGAATTTTTATTACACAGAAAATATTTGTATATTAAATTAGTAAAAACTAATTCAAGGCTAGAGAATTATTTAAATAATAAAAAGTCAAAAAATGCTTACGGGGCAACCTAGACGGAGCTCGCGCATCGCCATATTTTTGAAAATAAAAAGGCTATAAAGGCTTAGCTAAATGTAACGAGAGGGGGGATGGACGGACGGATGGGGGTTTGGGAGGGGGGTTAGCGAAAAAAAGGGGGAGATACGCTATAAACGGCCTCAAAGCGAAAGAGCGACCAGTGTCGCCATCTAGTTTTAGAAGATTTAGAAGCTTCCCAATGGGTGGTGTTTTATTGGGCGATAGTCCTACCTAGTATTTCCATTCCAAGGTATAGTATAAAATTTTATACTTATTTAATATATAAGTAGATTTATACACAGAAAGACATACATTGACAATTTAAATATGAGTTTGACCGATCTCACTCTTAGTAGACTTCAAACTTCTAGATTCGGACTTCAACAAACAAAGCTTTATTAAAATTAAGAAAAAATAATACAGGAAAAATCTTACGTATATCCCTGCTACATCTGAGATTATATTCGTGTTAGTGTCTGTGGCCAAATGCGCCTTATTTATAGCGTTAAAAAAATAACGCCGTTATTAGCTGCATTTGTGTATATACATAAATAAATATGTCGATTTAACGTCATTAACAATCAATAACAATGTCGCATCAGAAAAAAACGTATTAAACGCTAACATTATCCCACATGGAGCAGGAACATAAGAGAAATACAGACAAAAAATAATACAATAATTAAGTACATGTCTAATACAATAATAATTTCAATTTAAATACTATTTTTGGTAGAAACGAAAAAAATTAAATACACAAAAGAATATGGCGGTATTTTTTGAGAATTTTTGTTTAGCGTTCCTATTATGAACCATAGTGCACTAAATTCTCTATGGTAATGCCATAGAGAAGGAATTAAATAGAGTAGCTTATCAGTCACAGAATTATCTCGGTGTGAAACGGCAAATTTACTTTTGTTTTGTCCTTTTTAAGTGAATCCCGAACAAACAGACACGAAATTTTTTAAAAAGATGTATCGCGTTCTCCATCGTTTATATAGTCTATTCCAGTTGTTTTTTTTAATAGCTTGAATGTATAGACACGGTATGTTTAGTATTTTATATTATAGATTAATTATTCAATAAAGATCACATAGCTTAACACTACACATTACAAAAGGCGATAAAAACAGCAAATTATGGGAATAATGGATCTTAGTTTGTAAACCAAACTTATACAGAGTAAATTAAGTTAATTTAATTTAAATTACGTCATAAAACTACGTTTTAACGGTTTTAAGCGCGGTAACTTATTTGATTTTTATTCGCATAATATTTTCTTAAGTTTTCGCAACTAGACTAGAACATGATTTTATTATGTATACTAGTCGCGAAAACTTAAGAAAATATTAAAATACGTCATCCAAATTAAGTCAAATAAACAAAACAACTGTAGCCAATATAGAAAAAAAGAATTAAAGTCGGTAATTATGGAATGTGTATGTGTGAGTGGGTTTGTGTGTGTACGTATTTATGCTTACTATTGCAAAAACATAAAGTTAAAAAATATAATTGTTATAAAAAGTACCAATAATAATAAAACAACGAGTAAGATATTGTTTTTACTTTTTTTAACGTTAAATTGTGTTTGTGTTGAAAACAACAAAATTGTTTAGTGCCATGTGCTTTTTCACAATATTTTTCTTATATGCCACCTCTGTATAATTCATTCTCTACGATAACACGTGAGTCATAGTGTTGCCATTGTCTTATTTCAATCTCACAAGTCTTTGTACTTGTGAATATTATTTAACGGCTATTAAGTATTGTAAACAATCCCATTTCCTATTGATATATAAAACGAGAAAGTGAGGTTGTACGTTTGTTGATATATCAAAACAAAACTACTAATGGCCGATTCCAGAATCTTACCGACTATTCATTTGCCTTACAATCGGTTCAAATTTGACATAAGCTACATACAAGTGATATCAAAATTCAACTAATGGAGTCAAGTGATTGAATAGCAAGTTATAGGAGCCGGCCATAAACGGATTTTGACGAAACTTAAAGTCATAGATTACATATCAGAGTAACACAAAGACTAATTTATACACATATCGAAATTGGCCAAAATTTAACAAGTGTCAAGGAGACACGCCGCCACGACGAGCCGTGTCTGGCGAAGCGGATAACACGCGTCAACGCCGGGTGCCCGAACCGCCAGTACATGCTTATCCCCTAAGTATTTTATACATCACAGCCGCCAACCCATAGCGGTGTTTTTTATATGTTTGTGACTTAACACAATCGCTGTTCACATAGCAACATACACGAGTGGATGAAGGAGTTAAGTCACATTTTTAAAGATTTTTCTTTTTGTTACATGAAGTTGTTGTAAACAGTATTAGAACTTAAAACAACGTTATAGGAGATTACTTTAGAAAAAAACAAGAGATGAAGGGGTTATGTCACATTTTTTTCAAAATATTTTCCATCATATGAAGGTGTTATATTCATACAAAGCATATTACATCTTAAAATAGCGCTACTCAAGCTTAATTTTAGAAGGAGTTACGTAAGTATGCAAAATGACAGTAAAATAAAGCTTACTTGCTTGATCATAACATGTCCCCTTCATCCTCTCGTGTTTCATTCAAACAGTTTCGATGTACGATGACAATACTACGCGTAATACATATATTTGATCCTCCTCTCTCTGCCTATCATCGTCATATTCGCGCACAGCTCTTGATCCCTAGAAAAAAGCAAGTAATAATTATCATGAAAGTACAGATAGTATGAATGAAAATAGCTAAGTACAAGAATGTAATGCTATGACACGTCGCAATATATCATCTATACATATGATAAAACTGTAGAGGTCGAATTTCTGTACAATGAAAAGAAATGCTAAAAACCGAGTCAGGGGGATGTAAGAAGTGAAATAGAAGTAATTTAGATTTTTTTTCAAATTTTTTGTTTCTCTGTCTGTTTGTACCGGGTAATCTCCGAAACGACTGGACCGATTTAAATGAAATTTTGTATGGTGGAAGCTTACATCCCTAGTCAACATATAGGATACTTTTGGTCCCGAAAATTTAAAGAGTTAAGCTATATATATATATATATACATATATGTATATATATATATATATATATATATATATAGTTACGCGCTGGTTTTTTGAATAGTCGCGTCGCGTTGGCAAAAATGACAGAATGGATCACGCAATAAATACAAGTAACCCTCTATTGACAGAGGATAGGAAACAAGAGAGGACTCACCGATTATTTATCTTGATGCTGATGACGGACGCCAGGAAGCACAACACAGTTTGATTTTGGTCTATTAATAATTGCACAGCACTTTACTAAGGGTCAATAGGGTGGCGCACGCGCACGTAATTGTTCCGCCGTAACAAATCGACGACTGCCGTCCGCTAGGTGGCGCGGAATTTTTTAATTGTTGAATTATGGGATAAGGAGAGGATTATTAGGAGCTGTAAAAAGGTGTGAAGGAAAGGCACATAGAAGGCACTCTTATTATTACGTGATCCAATTCTTTAACATATGGCCAATACAATATATATATATATAACTTCCCTATAAAATCATCTAACTGATAGTGAAAACCGCTCATAAATCCATGCTTAGTTTAGGAGGAGTTAACGGATACATAGACGGACGCAGTAAGGGACTTTGTAAGAAAAGAAAAAAAGATAACACATACTTAAACTACTTCATAAGTTAAATACACATACTTAAACTACTTCATAAGTTAAATATACATACTTAAACTACTTCATAAGTTAAATACACCTACTTAATCTACTTCATAAGTTAAATACACATACTTAAACTACTTCATAAGTTAAATATACATACTTAAACTACTTCATAAGTTAAATATACATACTTAAACTAATTCATAAGTTCAATACACATACTTAAACTACTTTATTAATTAAATACATATAAAAATGTATGTATGTAAGAATATATTCTCACCTAATATCCCCCCATCCCCCGTTGCCTTTGGTTAACTTCTTCCTGTGTTTCGCGCCCCCGGCGGTTACTGTAGCAGTTACGCGGCTCGGGAACATATACTGCTTCGCGCCTTGCAACAACTTCTGCATCTTGCTTATGACAGTCGAAGCGTTGCAGTTAGATTTCTTATGGTGTACACCGCTGGAAGGAAAGTATTATTATTTATTTATTTGGGAACCATACAGTAAGAAGAGAAATGATTTTCTTCACTCCATTCAAGTCATGGACGTGGCAAACATCGAGTGATGTTGCAACTGGCACCGATGAATCGTGAATCCCCTGAACATCTTCTTCTGCACCACGGCCGGTTGCCGCAACTTTTTTTACAGGGGTGGATGAGGGGTTACTCCATCCAGCCCAGCACCTTCAGGAAGTCCACCAGTTCCTGAAGGCTGCACAGAGGCTATCTGGGGCGTCCAGATACTTCGCCCTGTATTTGGCCACCTCTCCGCATTCAAGCAGGATATGGGTTAGAACGTAAGGACCCGATGTAATAGAAGTAAGTTTTTTTATAAAAATAAAGACTAAAAATAATAAGAAGAATAAATAAGTAGAAAAATAAAATATAAAACATAAAATACCCTAAAGGTACAGAAATCCGGATAACCATGACCGTGCGGTGTAAGCAAACAAAAAAAGACTTGGGCGTTTCTTCTGCCTCCAGGCACTCTGAACATAGGCTTTGCGAACTTTGGCGCAAGTGCACTCGAGAGCGTGATAGCGATACGTCCAATGCTGACGTGTGAGTAAGACAGAATACCTCGTGGTTCGTTCCGAGTATTGCCGAATAAGCTATGAAGCAACAAAAACGAGACGTGCAATGTCATGTTGTTTAATCGATTATTATTCAAATCGAGTATAATTAAGATTTTTTTTTATATGTTCTAACAAATTTCAAATGTTCTTTAACTAAATAGTAATAGTTTATGAGTCATTACATTCTAAATACGGACAAAAACACAATGAACAACGAAAAAATGATTAATTTTATTTTCAGCATAATTATTATCTATTTATTTCGTTAATAACCTGTATACCTACATTTAATTTAATTATTTCTATTTAAAATAATCGATTATAAAATTTAATCGAATAAGCGTTTGTGTACGTTAGGTACATCTCTAGCTAAGACGATTTGGTTTGTAAAGTGTTCTGTGCAACCACTTGGCGCCAACTTCAGACGGGCCACGACTGATCGGCTGTACTATATTGTTTTTCAGTAACGTCACAATGTCAGGCAAAGGAAATCAAAATACACACAGCTTAACTACATGTAACATGTATACATACATGTATTTACTTATATTTACTTTTTTTACTATAATAATCACAAAATAATAAGCCCGATTTGACATTTCAGAAAGTCAATAACAATGAATTTAATTAGTTGATAATATAGATAACGTTCTTACTGGTGCATTATATAATTTCATAAAACATATGTCAATTATTATTTTCCTACAAATAACGAAATAACATCAATTTTTTCTTAATTCTTTAATGTCATATTGATCTATGGCAAAATCTCCAAAAACAGTTACGTTCTAAGGAGTCTTATTTTTAATTTTACTGTCGCTACCAAAAGCATGTTGCATTTTATTAACTCAATTCGATTCAGGAAAAGTGTATGCATATTTATTCCAAAAGCTTAGATTATTTATGTATTTATACCAAAACAATACAACATAATTGTACATATATGTATTGAAAACAAAATCCATTGAATAAGTATATATTGTACGGGTAAAATAATAAAAAAATATAAAAACTTTCCCGCTCCACATCTATTTTGTGAGGTATTCGTGTGACACGAAAAGTAATTAACTTGAAACAGATTAATCGACTTCAAGTCACATAATTTTTAATCGATTTCTGTTGATAATCGGTTAACTTGGTTAACGATTTGGAGGTTGCAATCCCTAAATATGTTGTAATGAAACCTGTCAAATCGGGCAGCTTATTTTGTAATTATTATAATTATCTTATCATTGTTTTTTTTTAATTCCTTTCACTTATACGTTTACTATAATTTTAATTTTGCTTGTATTTACCACGGGTTGCATGACATTTGTAAGTAAATGAGATGGGCAATTAAAATCAGTGGCTGTGTCGGACTATGTTTTGGCACAGCAAAATACCGAGTACATCATCGTAAATTGGGGCACAGAATTTAATTATATTTGTTATTATTATTAATTGTTGTTAAGTGGCGCATTTTAGAAATAAACGATTTTTTTTCTGTGTCGGCTAACAGTGACTGTGACTGTGACAGTTGCAATTCAGTAAGAATTGTAATGTGTGGATATTTGCGGCACTGTCGTTAGTCGCCCCACGTCACCCTCCGAGTCGAGTCGTATGAAGTAAATTAATGATAGTATATAATTTTACTATTTATTTCATTTTATATCTGCCTGACACTGCTAATTGGAGTCAAAATGGGAATCATACATACCATCACACTATAGTAGAATTATTTTGTTCGTGCAGTTTGGGTCATAAATCATAGCTCGGCCTCGGCCCGGCTAGGGCGGTGAGCATGTTGCGCGGGCGCAACGCCTTTATCGATAAAAACAAATGAGTCATCGAAGGCAGGTACACGGCGGCGGGGCGGTATACAAAGGGTGGTGAGACTGTTAATTTTAAACTTAGATATAAGTATTTATATTTATTTTTAATATAACTTGTTACATTCTAAACCATATATGGGCAACAACCGGCCCGCTTGTAAAATATGATACGGCCCGCGACATATTTTGAGAAAACCCATTTAAAAAAATATTACATTAGGTACTAATACTCACGGGAGTGACAGTGAGGCGGCAAACATCAAAGGATTTGATGTTTGCCGCTCTTTGACAATCGCCGCCGCTCGGCTTGCTCGATCGAATTCTTTGAGGTTTGCCGCCTTACGGGCGACACATCAAAAGATTTATTGCTTCTCAACTATTCTAAACCAGTTTATTTAAAAATATTATCACTACTTTAAAATTGCACTAAGTACTTTTAAACGCGGTCCGCGAACATATTTGCACGCTACAGTTTGACCCTCAACATGTCAAAGGTTGCCCATACCTGTTCTAAACTTTTGTACTTGTAGTTTTTTAATGCATAGATACCTAATTGTTTATTATTTAAGCGGGAATACCAAGCATGGTTGCCAGACTACACTTTAATACATTACATAGTATACACTTCTCTCTCTACTATAGTAATGTGTATATATGTCTATCTCCCACCCCCCAACACCGAAACCCACCGTACGCGCGAAATGCAGCGGCGACGGCGCGGCTGCAACACTTCTCTTCGAACCCTGGGACACTAAACTTTGCAACAAACTTATATATAATTACAAAACAATATCAAAGGCCGGCCCAATGAACTATTCAACTTGTTTCTTTCTGTGATTGTGTAAAGTGTTAGCGGACGTGAATATTCTACATGCTATGTAAGTTATATGTATTCATATTTATTACTTTTTGAATACACAACAACGGACGCGCAAAGTTGAGCTATTTGCTAGCCAGCAATTTTTTCGGATGCCCGGATACATTCCTTAAGTATTCTTTGGAAATCCGAGCACATGTACTAATTAATAATTTATTTTGAATCATAATTATTCTTATTTTAATAAATACGTTGTTTTATCTATTTTTTTCTTTCATTTTTATCACTTACCCACAAAATGACAAAACTAAATACACTATCGATAACGCTTATCGACAACAATAATGCGCATCGCTCTGCCCGCCCATAAGGCCCGTGAGTGGAAGAGAGAGCGAAATACTCGCTTCACCGCTCCCATTATTATATGACCCAAATTGCACGGACAAAATAATTCTACTATAGTAAACCACATAAAACCACACTTTCTTTAATTTAGGTGAATAATTTCTACAATTTTGTTCTTTTTTTAAAATTCTACTGTACCCTCTACCCTACTGAGACAGTTGGTAATAAAAAACACACTCACCATTCTCCAATATGAAACACCCGAGGCCCCTTACACATCACGACTTTGAATTTTTCTCTACCAGGCCTATTCTGTGACAGATGCAACAGGGAATAATCCCAATTGTAATCGTCATAGGCACAAAACTGATCCTGCAGTTCCATGATATTGTTCCATAGAGTTCTGTTGAAAGCGAAACCCATGTTGTGTATGCTAGAGTGCCATGGGGTAATTTCAACCTGGAAATTTTCGAAAAATATTTTTTTATACAGAATGTCAATCAAAACTTCCAAACTGCTTATTATTTGAAAATAAAAATTCAAAATGGAATCTTACAGATTAATTATTGAAAGTCAAGAGTCTACCACCGCTTCCTAAGCAATTATAGTTACTTTTAAAGGAGAAGAAGCAACGCAACAAATGACCCAGCAATATATATATCTTTATTTTATTATTATTATTCGTCTCTTTTTTTAATGTAGTTTATACTAATACAGGGTTTAACTAAATAATTTAAATGAATGATTACTGGGAAGAGCTTGGTGGCGATTGCATTATAACTATATTATTTAAAACATTTGTTTTAATTTTAAACTTAAATCTAAAGCTTGGAAACCGGTAGCAAAAGTCCAACCGGTTACAGCTTAAGTGCATAAGAACTTTTCGGGGTTGTTCTAAATTTAAGCTCAATCAACCGGTTTTTGATAACCAAACCTAGCCAAACAGACTTGGTTGAATGAACCGGTAACCGGAATCGCAAAGCTTCAAAGCGCAGCCATGCGATACAGCAAGTTATCAGCCGCACAGAAACACATGTTGAAAGAGATAGTGTAGTTCCTTTTCTCACGGCATAAACCGGTTATTACAGGTTTATATATCACCCTTTCGGTTTACAGTCCGAAAGAAGTGACTTAAAGCCGCTATCAATTCGTCGAATTGAAAGAGACCAAATTATCTCTATAAAGTAATAAATAATTGCGTTGATTTCCCATTTCTCATCAACAATTTACTCCTGAAGTGTCCCCGTTTGAGCTCACGTGATAAATCCCTATTCTCAGTACCGCTTATAAAAACTAACTATACAAAAAACACGTTTTTATAACGCACTTGTCAGCAATACAATGTACTATTTAGTAATGTAGATCCTTTTATAGGTAACTTATATCAATTTAAAACTCAAATTTAAAAATGTTGTAATTCAGAATGATCTAATGACTTTTTAGAATAATAACAAACTTTTTTTATACTTTCCTTTTTCTATCTCTATTTTATTAGTAATTATTGTGGTGACATTTTTTTGTTTTTGTTCAATATTGACCTCATTTAATTTAAATAGATATTTTATGTAATTTTCGTATAATTGTAATATGTAATTTTTTGAAATCAACTGTTTGAGCCAATTTTTATTTTTATTATATAAATTATTTTTAGCGGAAACTTTATTGATATATGTATTAATTTTGTGTTTTATTGTATGTTTCCCAAACAAATTAAAGAAATAAATAAATAACCAGTTTTAAGTCAATTACTTCTTTCGAACCGGTTAATTTTAAACCGGTTCCAAGACTTGCTTAAATCAGGTATAATTTAAAAGTCCTAATTAAAATATGTGCATCAGCTAGAATATTATCAAATAAAAACTGTATCAAAATTGCAGTTATAATATTTTCACACAGCAAATTATTTTTTGATTTAATAACGACGAGGAAAGAAGAAATATGTGACATAGTCAGAAGAAATATTTGAGTTAGTCAGAATCCTAGAATAATTAAGACTATAGAAATAGTATTCATTAACTAATAATAATCGGCAGACAAACACACACATTGTATAATATCCCAAAACTAAGCAAGTTACACTTGTGTTATGGGTATTTTATACAACGGACTACTCTGGGGCCGATCCCAGACACCCAGACCATAGTAAATAACGGAAAATTCGTTTCCCAAATTTATCATGCCAGGAATCGAACCCGGAAACTCTGCGTTGCAGTGAGGTTGCACCGAGTAGCATCAAAATTTAGACATATACTCTATTTTTTCTTATGGCGTTAAAAGGTATGGGTGAGGGATACATATATTATACATTCGTTATTTACAAGATATTGCCTTAAACTAGTGACAACCACTGTGTTACGTTGTCTATCTCGAGTAGAATACTGGATTTTCGCGTAGGTACTTGTTGGTCTATAGTAGTACTAGTTAAGAACAGGGCTTGAAAACCGGTTAAAGCGTAAGTATATAGGAACTCTCCGGTTTTGTTCTTTTTTTAATCTCAATCAAAGGGATTTTAGTAATAAGAGTTCGGTTAATAGGTTTTGTTGAATTAACCACTTTTGAAAGGTTTTTACCGCACACCTTCAAAGCACAGCCGTGTGGTACAGCAAGTTTTCAATCGCAGACTAACATGTTGGTAGAAAATGAGAAAGTAATTCTTACGGAACAAATCGGTTAATGCAGGTTTAATAACACTCTTTTTACAATTTACACTTCGAATGAAACAGTTGACTATAACCGGTTATAACTGATTAATTTTTTGATTAAGAAGGCTGCCACTCAGGCTTGGCAGCGGTTTAAAATAAACGCCATAAACCGGTTTAGACAACTATTTAGTTTGGGGTGTAACGTTAAACAGAATGTTATATAAATTCTATACGACACCTGTTTGTAATATGTGTTTGTGTGCAATCAAGAACTTGTTATTTCACATGTCGACATATCGAAAGCGTGTGGCAAGAACCGTTCGAAGCTGGCTTATTAAAAAAAAAACCTTGAGGCATTGAGGCATTGAGGCTGAAGTTAGAATGAAAGTAAAGTAAAAAGGAAAACTAGAATTAAGTCCAACCGGTTATAGCTTTATAACCGGTTCGCCTTTTTGTCTAGTTTCCAAGCTCTGCTTGCAGCAGTTCTTACTGATAAAGCATTCAAATGTTAAATATTAACTAAAATCATCAAAACCCGTACATGCTAAACTGCTCAATTTTATTAACAATCAGTGTATTTAAATATTATGCATAGAAACACATCGAGAAAAAGCGCAGAGGGAACGAAAAACTCAGGACTTTAATGAACTGTATGTATGTTGTCTGTAATGTAATGTATTGTGCGTGTGTGTGTGTGTGTGTGTGTATAATATTATAAAATTCCAAGCATGCCGTGTCTGTACATTGAAGATATAAACAAGTGGAATAGACTATATAAACGATGGAGAACACGATGCATTTTTTTAGATTTCTGGTCTGTTTGTTCGGGATTCACGTAAAAAATACGGGGCCGATTTCGATGCGATATTCACTGATCAACAGCTAATTATTACAATTTTCATCCTGGGAATCTCGCGGGAATTTTTCTGGGAATGATTTAAAATGGCCAGATTAAAAACAAATTCGAATTCCAATGTGATTTTTTTTACTGATCGGTAGCAAATTTTATGTAATAAAATGTGTGATATTTTTTATCCCGGGAATCCTGCGGAAATTTTCCCGGCAGCGGTTCGAAGTTGTTCGGGTGCATAAAAATTGGCTTATTCCCACACAATTATCACCAGAACTATTGCTTACATTCTTTTTAAATGCTCTGTCCCGGGAATCCCGCGGGAATTTCAAGTCAAGCGTGGACGAGGTCGCGGGCATATCATATATATATATATATATATATATATATATATATATATATATATATATATATATATATATATATATATATATATATATATATATATATATATATATACACAGAAGGCAAAAATGTTAATATAATTTTGAAATATTGATAAAGTAAACATTTTTTATATGATAATTTAGTATAGGTTCAAGGTAGTTTTGTATAAATTCCATTGGTATTGAACCTCGGGTCCCGAAGATATAGCAGAAAATTCCTCAAAATCTTTTTTTTGCTACAATTTTTTAATAAACTTAAATCAGTCTCGTCAGTTTTATTCGGCGTTATTTATTCAGCAGGCGTTTGTCGTTGCCACTGTTCTTCCTCTATGTTTAACCAAACCATACGTGCTTACTATATACAATTGTATTTTATAGAAATTTACAAGCTTTTAGAGTGACTAGCTTCTTTTACATTTGCATTAGTTGAGAAGCGAGTTTAGCTGGATTTACTTTTGCATTAGTTAACTAACTACTTAACTTATAATAAGGACCTATTCGCAAGTCAACTGACTACTTAACTAATACAAATGAAAACCAGGCTTCAACTTGCGAAAGTAGCGAGTTAAGCCAGTGTCATCGTTTGGACAGATATCTAATTAATCTATAACTTATTATTTAATTGTTAAATTTCTGAAAAAATGCAAACGATGACAGGGGATGACTCAGTTGCCAGTTTCGCAAGTTAACTCGCCAGTTTCACAAGTTAACTCGCCAGTTTCAAAATCTAACTCGCCAGATTCACTAATTGACTCGCTAGTTTGCGGACCTAACTCGCCAGTTTCACGAGTTAACTCACCAGTTTCGCAAATTCACTCGCTATTAAACTAATGCAAATTTAAACTAGGCTTTAGTGTAGATACAGCTTTGATAGAAATCAACATGCCTTAAGGGGATACGATTCATTGAGCTCAATATAGATGGCGTTATGTCAGCATTAAAAAGTTGTGATAGATGAATAGCTAACGCTGTCGAGTCTTAAACCTTTGTACTTTATTATACGTGCCGGATTGTGAATATTTCCGAACGTACGAGTGGTTACTTTGCACGGAGTATTTCTGAACGATGTTTACGATGTGTGAGTGGGAAAGATAGATGATTAATGAAAGAAAACCCTCTTATAAAAAAGTCTTTTTCTGTTAACGTTTTTGCTGCCCTCGTTATAACAAAAACTATCTATACTCGCAATTGTTTCTTTTTACGTTGCACCAATACATATAATCTCAACTTTATCATCATAGATGTTAAGGCCAACCGGTTACGTCGAGGAGCGTGCGTCCGGCGACGCATACATCACATACATGTGATATCTTCAAATAAAGCTCATATAATCATACTACTACAGTCCACTGATGACTACAAGAACCCCACCACAACCAGAGGAGGCCACATAGACATGTTTAACATATCTTTAAATAGACTTAAAATGAAACTAAATGAAGTATTGCAGTAATTAACCTTCAAAATATTTTTTCTCTCAATATTCGAAATTTAAACTTGTTTAACATACAGTCTCACTGTTTTAAGCACTTTTAGCAATTATTTTTATAAAGAACAATTTTTAGACACTGTTAGATTATAAAAACAAATAGTAACTCTTATGTAATGTAACTGTTAATTTATGTAGAAATGTATATATCAGTTTGATTCAAAAATAAATGAATAAAAAAACCCATAGACAATGGAATGAAGAGACATGACGCGATCTAATGGAAGCGTGGGCTGAGAGCTGGCGCTGGCCGATGGTATTATAAGATGTGTTTTATTTCAATGTATCATTATATTAATACGTGAAGCAAAAACTTTGTACCCCTTTTTACGAAAACTGCACGGACGGAGGAGTATGAAATTTCGCACACTTATAGTTTACATAGACAAGGAGTGCAGAATGCTAATATTTTTTAAAAATTATGCATAAAAAATACTTTAAATCAATAAAAAAAACATGACACACACACGCATATATCTTTTGTTTATTGTTCAAGTCAAATTAACAGTGTAGCCTTGGCGAAATTTGTGATTATAGAAGTATAGTCTTTGACAACAGAACTTTAATGTTCAAACTTATAATTTAAATTAATTATGGTCGAATTTCGACCACAACTGTTGATTAAAAGAAGATTAAAGATTTGTTTCACGTGTTGAAACAGTTCTACTGATTTCACTTTCATATATATGTGAAGTGCGTAATCGTATCCCCTTAACATACATGACAGATTTAAATATATCTATAATAAACCATTAACCACAGGCAATAAATTACAAAAGAAAGCTACACAAACATACTTCAAACTCCTTCAAGTTTTCGGATGCAAGATAATAATAGACCGAGATCCGGCTGCAAGATTACTACGTTCATGATACTAAAAATAAATTAGAGTGAAAGAGAGTTAACGCGCTACGTCCCTCGTAGCGCGCTATCTTTAACAGCTGGCAACCCCTATTTGCGGCCACCTTTACATAGGCAAACCTATTTCATCGTACACAGAAAAAAATGAGCTTTAATTTGATATATAATTTACTTTAAAAATAAGTGAATGAAATTTTTCCCAAAATGTCAAACTAATATTATTTTAATTAAAAATACTAGCGGCCACATTGTTATAGGCAACCTAGCAAAAATGTATTCCCCATATATAATTATCTATAAAAATTAGAATTTAATTAAATAACCTATGAACGTAGTAATCTTGCAGCCGGACCTCGGTCTACAAGCTATGTGTCACTCGGATATATATTCTACGGAAACGAAGACGTTCATTGGGATGAAAATTATCCCAACTGTTGACTCGGGATATGAGGTAGTGGGCCCTCATTAATTAAAAAGGATGATTTTGTCAATTTTTTAAAATTCAAATTCAAAATACGAAAGTTTTTATTCAAAATAAGTTCCACTGGAGAACACTTTTTAAAGGTCATACATGTAAGTCAAAATTTAAATCTACTTCCTATTCTGTGTACACCGCTTCGTTACTCGGACAGGAACACGTCTAGCTAAAAAAGATTTTTTCTTTATATATGTCAGAATCTTTTTTACAAGCTTTTATTTAACCTGCAATGGATGTACCTATGTATGTATGTAAGTTCGGGTGGAATCTTGCATATTAAATTTGACCAACTTCCCGGTTTCCGATTGAGCTGAAATTTTGCACGCATATGTATATCGCGTGCCAATGCAATAATATGGTACCATGGAGCTGATCTGATGATGGAACTCCTGTACTAAACAAGATAGACCCGTCGTAATTGGGCTAGTTTTACTTGTCTTGACTAGTTCTCTGCTGCTACATGATATCCAGGATCTCAAAAGTTTGTATTTAAATACATGTAGAAGTTGTATTACAATTACTGTTCAATAATGAATGGAGTGGTAACAAACAAACAAAATATTTTCATCGTCGCAATAATGATATACTAAAAATTCATACTGCGACAAATCTCCATAGATTCCTTAGTTTAGGGTTCCATTCAACTTATTGCTATAACTCTCCTTTCAATGTCAAGATTGCATTTTGAGTTCTGCTGGTCCGAATTAGCCTCCCATTTTTTTTCGGATAATTGTTATACAAAACAATTTTTGATATCTGTAACTTAGATAACAGCAGCCCATAAATATCCCACTTCTATTATGGGGGAAGGGACAGTACAACCGCCACGCTTGGCAAGTTTGACACATCGGTTATCTCGATGCGCAGGTTTCATCACGATGTTCTCCTTCACCGTTTTTAGCACGTGGTAATTGTAACAATATGCACATTAGATCAGTAAACTGTCTAAGTGGTGCAAGCGTTTCTATCCGTCTTTGGGGCCATCCATAAATGATGTCTCACGAATGTGACCAAGTGTGACAAGGACGTGGGGGGGGTCAATACGTCGTCATTATGACAACGCGAAAGAAATTTCGCTGGCACACGCTAATACAGTTTTACACGACTTATAATTCCGATCGGTAGTTCTCGCTTGCGCAGAAAAGCGCAGACCGGTTTCCGACATCTAAATTATCTATATTGAACATTATTCGCAAGCGGAAACAGCAGAATGTTGCTTACTATGCATTCTTAGCTCTGTTCCCGCTTACAGGATTCGTACTCTGTCGGACGTTTTCTGCTCAAAACAGAGGCCCAATTCTGCTAATACTATCTCATGAAAATCGCCAACACTATGGTCTGAATCGTAGTTTTGTCCGACTTCAGTATTCCGTAAATCTCGATGGTGTGCCCGTGGCACACCACTCTATCTATATAAATATTTACAAGCGAAAACTCGCGAAATAAATATTATTTTCAATATTAATTTCGGCTAATAGTATTACCATTTTGTTCCTATTGTTACGAGTTACGGGACTCGAATTAAAATGCCATTGGAATTACTATAGAGTTTATTAGAAACATACAAACACGTATAACACAGGTACAAATATAACCGAACACAACAAATCCAAACGTAATGCAGGTCATAATTCAATAAAACGCGCAAAGTCCGCCCACTACTAGATTCCCGAATGTACACGCGTCACGCTTAGATCGTGGTTATCGCTCGACTGCCCCCTGTCCCCATCAGGCCGTTGTTTTATACCTCACGAACACAAATGTGCCCGTATCGCAGTCGACGTAATCCGCAACACCTGGATAATGATTCGGCCGCAAGCAACCATAAACGAGTACAATAAAACAATGGGCTGTTCTCTAGAAACGTATGCCAATAAATAAGTAAACAAAAGAAGACGATCATAAAAGAATTACAATTAGTTCAAATGCCGACAGGTAATAAAATGTGTTTTTACAGATATGCAGGTGGATTTTGTTTTTGTCGGAACTTAAGTTGTAACACTATTATTATTCGACCGCAACGATATCGAGAAGATATTGTGGATTTAATAGAATACGGTTTTTTGATACTATCACAATGGAATCGTTCTTTCAATATCTTCGACAGGATATTGGACCAGCAGAAATGGGCCCATGCTCTACTGCACAGGTACATCCGGAGGAATTGTCAGTCGTGTAAAACTATATGAAATATATAAGATGCAAGTTTTTAAAATTTAAATATACAAATGACACATAGCTATATATAATTACTACAATATTTTCAGCTGCTATACTATGCTGGCTAATAACAAACTTTAGACTTTATACAAATGTACCGCAGAGGGCGTTAGTGTATAGGGTTGCCAAAACACATAGATTATTATAAAAATTTCAAATTGAAACCAACCGCTTATTTAACATCAATTTTATTTAAACTACAAATATTTACATACAATTAAATCAATAAGACAAGTAAATTAATGATTAAAGACCGAATAAATGAATTAATTATGGGTAGATACACTAATTCTCGACGCAAGTGTGCGCACTTGGGTCAGCGATTATGATGCTGATTTTTTTCACAAAAGTAGACAAGAAAAGGCGATGATCCCGAAAATTTGAGCTCGATACGATGAAATACGGCCGCTGGGGATTTTTTAAAATTTCGAAAAAAGTCAATTATTTTGTCATTTTCAAAAATTTGTACAGTAGACCTCTTTAACCTTTAAGACGGAACCACAGCAAATTCGTTGCCGAACTGTCACACACGGCTCATTGGGAAAATAATTGAAATAAACGTTGAAACTGATGCTTTCTCCCTCTAACTACATAAAATTTCTATTAGAATAAAAGAGACGATATAATTCTCTTGGTTTTGA
The DNA here is from genome assembly GCA_039645545.1 of Dendrolimus houi. NCBI lineage: Eukaryota > Metazoa > Arthropoda > Insecta > Lepidoptera > Lasiocampidae > Dendrolimus > Dendrolimus houi. Next base: position 1,693,153 of record CM077146.1, read on the forward strand.
TATGTAATAAACGTTACGTTTGATGGCAGCTTGTGGAAAGAAATAATATTAAATTTGGTCCTTGAAGTAGGTTAAGTCGAATTTGAAAGGAGACGCCAGAAAATTCGCGTTAAAGAGTTTTCGAGTTATGGAGGATTTCGACTTAAGCGAATTTCGTAATGTAACATTCGACTTGTAGAGGTTAGGATTTATTCAAATAATCGAGTTGTAAAGGTTGTAAAATGAAATATTGCTATATTCGAGATACAGAGGTTCAATTTATTTTTTCGAGTTATAGAGGGAAAATATTTACTGAATTTGCTTATAGGGACTCACTAAGTATTTCGACTTATAGAGGGAAAGTAAGTACTGAATTTGGTTATAGGCAGTCACTAATTATTTCGACTTATAGAGGGAAAATAAGTACTGAATTTGCTTATATGGAGGCACTAATGATTTCGACTTATAGAGGGAAAATAAGTACTGAATTTGCTTATATGGAGGCACTAATTATTTTCGACTTATAGAGAGAGGGTTAAGATTTCGAGCAACCGAGGTTTTGGGGGTTGAACACAATTTTTTTTCGAGTTTGGGAGGTTTTCGACTTATCGAGGTTCGACTGTATCTCAGCTTCTATATAACATAGAGATTCACTTCGAAAGACATTTTCTCTGTGCACTTACATCCGGCTTAGCTGGAAGCTTTCTACCAAACCACTGTTTTAGTCATATTTAAGCGGTTTTCAGAATGCTCTCACATCTACAATTTTCCAAATATATGAACAAATAACAAGTGATATTTTTTGTGTAGGTATGTGCTGTTGATATCTGTCTTAATTCTGCAGTTACTTTAGTTTTCGTAATCAAACAGCCATGCAAAGCTGATCGATTTTTCAAAAATATCCGAGACGTTTTTGGGCCTATTTCATCACACTTGAATACAAGTGTCTTTATACAATTTTTATTGTATACTAGAATAATATGCCCGCGACTTCTACGCTCAAATTGAAATTCCCGCGGGATACCCGTGACACGAAGTATCGCAACTCTTAAAAAGAGAATGTAAGTTATCGATTTAATAATAACTTCAAACCGTTCCCGGGAAAATTCCCGCGGGATTTTCGGGATTTAAAGTAGCGCAAGGTTTAAGTCTAAGAATTTGCTGTCGACTAGCGAAAACCGCATCGAAATCGGCCCAGTAGTTTTTACGTGAATCCCGAACAAACAGACAAGAAATCTAAAAAAAATTGCATCATGTTCTCCATAGTTTTAATAGTGTATTCGATTTGTTTTTTTTTAAACTTCAATGTACAGACAGGGCATGTTTAGATGTTTATAGTATTATAAATATATCAAAAATTCAGCGTTCGTATGTTTGTATCCGCAAAACTCGACAAGAATAATAGTCCTCAACTGTGTAATGTTACAATATGCGATGTTAGTGAATTAAATCGATATTTGGCAACCCTAATTTCTCTAAACACCAGGCAACAAGCTAAACTATACTGGAAATGCTTTTGAAACCTTCTGTATATTGGAATACAAGTTGGGATACACTTGGAAGTTCCAATTGTGAGACTCTTGCTGTCTCCTACGTCGCTCTTCGTTCGCAGCCTTCACTTGCTGTATGTAGTTGAGGTTCAATGCCTTCTTGCGCTGTTCCCCATGTCATATAAAAGTATGTAAATATACTAATATTAAAAATATATCTTGTTAGTTAGTTATTAGTCCAGTAATTCATCAGTTAGTCAGAATTATGTCACTTAGTCAGAATGCAAATACACTGTAGTCTGGAGAGATAACAATTAGTTAGATCGAGTAATTCATCAGTTACAAGAAATAATTCATTTAGTCAAAAATATGTCACTTAGTCAGACCACTAGTACCATATAATCTGGAGAGATAACAATTAGTCGGATTTAATAAGTCATTTTATTAGAAGATACAAACTCAAAAGTTTCAATTGTATGTCTCTTGTGCTTTGCATGTCATTTAAAATTATGTAAATATACTCATTGGTGCATAGTCGAGCTATTAATTGATTAGAAGAAATATTTCAGTTAGTCAGAAGAAATATAACAGTTAGATGGAGGAAATATATTAATGACTTATCTTACTATTCGTTTACGTGCCTTACCATCGGTAAATTTTTGACATGATTTGTATGGAGCATATGTTACATTTTAACCGGTAGTATGGCAAATGGACGATTGGTAAGATATCCGAACCGCCCATTAGTCAGAATACAAATAACATGTCAATAGAGTTGACACACAGAATCATATGTCAATTAGTCAGAACTAATAAGTCAGTTCACTGTTGAACGATAATGCGTCATGCTAGCCATAGTAGTTTAATTTTGATAAATCTGTGAAGGAACTATTAATAAAAATTAAATTCAGATGTAGGCAAACAGTCATATTAATAAAACGATACCTTCCGGTTGGAAGTACACTATTTAGTCCTAAGTAAATGGTTTAGTCAGAATAATTTATTTAATCAAATGAATATCGTCAGATGTATGTCATAACAATAGTAAATGATCATATATAATTAAATGAAGTCGTCTGGTAACAATTAAGTTGTATAGTCATAATTAAATAATTTAGTCAAATATAATTTGAATGCTACATAGATGCAGTATTTTATTAATATCATTAAAGACATACGAATATTAACTTAAGATCTGTTCCAATACGATGTCTAAACAAATGCATGCGTATTAAAATGTTCATGTTATAAGAAATGTACTGCTTCTGTTAATCTGATGAAAGATTACAAAGGAACAGACCTTTAGATTTCAGCTATTTAGTCTGAAATTAGTCAGTCAGTTTATCCTACCTTATCTCCGTTGCTATGATATTGGTACGTTTTAAGATACGTTCCCAGTGAAAGTATTTCGCACTGCGGGCAGCTCTTGTCTGCGATAGACCTTAGTAGACCGAGCATATGGATAAAGTCTTCTGCAACGTAGTGGTCTTCTTCTAGGAAAAGAACGAGACCTGGGAGAGTAAATGAAAGACTTGCTAAATAAAAGATTAAGTTATCAAGAATTACTCACATTATGGTCCCCCCCCCTTCATATTAGAACTTGCTAAATTAACCAAAAGCAGAGAAGAGTTTTATTGGATGATTGTATTCTTTTTTCTTTACGTCTAGAAAGTAAGGCGTTACGCCATTCCAAAGCGACGTTACGATGACTTTTATTTGCGTTACGCAGCTCAACCCGGGAGTTACGCCGGACCACCGAAGTGTTACGCCGACAATCAAGTATTATGCCATGCTATCCCACCACAGTGTTACACAATCTCTTCCCATTTTTACGTCGTCATCTCACGTTTACGCCATCTCACCACAGCATTACGCCATCACATCACAGCGCTACGCCAGGCTATTGGTAACGCCACTTGACTACAGCGTTACGCCAGACTACCATAGTGTCACATACACCACCGCAGCGTTACGCCGTCTCGCCCCAGCCCTACGTCCTTTCATCAAACGTTAGGCCAGGTCTCTACGCGTTACGCCATTCGATTACCGCGTTACGCCGTCACGTCGTAGCGTTACGCCATCCGGAACTAGAACTTACCCGAATGGTTACTAGTGCACTGCAACTGGTTGAATATCCTGTTGGCCTTCCACCACCAGTGGTGTTTTGTCTGGGCGTACTTCGCCTCCCTGTAATGACCGTGCAGGTCTGGGTGCAGCGCGTTGTTGCATTTCAGTTTTATAGCTCTGAAATATTATATAAGAAATCTTTAAATAGTAGATTGTTACACAAGAGCTGAAAGTGACCTATTTAGGTGTGAGTTGGTTTGGCGTAGCGTAGCGGGGGCACTAATAGTTCAAGTGCCTAAATAGGCATTTCATCCGAGGTTAACACTCTACTTTTCATTTCGAATATTACCAAGGCAAATAAAAATTGATTAGTTTAACTAACAACTACTTCTCTAATGAAATCAAGCGTTAAATCCATATCTAAATCTGATGAACTCATTTAATACGTCAAATGTGAAACGTCAAGTAAATTTCTTTATCTGTGGCATTCTACCAGCCAGTAATTTTTTTCTCACTGATGATACAAAACATTTAGCTCAAATGTAAATTAAACAATAATTTAGTGAAAAGCAATTTATAAGTGTAACGGGTAATCGAGGGGAGGCGAATACAAAAATCTCTTATGTGAGCTTATGTTTATATTTAGAAATTGCAATACAAAATAGAGTAAACTCTAAGGTACTGAAGTCCGGAAGGTTCCGAGGTCGTACTCGTACACGCCTCCGTATACTCACCTAAATAGTAACTATAGAGGACCAGATGTGCCGAACGAGGATTCGTCAACAATCAGTAACTGTTAACCGTAGAGCTCCCTAACCTAAAAGGAAGTAATACTGAAACGAAATATTTGGATCGACCTATCCAATCGATCGACAATCTAGTTAGCGCGATGCACTTTATGCCCCCAAAGAGACAGCGCCATCTAGTAACGACTTTGGAAAACTAACGCACTAATATAACATAAGTACAAAATGATGTTACAAAATTGTTGATATAGTTTTATTGTATGCTATGTCGCGATTTAACAGTGGCTGTAAAAAAAAGATGAGACACGAGTCGCGTGTATTATCTATGGTTCGTATGGTTTTCGACATTTTTTGGCAGCAACGACGAAAAGAGCTGTTTTAATCCCTGTGATTAGGCAACTTTAAGCGTACTTTCAGAATATGAGAAGTGAAAAATGTATATAACAACAAGCTCAGTCAAAACATGCTCGTCCAGAGAGAAGATAAAATTTAAAACAATTAATTCATCAGAGGAGTATGAAACGAAGGGAGAAATGACTGGGAGAAGATGAGAGGAAATAGAGTGCGATATGATACTCACTCTTCCTTCTTCGCATCCCGTGGACAGTCATTGGGGTCCATCCCCGGAAACTCGTGGGGGTGTGTTTGTATTGAAAACGGGTAGAATATCTGCATCACCTGTAAAACACGTACTCATATGTCGATATCCACACATTTTTAATATTATAAATTGAAATACTTTATCTGTCTGTTACACTTTCACTGAGAAATTATTGGACCATTTTGGTTGAAATTTGGTGTACGGTTCAACGTGCAGCGTTTTGCTGACACTGTGGCCTACTTTAATAATATGATATTACTATAAATGATATTATATTAAACATAGAATCACGTTCATGTATCATACGTGTATAGTTCTTAAATGTGCTAAATTAGAATATACCTTAGTGAAGTCAATGCTTTTGACAAGATTATTGATCTCCTCGTCGTAGTAATCGTGGGAGAATATGAGGAGGGTCCTGTCGATATCCCTGGCCTGGGCCAGAGACACAATCAGGTGGCGCAAGTAAGAGAGGCGGGTGTGGACCTGGAATGAGAGAAATGGTGATTAACAGCCACGCGAGAGGAAAGGTGGCGGTCCGAGTGGATCTCCCTTGCACAATCGAAAAGTAAAAAAATGTACAGAAACAAGCGCCATCAAGTGGTCTAGGAACATCAAAAATTATAATTAATATTTTCTTAAGTTTTCGCGACTTGTATACATAATAAAACTACGTTTTAACGGTTTTAAGCGCGGTAATTTATTTGATTTTTCTTATTCCGACGTTTCGGCCACTTTTCAGTGGCCGTGATCACGGAAGACGAAGATGTCAAGTGTCAACGAGTATTGTTAAAGTTTTATTTCGCCTACCGCCAACTTGTTCATTTTAATTTTGTTTATGGTTATTATTTACTCTATGGAAGCCTAATCTAATTTACCACCGCTTCGCAACATGTTATGGCTTGAAGAGAAGAAGCGGCGCAAGAAACTCTTCAGCAAACATGCCTAGCTCTAATAATTTTATATAATATTAAAATGGGTGGAAGGAAAATAAAAGAAATTATCAGTCAAGTTGGTTTGTGTTCCATTGCATGCAGAAAGAGCTCAGTGTCTTGAGGTCTGGCAGTTGGTTTTTGCTGGGTTTGGGTCTTAATAGTTTTAATGATCGGATCCCAAACAGGTGGCACTTGCCAACCACCTCGCTATTGAAATTTGGGTGTTTTTTGATTTCAATAGCCTCACGCATTTTATATATTGTTACGACTTAGCCAAAATTCCACGAAGCAAGCCGACAAATGTGAATGCGCACCTGCCGGCCATAAAACCCAAGTTTATTACCTGACCGCATTTGCACTTCTTTTGTTTTCTTTGTGTTTAATATTTGTAATTAGAAAAGCCGCCTATTGTGTATTGTAAACCTCTCAGGTAGGCAGTGGCCAGGGATGGTTCTAAGAATCCATTGTTTACACGGTGGTGAGATATTGTAAGCTGAGTATAAAGGGATGCCCAAACGGAGAGATCGGCAGTCAAGCGACGATTACGATCAAAGCAAGACGTGTACATTCGATAAGCAATATAGTGACGGACTTTACGTGTTATTTAATTGTGCATTACATAAGGACTTATTGCGTCCGGTTATATTTGTACCTATGTTATACGTGTTTGTATAGTTCTAATAAATTCTATAGTAATTCCAACGGCATTTTAATTCGAGTCCCGCACTCGAATAACAATATTATATATTAAAAAAAAATAAAAATAAAATATTTTATTGATCTAAAGACACATGTTTACATAATAACCGAACAGTTCGTTGCACTGCAAAAGTATAAAACTGTGCTGCAGTGACAACTCCCACCACAAGACAATGAAGTATATTATAGTATATATAGCACACGATACATTGCAGATATAGTGAACTTTAAACTAAACAGAAAATAACAAAAAGTAACGAACTCAAGTGTCATTCGCGGCTATGAGCGCACGACGTGTGTTTGTTGAGTGTAAGTGAATGCAAGTGTGTGTAAGTATGTGGTGTGTGTGTGTAGCGTATACCTTTAATGTGACTGAGTATTAGTGTGTGTATGTAAAGTAAGGAACATAAATATATATATATATATATATATATATATATATATTTTTTTTTTTTTTTTTTAATTATAGGTTAACAGTTAAAATGTTTTCCGTTTGTATATAATCGAGTGTACACAGCCAGGTCATAGTTTTGGTTTTACAACAATGAAAGGTAAGGGGATAGATATTTAATATTTGGTTGCATTTGTTGTAGATCTTGGCACTGAGGTGGTGGTAATGTCTTGAAGCAATAGATGTGCGTCTAGGTTCAAACTTGCAAACACGATCCGATCTGCGACTACCGAGATAAGAGGGATCATAGGGCAGTTCAGCGTGTTTCCTCATAACTATAGCTAAGATAAATAACTGTCTGACAGTCAACACTTCGAGATCTTTGTATAACTTAGAAGTTGAATAACGACGTGTTTTACCGCCTATGACCTTTAGAACCGCCCTCTGTGCTCTTTCGAGCCTAAACATATGGCTACGAAGTGATCCACCCCAAATTGTTATACAATAAGCTATTACGGACTGCGCAAGTGCAAAATATATATATATATATATATATATATATATATATATATATATATATATATATATATATATATGTACCGTACACGGCAGGATCGGTAACCCGACGGCACAAACCCACAAGGTAATTTTTGGTACTTAGCTACTATGTACTTACCTGGTACTCAAGCCGGCGGTGGTGACAACAGGAACAAGGGGAACACTAACCTGTCAGTATTTTAAGGGAGGGCGCCCCTTGAGAGGAAATATATAAAATATCCTACTAATCTACTACAACAAGGGAAATACTACGGGGGATGGATAAATGTCTGTCCAAATACACCCGCGCCTCGTCCTATTTCGTCATAACCACTTACTCACTGAATATATTAACTGATTATTACTATTATAATGTTCCACACACTTGCAAGTATCTATATTTTCAATAAATAATTAAATATCAAATTATTTCACGCGAGAGCAATCACACCGTGCGTCTTCCAGCCAATCCGCCCCTACCCGCTTTTCGACGCGATAAAAAAGTGCCATCGAATGTATCGCGTAACAATCGAAAAGCGGCGTTCGATATCTGTATTCCGAACAGTCCCCCGCCCCAGCCAGGAAAAACCTGGCTGAGTCCAAAGCCAGAGAATCAGACAAAACAAACTATTCAATTGGGAGCCTTGACAACCCAGATACAGCTCTCTTTAATACAGTGTCTCCCACCAAGACTTCAGCCACTCGTGGAGTACCATCGGAACCGAAGAATAGCTGTACAATACGACCTCGTCTCCAAGATAAGGGTGGCATATTCACTTCTTTTACAAGAACAAGGTCCCCTATTTTAGGCGGATCTGTTTTATCAGACCATCGAACACGCTGCTGTAGCAGATGAAGGTACTCCAAGTTAAACCTCTTCCAAAAATTCTGTGAGAGTTGTTGTAACAATTCAAAACGGGATAGCCGGTTAATTGGAACATCAACTAATGGATACTCAGGAAGAGCTGTCAGTGGACCACCCACCAAAAAATGACCAGGAGTCAAAACTTCCAGATCATTTGGGTCAGATGACACAGGACAAAGTGGCCGAGAATTTAGAACTGCTTCAATTTTACAGAAAACAGTAGCCAACTCTTCAAATGTAAGAACTGTTTCACCAATTACTCTATAAAGGTGAGTCTTGGCTACCTTGACAACAGCCTCAAAAATACCACCCCAAGAAGGACAAGCGGGGGACTGAAATGCCAAGTGATTCCACGACGAGACAAATTTGTGCCAATATAAGTTTGGTTATCTTCCAAAAATCTGTAAACTTCTGATAAGTATCTATCGCTACCCTTATAATTTGTCCCGCAGTCGGACCGAATCAAGCTCGGTAACCCACGACGACTGACAAAACGAGACAAACAAGCAATGAAAGCTTCAGTGCTAAGAGCAGAGACAACTTCTAAATGCACGGCCTTAGTGGCAAGGCAAACGAAAACGCACAAATAGGCCTTAACTACTCTAGCATTACGCACTGTAGAAACCTTTACCGAGAATGGACCTCCAAAATCCGTAGCTACTCCAGAAAAGGGTCTAGAAACTAAAACCCGATCTGGAGGAAGGTTCCCCATTTGAGGTTGAGTTATAGTCGCCTTTAACCTATAACAAGCAATACAACGAAATATCACATTTCTAATTGCACGTCTAGCCGACAAAATCCAAAATTCCCTATGAAGGATGGCTAGAAGTGAGTTCAATCCAGCGTGAGCATTCTTCAAATGACGGTCAAATATGATAAGTCTTGCAAGAGGACTTTCCTTTGGGAGTAAGAGAGGATGTCGTGTCTCGTAGGGCATCTTGGCATTACGTAGCCTGCCTCCTACACGCAAAAGACCCTTATCGTCGACAAATGGGTTGAGGCGAGCAACAGCACCTTTCAACTTAGTGCGGCCTCCTTTCAAAGTCGAAAAGACTGGTTCAAAGTGCTCAGCCTGAACAAAGCGGATCCAAAACATAAGAGCTTCCTGTCTTTCTAAAGGCGACAAGACGGAAGACAAATCTCTATTAAGAGAGTGTCGCGTATTGTGAATAAATCTCTTCATCCATCCCGTTACACCTAACAATTTATCAAGGGAACTAAATCTATTGAGCAGAGACTCGAGATCATGCGGCACATCCTTTGTAACGACGAGAGCTCTTAGTCCTGGTAGAGGCTCAACAGACTCAACTACAGAGTGAGGCCAGCTATCTGCAGGCTGTGATAGCCAGGCTGGTCCCCACCACAAAGGATGATCTATCAAATTTGGAGCCGCACAACCGCGTGAAGCACAGTCTGCGGGGTTCATTTCACCCGGAACATGTCTCCAAATCAAGGTAGTTGCCGAATTCTGTATCTGAGACACCCTATTAGCAACAAAACCTCTAATGCATGAACAGAAGCTCGCAACCAAGAAAGAACTACCTGACTGTCAGTCCACGCAAATACATTTTTAATATCCAAAGTCAGACCCAATGTTGACATTAAATGATTTAGAAGTCGAGTGAGGAGAGCAGCTCCTGACAATTCTAATTTGGGTATAGTAAGCCGTGATCGAACAGGAGCAACCTTACTCTTAGCAAGAACAAGTTTACATCGCACAACCCCTGTATTATCTACAGTACGTAGATACACGGCAGCTGCATATCCATTTTCAGAAGCATCACAAAAGCCATGCAGCGTAGCTTTATATTTACCACGAGGTAGAAAAGCTCTATCAAATTTAATCATTTGGATGTCAGGGAGAGACGAAACGTAATTAGTCCAAATTGACAGTAAATTTCCAATAAGAGGGGCATCCCAAGTTAGTCCTTCTAACCAAAGCTTCTGAACGAAGCATTTTGCCCAAAATACGACAGGACTCAACCAACCATTTGGATCAAATATCCGTGCTACAGTGGACAACACCAGTCGCTTTGTCCATGTTTTGAAAATATCTAAATTTTGTACACGAAATGTAAATACATCCGGTATTGGTTGATACTGCACACCTAATACAGCAACAGCATCAGGATTGTTAACATTCTGAAATATATGTGGATCCTGTTGATGCTCTTCCGGCAAGCCATCAAGTAAAGCTTGAGAGTTGGATATCCACTTCCTGAGCTCATAACCACCAGCCTTCAAAAGGCCTATGAGCTCATCACGCAGTACTAAAGCTTCTTCTTCACTAGCAGCACCTGTACAAATGTCATCTACATATGTATCGGTAGATACAACAGCCGAAGCTCTAGGAAAACTTAGTCTCTCACGTTCAGCCAACTCTAATAATGCTCGAATAGCAATAAAGGGGCTCGACTTCAGCCCGTATGTATTAGTATTAAGCTCGAAAACCGTTATGGGCTGAGATTCATCTTCGCGCCACAGGATGAGCTGATATCTACGATCGTCGGGATGAATTAATGTCTGACGAAACATCATTTTAATATCCGCTACAAAAACAACTCCATGTCGGCGAAAGTTTGTCAGAATATCGGAAATATCTCGTTGCAACTTGGGACCGGAATGCAAACACTGGTTTAAAGATACTCCATTAGAAGTAGGAGCTGAGCCATCAAAAACGACTCTAATTTTGTCGCCCTTAAATACCGCATGATGAGGAATGAAGTAGTGCTCATGAACACGCCAATCTAATTTTGAAATAGACATGTGTCCCAAGTCCAAATATTCACGCATAAAATCAATATACTTCTGTCGAAACACTGAGTCTCGCTTCATACGTCTCTGCGTCGAAGCTAACCGCTTTTCGGCCAGCATCCGTGAGCAACCAAGTAGAGGCCGAGACGGCAAGAAAGGCAACCTCGTCATAAAACGACCTGAACGAAGACGACCTGTATTATTTTGAAAAAATAATTCGCATTCCAGATTTTCCGGGTTGTCACGAGTAGCAGTTGGGGGCTCTTCTACTTCCCAGAATCGCTGAACCACTTCAGCGAGAGAGAGACCAACATACGAGTCACGTGGTTCGGTAGATTGAGAAACAGGAGAGAACACCGGTCCCATAATGACGTCACCAAGATCACTCGAGACCGTGACAAGACCACCGTGTTGCAATAACCTCGTGTTACCAAACTGGAACAATCCTAGCACATCTGCACCTAACAATAAGTCCACAGGGTTTGGAATGTGAAAATCCGGATCTGACAATGATAAACCAGATGTCAAATTTCTCACTTCCGCGGGTAAGGCTACTAGTGGATGTCGACCCATAATATTATTTAGGACAACAGCTGAGGTAACAATAGACGGACGAGAAGATTGTAAAGGAGAAAAGGATAGTGAAACCTGTCCTACCAAACCAGAAACCTTTACTCCACCTACACCTCGAATAAAGTCTGCGCCACGATCCAGGCGCAGTTGCAAACACTCCACCAAGCGTGACGATGCAATACATCCCTGAGATCCCGTATCTAAAATTGCTCGTGCCGTTACGTATTCACCCCGAGGAGAACAGACGCGAACTTGGGCGGTAGGTAATAAAACCGTCAATAGAGAGGGAGCTGACACAGGTGGAGATTGCAATTCTAGTCAAAATGACGAACGAGAATACTGATTGTGGTACGAGGTTGACGGACAAGGATAACCTCGCATGAGCATAGGGTTCCACTGCGAATAAGTTTGCTGCGGTAGAAACGCAGTCATATAACGCCTATTCAAACGAGGCCACTCGGCATACTGATGTGACATATCCGTATCAACTCGACGCGCCTGATCTACAGCAGCGTTAGCCATACGAGGTGCTTGTCGGGAACCCCGCCCGTAGCGGGATTGAAGCGATACGTGTTATTAGAATGACCAAAATTATTGAATGAATTACTTCTTGGTGGGACTGCCTGTACACCACCAGCCCATTGGTCTTCCAAAATCACCTGATTCTCTTCGACAACGTCCATAGATACCGGAGCAGCCGGCTTTGGAGACCCACCGTCACGGTTGCCACAAAGAAGATGGTGATGATTACCCTGACACTGGTGACAGGGTTGAGTAGCTTGACATTGAGACACAAAATGATTACCGAGGCAACCAAAGCACCAGTTGCGCTGCTTAACTATGTTACGTTTAGCCTGCCAACGTAATTTTCTAAATGCAGGACAAGAATCAACAACATGTTTATTATTCTTGCAATATGCACACCGAGAACCCTGCAGAGGTGTAGAAACCGTATTGAAAGCACGAACATCACGCCTCTCAGGCATGCGGCGATCCATGCGCACTTGTTGCAACTTAGGTCTACTATTAGTAATCTCGCCAAATCCAGGAGGGAGAATATTCTCTAAACGTCGACACTCATCTTCCATGAAGGTAACAAGATCATCAAACTGTGGTAGATGAGTGGTAGAGTCCCCACCATACTCCTGTTCAAATCTGTTCCGTAACTCAAGTGGAAGTTTGGTTAAGACAATGTGTACCAACATAAAAGACCAACTAGGAACAGGTAAATCTAAACCCTTTAATCCGTTAACGGCAACTAACAAAGGGTTAAGAAGTCGGGTACGTAACGTCTGAGCTGCACGTAAAGTAGGCAAATTTAAAATGGCCGACATGTGGGTATCCGCTAAACGTCGAACATTTTGATAACGCCTCATAAGCAAAACCCGGGCAATATCATAGTTTGTATCAATAAGTTCCAAATGTTGAACGAGTCCTTTAGCCTCTCCTCTAAGGGATGCCAACAAATAGGCCAATTTCTGAACGGGAGTTAAGTCGTTGCGAGAATGTACAAGGCTCTCAAATAAATTGTTAAAAGCAACCCACTGACCTAAGTCCCCGTCAAAATGGGGTAAATCCAACTTAGGCAGTCTACCTACCAGTGCAGGGGAACATTCACTGTCATTCTTATAAATATTTTCACTATTCGATTTTTTCAATATAGTACCCACCGCTTGGCGGATTTGATCCGCTAAGTCATCGGCTTGATTTACATCCGCATTTATTTTGTTTAAAAACTCCGACTCTGGACTCAGTTCCAAGAGCGCGCGGTACGCGTCGTATAAATCGGACATCTGGTCGTCTAAGGCCTCATGACGTGATATTAACGCCTGCTCTCGATCCCTACGCGATACATTCAAAACGGCGGATCCGAGCCACCGTAACACACCGGCTATCCGGGCGGAATATTTACCGGCCATAATAACCGCTAATTAAAGAATTTACTCAAATAAAATCGATCGATAAAAAAAAACAATAAAAAAAACACCACGAAATTAAAGTTACCAAAAATTACCGTAAGTTACAAAAAATACCGAATTTAGAAACTAGAACCACGCTCTGCTACCAAATTTTGTACCGTACACGGCGGGATCGGTAACCCGACGGCACAAACCCACAAGGTAATTTTTGGTACTTAGCTACTATGTACTTACCTGGTACTCAAGCCGGCGGTGGTGACAACAGGAACAAGGGGGAACACTAACCTGTCAGTATTTTAAGGGAGGGGCGCCCCTTGAGAGGAAATATATAAAATATCCTACTAATCTACTACAACAAGGGAAATACTACGGGGGATGGATAAATGTCTGTCCAAATACACCCGCGCCTCGTCCTATTTCGTCATAACCACTTACTCACTGAATATATTAACTGATTATTACTATTATAATGTTCCACACACTTGCAAGTATCTATATTTTCAATAAATAATTAAATATCAAATTATTTCACGCGAGAGCAATCACACCGTGCGTCTTCCAGCCAATCCGCCCCTACCCGCTTTTCGACGCGATAAAAAAGTGCCATCGAATGTATCGCGTAACAATCGAAAAGCGGCGTTCGATATCTGTATTCCGAACAATATATATATATATTTGTAATTTGATATATATATATATATATCAAATTATAATTAATTTCCATTTAGTCCACTTAAGATGGCGCTGTGCAATATCGTTGAATAAATACATCGCGCTGACGAGATCTTACGAACATAAATGAAACCACAAGTTATGGTCATATTCGTCGTGAATCTCGCAAAGTCGAACTAATTTATTTTGTCGCACACTTACATTAATTTTAATATGAACCATTTTTTTTATATATTTTTAGCATCAATTATAATGTTATATATAAGTTTTTTAGACTAATTTGATTCTACCTTGCCCTTTATTCCAATTTAGAACAAGTTATAACTTATTAGTAACATCTAGTGGAATTTACAGAATTATCGATTGTAGCGCCATCTATCGGTCCGGGTAAATTAGATTTTATGCCAGAGAGGCTCATCTATTTTATATATAGTGTATTATCTATGAGACTGAGACAAACTAAAATCGAATCGTCGATTGCGAAGAGCCATAGACCCTCGATCTACGTCACGATTATCGTCTTCGATCAAGTAAATCGTTAACGATTTGGACATACACCATCGAATCGTCGTTGCTATCGGTCAGAGACGACGGATCGTAACGACGAATCGTTCCGTATATCTCAACATGTTTGTGTGCGACTGAATACTTGCTGCACCACATGGCTGCGCTTTGGCAATAGAACATTATGTTCAAAAACAACCCTTTCCCTTGGTTTGCCATTCCGTCACAGAAATAGGTCCTTATAAGCTACACTATAATTTCAATTCAAAATTTATTTAATGCGGACATGGGTACACAAAAAGGTGTTAAATTTAACGTAGTACAGTTTTCCAAATTCCGCCTTTCGGCATGCATATGTACAAGTACCCTGCTTACAAATTATGGTATAATATATTTATCTCATTATTTAATTAATTAATGGCAGCGGAATGCGACCAGCATTTTGGGGACGCTCCCCACCGACAGCTATCTGCACTACATCTTTTACTTGTAAATATGTTTATTATAGTATTTAATTTCTAAATTTTTTATTTGTTAATACCGAAATTTAATTTAATTATTTACCTAATAAAATGTCAACCAATATTTAATTATAAAATTGTGTATTAAACTACAACGTATTGGAATAATTAAAAATTATTTATTTTTTCAAAATCAGCGGATTCGATTTCTTGCCAGGGTGATTGATTTTTCAAATATTCCATTATATATAATAAAATCCCATCAAAGAGAAACTTAAGTTTTGTCAAAATGGGCCTCGTGACTCCTTTGAAAGCTTTTCGCTATTAAGCATAGTTTAAAATTTGGCCCTGAAGGCCCACTTGAAAAATTCTCCTGTGTATTTAATATATGTATGTATCGTGACAACACCATGGATTTATATTCGTCGTAAAAGTAGGCAGTAATAATATAAAATTATTTTAAAACAGTAAAACATTAAAATTTTTGTCATTTAAGAAATCTTGAATACTGTAATAATGTTGAACTGAAACGCAAAAAATAAATATTGTTACGAGCTACGGGATTCGAATTAAAATGCCGTTGGAATTACTACAGAATTTATTAGAACTGTAAAAACACGTATAAAACAGGTACAAATATAACTGGATACAACCAGTACAAACTTCACGATTCAATAACACGCGCAAAGTCCGTCACTATATCGCCTATCGCATGTACACGTCTTGACTTGATCGTGGATCTCGCTAGACTGCCTCACCCCTCCCTTCGGGCATCCCTTTTATTTTGTACAAATACGATATGCCCCGACGCAAAGCAATAACAACAAGAATTAGTTCGACACACCTGCCTAATGGCGGCCACAAAAACAAGTACAATAACAATAGTGTTTTTCTTAATTACTAATTATAAACACAAAGTAAACAAAAGAAGTCCAAATGCGGGAAAGGTAATAAACCGGGTTTATGGCAGGTAGACGTGCATTTACTTTTTGTCGGCATGTAACAATATTTCCTATACAACATCTTGTTCTGGTAGCGTAATGGCGCAAGCGTCCCAAACTCAAAGGGCCAAGCCGGAACGCATGCACCACTTAGTCAGTTTTCTGATATAATGTGCATATTGTTACAACTAGCACGTGCTAAGAACGCTGAAGGAAAACATCGCGATGCAACCTGCACATCGAGATAACCGATGTGTCAAACCTGCCAACCCGCCTTGGACAAGAGTGGCGGGTATACTGTCCGTTCCCCCTATAATGGGAGGCCCGAGCCCAGCAGTGGGATATTTAGGGGCTGATATTATATTTTGCAAGTTTCTTGTTGTTTTTTGTATGTTGTTTTACTTTGGATCGACTTCAAGGTGTTGTAGGGAACACTTATTTTTTGCATTTCATTTTGAAGTCGGTATTGATTTTTTATTTTCTACTTTTTAGATACGCAAATACTTGAATAGCTTTAGAAAAAATATATGAAACACGTACGTGCTTATAATATTCGAGAGTTGCTCTCGATTTCCCTCGGATCCACTCATCAGACCCTGACTTGGTGACAATGGGACCACCCTATAATTTTTTTTTTGAAAATCGACCCATTCACGGAACAATCGCATAGCAAACATACAGACGAAATTAGAACCTCTTTTTGAAGTCGGCTAAAAAGTTTTCATGTACTTATAAAAATAGAATTGTCAAATAAATGATACATCAATAGTCAAAAAGGAAATAACAATGATTTATTATAATTTTTACAAGATAATTTCCTAATAATTTATATATTTTTAAATTAGTTAAAAAATGAGCGACGAGGAAATTGAAGTCGTAAGTAATTTTATTAGGAAGCTGGCAAACATGCAGACGGCGCACTTGGTGGAAAGTGGCTACCGTCGCCTATAAACGTTTGCAACATCAGGGACGAAGTCAACACGTTAGCAGCCTTTAGAACTATAATAATACTATCAGCCCATAAATGTCCCACTGCTGGGCTCGAGTCTCCCATTATAGGGGGAACGGACAGTATACCCGCCACGCTTGTCCAAGGCGGCTTGGCAGGTTTGACACATCGGTTATCTCGATGTGCAGGTTGCATCATGATGTTTTCCTTCAGTGTTGTTAGCACGTGGTAATTGTAACAATATGCACATTAGGTCAGAAATCTGA
Organism: Dendrolimus houi; assembly: GCA_039645545.1. Lineage (NCBI taxonomy): Eukaryota > Metazoa > Arthropoda > Insecta > Lepidoptera > Lasiocampidae > Dendrolimus > Dendrolimus houi. The sequence continues at coordinate 1,710,502 of CM077146.1, forward strand.
CTAAGTGGTGCATGTGTTCCGGCCAGGATTGAACCCGCGCCCTTTGAGTTTGGGACGCATTCGCTAGCCATTACGCTACCACGACTTTTCTTAGCTTGTAGCTATTAGCAGCCTTTAGGATGGAATAATGACAAGAGGATATATACATCTATCTATAATATTGTTACAAATTAGGCTTTGAATAAGACAAATTCCACGTACAGCCTGTAAAAGCACATTTTATTACCTTTCGGCATTTGAACTAATTGTAATCCTTTTATGATCGTCTTCTTCTGTTTATATTTATTGGCATACCTACGTTTCTAGTATTGTGGAGAACAGCCTGTTGTTCTATTGTACTCGTTTACGGCCGCTTGCAGGCTGCATCATTAGCCAGGTGTTACGGATTAAGTACAAGCCGATTCTAGGAAATTACGTCGACTTTGCCGAGCGGATACATTTGCATTTGTGCATTATAAAAACGATGGCCTGATCGAGAGAAGAAGCCAGTTGAGCGACAACTACGATCAAGGCGTGACGTGTGTACATTCGAGAATCTAATATGGACGGACTTTGCGCGTTTGATTGAATTACGACCTTCTGCATTACGTTTGGATTTGTTGTGTTCGGTTATATTTGTACCTGTGTTATACTTGTTTGTATAGTTTTAATAAACTCTATAATACTTCTAACGGCATTTTAATTCGAGTCCTGAAAACTCGTAACAATATTATAAAATTCTAAACATGCCGTGTCTGTACATTAAAGCTATTTCAAAAAACAACAACTGGAATCTATACTATAGCAAATCTCTAAACGGTTCGAGTTTGTACAATGTGTTTAAGAATGTGAAAAAATGTTGTCTGTCTGTCTTTCTGTTAGGGCATCATGTAAAAACTACTAAACGGATTTAAATCAAATTCGAAACGGGACTAACCTATATCCCGGGGCACAACTTAAGATACTTTTTAATCCAGATAAATGACGTAGTTTCCGTGAGATAGACGAAAGTAGCCAAAAAGATGGCGCTGCGATCGTATCTTTTTTGGAAACCACTGAACGTATATGAATGAAACTCGACATAATGCTGGCTTATAACCCGAATCAACCTATAGGATACTGTTATCGTTGTGTGTGGCGGCGCAGGGGTCACCTTCAATAAAACACCCTTTAGCAAATGGACTGTATTTATTTATAGGTGCTACAACAGCAACAGGTATGATCAACACTACTGTACTAAACGGCACGTTCAAGGTCAACACAACTTAGCACTAGAACCCGGATGTTCCACTGAACACAGATAGCACTAATTGTATCGATTAGACCGGTCAATACGAGTGGCACAAATCACATACACTGGTATCCACAAGATCCACGAAAGTCACTCTGAGAGTCCAATGGCTGTAGAGACTTCCGAATGCTTCCTGTTCTTTTTAGTCTTCCTTGTGTGTATTACTTGTTCGGAAACTTTATTTGACCGACTATGATTTGCCGGCGGCTCGCACCGTGATTACTAAGGTACTAAAAAAATGCAGACACTTAGCAGCTAACGGAGTGAGCTACATATTCGCGGTAAGCGGGGCGTGGGGGTATGGGATTTCCGGGGGAGAGGTCAGGGCGATGATTCTGTCCGCAACAGATACGTTTTATCCCGATAAATGATGTCGCTTCCTTGGAAATGGACGGTGCTGCAATCACGTTTTTTCAATTTCCTAACAAACACCTACGTTGTTATAAACTACGTGTCATTCATTGTATTACTTTAAATCAGTTTGGCTTCGACTCACCTCTATATTTTGCCATGCAGTTGTCTAGTAGACTATATAGACTTAGATTCTTTGTTATTATTATATGTAAAAAATCGAATTAAGTTTTTTTTAATACGTTGACACAAACTGTAGTACTATATAATACGTGACTAGCTGAGCGCCAAACGTTGTTTTGCCATATACGTCTATTTTTCAATGCTAAATCATAATAAAATATAAATAAGAAATTTTGTCAAAATAATTTATAAAAATATTTAGGGGTGGTTCACATTTATCATTTAGGGTATGAAAAATAGATGTTAACCGATTCTCAGACCTACCCGATATGCACACAAAATTTCATACATTTCTATTAGGAGGCCTTATTGTTGCAGAAGAAGAAATCAGAAGCCCCCCCACCAAGGAAGAGGCCCGATAAATTGGTGATACCACGTCGAGAACTGTCTATAGTGGTACCACAAAGAAGAGTTGTGTTTATAACAGCCGATAAGACCACTTGCGAATATTGCACGTGTTTTCCCAAAGAAGATCCTTATAGCAAACCAAAGTATTAATATCTTCTGTACTGTTTCAATCAATCAAATCATCATTTATTGCATAAAACATGGTATATAAAAAAGATGGTAGAAATATTCCATAAGTTCACACGTTTTTGCTTCTAGGGCATGTAAAATGCTGTGCCTATTATAATGTTACAACTTAGGTTCCGACAAAAACAAAAGCCACGTGCATATCTGTAAAAGCACATTTTACTACCTGTCGGCATTTGAACTAATTGTAATTCTTTTATGATCGTCTTCGTTTGTTACTTATTTATATACGTACGTTTCTAGAGAACAGCCCATTGTTTCATTGTACTCGTTTATGGCCACTTGCGGCTGAATAATTAGCCAGGTGTTGCGGATTACGTCGACTACAATATGGGCGCATTTGTGTTCGTGAGGTATAAAACGACGGCCTGATGGAGAGAGGGGGCAATCGAGCGATAACCACGATCTAAGCGTGACGCGTATACATTCGGGAAACTAATATTAACGGACTTTGCGCGTTTTATTGAATTGCGACCCTCTGCATTATTTTTGTATTTGTTGTGTTCGGTTATATTTGTACCTGTGTCATACGTGTTTGTATAGTTCTAATAAACTCTATAATCATTCCAATGGCATTTTAATTAGAGTCCCGTAAACTCGTAACAATAATAATAGGCGAATTAATAATAATAATAAATTATTAATATTAATAATGTATTACGGTTAAAGGTGGAATGGTTGCTAATTCGATTAATTAAAATTCAATTTAATACTGAGTTCTCGTAACGCATTATGGCATAATCGGCATCCTCCTACTCTAAGATCGGCATCCTTTAGCCGGCTTCAGTTTGAGAGTCCTAGACTCCGTCTTTCTATCAATGGTCCAAGATTATAGATTAATAAGATTGCAAGCGCGAATCCGGCTCGCACAAGGCCACTCGTTGTTAAAGAAGTGACCAAACATTTCCTACCCTTACAGAAAACTCAACCCCTGTCAACATACACCCCTGACACTTTACGAACTAGCAGCAAAAGGAGTGGACAATCTAACATTCCCTGAATCTTTTAAGTGGTCTGCGGAGCAGGTGGCGGATTGGATGGCTATCGATGTAGGACTGCCTGAGTACAAGGTTTGTGACTTGACAGTTTTGTAGTAACAGGTAAATAGATAACAGATGGCGCTATACGAAACCAAAGATTAACAGAAATAAAAAACATTTATTTGGTTTTTACATTTCTTACACATTGAAGAATAATAATAAAATGGCTATTAAACCAACGGTCTCATTCACAGAGATTTAAAGTAAGATTGAACGTTTCTTTATAGTTCTTAAAGAAGCGTTCAAACTTCTCAAGACCGTAAGTATATAGCAAAATAATATGTCTCGCGATGGTACGAAATAGGTGTAGTTCAGCAAATGCCAGGCTGCTTTTCAACTGTACCCTGGGACGGACGTATTGCCCACTGTTATTTGTTTAAATATACGGGTGATTTATTAAAGTTGGCCTTCAGGGCGAAATCCTGAACTATACGGAATAGCGGAAAAACACAAAAGGTCTCGAGGCCGATTTTGAAGACGCTTAAGTTTTTTTTTAAATGAGATAAAGTGATGAGATCGACGGGATGGGATATGGGATTGAAACGGGAATGAGGTAAAGAAATTTGGATGATGTGACTTGGATAAAGTGTGATTTAAACGTTCATGGAGCTACACATCAAGCTTAGTTTTGTGTGTATTAATTTCGTGTAAAGAACTGAGGGTAGTTATGGCACTTGTTAGTTTTGTATTACTGGCTGCGCCAGTCCAATTTACGAGTTATATCATACCGGGTGTTCCATTCTCTTTACAAGTCACTTAGTAAAAAATAAATTTTTGATCGTTTTAGGACTCTATTCTGGATAACCACATAAACGGAATGAGGCTCATTATGCTCGAAGACCCTTCTAAGCTGCCTGAGATCAATATTCATTCCTTTGAGCACATACAAGTAAGTGTAATTTTTATCCCTATAATTGCGGTACATAAAACCATGGAAGAAAAACACTAATGAATGATGTTCGGGACATAGGCCGATCAAAACTTGTAGGGAAAGAGTAGAAATTGCACCAAGAGAGATATTTAATAATGGATTTAATTTTACACCATTTTAGTACAAGTAAAAATGATGTGTGAGATAATCAATCAATTGTTGGTATTACCAACAATGTCAAGCGCCTACTAAACATACTACTACGTAACTCGTATTACGCTCAGCAAGCACAGACTATACCTGCCCATTATTGTTTTTACTGAAAATCCCTTTATATCAATCGTTTTTAAAAAAAAAAAATTTAACTTAAATCAATAATGAAGATCTGTATAGCTCATTTTCAAACCAATTCATCGAGTGAGGTATCAAGCTTAAGGGCCTATTTTGCATATTTCGTAAATAATTAACTTTCTAATAGCCATAGTGTTTACATGTGATTCCGACTCGTACGCGGCCAATTGTTTCAGATAATATGTTCTAGAATTCGCCGACTGTATAAGACAGATTTCATCAAATTCATGAGAAGCATCGGTTTGCCTCCAAGGAAGCCCATGACTCACTGCACGTGGTTCAAGTCGAGGACCGGTCCTAACTGGGGCATTCGGCAGAACTGGACTAGGTAAATATATAGGTAGATTTCACGCGTGGCAGAAACTCGGACTCAGCCACTATTGTTTTTTTTTCTTACAAATGGCGCATTTAAAAATACATCACAAATATTCCCATCTAATCTAAAGATATTAATAAACAATTTAAATATAATCTCAATTAACCAAAAGTATTCATATTAAGAATATTTCCATTAGCACTTCTCTTATTGTCTCTATTAAGGCGAAGGTACTTTATTCATGTGTTCTTTATTATAGTTAGCACATTACACTACACTTTAGTTTTGTTCATACCACTAGTTCAAACGGCTTTGTCCTTTTGAGCCTTCTGATTATGTCCGTGTTATCGAGAAGCTGAATATGGAGTAAGTGTGAGTGAAGACTTCATCAAGTTCATAAGTAGGATAGCTTTGCTTTCAAGGAAGCTTCTGACTCAATATACCTGTTCAAGTCGCGGACCTGTTCTAACTTTGGCATTCAGCTGAACTACACTAGGTAATTATACAGACTTCAACATGGTAGACACGAGAATTCAGCCACTGGTTTGCATGTAATGTGTATGGGTTCAATGAGTGGGAGTGAGAGTGAGTCGGTGAATATCAATGAGAAAAGACTTTATCAAGTTGATAAGTAGGATAGGTTTGCTTTCAAGGAAGCCTCTGACTCACTGCACATGGTTCAAATCAAGGATCATTGTTAGCTGTGGCATTCAGCAGAACAGAAGTAGGTATATGTATAGATTTCAACGTGGTAGAGGCGCGAATTTAACCACTATTTAAATGTAATATGTGTATAAGTTTGAGTGAGTGGGTTAGAGTGAATGAATGAATGAGTGAGTGAGTGAGTGAAGATTCCATCGAGTTCATGAAAAGGTTTGATAGGATATAAAGGGTACTTTTATTTTTGATGGATTTCTGTAATTTATCGTTGCAGATGTGACGTACTACGTTGGATGAAGATAATATTTCCAGAGCCGATCTACATGGATCATTGGGACTTAGTATGGTTAGTCAAAAATAAGAATAATTTAGAAATATTTATTTAATCTTAACAATAATAAATCTGTAGAGAGATTGAGTTTGTAAAATGAATTTAAATAAGTGAAAAAAAAAACAGATGGGCAATTTCGGATCAGCTTTTTCGGAAAAATGCAAGTTTAAGAATTTTTCTCTATCTTTCACAGCATAACGCGAAAACTACTGAACGGATTTAAATGAAACTGGACACGCAGCTAGCTTACATCTCGGCTTAATACTTAGGATACTTTTTTATCTAGACAAATGGAGTCGTTTCCGTTGTATATACTATAATATGGTATAAATAACGCCTGTTTTTTAACTAATTTTATCTTTAACTTTTAAGCTTAAAAATTCTTCTCACATTTAGGTACCAGAAACCAGATTTCCCAAAAGTTCTTTTCGGTAAAATACCACAGAAGAAGACTGAAGAGAAAATTCCTCCCTACGTGCCATCGTGTCGAGAAGTTTGCAAGGAATACATGGCAAGTATGACTTCAAGGAACAAGAGCTGAGTGTCGCGGAGATGAATATGCTGCGGTGGATGTGTGGAGTCACGCGGAAGGATCGCGTCAGGAACTCCCTCATTCGCGACAGCCTTCATGTCCGTAACATAGCGGAGAAACTGCAAGGGAGTCACCGAAGCTGGTATAGTTGCCATTTACGGAAACCGACTAGTTATGTGGGGGACCAATCTGTAACTATGCCGCCTCCGTCGGCTTTCGGTCGAAGGGTAGGCCGGGGAAATGCTGACTGGATGTCCTAAAGGATGACATGCGTACCAATGGTCTCAAAACAAGGGATGCCGAAGACCGCGCGAAGTAGAAGAAAAAAAGTACGAAAAAGGTCCCCCCCCCGGGCTCCATACGTAACCGGGATTTGCCATTCTGATGATATGATACTGCTCTCATGCTCACATGTCGCAGAGAGCTAGGAGAGCGCGTCGTGCGAGAGTTTATTTTTGTATAATTTATTAAGTAGAATATATCTTAAAGCTCAAAATGACGCGCGTAAACTGTAATTTTGACGTTTGTCATTGCACAGAGTAGAGCGCAAAGTGAGTACAGAAATAGCATATAAACACCCAATGCCTACGACGCTGCCACAGTATTTTTTTTAAGAACTACTTTCGTCAGCGCAAACAGCATCCGGTTTGGCTGAATAAAACTTAAATTTACATCACATGTATCTAGCAACATTTTATGGAACTTTCTCAAAAATATAGGTGCCGAGAAAATTCCGTTTCCAAACTGGAATTCCAGAAGAAGTTCAAATGATATGGATGGAGGAAAGACCGATTCAGAAGCAAGAGAAGAAAGAGCGAAAGGAGAAAAAAGTTTCGCTGAATGTGCCGACAAAGTCAAGGCTAACGCAGAAGAAGATAAGTCTTGAAGGACTTAAGGGAAGAGAGTTCTTGTTGGCTAAAAGGAAGATGCCTAAACCAAAATTCCTTGGATAATAACACAGCATTTTAACTAATCTCCGAATTGACTGTTATTTCTCAGTGTACATCGGTACATGTGTCCGCGAAATAATTTAAGGGCAGCGAGTTTATTATCTAACTATACACAAATTTTTAATTACCTGGACTAAAATGACAGCTGCGGTCGACCTTTTCTTATGTTGCAAACTTGGAGCAGCTCACCACCGTGAGTTGAATCCTATAGAAATTCTGTAGGATTCAAATCAGTGGCGAGTTGTTGATTCAACCCACAACAACTCTCCATGAATATTTTTTTTTTATTACAAAATTCAGCAGACAGGCGGACGGCCCACCCGATGGAAAGCTATTACCATCGCCTATAGACATTTGTAACACTAAAGATGCTACAAATGCGCTGCTGCTCTCTCAAGGAACCTAACCACTGGCGGCGGAACATAACTTAAGATTGTTATAACGGCATACTCTAGACAAGGGGTGGTAGCTATCTAGTCGGGCAAATACCGTCCCACCTTGCTGTGGGTTGTTTTGTCGCCTCTTACGACAGTCCCGGCCGCAGAAAATTGTATTCTTTCTCCGTTTCTGCAGGGATAAAAAAAAGGTCGATCGCAGCTGTCACTTTAGTCCAGGTAAAAAATCAAAGTATAGTATAAAGATAGAACAAAAAAGAGATGGATGGATTGTGTGAAGAATAATATGATGATTTGTGGTATGACAGAAGACGTATGTCAGACAAGACGAGATGAAAAGACATATTGTGCAGGGACCCCAAAGAATTGGGAGAAGGTGAAAGAAAAGAGAGAGTCAGATTATAAACCGTGGATAAATCATCTGTCGCCGATAGTATATTAGCTTGAAATATAACGTACGCACCACTTTACCCTAGCCGTCATCCTAGACGGTAACAACGCCTTAATATCGTCCTTCGTGTTGCAAACATCTAAAGACGACAGTAACTGCTTCAAGCAATTAAAAAAAACAATAGCAAAGTGTAGATAGATAAATAGACAACACTTTATTGTACATCAAAACATAGATAAACAGAAATAGAAAAATACAAGAGATAATAAAACGGGCGGCCTTATCGCTAAAATGCGGTCTCTTCCAGGCAACCCTTGACAGAGATTTTTAATACTGACGGTGTAGTTTATAATAAATGATAGGTATACATAATAGATATAAGTACAAAAAGAAAATAAATATATATATATATATATGTATGTATATATATACATACATATGTATATACACACACGTGTATATATACATATGACAATACAAACATAGTACAGTATATTGAAACACATGCTGTATTATTTTAAAATATTCTGCTAGCAAAAATGTGAAACTTTCTTTTTGATTATTTGTTTGTTTCAGAAAATGGATAACAGATGGCGCTAACAATGTCTTTTATTTAATTACTTACCCGTATATATATAAGTATGTCGTTCTGGACAGGGCATATATCTCACCCCCCCTATCCCCCTTATTCTGTCTCCCCATCTCATCTCATAGGCTGAAAACACGTTGGTATCTCTTCTGGTGTTAGAGTTAGCATAGACGGCGGTCACCGTCAACAATAAAAATTACGTAACAACAATGTATATAACACGTACACGCTAAACGCTCTATTTTTTTTAATATATTGTTAAGTATGTCAAATATCTTTTTTTATTGCGTGAGTTCAGCAGACAAGCAGGCGGCCCACCTGATGGAAAGCGGTTACCATCACCTATGGACATTTGTAACACCAAAGATGCTACCAACGTGCTGCCGATCTCTACAGAAAGACCCGAACCTGGCCACTGGCGACGTACTTCAGACCAGTGGTGGTAGCCATCCAGTCGGGCAAGTGCCATACCATCTGGCTGTGGGTTGTTTTATCACCTCTTACAACAGGCCGCCTGGCCGTAGGAAGTTGTACTCTTTCTCCGTCCCTGCACGTATAGCTATACCTAATTAACTACACATATCATACATAATTGCTTGGCCTCACTGACTGACTGACATATCAACGCACAGCCCAAACTACTACTAGGATCGTGAATATTTGTGTTTGTGTATATTCTATACCGTAGGCGCGTACTAAGAAAGGATTTTTGAAAATTCAACCCCTGAAGGGGTCAAAAACGGGATGAAAGTTGGTATTAAAGTAGGTCATTTTAAAAATAAGAGCACGAAAATTAATATACCTGCTATTGTTTAGAAATAAATGTACACGTGTATCGGTGTTTTTTGAAAAATTCAACTCGTTAGGGGGTGAAAAAGGGACTAACTTTAAACATTTTTTTACTACTCAAGCTATGGCTAGTGACTATTTTCAATCTACGCGAGCGAAGGCCCTGGCAACAGCTAGTAGATTATATACCTGCAAAATTGTAAGCCTCCTTTTGGTTCTTTCATAAAATAGATAATAGATGGCGCTAACACTGCCTTTAATTTAACCACTTACTTGTATAGCTATGATAAGTGTATCGTTCTGGACAGGGCCAAAGATATCTTCGTTGTAAATGGTCTGTGCTTCGTTGTACCGCTTAATCGACTTCAAGATGTCTGTTATGTTCTTAGGACTGGCTTTTTCTGTTGAGTTGGCTGGAATTGAGAGAAAATAAATGTCAAGAGACTATGGGTGAAAGGAGGCTGACAGAATATTGTACGACAGCACTATGGATGGTAGGTAGATAAGATAGACTTGGTGTCTCTAGACGGCGATTTACTTACCATAACTGAAAAATTTACATTTCAAACAAAGTTTAACGGCATTATATCGATCCCGTACCGCCATTTTATAAGTGTTATTTGGACCTTAATATATTTTTTGTTATAAAAGGTATTTTAAACTATTATTTTGTTTAACACTTTCAGTTTTAGTTAGATTAGACCCTACTGAATCAAAAACTAAAAGTTTTTGAACAAAATAATAGGTTAAAATACCAGAAAAAAAACTTGGGTGCAAATGTCGCTTACAACAAAATGGCGGTAAAGGCTCGATATATGTATGATATTAAATGTATGAAGAAATTAATGAAAGTAGATAATGCGAATAGTCTTTCCCAAGATCGTAGCAAGTGAAGATCATTCGACTCTGGCTTCTCCTTCATGGAAACAGGAGGAATAATATGTATGTATAAATATATTTTCAGAGATGTCTTACGTATTATACGATGAATCAATACTAGTGACATCTAGCGGAAAAGATGTAGATCAAAGCCACAAACAATTGAGACAAAATACTATACTACACACTTTTAGTACTCTACATGATATGACTATGGATGGTTTACTATAAGAACTGGTTTTACGCCAAAAGGAAAGTTTGCAGAACATCAGCGTTGTGTCGGATATGATTCCAGCACAGCATTATGCTGAGTGCAAACCTTGTTTGCTGAAAATGCGGCGTACAAATTCTCAAAATATGCTCTGTGTAAAATAATGTATAAAAACCTTAATTACGTCGCTATTTCTTCAAATGAAGTCTTTTTTTCGTTCTTTCTTTAACTCACCGCTGTTGTTCTTTGGATGGATGGTTAGATACTTGTGTAGCTCGGGTGGCACCAGCGCCAACACCTGTTCAGAAGTGTCGTTCGCGTTCATAACCTCCTCTGAAATTTGTAATTTATAAACGTTAACATATAAAGTAATAATAAGATGATGGACAGTATTTGGCACTTGATATACCAAGTTACATAAAAGGCACCTAGATATAAGTAAAGTAATAGGAACTTGATATATCAAAATGTTGTCAATGTCACTCGAGCGAAGCGTCATATCTATTCATGCGACGCGGCTATATCTGAAGGGAAGAAATCTCTTCTTGTGAGCGGTCATCAGCGCACCAAGTATCATATTCGAATCAAAATTTAACAAAATAAATAGATATAAAATTCAGTACATCATCATGTGTAATTAATAATTATTAATACAAATTACGTAAAAATACTTAAGTAATTAAAAAATAAACACATATGTACACGTAACACCTTATACAATACCTTGAAAGTTCAAATAAGAACTTGTGTTAACTAATAGGGGTTTTTAGACCTCGTCGACCCCCAAAATCAGTTTTCGTTTATGTCGACCCCTGAGCGATTTCGACTCCAGGGGGTCAATATCGGTCCCTTTGAGAATGCCTTAGATCATATAAACGTCTGACCATTCAGTTTGAGTGGCATTAATTTATCGCATATCACACCGGTTACCTGTCTCCATTTTAGGCATACTACGTTTATTCTCCCCCCTTTTCAACATTAAAAAGTTTTGTCACTAATTTAACACCAAATACAGAGAAACAGACACCAAGCTCTAATAGTTCCCAAGCTGTGATACACAGATAAACAATCAAATATTGTATAATATAATTATGGGCAGACAAACACACATATTATATATCCTCAAATTAAGCAAGTCACGCTTGTGTTGTAGACAATGTACAAGACACCCAGACCATAGTAAATAACGGAAAGTTTGCCCCCGAAATTTACCATGCCAGGAATCTATCTAGCCCGCTGCCTCTGCGTTGCAGTGAGGTAAACGGCATAAGCTTAGCCCACTCAACTACAGAGGCCGTCAATTGTAATGTAGCCCATGAGTGTAGCTATTTACAACAAAGAGAACAAATAATAAATATGCAAATATAAACCTTGAATTAGATTTGTTAGTAAATGATCTGTTATTTGACTATCCTTGATGGCGTTAGTTTCATAATCTGAAATGAATGAAAATTGTTTCACCGGCTACGTTCCATTAGAGACATCAGCTTCACGAGCGCGATTATTCCCGTTCCACTTGCTTGCCCCTGTTACAATCGTAAACCCTAGTGGAACGGTTATTCGACCCACCTCTTGACATGGGTCGTTGTGAGCGTTTGTGTGATCGAAAGTAATGACGTCATTAGTGACGTTTTCGCCACGACCACAACGACCGCCGTCGCCTTGTGGAACGGCTAAAGGAGCATTTTGGGCGTTGTGAGCTACTAGTGGAACGCACTGACCATAATCTTATATAGAAAAGAATAGAATATACTTTATTATACAAAAATGCTACATAAAATCAAGAACATTAATATGCAAGTACAATCGGCGGTCTTATCGCCCACGGCGATTTCTTCCAGGCGACCTTTGGATGGAGTATAGGAAGGATCACAAACGTCGGTAGTTGCTAAAGCAGCACTCGTACAATAATTTAATTTATTACTTAATAAATAGTAATACATAAGATAATTTAATAAATATAAACAATAATACATAATTATATAACTACTACAATACACATACTACAATATATACATACATATACCGGATCTTATAGATCGATAGATAACAATGTATTATATACCAATACAAAAATGAATTTGAAGACTAAAATTATATCTAGTTGTGTACAAAGGACGGTCTTATCGCTAAAAAGCGATTTCTTCCAGACAACTCCAGGAATGAATTGGGGTGATAATGGCGATGGTGGTTGGTGGTGCGCACGCGTCCCAAACTCAAAGGGTGCGGGTTCGATCTTGGCCGGAACGCATGCACCACTCGGCAGTTAATCTGGCCTAATGTGCATATTGTTACAATTACCACGTGCTAACAACGGTGAAGAAAAACATTGTGATGCAACCTGCACATCGAGATAACCGATGTGTCAAACCTGCCAAGCCGCCTTGGACAAGCGTGGCGGGTATATTGTCCGTTCCCCCTATAATAGGAGGCCCGTGTCCAGCAGTGGGATATTTATGGACTGATATTATTATATTATATAAAAAAATCTAAACTACCCCCAAAATAAAATATGAAAGATAACCTTCGTAAATAGGTATTTTAATCAGTATCCCTCGCAATTCAATGCCTTCTCTATAATAATCTGAAAAATAACATAAATCAAATGTATTTCTCATCTAACCAATCACTCTGGGTATTATACTATAAAATATTAATGTAGGATAGTTAGATAAATAATTTGCAGTTCTGCAAAGAAAATGTCTGTAAAATCATTTAGTGAAAATAGATAAAATAGTCATATAGTGCTGGCTGTGGAATGCTGCCTTCTTTGGACTTCCCAGATACCTTAAAAATGGGGTTCCTCAAAAAGAAAATCTCGACCAGGTATGCAACGCATCGACTCCCTTGGACAGATTTTCATGAGCAAAGTGGATCGATTGCCAATTTGCCTACACGCAAATATAAAAAAATACTATAGATTAAATTATAGGTGTATTTTTAATTTATTACTTTTAAAGATTTAAGAAACATTAGCAATGTTAATACATTTTTACTATTGTCAACGTCAACTCCTCAAGTTTACGCCACATGTCCCGGTCGTGCACTTCCCTAATCCAGCCCCTACCATCGACGTTAGACAAGTCATGGCTTCATAAGGATGGAAGACTTTCGAGATCACGTCTAGCATGCGGTCTTCTCTCCAGGACTCATCTGCTCCATCGACCATCACTCCTGATACAGTTGTGACCGGGCCACTGGCACTTGGTCTTGCAAATATATAACTGCAAATCCGTGCAGGTACGGAAAAAGAATCTCGTGGCCGGGCGGCCTGTCGTAAGAGGCGACAAAACAACTCACTGCCAGGTGGTAGGGCATATGCCCTACCACTGGCTGAGTACCGCCCTTGGTCTAGACAGAGTATGCCGCCATAACAACCTTGAGTTGTGTTCTGTCATTAGTGGCCAGGTTCCAGTCTCCCTTTAGAGAGCGGCAGCGCATTGGCAACAGCTTTAGTGTTACAAATGTCCATATGCGACGGTAACCACTTTCCATCAAGTGGACCGTCTGCACCTCTGCTGAACTCATGGAGTAAAAAAACGCGACTTGCAGTAGAGTGAACTGGCAGAAATCGTCACGTAAGGAAAAACCGTTTTGCCCTTTTGCGTATGGAACATCATGTCTGACCGCAGTCGCCGAGCACACTATGTTTAAAGTGAAAATTTCTTAAGCCGCGGTGAGCACTTTATTTTGTGGGTATTGAATGAGACTGAACCGTCACGCGTCACGCTCGGCTATATAAAGCTGGTTCGGGTAAAGTCTGCTCGATTCGACTAAGAGAGCGAGAGAGATATAGTCAATACGTTACTACTACACTCGCTCGGCAAGCGTCTTGAGGAAGTTTTCACTACACTCCTGTGGTCTAAGCACACATACTTTTTTTTATTAGTTAGTTATAAGTACCTACCCTTTGGTTGTGATGTATTATTTTTTATTTATATTTATGGAATTTGCTATAAGATACAGTTTAATAAAATTAAAATTTTACACGCACCTCCATCGCGATACAACCCGCCGGTAGAAGCGCTCAACATGATCTGAAGCCAGACGCATATGAGCCCCACGACGAGCACCACTCGGGCTACGGCCGAGAACCTCAGCCGCGGCATCGCGGCGGTCAATACACAGATTGAGGTAGCATCGTAGCATTTCACGAATTCGATAACAGATGGCGTTGTTTCATATTTTGGTTTGTTGCTGTTGATCGGCGAGGTGGCATCGGTTCTGAAATTTTTAAATGCATTTTTGTATCTATAATATTGTTACGAGTTGGACCACCTGCATACCTATTGTCACATACCGACAAAGAAATGCTGCGCATATTGTTTATTGCCCCTCCCGCATTCGGAGTTCTTTTTATTACTTCGTATTTGCAATTAGACCTATATTGCAAATAGCCTATTGTTATTGTTTTCAACTTTGTTGGCTGTTTGCGGGAATAGATAACCAGGTGTGCAAATTACTATTTCTCGGAAACTCGGTGCACGCGGCCGATTTTTTTGTACTGTATAGTTAGTATAAAACAATGCCCGAATAGAAGGGTGGGGCAGTCAAGCGACGACTACGATACGAGTAAGACGTTTGTAGTACTCTCGATTAGCGATATAGACGACGGATTTTGCGCGTGTCAAACTGTATTGAATCGTGCAGTGTGGACTGGTTGCATCCAGTTTTATTTGTATTTGTTTTATACGTGTTTTTACAGTTCTAATAAACTCTATAGTAATTCCAACGGCATTTATTTTAATTCGAGTCCTGTAGCTCGTAACAATACTGTGTATGCACTATTTGGTACAAGTCCATTAATTCTTCGAAAAGTAATTGTGTAAAACATTTCTGTAAATTTAATTTTTAAAAAAGTTTGAGTGAATCCATTTTTAGCTAGACGTGTTGCTGGGGAGTTTCTTGCCGCTTCTTCTCCTTAATAGCAATAACACGTTTCGAAGCGGTGTATATAGACTAGGAAATAAAATTAATGGCAAGCGGTGCGGGGTTTGAAAGAAGTCGAAGGCACCACTCTAAACAGTTCCTCGGAACACTCCCCGTTATACAGTCGGTAGAATACACAAAGAGACGCCAAGTCTTGCTTAAGCCCAAGCGTATCTCGGCCGTCTGCGAGTAGGGGATCATCAGGACGGCGAACGGCTCGACGTTGAACACAGTCGCCTACGTTGGTAAACCGACTAGTTACGTGTATAACAAATGTCTAGCCGTGCCGCCTCCACCAGTTCCCGGATGAAGGGGTAGACCCAAGAAATACTGGCTTGACGTCATTAAGTACGATATGCGTACCGATAGTCGCATTATTAGGGATGCCGAAGACCGCAAGAATTGGAGAAGAAATCTATCTCATTACTGTGGCTAGTATCTATATACTTCCAATCGCTAAGTTTCTACAATTCAATGGGTCTTTATTTGAAGATCCTGGGAAGAAGGCAACGTTCTCGGCGGATTGTGGGGAAGTATTATGGAAATTTTCAACCGATCCTAACCCCAAAACCTTGGTTCTTTGATCACCGAGACCTATCTAACAAAGACATCTCAGCAATTATTCGTCTTAGGCTTGGTCACTGTTGCTCACCTATTTTCTTAGCCAAAATTAGAATTCGTGATCACTCCCTCTGTGAATGCGGCTTAACTGAAGGAACTCTACATCAATTTTTTTGATTGTCCCAAAATTATTAGATTGGGGAAAAGGTTTTTTCGCATTTTATATAAAAATTCTAAACGTTTTTTTATAAAGTTTATTTACATTTGACTAAAGTATGTAGGTGCCATTTTGTTGGATAACTTTTTGCCATCTTGTAGGTAGGGACGTGATCCCATTGCTATAAAAATTTTGGGGCAAAAAACTGCGACAAGTGGTTTTGGCAGTCCTCTCATGATTTTAACCTGACACCGTCTAAGGAATTCTGCAGAGACCGAAACAGGTGAAAATCTGAAGGTGCAAGGTCAGGACTATACGGCGGATGCATTAACACCTCCCAGCCAAACTCTCGTAATTTTTGCTGAGTGGTTAAAGATATGTGAGGTCTAGCGTTATCATGGTGAAAAACCACACCCCTGCTGTTGATTAATTCTTTCCACTTTCTCTCAACTTTTTGCTTTAATCTCATCAGTTGTTCGCAGTCAGTTCAGAATCGATGGTCCTGCCTGGCGGTAACAGCTCATAATGAATAATGCCCTTCCAATCCCATCATACACACAGCATCACCTTGTTGCGAGTTAATCCGGGTTTCGCCACAGTCTGTGAAGCCTGACCGGCTTTTGACCACGATCTTTTTCGCACGTTCTTGTCGTACGTTATCCACTTTTCATCACCAGTTATCAGCTTCTTCAAAAATGGTTCGGTTTCATTACGTCGTAATAAAGAATCACAAATGAGTACACGGTTCATTAGGTTTCGTTCAGTGAGCTCATGAGGCACCCAAATATCGAGCTTTTTTGTGTACCCAGCTTTTTTGAAATGCGCCAAAACTGTTTTGTGGTCAATTCCCAGTTCTCCAGCTACATCGTAACTACTAATATGCCGATCTTACTCCACTTTTTCAAAAATGGCATCAATTTTGTCCGTAACAGAGCGACCAGAGCGACGTGCATCCTTGATATCAAAATTTCCGGATTGAAAACGCTTATACCAAATTTGCGCTATCCTCACAGATACTACATTAGGTCCATAAACAACACAATTTTTTTCGCGGCTTGTGTTGCATTTTTACCTTTTTTGTAGTGAAATTTTAAAATGTATCGAATTTCTTCATTAGATTCACTCATTTTAACAAAAAGAAAAATAAATGAAAATCACACATTTTCCTAATTTGAATTTGGAATTGTCTTCTTTAAAACTTTTTAATGATACCAAATCCAGCCAGATGCAAATGGTATAACCAAAGAAATCTTATTACAAGTTCATACATACTATATGCGAAAAGACTTTTTCCCCAACCTATTATACAAACACGTATAACACAGGTACAAATATAACTGAACACAACCAGTACACACGTAATACACGATTCAATAACACGCGCAAAGTCCGTCACTATATAGATTATCGAATATACACACGTCTTGCCACGCTTGTGGTTATCGCTTGACTGACGATCTCTGAATTGGGGCATTGCTTTATCCAGCACGATGCAATATGTCTTCCTGACAAGCGTCGACGCAATTCCCCAGAAGTCGTAATCCGCACACCTGGGTTATTATGCCTGCGAACGGCCATAAACGAGTACAATAAGCTGCTCTCCACAACAACCATTATATAAGTAAATAAAAGAAGATAGTCATAAAACAGTTACAATGTTATTAGCTCAACCACCGGCGAATAATAAAGTGTGTGTTTTATGGTAGGCAGATGTGCATCCACTTTTGTCGGCGTGTAACATTATCCATGTACCGCAAGAAAATTCACTATGGTCTTAAAAAAGTGACTGATCAAAGTGTTTCTATAGTGTAGATGAATTTCTCAAAAAAAGTGCTTGTCGTTATTATCTATATGGGAAAGCTTAGTGATTTATTTTTTTTTTCTTTTCATATAATTTGATTATTTATTACCCGAGGCTTATTTGACATGTTTCTGGAATATTTATGTAAATTTAATTTTAGTATTTAAGTCATTTTGTATACCACTATGTGGTACAATGTACTGTGCATCTACAATTGTATAACACCTGTATAAACTACATTCTTGCAAATAAAGATATTGATTGTTTGAAAGCGGAGCCCAGGCTTCGAGACAGACACTCCGAACGCAACCGGGCTTTAACGCTACGATGATTAGGATGATGATTCCCACACGGTTGCTCTCAAAATAAGATGCAGTATATGGCCGCCGCAACATTCCGCGGCCGAAATGGGAAAAACCACACTCCGAACGCAACCGGGCTTTAACGCTACGATGATTCCCACGCGGTTGCTCTCAAAATAGGATGCGGTATATGGCCCCCGCAACATTCCGCGGCCGAAATGGGAAAAACCCTAGTATTGTATTGAAGTTGACGTGCTAATTTCCTTTATTATATTAACTAGAGTTTACCCCGAGTCAACCTCTAGTGCGTGCTTCTTGTTTAAAGAGCAGGCGTTAATACAGGTTACATTGTACAAAATTTTTATATTAGTGCTATTTGCACTCGGAAGATTAATTTCATTTTATACGCAAACTATCGCAGCTCCCGGCATGTAAACTATATATGTCCATTTTCAGTATTAAACTACATTTAAACATAATTACAGCAAAACTGATCCAGTATTCCTAGTAGTTTTCCGTGAAAGCGTAACGGAAAGACATATCGAGTTACTATTCCATTTTTTAGACGATGAATTTTTATATCTATAAACTTGAGAAAGGATTGGTCTCTTCCAAACTTTCATTCTTTATTTCAAACGGTCTTAGCTATATTTATCTATCCCCCGTCTATGAAAACTACATAAATGACAATAATGACAAAAAGGACAACTCGGACAAATCGGACAATTCGGACAAATCTGACAACTCGGACAAATCGGACCACTCCGACAACTCGAACAAATCGGACAACCTATCTCACTTTTTCGTATAACCTTTACATAAATCTATCCCAAAATCTATGCCATTATCCGGGATAAAAGGTATCCCTTGTCCACCCTCGGTATTAAAATTACATGTATACCGAATTTTTTATAAAAGAATCAAAAATAATTATATTTTGATTATAACTTATAGCTTATACTTAATGCTCCTAGGAGCTAAATTAGACAATCAATTCAAATTAAAAATACACTTTTGTCGCCTTTTTTACAGCAAACTTATTTATCAAATGACCCCATAGCTGAAGACGGTTTCAGATTTTCTGCTTCTATCGACAATAATGACAAGTCTGGTAGACGTTCCTGTTGGCCGAGTAGTTATTCTTAAAATTGTTATTAATCTATAAAAGATTGTGCATAACATTTTAGGAAATTTTGCTTACACATTTTCGGGGCCCCCAGGCCACAGGGGCTGTTGGCAACACCAACAAACAATTGATTTTTTGACTTTTGTCACACAATAATTTTCCTTCAACATGTAATGGTGTAAATTCAATATATTAATTAAATATCTCTCGTGGTGCAATTTCTACCCTTTCCTTAATAGTTTGATTTAATCATATGGTCCTTCGATTTCGGCGAGAAAATAAATACCAGCCCATTGGCACGACAAATTTTAACACGTAAGGCGAAATAGGTGAAATAGAAGTTGGAGCAATATTACTCTTCAGCATCCACCTACAAAAAGGGTAAACAGCGAGCGCAACGTATTTTCCCGTTTGCTGCAATAAAAAACCATCGTGTGCAATATTTAACCTTTCCCTAATAGTTTGATTTAATCAGGGGCCCCAAATCATCTGTACGGCTGATACGGTGGTAGCTGCACCCCTGGCCATAAGGGAGCTAAACTGTTAGATTTCAGTTAATAGGAATATATAGGCATTTAGTAAATTGCGTATACGAAGAACAACCTTGTATACACAGCTTGTATTCAAAATAACCATAATGCACAACACGTCACGGTTCAAAACACAAAAATGCAAACATAACGACAACAGCTATTCAAAAGAAACGACAAGAATTTTAAACACTACAAAGAATAAAGACATACAATGTAAGGTGGGTCGTCTGCCTGTCTGCTGAACTCATGCAATACAAAACAATATGGGAGATGGCAGTAAAAACAACCGAGATACCTTGTATAAAATCACAAAACCTCGCTGCCTCTTAGATATTGTTACCTCAAGAAAGAAAGAAAATGCCTTTATTTGGTCTTCACATAGCGAGACACATGGCGATGAATTAAACGATGTAGGTATATACCAAAAAGTCTCACAATGGTACCAAATAGGTGCAGTTCAGTATGTGCTAGGCAACAGGTGCCTGACGCTGGTTTTCAACTGCACCCTAGGACGGATGAATGTTGCAATGTTATTTGAACACATTTGAATATATGTGCCGTCACTCGATTTAACGACAAACTCCCTTAAGCGTCGAAATCACTTGGCTTTGGTTGGTTTAGCTTACGGCGCGGGTAGGGGCCTCTTGGGGTATAGAGGTTCTCACTCACCTGCACGTGCCGTCGAGATGGGGTCGCGAGTGTTCCGCGCGCGCTCACCTCTCCTCCCGTGGGGCGAGTTATAGACCGCCCTACGCCTAGAGAGATTGAAGATGCCGGGGGATAAATGTAGTCCCCCAGCAGTGGAAGAGGCCTCGCGAGGCCCACGCCTGCCAGGGCTGCGGAGAGGCTAGGTCATATACCCGTAGCCCTGGCATAAGGCGAAGGACGGAACACCCAGGGGTTTTAGTGGGTATCCCTAACCGGAGAGTGGCAATAGCATGGAACCAGTTCTGACTGGGCATGCTAGTGCCACCCCCGATCTGGCGAATCCCACACTAGGTCGCGAATTATCCGCCCAAGGTTCTGCCCTTGTCGCGGCTTAGTCCTCAAACGGATTTCCCCTGGCAAAAAAAAAAAATGGTTTAGCTTGTCTTCCATGAGCTCGTCGCCCATACCGGGTTTGACACCTCGCTCCCGGCCGTGATACGCACCATGGTCGGGAGCAATCCCGGATGGGACGCCGTCTCCTCCTTCTGCGAGCACGTCATGTTTGCGAAGGAGGAGGCGGAGCGGGAGCGTGAGCGGAGTCCTCCTTGCTCCGCTCCCCCCAAAAGAGGACGCGCTGGCGCCGGATGTCGAACTTCGGCCGCCGTAAGCGGGCGGTGCCCCCCCCCCCACCTCTCTTCACGTGGGGCGCGTTACAAACCGCCCTACGCCCAGAATAGACCTAGACGATGCCGGGGGATAAAAGAAGACCTCGGCAATGGAAGAGGCCTGTGCGTGAGACTCACGCCTGCCAGGGCAAGCGGAGCCGGGTACCCCATTTACCCGTAGCCCTGGCATAAGGCGCAGGACGGAACACCCAGGGGTTTTAATGGGTATCCCTAACTGGGGAGTGGCAATAGCGTGGCACCGGTTCTGATCGGGCACGTTGGTGCCTCCCCGATCTGGCGAATCCCACACTCTTGCATCGGGTCGCGAACATCCCCCCAGGCTTCTGTGCCTGTCGCGGCTTTATTTATTAATATGTGCGCTCCCGCGTTGCGTTAGCCAGTAGTGCGTTGTCCGCTGCGATGACAAGACGTATGCAGCTAGCAAGCTACACTATCCCCGATTGACATAGGCTATATTATATTTTCAAAAAATTAGGGATCCTTACCAAAACTGCAATAGTGTAACCCAAGGTGTAAAAAAATTATCTAAAATCGCGTGCTCTGCGAAAACTATTGATGATAGAATAAAATAATGTACTACGACTTTGCAGAACACATCATTATTTACAAAAAGTGTCGTGACAGCATATGCTTACCTATTATAGTTATGCCACAATAAGTGTTCTTTTATTTTAAAAATTTAATTAGAAAAGGCTCTTTATTTGTATCTTGGTATTCATCCTAATCAAAATAAATTACTTCATATTCAACACTGCTTCAATACTTTTATATAACTTTTTGAATTATTTAATTCGGACATTCCATTCGAAAGATATCACGAGTTTAAGAATGTAAGTATTAGAAAAAAGTAGCGTGGTCGTCGCGCACCCTAATTGGGTAGATAGGCTTATGCGATGTAGGCGTCACTGGGGTACGGGCAGTACGGGAGGGGAAATATTTTGAATTCGCTTAGTAGGTAATTAAACTCAACAAAACTATACTAATAATGGGGTAATCTCTGGAACTACTAAACCGATATCAAATTTTTTTTTGATGCTTAGCGAAGTGGGCACGTGTCAACTAGTATGACATAAAATTTGCTATCGATCAATGAAAAAATCACACTAGAATTCGATATTTTTTCAATCTGGTCATTTTAAATCATTCCCAGATGATAAAAAGTTGCGCTGATTTTAAGTCTAATTTGCTTTCGATCAACAAAAGGCGTATCGAAATCGGCCCAGTAGTTTTGATCTGAATCCCGAACAAACAGAAAAAAAAATCTACCATCGTTTATATTTGCTTTTTTTTAATAGCTTCAATGTAAAGACACGGCATGTTAAGAATTTTATAACATTAATAGCTGACCGGGCGAACTTCGTACCGCCATATTTTCTGAATTCCTAAAAGACTTTGTTTCATGACATAAAAACAAAATCACCAAAATCGGTCTAGGTGATTAGGAGAATTCTAGAACCCGATCTCAGCGCCACCTACCGGTTCTAACTGTGAATCTAAACCATCCGGGATCCCAGTCAAACATACAAAACAAATATCATCAAAATCGGTCTAGCCGTTTTGGAGGAGTTCACTGTCAACACACGTACAGAAGAATTATATATATAGACAGATATTAGGTTCTAGATTTCTATTTTTCCAAGACAGGACATTTTATTTGCCTTGCTCGCTTGTTATCTATACTATTGTGTTTGTCTTGAAGTTGATTTTATTTTTTATTTAAACTTATTTACAACACAATCTTTCATGGTCAGTACGTGCTTATATGTCGCTTTAGCCAACGACATATTCATTGTTACGATCATTCTAACACGTAAATAACACGTTGAAAATGTAGCCGAGAGGAAGATTAATTGCTGATTGTGTTTTGTTACATACAATTAGGGTTGCCAACCATACTTCATAATAACGTATCCTACTTTATTTTTGGTAAATATACTTTATACTTTTGCATAAAATTAAGTATGTGAATATACTCTATTTCCAATATTTACTCTGATACGTAAAATGAAACACTTAAATGGATAAATACTGAATTATTATCGATCCAGCTTTCACTGAAAGAGTTTATTCAGAAATGAATCTAAAATGGCGAGAAGAAAGGAACAGGACATCTATATATTGAATGAAAAATGAATTGTTTGTTCATTTACATTTAAATTGGGAATGTAAAGAGAGCTCCCAAAAATTTAAGGAGAATGTAAGCTGTTAGTGTCTGCTAGAAGCACACAAAAATAGTGTCTCCAAGAGAAGAAATAAATAAAATTTTGAAAAATACTTTTGTTTCTTCCAAATATTTTATTTTTTCCCTACTTAAAAAATGTGATACGTTATTTTTCTCAAGAATAGTTGGGAACCCTACATAGAATACACATTTGTGTTATGTGTAATATTTATCCTACCAACTGGCTGTGCGTTGTTTTGTCGCATCTTACGACAGGCCGCCCCAATGCAGGAATTTGTATTCTTCCTCAGTTCCTGCACGGATAGTGTAAAGCAGGGATTCCCAAACTATTTTGGGCAAGAGCCCCCCCTGTTTCAAAATGAACTGATGGGGGTCTGAGGGACCGCCATAGCCAAATTAATTTAAAAATCCCATCTCTAGTTTTTTTCGTATTGGTACAAAATACTTACCAACTTAAAAACATTGCGGTTGGTTAAGTTACTAAGCATGAAGTCATTTTTTCATCTAAATTTAACAAAATAAATATAAATAAAATTCAGTAAATATCAAGTGTAAATAATAATTATTAATACAAAATACGTAAAACTACTTAAGTAGGTAATTATTTTAAACACAATACAGTAAGAGTTTCGTTTATGTCGAACACTGGGAAACCGATTTTTAACCCAAGGGATCGATTTGGACCACTTTGGGAATCCCTGGTCTAATGAAATAATAAAAAATGATATATTTTCATTTTTGAATAACCTACGGAACTCTAAAAATCATCTTGAATAAGCAATGAATACAATTCGTTACGTTCCACGCTGTTAATTACTGTTTGCAATCACTATACAAAAGTAAGCAATCGATTTCAATATCTCGAGCGTATAATGAAACGTTTTTACAGATGACTTCGGCTCTTTTTAAATTCTGACATTGTAGTTTGCATAATAGCTATTACATAAACACCAACCAAACTAAAAGGTCAGATATTGCCCTACGCTATTAATATAATCATTTTACTTTCATATACAGTTTTAGTATAAAGGGGTATAATTTATCTATACCAATATTATAAAGGGGTAAAGTTTGTGAGTTTGGATGTTCCGGGTAATCTCCGGTACAACTGAACCGATTTTGAAAATTCTTTCACCAATGGAGTGCTACATTATTCCCGAGAGACATAGTGATATATTTGATTGTAATTATTAATACATTTTATTTTTTTAATATTCTCTGGCGGAGTGGGCGATTCTGTACGCCTGTCAAATATGTAACAGCAATAATGTTCCACGCAAGAATTGCGCACATCCTTGTACGAGGCACTGCGAGTGCTTTCTGCGTTTATGAATTAATTAAAATTTACAAAGCTTAATTAAACCTTGACATGTGTGCGTGCGTGTGTGCGTGGATGTATGTGTATTTTTTAAATGACGCTCAGCGAAGCGAGCACGGTTCAGCTGTCTTTTTGCTTTCATAGATTTCCATTTTTGTATGTTTGTAACGAATAAACTCAAAAACTACGGGACCGATTTCAAAAATTCTTTCACCATTCGATTGCTACAATATCCCTGATTAATAAAGGCTGTATAAAAATTAGGGATCCCTATTAAAACTTGAATAATGTAAACCAATCAATCAAATAAATTACCGTGCTTGAAACCGTTAACACGTAGTTTTATTAAATCATTATATTTTGGATAATTCACAATATATCTTTATAAATTATAGCCTATGTTTTATTCTGATGTGTAAACTATATTATTGTAAAGTTTCATCAAAATCCATTCAGTAGTTTTTGCGTAAAAGAGTAACAAACATCCATATATTCGTACAAACTTTCGCGTTTATAATATTAGTAAGGATGGATACATTTGCATTAGAACAATGGGCGGCCTTATCGCTTATAGCGATTTCTTCCAGGCAACCCAGTGTCTAAGAAGACTTAAAAAAAATAGACATACGATTTTTGGTTTTTGTGTGTGGTTGAGCGGGCTAAGTCTTAGCCGGCTGAACTCGCTGAAACCCAGAGGCTCCGGGTTCGATTCCTGGCATAGTAAATTTCGGAAACGAACTTTCTGTTATTTACTATGGTCTGGGTGTCTGGGATCGGCCCCAGAGTGGTCCATTGTATATTACCCATAACACATAACTTGCTTAGCTTGGGGATATACAACGTGTGTGTTTGTCTGCCGATTATTATTATTAGTGTTACAACCTAAGCGCCGATAAAGACAAATTCCCTAATTCCCTTTCCCAAACTATTGTAAATCTTTTATGATCGTCTTCTTTTGTTTACTCATCTATTGGCATTCGTTTCTAGAGCTTATTGTTGTATTGTAATCATTAGCGAGGTGTTACGGGTTTTAAAAGTACAGGCTGATTCTAGGAAATTCGGTCCACGTGGACGGGCGGGCAGTTGTGCAGGATAAAACGATGGCCTGATGGAGGGAGGAAGTCAGTCGAGCGAGAACCACGATCAAAGCGAGACGCGTGTACTACAATCGGGAATCAAATAGTGACGGACTTTGCGCGTTTTATTGAATTACGACCTTCTGCATTACGTTTGGGCTTGTTGTGTTCGGTTATCTTTGTACCTGTGTTATAATAATTCCAACGGCATTTTAATTCGAGTCCTGCAACTCGTAACATTATTATTTTTAGAAGATTGACATAAAAACATTTAAAACAGGAAAGCTTCTAAGGAACCGTATTCTGTCAAAAACAATAGACGTGACATTTTAATGGAGGTTGTACAGAGTGGCAAAATAAAATAACACTTTCGCAAAGTCTAAATTTCAGCAACTCCAATATTAGGTCAAAAGTAATTTCGTTAATTACTAGTAATTTTCAGTATGACATCATGTTGCTTTCATTACGACGCGACTTACGCATTTGGTCAAAATAGCCTACGATGTTTTATAATTTTGTAAGCAAGATTACAAACCTATCATGTCGGCTGTTCTTTGGTAAATATCGTCGAATACTCATCGCGAATGTAAATTAAAATTATTCAACTGGCTAATAGAGCTCCCTTATGACGACACCGAGAATTTACTAAACTGATTACATTATTCTAATAAGTCTGTAACCACATACACACATACATGCTGTTACAAGTTGGGCCACCTGCATTCCTATTGTCACATACCGACAAAGAAATGCTGCGCATCTCGTTTATTGCCCCTCCCGCATTCGGAGTTCTTTTTATTACTTCGTATTTAAATTTGCCTATTGTTATTGTTTTGGGCTTTGTTGGCCGTACGCAGGAATAGATAACCAGGTGTGCAAATTACTATTTCTCGGAAACTCAGTGCGCACGGCCGATATATTTTGTACTGTATAGTTAGTATAAGACAATGCCCGAATGGAGGGGTGGGGCAGTCAAGCGACGACTACGAGACGAATAAGACGTTTGTAGTACTCTCGATTAGCGATATAGACGACGGACTTTGCGCGTGTCGAATTGCATTGAATCGTGCATTGTGAACTGGTTGCATCCAGTTTTATTTGTATTTGTTTTATACGTGTTTGTACAGTTGTAATAAATTCTATAGTAGTTCCAACGGCATTTTTTAATTCGAGTCCTGTAGCTCGTAACAATACATATACACAACCATTCACACACCTATACATTTCCAAATATAATATCAGCCCAGAAATGTCGCACTGCTGGGCTCGGGCCTCCCATTATAAAGGGGACCGGATAATAAACCCGCCACGCTTGTCCAATGCGGCTTGGCAGGTTTGACACATCGGTTATCTCGATGTGCAGGTTCGATCACGATGTTTTCCTTCACCGCTGTTAGCGCGGTGGTAATTGTAACAATATGCACATTAGGTCAGAAAACTGACTAAGTGGTGCATGTGTTCCGGCCAGGATCGAACCCGCGCCCTTTGGGTTTGGGACGCGTGCGCTAGCCATTACGCTACCACGACTTATATTTATACTTACATTTCCACATACAGTAATCTCCCCTATAACACGGTAAATTGGTGCCGCGTTATAGGAGTATTCCCGTATAACGCGTTTTTACGACCCCGTATAACGCATATATAACGTTTAACTTTTCTCGCTAAAAAGGGTTTAAATCGAATGTTAAGAAAAAACTATATTATGAACGAAATATGTACGTTTTATTAAAACCAAACTAAACTAAGAACATTTTAAATAAAAAACTTCTGCATATGAACTAAAAAACAATTTAAAAAAATGTCACAGTATGTACAGAAATATAATGTGGGCAATCCCAGCGTTATATGGGGGAATGCCAGTGTTATAAAATGCGTTATAACAGTACCGTGTTATAGGGGGGGATTACTGTACATTACAAATATTAACACGAAAATTTCCAAATGTATAAACTTTAAAATAATTTTCTTTTCTTTTTTAAATAGTATAACAGAGTTGTCTGACAACTGCAACACAGTATTATACTACAGCAGTTGTTTGGATACCAATTGTTTCTGTACACTATGTTAATGGTTTCGAATAAATTCTTAATTATAATGGAAAGGTCTTTGCTTCAAATTCGACTAGACATTGGTAAACTTTAAAAATCACTACTCACGTGAAACTTGGCATAATAGGTTGGCGAAAAAGTCTTTTCGCATATAGTACGTATGGACGTGTAATAAGATCTCTTTGGCTATACCATTTGTATCTGGCTGGTTTTGGTATCATTAAAAAGTATTAATTTTAAAGAAGACAATTCCAAATTCAAATTAGGAAAATGTGTGATTTTCATTTGCTTTCTTATTGTTAAAATGAGTGAATCTAATGAAGAAATTCGATACATTTTAAAATTTTACTACAAAAAAGTTAAAAATGCAACACAAGTCGCGAAAAAAATTGTGATGTTTATGGACTTAATGTAGTATCTGTGAGAGTAGTGCAAATTTGGTTTAAGCGTTTTCAATCCGGAAATTTTGATATTAAAGATACACGTCGCTCTGGTCGCCCTGTTACGGACAAAATTGATGATGAAAGAAACCTAATGAACCGTGTACTCATTTGTGATTCTTTATTACGACGTAATGAAACCGAACCATTTTTGAAGAAGCTGATAACTGGTGATGAAATGTGGATCACGTACGACAAGAACGTGCGAAAAATATCGTGGTGAAAGGCCGATCAGGCTTCACAGACTGTGGCGAAACCCGGGTTAGCTCGCAACAAGGTGATGCTGTGTGTATGGTGGGATTGGAAGGGCATTATCCATTATGTGCTGTTACCACCAGGCAGGACAATCGATTCTGAACTGTACTGCGAACAACTGATGAGATTAAAGCAAATAGTCGAGAGAAAGCGGCCGGAATTAATCACTAGAAGGGGTGTGATTTTTCACCATGATAACGCTAGACTGTACAAACTTTATTAGAACTGTACAAACGTATAAAACAAATACAAATAAAACTGGATGCAACCAGTTCACACTGCACGATTCAATGCAATTCGACACGCGCAAAGTCCGTCGTCTATATCGCTAATCGAGAGTACTACAAACGTCTTACTCGTTTAGTAGTCGTCGCTTGACTGCCCACCCCTCCATTCGGGCATTGTCTTATATCAAATACACAGTACAAAAAAATTGGCCGCGCGCACTGAGTTTCCGAGAAATAGTAATTTGCACACCTGCGAACGGCTAACAAAGTCGAAAACAATAACAATAAAGATTAGTTCGACGCTAATGATGGTTATAAAACAAGTAGAAAAACAATAGCATGTTTTTCTTAATTACAAATTCAAAACACAAAAGAATTCCTAAATCCGGGAAGACAATAAACTGCACTTACGAGAGACAGCTGTGCGCTTATCTTTGGTGGCATGTAACACTATACTACACAGACTCAATATGATATTGAAAACTCAGCTACATTCTAGGAAAACAGTTAAAGCGATCAACACATTTGTTATCCTATTACTTACTTACTCTTTTGGAATAATAAACTGGAATAAGGCAGAAATTAAGAATTTACAGAGAAAAATCAATACTACCATTACAAAAATTTCGTAAAAATCATCCCAGATCATGCTTACAACGATTAAACTTACCCAGAAAAGAAGGTGGAAGGGGTCTTATTGACATTTTAAATTTACATAACAAACAAATAACAACTCTCCGACAATATTTCTTTGCCAAAGCCCAGTCTTCAATAATATACAAACTTATAGTACAAACAGATCGTAAACTTACCCCCCTAAACCTACAAAATGCAGCAGAACAGACTAACGAAAAGCTTACTGACGATAGAACTTAGATAACAGAGTGGACTCAAAAGTCTCTTCATGGAAGACACCGCCAAGACTTGTGCCTAGAACATGTCGATAAAGAAGCACCGAACGCTTGGCTAACAAGAGGTGAACTCTTCCCAGAGACAGAGGATTTTATGATAGCCATTCAGGATCAAGTCATTGAAACCAAAAATTACCGCAAACATATCATCAGAAACCTAGCCGCTGACTACTGCAGAAAAGACAGACTACAAACATAGACATGATCAAGTCACCAATATACGTCAAAAACTTGCACACAAATATAATCTCATCAACACCATAACACCATACTATAAATACAAACCTGAAACTTTATTAGAAAACTCTACTACCAAACTGTACTTTGACCAAGCCATATTGACTAACAGTACGATCCATTACAATAGACCTGACATAACCCTAATTAACAAAACCACTAAGACAGGTTATGTAATAGACATTGCCTAATACACATAATATACAGACAACAATATCAGAAAAAATGACAAAATACACCGAACTCAAAAACGAAATAACCCGCCTTTGGCACCTACAGAAAGTTACAATTCTTTCAGTCGTGCTCTCTACTACGGGAATCATACCAAAACTAATACATCAATCCCTAAAAGCTCTAGACCTACCAGCAAACTCTTACCATTTAATGCAAAAAGCAACAATATTAAATACGTGTATAATAGTAAGAAAATTCCTGCAAGGTGACACCAATGATATACTTGCTAGTAATCATACAAATATATCAAATCAAGTAGTAATCATTGCATCTAAGTCGTCCCACTACTTGGCTTAGGCCCGTGCCATTAGTGTATTTCCGGTTAGCTGAGATAAAATATATAAATCAATATAATAATAATAATAAATCGGCAGACAAACACACACACTGTATATCCCCAAAATAGCAAGTTACGCTTGTGTTATGAGTAATATACAACGGACCACTCTGGGGCCGATCCCAGACACCCAGACCATAGTAAATAACGGAGAAAATACGTTTTGCGAAATTTACTATATCAGGAATCGAACCCGGAGCCTCTGCGTTGCAGTGAGGTAAGCCGGTAAAGGCTTAGCCCGCTCAACCACAGAGGCCGTCATTCACTGATCTTGACTACAGATAAAATAGAATGTTGCCAGAAGGAAAAAACATAGTTCTCGTTCTAGATGTCACGTCACATCACCATATTCGTATCCGACTTGCACGTGGCCAGTTGTTTTCCCTTTTCTTTCACCATATCCCAATTAATTGGGCACAATATGTCTTTTCCTTCCACACTCCTCTATTCTGACATACATCTTCTGTCACACCACAAATCATCATATCATCATCCATCTTTTTTTGGTCTACCTTTACATTTGCATCCATCCATCTAGTAGTTTAACATTCTTTTTGTCACGTGACTTTCATCCCTCCTCATTATATTTTATGCCCATACCAACTTAAGCTTCTTCCTCTCAATTTTTCAGTCACGGTTGCAAATATAAAAAATTCTCTTATGTACTCGTTTCTCACCTTATCCATTCTTGGAACACCACACATCCACCAGGGGACCTCTAGCATCTAGGGAGCAGAGGAGTCTTCACCCCTGTTGACGAAGTGAGTTTGCCTCTCCCGGGGCATTCTCAAGCACTTGTGCGCTAGGATCGGTGTGGGCGTAACTACGTTCTGTATCTCACGCCTTTCCTGCCATAAGCGCGGGGCACATGGGAGGAGGGTGGTTTTAGTGGGGTATTGATTAGTCGAGTCTACACACAAGTCGGTTGATTATTGTTTGGATTGCCTCAGTGGAAAGCCTCCATGATCAACAACGGTCTAATCCCTAGCAAAGGACCCGGTATGTGCGAAAATCATTTCCCACGCCTAAAAAAAAAAAAAAACCACACATCCATCCATCCATCTCAACATTCTCATCTCAGCTGAGTGGAGACGTTTGTGGTCTATCACTTTAGGGGCCCAACATTCGGACCCGTATAGCATGACTGGTCGTATGGCAGATTTATGTATTTAACATTTTAGTTTCAGTGGCATTAGTTTGTCGCATGTCACACTGGTTACCTGCCTCCACTTTAGCCATGCTACATGTATTCTTCTCCTTACATCCCTCTCTCTATATCACAATTATATTGTGATATAGAGAGGGATATAAAAAATCCAATCACAGTTGCATTGAAAAAACATTTGAATAGCGTTCAATAAAAATTTCTCATTAATTAGCGAACATAATTAAAAATGTAACTAAATATTAGTTGCATTGCACAATTTTATAGCAGCTTTCGCCTGCGGCTCCGCTCGCTCTAATTTTATTTCACGGGATCCGTACATTTTTCCGGGATATTTTTTTAACAAAAAACCGACTACAAACTAAAAAGAAAACAACTATCAACATGAAGTAGTACCTACTTCATGCTGTCGTGCAGTGCGTGTCAATTTCATTAAAAGCCGGTTCCTATAATCTTACTATTCATTCACTTGCCCCATCGGTTAAATTTTGACATTACTTGTATAGTTTATGTCAAATTTTACACGATAGTAGGGCAAATGAACTTTCGGTAAAATATAGGGACCGGTCATAAGCGATTCTTCAAAGGCGACCATTTTAGGCCCAACTCTGGACTGAACAAGACTGAATGCAAAATTGCAAAGTCGTAACTCTAAACTTATTCAGCTTACAAGATTTGACCTAATCGAACTAATTTGGGAATGAGTAATGACAGTAATGAGGGGAGGAGCGAGATGGAATCCTCCTCGGAGTCCTCCGTCGTACTCACTCTCTCAGAGGGAAAAACTTCCGCCGAGGGGCGAGTACCATAGATAATAATACTATATATATAAAAGCGAGTACCACTGCTGTGCTTGTGCCTCGAACTGCCATACAGGCTTAAGCATAACTACAACAGCTGGAAATTTGTATATATTATTTGTGTGCGTTGACAAGGGTATGCGACTTCAATTATTGCACAGCGCCATCTACTGGCCTTGATAGTGTTCCACCACACTAACAAACAAATTGCAAGTAAAAAAATAGTTTGCCCGCCATACGGTTTGTAACTCCATTATAGGTACGGAAGCGAGTCATTAAGTAATTGGTAGGGACGGGACGCGAAACATTCGAATAAATAATTCGGCTTAACCATGTACTAATATTACAAACGCGTATGCGTATGTGTTATTTGTTACAAAGGATTATGCCCAAAATTGCCCCAAGGCAAAGCCTAGATTCTAGAGCATCCTTTCGCAAAGTGGGCGATAACGCCCCCTTGTGGGCGCTGCAGGCCTAAAGGGGGGTAGAGACTTGAGACCTCATCGCCGTTGTGTACTACGTACTGCGCTTAGGTCTCAAGTTTACTCTTGTGGGCTATAGTAAAAGTCTCGTTTAGAATGAATGTTTAATCTCCGCTAATATAGCTCACAATAATCAATTAATTTATTTTGACGTTATAGTGGTTTTTAAGTAGGTGAAAAAATGGGGGCGCTAAAAAAGAATTTATTCTCAAAGTGGGCAGTATACAAATAAGTTTGGAACCAACTGGTCTAGAGCATCGACGCCGGGTTGCTAGTTTATCGGTATTTTACAGGATTCATTTCGGCAAATGTGCGGTTGAACTGTTTGACCCGATAATGCCAAACTGCATTTACATAGCTGCTCGCTCCAGCCATACTATCTTCTATATAACGTTTATAGTTTGCCTAACGTGTAAGGAATCTATGGAGATTTCTCGCAGTATGAATTCTTAGTATGTCATTATTGCGATGATGAAAACATTTTTTTGTTTGTTACAACTCCACACATTCTTTGAAAAGTAAGTGTAATACAACTTCTATATGTATTAAAAAAAGAGCCCGAGATAATATATAGATAACTAGCTTCTGCCCGCGACTTCGTCCGCGTGGAAAGTTTTTTAACTATCCCACGGGAACTCTTTAATTTTTCGGGATAAAAGTATCCTATGTGTTGACCAGGGATATAAGCTTCCACCATACAAAATTTCATTTAAATCGGTCAAGTCGTTTCGGAGATTAGCCGGTACAAACAGACAGACAACCAGATAAACAGACAAACAGAGAAACAAAAAATTAGAAAAAAACTAAATTTGTTCTATTTCACTTCTTACATCCCCCTGACTCGGTTTTTAGCATTTTTTTTCATTGTTCAGAAATTCTACCTCTACAGTTTTATCATATGTATAGATAATGCATTCTAAAATTTAGAGAGTGACCCGTATAGGGTGGAGGAGCAAGATAGAATGCTCCTCCGTCTTAAAGGAAGATCTTCCAGCGAGGTTAGTGATGTTCCTCGCAGGCCTAGGCCCATCCGTTATGGTTGAAAATTTGTGTATATTCTTTGTATGTTTCGGGAAAGGTTTGTGACATCTATTATTGTACAGCGCCATCTATTGGCTTGTAAGTGTTCTACTACAAAAATAAGTAGGTAATGTTTGATATTATTGTAATCGCAGTTAATATTAATTATTATGTTGTTTAATTTTATAATTTTGATTTCTACGTCTTTAAAATCTAAGAACACTGGACCACAAGTTACATTATATAAAGATAAAGACACTGTTTTCTTTAGATTATATTTAATTTGACTTTTTATAATAATTTGTTATTTTATTTGTTTTGACACTAACAATTTAATTGTTTTTTCTTTTTAAATTAGTCATAATAAAGTTGATTTCGTATATGTATCGTTTTATTTTTACACTTCATTAACGCCCATGTTGGAACGAAAAAGGAAAATTAAGTTTTCCAGGTCAAATCAACCCGGCCGGATTGAGGCAAAACCGGTCGGATTGAAAGTGAGGCCGAATTGCAATTCCCAATTATAATACATATCAAAAATATAAGATTTTTTATAAACAAACTCTAATACTATCAACGATCCATTTTCGGCATAGAGCCGAATCGACTCGTCCCAACACTAGCCAAATTAGTGACGCCCAATGTCAACTGATCACCAGCATTATTACTAAAGCAATTCAAGATCATTTGTCACTCAAATTAGAACTAATCACAAAATTATCAAAATTGGTCCAATCATTTTTCAATGTACTGATAATTGTATGCCCATTTTTTTGTTACTAGCAGAAACTAGGAAATATGTATAACCGGAAGTTTATCACGTAATAGTAATATACTAATATTATAAACGCGAAAGTTTGTAAGAATGTATGTATGTATGTTTGTTCTCTTTCACGCAAAAACTACTGAATATATTTTGATGAAACTTTATAATAATATAGTTTACACATCAGAATAACACATAGGCTATAGTTTATAAAGATGTAGTGTGAGTTATCCAAAATATAACGATTTTCCATCATCACGCGGGTGAGAACGCGGGGCGCAGGTAGTAAAATATTAAACCGATTTCGTTTTAAAGGTATTAGGCGCGCTATTCCCGCGCTTAAAAAACGAAGTTTTATTATGTATAGTCACGGAAACTTAAGGAAATATAATAATATTTAAATTAAGTTTATTTATATTAGGTTGGGGAAAAAGTTTCTTCGCATTTTATATAAAAATTCAAAAGGTTTTTTTATAAAGTTTATTTTCATTTGACTAAAGTATGTAGGTGCCATTTTTTTGGATAACTTTTTGCCATCTTGTAGGTAGGGACGTGATCCCATTGCTATAAAAATTTTGGGGCTTCTGATCAAAAATCTGCGACAAATGGTTTTGGCAGTCCTCTCGTGATGTTAACCTGACACTGCCTAAGGAATTCTGCAGAGATCGAAACAGGTGAAAATCTGAAGGTGCACGGTATATAGTATAGTATATAGTCCTGACCAACCTCTCGTAATTTTTGCTGAGTGGCTGAAGATGTGTGAGGTCTAGCGTTATCATGGTAAAAACCACACCCCTTCTGTTGATTAATTCCGGCCGTTTTCTTTCAACTTTTTGTTTTAATTTCATCAGTTGTTCGCAGTACAGTTCAGAATCGATGGTCCTGCCTGGCGGTAACAGCTCATAATGAATAATGCCCTTCCAATCCCACCATACACACAGCATCACCTTGTTGCGAGTTAACCCGGGTTTCGCCAGTCTATAAAGCCTGCCTGCCAGGGCACGCGGAGTTGGGAATCCCGCAGTCCCGTAGCCCTGGCATAAGGCGCAGAACGGAACACCCAGGGGTTTTAGTGGGTATCCCTAACTGGGGAGTGGCAATAGCGTGGCACCAGTTCTGACTGGGCACGCTAGTGCCACCCCCGATCTGGCGAATCCCACACACTCACACCGGTCGCGAACATCCCCCCAGGCTTCTGTGCCTGTCGCGGCTTAGTCCTCAAACGGATTTCCCCTGGCCAAAAAAAAAAAAAAAAGTCTATAAAGCCTGACCGGCCTTTAACCACGATCTTTTTCGCACGTTCTTGTCGTACGTGATCCACATTTCATCACCAGTTATCAGCTTTTTCAAAAATGGTTCGGTTTCATTACGTCGTAATAAAGAATCACAAATGAGTACACGGTTCATTAGGTTTCTTTCAGTGAGCTCATGAGGCACCCAAATATCGAGCTTTTTTGTGTACCCAGCTTTTTTCAAATGCGCCAAAACCATTTTGTAGTCAATTCCCAGTTCTCCAGCTACATCGTAACTACTAATATGCCGATTATGCTCCACTTTTTCAAAAATGGCATCAATTTTGTCCGTAACAGGGCGACCAGAGCGACATGCATCTTTGATATCAAAATTTCCAGATTGAAAACGCTTAAACCAAATTTACGCTACTCTCACAGATACTGCATTAGGTCCATAAACATCACAAATTTTTTTCGCGGCTTGTGTTGCAATTTTACCTTTTTTGTAGTAAAATTTTAAAATGTATCGAATTTCTTATTAGATTCACTCATTTTAACAATAAGATGATGATAAAATGAAAATCACACATTTTCTTAATTTGAATTTGGAATTGCCTTCTTTAAAATTAAAACTTTTTAATGATACCAAAACCAGCCAGATGCAAATGGTATAGCCAAAGAATTCTTATTACAAGTTCATACATACTATATGCGAAAACACTTTTTCCCCAACCTATTATATGTTGGAGTAGTTTTCTCCGCGACTACGCCGCGTGAAAACCCCTAGGTAGTAAGTAGCTCTATGTTACTTACATAAAAAATAAGTTAGGTTTTTTATACCTAGGTGAATCAAAAAGTTCTTAGAAGTGCATATATATAAAACCTTTTTGGGAGAAGTTCGATATACAAATTAAGGAGTGTCAATCACACAATATCTATGTCGAACTGTTACATGTTTTTGTCAGTTCGTTCGCACGTAATAAATTATTCTGTGCAACGAGTTGCTAAAAACGCAAAATTATGGATAAAAGTGAATTACGTGCCGGTGATAAAATATCTCAGTTTGAGAAAAATGTGTACAAAAGTAAATTTGTTCGGACATTTAGCATAGATTAGGGCATGATTAAGTTTCGGTTGCGTCCTGAGTGGCTGAATTTAAAAGAGGTAGATCAAGCTGTAACGATGACCCGCGTTCTGGTCGGCCTTCAACCTCCGTTAAGGAAGAAAATGTCAAAAAGGTTGAGAATCTGGTTTTGGAAGACAGAAGAATAAACTATAAAACATATAGCTAAGATCCTAAAGATATCTTTTGGTAGCATTCAATCCATTTTAATTGATTTGTTGGGGTTCAAAAAAGTGTCGGCAAGTTGGGTGCCAAGAATGTTAACCGACTAAAACAAAAAACGACATTTGGAAATTTCTAAGCGTAATCTCAGAATGTTCCGGCGTGATTGGGATATTTTTTGCCGTCGCCTTGTCACCATGGATGAAACGTGGCTCCACCGTCCTGAAACTAAGAGACAAAGCATGTCTTGGAAACGACCATTCTCTCCATCCATTAGGAAATTTCTAGTTGCTCCTACCGCTGACAAAGTCGGCGTCAGTCTTTTGGGATAGCGAAGGAATCCTTTTTATTGATTACATGCCAAACAGCCAGACGATTATTGAACCCTATTATGCAAATTTAATTTCGAAAGTGCGTGAAGTGGTTAAAGAAAAATGTCATGGAAAACAATAGTTGGGCGTGTTGTTTCTTCACGACAACGCTTCCGCTCATCGATCGGAAGTTGCAATCAACGCAATCCGCTGTGCTAGCTTCAATCTCCTTGACCCCCCACCATATTTTTCGGACTTAGCCCTAAGTGATTTTCACTTATTCCCAAAATTAAAAGTGGAATTCGTGGAACTAAATATTAAAGTTAAAGTAATAAAGGCATAAATTGAATAATATGAGTTTAATTGTAGCTTAAATGTTTTATCTATACATATAATATATCTATACATACACATAATAAAACTGTAGACATCAAATTTTTGTACAATGAAAAAAAATGCTAAAAACCGAGTCAGGGGGATGTAAGAAGTGAAATAGAACTAATTTAGATTTATTTAAATTTAATGTTTCTCTGTTTGTCTGTCTGTTTGTACCGGCTAATCTCCGAAACGACTGGACCAATTTGAATGAAATTTTGTATGGTGGTAGCTTATGTTCCTGGTCAACATATAGGATACTTTTGATTTCGAAAAATTAAAGAGTTCCCGTGGGATAGTTAAAAAAACTTTCCATGCGGACGAAGTCACAGGCAAAAGCTAGTATGGAATAAAATATTTTAAGAAGTGACACCATCATTTTGTTATTATTCTTTCAAAGATGTCAAAGGATATTCCTTTTATCTAAGGAGGTTCTATAGCTTTACCTATAAAGAGTTTTGATATACAAACTCTAAAACTAACTTGTATGATAATGACACGGTTATGGCTCCCATAGAGGAGTTTTTCAAGACTTAAGAAAAATATATTTTTTTGCAATGAATAAGGACGTTAGTAACCCGTTATTCTCAATGCATGGCATTGGTTTTTTTATTGTATATATTTTTATTACATTATGTAGAAAAATTAAATATTTGTTTTTTTTAATATTGATTCCAAGGAGTTTATGATTCATCCTCGTATATATTAACTACTTTACTAGAAGCAGTATAGTGTTAGATCTAATATATATATAAACCCTTTTTATATATATTAGACCTAACACTACTGTTTCTAGTACTAGTTCAATTCACTACAATAACAAAGAAACTAGGTCCATATAGTCTAAACAGCTGCCCAGCAAAACATAGAGAGGAGTTGAAGCCCACCGTAACATAGTTATTAGTGAATTGAAAAAACATGATTGCAACGCCATCTATTTTATGGAAACTATTTTTTTATTGCAGGAGTTCAGCAGACATGCAAATGGCCCGCTTGATGGAAACTGGTTAACCTCACCTATGGACATTTGCAACACCAAAGGTGCTACAAATGCGCTGCTGCTCTCTTAAAGGAGACTGGAACCTGGTCACTGATGCCGGAACACAACACAAGGTTGTTATGGCGGGCATACTCTAGACCAAGGGTGGTCGCCATCCAGTGGAGCAAATACCCTACCACCTGGCTGTGGGTTGTTTAGTCGCCTCTTACAACAGGCCGCCCGGCCGCAGGAAATTGTATTCTTTCTCCGTTCCTGCACAGATATTTCTCCATTCCTGCATGTTTATCATTTATCATGATATGAAGTATCCTGTCAACTCAGGTTAGAAGCTAGCACCATATTGAGTTTCATTCATATATGTTCAGTAGTTTCCAAAAAAATGTGATCACGGCGCAATCTTTTTCACTATTTTCGTCTACCTCACAGAAACCACATCATTTATTGGCATTAGAAGTATCCCAAGTTATGCCCTGGGATTTAAGCTAGCTCTATGTCAAGTTTCATTTAAATTTGTTCAGTAGTTTTCATGTGATGCTATAACAGATAGACAAAATTCTGAAAAATATAAATCTACTGGTCCGAATTATCCACCCTGATTTTTTCACATTTTGAAATGTATTGTACAAAAACCATTTACAGATTTATTATAGTGTATATAGATAGATTTGTATATAGGTCTTATTTTATTAACAGCCCCCTTTAATAACAATGTGTGCACCACTTAAGCAGTTTTTCTGATCTAATGTGCATATTGTTATAATTACCACATGCTAACAACTGTGAAGGAAAACATTGTAAAGCAACCTGCACATCGAGAAAACCAATGTGTCAAACCTGCCAAGCCGCCTTGGATGAGCATGGTGAGTTTGCTGTCCATTCACCAATTGGGAGACCCAAGGTCAGGAGTGGGACATTTATGGGCTGTTATAACATTTTAATACCTCCATTTTTAAAATTTTATAAAATATACCTCTCCGGCAGCCTAAAATGCTTGGGGTGAATCTCGTACACCCCCCACTTCCCCCTCCTTAACACCCACATTTTAATGTTACCCAAGAGGTTGCCAAGACTTTTTACTTCACTTTTTGGTTGTTGATGATACTCTAGAATGTATATTTCTATGTGATGGACACTGTGATGGCGAAATCTAAGCTTTTACCTGTGTAGCTCAGTGGAAAGCAGAGGTTCTAGGTTTGATTCTTTACTTGGTAAATTATAAAATACAAAAATAAGATCACATGCTCGCTTTTGATAACTTAGTGTATTTGAGGTATTAAGCAATTAAATGTTAGTATCAACAACTTTAATGATCTATAACTTATTACTTAATATGTTGATTATGACCTACTTTTACTACTTAACAGCATTATAAAGACATGTAAACATTTGCAACATCATCATAATGATCTTATGAACTAAATTTAAATAGATGCTTTAAAAATAGGAATAAATTGAACAAAACACATCTAATACCAGGTTTAAACTATTCATAGTTTTAAAAACACAATCAAGTTAAACTAGTTTAATATACTTACATCAAAAAGTGTTCAGATGAGCTTCTTAAAGTTGCGAAATGACTTATATAAAAAGCTTTATCACTGCAAAAATTTCACACAAATCCACTATAAATGAGGAGAATTTTAATTAAAACACATCGACACTATAATTTATTAACTAAATTATGATTTCTTAACTGCTTTTAACCATTAATCAATAAAATATATGTTAAATTTAACTATAAAAATATTGATTTAACATCATTAACTATTTACTGAATTTTATTGACAAATAATTAACGTATATGTGCGGGAATTTGTGATTAAATCTAACTGCTTATTGTTTAGGCCGCGCGCTGTGTCACATGATAACAATTGAAGCAATAAATTAATATTGCGGGAATGTATTTGTCATCATGCAAAATATTATACGAATTTCGGTCACCTACTTGCTGTTGGTAATTTGGTAGGTTTTTGTTTCTTTTTTGTGTGATGTGTTGCTAGTATTAAGCACAGTAAACTACTAAATTGATTTTAATATGACCTTGCTCTACCTGCGCATCTTTTTTGTTAACGCAGTGGAATGTTTTTCTTGCCACACACGCACTCGGGCCATTACGGGCAAGGCCAAATGCAGCCGCCTGCACGAGTGCGTGTGAGACTCTCGGGGACCGGATCCTGCCCTAAGGAGCAATAGCCAATGACTAACTAACCACTAGACATAAACATACGCCGCATACTGCACTTGCTGGAACGCCACAAGATCTAGAA
The DNA here is from genome assembly GCA_039645545.1 of Dendrolimus houi. NCBI lineage: Eukaryota > Metazoa > Arthropoda > Insecta > Lepidoptera > Lasiocampidae > Dendrolimus > Dendrolimus houi. The sequence continues at coordinate 1,751,859 of CM077146.1, forward strand.
AAGGGTTACTACACCATGACACCCTCGTGCGCAGAACTTAGTACATCCCGGCGACAAGGTATACCACTTCATCAGCAGAGGTAAATGTCCGCTGCTGTCCCCGTAGACAGCAGCCCTCTGTGACGCCATCACGGTACAAAGTGTTATACATAGCGGCATCTTCATGGGCCAGTCTGTCGACGGCGAACGCCGGCCGCTAGCACTACTTTTCCCTCTCTCTCTCTCTCTCAGTGGCCTACTTTTAAGTCATTACTAACTCACAGAAGAAAGAAATCGCGTACACCTGCGCTAGTCTTAGTGTGTTTGTGACCAAATGCAACTTACGTATAGCTTTAAAATTAACGATTACATTACATACCTATCAGTGTTAAACTTTTTTTTATCGCAAATAACGCATTAAACCTTAGCTACATCTACGTGGCACAGTTACTAACACTACAATTATTTTAGTGTAACCAAGATATTAAATTCATTGGTTGTGCATGAGATTTACGCCAGCTTTTACTATATTTTTATGTATATGTGGGATCTGATTTCATTAGTTAGCAGGGTTCACATATGAGGTGATATAGTAAATAGACACTATTTATCTAAATAACTTACTAATTTCCTTAAAACGTGATTGTATCAACGTGGTGATGCTGTTCCAATTATCCGTTACGTAACAGATATATTATTATTATAGGCAGCCACGTATTTGTGAATAACTCGTTTCTTAGTTTAGGGGAATAGAGAGAACCTCGTTTTGCGTCGTGGCTACCACGGTTGAGATGAAGAAACCCTCGATGCTGTAATCGCTTCAATAATAATGTAACTCGGTAAGCCTGCCTGTATCATATGTTCAGTATACAGACATGGTATGCTTAGGATTTTATAATATTATGTATGTAATTTTTCTGTTCGTGTGTATGTAACTGAACTCCTATACCACTGGACCGCCTTTGATGGAATTTTTTGTGTGTTGAAGTGAATTTGTAAATACTTACAACATACGATTAATTAATTTTTCATTGATATAAACGCATCACCTCATGCGGCCAACCTGGTTTGTACGATTACTGTCGGATAAAGATATACAAATTTTAGTATGAACGTGATGATGGATAAAGATTAAACAATTACGTGATAAGTTTATGAATAACTCTATTGATTAAGTTAACATACAACATTTTATCAACATGACAATGCCGTGATTTTTACGTAACGCTGGACATTCTGCAATCATGTAGGTTTCCGAAGTATGTCGAAAGTGGCGGAAATAATGGGATAGCAGACTTCGGGCTTTAAGTGGAAATAAGAACTTAAATATCTGGACCTGAATATTTTTAAGATGTTGTGAATCAAATACCTAATTGGATTGTAATAATATTGACAATTTACTTTTCACATTATAGCAATTAAAATAAAATCGAGTTGTGATTCAAATATTGATAAAAAAACGGTCTTTGTTTTTGTAGTCTCATTTTAATATATATGTTAATTTTGCCTCGTCCGGGCCAACAGAATAATTAGTGCCATACTTGCTGTTACCGGGGAAAGTCTTCTATTAATAAAAAGCGATACAATAATTTTAGTGACCAGTAATGGCAGTTTTTCTATTTCATTCATTTTGATCTTATTAAATAAATTTTATTGATCTTTTATCTAGTTTTTATTCTACCATATCTCATTATAAATTATCTATTGGTAACACATAAATTTAAATGTCACGTTTTGTTTTACACAATTTTAAAGTTACAAATTAATTAGATATTTACTCTAATTACACCTTCCCGGCTACAAATATGCTAATTGACTCAAATTGATTAAAATTCTCTTCTGTTAATTCATATTTACTTTTTAGTTAGTTATTATTAGTGCTAACTGTAATATTTAGATTTTAGATAGTACAAGTCAGTAATGATAACTTGGTGATAACATTTAAAATTTGTAATGTTGTCTTTTAATCACTATATAATACTTATCATAATGACTAAATTATTTTGATAAGATAATTATAATAATGTTTATGAAAAATATTAATTTCAACACATGTAAAAAAATTTCTTCCTTCAAATATTAGTAACATAGTAAATCAGAACGGAACGCATTTTAGTTGACATTTCGAAAAACAAAAAGAAAGACCATTTTGGAGTCAAATCAATTTATAAAAAGTCAAAGTGTAGGCCAGAGGGTAGCGATACTAACATCAATTTCCGTATTGTATTGCTTAATTATCGCTTTAATTACACCATTTCAAGTGTGAAAAATCAGTTTTCTTTTATATTCTTTTTGTGTTAAATGACAATGGGAACCGTCGCTGAAGTCCGTAGTTTATTCGAAGCGAAGTTAAAAGACCAACCTACAGATTTTCACCCTTTGGACTTAGAGCGAGTTAAGGATGACAAATATCTAAAAAGAATACTTCTTCACCAAGAGAACAGAGTAAAGGAAGCAGCGGATATGCTTTGGGAGATATTGACATGGAGAAAAAGCACTGGAGCGGCGGATATTAATGAAAATAACATAAGATTAGATTATGTTCGAGAAGGTGTTTTCTTTCCGCGAGGTCGAGACATCGATGGCTGTTTATTGCTGATTTTCAAGGCCCGTATGCACTTTAAAGGTCAAAGAGAATACAATGAATTGAAAAAGATTATGATATACTGGTTTGATCGTGTTGAACGAGAGGAAAATGGGAAGAAAATCACAATGTTTTTCGACATGGAAGGCTCTGGTATCTCAAACATGGATATGGAATTAGTTAAGTATCTAATCTCATTGTTTAAGGAATATTATCCATTATTTCTTAACTATATAATAATTTTCGATATGCCCTGGGTACTTTCTGCAGCATTTAAGGTTGTAAAAACTTTGTTACCAGCGAAAGCTGTTGAGAAAATGAAATTTGTGGAGAAGGACACTTTAAAGGAGTTTGTTACGCCTGAACAGGCATTAGTATGTTGGGGTGGTAAAGACAACTATGTATTTGAATTTGTGCCAGAAATCAAGCCTGAGCATACAACAAAGAAAGTCACTTTTGCTGAACAGGAGACAATCAGCACTCTCCAGGTGAAATGTTACACCTTGTTCCAAATGATACAATAATCTTTAAATTAGAAAACGAGGATATATCAGGACAATTTACCATAACGAATATGGATGAAAGTGCTATCTCATTCAAAATACGTACAACATCACCTGAGAAGTTCCGTGTGCGTCCAAGCTCAGGCACATTACAAAGCGGGGCTTCTCAGATTGTACTCATCGTAGTACAACCAGGGTTCCAGCTACGCACTGTGACGAAAGACAGGTTTTTAGTCATGTCTGTACAGATTCCACGTATTGATCTAACTCCTAAAGAACTTGCAGATATATGGCAGATTTCCACAGGGAGCAAAGTTGATGAGTATCGTTTGAAATGTAACTTCCCAGAAAAGGATATGCCAAAGAACGGAAACCTCGTTGATGGAAAGGTAACAGAGAAGACTGAGTCAGTATCTAATTCGTTGAACCATTTGCAGGCTAATGTTGATATACTAAGCCGCCAAGTACGGGTGTTGAAGTTTCTGCAATTTTTAACAGTCACACTGACAGGTTTTGCTGTTTTTCTAAGTTATCTAGTATACAAGAATACAAGTGAGAATGGTGATTATTGCGAGAAGATGTAGCTAATCAATTTGGTGGTTTTTGAAACCACAAAAGATGCTGAAGTGTTTTTGAGCATTTTGTTAATATTATTACTAGGGATGAATCTTATTACATATATAACCTATCTATATGTCTGCGGTAAGATGGGGTTACTAGTATAATTATACTTCTTAAAATTTAGCTTGATTAAAATGACTGCTGTCACTAAATCATGCTCAGCAATATCCATATTATGAGACAGTAAAAATATACGCACAACAATCTTGTACTTTGTTGCAAGGCCATGGAAATGGTTACAGCATAACTAGATAAGAACTTTTCTTTTTGGTTTTGTTCTCACTTTAAGCTCAATTAAACGGTTTTTGGGAAAAAAAATAGTTAAACATGTATTGTTTAATAAACCGGTTTTTACTATTTCTAACGGTTTTTGCTGCACACCCCCAAGCGCGGTCATGTGGTACAGCATATTTTCAGTTGCACACAAACACATGTTGAGAGAGATAGAATGACACTTCCTGTTCTCATAAAATAAACCACTCAATTCAGGTTTATATATCTATGAGATTTACACTCTGAACAAAATATTTTACTAAATTCTGTTAATTTTAAACCGGTATGAATTCTTGATGTAGATTATTCAGGAATCTAATGTTTGAAAATAATTTAAATTGTTTCTCTTTATTAAGAGCAAAAAGACTGAATTTATAGTCATAAAAATATATCTAATTATCTATGAAATTTGTTGTACATTTTTATATCAATTTGCTCTGTACTTTCTGGCACTGGTACTATCAGTTTGACAGCTGTCATCTGATCAAGCTAAAGTTTTAGGTCTGTAGGAGATTCAAGGGATATCTATAACTAGATGGTTGTATATTTATCCTTATTTAATACAAGGGTTTTATTTATAAATGATATCTAACTATAAAAAGAATCTAATATACAATAACTTTATGTACAGTAAGCTCTGTATTGTATGACTACTCAAATTTTTTATCTTTTGGAATTTTATGGCTTGGTCTCTATTCTTACAGTCATGTATCAAAAATAAGGCAGCCTAATTTCTTGTACCAACTCTAACGTAGCTCACTGTGCCAGCACTTTGAATTAAGAATCTATCTAAATGTACTTCGCTATCTCACTCACATATTACCATGTTCTTGAAGACATAAATTCATAGAACTTACAAACAACAACTGTGTATTACACAAAACTTAATAAAAAAAAACAAATGTTTCACAATAAATACATTGGTATGTATGTATTAAATATTAAAAAAAAAAAAATTATTAGCATAAACTATTACAGTGAAGGAAACTTAACTTATACTGTATTCTACCTATAATCCCTAAGACTATAAGTAGAATACTGAGCCTAGGTCATCAAAGTCAATGGGTAAGGTTCTTAGAAGGTAATATATAAAATCATTTTCATTCAGACAAGATAAAGAAAATTTCACAAGAATTATTTTTTATACATAGAAATGTATACGAAATCAAAGATTGTGATTTTTTTTTTTTGGTTAGTTTTGTGTAATACGGATTTGTCAGTAAATTCTGTGAAGTTATCTTCGAAAATGTGGTGATGCATGAGCGAGATAGCATACTCCGTGTAGGTAGGCCCTTAACTCAAAATTGTACCATAGTGTAGTACCAAAGTTTTATGTATCATGTCATTTGTAAAACGCGCATTAGCTATTTTCACGGATTTGTATCTAAATTGTGGTTATAATCCTCATGACTAATCCTTGCAATTGGGCAACATAAAAATACACTCAGTTTTTATATATAGTAAAGGTGGGGAAGTCCATCAATAGGGTAAGTTCATACATTGCTCGTTTATTACCTTTTTTAAAAGGAATTTAACGCCAACTACAATTCGAAGACCAAATTCATTGGTGTCTTAGCTTCATTGACTGATTTGTTGTCGTTGTAACTATTCAAACACGGAAAAAATGAGAGGTGTATAGAGTTCCCCCCACTGCCAGGCTTCGCCACCTTGTCTATGCATTTAGTTAATGCGATTCCCAGGTGAGATAAGCAACTTTTTAAATATCAGTGACTACAGTTTTACTTACTTTAAAAGAAATAAATCCATTGAGCAATATATCTTATCAACAATATTTAAAGTACTTCTCCACGTGGCATAGCTTTACGACACCTGGTATATTTATGCCCGACCTTATTTACGTCATTATATTGTAATCATTGACATATAAAGATTGTAATAAAAACACATCATTAGGGTGTTATACGATACAAGCTTACTGCAATTAGATTTATCTCTTTAATATGTAAGTTGGTATTTTATCCAAAAAAACAATAAGATATAAAGGAATGGCCTTAAAAATGAAGACATTTGATTAATAATTTTAATTTTAAATATAACTAAACAAAGGATCGTAGGAATTACAGTCACACAGTAGTAAATCTACTGCCGTAAAACTTCTGGGATCTTCTATGATAATAATGTTACATTCCATAAAGGGGAGGGGTGTAATAATTACATTATACCCTTGCCAGCCATTATAGTAATAATGAGGTTTAATGTACTACGTACTAGAGGCGTCCGAAACTAGCTTATTTTAACACTCGTTATGATCCATGGACAAGAACCCGCTAAGTCTGCGCCAGGCTATTGTCGATACTTTACAGTTTACGTGTTTGAAATGTAACTATTAAAAAAATGCCTTCAAGAGACTCAAGAAACTCGAATGAAAGTCAAGAGGTAATTTTTCACCGGTACATTTGTTGCGTTCTCAAAAAAATAACATCTTAATTAAATTTTATCCATTTTAACTTGTCTCAACGCGTCATCCTGCGGCCATGTTCAGGCGAATTTAAACTATACTCTATGCGATCTACCGCTGCATGTTTTAATAGTTAGACGGCATAACTAATGTTTTATCGCTGCATCAAATATACGAGTCAGTCCACAGCACGCTCGCCCCGCGCAGGCCCCTGCTTTCAACAAGTTTGAACTTTTTTGGTTTGAATAACTTCTCTAGTACGTAGTACATATAACTCAATGTATAGTAACATAAAAGTTATGGTCACCTGAGAGGGGATAAGCGGGCAACTGGTTAAAATAGCCACTTCCGCAGATTCGTATTATAAATATAACTAGTGTCAAAATAACGTGGTACCTTATACTATGTCCTGTCCGAGTTTCAAAATACGATTCGCCAAAAGTGGCAATTTTAAGACCCCAGTGCTAATGGAGCGACATGCGCTCCTGACGAAAATGCATTTAATAATATTTTGGCATTTATTTTGTAATCAAAGACAGATACTAAAGTTTCAATTAATACTGTCTAAAGCGACTTCTGTTACTGCGACCACTGCGTACAAATCAAAACATCACAATAGATGACGATATTACATATGTTATTGAGCTCATTCATTTACTTCAAAGCTATGAATTTTGTTTTAGTTGTTGGCTGTTGATTCCCATTTTTTGTTTCATCACAATCTTTCATGTGCCTTTTGTGTATATCCTATAATCGTAAACACTGCCCATTTTGTTTCTATTTTAATTGCTATACGTAATAACAGTAAAAACAAGATAGCTTTCTTCAGTCCTTAGATTTGCACTTTTTTTTCTCTTTTACTATAGATTTACAAGGCGTGCTTACATTTTTGCAAAAGAATCTGAAGCTCATCAAAGTTCCTTTTAAAGTCTGTTTTTTAGTCATAATTTGCTGTTTCGGTTTGCCCCTCCTTCCCCTAAGTTCAGGGCTGCTGATCTCCCGATTGACTAGTATCGCACCTTTAAAGATAACGTATGTACAGTAGAGCAAATAGAAAAATAATGTTTTTTTCTTAATAATTGTTAAACCTGTATTCGTGTTTATTTTTTTGTAACGGAAAATTTTAACGCCATCTAGTTTTTTTATACGGAATTTCAAAAGCGAATCAAATCAACTTTCTAAAGCCGTGGTGGCTTATTAGTTAGCGCACTTGTGTCCTTTCGATTCCTGGGGCCCAAATCTGCCATTACTATCTCGTCAAAATCGTAGGTTTGTCTGATTTCGGTATTCTGTTAATTCCATTGGTACGCCCGTGACACGCCACTTTTATTTTTATAAATATTTATAAGTGAAAACTCTCTAAGAAGCTAACTCCATTTCTGACAATGATAATATCAATTTTTTCTATTATTATTCCGCCGCTACTATATCAATTCAATAACATATTGTGGATTTACTAGAATAAGAGTTTTTGACACTACCGCAATGAAATGGTACTTTGAATATCTTCGCAACGCTAAAGCATTGAACTAGCAGAATTGGGCCCCCGGCCGGCAAACATGCGCCACTTAGCCAGTTTTCTGACCTAATATGCCTATTGTTACAATTACCATGTGTTAACGGTGACGGAAAATGACCTGATGAACCTGTACATCAAAATAACTGATGTTTCAATTGTCAATCCCTCTTGGATAACTGTGGCGGGCATGCTGTCCATTTCCTTATAAATGGGAGACCCGAGCCTAGCAGTGGGACGTATATGAACTGTTAGTATTATTATTATAAATTGTTAAAGCCTGCTATTAGATTAAACATCAAAGCACGGGCATGTTTTAAATATTCTATATCAGTGTTTTTCAACCTGTGCGTCGCGACCCCTAGGGGGGTCGCAGAGCCTTGCTCGAGGGGTCGCCGGCAAAAGGGAAAAAGGCAATTGAAGTTTATACCTCATACTCAGGTACTTTCTTAGCTCAGCAGCTTTTTGCAGAGTATAGTCCATAATAATGAATATAGGTAACAAAATAGAGAAAGACATAAACGTAGTCATTTAAATTACTAACTTTTTGTCTGTGTATGACCCAAGGGGGTCGCCAAAATTTTTCAACCTGTAAAGGGGCCGCGTATTCAAAAAGATTGAAAAGCACTGTTCTATATCATTATTACTTTCAGTTTTTTTTTCATTCTTTCTGTCATTGTTACCAAATACATGGATTACAAAGCCTATTTATTATATTATTTTCTCTGCCAAATTGGTAGCGCTTTCTAAACCACGACCCTGTGTAGGACTCTGATTCCACATAAATCAATCTTTTAATTTACGTAACTTCACAATAGATGGCATTTATAACGCAGTTCTTGAAGTTTCCTTTAATAGCGGTTTGTCTTTAAACGTGCGAATGATGTTTGGTGCGAAATAATTATGTGACAAAAAGAGTATTACATTGTATATTTAGAAAATAATTAGAACAAAAGTATTTTGAAACTGTCATATCACAAGTGAATTTATGTTAGCTGTTAAGTTTATTTAAATGTTTATTGTATACTTTTTAAAATTTCTAACGGTTTTATTTATTAAATTAATAAGCGCAAATTAATGTAGAACATATTCTGTTACTTGCCGCTCAATATGATATTGGCCTTTGACCTAATCCATTTGTCTCTAAGGTCCTGATTTGTATTTTATACCTACTACCACGACAGCAATCCCCAACGACGTAATAGGGATGCAACTTACAATAAATTCTAAAGATTTTACATTTAAAAGAACATGTCTTAAAACAACATCTTGTCTACTATTAATATATCACGACAGAAATAATTTTAATTACTTTCGAAACAAAATCAATGCGCTATTTGACAGCGCGTTCCACCAGTAGCTCACAACGCCCAAAATGCTCCGTTAGCCGTTCTGTAAGGCGACCGCGGTACGTTGTGGTCGTGGCGAAAACGTCACTAATGACGTCATCATTTTCGATCACACAACGCTCACAATGACCCATGTCAAGAGGTGGGTCGAATAACCGTTCCACCTGAGTTTACGATTGTAACGCCGGCAAGCAAGTAGAACGGGAAAAATCGCGGTCGTGAACGTGGTCGTTGTGAATCTCTAATGGAACGTAGCCTGAGTTGTTTTACTTGTACCTACTTATGTCGTCATAAGTAGGTACGCTAGTGCAAAATCTATGATGCTGCGACGTATTGTAAGGAAATAAAAATTATTTTACTTCATTTGTCAGTCCGGTCCCATATTGGCTACATTCCACTAGGGACTCACAACGACCACGTTCACGACCACGATTTTTCCCGTTCCACTTGCTTGCCGGCGTTACAATCGTAAACCCTAGTGGAACGGTTATTCGACCCACCTCTTGACATGGGTCGTTGTGAGGGTTGTGTGATCGAAAATTATGACGTCATTAGATATGTTTTCGCCACGACCACAACGACCGCGGTCGCCTTGTGGAACGGCTAACGGCGCATTTTGGGGGTTGTGAGCTACTAATGAAAGGCCCTGTTAGTGTTATGTTTACATATTCGTGCTACCTGTTTCTCTCACCACTTGCCTGATAGCTGCCGTGGAAGTAGTCATAATATAAACAAAGGATTACTGGTGCGTAAGATTACGAGGGATCGACGCCATCTAGCGCCTAGGGTGAAAATAATTATCGAGGGGACACTTTAAAATTCTTGGATTGTCAATAATATTCTTCTAACTTAATCTTGTTTTGTGTTTAAAATGTAAAAACGGCTATAAAGGTATTAGTGTTAGCTTTGTATAAAAAATAATTTATAATTAAAATAAACATTATTTAAAAAGTGTTTTCATCTACCAATTGATGTTTTATATTTCTACTAGCGGGTCCGGCAGATGTCCGGCCCTGAAAATTAAAAATCTTAAACCCAATTGCACCGCAACCTACTTGGTCCAATTGTGAATCTAAACCATCCCGGGACCCACTCAAACATGCACAAAAAATTTCACCAAAAGCTTAGAACCCAATTTCAGAACCACCTAAAGGATCCTATTGTGTATACGGGTGTTTGGCGCATGGACCGACAAAATTTTTTGGGGGACGGGTGGATTAAGAGCTATCTTTAACCCACAGATTCCTATGTCCAAGTGTCACTGTAATCGAGATACGATTTTTTTTGTTTGTTTTTGAAAATTATCTGGTTCATCGTCTTTAAAACGACATATTTTTTTAGTTTGTTGATGTAATTGAACCAAATAACTTTTATTGCAGTCTTTAATGTATGATTATTATAAATTAAACCTTAATTCTTAGCATTAGATAACAAAAAATACTTGACGAGCTTTCAAACTTAAAAATGAATTAATCTATGAAAAACGTCCAGTTCAAAATAATCATACATTAAAGACTGCATTAAAAGTTATTTGGTTCAATTACAACAACAAACTAGAAAATATGTCGTTTTAAAGACGATGAACCAGGTAATTTCCAAAAACAAACAAATAAAATCGTATCTCGATTACAGTGACACTCAGGACATAGGAATCTATGGGTTAAAGATAGCTCTTGATCCACCCAATCCCCAAAAAATTTTGTCGGTCCATGCGCCAAACACCCTGTTACCAAGAAACCTACAAAAAAGTCCCAACAAATTCTGTCCCGGCAGACTGGAGAGCGACAGCACCTTTGGTGTTACAAATGTCCATTGGCATTGTAGTCTTACCTAAAAAAAAAATGAAAAAATCATCATGATCGGTCCAGGGGCTTAGAGGGAGTTCAGTAACATACACACTAATATTATAATTGAGGTCAATAATCGAGTTAAAAACTATTCTATCCTTTAAGTTAGCCCAAATTATACATAGTTACTTTCATCAAGATCAGTTTAGTAGTTACAGAGTTTATCCCGGACGTACATCGTGACACGAGATTTTTATATATGTACTATGATATGCTCGCGACTTCATCCACGCTTGACTTGAAATTCCCCGCGGGATTCCAGGGACACAAAGTACTGCAGCATTTAAAAAAGAATGTAAGCTATAGTTTTTAGTGAAAACTGTGTCGGATTAAGTAAAGTTTTATGCACCCGAACAACTGCAAACTGCTGCCGGGATAAAAAATGTCGCACATTTTATTATATATTTGCTGTCTGTGATAAAACAAATTGCAATTCGATGTTTTTAATCCGGTAATCTTAAATCATTCCCAGAAAAATTCCCAGGATAAAAAGTAGCGCAGCTCTTAAGTCTAAGAATTTGCTGTCGATCAGTGAAATTCGCACCAATACATCAATATCGGCCCAGTAGTTTTTAAGTGAATCCCGAACAATCTAAAAAAAAATCGTATCGTGGTCGCCATCGTTTATAGTCTATTCCGGTTTTTTGTTTTAAATAGCTTCAATAGCAGGCATGGGATGTTTAGAATTTTATAATACTAAAGATGTAAGATTTGTGTTGTCACTGTCTTCAACGCCTTTTATAAGTAGTTGATAATCAAATGAGACTCGGATGAATAAAAAAGTATAGACTATAGATAATACTATATATATAAATTTTGTAACCATGTAGAGCTGCAACAAAATGTGTACAACAACAGATGAACAATGGAGTTTTACCAGTTTTGTTTATTTCTGTTATCACTTTATAATATTGAACTTGAGATTTTGTTTGCTTGATTTTTTAGAAAAAATAAATAAATAATACCAACCAGTTTATTTTATACATTTCAAAACTTATTAAAAATAAAAATACTTATAAATGAAAATGAACAAAATAAAAAACAATCTAAAATACAATTAAAAATATTTTACACAACTATCACATATTCAATAACTTAATATTACATAAATTTTATAAAATTGACTATATAGTGGTCCGTTGGTATTTCCGCACTCAATAAACCCCTCCTAGGACCCAATTCCTGGGCTACTGGCGCCACCTAGCATCGAATTTCATTCATAGTTATCTTCCATGTTTACATCAACAAAAACCAATTAATTAACTATAAATGTACCTAAGTTGTTCAATTTTATCACAATCTTGATGCGACATACTCGGGCTGCAAAGAAAAAATATTTATTTAGCTTTTGACTTTTTTTAAGGAATGGTGACCAAATAATTAAAATTAATAAAAAGACACAAACAAAAACTGGCTCACAAAAAATTTAAAAAATGGTATGTACTTTTGACCAGACCCAGATCTACTCTTATATATTTCATCGCATTGAATCTGGATATTATTGTATATGATAATATTACTATGTATATATGTATGTATTTGTATATTTATTTCTTAAATTAGTTTGAGTATTTATGTAACTTTTGCCCCCTGCACCACCTACAACGCCTGATTCAATTTTTTTTTATTTAGGTTGCCTGGAAGAGATCGATTGGAGCAATAAGGCCATCTATTGTATTGCCTAGAAAATATTGTAAATATGGTCTGTTTTTGTAATTGTATATTTTGGTGTGCAATAAAGTGTTATCTCTCTCTCTCTCTGGGGCCAGTTTGGTCCATACACCCTCAAAATTTCAAAGAGAATGTTATGTCTTTTGAGTATGGCCCAAACTGATCCCAGATTCTGAGATTCAGTGCATCGAAATGTATGAGTATATATATATGGGCCTGGTCAAAAGTACAGACTACTTTTTGTTTTTTCTGCTCCAATGTTGTCATTTGTGACCACTCTGGGTCTGAACCCAGACCATAACAACTAACAGAAAGTTCTTTTACGAAATTTACCATTTAAGGGGTTGAATTTGGGTTAGATAAGGTGAGAAATAAGTACATAAGGGACCTTTGCAAGTTGCATCTGTGACTGAAAAATTTAGAGGTATAGTAGTCAAAGAGGCGAAGTCAGTACAATGGGATAAGTTCATACACTTAGCGAGAGTTAGCTTTGAGTCTTAGCTTCACTGACTGATTTGTTGTAGTCATAACTATTGAAACATGTATGGAGTTCCCCCACTGACGGACTTCACCACCTTGACTATATAAGACTTATTTTTTATTGCACGAGTTCAGCGGACAGGCAGACGGCCCACTTGATAGAAAATGGTTACCATCGCCTATGGACATTTCTAACACCAAAGGCGCTACCAATGTGCTGCTGCTCTCTAAAGAGAGACTGGAACCTGGCCACTAATGCCAGGACATAACTCAAGGTTGTTATGGCGTCATACCCTAGATCTAGACCAGGGGTGGTGGCCATCCAGACGGGTAAAGACCTGGCTGTAGGTGGTTTTTTGTAAGGAATATATGGAGATATTTTGCAGCAAAAAAATAAATTAGTACATGTCTTTATATTTATAACTATAACAATATTTTACTATCCTTTAATTGTGTTTCTGCCTTATTGAATATGCACTATTTGCTACAAATCCATTAATTCTTCAAAAGTCATTCTGTAACATACTTCTGTACAAAACTTATTAAAAAAAAGAACTTGAGATAAAAATAGAATAAGAAATATAAAGCAAAACAATTTTTAGCTAGACCTGTTGTTGGGGAATTTGTTGCCACTTCTTCTCCTTAATAGCAATAACACGTTGCGAAGCAGTATGTATAGACTAGGAAGCAAAATTAAATTTTAACCTATATGTATGACCTTCAAAAAGTGTTCTTCATTGGAACTTATTTTGAATAAAAACATTTGAATTTGAATATCGCCTCTTATGACAGGCCACCCGGCTGCAGGAAATTGTATTCTTTCTCCGTACCTGCACCGATAACGGAGACTAAGGTGGTATAGACATGTAATTAGGAGCGATGATAGTCATGTGACGAAAATAATTTTTGAACTGGAAGATTGATGGGTACAAATGTAAAGGTAGACCAAAAAAGAGATATGATAGATTGTATAAAGGGTGACATGATGATTTATGGTGTAACAGAGGTATGCTAGAACAGAGGAATATGGAAGGAAAAGACATTATGCTGACCCCAAATAATTGAGAGAAAGTGAAAGAAAAGAGGAGTTGAATTTGGGAATACTAAGTTGAGGCCATAATAAATTGGTTTTAAGACTAACTAACCACTAAATTTGTTTTTAATTATTATGTCCTCCACAATATCCTAACCTAAGTTGTGTGTAATTATTATCAGAAAGTCAGAGACCAGTATGGTCACCATATCTAATTTATATAAGGGCCCAGTATTTGAAAAACACTGTCCTTATTTTTCAGGTTAAAAATACCTACCGAAACAAACCAATATGAATCTTTCTTGAATATCATTTTGGCAATAAACCCCATTTCAGACTCTGGTGCTATTGTGTGAAGGTGCAAATGCCTGACGCTCCGGAATGGTGGCCAATGGTACCCAAACCTTGCATCTTGGACACTGAGGTTATTCTTTGTGAGCAATTCTTGGGAAACAGATAACATTTTTGCAACTGAAATTAAAATTCACAAGTTCTCATTTCAAGTAATGCCAGCATGTTGTATAACTAAAAACAGATGGTTCAATTCAGTCTTTCAATTTTGATAAAAATTTAAACCAACTTAAATAGTTAACTATGAATAAATGGTGACCAGTCGGGTCTGGCACTTGCCGGCCACTAATGCGGCATGTTCGCTTCACTAGCTCGGCACGTGTGCTTTGGTCTAGACTAACTCAACCTCACCAAGTCACCGTTTTAGTCACTGGTTGCGACTTTCGATAACCACTCACAACCTTAGTGGCTATAAATAAACTGTAAGGATATTCCTAACTTAAATCACCATTAATTTACATCCCATTTGTCTATATCGCACCCAAAAATTCAGATAGAGGATTTCGCCAAAATCCAAAGTTAAGCAATGCAAACGAAGTCCAGTGAGAAAGCCAGTCAACATAAAAATAATCAATATAACCGAAACAACACAAGTCGTCGAAAAATCCATAACAAAACACAAAGTACATTCATATAACTAAAAGAGAAATGGAATAAAAAAGGTGGCAAATAAAGTATAGCAAATTATAGGCATAAATTTTTTTAATGAAAATAAATTGTTTAAAAACATACTACTAATTCAATCTCACAATATACAAGAAAAAAAAACAATTTTCGTATTTAAAAATAGATATTATTGACATATTGAATTGATAACATTTTTTTTCTTTCTTATGGCTATTACCATTGTAAAGTAAAAAAAAAATTATAGTACTGTGATTTATTGTTTTCTGAACTTTAAAATTATAATAACTCATTCAAAACTTGTTTCCTAAATTAAAAAACAGTTTTAGTGTTTATATATCAGGTGTAAGTGTATTCCTGAACAAAAATCAAACTTTTTTCAACAAAAGTGACATAACCATGTTATTTTGTTGACCAAACATATTTTTGTATTTCCCATTATTCATTAAAACTTGTTGGTGGACCCTAAAAACATGTTTCCTAGCCCAAATAACAGGTCTAGTGTCTATATATAAGGCGTATGTATACTTCTAAATTTAATTTCCGTTAATCTGACGACACTCTGTGCAAAAGTTTAGCCGTATGAAAAAGCAGCTAAGTAAGTAAGAGTCATTTATAAAACCATTTTTAACAATCAAGATTGTTTTTTTTTATTTTTTATGTCTTATTTTTATACTAGACTTTGAACCGCAAAAGAAGTCCCATAGAAGCGGAGCTGCAATTGCCATACTTAATTCTGCCAGAATAATTATTTGCCAATCTGTAAATCTATGTAGGCGATTATTGAAAAATAAATACCTACTAGATATATTTATTTCCTGGGTTAAACGAAATGTTAAAAAAATATGGTTACACCTATATATGATATTAATTATAGTTCAAGTACCTTACCTAAGTCTTTATCAGCACTTGATAAGCATTTCACGTCCTCTATATGCCTTTTAGGAATGGTTAAAACATGAAATCTAGTTGCAGGTTTGATGTCGCGAAAAATACAGACATCTTCGTCTTCATAAAGAATTTCTGTGTTCTCCAATTTGTTAATTATATTACAGAATATACACGACGATCTGGGCACTGTTGTTACGGACATTTTAGTGGAAAATGTGGAAAATTTTGAAAAAACCAATGTTCATTTACTAAATCCATAGATCATTAGACCATTTTTTTTTTTTTTTTTTTTTTTTTTTTAAGGCGGGGGAAATGCATTTCGCACATACCGGGTCCTTTGCTAGGGATTAGACCGTTGTTGATCATGGAGGCTTTCCACTGAGGCAATCCAAACAATAATCAACCGGCTTGTGTGGAGACTCGACTAATCAATACCCCACTAAAACCACCCTCCTCCCATGTGCCCCGCGCTTATGGCAGGAAAGGCGTGAGATACAGAACGTAGTTACGCCCACACCGATCCTAGCGCACAAGTGCTTGAGAATGCCCCGGGAGAGGCAAACTCACTTCGTCAACAGGGGTGAAGACTCCTCTGCTCCCTAGATGCTAGAGGGCCCCTGCAGCGGTATTTCAGGGAGGGAGGTCATGCGCATACCTGCGCCTCCGGGCTCCCAATATAGATCATTAGACCATAGGCAATATTAGGCAACATGCTTAGTTAATTTAGCAAAGACAGCTGTATTAATAATCGCTAGAAAGGCAGGCAAAGGAATCTCAGTCCATACAGCTAATTCTGATATGCGTGATACGAAGACTGCTAACAGCCTTTCGACCCAAATCTTAAAAATGATGCCGTTTTTAGTGACGTTTTTGCCACGACCACAATGACTGCGGACGCCCTGTGGAATGGCTAACAGAGCATTTTGGGCGTTGTGAGCTACTGATGGAACGCCCTGCCGGGCTACGTTCCATCAGGGACTCTCAACGACTACGTTCACCACCGCGATTTATCCCGTTTCATTTGCTTGCCGGCGTTAAAATCATAAACATAAGTGGAACGGTTATTCATATTGACATGGGTCATTGTGACCCATTGGACAGCGTTGTGTGATCGAAAATGATGACGGCATTAATGACGTTTTCTCCACGACCACAACGAGAAAGACCGCTGTCGACATTTGGAACGGCTAACGGAGCATTTTGGGTGTTGTTAGCTACAGATGGAACGCTCTGCTGGTAAACCGTCTGGTATATCCGTGCAGGAACGGAGAAAGAATACAATTTCCTGCGGCCGGGCGGCCTGTCGTAAGAGGCGACTAAACAACCCACAGCCAGATGGGAGGGCATTTGCTCGACTGGATGGCAACCACCCCTGGTCTAGAGTATGCCGCCATAACAACCTTGTGTTGTGTTCCGGCATCAGTGACCAGGTTCCAGTCTCCTTTAAGAGAGCAGCAGCGCATTTGTAGCACCTTTGGTGTTGCAAATGTCCATAGGCGATTGTACCACTTTCCATGAATTGGGCCGTCTGCGTGTCTGCTGATCTCCTGCAAAAAAAACCACCGTTTCAAAGATCAAAGTGATAACTGCCAAGCCATTAATAAAAAAGCTGACAGATTCTGTTTAGTGTTTATTTGTTTTGATTTTGCAAATTCCAAAGTTCTTTCCAGCTGTTATTCTACAGTGTTTATAGCAGGTTTGTATAATTTTTATATAATGTAATCTATTTCGTTTTATTCTCATCACTTTCTAAAGTAAAAATTATATTACTAACATTTTTAGGTTATGTTTTTATATCCGTCTAAGTGGTTATTGTAAACAATTTCAGCATTATGGAGGATCAGGAACTGGATTCTTCTGAACTGGGTACTCAGTCTTACTGGCAACAAGCATACGCCAAAGAAATAATCAATTTTGAAGAACACGGTGACCCCGGGGATGTGTGGTTTGGTGAAGATAATACATATAGAGTTATCAACTGGATATGTAAATGCGGGGTTAATATGGACATACCTATTATTGATTTAGGTAAGTGTTAGGAACCAGTACTGTCTGAATATTTTTTTTAGGTTAGTTTTAACTCCTTATAACGCAGAGGTTCCGGTTTCGATACCTGGCATGGTAAATTTTGGAAAGGAACTTTCTGTTATTTACTATGGTCTGAGTGTCTGGGATTGGCTCCAGAGTGGTCCGTTGTATATTACTCATAACACAAGTGTAACTTGCTTAGCTTGGAGATATACAATGTGTGTGTGTCTGCCACATATTATTTAAAAAAATTATATAGGGCCAGCAGAAGGGGTAAGTATCCATCCCCCGTCACCACTCCACCCCTATTTAAAATTCATGTAAAGGATATCTATACATTTACCGAATTTTTTAATTAGCTTCTTGATTTATGTGTCTATCGCCCCTTTTTGTAGTACCACCTGCATCACCAGATTAGCTAAGAAATATCTCTAACTTAGGTTGCCTGGAAGATTTCCTGGAATGGCTTTTGAAACTCGACTATGACTCCACTAAAGCACTATTAGTCCTAATTACTTAAATATTTTCCTTTTCATTGTTTTTAGTATCATCTTGTGTTATAGTATTGTTACAACTTAGGCTCCGACAAAGACAAATTCCACATACAAATCTGTAAAAGCACATTTTATTACCTGTCGGCATTTGAACTAATTGTAATCCTTTTATGATTGTCTTCTTTTGTTCACTTATTTATTGGCATACATTTCTAATTATTATGGAGAACAGTCTATTGTTCTAGGCCGCTTGCAGGCTGCATCAATTGCCAGGTTTTGCGGATTACAAATTACAAGCAAATTCTAGGAAATTGTGTCCACTGACGGGCGGGCACAGTTGTATTAGTGAAGTATAAAACGACGGCCTGATTGAGAGAGGAGCCACTCGAGCGACAACTACGATACAGGCGTGACGTGTGTACATTCGGGAATCTAATAGTGACAGACTTTGCAAAACACGCAACGCGTTGTATTGAATTACGACCTTCTGAATTACGTTTGGATTTGACCTATTAAAAAAAATCCAAAAATTTTGTAAACATTACCAAAAATTTTTTTTATTTCATTTTTTGAAATTATTTCATTGTTTCATTTTTTGTGGCATTTTTTCGTTATTTTTGAAATTTTCTTTAAGGGCACTGCTTGCCCCCACGTGCCCCTACAATAAAGCTCTGGACATACTGATAGTAAATAATGCCACTCTTGTTACAACATAAAATCCACATTTCCCTGAACTACTCATATCTATGCTAATACAGTCGACTCTCTATAATTTGAAACTCAAGGGACCAGAGATAAATTTCTAATTGTCAAGAGTTCAAAATAACAAGCATTTACTTTTGGAAGTTATGGAAAGACATTTGTTCTTTCTTGAATTCATTTTAATAGCCCAAATCAAACATTAACATGACACATTAAAGTTTGAAAGAAGACTGGAATGTGAATTTACTCATATCTCATTTATGTAAACAATTCACAGGTCTCTACATGTATGTAAACAAACTACAGGTATGTGCATGTTAAACGCTTTACATTATAGAGAGTAGGAAAGCCCGGACTTCAAATTATCGCATGTTTGCGAGCAAGATAATATTCCTTCAATTTGAAATTAACGAAGGGACTAATTAACATGAAGTATTTTTCAAGGAACCGGATTTTTTTTTAAATTATCGAGAGATTCAAATTAACGAGTGTCAAATTATCGAGAGTAGACTGTATTATATGGAGGAAAGATTTGTATTTTTAGAGGCTAGGTCATATACCCGTAGCCCTGGCATAAGGCGAAGGACGGAACATCCAGGGGCTTTAGTGGGTATCCCTAACTGGGGAGTGGCAATAGCATGGCACCAGTTCTGACTGGGCATGCTAATGCCACCCCCGATCTGGCGAATCCCACACTAGGTTGCGAACTATCCCCCCAAGGTTCTACCCTTGTCGCGGCTTAGTCCTCAAACAGATTTCCACAGGTTAGTAAAAAAAATATGCTATAATTATTAATAAGTCGTGGTAGCATAAAGGTTAGTGCATGCGTCCCAAACTCAAAGGGCGCGGGTTCGATCCTGGCTGGAACGCATGCACCACTTAGGGAGTTTTATGACCTAATGTGCATATTTATTACTAGTTGTAATAAATATGCACACAACACGCTAATAAAGGTGAAGGGAAACATCGTGATGCAACCTGCGCATCGAGATAACCAATGTGTCAAACCTGCCAAGCTGTCTTGGATAACCGTGGCGGGTATACTGTCGATTCCGCCCTAATGGGAGGCCGGAGCCCAGCAGTGGGACATTTAAGGACTTATATATTTATTACTAGAAAAAATTAAAAAAGGGATCCTTACTAAAACTTCAATAATGTAACCCATCAATCTAAACAAAATACTTGGCGCTGGAATTGGGTTCTAGGAATTTGATGAAATTTTATGTGTGTTTGAGTTCAGGGATGGTTTAGATTCACAATTAGACCCGGTAGGTGCGCCACCTACCGGGTGGCTCTGGAATCGGTTTCTAGATTTTTATTTTTTCAGGGCAGGATGTCTGCCAGAACTGCTTATTTTTCCGTAAAACAGATCTTTCTTAATAAAATGATTTCTCATTTATTGCACACCAAAATATAGACATAAGTCGAAGCCAACCTGATTTGAAGTAGTAATATAATGAATGACATGTTGCCCTTGACAACATAAAGCCAACCTGATTTGAAGTAGTAATATAATGAATGACGTGTTGCCCTTGACAACATAGAGCTTTTGACAGGAACTGAAAGGGAACATTGTACTGAGCAGTTGACTTTCTAAAAATTACTCGAAAATGAACAAAAGTTGTAGGATATTGATAGTTTTTGAGCAGTAATTATGTGTTTTTGTGAGGTATTTGAACTGTGTAGTCAAATGTCGCTTTTCACAAGAACTCCATAGAATATTGTCAGTGAAGACCTACAATACGTTACTGGATACTAGATCTATATCTGGTATCCGGTAAGGTATTGTAGGTCTTCACTTAACTTGTACATCAGAATTAGCTGTATGGACGTCAACCCCTTAATGTGTGACTTAGTGGGACCTGAATCAAATCCATTTTATGCTATTTCTAGGCTGCGGCAATGGTTTTACATTGACAGAGTTAGCGAGAGAGGGTTTTAAGGATTTAATGGGCATTGACTATTGCCAGGAAGCCATTAGTTTGGCCGAGAAGGTGGCGAATAAGGAGTTTCCTCACATAAAGTTTAAGGTATGAAGACTTTTTATTGTATGTAAGATGACATGTTGATTTGTGGTGTGACAGAGGACGAGTCTGTGGTTGAATGGGCTAACTCTTAGCCGGCCTACCTCACTACAATACAGAGGCTCTGGATTCAATTCCTGGTATGGTAAAGTTCGGAAACGAACTTTCTATTATTTACTATGGTCTTGGTGTGAGGCACTGTAGCCCATGGGTAATGTGGTGTGGTGGCACTTATACTAAGCAAGGACTGAACACTGGGTATCTGGGTTCGGCCCCAGAGTGGTTCGTTGCAAATTGAAAATTAAAATGAAACCTATCCTATGTTCTAAGTGCGACAAATCCAGTAAAATTAAATAAGAAACATCAAAACCGGTTGAGTATATTAATAGGTGTATTTATATATGTCTATTAAGTATAATTATTACTTATATAATATTTTACATATTTACATGTTTATTAATGAATAAAATATAATGCAAGTAAAGAAGAAAGAAAGAAAGAAAAACATTTTATTCAGGACAAATTATAAAATACAGTATGATTGCTAACAAATTTAAAAACTAGAGTAATATAATTTTGTCCCAAAAGGGGCATCAGGCTCAACATAATGCCGGCCGGTTAAAACAAGCGCTGATCTTCCGCTGTGCCCTTAAGGTATCGTCACGGCAGACATTACATCGTTGCAAAGCGTAAAACTAGAATCTTGAACTATATACATACATACATACATACACACACACACACATATATATATATATATATATATATATATATATATACACATATACATACATAGTACATACACAATAGGTAGAAATAGGGAAAAGAAATGATCGAGAATAAATAATAATAATAATAATAATCGGCAGACATGTCTTCTAAGTAACTGCATATCCTATAATATTTATATATACAACCTTTGACCAATATAATCTCTTTTATTCCTGTGACGGGTTGTCTGGAAGAGATCGCTTCTTAGCTATAAGACCGCCCATTGCGCACGTTTAAAATATTTTTAGGCAATAAGTTTTTCTGTGTTTTCTGTAATGGTGTACAATAAAGTGTTACCTATCTATCTAGATAGATATTACAAGAAATCTAATAAAATTGTTGTGTTCTCCATCTCCATTGTTTATATAGTATATTCTAGTTGTTTGTTTTTTTTAAATAGCTTCAATGTACAGACATGGCATGAAAGTGGCAAAGTGAAAATTAATGGACAAAGAAGAAACTTCAACAGTAACTAAAATGCAATAAATAAGTGTTTTCTACAACATCGTGAAGTCGGCGCATTTTGCTGCTAAGTTGTTGTTTACTATGTTTTATTTGGCACCAACTTCAACATGTAAATCAAGATCGAGGGAGCGATATTAATAAAAGATTAATTTACTTATGAAGTTTATTATTAAATTTTAATTACAATTATTGTAACTAATTATAAAATTGTTACATGCCGTTAAAGATAAGCGCACAGCTGTCTGTCGTAAGCGCAGCTTATTGTCTTCCCGGATTTAGAAATTCTTTTGTGTTTTGAATTTGTAATTAAGAAAAACATGCTATTGTTTTTCTACTTGTTTTATAACCATCATTAGCGTCGAACTAATCCTTATTGTTATTGTTTTCGACTTCGTTAGCCGTTCGCAGGCGTGCAAGATACTATTCCTCGGAAACTCAGTGAGCGCGGCCAATTTTTTTTGTACTGTGTAGTTAGTATAAGACAATGCCCGAATGGAGGGGTGGGCAGTCAAGCGACGACTACGAGATGAGTAAGACGTTTGTAGTACTCTCGATTAGTGATATAGACGACGGACTTTGCGCGTGTCGAATTGCATTGAATCGTGCAGTGTGCACTGGTTGCGTCCAGTTTTATTTGTATTTGTTTTATACGTGCTTGTACAGTTCTAATAAATTCTATAGTAGTTCTAACGGCATTTTTAATTCGAGTCCTGTAGCTCGTAACAATATATATGCATATTAATAATGAGTCTATGCAGGCCTGATGTACACTGCTAACCAACTTGGCCATGCATCCTCCCGCGGTGACACCATTCCATCCCCGGCCACCTGTGTGGGCTCTGGACAATAACATCCGTTTGACCGGAAACGGGCAGTCAGTTTCGCACAATGACGACGCGCCCTGGGGCAGAATGCATAACTATGTAGATAATATTTATGCAGGATAGAAAATAAATAATTTAACTTTAATTTCGGACTTTAGCGACTCACGACGACCATGTTCACGACCGCGATTTATCCCGTTTCACTTGTTTGCCGGCGTTCCAATCGTAAATCCAAGTGGAACGGCTGTTCGACCCACCTATTGACATGGGTCGTTGTGAGCGTGTGTGATCGACAATGATGACGTCATTACTGACGTTTTCGCCACGAACGAAACGACCGCGGTCGCCTTGTGGAACGGCTAACGGAGCATTTTGGGCCTTGTGAGCTATTAATGGTGCGCCCCGATTGTGTGACAAGGGGTGGGAGGGGGGACTAAATTTCGTGACGTCACATTTCTAAATCTAATATATTTTAGCTAATTGCGGAAGTGCTGTTTTAATTTAGAATAGGATAGAATATACTTTATTGCTTAACATTAAGATACAATTAAGAAGTTTAAGCATAGAAGACAATAGGTGGTCTTATAAATAAAAGCAACTTTTTCCAGACAACCTTAGGATGGATTAGAAGAAAATTGTGTAGCATGTGGGTTTTGCAATTTGGCTGGGATAAAAAAGTGTATATATAAAATTTTGAAATTACAAGTATAATAGACATAGACATAAGACAAAACTATACATATATTGATATATATATATATATATATATATATATATATATATATATATATATATATATATATATATATATATATATATATATATATATATATAAGAGTAATAATCCTTCACGAGACCATTGAACGCATGAAGAGATTGCGTACTCCTCAAGAGATTTCACATGAAGAGATTGCGCACGCCTGAAGAGATTGCGCATGCCTCAAGAGATGGAGCACGCCTCAAGAAATTGCGCACGCCTCGAGAGATTGCGCACGCCTCAAGAGATTTCACACGCCTGAACTGATTGCACATGCTTCATTTTCATAGATAGCGCATTTCACAGGCACTCTACATGAACTGTAAAAGATTCATTGTAAAATCGCGAATAATTTATAGGTGTTTCCAGACGTATGTTTTCCGAAGATCTGAGGTGATGAGTATGACTAAAGTGTAGATTATTTAAAACGCTCCTTGGGATAAGGAGCATTTAATAATATCTTGATGTAAAATTGCAAAATATGTGACGTCACACTAGGGAGGGAGGAGTCTCATGTGATATGATGTGACCAGCTGTGATAAGGACGGGGGAGGGGTCGAAGAATCATGAAATGCGTCTGACGTAATGTGTGGATGGCCTTTTGAGAACCTCTTCTTTTTTTTGAAGTCACTTAAAAAGAGATGTCCAATAGTTTCGGTTGGAGTTATGAGTTTCAAAGTCAAAGTAATTTATTTTGTATACCGGTTTAAATATGATATCCATAAATATAACAATTTAGGTATAATTGTATCCTGTCACATATGTAGCCTACAAAAATTATTGAATTTAAAACTACTAATGTCTAGATACAAATTAATATACAATTTATAATAATAATAATAAATAACAATAATTAGGATTTCTCATGTCACAAAATCAGACTCCTGTATCAGTATTTGGGTCAGTAAGATACTCGTGTATTGTGTAATATGCTTTATTTATTAACTAGCTTCTGCCCGCGACTTCGTCCGCGTGGAATAGTTAAAAAAGCCCACCCGATTTTAAAACATTCTTCATTGGTGCTCCGTTCCTATTGGTCTTAGCGTGATTATATATAGCTATTGTATGATGATGATCCCGGCAATTTTTTTTATTTATTTTTTATTAAAATGTTTATATATCAATACTTAATTTAAAAATAAATTACCAACTTATTAAATATCAATACTTAATTAGGTGCATAAGTTGTATAATAAGCTGTTTAAGTAATTAAAGTTTTTTTAACTATCCCACGGGAACTCTTTAATTTTTCGGGATCAAAAGTATCCTATATGTTGACCAGGGATATAAGCTACCACCATACAAAATTTCATTTAAATCGGTCCAGTCCTTTCGGATATTAGCCGGTACAAACAGAGAAACAAAAAATTTGAAAAAATTATAAATTAGTTCTATTTCACATCTTACATTACATCCCCCGACTCGGTTTTTAGCATTTTTTTTCATTGTACAGAAATTCGACCTCTACAGTTTTAATATATGTATAGATTTTAGTCCCCATACAGAATAGACTGTTTTGAAATAAAGTGGTTTTCGAAGGAAGTGAAAGCAGGTATGTGCTGTTGTGGCGCTTACTGTTGCATTTAAGTGTATAAATGTAAATTATTTTTAACGAACAAAGCAACTTCATAAGTGTATAATGGTGGAAATGTCAGTAGTTTTAGGCATATATAAATGTGGTTTACAAGACAAACAAACATCTCTGATTTTGATTGTAGTCCCGTATTTTACAGATGTTCGACATAACTTCGGATGACGTGAGAGAACTTGGCAAGTTCGGTATAGTCCATGATAAGGGGACCTATGACGCCATAGGGTTGAATCCCGAGAACCCCAAACACCATAGAGAGCAATATATCAACAGAGTGGCTGAAATGATGACAGATGATGGTAAGTGACAAAAAGCGTAATGAAAATTAATCAATTTCTTTCTAAATTGAATCTTATAATAAACTAGAATATGCCCGCGACTTCTTCCACGCTTGACTTGAAATTCGACGACCCGGGACACAAAGTACCGCCGCATTTAAAAAACAATGTACAGTTTGTACACTCGCTCTTGCTCGTAGTGGTGGGTGCTGGCAGTAGTTGGTGGTGCTGATGCTTTCTTGTAGTAGAGTGAAGTAAATACACCTTGTTGCTTACAGGTATTTATTCTCGTACTAGTTGAGCTTGGTTGCTGATCCCTGGGTTCAACTTAGCAGTACTTGAAGTCGTATGTTACGACTAATAGCAACTTGTAGGAACTTGATCCGGCTCGAAGTACCATTAAATGTAGTTTGTAAACTTGCTCTTGCTTGTAGTGGTGGGTGCTGGCCGTAGTTGGTGGAGTGCTGATGCTTTCTCGTAGTAGGGTTAAGAAAATTCACCTTGTTGCTTTCAGGGATTTATTCTCGTACTATAGTCGCCGCTTTATGAACTGAGGCATCGGGTCATAAATCATATTTATCTGTCTGTCTCGCTCGCACTTACAGGTCTTATGGAGAGGTGTAGTGATGTGCGTAAGAATTGTAGAGGTGCATATCGATAACGAGATTGGTATGATCGATATGCTAAATTATGTTAAGTATTAATAGGAATAATTTTTCGCGAAAATAAAAGTTTTTAATTTGTAAAAGAAAATGTTTGTTTCGACGTAATCATAGAGAAACTGTATAGATCGTAATGTGGCCCTGAAAAGGGCCCTTTTTATCTTTTCTAGGGATATTTCTTAGTTCTTCAAAAATCCTCATCCGTATCTTGTCCATCTGTGTCATCTTCCTGTAGGTTAATTATCAGAGGTGGTGCTTGATCTCTTAAAATAGCGCAGGTAGCTAAGTATCGATAACGGGTTGCATTGCGTGCACATTTCTATTGTCAGTGACATTTATTGCCCGACGACTCAGTTTAAAATGCGGTGACTATAGTTGAGCTTGGATACTGATCCCTGGATTCAACTTAGTGGTAGTTGAAGTCTTATGTTACGACTAATAGCAACTCGATCACAAAGTATTTGTGGGCATTATTTATACAAATATTAAAGTAGGTCGCAGCGTCAACAAAACTGTACGTTGTACTGCACAAACAACGTAAGCTATCGTTTTAGTGAAAATTGAGTTGGAATAAGCATAATTTTTATGCACCCGAACAACTACTACAAACCGCTCCCGCGATAAATATCACGCTTTTTATTACATAAAATTTGCTATCGATGTGTGAAAAAATCACAATGGAATTCGAATTGGTTTTTAATCTGGCCATATTGAATTGTTTCCAGAAAATTCCCGCCGGATTCTCAGGACAAAAAGTAGCGCAGATTTGAAGTCTATGAAAACGACGGCCTCTGTGGTTGAGCGGGCTAAGCCTTTGCCGGCTTACCTCACTGCAAAGCAGAGGCTCCGGGTTCGATTCCTGGTATAGTAAATTTCGGAAACGTATTTTCTCCGTTATTTACTATGGTCTGGGTGTCTGGGATTGGCCCCAGAGTGGTCCGTCGTATATTACCCATAACACAAGCGTAACTTGCTTAATTTGGGGATATACAGTGTGTGTTTGTCTGCCGATTTATTTATAAAAAAAAAGAATTTGCTGTCGGTCAGCGAAAACCGCATCGAAATCGGCCCAGTAGTTTTTACGTAAATCCCGAAAAAACGGACAAGAAATCTAAAAAAATATATAGACCGTGTTTTTCGTTGTCTATTTAATGTACTCCAGTTGCTTTTTTTAAATAATTTCAATGTACAGACACAGACATTTTTGGAATGTTATAATATTATAGAATATAGGTATTCTACAGTACTTTTTGGTTATTTTTCAGGACTATTCATAATAACATCATGTAACTGGACCGATGAGGAATTGATGAAGCAATTTTCAGAGAAACTAAAATTGAAGTGCATAATACCGACCCCGCAATTTACTTTTGGCGGCAAAATTGGCAGCGTAGTGTCGTCTGTGGTGTTTGAAAAAAAATAAACACTTTGTAGTCTATGCTTTTTTTCCATATATGCAGATCGGCTTCTGTGGTCGATTGGGCTAAGTCTTAGCCGGCCGAACTCGCTGGAACGCAAAGGCTCGATTCCTGGCATGGTAAATTTAGGAAACGATCTTTCTGTTGTTTTCTATGGTCTGGGTGTCTGGGATCGGCCCCAGAGTGGTCCGTTGTCATACAACCGTAATACAAGCGTAACTTGCTTAGCTCGGGGATATACAAAGTGCGTGTTTGTAATGTCAAATTAAAAATTAGATTTTTTTTTGTCTATCTGTCTGTTTGTCTAGATGTTCCGGTTAATCTCTGAAACGGCTAGACCACTTTTGACGGGACTTTTATTGGGAGATAGCTGATGTTAGAAGGAGTAACTTAAGGTAGTTTTAAAATTAGGGTACCGTGAAACAAAATCCACGCGGTCGAAGTCGCGGACACTGCTAGGTAATAAATAAATAATCTATACTAATATTAGGAAAAGGTTAAGTTTGCGAGTTTTTTTGTAGGAAATAATCTGTTGAACTACTGCATCGATTTTGAAAATTCTTTCACCCGTGGAGTGTGAACGCGTTACGGCGCCAGTCTGTCTGGCCTCCCTTTCTCTCACGTATATGACAGCGGTAGGCAGGCTCCTCCTCTCTCACTCTAACCCACGCCTTAATTACATAAAATTTAAGTAATAACCTAAGTTTTTCTCAAGTTAAACAATTTTAATATTAAATAGTTCAACTTAGATTAGTTTAAGTGTTTTTTTTTTAAATTTCCGTTCTCCTTTCTTGGGACCTATATTTTGTAAGGCACGCGGCACCTTTCGTAAGCCTACCCATAGCTAGACACTAAAAAGTAACAAATAAAAAAACTTCGTTTAAAAAAACCTACTTCAAAAACAAATACTTATAATAAATTTTATTAAATTATATAATGTTAAATGAACATATAAAAAAAATACTGATAATGTCAAAAATAATAGTAATAATAATAATAACATTCATAAGTCAAGGAAGGTATTTATTTACAATTGAGGAATTCGTCCACCGAGTAAAACATTCTATTTAAGAGCCATTCCTTTAACTGAATTTTAAATTTATTATGCTACTAATTATATCATTTATAAAAAGGATAAAAAACAATGGGCCAAGGATCGAGCCCTGTGGCACGCCGGACGTGATAGACACGAAGTCAGTTTTAAATAATATAATATATTGAAAATAAGATATTGTAATTAAAAATAGCTTTAGAAATAAGTTATTTTATACTGTTTGAAGACGGTTTTTTTTAACTAGGATATGCCCATTGCCCGCCACTTCGTCCACGCTTGAGTTGAAATTCCCGCGGGATTCCCGGACACAAAGCATAAAAGGGATATGCAGAGCAGGATAAAAAATATCACTCGTTTTATTTGCTATTGATCAGTGAATAAACTGACATGGGAGTTCGGTTTTTTTAATGTGGCCATTTAAATTATTCCCAGAAAATTTCCTGCGGGGTTCCCCGGATAAAAAGTAGCGTACATTTTAAGTGTCAAGAATTTGCTGTCGATTAGCGAAAACCGCATCGAAATCGGCCCAGTAATTTTTACGCGAATTCCGAACAAACAGACAAGAAATCTAAAAAAATATACACCGTGTTCTTCATTGTATATTTACTGTGTTCCAGTTGCTTTATTTTAAATAGCTTCAATGTACAGACGCGCCATTTTTAGAATTTTATCATATTATAGATGACGCCCAACGAAGTGGGCAGTTAGTAACAATAGGTTGGGGAAAAAGTCTTTTCGCATATAGTATGTATAAACTTGTAATAAGATCTCTTTGGCTATACCATTTTTATCTGACTGGTTTTGGTATCATTAAAAAGTTTTAATTTTAAAGAAGACAATTCCAAATTCAAATTAGGAAAATGTGGGATTTTCATTTGTTTCTCTTATTGTTAAAATGAGTGAATCTAATGAAGAAATTCGATACATTTTAAAATTTGACTACAAAAAAGGTAAAACTGCAACACAAGCCGCGAAAAAAATTTGTGATGTTTATGGACCTAAAGCAGTATCTGTGAGAGTAGCGCAAATTTGGCTTAAGCGTTTTCAATCTGGAAAGTTTCATATCAAAGATGCACGTCGCTCTGGTCGCCCTGTTACTGACGAAATTGATGCCATTTTTGGAAAAGTGAAGCAAGATCGGCGGCATATTAGTAGTTACGATGTAGCTGGAGAACTGGGAATTGACCACAAAACGGTTTTGGCGCATTTGAAAAAAGCTGGGTACACAAAAAAGCTCGATATGTGGGTGCCTCATGAGCTCACTGAAAGAAACCTAATGAACCGTGTACTCATTTGTAATTCTTTATTACGACGTAATGAAACCGAAGCATTTTTGAAAAAGTTAATAACTGATGATGGAAAGTATATCACGTACGACAAAAACGTGCGAAAAAGATCGTGGTCAAAGGCCGGTCAGGCTTCACAGACTGTGGCGAAGCTCGGGTTAACTCGCAACAAGGTGATGCTGTGTGTATGGTGGGATTGGAAGGGAATTATTCATTATGAGCTGTTACCGCCAGGCCGGATCATAGATTCTGAACTGTACTGCAAACAACTGATGAGATTAAAGCAAAAAGTTGAGAGCAAGCGGCCGGAATTAATTAGCAGAAGGGGTGTGGTTTTTCACCATGATAACGCTAGACATCACACATCTTTAGCCACTCAGCAAAAATTACGAGAGTTTGGCTGGGAGGTGTTAATGCATCCGCCGACTATACGGCGGATGCATTAATGACCTTGCACCTTCAGATTTTCACCTGTTTCGGTCTCTGCAGAATTCCTTGGGCAGTGTCAGGTTAACATCACGAGAGGACTGCCAAAACCACTTGTCGCAGTTTTTTCATCAGAAGCCCGAAATTTTTTATAGCATTGGGATCACGTCCCTACCTTCAAGATGGCAAAAAGTTATCCAACAAAATGGCACCTACATACTTTAGTCAAATTTAAATAAATTTTATAAAAAACCTTCTGAATTTTTATATAAAATGCGAAGAGACTTTTTGCCCAACCTAATAGATAAATCTGCAGGTAAACATATTTTATCAATCGACTTGTGACAAGTAGGTATGTATAAAATAAAGAAAACTATATGCAATTGCTCATATTCTTTAATTGTCCAAAGATATAATTTAAAAACAACTTAATCCAAAAACAATAATTTTCGAAATCTTATTCTAATAATTAAAGTACGAGTAAATCTTATATGCATCCCTGAAGTGCGTACAAGCTATTGCGCAACACACTTCACGGAACTCGTATAGTATTGCGCTCTCACTGCATGGTCCTTTCGGACGCGACTTAAGTGTTCCCGGACAGCGTCAGAGAACACCAACTCCTATACTGAAATATCGACGTGTATTTAAATGTTATCATAAAAAAGTATTTCAAACAAGTTAATGTATATTTCATGTTCTTGTTGTATGTTTAGCGCTTTTTTTTTCGAAATACATCCTAATCTAGTAATTTTTTGATGTGGCCATGTTTTCTCTGACGACACTAGGTAACACTGAAAATGTTCTGATTCTATCAAACGTCCCAAAGCTCATGGGCGGCCAAGGTTACGTCTGCGACACACGTCCGATATCTTGCACAGTTCAAGCTTGTTCAGTATAATCATTATCCAGATAACTTTAAGTCACGTCCGTCAGTCGTGTCCGTAAGCCGCATCTTATAGTATGTTCGGAGCTTTACGTCTGATAGTTTGTAAAGTTCAGTGTCTTAGTAATAATCCAGATAACCTTAATGACTAGTTCCTATATCTTGATTGAATTCTGACATTACTTGTAGGGAGCTTAAGTTAATTTTTAACTAATAGTGAGGCAAATGAAAGGTCGGTAAGATATAGGAACCGACAATAAGTCACGTCAGTTGAGTCCGTAAGTCGCATCCTATAATATTATCAGTTTAGTGTAGTTACATATATTATCAAGATGCCTGAAGTCGCGATTGTCAGCTGCGACCTGTAATTCATTTGAGTAGTCTCGAGATGCATTTAAGATTTGCGTGTACTGCACGTTCTATGTCCATATTTCATTTATAAAGTTGTATTTATTTTTAAAATGATAGATATATAACAGCGTCTGAAGACTTCTGTCGTCTTTCGTTTTCGAATTTTAACTTATTTTCTTTATATCGAAGTGCGTCTAATATTGTATATTTGATTTGTTTTTCTGCCTCTTCTAAACCTGGGATAGCGTTAGTATCAGTCTCGCACGCAGACGTAGCTAAGAGTTTAATGCCTTATTTCAGATGCGACATTGTTAATGACATTAATTATTAACTAATAGCTCATATATGGTCGGTTGATATAAGTTACTATTTATTCAATTTCCCTGCCATTGGTTGAATTTTGACCTTAGATATATGGAGCTTATGTCTAATTTTAACCGACAGTAAGGCAAATAAACGGTCTGCAAAATAGAGGGATTGGGCCTTATACACTGTGTAGCTAAAGGATAATGTGTTATTTTTAACAGAAGTATTTGTTCTTTATTTCTGTCTAAAATTTCTTTGAATATTTTAGGTACCGGTGGTACCCCCCATCAATGAAGTACGATGTTATCTTTCTTACATTTTATCGCGAAAAATAAGAACCTTCATGCGCGTTAGCTACCAAAATTGTCATTCTAAAATTGACAAGGTATGTCAAATTGTTTCTCTCTGATGGCGAAAACCTCTTATAAGAGGTGCATAACCACTTGAAGTAACAAAAACTTGACCATCCGGTTGATGGTAGAACATTAGCTGGCTAAAAACCAGCTGATGGGTCACTCGCTAGCTGACAACCGTCGGTTAACAGCTCAGCCGTACATATCAATTGACTGTTTTTATTGGTCAACCAGTTGGCGAAGTGGTTGACAAAGTAGCCGTGGCTGTTTCGTAAATAACCGCTAATTAGGTTACTTTTACAATAGTTACCCACATCTACGTGTCGTAACTTGTCGCATTAAGGTGCTCACACACGGAGGCGTCCGAACAAAATGCGCACTAGAACCGTAACACATTTACACAGCTTTAAGCCGTCCGAACACTTCTCGCCCCTCATCCGCAACTTATAATATGCACACACCTTTAAGAGTCCTAATTTCTTTTTTTTTTTAATAAATAGAGTTTAAATAACTATAGATTTTAGACTGCCCCTATCCAAAATTTTATTACGATTTCGGATTCAGGTAGATTTTTATTTTTCACAAGTGACAGTTTTGGTTACGGAAGCGCCATAGCATCCCCGACTTTTAGAAACATTAAACAGAGTAATTTTAATATTACTGGATCTAACAAAACTACATTTTAACCAGGTTTAAGATCGGTATTCTAATATGATTAAACAATACTCATTGACATGACATATTTATCTTCAGTGATCATAGCTACTGAAAACTGGCCGAAACCTCGGAATAATAAATTCAAATCAAATACCGTGCTTCAAACTGTTGGAACGCAGTTTTATTATGTTACTAGTAGCGAAAAAAATATTACTAGACTTATCAGACTCTTCACACACTGCATATACCTAAAAGTTGTTTGCGTTTCTGCCATTTTTTAGACTGAAATTTTAGATGTTTTTTGTAGTCGTCTTAGTTCCATTTCGAATCTGTCTCAGAATTGCTGGATTCTGATTTCGACTCGTAAGCATATTGCGAACTTTGTGATTCACTCGACGATGATATTTGTTGGTAGCTTTCTCCATTATTATCCGATTCGTTGTAACTGGAAGAAGCTTCTTTGCTACTAGATTGTGAATTGCTGGATTGGTAATCGCTTTGTCTGGATATCTTTCCATTGGAATAATTGCTTTCATAGCTGGATTGCTTACTGGAAGCGCTTTGCTCATTTGTGTTTTCTTGGTGTGACCAAGAGTATTGTTTCCCGTTTTCGTCTAACTCGTCCAAGGCACTGGTTTCTCTTTGTTGGGAGCTTAATTGACTTTCACTTTGAGTATAACTTTCATTATTCGATGTTACAGAACCTTTCGAATTCTTATCTCCATAACTTTTTGAGGAATCGCGAGAACTTTTTTGGCTACTAGAAGATATGTGACTAGACTGAGTTTTTGAGCTACTATATGATGAAGTATTGGATCCAAAATGAGAACATAACTCAGATCTTCGCGACTTTAATTTTGATTCTGAATTACTGGAACTGGATGAACTGCTGGAGTCTTCTTGCTCAATCGATTGGGAGACTGAATTACTGGCACTGGATAAACTGCCGGTACTTTCTTGCTCCGCTGATTGGGCGCTTGAAGAACTACGACTGGATGTGCGGGATTCATCTCCTTCTTTTGTCGTCGATTGGGCGCTTGAAGAACTACGACTGGATGTGCGGGACTCATCTTCTTCTTTTGTCGTCGATTGGGCGCTTGAAGAACTACGACTGGATGCGCGGGACTCATCTCCTTCTTTTGTCATCGATTGGGCGCTTGAAGAACTACGACTGGATGCGCGGGATTCATCTCCTTCTTTTGTCTTCGATTGGGCGCTTGAAGAACTACGACTGGATGCGTAGGACTCATCTCCTTCTTTTGTCGTTGATTGGGTGCTTGAAGAACTACGACTGGATGCGCGGGATTCATCTCCTTCTTTTGTCTTCGATTGGGCGCTTGAAGAACTACGACTGGATGCGCGGGACTCATCTCCTTCGTTTGTCATCGATTGGGCGCTTGAAGAACTACGACTGGATGCGCGGGACTCATCTCCTTCTTTTGTCGTTGATTGAGCGCTTGAAGAACTACGACTGGATGCGCGGGACTCATCTCCTTCGTTTGTTGTCGATTGGGCACGTGAAGAACTACGACTGGATGCGCGGGACTCATCTCCTTCTTTTGTCGTCGATTGGGTGCTTGAAGAACTACGACTGGATGCGCGGGACTCATCTCCTTCTTTTGTCGTCGATTGGGCGCTTGAAGAACTACGACTGGATGCGCGGGACTCATCTCCTTCTTTTGTCGTCGATTGGGTGCTTGAAGAACTACGACTGGATGCGCGGGATTCATCTCCTTCTTTTGTCGTTGATTGAGCGCTTGAAGAACTACGACTGGATGCGCGGGACTCATCTTCTTCTTTTGTCTTCGATTGGGCGCTTGAAGAACTACGACTGGATGCGCGGGATTCATCTCCTTCTTTTGTCTTCGATTGGGCGCTTGAAGAACTACGACTGGATGCGCGCGATTCATCTCCTTCTTTTGTCGTTGATTGAGCGCTTGAAGAACTACGACTCGATGCGCGGGACTCGTCTCCTTCTTTTGTCTTCGATTTGGCGCTTGAAGAACTACGACTGGATGCGCAGGACTCATCTCCTTCTTTTGTCGTTGATTGGGTGCTTGAAGAACTACGACTGGATGCGCGGGATTCATCTCCTTCTTTTGTCTTCGATTGGGCGCTTGAAGAACTACGACTGGATGCGCGGGACTCATCTCCTTCGTTTGTCATCGATTGGGCGCTTGAAGAACTACGACTGGATGCGCGGGACTCATCTCCTTCTTTTGTCGTTGATTGAGCGCTTGAAGAACTACGACTGGATGTGCGGGATTCATCTCCTTCTTTTGTCGTCGATTGGGCGCTTGAAGAACTACGACTGGATGCGCGGGACTCATCTCCTTCTTTTGTCATCGATTGGGCACGTGAAGAACTACGACTGGATGCGCGGGATTCATCTCCTTCTTTTGTCGTCGATTGGGCGCTTGAAGAACTACGACTGGATGCGCGCGATTCATCTCCTTCTTTTGTTGTTGATTGAGCGCTTGAAGAACTACGACTGGATGCGCGGGACTCATCTTCTTCTTTTGTCATCGATTGGGCACGTGAAGAACTACGACTGGATGCGCGGGACTCATCTCCTTCTTTTGTCGTCGATTGGGCGCTTGAAGAACTACGACTGGATGCGCGGGACTCATCTCCTTCTTTTGTCGTTGATTGGGTGCTTGAAGAACTACGACTGGATGCGCGGGACTCATCTCCTTCTTTTGTCTTCGATTGGGCGCTTGAAGAACTGGATGCGCGACTCGGATGCTTGAAGAACTACGACTGGATTCATCTCCTTCTTTTGTCATCGATTGGGCGCTTGAAGAACTACGACTGGATGCGCGGGACTCATCTCCTTCTTTTGTCGTCGATTGGGCGCTTGAAGAACTACGACTGGATGCGCTTGAAGAACTACGACTGGATGCGCGTTTTCATACGACTGGATCTCATCTCCTTCTTTGTCGTTGATTGAGCGCTTGAAGAACTACGACTGGATGCGCGGGACTCATCTCTCTTCTTTTTGTCGTTGATTGAGCGCTTGAAGAACTACGACTGGATGAAGAACTACGACTGGATGCGCGGGACTCATCTCCTTCTTTTG
Source organism: Dendrolimus houi (assembly GCA_039645545.1). Classification (NCBI taxonomy): domain Eukaryota; kingdom Metazoa; phylum Arthropoda; class Insecta; order Lepidoptera; family Lasiocampidae; genus Dendrolimus; species Dendrolimus houi. The sequence goes on from CM077146.1 coordinate 1,788,412, forward strand.
TCATCGATTGGGCACGTGAAGAACTACGACTGGATGCGCGGGATTCATCTCCTTCTTTTGTCGTCGATTGGGCGCTTGAAGAACTACGACTGGATGCGCGGGACTCATCTCCTTCTTTTGTCGTCGATTGGGCGCTTGAAGAACTACGACTGGATGCGCGCGATTCATCTCCTTCTTTTGTCGTTGATTGAGCGCTTGAAGAACTACGACTGGATGCGCGGGACTCATCTTCTTCTTTTGTCTTCGATTGGGCGCTTGAAGAACTACGACTGGATGCGCGGGATTCATCTCCTTCTTTTGCCTTCGATTGGGCGCTTGAAGAACTACGACTGGATGCGCGGGACTCATCTCCTTCTTTTGTCGTTGATTGAGCGCTTGAAGAACTACGACTGGATGCGCGAGATTCATCTCCTTCTTTTGTCATCGATTGGGCACGTGAAGAACTACGACTGGATGCGCGGGATTCATCGCTTATTTTGGTCGTTGATTTAGCACTTGAAGAACTACGACTAGATGCGCGGGATTCATCACCTTCCTTTGCCGTTGATTGAGCGCTTGAAGAACTACGACTGGATGCGCGGGACTCATCTCCTTCTTTTGTCGTCGATTGGGCGCTTGAAGAACTACGACTGGTTGCGCGGGATTCATCTCCTTCTTTTGTAGTCGAATGGGCGCTTGAAGAACTACGACTGGATGCGCGGGACTCATCTCCTTCTTTTGTCGTCGATTGGGCGCTTGAAGAAGTACGACTGGATGCGCGGGACTCATCTCCTTCTTTTGTCTTCGATTGGGCGCTTGAAGAACTACGACTGGATGCGCGAGACTCATCTCCTTCTTTTGTCATCGATTGGGCGCTTGAAGAACTACGACTGGATGCGCGGGATTCATCTCCTTCTTTTGTCTTCGATTGGGCGCTTGAAGAACTACGACTGGATGCGCGGGACTCATCTCCTTCGTTTGTCGTCGATTGGGCGCTTGAAGAACTACGACTGGATGCGCGGGACTCATCTCTTTCTTTTGTCGTTGATTGAGCGCTTGAAGAACTATGACTGGATGCGCGGGATTCATCTCCTTCTTTTGTCGTCGATTGGGTGCTTGAAGAACTATGACTGGATGCGCGGTACTCATACCCTTCCTCCGTCGATTGGGGGCTTGCATAACTATCACTGGGTGCGCGGGATTCATCTTCTTCTTTTATCGTCGATTGAGCACTTGCATAACTGTCACTGAATGCGCTGGATTCATCTTCGTCTTTGGTCCTCGATTGGGCTCTTGAAGAACTACGACTAGATGCGCGGGACTCATGTCCTTTCTTCTTCGATTCAGCGCTTGCATAACTATCACTGGATGCGCGGGATTCATCTTCTTCTTTTATCGTCGATTGAGCACTTGCATAACTGTCACTGGATTCGCTGGATTCATCTTCGTCTTTGGTCCTCGATTGGGCTCTTGAAGAACTACGACTAGATGCGCGGGACTCATGTCCTTTCTTCTTCGATTCAGCGCTTGCATAACTGTCACTGGATGCGCGAGATTCATCTTCGTCTTTGGTCCTCGATTGGGCTCTTGAAGAACTACGACTAGATGCGCGGGTCTCATGTCCTTTCTTCTTCGATTCAGCGCTTGCATAACTGTCACTGGATGCGCGGGATTCATCTTCGTCTTTGGTCCTCGATTGGGCTCTTGAAGAACTACGACTAGATGCGCGGGACTCATGTCCTTTCTTCTTCGATTCAGCGCTTGCATAACTGTCACTGGATGCGCGGGATTCATCTTCGTCTTTGGTCCTCGATTGGGCTCTTGAAGAACTACGACTAGATGCGCGGGTCTCATGTCCTTTCTTCTTCGATTCAGCGCTTGCATAACTGTCACTGGATGCGCGGGATTCATCTTCGTCTTTGGTCCTCGATTGGGCTCTTGAAGAACTACGACTGGATGCGCGGGACTCATCTCCTTCGTTTGTCATCGATTGGGCGCTTGCATAACTAACACTGGATACGCGGGATTCATCTCCTTCTTTTGCCGTCGATTGGGTGCTTGCATAACTACCACTGGATGAGCGGGACTCATCTCCTTTCGTCGTTGATTCAGCGCTTGCATAACTACCACTGGATGAGCGAGACTCATCTCCTTCCTTTGTAGATCGGGCGCTTGAAGAACCACCACTGAAAGAGCGGGACTCATTTCCATCCGTCGTCGATTGGGCGTTTGAATAACTGCTACTGGATGTTCTGGTGGAATGTCCGCAACATCCTCTTGTTTTCGCTACAAAAAAAAATAATAAATGAAAAGACTTCAAGAATTACAATTGGCAGGTATCTAAATACATGTTATAATTGGGTGAGGTTTTCAAGGACAATCGGGGCTGTATTAACGACCTTGTTGTGGTGTCTCTATGATTTTGACAATGTTATTATTGAAGTATAATTATTTATCATTTCTTTTCATGTATCGTTTTCTGTTTATCAAAGCCTAATTTGCAAAGGTAGTATCTTATTTGTATCAATTTAATAAACAGACAAATCTCTGAATAATGGGAAGTACAAATTGAACTATTAAATATATAATTATGTCTAACATCGATAAGTATTTACGTCCAGAACGTTTTGACGTCGACCCAGGTAATTCTTCTACGAGTCAAGAATATGTTCACTGGCGTTTTACATTTCAAAATTTTCTCAACGCAAATGATAAACCCGAAGATAAACTGAGTAATTCTTTAAAATTAACCTTATTGGCGAACCATATTTCGCTGAAAGTTTTCCAATATATTAGCGAATGCAAAGATTATGTCAGTGCTTTGTCAACACTGGAAATAAATTATACTAAACCGAAAAATGAAATCTTCGCTCGTTATGCGTTAGCATCACGTAAGCAGCGATCCAACGAAAACGTGCGAGATTATTTACAAGTTTTAGAAATGTTAAGTAAGGATTGTGGCTTTAAATCTGTAAATGCAGAAACTAACAGAGACGACTATCTAAGGGACGCGTTCACATCTGGGTTGACTTCTAACAAAATACGAGAACGTTTACTAGAAAATATTACTTTAACATTAGATGACGCTTTTAATCGAGCTCTCTCACTGGAAACAGTTGAGAGTAACGCACAAATATTTGTGAGCCATCCATCTGCTAGTACATCGAATGACACAACTACTATGGGCATGCCTACAGAAGGTGAGATTAATGCATCTATCCAAGTCCAGGCCACCTTAAAAACGTCATTGCTTCTTTTGTGTTGGAAATGTTTACATCAGACAAAAATGTCCAGCACTAAATGAAGCTTGTCAACTATATCAAAAGAAAGGACATTTTGCTAATGTTTGTCGAGGTTTCAAAAAGTCCTTTAGTGAAACTACGTCTGAGGACATAAAAGAAACAATCGCTGCCTCGCCAGCAAGATTACAAATTGCAACTATAAATTTAACCAAAGCCGACGCTTTAGTTGATTCAGGCAGCTCAAGAAGTTATATAAATAAACATTATTTTAATACACTTTCAGTAACTATAGAAGAATGCAGTGAAACTATATCAATGGTATCATTAAGCCAGGTAACAAATATAGAAGGACGATGTAATGTATCTATTTTGATGAACGGCAATTTATACGACGCAGTTAACTTACTCATCGTTAATGAGCTATGCGCAGACGTAATTATTGGACATGACATACTTCGTGTACACTCTAACCTTGAAATGTTATTTGGTGGGCCTACAACACCACTCAAGGTATGCAGTGTTCTGGCTGCTTCTATTCCTCCTGTCCCCTTATTTGCGAACTTGTTTCTACACTCCAAGCCTATTGCTAAAAGTCCAGAAAATTCTCTGGGAAGGATCAGAGATTTATTCAAACTGAAATAGCTCATTTGCTAGCTGATGGAGTAATTGAAGAAAGCCGATCCGCTTGGAGGGCTTAAGTTCTAATAGTATGTAACGAAAATCATAGGAAACAGCTAGTGATTGACTACTCACAAACAATTAATAAATTTACTGAATTAGACGCGTATCCATTACCTAATATTGAGACAGTTGTAAATAATGTAGCCCAGTATTATATTTATAGCAAAACTGCCTTAAAATCTGCTTATCATCAAATACCAATTTTATAATCTGAAAAACAATATACAGCCTTTGAAGCTTGTGGTAAATTGTGTCAATTTTATTTTGACTGACTCAGCATCGTTGCGTAAAGTCATCGGGATGTTTTCCCATTTTGCTAAATGGTTGTCAACGTTCTCTGAAAAGGTTCATTGCCTAGTTGTCAACCAAAATTTTCCTTTATCAAGTGAAGCCCGTGCTGCTTTTGATGACATAAAAAGTCAGATTGCAAAATCTGCAATGAATGCTATAGACGATAGATTGCCATTTACAGTTGAAACAGATGCTTCTGAGCATAGTATTGCTGCTACCTTATCTCAAGAAGGACGATCTGTTGCTTTCTTTTTAAGACACTATCGCAAAGCGAAAGACAATATTCAACTATTGAAAAAGAAGCTCAGGCTATCGTAGAATCTCTTAAAAAGTGGAGCCATTTCTTGATTGGCAGGCCTTTTAGTTTAATTACAGACCAACGTTCTGTTTCCTTTATGTTCGATTGCACACATGCTAGCATGATTAAAAATGAAAAGATTCAACGCTGGAGATTGGAGCTTTCTTGTTTTAAGTATGACATTATATAGATAGATAGATAGATAGATAACACTTTAATACACCATTACAGAAAACCTTAGAGTCTAAAAATATTCTAAATGTGCACAATGGGCGGTCTTATCACTAAGAAGTGATCTCTTCCAGACAACCCGTGGCAGGAATAAAACAGATTATTTTGGTCAATGGTGGTATACATAAATATTAGAGGATAAGCAGTTACTTACATATATTTTATTCATTTATAAACATATAAGTATGTAAAATTTTATATAAGTAAAATTATACATAATAGACATATATAAATACACCTACTGATATTACATGCATAAATATATATATATATATATATATATATATATATATATATATATATATATATATATATATATATATATATATATATATATATATATATATATATATATATATATATACACACACATAAATATACGTAAAAATATCAAACATCATTATGTTGCAGGTAGTGCTTTTTTGTCATGTTCTTAAATATTGTTAGTGATTTAGAGCTTGTCTAACAGTAACAGGTAGCTCATTCCAGAGTCGAATAGCCTGTACAGTAAAAGGATTATTGTAAAAAGATGAATAATGTTTGGGAGTATTAAGTCTAAGATTCGTAGAAGGTCGTCAATTGTGAGAAGAAGATATGAATTCAAAGCGTTCTTTGAGATAATACGGGGTTGTGGGGATAAACAACACACTGTAAAGGAGTGAAAGAATATGAGTGTTCCGGCGAAAACGAATTGGCAACCACTTGAGTTTTTTACGAAACTCAGAGATGTGGTCATATTTGGGTAACCCAAATATGAACCTTATACAAAAATTTTGGAGGCGCTCAAGTTTATTAAGTTGCTCTTGAGTCAAATCAATATAGCTGGCGTCAGCATAATCAGGAATGGGGAGTAGTAAGGACTCTGCAAGCTTAACTTTGTTGGCTATGGGCAGGAAGTTTTTCAACTTCCCGAGGGATTTCGAAGAGAAGAAGAGACGTCGACTCAATTCGGTTATGTGGGGTCGCCAAGATATCTCCCTATCAAATATGACTCCTAGATTTTTTTACTTTGTCACTAACCGGGATATGTGTACCATTAAATATGAAATTTGGTAAGCAGGTCCAGTCAATTCTACACAGCATCCGTGAACTACCTATGATAATTAGCTGAGTTTTCGGATTCGGGATTTACTTGTAGTCCATATGATTTACTCCATTGCGTTATGTGATCGAAGTAGGAGTTTATTGTTAAGACTGCATCTTGTAATGTCGCAACACTGTTGCGACATTACAAGATGCAGAATCACCTGATTGTGTATAGATTTGTAAATCGTCTGCATAGAGATGGTAGGAAGAAGTAAGTTGATTAGAGATTTAATTTATAAAAATCGTGAATAGTAAGGGAGATAAAACGCCGCCCTGAGGAACGCCAGCAGAGAGATCACGCGATGACGAATAGTCGTCTTCGAGTCGAATCCACTGCCGGCGACCGTACAGGTAACTATGAAACCAGTTGATTACTGTAGGAGATTCTTAATAGAGCTTAGAATCCTAAGCAACAATTCAAAATTTACATTGTTGAAGGCACTGCTGAAATCAAGCAGCGATAAAACAGTCGACAGACCGTTATCCATGCCATGTCGGATGTCGTCAGTGATTTGGACGAGAGCTGTGGTTGTACTATAATATATATATAGACCTATATATACTATTCTACTATATATATAGACCGGGCAAAGGAAAAGTCGTCCCAGACGCCTTCTCAAGGGTATGTTCTACTGTCGCTGAATAGTGAAAACGAAAAGAGCTTCACAATTCACTTTGTCATCCCGGAATAGCACGGATGTTACACTGGGTACGTAGTAAAAATCTAACGTATTCTGTCGAAGACATACGAAAGGCAAACAACTATTGTACGACTTGTTCTATGGTGAAACCAAGATTTCTTAAAATTATGGAATATTAATCAAAGCCATGGCTCCAATCGAACGCTTAAACATTGACTTCAACGGACCATTACCTTCAGCTACCTCAAACAAGTATCTGCTTACAGTTATTCGACGAATATTCTCGCTTTAATATGTGCCTGTAGTAGAGGAAGTTGTTCTCTTGGAATCCAATCCGACTTATTCTTTTGTTAGACTACCGGACGGCCGGGAAACAACCGTCTCAAATAGACATCTTGCTCCAGTTCCTAGACATGGAACAGATGATTCAACTGGAGAGTTAGTTCCCGAATGCCCTAAAACCACTATATCTAGCGAAAGGCCGTTTATAGAGTCGACAAGCTTTCAAACATTAGATCCAGCTGACAGTACGAAGGCTGCAGACACATCCTCAAATTTGGAGATACCAATTCGCCATTCAACAAGGGTTCGAAGACCCCCTGGTCATTTAAAAGACTACTGTGGGTGATTGTGGCGTCTGTATGATTTTAACAATGTTATTGTTGAAATATAATTATTTATCATTTCTTTTCATGTATCGTTTTCTGTTTATTAAAGCCTAATTTGCAAAGGTAGTATCTTATTTGTATCACTAGTCAAACAATAAACTAAGTTACATATTTAGTTTGCGAAAACATACTTTGAGGTTTCCTGCAAGATTATTATGCAGGTCATGGAAATGTAGCATAGCTGACTCAAAAATATTTACGGATTGCAACTACCAGGGTGAATCAAAAAGTTCTTGGAATCAATATTAAAAAATACAAAAATTTAAACAAAAATATTGTATTTTTCTACATAATCTCCCTCCAATGCAATGCATTTAGAATAAGCGTTTCTAAATTATTCCTTGCGAAAGAAAATATTTTTCTTAAGTTTTGAAAAACTTTACGGCAGCCATAACCGCGTTATTATCGTGAAATTTAGTTCCATGAATTTCCTCTTTTAATTTTGTGAATAAGTGAAAATCACTTGCGACTAAGTCCGGAGAATATGGTGGGTGGTCAAGGGGATTGAAGCCAGCACAGCGGGTTGCGTCGAGCGCAACTGCCGATCGATGACCGGGAGCGTTATCGTGAAGAAACAACACGCTCGACGACAGTTTTCCACGACAATTTTCTTTAAACGGTTCACGCACTTTCGGAATTAAATTTGCATAATAGGGTCCAGTAATAGTCTGGCCTTTTGGCATGTAATTAATAAAAAGGAATTTACAAGTTCGTGTGCAACAAAGTGAACTTAGTTTTGTTGTTGATTGTGAAGTTGACAAAAAGGCAGACGGACCTTCTATCTAATAGAAAGCGTTTACCGTCCGCTACAGACGTTTGCAGCACCAGGGCCGCAGTCGATTCTTTGCTAGTCTTTAGGATGGAATAGTTTTAGTGGGTATCCCAAACCGTGGCGTGATAATAGCATTCCTGCGGGGATGCTATTCCCACCCTGACAAGGCGAATCTGCGCGGCTGATGCTCCTCAATCGGATTTGGCGTCATCCCTAACGTACGTAATGGTCGACGAAGTGTGACATGGGTCCTAAATTTCGTGACGTTACATTTCAAAATGTGACGGAGGACGAACCTCCGTAGTGTCTTTAAAAAGTGTGACGTTAGCAATATTGACGTCACGATTATTGGCTTCTTGGTGACAACCCATATTTGAGTCCTCGAAATAGAATTTCAAGAGCACTCGGCGTCTTATATCCCAAGAGCGTTACGACTTCCCAGAGAGATTCGTCCCGTTCGGCGGCTCGAACAATAATGACCGACTTTTTTTTATTTTTTTTATTGGACTTGACTTTATATTGTTGGTCCGAAGACCTCACAACTTTACCGGGGTTTTCGGGGCGAGTGCCTTTGCGAAGCGAAGGCGCTCGAGCCCGGGAGGCAACTTGCTCGAGCGGGCTCCCTAGGGAGTTTCACCTCGACTGGACTGTTGCCATGAGAGGGGGATGAATCTAATGATGCCCACCATAGGGCGACACAATGCACTAATTGAGAGCGGGCGACGGGTAATATAAAGCCCGAGAGGAAGGATCCCGGCGGACCTGGATCGGCGGTTCGCGGTGGCCTATGCTATCTTACTGCCGTTTCGCAACGTGTTATGGCTGGGAGAGAAGAAACGGCGAAAGAAACTTCCCAGCAACACACCTAGTCTATCCTATTGGGGATGACCGAGTGTCGACAGTGCGGCCGTATTTATAGGGCTCGGAGCACGTGTCGGTGCGCGTGCACTTGATCACAAATTTTTAGGTTAAGTATTGAAATTACAATAAAAATGTCGTTTTACGTTAATTTCACATTACAATAAACTAATAGTAATTAAATAAATTATTATTGTTTTTAATTCTTGTATTTGCGCCGAAATATATTTAAACTTTAAAACACGAAATTTAAACTATTAACGAACAATTTCAAAATATTTCCAACTCTATTTGTATAAGAATATCGTTTAAATTATTAAAACATAATTTTAGTGGAAATAAAACTAATTACGGAACCGCTGTTTTAATTCATTAAATTCCGTGTGACGTAATTTGTGGATGGCCCCTCCCCTGGTAAAAAGGGGGAGAGGGGAAGGAGGAAGTGGGCCATCGGAACTCGCTCATCTATACTAATATTATAAAGAGGAAATATTTGTTTGTGTGCATCGAATAGGTCCCGAAACTACTGAACTGATTTGAAAAATTCTTTCACTGTTGGCAAGCTTTTTTTTTAACCAGGGGAAATCCGATTGAGGACTAAGCCACGACAAGGGCAGAACCTTGGGGGGGGATAATTCGCAACCCGTGTGTAGGATTCGCCAGACCGGGGTGGCACTAGCATGCCCAGTCGGAAATGGTGCCATGCTATTGCCACTCCCCAGTTAGGGATACTCACTAAAATCCTTGGGTGTTCCGTCCTTCGCTTTATGCCAGGGCTACGTGTATATGACCTAGCCTCTCCACAGCCCTGGCAGGCGTGGGCCTCGCAGGCCTCTTCCACTGCCGGGGGACTACTTTTATCCCCCGGCCATTTCAAGCTCTCTGGGCGTGAGGCGGTTTGTAACACGCCCCACGGGAGGAGAAGTAAACACGCGCGGAACTCGCCGCACCCTCTTTAGACGGCATGTGCAGGTAGGTGCACCCCTATATCCCAAGGGGCAAGTTTACGGTAGCCGAAGGTCCAGGTTGGCCCTCCGGCGCCGATGCGTCCTCCTTTGGCGGGATCGGAGCCGTGATGTGCGTTCACGCTCCCGTTCCGCCCCCTCCTTCGCAAGCATAACGCGCTCGCAGAAGGAGGAGACGGCGTCCCATTCTGGTGGGTTCCCGACCATGGCGCGACTATTGGCAAGCTATCGCCGGGTGACATAGGATAAATGATAAAAAAAAATATATTAAATACCCATGCGAAGCCGGGGCGTGCCGCTAGTCGTATAAAATACTATAATCTCAAAGTTAACCGTGTCACTTGAATATTCTGTGAGAGCGTAGTATCACACTGATCGAACTGACCCAAAGATTTTATCCGTGCAGAAACCGAGAAAGAATACAATTTCCTGCTTTGGGGCGGCCTGTCGTAAGAGGCGACAAAACAACCCACAGCCGGGTGGTAGGGCATTTGCCCGACTGGATAGCCCGACCATACCTTTTTTGATGGCAGTATAGGTTTACCGTTGACCACTGTCTCATCTGATGTTGAGTGGTGACGCAGTCTAGGATGGAACACGCTTACCTAGAAGATACCTATTCACTCGTGACTTGAAGACTTCAAGATTGTATTTGTCAGGAAAAACAGACTGGTAAATTACTCTTCGGCAGTTCTTCGGCGCACTAGAAATGTTAGGCGAAACGCTTGGTTCTGATTGGTGGTGTTTTCACCATGTCACGGTGCGCAAACCGGTGCGTTTGGTTGTCCGGTGGTAAAATGGGGATGGAGGAATCAGCTCGTGCAATTCTAAGGAACACTCCCCGAAATGTATCCGACAGAAGACAGTTAGCCCCGCGACCTTGCGTCTATGCTCTAGACTCTGAAGTCGGCTACCATACCTTGTCTAAGTACGTCGCCATAATTACCTTGAGAAGTGTTCGGCATTCGTGTCCAGGTTTCAGACTCCCTTTAGACACTAGCAGCACATTGAAAGTGCCTTTGGTGTTACAAATGCCCATAGGCGATGGTAACCACTTCCCATCACGTGGGCCGTCTGTCTGCTTACTAATCTTTCTTCAAAAAAAATTCTTTCCTTTTATTGTGTCTTTGTCTTATTGAGTATGTACTGTTTGCTACAACTCCATTAATTCTTCAAAAGTAATTCTGTAACATACTTCTGTATAAAACTTATGAAATAGAACTTGAAATACAAACAAAACCAATTTTTAGCTAGACGTATTGCTGGGGAGTTTCTTGCCGCTTCTTCACCGTAACAGCAATAACACATTGCGAAGCGGTGTACATAGAATAGGAAGTAAAATTAAAATTTAACTTCTATGTATGACTTTCAAAAAGTGTTCTCCAGTGGAACTTATTTTGATTAAAAACTTTTCAATTTGAATTTAATGCAATAAAAAATATATACGTTGAATAAAAACTTTTCACATTTCGCAATTCTAAACACTTCATCTTGCTACTGGGTCTTTTTTCATCAAACTTCTTTGAACGTGCAGGACACGAGTTTGGTGTAGAAAACTTTCGTCTTCAAATATTGATGACTGATATTATTATTATTTTTTAATTGAAAGATACTTACAATATGGGTAAGCTGTGATGGCTACGAACGCCTGAAATTAAAAAGAAACATTTATCGTATTTAGGGTTACCACCATTTTTTGAGGAAAATATAGTAATTTGGTTTTTAAGCTATCCACAATATGCTTTAGAAGAATAAAACAAGATAAATTCAGGCTGACACGACAACATTATATATAGTGGATAAGACACAAAACTGTACAAACATAACTATACTATACTGTTACGAGTTGCGGGACTCGAATTAAAATGCCGTTGGAATTAATAGGTTGGGGAAAAGTCTTTTCGCATATAATATGTATAAACTTGTAATAAGATAGATCTCTTTGGCTATACCATTTGTATCGGGCTAGTTTTGGTATCATTAAAAAGTTTTAATTTTAAAGAAGACAATTCCAAATTCAAATTAGGAAAATGTGTGGTTTTCATTTGTTTTTCTTATTGTTAAAATGAGTGAATCTAATGAAGAAATTCGATACATTTTAAAATTTTACTACAAAAAAGGTAAAAATGCAACACAAGCCGCGAAAAAAATTTGTGATGTTTATGGACCTAATGCAGTATCTGTGAGAGTAGCGCAAATTTGGTTTAAGCGTTTTCAATCCGGAAATTTTGATATCAAAGATGCACCTCGCTCTGGTCGCCCTGTTACGGACAAAATGGACGCCATTTTTGAAAAAGTGGAGCTAGATCGGCATATTAGTAGTTACGATGTAGCTGGAGAACTGGGAATTGACCACAAAACGGTTTTGGCGCATTTGAAAAAAGCTGGGTACACAAAAAAGCTCGATATTTGGGTGCCTCATGAGCTCACTGAAAGAAACCTAATGAACCGTGTACTCATTTGTGATTCTTTATTACGACGTAATGAAACCGAACGATTTTTGAAGAAGCTGATAACTGGTGATGAAAAGTGAATCACGTACGACAAGAACGTGCAAAAAAGATCGTGGTCAAAGGCCGGTCAGGCTTCACAGACTGTGGCGAAACCCGGGTTAACTCGCAACACCTTGTTGCGAGTTAACCCGGGTTTATGTTAATGCTGTGTGTGTATGGTGGGATTGGAAGGGCATTATTCATTATGAGCTGTTACCGTCAGGCAGGACCTTCTACTCTGAACTGTACTGCGAACAACTGATGAAATTAAAACAAAAAGTTGAAAGAAAACGGCCGGAATTAATCAACAGAAGGGGTGTGGTTTTTCACCATGATAACGCTAGACCTCACACATATTTAGCCACTCAGCAAAAATTACGAGAGTTTGGCTGGGAGGTGTTAATGCATCCGTCGTATAGTCCTGACCTTGCACCTTCAGATTTTCACCTGTTTCGGTCTCTGCAGAATTCCTTAGGCAGTGTCAGGTTAACATCACAAGAGGACTGCCAAAATCACTTGTCGCAGTTTTTTGATCAGAAGCCCCAAATTTTTTTATAGCAATGGGATCACGTCCCTACCTACAAGATGGTAAAAAGTTATCTTACAAAATGGCACCTACATACTTTAGTCAAATGTAAATAAACTTTATAAAAAAACCTTTTGAATTTTTATGTAAAAACTGCGAAGAAACTTTTTCCCCAACCTAATATTATCGAGTTTATTAGAACTATACAAACACGTATAACACGGGCACATATATAACCGAACACAACAAATCCAGCAGAGGGTAGTAATTCAATAAAACGCGCAAAGTTCGTCACTATTAGATTCCCGAATGCACACACGTCGCCTTGATCTTGGTTCTCGCTCAACTGGCCCCTCTCTCCATCAGGCCGTCGTTTTATACTTCACAAATACAAATGTGCCCGCCCGTATCGTCGGCTTAATTTCCTAGAATCAGCTTGCACTCTTAATCCGTAACACTTGGCTAATAAAGCGGCCAGCAAGCGGCCATAAACGAGTACAATAGAACGATAGACTGTTCTCAACAATACTAGAGCCAATAAATAAGTAATCAAAAGAAGACGATCCTAAAAGGATTACAATTAGTTCAAATGCCGACAGGTAATAAAATGTACCATTACAGTTTGTACGTGGAATTTGTCTTTGCCGTGGCCTAGGTTGTAACAATACTATATTTACAAATAGTCTTAAGGAAGTTGATTCATACATATAATATTACCAGAGATGTACAAGATACCCTATCCAAAGTATCTGAATACAAAATACTATTAAATAAGTATTTGACATACCAGATACAAGATACTTTTGAAAATGGTATTTGAAATACTAGATACAAAATACGTATCTTCTAAATACTTTTTAAAGATAAAACACTTTTTGAAAGAAATCCCAATTTCATTGAATTTAAGTTTATTACATGAATTATGAATAAATCGCGCAAATGTGACAAAAGTAGACAAAAGTATTTTAGCAAAAAAGTATTTACAAAACATTAAGATACTTGACGAATGGTATCTAAATACAAGATGAAAATACATATTTTGTCTCTTGTATCTCTATTTCAGATACTTGTATCTTAGAAAAGTCACATTTCTGAATATTACATACTTATAATAAATATAAAATAATATAATAATATATACTAAATAAATAACCGTTCATATAGTCCTTGACTAAGTCAAGGGAAATAGCGGGGCTAACTTGGCCCTATTATATAAAAAAATATATATATTGAAGTAGGTTTGCGTTTAACCCACATTGCGCCTAATGTCAGATGGAAACTGTCGAAGATGGAGCACGCTGACCTAGAAGATGCCTGTTCACGCGAGACTTGTAGACACTTAAATTGTATGTTTCAGGATAAACAGACGACGGTAATGAGTTATAAATCGTGTGCGTGAGTGTGAGTGTGTGAAGTTCACACGCAGTGTAAGTGAAACAAAAAGCGTGTTCCACCAGTAGCTCACAACGCCTAAAATGCTCCGGTAGCCGTTCCACAAGGCGACCGCGGTCGTTATGGTCGTGGCGAAACGTCACTAATGACGTCACCATTTTCGATCACACAACGCTCACAACGACCCATATCAAGAGGTGGGTCGAATAATGGTAATCCCAAGGTGTACGCTTGTAACGCCTGCAAGCAAGTGGAACGGGATAAATTGGGGTCGTTATGAGTCTCTAATAGAATGTAGCCAAAGTATGACAAGGAGTGGGAGGGGATCTAAATTGCGTGACGTCACATTTAATGTATTATGTCGTTATACTATATTTAAGCTTTGAAACACGAAATTTGAAGTATTAAAGAAAAACTTTAAACATTTCCAACTCTATCAGTTAGAGAATAGTGTTTAGATTATTAAATATAATGTATTCTATCTCATTCTTTCGCAGATTAATAATAGATTTGATTTTATCTCTTTTTAGTGGCGTTCTTTCGTTCCATCAAGTTTCATATCACAACGATTCTAAAGAAATTTCACTTAAAAAATTCTATAACACCATGAAGTTGGTGCATTTTTGTTGCTTTTTGTGATTTTGTAGAAAAAAAATATTTTTGTTTTTAGTTACTCTTGAAGTCGGTTACTTTTTAGCTACATATAAATCTTTTTTTATTTTCAAGTTATGATTTATAATAACAATGAAGTTTATATGAAACTAGCTGACCCGGCGAACTTCATACCGCCATATTTTCTGAATTCCTAAAAGACTTTGTTTCATGACATAAAAACAAAATCACCAAAATCGGTCTAGGTGATCAGTAGGATTCTAGAACCCAAACTCAGCGCCACCTACCGGTTCTAATTGTGAATCTAAACCATCCGGGGACCCATTCAAACACACAAAACAAATATCATCAAAATCGGTCCAGGTGTTTAGGAGGAGTTCACTGTCAACACACGTACAGAATTATATATATATATATATATATATATATATATATATATAGATAGATATTCCTGAAGCTGTATTGAATCCAACGCAATAAGAATTCTCCAAATCAGTTAAGACACAAATAAGTTGTGGCATGTATTTTTACATGTTTTTTTAAAATATATATTGTTTGTTTTTAAATTTCACGTACGAATATATAAACATACGCTAAAATAATTAAAACTAAATTACATTATCTAGCACATCAGTGTCAACGGGAAGCGTGCCAAGAAGGCTGGCTGCATTGCCAATATGTATGGCAATGATTATTTGTTGGGCAAAATACGAGCCAGCCTTGTGATTACGGGTAGTGTCAAGAGTTTCTTACAGATTTCTTTCAAAAAACTCTGCCGAAGGACCACACTGGCTCAAGGTTTAACCCCAAACACTTTAACACTTCACTGTGCACTTCAGTTATTTCTTTGCACTTATGGTCGGCAAATATTCCCAGTCTAGCCAAATGAGCAGGTGCAGAAGAGTGTCCTAATCTTAGCCTATTAATCATCATCGTCAGCCATTTACAGTCCATTGCTGGACATAGGCCTCCTCAAGACGGCGCCACTCATCCCTGTCCTCTGGTTTCCTCATCCAGCGCCTACCAGCGACTTTGCACAGGTCGTCGGTTCATCGGGCTGGAGGGCGTCCGACACTACGTTTACCGAGACGCGGTCTCCACTCCAGGACTCGTCTGCTCCATCGGCCATCGGTCCTGCGGCAGACGTGACCGGCCCACTGCCACTTTAACTTGCTAATTTTGCGAGCTATGTCGGTTACCTTGGTTCTCTTACGGATATCTTCATTTCTAATTTTATCCATAAGAGAAACACCCAACATAGCTCGCTCCATAGCCCGTTGAGCGACTTGGAATTTGTGGACTAATCCTGCCGTCAGTGTCCATGTCTCGGCTCCGTAGGTCAGGACGGGGAGAACGCACTGCTCGAAGATTTTTGTCTTCAAGTATTGCGGAATGCCTATTAATAGTTGTTATAAAATCCCTGTCTCTGTTGACTTCAGTCCGTTTCTGGTACCAAGGCTTACGAGGTAAGTTTTCTAAATACGTAGAACATTTAGAACAAGAGGCTTCCCAAAAAAAACTCTGATGCCCGCACTAGGTTTTTTAAAGAGCCTGTGTGACGGGCTACAGTTGAATTCGCTTGGGTCATATGGTCATTGTTCATTTAGGTTTATGGCTTGGCAGCTAGGCCTTTAAGCCAGATCTTAGATTATAATGTAGTTTCTTCATTTTCTTGTAGCACAGCTGAACTGTAGGTTATCAGCTGGTGCCATTCAACGGAGTATGTGGCAACTCAAAAGGCCATATTTTACTATACAGTTCACATTTCTCACAAAACACATAATTACTACTCAAAAACTATCAATATCCTACAACTATTGTTCATTTTAGAGTAATTTTACATATTTTCAGAAAATAAAACTAACTGCACAGAACAACATCTTTCAGTTCCCGCCAAAAACTCTGTCATATGGTCCTCATTCTACATGTAGTATATAGATACAATGCCTTTGTGGATTAAAGATCTATATAATAATAATATTGTTGTGGAATAAATACTTATTTGTTTAAATATTATAATACTGGCAGCTCGGTTTTTATAATTTACAATCGAGTTGGTTGTGATTCGAATGTAAAGAAAAAATGGTGTTTCATTTTCCCTAGTCCCATTTTAAATTATATGTATATAATTTTGCCTCGATCAGGTCCATCACAAATACTAGATTAAGAGTTAAAAGCCAATGGACAACGACAAATGGACACGCGTATCTGTGTTTTTGGAATTCAATCTCTAAGGTGATTAAGGTCTAGAATGTTTGCTCAAACTATGACTAGTTTTAATCTACGCGAAGTCGCTAGCAACAGCTAGTATTAAATAAACAACTTACCGCCACAAATAGTAGTGCGATAGCAAGCTTCATTGTAGCGTCAGTACCTTATGTTTTCTAGTTAGAAAATTGCACTTTATATACCCAATATAACAATGCACCGAAACATATGCGCAAATATTATTTATTTAATAGTATTTTAATTAATATTTAAATCATAACATAAATAACAATAAAATAAAAACATGTTTTTAATACGATTTCTTGTACAGTCGAACTTAGATTTCTCTATTATTATTTTTTATGTTAAATTGGATCAACGTGGAAGTGGCCCCTGGGGCCTCCGCCTACCAGGGCACACGGAGTTGGTTGAGCTTCCATTTTTCTCGTAGCCCTGGTCAAAGACGAAGGAAAGATCACCGAGGGGTTTTAGTGAGTATCCCTAACTCGGCTGGTAATACTTACTTCTATACGTAATTCTTCGGGGGTGCTAGTGCGCCTTATGCACCAGATATGGCTTCAGCCGACTTCTTTCTTTTTCCTAAACTCAAATTACCACTTCGTGGCACCTGTTTTCATCCATTTTCATCATTTAGAAGATATAAAGGAGAATTCGCGACGAGAACTAAACACGATCTCGGAAAAAGCGTTTAAAAAATGTTTTGATGATTGGATTATTCGTTGGCGTAAGTGTATCGTTTCTGAAGGAGCATACTTTGAAGTTGATAAATTAAATTTGAATGAATAACTAACATTTTGTGTATTATTGACCTTTTCCCGGAACTTTTTTGACACGATAGTAAGCTATTATTTTAGTGGAAACTGTATCAGAATAAGTTAATTTTTATGCATCCGAAAACCTTTAAATTGCTCCCGGAAAAATTTCCGCGAGATTACCGAGAAAAAAATATCACACATTAATTATTATATAAAATTTGCTATCGATCAGTAATAAATATACATTAGAATTCGATTTGTTTTAATCTGGTAATTTTAAATCATTCCTAGAAAATTTCCCGCGGGATAACTAGAATAAAAATTTGCGCAGATTTTAAGTCTAGGAATTGACCGCATCGAAATCGACCCACAAACAAACAGACAAGGAATCTAAATAAAATTGCATCGTGTTCTCCATCGTATATATAGTCTATTCCAGTGGGTTTTTTTTCGATTCGGTATGTTTAGAATTTTATAATCCCTATTAATATTATAAATGCGAAAGTAACTCTGTCTGACTGTCTGTCTGTCTGTTCCGTTTTCACGGAAAACTACTGGACCGATTTGGCTGAAACTCAGTGTATACGTTATTTTAATACCAAGGGTGGCCAAGGGATACTTTTCATCTCGGGTAATGGTATAGATTTATGTAAATTTAATCCCGGAAACTAGGATAGGTTTTATGATTTTTGTCTATTTCGTTAAATTCGTCCATTTCGTAATTTTTTGTCAAATGTTGTCATTTATGTAGTTTACAGATAGCCGGGCAATGGGATAGTTTACAATATAAAATAAAGTGAGTCTTCCGGGGGCAAATACATAAAAATGTTACATTGTAATCTATATATACCGCCTGCTCTTTAATACGCACTAGAGGTTGACTGTCCTACTAATATTATAAACGCGAAAGTTTGTAAGAACGTATGGATGTATGTTTGTTACTCTTTCACACAAAAATTACTAAATGGATTTCGATGAAACTTTACAATAATATAGCTTACACATCAGAATAACACATAGGCTATCTTATACTAATATATAAAGCTGAAGAGTTTGTTTGTTTATTGAACGCGCTCATCTCAGGAACTACGGGTCTGATTTGAAAAATTATTTCAGTGTTAGATAGCCCATTTATCGAGTAACGCAAGACCAATAAGAGCGGAGCACCAGTGAAGAACGTTTCAAAATCGGGTTTCTTTAACTATTCCACGCGGACGAAGTCGCGGGCAGAAGCTAGTAATTTATAAAGATATAGTTAGAATTATCCAAAATATAACGATTTTCCATCACCACGCGTACCTAGTATTATATATAGATAGATATTACTGGATACACCCATATACGGTCACTGCGATTCCCCTCGGCGATTAGTTCTAGATTGGATTTCCTCTGGTTAAACAAAAACGGGTGCGTGGGACTCGAGCAAAACCGCAGCCATAATATAGTAAATTATAAAAATTAATTAATTTATCCACCTAATTATAAAGTCAATAACTTTTTGAATAATAAGTACTTGATATAAAAAAAATATTTTTTATTTGTATTAAAACATTTGTATAAATAAACAATTGATTCTGTTACGTTTGTCTGTGAAAATTAGTATGATCTATATCTACTTTAGAAACTAAAGGCCGTGGTAGTTTAGTGATTAACTCTCGCGTCCCAAACTCAAATTACCCGGAACTGAATCCTGGCCGGAAAATTATACATTTCTTATTTACTGCCAAAAGTTCGCAAACTGCCCACATTATAGAAAGTGGTTGTTTTTTGACATCATCCTAGCGTTAATTATTGGTTCCGTTCGTCTGTCGTGACGCTGGGGGTCTGTTTTTAACCCACTTCAAAAAGAAGAAACAATTTATTTGCTAGGAAAGCGACAATACAAGGGTGTAGAAATAATTTATACACACTTCTATGGTTAAATTCGATATGTTGTATACCGCAATTCCTACAAATGAGGTCGACAACTCAGTATAAAGCTGTGTTGGAGTTATTATTTTTTTAATTTGTGGTCCAATATGCTTACATTCATATCCATAAGAAAAATAATAATTTAAAAAAAAGAATGTAAACTATCGATTTAGTGAAAACTGTGTCGAAATAAGCTAATTTTAATGCATCCAAACAATTTCAAATCGCTCCCGGGAAGATTACCGGGATAAAAAGTAGTGCAAAGCTTAAGTCTAAGAATGAGCTGTCGATCACCGAAAACCGAATCGAAATCGGCCCATTAGTTACGACGTGAATCCCGAACAAACAGACAAGAAATCTAAAAAAAATTGCACCATGTTCTCCATCGTTTATGTAGTTTATTCCAAAAAAATTTTTAAATAGTGTTACAACTCGCGGCCCCACAAAAACAAAATCCACCTACATATCTGAAACAAAGCACATTTATTACCCGTCGGTGTTAAACTCGTATACAACCTTTATCTCGCCATTGCTGGCGAGATAAAGAAAAAGTGCAAATATATTTAAATTTTGAAGTTTATGTTTGGAACGTTGTGACAATGTTGTTATATCAAAAATAGGAGTAGAGGCGAGGAATTGTTATCATCATTTTAGAATATGGTTCTCTTTTAGTCTCAAGTCTACACATGTGAGCCTGATGGTCCGCTTTTGGAATCAATATAGAAACTTTTCAGATTATAATTGATCGATTTATGGTTATTTTTGTACTTTGATTGCAGGTCCTTTGGGAAATCATTTACAATGATTGGGGTTATATATATTCCTCGCGCCTTGTCCTATACAGATTATTGTATTTAGGAATAATATATTTACATGGGTCAAACCTCGGTCTCACGTTGTTAGGTCTTTCTCTGTGTAAATGAATTGATTTGTAATCGATCGTGTAAACATCAAAGGTGGTGGCTAATTTTGTAAGTAGGCTATAAAACAAATTAGTACTGACGGAACACGTAATGACCATACGTTTATATATTAGCGGATAGTATTTTCTAGTCGTGGTAGGGTAACGGCTAGCGCACGCGTCAAGGGCACGTGTTGGAGTCCTGGCGGGAACGCATGCGCCACTTTGGCAGTTTACTGACCTAATGTGCATATTGTTACAATTACCACGTGCTAACAATGTTGAAGGAAAACATCGTGATGAAACCTGCACGTCGAGATAACCTATGGGCTAAATCTGCCTAGTCGCTTTGGTCAAACGTCGTCGTCAGCCATTCGCAGTCCACTGCTGGACGTAGGCCTCCCCAAGATGGCGCCACTCATCCCTGTCCTCTGACTTCCTCATCCATAGCCTACCGACGACCTTTTCATCTGTACAGGAACGGAGAAAGAATACAATTTCCTGCGGCCGGGCGGCCTCTCGTAAGAGGCGACTAAACAACCCACAGCCAGGTGGTAGAGTATTTGCTCGACTGGATGGCAATCACCCCTGATCTAGAGTATGCCGCCATAACAACCTTGCGTTGTGTTCCAGCAGCAGTGACCAGGTTCCAGTCTCCTTTAAGAGAGCAGCAGCGCATTTGTAGCACCTTTGGTGTTGCAAATGTCCATAGGCGACGGTAACCACTTTCCATCAAGTGGGCCGTCTGCCTGTCTGCTGAATTCCTGCAATAAAAAAAGGCCTTGCGCAGGCCGTCAGTCCATCGAACTGGAGGGCGTCCGACACTACATTTACCGAGACGCGATCTCCACTGCAGGACTCGTCTGCTCCATCGGCCATCGGTCCTGCGGCAGACGTGACCGGCCCACTGCCACTTCAACTTGCTAATTTTGCGAGCTATGTCGGTTAGCTTGGTTCTCTTACGGATATCTTCATTTCTAAATTTATCCATAAGAGAAACACCAACGTTGTTTGGTCAAATAGTTGAATGGTCTAAGGTCAAACGTGGTGGGTATATTGTCCGTTCTCTTATAGCGGGAGGCCGAGCCAACGCGGTGCCCATATCCAAAAACTATATTGATATTGATACGAGTTTGCGGGACTCGAATTAAAATGCCGTTAGAATTATTATAGAGTTTATTAGAACTATACAAACTCGTATAACACAGGTACAAATATAACCGAACGCAACAAATCCAAACGTAATGCAGAAGGTCGTAATTCAATAAAACGCTAGGTCGCAGTTTTAGCTCAACTGATACCTTCTCTCAATCAGGCCATCGTTTTATACTTACTTACTTACTTCACAAATGCAAATTTACCCGCCCGGCAACGTCGACATAATTTCCTAGAATTAGCTTGTACTTATAATCCGTAACACATGGCTAATGATGCTCCTGAGCGGCCGTAAACGATTACAATAGGACAATAGGCTGTTCTCCACAATAACTAGAAATGTATGCCAATAAATGAGTGAACAAAAGAAGACGATCATAAAAGGATTTTACAATTAGTTCAAATGCCGACAGGTAATAAAATGTGCTTTTACAGATCTGTACATGGAATTTGTCTTTGTCGGAGCCTAAGTTGTAAAAATATATATAAAAATAATCACACTATAATTGTATAGAATTATTAGAAAGATAAAAGTGAAGTAATTCTAATTTACAGAACTTTAGAAAAAGCGTTTAGGTTTAACTGAGGCCTAATAATTCATAAATTACATTACACGGTAAGGGGGAGAGAGGAGTCTTACTAATGTGACCAGCTGTGCCAAGGACGGAGGAGGGGTCTTAAAATCATGAAATTCGTGTGACCTTGTGGATGGCCCCTTATTATATTAGAAAATATCCAAAATAAAATAAAAAATACTCGAAGACAAAAGAAGAAAAAAATCACTTGAAACTCATAACCATTTTAAACAATACAAGCAGTTTATGATAAAAATTCAGTTGCTAGAAAATCCCGACGCACTTTAAAATCGGGGCCATAGTTGTCGGCGCACGTCGTCCGCTATCCGTGCACATGGCCCCTCATCTGGCTTCGCTCACCGGATCTCAACCATAAAACATCACGTACACAACCTGTTATATAAATAGACGATTCGCTTACACGTCGCTGTTCAGAAATTTTGGGGAATAACACGCTTTTTGTTTATTGCATGAGTTCAGCACATAGGCAGACGGCCCACATGATGGAAAGCGGTTACCAACGCCTATTGACATTTGCAATCATCAAAAGTGCTACCAATGCGCTGCCGCTCTCTAAAGAGAGACTATAACCTGGCCACTAATGACTGAATACACCTCAAGGTTGCTACGGAAGCATACTCTAGACCAGAGGTATAGTAGACAATACACTCAAGATCGATTGATGAAGTAAATTGTCAATTACTGCCTCAGGTCAGTGTCGTCGTAAACCGAATGTGGTACTCGGCAAGCACTCTATCGAATTGTATTCGAATAGATGACTCGATACAAGTTGTTACACGAGTATTTTATTTTAATTTTGAATTAACAAAATATGTTATGGTTGGTTTTATTAAAATTTATTTATTAGATTTACTAATTAAATATTACATAAGTAGAGTTAGTTTTATGAGTTATTATTTAACAAAATTGGGTCGTTTTGGTCTTACGCCAAAAGGAAGGTTTGCACTGAAAATCAGCGTTGTGTCGGATATAATTCCGGCACAGCAATATGCTGAGTACAAACCTTGTTTGCTGATAATGCGGCGTACAAATTCTCAAAATATGCTCTGTATATATAAGGAATGCAATTACGTCGCTATTTCTTCAAATAAAGTTTTTCTTTCTTTCTATCGACCTTCGCCCGTCTGATAACCAGATGAGACATATTTTTTTTTATCAAATTATATTGATTTCTAAACACGTCTATGATAGCTTGCCAATCGAAAAGTTTTCATGGCTATTTTTGATAACTGTACAAATTTAGTTTCAAACTACT
The DNA here is from genome assembly GCA_039645545.1 of Dendrolimus houi. Classification (NCBI taxonomy): domain Eukaryota; kingdom Metazoa; phylum Arthropoda; class Insecta; order Lepidoptera; family Lasiocampidae; genus Dendrolimus; species Dendrolimus houi. The sequence goes on from CM077146.1 coordinate 1,811,948, forward strand.
AGTTTTTAACATGGAGAATACGCCTCGATAGCCTTGCCTACATTTCTGTTCATAGCTACCTGGCAAGCAGGTATGAACAGGTACCTACTAACTGCACCGTTCTGTTAACCAATAACAATTGGTATCCTAAGAAAGATAATTTAATTACAAAAGAACAGTTTAGGCTTGCCTGACTAAAACCGTTCATGTAATATTATTGCCATGCTTTGAAGACTTCAAAAATAACCATGAACATTTTTCGATAGGCAAGCTATCATAGGCGTGTTTACAAATCAATATAATTTGATAAAAAAATATGTCTCATCTGGTTATCAGGTGGGCGAAGTTCGATCTTCAGTGTCTCTTAGACTAGAACACTCATTCGGTTGCATTCGGCCGCTGCCGCTGCGCACTTGCACATATATTTTAATGTAGGAGTAAACTGCAGTCGGTTGTCGGAGTTGACATTAGCAAGTTGTATTTTGATGCGAAGCCAGCAAAGAGCCCATCCAATACTTAGTAAGTGGTTATCGTCGCCTACGAAGATGTGTGACACTGAAGGTGCTGCCACTATCTAAAAAGGACTGCAACCAGGTCACTAATTGTTTAATTGCCTGAAGCAGGCAAATGGGCCGTCGGCTCACCTGATTGAAAGCGGTTACCGTCGCATAAGAAGTTTTATAATGCCCTTCTTAAAAAAACCCCATATCGTAACGCAAGGGGAAAACCATGGCGGGAAGTTCCCTCCAGTTCTAGAGAACCGTTGCGTACTTGAGCGTGGGAGCTCTAAGAAATGGGGCTGAACATCCCGTCGCTGGCGAGCGGTGCGGTTGTAGAAGTGAGACGTTGGCACCAGATCAAACAATTGCTCGGAACACTCCCCGTTGTACAGGCGGTAGAATACGCAGAGGGACCCAGTCTCTGAGATGCCGGCACACATCTCAAGGTTATGGCGGTAACTCTAGACCAAGGGTCGTAGCCAACTAGACTATTTAATATCCAACCATCAGCCGAATTTATATTTATAGGATAGTATACCCATGATGCTTGCCAGGCCGGATTTGCCACAACGTTTATCTCGATGTGAAAGTTTCATCGCGATGTTTTCCTTCACAGCTTACACCTAATAATTGTAACAATACGCATGTTAAGTCAGATAACGAGTGAAAATTAGCCTTTTCCCGTAGCCAATGTTTCCTGTCTAAATAAGTTTCAAGTGCTCTTCCCCCTCCGGGCCGCCGCCTGCCAGCCCGAACTAAGCTGGACTCGGGCTGGACGAGCGGCGGCGGATCCGAGGGCTGGAAAGCCATATGTAAATATGTATTAAAATTCTATCTTCTCTTTAGATATATACCATGTAAATTTATTAGTACTTGACTATGTGTATGTTTCCCCTTCCACATATACCCCTCTCTTACTTCTACCACATTTAACATTTCTTCCTCTTCCAAACTCCTTCCCACGAAAATGACCTTTAATAAATAATAAGCTTTGTGATAATTCCAACGGCATTTTTTAATTCACATCCCACAAATTCGTAACAATACGTAACATTATCATTATCAAACTGCTTTACATTTTATGTTATGTTGTATTTTCCACCGTGACTTCACTTTCTGTTTCCAGGCGGAAGAACAGCGCTAGTCCTATTTGGCTATCATTAGGCTGAGACTGTGTCTAATTTAGGACTTAGTTGTTTCTATTATCTTTCTATTTACGTTATCTTTGTTTTTTCTGAATAAAATAATTATTCTTTCTTTTCTTTCTGTTTAGTCAAGATAATGATTTCACGAAGTTCATAGAATCATTATCTTGATAACATTCCAAACAACATAATTAGGATATTCTTGATGAATATCATAATAATAAATAATGACCGATAGGAAAATAAAAACTACTTTGTATTGACGTAATAATTTATTTAATTTTTGGCATCAATTCTTTGACTTATATATAGTACAAGCAAAACTATAATGCATCTCTGAAGTTCGTATAGTTACCGGCACGGACCTTGAGCTGTCGATGGAGTAGAATCGCTTTACGCTTTATAAGTAGGGAATGCGATGCGTGCGCAGCGTGTTAATATGAAAAGTAAAATAAACTCTCTCGCTCTGTCGTTATATGAATTCGAATACCATCTCTTTCGCACTACAAAGGTAGTTGCGTAACTCACTGATGGTCAGTTTCTATATCATACTAACATACAAGTAATGTCAAAATTGAACCGATGCTAAGGCAAGTGAATGGATAGTAAGATATTGGAACTGGCCATGAACTAACTTCAGTCGGAACGCATATAAGTTTTGCGCGTACTGTATAATGCATATTGTGATTTTCTTAACATTAATATAAGAGATATAACTGAATAATAATTAACTATAATTTATATACATAAAGCAATACTAATTGTCGCACTCTTGGACATATAATCATCTGTTATTATAAGGTTAAAGATAGCAATTTTCCAATTAAGTAATAACTTGACGGTTCAATCAGGGTATAGGCGAAATGCATCGATCCATTCAATTATTAAAACATTGTTCACAGTTCAGCTTTCCAATTCCAAAACTTAGCAAGTTCTTCCTAAGAAATAGATAAATAAATACTTTATTGCTCACCAAATAAACAGTTGCAAAAATACAAGATTACAATACTGTCTAGGTATACACAATAGGCAGCTTTATCACTTAAGGAATCTCTTCCAGGCAACCTAACTTAAAGAATATTTTAAACCAATCTGGCGATATAGGTGGTCCAAACTATTAGTAGGACATAAGATAATATGGCCTCTGTGGTTGAGTGGACCTAAGCCTTTGACGGCTTACCTCACTCAAACGAGTTCGATTCCTGGCATGGTAAATTTAGGAAATGAATTTTCTCCATTATTTACTATGGTCTGGGTGTCGGCGATTGGCTCCAGAGTAGTTCGTTTTACCCATAAAGCATAACTTGGGGATATATAATACTAGCTTCTGCCAGCGACTTCGGCCGCGTGGAATAGTTAAAAAAACCCCCCGTCTTTTAAACATTCTTTATTGATGCTCCGCTCCTATTGGTTTTAGCGTGATGATATATAGCCTATAGCCTTCCTCGATAAATGGGCTATCTAACACTGAAAGAATTTTTCAAATCAGACCAGTAGTTCCTGAGATTAGCGTGTTCAAACAAACAAACAAACTCTTCAGCTAAATATCTTAGTATAGATAAGATGTGTGCGTGTCTTCGGATTATTATTATTATTAAATAGACATACACAAACTAATTTATAAATTAAATACATACAAACATATTCATAACAAACTGGCTGAGGTGGCAAACGTTGTTCTGCCATAAAAATAAAAATAAAAACACCATAAGAGGGTAAAAAGCACTCTACGAACTATTATCATACCTACCAAATATACAAAGAAAAATCATCAAAATCGGTTAAGCCGTTTCAGAGGAGTGCGACCACAAACACCATGACACGAGATTTTTATATATTAGAAAGATAATTTTTTTCCAGAAATTTTACAACACGTGCCAAAAAAATTACAGAAAACTTCAACGACAAAGCTAATTGGAAGCAATATCATAATTTGATATGATTTTCGCATGCTTTGGCAAACATCAAAGACAGACAGACAAAATCAAATTCCTAGGAAGATAATGAGTGCAAAAAAACCATTTAAAAACAATGTCAGGTCCTAAGTTTTGAAATAGCATCATAGTTGAGTTTCTTTGTCAGATCACAGTGTATTTAAAAAGCCTAAAGAAATATTATAATTTATGTACATTCATTAATCTCTAAGTCTGAAGATTCTGTTCAGTCTTCAACTCTAACGCCCATACGTGCTGTGGCCAGCCAGTTCTTCCCTTACTCCTCTTCTCGATTGAGTTTTGCTGTAAAAAAAATATATATTTTAATATACTTCGTATACCTTATTGTAGTGTATTGGTGACTGGGGTCTACTGGATTCTTCAAAATATACAGACATGTCCATCTTAAGTTCTTTTTATTGTGTACCATTATAATAAAACATTACTTAATAAAGCACGCTGCTAGACAAAGCATCGCGAACACAGAGCATAGAGCTACAATGTCACCAGTATACTACTGTGTATAATGAGAGAGAGAGAGGACGGTGCGGCCAATTTATGCGAGGCTGTCATGTCTCAAAAGGAGGCCGCGGAACGAGATAGGGAGAGAGGTACAAGTGCGCATGCGTCTCGCGGGCGCCGACATCAGTCGGGAGCCCGGAGGCGCAGGTATGCGCATGACCTCCCTCCCTGAATACCGCTGCAGGGGCCCTCTAGCATCTAGGGAGCAGAGGAGTCTTCACCCCTGTTGTCGAAGTGAGTTACGTTCTAAGTCTCACGCTCTTCCTACCACAGTGTGGGGCACATGGGAGGAGGGTGGTTTTACTAGAGTATTGAGAGAGAGAGGAAGAGACAACACTTTAGTGCACACCAAAATATGCAATTACAAAAACAGACCATATTGTTTTGTTAATAAATACATTTTAATTTAATAAGTTTAGTTTATTTCTTATTAAGACAAAAGAGCGAATACTATAGAAAAGAACATAATCAAGCATAGAACAGTATCATAGATCTTTTGGTGTTGAAACAATTATTTTTTTAAATGCCTTCTAACACTGGTCATATCTATCTAGTGACCTGGTATCCTTCCTAAAATAATATTCAGAAACATCTCTCTTTTTTACAGAAGGTAATCTTTCAGATATTCCGGAACAGCTCTCACACGTCCACGTCGTATGTGAGTATTAGATGTCTCAGCCGAAACTTGTGTGCTTGCATCAGTATCAGAACTGGTTATAGAAGGAGCTTGTACATTTTCACTCACAATTGGATTGGATGTTGATAAGAGATCTTGTTGCTCAACCTGTACACCTGAGAAGTGTGGATTAGAATGATCTACTTTATATGAATTTTCTGACTCCTTTGTGTTTCCATTGAAAGGCTTAATATGTATTCTGTTCAAGCCGCTTAATTTAAAATTATTTCTTATCAAATTATTTCCACAACTACCCGCTTTCCTAACCGCGTTATCCAATCACCTTTTCCCAGCCGCCATCTTCCGTTCCATACGACTACCCTTGTCGTAATTATCGCTGTACTAATACTGCTCGTCTTTACGAGTCAGTCTGCTGTCGACCCTCGTATGACAACCCGTACATCTTTTCCGCCACAACTTGCCTATAAGTGCAGTTATACCGCGTCGCGTGTGTACAAATCATAATCGAAGGCTGCAAGAAGGAGACAAGCCAGAAGACTTGCTGCAAGGCTCACGACTTGGTGATCAGCACGCATAAATAGTGCAGCCCCGAAGCACGCAGGTTAGTCTCCCATCTATCTATACCAGCAATCCTACCACCGCCATTTGGATACACGTTCAGTACCTAATACTAGGCTGCCGCGTTAACATATTCTATTTCTTCTATAGGTACTCCTTGTTTTCCACTCTCACAATTTTTTATATTTTTGCTTATAGGCAAACTGGCAGACCGGTCCACTTGATGACAAGTGGCTACGGTCGCCCATGGACATTTGCAACACTAAGGGAGCCGATACGTTGCCTACCTCGTTGAGACTTTAAATTTCTGTTTACGCCCTTTTTGAAGAGCCCCATAGCGCTCTGCGAAAACCGCAGGAGGGAGCTCATTCCACAACTTACTCACGTATATATAATATACGATCTTGTATCCAATTTCTATATCATAGATCCAAAATTCCATCGCTTATTTAAATGTGGTTGAAATTAAATTATTACCTGCCTACTTTTAAATCTGACAGTTCGAAATGTTAACTATTTGTACTTTTACATCCGGCTCGAAGGACCAAATGAGTGAAGTAAGACGACAGGTGGCACTGCTGTAGCATCGCGCCAGTGTTGTAATAGTACAAATAGTTAACACCAAACTTCTCTTATCTTATTTATATTTCAGTTTCTCCTTCCTTTCTTTTATTTTCCCTGGCACATTTGCAACCACAGAAGGTTTTAAATGTGTAATATTGACCAGTACGCTTCTTGCTGGTGTGGTATCGACGGTCGACTTGTAGCTGGCCTGGCCGCGTATAGGTATGCGGTCGGCTAGTATGTGGTGTGCTGGTTGGCTGAATACTGGCCAATGGGTAATTACGGCAAAGTGTTATTTATTTTCTCTCCCTCATGATACTGGTGCTAGCAACTGGCAGAATACTTGGAGCTGGCAGGGTCGCCATGTGGTATGAGCGGGTGCTGCTCGTAGTTTTGAGGTGGTTGTAGTATTAAAACCACATTGTCCCAATGTGATTGATATCTTTATTGTCACGTTTAACAAAATTAAAGTCTTATATACTACATTTATGCTAAGTTTGTGTGCAAATACTTAATTATTGTGCGATGGACCCCCTTACAATGAACAATGCTTACATATTACAAATTTGACTGCCCACTGATTTGGTCCTTCATTAAGAGGACTATTAAATCAGAGCTAGTAATTAATTACTAACATAGACAAGTGGAAAAAAAATATTACTGATAACATTATTGTGTGTGTTTTGTAAATATTTATTGGACTGTGTTGTCTTGAAATAAATAACTTATATAGTGTTACAACTTAAGTTCCGACGAAAACAAAATCCACCTGCATATCTATAAAAACACATTTTATTACCCTTCGTCATTTGAACTAATTGTAATCCTTTTATGATTGTCTTCTTTTGTTCACTCATTTATTGGTTATTGTGGAGAACAGCCTATTGTACTTTTAATGGCCGCTTGTAGGCATAATTAGCCAGGTGTGCGGATTACGATTCTAGGAAATGCGGTCCACAATGCCTGGCGGACATATTGCATTTGTGCAGTGTAAAGCAATGGCCCGATTGAGGTAGGAGGCAGTCGAGCGATAACCACGAGCGAAAAAAGACGTGTGTACTCCGTGTACTGCAATCGGGAATCTAATAAGTGACGGACTTTGCGCGTTTTATTGAATTACGACCTTCTGTATTACGTTTGGACTTGTTGTGTTCGGTTATATTTGTACCTGTATTATACGCGTTTGTATAGTTTTAATAAACTCTATAGTAATTCTAATGGCATTTTAATTCGAGTCTCGCGACTCGTAACAATTATACTGCTGAAATGAATATTGAAAAGCTACCAATATTTAATTACATTTATTTCGCGAGTGTTCGCTTATAAATCTTTATAAAGACGCAGTGGCGTGCCCGTGGCACGCCATAGGAATTAACAGAATACCAAAATCAGGCAAACCTATGATTGAGGCTATAGTGTCCGGCGATTTTGATAAGATGTAAATAATAATATAATAGTAATAGTAATATAATAATAATAATATCAGCCCATAAATGTCCCACTGTTGGGCTCGGGCCTACCGCTATAAGGGGAACGGACAGTATACCCGCCACGCTTGTCCAAGGCGTCTCGGCAGGTTGGATACATCGGTTATCTCGATGTGTAGGTTACATCACGCTGTTTTCCTTCACCGTTGTTAGCACATGGTAATTGTAACAATATGCACATTGACGAGATAGTAATAGCAGAATTGGTCAGCTTCTATCCTTCCAGCGATACTTGGGACGACCAACCGGTCGCCGATCGACTACTCTCCCCAAGTATGCTCTCTTCACTCCCCGATCCTCCTTATAAGAGGAATTTAAAAGTGAAACAGCTCAACTGTATTATTCACGCAACCGTAATTTTTAAGTTATTCATGTTTTATTTTATTGGATGGATAACTTTTATCGTACGATTAACAAATCGACTCTTTTTTTTACAAGGGGAAATCAATTTGCTAACCCTCACCGGGGAGACTTCGGCGGGGGAGTGTGGGACTCGCCGGCTAGAAGAGCCGGAATACCCACTAAAACCCCTTGGCGCCACCTGGCGCCATGTGCCTCTCCCGAGTCAAGATTGAGAGGGGCGCGCGCGGAGCACCGACGCGCGCCCTACTCGGCGGCTCTAGATGCGACGGCCTTATAGCCTCCCCTGACCGTCACCTGCGCCGCGGGTTCATGGCGGCCGGTGGTCTTGGTTCGTCCGGCGAGGGGACCAGTTGTTACGGCGGGAGAAGAGCGCAGCTGCTCGGTCTCTCTCCCGCTCCGCCGCCTCCTTTGCGGACAGGACGGCCTCGCAAAAGGAGGCGATGGCGTCTCATTCCGGTTGACCTGGACCACGGCCGGGAGCGACAGGTCAATTCCGAAGGTGGTGCTCCTCGTCCCAGGCTGGACACTCCTGTTGAGTGTGCAGCGCCGTGTCCTTGACACTGGCACTGCAGTGATGGCACCCTGACGATGTCTCACACCCTATTTGACACAGGTACCGGCCAAAGCAGCCGTGCCCGGTCAGTATCTGCGTCTGGCGAAACGTCAGGGTGCCGTGCCACCGGTCAATCCATTGTGGCAGGACGGACTTAACCGCCTCTACGGTCCTGTGACCGGCGCTGGGGTGCGCAAGTCGATTCAACAAATCGACACTAAAGTCACATATAAAGATAGATAAACAACACTTTATTCTACACCAAAGCATAGATAAATAGAAATAGAAAATGAAATACTTCACTAGAGATTGTTTTCAAATTAATCATCTAAAGACACAAATTACCTGAAATGATATCAAAGAATTTATCTAGTAAGCAAAAAAGTATGTTTATATTTCCAGCTGGCCATCTGGTTAACTTTAAAATCTGCAGTAAAAGTTAAAAATGGTATGTTTACGTAAATATTTAGGAATTTTTAACAAATACCCTCATTCAAGCACGGGAAGTTTATTCTATTTTAATTATCTAGTAACGTGGTTTCCTATTCTACTACCTGTATGGAATCGTTATTATTAGGACGGTAATATCTTCTTTTTTATTTTATTTTATTGCTGGAGTTCAGCAGACAGGCAGACGGCCCACTTGTTGGAAAGCGGTTACCATCGCCTATGGACATTTGCAACATCGAAGGTGCTACGAATGCAATGCTGCTCTCTTAAGGGAGACTGGAATCTGGTCACTAATGCCGGAACACAACTCAAGGTTGTTATGGCGGCATAATCTCTACCAGGGGTGGTAGCCATCCAGTCGGGCAAATGCCCTAACACCTGGCTGTGGGTTGTTTTGTCCCCTCTTACGACAGGCCGCCCCCATGCACGAAATTGTATTTTTTCTCCGTTCCTGTACGGATTAGAATATGTTATTAAGTATGTTTTTGTCTTATTATTTTATACTAGGACATGCCCGTGACATTGTCCAAGTTTGACGTGAAATTCCCGCGGGATTCCCGCGACACAGCATTTAAAAATAATGTAAGCTATCGTTCTATTGAAAACCGTGTCGGAGTGAGCTCATTTTTACGCACCCGAACAACTAGAAACTGCTCCCGGAAAAATTACCGTGGGATTCCCGGGATTAAAATTAGCGTAGAGTTTAAGTCTAAGAATTCGGTTCTAAAGGTCATAGGCGGTAAAACACGTCGTTATTCAACTTCTAAGTTATACAAAGATTTCAGACAGTTATTTATCTTAGCTATAGTTATGAGGAAACATGCTGAACTGCCCTATGATCCCTCTTATCTCGGTAGTCGCAGATCGGATCGTGTTTGCAAGTTTGAACCTAGACGCACATCTATTGCTTCAAGACATTACCATCACCTCAGTACCAAGATCTACAACAAATGCAACCAAATATCTATCCCCTTACCTTTCATTGTTGTAAAACTAAAACTATGACCTGGCTGTGTACACTCGGTTATATACAAACGGAAAACATTTTAACTGTTGACCTACAATAAAAAAAAAAATATTTATGTTCCTTACTTTACATACACACCAATACTCAGTCACATTATGGTATACGCTACACACACAAACCACATACCTACACACACTTGCATTCACTTACACTCACACCAACACGTCGTGCGCTCATAGCCGGGAATGACACTTGAGTTCGTGACTTTTTGTTATTTTCTATATTTAGTTTTAATTTCATTATATTTGCAATGTATCGTGTGCTATATATACTATAATATACTTCATTGTCTTGTGGTGGGAGTTGTCACTGCAACACAGTTCTATATTTTTGCAGTGCAACGAACTGTTCTGTTATTATGTAAACATGTGTCTTTAAATCAATAAAATATTTAATATTTAATTAGCAGTCGATCACCGAAAACCGCATTGAAATCAGCCCAGTAGTTTTTACGTGAATCCCGAACAAACAGACAAGTAATCTAAAAAATTTGCATCATGTTCACCATCGTTTATATAGTGTATTCGAGTTATTTTCTGTTTAAATAGCTTCGATGTACAGACACGGCATGTTACAATTTTATAATATTATATATCTTATTTGTATATAAAACATAGGAATATTAATTTGTATGAAACTAGAACACACTGACGCGCGTTATGGGTCCCAACTCCCACCCCATCATATATAATAAACTAGAGTAACTATCAAACTCTCCGGTAGTTTAAATACATTAAGAAGTGGCTAATCGAGCACTCCTGCAGCTTGAAAGACTTCACGGAATATGAAAATTTATTCCATTTTGCACTGAAAATCAGCGTTGTGTTGGATATAATTCCAGCACAGCCAATATGCTGAGTGCAGACCTTCTTTGCTGAAAATGGGGCGTACGAATTCTCAAAATATGCTCTGTGTAGAATAATGTAAAAGTATAAGGAATGTAATTACGTCGCTATTTCTTCAAACAAAATTTTTCTTTCTTTCTTTCTAATATGACGACACTTTATACATTTACAAATTTATTAATCTATACAGATATATGAAATTGAAGTGTCTGTTTGTAATGTCAAAATAACAGCTTTTTACTAAATGCATGTGAAAGTATTTACGGTACTTATACTAAACGTACAATTTTTTGTCTGTCTGGATGTTCCTGCTCATCTCTGAAATGGCTTGACCGATTTTGATGGGACTTTCACTGGCGGATAGCTATTGTTGTAAGGAATAACTTAATTTTATTAAGGTTCCGCGAAAACAATTATGTAGTATACACAGGTAGTAAAAAGTCAAGGATTTATATATCATTGCCATGTAACAACTCTGTTATAAATAAATGAGTTTAGGAGTTTATTTTACTTTTAAATTTTTTTACCCATCATATATGTAGGTATGTGTCATTTACCAAATTTTGGTATTCATAATATTTTCTTAAGTTTTCGCGATTTCTATACATAATAAAATTACGTTTTAACGGTTTTAAGCGCGATAATTTATTTGGTTTTTATTTTGTTGTTATTTTGGTTGCGAAGCGGTGGTAAATTAGATTAGGCTTCCAAATGAGTAAATAATAACCATAAACAAAATTAAAACTAAATAATTAAAATGAACAAGTTGGCGGTAGGCTAAATAAAACTTTAACAATACTCATTGACACTTGACATCTTTATCTTCTGTGATCACGGCCACTGAGAAATGGCCGAAACGTCGGAATAATAAAAATCAAATAAATTACCGCGCTTAAAACCGTTAAAAAGTAGTTTTATTTCGGTATACATTTTGAAATATACAGACATACATTTCAATTCAATGTCAAGTAAAAAAAACCATTTGCATTTGCAAAGTATAATAATATTTATATTTTACTTGGCACCAATTTCAAAATGTAGTTAAATATTTATTTTTTGCTTTTTCTTCATTTTTGAAGTTGTTTTTTTTTGGCTTCACCTTCGCGTCTGTGGTTTCCGTAACTAACCGATCCATTCCGAAGTCAGCGGAGAGAACACGCTTAATCTAAATTATTCCCGGTATTAATTCAATAATACTTTTATTATCGGTGTCTGGTGGGGCCATGTGGCGCACTCCAATTATGTCTGTCTGTGGTCTAAGGTATAAGCTTATAGCGGGGAAGGGCAACGCCCCTTTTGATTAACGAAAGGAGATGGATACGCTTTCATACATTTTTTACCCAGATTGTAAAACGATGAGAGCGAATTTAAGATTTCTTTTTATAAAGTTGAAAATCAGTGTTGTGTCGGATATAATTACGGCACAGCAATATGCTTAGTGGAAACCTTGTTTGCTGAAAATGCGGCGTATAAATTCTCAAAATATGCTCTGTGTATAATAATGTATAAGGAATGTAATTACTGTGCTATTGTATTATTATTATTATACATGTAAGTCTCTGCAGACCACGGCCATAAAATGGCACGGACTTTTGGAGGGCTTGCGTGGAGCCATGGGGAGACCAACACGTAGAGGCCCCTTGACAAATTTAATCTAAATGTCCATTGATATCAGAAAAGCTAAATCTTTGGCCATATTTAAAAATTCATTCAGGAATCATTATGTTAGTGGGACGCAATAATGTATTTGCTAGTTTATTATACTTTAGACTGTAATCTACTGTTCATGTATGTCATTTTTATTTATACATTTTTTCTTTTTTCTTTGTTGCATAATAATTACAGATAATTTCCTTTGAGTTAGACTGAATCTGAATATACCACTGCTTCGCAACATTCTTCTCTCCAAGCCACAACATGTTGCGTAGCGGTGGTAAATTAGATTAAGCTCCCAAAGAGTAAATAATAACCATAAACAAATTAAAATGAACAATTTGGCGGTAGGCTAAATAAAACTTTAACAATACTAATTGATACTTAACATCCTTGTCTTCCGTGATCACGGTACGGAAAAGTGGCCGAAACGTCGGAATAATAAAAATTCAATAAATTACCGCGCCTAAAACCGTTAATACGTAGTTTTATTATGTATAACAACTCGCGAAAACTTAAGAAAATAACTTCTTGTTTATTGCAGCTTGTAACTTGGACCACGCAGCGCCACGCGCCTTGGAACCAATGTTAACTAAAACTTTGCCATTTCACAAAATATAACATTTTTATGGCTTTATCATTCATTTTCATTACTTCACGACTATCAAAATATTTGTATGTCGTTTGAATTAACTGTAAATAGATAGATAACGAAGTAATTAAAAATATCAAAAAAAAAAACCGCTTTTTTGTTTTTTTAGCACCAACTTCAAGATATTGTAGAATATATATATTTTTGCTTTTTGGTTACCCTTGAAGTCGGTTAGTTTATCCAGATTTTTTTATTTATTTTTCATTTATAGGTTACGTAGGGAACATCCAGAAATTACGTCATACGTTAAGGGAGAAGGGGTCGATGAACTGTGACCTTGTGTGACAAGGGGTGGGAGGAGTCCTGAATTTCGTGACGTCACATTTCAAAATTTAATACATTTAAGCTAATCACGTAACTGCTGTTTTAATTTAATAAGTTCTTGGTGTAAAATTGCAAAATGTGTGAACTCACATTAGGAGGAGTCTCACGAATGTGACCAGCCCTGACAAGGATGGGGAAGAGATCAGAAACTCAGGAAATTCGTCGTTATCCAATAACAATGATATTTGTGCGAAACTATTGTGAATCTACTGAAACCCACGCAAAAATAAAGATAAAAATCGCTCCAGATACGAACGTTATGGCTGAAAAACCGCAAAAACAACACATTGTTTGCTATATCTTCGGAATCCATAGCCTAGCAATAAACTTTATATGGGGTAATTTCGAAGCTTTACTGAATCCTAAGCAAATAGAATCATCAAAATCAGCTCAGAAACAAAAACACCATGACACATAAAAAATATTTTCATGACGAAAAATACTAAGAGGTTCCCAGTCCTCGTTTTTTTTTTAATTTGGTTGAAAATTTGACATGACCTCCGCACAAGTAATATTAAAAAACAACTAAATGGTTTTTTTTTAATTTATTTATTATCCAATATGCTTACATTCATATACATTAGAAACACGGTGTGTTCTGTGGCACAGCATATTGTTATATCCAAAAATAGGAGCAAAGGCGAGTACCTAATTGTTATCATCATTCTAGTGTTTAGTTCTGATTTATGGTTCTCATGTTAGTCGCAGTGGTAAAACATAGGATTTATATAGTCAAGGTGGGGAAGTCCGCCAGTGGGGGAACTCCGTATTTTTCTCGTTATTTCCGTCTTTGAATAGCTACGAAGAAAGAAAGAAAGTCATGTTATTTAGGACAAATTACATAAAACTAAATGTTACACATCAAAACTAAATTAAAAATAAACAAACTTGTCCTAAAAGAGGCATCAGTCTCCCCACAATGCTGGTCGGAAACGAGAGGTGTACGAACTTACCCCACTGATGAACTTGCCCACCTTGACTATGTATCGAGTCTTCACCGCCATTTTATCTTAAGGGACATTTGGACCTAAGTATAGTATTTTGGTCCAAAAAAAGGTATTTTAAACTATTATTTTGTTTTAAGAAAATCTTGAAACAAAACAATAGTTTAAAATACCTTTTTGCAACAAAAAATATACCTCCAAATATCACTTACAATAAAATGGCGGTTAAGGCTCGATATGTACTTATTCATCTTCACTAGCCTTACCCGCCACCGGTTGAATTTTGTCATTAATTTTAAGGAGCTTATATGTCAAATTTTAACCCATCGGCAAGCACTAGAGTCGATTGAGCGGAAAGCCAGGAAGCTGGTTGGCAACGACCTGCTTTTCGACGACAAAACGCAAAGTCTCGAACATCGACGCAGGGTTGCCAGCTTATTGGTTTTCTATTGGATTCACTTTGGACAGTGTGCAGATTCTTCGATCTGATCCCGCCAACTCCCTTCCATCATCGGACAACCAGACGCACCGGCATCCGGCACCGATATATAGTGGGTAGGGATAGGCCGAAATTCGTTTTACATTCGGTTTAACCGAATTTCGGCAGCTTGAGCCGAACTTCGGCATTCGGCCGAAATTCGGTTTAAATGCCGAACATTTAGTGCAAGAAAAAAGTAAAATACCTACTTGCACTATTTTGTCTGAAGTTAATAGAAATCATATATATCATAACCGTAATATAAAAATTGGCATCTATATACACATGGTCATTTATTTCAGTTAGGAACATGTAAACTTTAACGTGCAATGTGATAAAAAACAAATAAAATTAGTTCTTGATTAAGTCTTTGCCTAATTAAATAGACATCAAATTAAAATAAACTTATTATTCCTCTAAGAAACATCAGTAAATAGTGCAACTGCTTAATTATAATGCGTAACTTGAATAAAATTTTAAAAAAACACGTCAGCAATTACAAGTTTAATTTTGATTGAAATCACTTTTTACGAATTAAAAACTATGAATTTAGAATTATGAAATGGTGATTTTGTTTCAATCAAAGGTCTAAAAGCGTATTCTTTTATCCACCTACTCATACTCAAAATTTACGGCGTTATCAAGTCTCGACGTCAACAGGTCACAACGTGTTGCTCTTGAGAAAGTGTGGCGAAATCAAACCGAAGTTTGGCCGAATTTCGGCCTAATCTTTTGTTTTAACCGAATGTTCGGCCGAAGTTCGTATTCGGTTCAAACCACATTCGGCCCATCCCTAATAGTGGGTATTCCATCTATAAGAACGAAGCGCTTTGCATCTAGCTTCATCTTACGCACCGCAAATGAGTGGAACTCATTGCCGGAGTCTGTCTTTCCCGATACTTACATCCTGGGTGTCTTCAAGTCCCGTGTGAATAGGTACCTTCTAGGTAGTAGTAGACCACATCTTCGCTCCACATAGGGTGAGACTATGGTCAAACGCGAACCTATACTACAATAAAAAATATATATATATCTATACGATTGCAAAGTAACAGTCTGTTGCACTTGAAACTGGCGTCGGTAAAAATGTAACTGGATTGCATTACCAGATGCTTTTATCAGTGAGATAAACGGCAAAGCGGGTTCCCGAGAGAACCGAGCGTTAGTTTCAAGTGGCCGCGTGGCGCTATCCTTAATGACTGTAATATACGATGTGGCCACGTTATGCTATACCTAGCAAATGTAAATTCATTGTATGCACTTTGAATAAATATTAATATATATTGGCTATGACATAAGAACGTCAGTGACGAGTCATTGTAATTTTTTTTCATGTTTATGGCTTGGCAACTAGGCCTTTAAGCCAGTGTCATTGTAACATTCAAGTAAGCCTCAGATAAAAATATAAAATCTTTTTTTTAAATTACCTTTCAATGTCTTCTTATGTTTTCGCGACTAAGGGGCGTAGCTACTGCCGTATCAGCCATATCAATGATATATCAATGATATAGGGCCCCAAAGTTTAGGGCCCCGAAAGTATGTAAGTAATTTTTTTTTTATATTCCCCCCAACTTTTATAGATTAGTAACATTTTTGAGAATAACTGTTGGGCCAATAGAAAAGGCTATTAGACTTGTCATTATTATCTACTATAGACAGAAAATTTTTTAAAACTGAAATCAATATTGATAAATAAGTTTGTTGAAAAAAGGCGAGGAAAATGTGTTTTTAATTTGAGTTGTTTGCCTAACTTAGCTCCTAGGAGCATTAAGTATAAGTAATCTATACATATAATAAAATTGTAGAGATCAAATTTCTGTACAATGAACAAAAATGCTAAAAACGAGTCAGAAGGATGTAAGAAGTGAAATAGAACTAATATAGATTTATTTCAAATTGTTTGCTTCTCTGTTTGTACCGGCTAATCTCCGAAACGACTGGACCGATTTAAATGAAATTTTGTATGGTGGTAGCTTATGTTCCTGGTCAACATATAAGATACTTTTGATCCCGAAAAATTAAAGAGTTCCCGTGGGATAGTTAAAAAAACTTTAATTACTTAAACAGCTTATACAGCTTATGCACCTAATTACGTATTGATATTGCCGGTATCATCATCATACATTAAAAAACAATTAGGCTATATATCATCACGCTAAAACCAATAGGAGTGGAGCACTAATGAAGAATGTTTTTTTAACTTACTTTTTTTTAACTATTCCATACGGACGAAGTCGCGGGCAGAAGCTAGTAACTTATAATTTATAATATAATTGTTTTAATTCAATCCGAGCATATTTGGTTACTTTTATTAAAAAAAAACTTTACCATTTACCCTTCCTTTGGGCCCTCTAACACATTTTGATACGAGGCCTGTCTAAGGCAAGCTACGCCACTGGACTAGTCTGGTAAACTTCAGACTTGCCCTTCGATACGGCCTTGTGGAAACGGAGGTGCCTTATTTTTTATATATAAGGGCCCTTCAGACCCCTCTTCACCCCTAACATAGTCAGGGCCTTTATAAAACTATTTTTTTTTCAACTCAGTACTTTATATAATATATCATACATTCATACATCATACATATTATCATATATAATCTCGCTGGAGCCACTTCTTGAAAACAGTCATGCCACGCTCTACTGGGATCGATCAGTTATCACGGACAGGACTATTGTAGCCAATAAGCCTGATATCGTGATAATAGATCGATCTGCGCGACGAGCAATACTCGTTAACATCAGTATCCCGCATGACGGTAACCTCGTGAAGAAAGAAAAAGAAAATCTAAGTAAATACTTAGATCTTGCTCACGAGGTTACCGCTATGTGGCTTCTGGAGTCAACGAGCATTGTGCCGATAGTTGTCACCGTCAATGGTCTTATAGCGAAAAGCCTCGACCGTCATCTAGAGAGACTTTCGCTAGGAAGCTGGGTGAAGGGCCAGATACAGAAGGCAGCACTCTTGGACACGGCACGAATTGTGAGGAGGTTCCTGTCTCTGGAGCCCTAACCACCGGTAGTTGGGACCCCAGGCCCCGCTGGCGGTGAGCTGCGGGGACTATACATATATAGTCAAGGTGGTAAAGTCCGTCAAATGAAGTCGTAGCTTCAAACACGGAAATAATGAGAGGTGTATGGAGTTCCCCAAATGGCGGACTTCGCCACCTTGACTATATGTATATGGGCGAGACTTCGTCCACGCTTGACCTAAAATTCCCGCGGTATTCCCGGGACACAAAGTAACACGGCATTTAAAAAAGAACGTAAGCTATCGTTTAGCGAAAGTTGTGCCGGAATAAGATGATTTTTATGCACCCGAAAAACTACAAACCGCTCCTGGAAAAATTCCTGCAGGATTCCCGGGATAAAAAATATCATACCTTTCATTACATTAAATCTGCTATCGATCAGTAAATAGATAAATTGTTTTTTTTTTATGTGGCCATTTTAAATAATTCCCAGAAAAATTCTCTCGGGATTTCCAGGACAAATAAGTAACGCAGAGTAAGTAACAAATAAGTCTAAGAATTAGCTGTCGAACAAAGAAAACCGCATCGAATTATGTGAATCCCGAACAAACAGACAAACTGACAAACAGGCAATATATGTAAAAAAAATTGCACGCTATTGTGAGGATTCCTTAGGATGAGCACATCCAGAAAAGCTAATTTATGGTTTGCCGCTAGTTCCATAGTAAATTTAATATTACTGTTGATGGAATTGAGATGATCTAGAAATACTTTAACGTTTAGGAGGACGGCAAACGTATCGTCTATGTACCTTTTATAGTACATGCAGAGAAAGTAAATGCAGAGACTTTATCGTTTGGGAGGACGGCAAACGTATCGTCTATGTACCTTTTATAGTACATGCAGAGAAAGTAAATGCAGAGACTTTATCGTTTGGGAGGACGGCAAACGTATCGTCTATGTACCTTTTATAGTACATGCAGAGAAAGTAAATGCAGAGACTTTATCGTTTGGGAGGACGGCAAACGTATCGTCTACGTACCTTTTATAGTAAATGCAGGGACTTTATCGTTTGGGAGGACGGCAAACGTATCGACTTTATTGTTTGGGAGGACGGCAAACGTATCGTCTATGTACCTTTTATAGTACATGCGTTTGGGAGGACGGCAAACGTAGAAAGTAAATGCAGAGACTTTATCGTTTCGTTTGGGAGGACGGCAAACGTATCGTCTACGCACCGTTTTATAGTACATACATGCAGAGAAAGTAAATGCAGAGACTTTATCGTTTGGGAGGACGGCAAACGTATCGTCTACGCACCTTTTATAGTACATGCAGAGAAAGTAAATGCAGAGACTTTATCGTTTGGGAGGACGGCAAACGTATCGTCTACGCACCTTTTATAGTACATGCAGAGAAAGTAAATGCAGAGACTTTATCGTTTGGGAGGACGGCAAACGTATCGTCTACGCACCTTTTATAGTACATGCAGGGACTTTATCGTTTGGGATGTATCGTCTACGTTTGATACGTAGGTAGTTCTGTCGTCCTCCCAAACGATAAAGTCTCTACATTTCTAGATCATCTCAATTCCATAGACAGTAACATTAAATTTACTATGGAACTAGAGGCAAACCATAAATTGAAATTGCATCGTGTTCTCCGTCGTTTAACTAACGCAGTACAAACATTTACAGCCCTATTTACACCTTCAAAATCAATGTGCTACCAACAGCCGCACAACAATGGAAGAACAGCATCTCTTGTCTATACAGTAAAGACTGAACAAATATTAATAAACAGATTTTACTATATATATACACACGTTGTACCTGCCTATAACATTCAAGGGCTACTCTCGATTTCCCTAGGACCCTCATCAGATCCTGACTTGGTCTTGGTGATAATGGGCCCGTAGGAGTATTATATATAAAATATACAGTCGAATTAAGAATCTCGTCCTCTTTGAAGTACAAAATGATTTTGGAATTGTTATTTTTAAGATACACGGTGTTATTAGGCGATTCAAAATGGATTACCTGCACACTGGAATCAGCTGTACGGCGTCTAGGGGGGGTGTGATGGAGATCCGCCCTGAAGCCTCCTGCTGGCTCACCATCTGACTCCAGGACTTTCAGGAGGTACGAGATGTATGAGGTGGCTAAACGAAGAGTTTTGATCTGTCAACAAATACATATACTATATAATATTACTACTATTACGGTGCTTTTACACGAGCAACTAAAATCGCTAAATTCCGGTCAATTCTCAACTATGACATCACAACTACATCAAGCAATTTAGGGCGATGGCAATATTTAGCAAGCTGTTTCTGAGATACGGCCACACAATACCGTATTATATGTTATATGTTATTTACTATGGTCTGGGTGTCTGGGATCGGCCCCAGAGTAGTCCATTGTATATTACCCATAACACAAGCGTAGCTTGCTTAATTTGGGGATGCACAATATGTGTGTTTGTCTGCGGATTATTTTATTATTATTGTTATTATATGTATTTAAAAAAGAACCTAAGGTACATAAATAATTATGGTGAATATGGCCGCTTCTTCTCCTTTGAACAAGGATAACACATTGCGAAGCAGTGTACATAGAATAGGAAGAAGATTTAAATTTTGACTTACATGTACTCGTATAACCTTCAAACAGTGTTATCCAGTGGAACTTTTTTAGAATATATAATATTACAATTATATTTTGCTTTTATTTCAAATAACATAGCAATACTATATATAGACAATACAATGCAAGAAAACTTAACTCATTCGTATTATATTCTACTCATAGTCCCTCAATACTATATGTAGAATACTGAGCCCAGATCAACGTCTTCTATGGGTAAGGTGCCCAGAAGGCTGGCTACGTTTCCTCGCTGGATCGCCATACTGATCCGTTGGCCGAGGTAAGCACCAGCCCTCTGATCACCTGAAGAGTCCATGAGTTAATATTATTAACGTGTAAGCATGGCATGTCTGTCTGTACATTGAAGCTCCTTAAAAAAAACAACTGGAATACACTGTATAAACAATGGAGAAGACGATGCATTTTTTTTATTTCTTGTCTTTTTGTTCTTGATTCATATAAAAACTACTGGGCTGATTTCGATGCGGTTGTCGTTGATCGACAGCAAATTTTTAGACTTAAATTCTGCGCTACTTTGTATCTCGGGAATCCCGCGAGAATTTCAAGTCGCGGGCATCTCCTAGTTCGTTGATATTTTACCTTAGACAGTTTTGTATCAGGCGGTACATTTGGTATGCAGTCTCTAAGATCCGAAAACGCTGTATTTATACTCTGCGTCCGTCTTCTCTCTTTCTTGTTCGCTGTCGTTCTTCTCTTCACCACTCTCACGAAAGTAGGGGGGTTGGGACGGTCGTAACGAAGTGGCAGAGCTTGCATATCGCAGTCCAGTCCTAAGGTAAAGATTTTTGGAAAGATCAAAGTTCTAGGGCCGAATCGAGCGAAGCGAAATCATGAAGAGTTTATGATCTGTGTTAATTGAGACTATAATAGAACGTACTCATACTACGTGACTCGTTCATGGGGGAGGAAGGTCTTCAAAATACCACGCTTGGTCATAGGGAAACACAGTTTTCCGTGCAGGGATGGAAAGAGAATACAATTTCCTGCTTTGGGGCGGCCTATCGTAAGAGGCGACAAATCAACCCACAGGTGGTAGGGCATTTGCCCGACTGGATGGCCACCATGTCTAGAGTATGCCGCCATAACAACTTAGAGTTGTGCTCCGGCATCAGTGGCCAGGTTTCAGTTTCGACTTTAAGGCCGGCAGCGTATTGGCAGCACCATGGTACTGCTAATGTCCATAGGCGACGGTAACCACTTTCCATCACTGTTGGGCCGTCAGTCTGTCTGTTGAGCTTAAGCATTCAAAAAAAGGGAGGGGAGCGGAGGCTTAAGTTTTCGTCACGTAGTCAATATGCTCTAACGAAATCTCGCGCTTTTTCGAGCTATATTCAAATTATTATTTGTATAACTTTCTGTTGCAAAAAGTGATTTACAACAATATTTATGAATTACTTGGAAAAACTTGAGGGAATAGGGGGTCTTGGCATATACTACAGAGGGTCACCGAGGGGGGAGGGAGTAAAATTTTTTATAAAATAATAGGTCTCGTAGTATGGGTACGTTCCCTAACTATATTATTGAAATTAGTAACATTCATTAAAAAATCATTTCTGTTTTTTTTTATTATAGATAAGATCATAGATCATTTAGATATAATTTTAATCTTTAAGCTCATTTTTGTATTGGTGTATAATAAAGTGTTGCTTATGTATCTATCTTGTTAGTAGGTGGTAGTTGTAAATATATACACATTAGGTCAGAAAACTGCTTAAGTGGTGCATGCGTTCCGGCCAAGACGACCTCTTTCCCCACTGAACGGGTCACGTAATATGGGTACGTGCCCTATTCGTCTTCCTATTATTACTAACCTGTACTATTTTGTACATAGGTCTGATGTATACTATGATGATAGCTATCATAGGGCTCGTTTCCTGTAATTTGCATTTCTTCATAACCTACGATAAAAGAAGAGCAATTAGCAAAGTTATTATTGTTATCTATACATACATAGAATTAATACGCTTAGAACCCGGGTAGGTGCCAGTAAAGTGCAGCACATTTGAGTAGGACCTAAGTCTCAGATCGCTTGTCGACACGTCATTCCCGTCACTACACAAAACCAAGTCTCAGTGTGACGAGCTCCAATAGTTCCAATTTCCTACTTTTTCGAAAGACTCTATTTACTTGCAACATTATTTGTGCCTTTGTGTGCGTGTCAGTGAAAATAATTACACAGCGCCCACGCACACATCGATTGGTTTTGTGTTTCAATTCTGAACGTAATTTTGTTGGAAACTATCTCTCTAGGTATTATTACGCTATAATTACTTGACCTGATTTGGGATAGGCCTAAGAATTTATTTTTTGTCGGCAGTTGAAAGCGGCGCTACGCGCAACTCCTTCCCCCATATTTACCGTCACAGGGGACCGCTGCTATGGGGGTAGCAGCGGACTTTTCCCCCGATTGCTGAAGTGGGTCACTCTGCCACCGAGGTGGTCCAATATTGTCGAGCGTCACGGTGTAGTAACTCTATTCGAAATCCTCTGAGGTCCCGTAAAAGCGCGGTACAGGGGTGCAGATTTAGGTCTTTTTTTCTTCAATTTAACCTCTTCCATGACTTAAGAAAGAGGGAACTGTGGATCTAGAATATTTTTACTGATGCTATATAGTAATTTGGAATAATCTGATTTTTTATATTAGCATCTGTATCTATTTAGTTTATATGATTGGAGAAAAAGTTTCTTCGCATTTTATATAAAAATTCAAAAGGTTTTTTTTATAAAGTTTATTTACATTTGACTAAAGTATGTGGGTGCCATTTTGTTGGATAACTTTTTGCCATCTTGTAGGTAGGGACGTGATCCGATTGCTATAAAAATTTTGGGGCTTCTGATCAAAAAACTGCGACAAGTGGTTTTGGCAGTCCTCTCGTGATGTTAACCTGACACTACCTAGGGAGTTCTACAGAGACCGAAACAGGTGTATATCTGAAGGTGCAAGGTCAGAACTATACGGTGGATGCATTAACACCTCCCAGCCAAACTCTCGTAATTTTTACTGAGTAGCTAAAGATGTGTGATGTCTAGCGTTATCATGGTGAAAAACCACACCCCTTCTGTTGATTAATTCTGGCCGCTTTCTCTCAACCTTTTGCTTTAATCTCATCAGTTGTTCGCAGTACAGTTCAGAATCGATGGTCCTGCCTGGCGGTAACAGCTCATAATGAATAATGCCCTTCCAATCTCACCATACACACAGCATCACCTTGTTGCGAGTTAACCTGGGGTTTCGCCACAGTCTGTGAAGCCTGACCGGCCTTTGACTACGATCTTTTTCGCAGGTTCTTGTCGTACGTGATCCACATTTCATCACCAGTTATCAGCTTCTTCAAAAATGGTTCAGTTTCATTACGTCGTAATAAAGAATCACAAATGAGCACACGGTTCATTAGGTTTCTTTCAGTGAGCTCATGAGGCATCCAAATATTGAGTTTTTTTGTGTACCCAGCTTTTTTCAAATGCCCCAAAACCGTTTTGTGGTCAATTCCAAGTTCTCCGGCTACAACCAGCTTAGGGGGGTGGGGGAAGGATCTCAAAATTTACCCTTGGCCACCACCATGTTTTATATTACTATTACTTATATTACTAATATTTAATTTGTATTTATTCACTACTCATTTGTTGTTTCACATATTTTATCTATCCCATTTTTCGGGATAAAAAGTATCCTATGTTTATCGCCTGCATCGAAAATATATATATACTGAGTTTCAGCCAAATCGGTCCAGTAGTTTTACCGTGAAAACAGAAAAGACAGACGGACAGACAAACAGACAGAGTTACTTTCGCATTTATAATATTAATAGGCATATATATATATATATTGTTACGAGTTTGCGGGACTCGAATTAAAATGCCGTTAGAATTATTATAGAGTTTATTAGAACTATACAAACTCGTACAACACAGGTACAAATATAACGGAACACAACAAATCCAAACGTAATACAGAAGGTCGTAAGTCAATAAAACGCACAAAGTCCGTCAATATTAGATTCCCGAATGTACACACGTCACGCCTTGATCGTAGTTGTAGCCTAACTAACCCCCTCTCTCAATCAGGCCATCATTTTATACTTACAAATGCAAATGTGCCCACCCGGCAACGTCGACCTAATTTCCTAGAATTAGCTTATATTTATAATCCGCAACACGTGGCTAATGATGCTCTTGAGCGGTCGTAAACGAGTACAATAGGACAATGGGCTGTTCTCCAAAATAACTAGAAACGTATGCCAAATGAGTGAACTAAAGAAAACGATCATAAAAGGATTACAATTAGTTCAAATGCCGACAGGTAATAAAATGTGTTTTACAGATCTGTACATGGAATTTTTCTTTGTCGGAGCCTAAGTTATAACAATACTTATTGCATTTTTGCATAAATTTAGTTTGCTCGTTTGTTCACAATTTAACTTGATAGAAAAACCTGTTATTAGCCCTACATTTTAAGTACGTTTTTGTTTGTTTGTATTATTAATATGCACTGTTGGCTTTTTCAATGAATAAACAAATATTATTGGATAGTATTTACCGTAACTTCTGCTTATATAATGCGTGCTGTCGTGATACACGTCCTGGGAGTCGAACTCATGCATATCTCCGTTGGTAGCCGGCCAATACACTCCCCCATCCATCGGACTGCCTGTGAAGGAATTGAAAAAATTAATTGGGTTCTTTAGAATAGAATAGAATAACATCTATTCGAATTCAAAAGTTTTTATTCAAAATAAGTTCCACTAGAGAACACTTTGAAGGTCATACATATAAGTTAAAATTTAATTTTACTTCCGAGCCTATGTACACCGCTTCGCAACGTGTTATTGCTGTTAAGGAGAAGAAGTGGCAAAGAACTCCCCAGCAACACGTCTAGCTAAAAATTGTTTTTCTTTATATTTCTTATTCTATTTATATCTCAAGTTCTTTTTATTTATAAGTATGTTACAGAATTGCTTTTCGAAGAATTAATGGAGTTGTAGCAAACATTGCATACTCGATGAGTCAAAGACAGAATAAAAGTTTAAAAAAGGTCTTGTAGTAATAATAATGACATGACGTACTAAAATGTTATGCTGCAATATATCTCCATAAATTCCTTACAAGCTTAGCAAGATAAAAACGTTATACAAAATATAGTATGAGTATAAGAGGTTGGAGCGAGCTGCTATGTAAATAAAGTTTTGACATGTAAACTTTCTTTAATAGTGTAGTATCCCTTTTTTAGCAAGATACTTTTTAATTTAGTGAAAGGCAGATCTAACTTTTCATTCGGAATCTTATTGAAGAAGCGAATACCAACCCCGCAGAAAGATGACAATACTTTTTGTAATCTAAAAGATGGAAATATCAGTCTATTACAATGTCACGTGATGAAATTGTGAACAACCTTATACTGCTTGTAGGCACTCAAATTATTACGAATATAAATTATACTATTAAAATAATTGTGGCGACCGAGGGTAGAACTTTCCACCAGGGTAGCCGGTCTCAAGACTTTTAGAAAAAGGTAGAAGATTCTGGAAAGAAAAGACAAGGACAGATACATGTTGGAAAGGGATAGATGATAAACGAAAGTTCTAGAATAGAAAGTTCAGGAAGGAAAAGACAGAGATAGATAGATGTTAGAAAGGGATAGATGTATAAACGAAAGTTCTCGAATAGAAGGTTCAGGAAGGAAAAGACAGAGATAGATAGATGTGAGAAAGGGATAGATGTATAAACGAAATTATGAGTTCCAGAAAATTCTTCCTGGTATATAAGCAGCGTAAAGCGCGCCTACCGGGCAGTTTAGAGTTGAATTCAGTTCAAGACAGTGAAGCGACAAGTGAGATATGAAAGAGTTGGAAGAAGAGTTTAATAGAAGACAGTAACGAGTTTAGTGGTGAATTTAGTGAAAAGTGTAGTGGACAGTTTAGTGAAGGAGAAGTTTCACGTAGTTTAAAAGGAGGTCCAGAGGCGAGCTACGCGCGGTAAATTCTGTGGTGAACACTGCAGCAGAAGGTGTGTCTACGCAATATCGGAGAAGGTATTGTGAGTGAGACATCTTATCGTCGGTACAGTGCGTCTTTCGTTGTGTGTGTAGAGGCAACCCTGCAGAGTGGAATCACACACGGCTGTGTAAGTCAATAAAAGCGTTAGTTAAAAACTGGTGTTTTCGTCCAATCCTAAGTGCGTACCCCGCTCGCACGTAACAATATATTGGCAGGCGAACGTCATAATACCGATTACCTATTGTATAAACTGTCACGAACATAAAATTACAGCGAAGGTGTTGAGTTCCTTGTTGGAACGACAGTTTGTCCTTTCGAACAGGTACGTCCAATATAGGGAATTTGTGATGATGCTTGGCCGTTATAGCATTATTTCGTCGACCATCCCCGCAACGCTTGAAGATGAGTCTTCGAGCAGTGAGTCCTCCTCGTCCTGATCTACGGAGTCGAGACGTGGGAACTGATGGCAACACTGCTTAACAAATTTCAAGTCGCTCAACGGGCTATAGAGCGCGATATGTTGGGTGTTTCTCTTATGGACAGTTTTTTTTTTATTACAGGTGATCAGCAAACAGGCAGACGGCCCACTTGATGGAAAGCGGTTACCATCACCTATGGACATTTGCAACACCAAAGGTGCTACAAATGCGCTGCTGCTCTCTTAATGGAGACTAGAACCTGGGCACTAATGCCGGAACACAACTCAAGGCTGTTATGGCGGCATAATCTAGACCAGGGGCGGTAGCCATCCAGTCGGGCAAATACCCTACCACCTGGCAAAGTTATAACGATTTAACTGAAACTTTATCCAAAAAAATTATCTAGTAAGAAAAACAAGGTAGTTATACATCTTACCTTGATGTGATGGTTGACAGTAGAAGGGTGGTTCATAACGATCAAAACCTTCGTCTGAAGGAGACATGCTGCCATAGCTTGACATTTAGGAACCTGTAGACAAAACAGATAATATAAAATTAAAATTATTACTTGCGTCAAAAATAACATGTAGTGCCTTCTTCAAGCTACAACACGTTATCACATCAAAATTTAGCCTCTTTCATGGTTCAAGAAATAGGGAACTATGTGTTTGAATAAATACGATGACGATTAATCGGTCAGTAAAGCTAAACACCATTAAACTCTTCGTTCGAATTGTAGTTAAATTCCGTTTAAAACAGGTAAAAAACGAGAGGTGCACGAACTTACCCCACTCCCGGACTTCCTCACCTTGACTATAATACTTCTTACTCTCTAATACAATATTTACTAATATTAATATATATATACAATATACAGCTGATGCCCGCGACTTCGTCCGCGTGGTGCGGTTTTTTAACTATCCCACGGGAACACTTTAATTTTTCGGGACCAAAAGTATCCTATATGTTGACCAGGGATATAAGCTACCACCATACATAATTTCATTTAAATCGGTCCAGTCGTTTCGGAGATTAGCCGGTACAAACAGACAGACAAACAGAAAAATAAAAAATTTTGAAAAATTTCTATTTCACTTCTTACATCCCCTGACTGCTGGTTTTTAGCATTTTTTTTCATTGTACAGAAATTCGACCTCTAAATTTTATTATATGTATAGATATGGCCTATAAATGTCTCACTGCTGGGGTCGGGCCTCCCATTATTGGGAATGGACAGTGTACCCGCCACGCTTGTCCAAGGCGGCTTGGCAGGTTTGATACATCGGTTATCTCGATGTGCAGGTTGCGTCACGATGTTTTCCTCCACCGTTGTTCGCACGTGGTAATCGTAACAATATGCACATTAGGTCATAAAACTGCCTAAGTGGCGCATGCGTTCCGGCCAGGATTCCAACACGCGCCCTTGACGCATGCGCTAGCCATTGCGCTACCAAGACTTACTAAGTTATATACTAATCCGTGTTATATTATGTTTATATTGTTACAACTTAATTTCTGACGAAAACAAAATCCACCTGCATATCTGTAAAAAACACATTTTATTACCTGTCGGCATTTGAACTAATTGTAATTCTTTTATGATCGTCTTCTTTTGTTTACTAATTTATTGGCGCATGCGTTTCTAGAGAACAGCCCATTGCTTATTGCACACGTATATGGCCACTTGCGGCCGACTCATTAGCCAGGTGTTTTGGATTGTGTCGACTACGATATGGGCACATTGCATTTGTGCAGTATAAAACGATGGCCTGATTGAGGGAGGAGGCAGTCGGACGAGAACCACGATCAAAGCGAGACGTGTGTACTACAATCGGGAATCTAATAGTGACGGACTTTGCGCATTTTGCTGAATTACGACCTTCTATCTTATACGTGTTTGTATAGTTCTAATAAACTCTATAATAATTCCAACGACATTTTAATTCGGGTCCCACACTCGTAACAATATACTGCTTTAAAAATCTATACTTAAAATAATTGGGACACGTTGGCCTTAGTTTATGTTGGCAGGGAGTAAATCGCGGGCGGTGTGTGGGATTCGCCAAGTCGGAGTGGCACTAGTACCTCTAGCCAGAACTAAAGATGCTTTTGCCACACCGCAGCTAAGGATACCCACTAAAACCCCTCGGTGTTCCGTCCTTCGTCCTTAATGCCAGAGTCACGGATATGAGGCGTAGGCTTTCCGCTGTCCCTGGCAGGCGGTGGCCCATCGGCCTCATCCACTGCCGGGGGACTACTGTTGTCATCTTCGTGCATCTTCGTACTATGATAGCGTGGGGAATAAACACAGAAGCTTGGGGGTATAGTTCGCGACCCGTGTGTGGGATTGGCCAGGTCGAGGTGGAAGTAGTACTTCCACTGCCGGGGACTTTCTTTTATCTGCGCGATAAGAGCGCTCGCAGAACAATCGCGTTCTCATCTCGATGACATGTGCAGGTAAGTGATAACCCCTAATCTATTCTTTGTTTGATATTGTTCTTATTATAAACGATGAACGAATTATGAACGCTGTACTTTATTTCACCTTTTACCTCTTAAAACTAGAAGAAAGATTACTGATTTACGTTTCTTAGTTAAAATTGCTCAATCGAATCTCATTGAGAAACTACATTTGTATGTTCCCCCTACTAATGTTCGCCCTAGGAAGTTATTACACACACCATTGACGCGCAGAGTTTACCAACGGAATTCGTTCCGTATCAGAACAGCAAATGAATTTAATAAGTTAAGTAAGTTGGAAGATATAGACTTAGACCTATTTACTAATAGTGTAGCATTATTTAGCGCCAAGTTGGTCAAGTTCTATTCAAACTCGGATTTATCAGTTTAAGTACCTTATACCTATGCACATTTTTTATTGTTTCTTTGTTCAATTTCCTTTTTTTATTTTTAATGTTATCTGTGGAGGCTTATTAATAGCTTTTCTTAATTTAGTTTATTTCTAGTTATTGTTAATGATAGCTGTTAGCCCCCGAAATAAAATAAAATACAAATAAAAATAATATTAAATATTCATTAGTTATTTTTTCTTCTGTGAAGGTAACGTTACTGCGTGGCGCTAACGGAAGACCAGCGTTGGTTGCTGTCAACCAGCATTTGCTGAGTTAGGGCCTGTTAGAGTTACTTAGTTAGCGGCTAGTTGGCACAGTTGGTAGTGCATTAGCTAGTCGATCATTGATGTTAAGCGACGCCTGGTGCGGTCAGTACTTGGATGGGTGTAAAAATTTCCATTCCATTTTCAAGGAAAATCGTACCGGTGTTGCGCACAGGGAGACCATTGCCACCTCGCGTGGTTAGTACTCGGACGCCTCCGACGAAGGCCGTTGCCAGTGTGCCCACTGGGAGTCAAATTCGTGGCGAACCGTAACCCATGAGTCTGATATAGCTTACCCGGGGAAGCCTGGGCCCGGCCAACTGTCTGCCAGGAGCTGAAGCCTCATTGCACGTGGTGAGAAACGTGGTGGAGTAATTCGACTAACCTTGGCTTTTGTTAAACTGCTTATGTATAATTTGCATTTTAAATAACTCCCGTGATCAGAAGGCTGGCTCATTTTTCGCCCAACAAATAAGCATCGCCATACAGCGCGGCAATGCAGCCAGCCTTCTGGGCACGCTCCCATCTGGCAGCGATTTGTTACACAGTCTATAATCGCTTGTACAATTTATAACTTAGTTTATTTTTAGTTTTTAATTGTATTTATAGTTTTAAAAGTGATTATTTAATATTTTTGAAAGTACAAAACGTGAATAACTCTAAATAAATACTGTTTTCTTTCTTTCTATTTTCCAATGGGTAAGCTTACGATGGCTTTGGTGGAAGCGGAGCCGTGACTTATGCTCACGCTATCCGAACTTGTACAACATGTTTTAGATTGATTACAATTTCGGATAGTATTATTTGGGATATCCGATACTTTCGGATACGGTAACGGAGCTGCATAATGCTGCTTGGCCCTTTTCAGTAGTCGATAAAAAACTATATACATTTAGATCTGTCGAGTGGAACACTTGATCCTTGTAAAAGCAAACTACTGTGTTATCAAAGAAACATGTGGTATAATTTGTTCAAATCTGTAGTGTTTTTAACTGACTTCCAAAAGGAGGGGGTTCTCGATTTGACTCTATGTTTTAAATAATATAGAATATAATAGAAACCACTTTATTATTGACCAAAATAAGCAATTACAGAATGATTACAATAACTAGTGGTCGCCCATGGTCGAAATTCGACCATAATAATTAATGTCAAAGACTATACTTCTATGATCACAGATATCGCCAAGGTTGTTAATTTGACTTGAACAATAAACAAAAGAGTATGTATGCGTGTGTGTGTCAAATACGTGGTTGTGTGTGTAATGTTTGTTTTTATTGATTTAATGCATTTTAAGCATAATTAAAATAAAAAATATATAGTAGTTTAAATATTTTACGCTACCACAATTAACTGCAAACGATGTTAAAGATAAAATTGGATTTGTTTAATATCTCGAAAACGTCTTATATTTATCGCAGACATAAGCGAAGTCTCTCAGAAGACATGACGTGAACATGGCATGATTATATCACTTCACTTGGAGGTTGCTACTAAAGCGTAAAACCTCCGTGTTACAAATATAAATTTGCATTCGAAGTCGCTTCTTCTCTATATAAACTATAAGTGTGCGAAATTTCATACACCTCCGTCTGCTCAATTTTCGTAAAAAGGGGCACAAAGTTTTTTGCTTCTCGTATTAATATATAGATTTAACGGCAAAACAAAAGGAGGCCTTATCGCTTAAAGCGATCTCTTCCAGGCAACCTGACTGAGCGATACTTTTAACAACTTATGTCTAGTTATAATTAAATTTAAAAAAAGTAAAATAAAAAAGGAAGAACAATACAATGTGGACAGTAAACAGCAAAGTTAAGAAGAATAGAAATATACATATATATATATATATATATATATACTAGCTGCACCATATTTTCTGAATTCCTAAAAAACTTTGTTTCGTGACATAAAAACAAAATCACCAAAATCGGTCTAGATGATTAGGAGAATTCTAGAACCCGATCTCAGCGCCACCTACCGGTTTCAATTGTGAATCTAAACCATCCGGGGACCCATTCAAGCAAACAAAACAAATATCATCAAAATCGGTCCAGCCGTTTAAAAGGAGTTCACTGTCAACACACGTACAGAAGAATTATATATATGTCGCAGATTGCGATATAATTATAAAAGAATTCGTAAAGTAATATCTGATATGGGAGGTCGGTGTGGTCGTGTTAGGTAATATGAAGGTATTTAATAAATTGAAAGTATGTATTTGTCGTACTAAGGACATACTGTGACCTTAAATTGAGGGTACTTATGTTTTTCTTAAAATACTTGCACTTGATTTTATTAAGTGGTGTTTTAGTTTAATAAAAACTGGGCTGTATTTGTATGATGGGATTTATATTGTTGAGCACTTTATAAATGTTTTTAGGATTTTTAATAACCTTTGTAATAAGTTTCAGTTTACCAGATTACTAAAGGGTCGCTGTGTTGTTGGTTCGACAGTATAAAAGGAGGTGAAATCGCCTAAACGGGACCTTCGACTTCTACATTCGTCGGTTGAAGAGCGCGAAAGCTCTGTTGGACAAGGAGCACATATGTTGTGGTCAATAATTATTACTGTCCGATAATAGCAGTATTCTTTAAGGGCAAATTGCTGCTCGACACCTGACAAGCGTGGATGAACTCTTGGAGTTGTCCTATTAATATTGTAATTGTTATAATTCGAGTGTAATAAGCTTCGATTATAATATTTCAGATTGTGTTATTCGTCGCGC
This sequence comes from Dendrolimus houi, assembly GCA_039645545.1. Classification (NCBI taxonomy): domain Eukaryota; kingdom Metazoa; phylum Arthropoda; class Insecta; order Lepidoptera; family Lasiocampidae; genus Dendrolimus; species Dendrolimus houi. The sequence continues at coordinate 1,844,453 of CM077146.1, forward strand.
TGAGCCGACTAACATATATATAGTGTTAGTTACACTATTTATAACTCAAGAACGGCTGGACCAATTCTTATGATTTTTGTGTTTTTGGAATTGCCTTCGTCCGGAATAGAATAATGTAATATAATATATGGAATAAATATTAAAATATGATATTCGTCAATAAAAATCAAAATGTATGCCTCAAAATACATTTCGATTTTTCACATAGTAGAAGTGAAACTTCAACGGAGAAGTGGCAAAACGAATCGCAACAAAATTTTAACTTAAAGTCTTACTGACAGGTTTTCAAATTTGACAAGTACATAAACAATCTGCCCATAAAACTTCTAGTTAAAATTTTGCTGCGGTTCGTTTTGCCACTTGTCCGTTGAAGTTTCACATCTACATGTCCCAGCACACATTTCGATTTTTCGCAGGCTTACTGCAAATTATGATTTGGTTAGGTTATGTAGGTACATTTTAATGAATGCATTTTTTTTATTATCAAACAAAAAACAAAATTCGATTCGGAACCAAAAAAAAACATAGTCTATTCTAAAAATACGCCGCCTTTCAACGGGCGTAACGCTTTTTCGTGACAGAAAAGTCCCCCCGTCTATATAGAAGTTTAACTTCAAAATAATATCATCAGTACAGCCATTCATTTGTTATGATCTTTCCCGGACGATTTCGGCAATGGTGACTGCATTTAAACTCGTTTTCATTTGTCTAGTAACAACAGCCCATAAATGTCCCACTGCTGGGCTCAGGCCTCCCACTGTAGGGGAACGGACAGTATACCCGCCACGCTTGTCCAAAGCGGCTTGGCAGGTTTGACATATCGGTTATCGTGATGTGCAGGTTGCATCACGATGTTTTCCTTCACCGTTGTTAGCACGTGGTAATTGTACAATATGCACATTAGGTCAGAAAACTGCCCAAGTGGTGCATGCGTTCCGGCCAGGATCGAACCCGCGCCCTTTGAGTTTGGGACGCGTACACTAGCCATTACGCTACCACGACTTTCATTTTTCTGATTTAGGTGAATTATTTTTGTTTGTTCAAGTGGGTCCCGGGATGGTTTAGATTCACGATTGGTCCCGGTTGATGGCGCTGCAACCGGCTTCTAGATTTTTATTTTTTTAAGGAGAAGACAACGTCTGCCGGGTACTGCTAGTTATGCCATACGTGAGCGAGCTGTGGAATGAGCTCCCTCCCGCGGTTTTCCCAGAGCGCTACAATATAGGCTCTTCAAAAAGTGTGTGAACAGATACTTAAAGTCTCAACGAGGTAGGCAGAGCATCGGCTACCCGTTTGCCAATTTGCCTAAAAGCAAACGAAATCACTAACTAATACATCGTCATGGCAACGACAATAGCAGCGGCAATTTTAATGAGTTGCTCTCAGGATTAGTTCCATCTTCGCTAGATGTCATCACGGGTATTTATCGTAAGATACTTTGAATTAACAAATTAAGGCCGACATTTCTATCATTTATAACATGAGTCATACATACATTTTTCTAAATTAAGCTGACTAAAAGCTAGTGATATAGTAAATCTGTTTTCAGATCCGGAAGTTTTTTCTCTCTTTATTTTATACAAACCGACATATTGTCTAGTTTTTAACGTAAACAATTTTTCGAGTAATAATTTTTGTAGTAACAACGTGTGGAGCATGTGTTGGACTGATTTTATTACTCTTATATAACTGTAGCTTCGCACATGGCTTTGTTCGCGTTGAACTCTATTCTGTATCATCTCTCTGTTATCCGTGGAGGGAGGGAGAAATATTACAATTTCTTGGCGCCGGGCGGTCTGTTTTACGAGGCGACAAAACAACCCACAGCCATAGCAGAGTATATAAATCTATCATACGACCTGTCATGTTATCTAAGGGTCCGAATGTTGGACCACTAAAGTGATAAACCACAAACGACTCCACTCAGCTGAGATAAGAATGTTGCGATGGATTTGAGGTGTTACAAGAATGGATAAGGTGAGAAATGAGTACATAAGATCTTTGAAAGTTGCACCCGTGACTGAAAAATTGACAGGAAGAAGACTGAAGTGGCATGGGCATATATTATTATTAAGGAGGGACGAAAGTCACGTGAGAAAAATAATGTTAAACTACGAGATGGATGGATTGTGTGATGGATGATTTGGGGATTTAGGTTATGATGTGACAGAAGATGTAGATAGATACATATATAACACTTTAATGTACACCATTATAGAAAAACTTACGAGCTAGTATTATTCTAATTACAAACATACGTGTGGCGAAACAAACCTTTTCGACCACTGGCCGTCAGGCCAGATTTTGAGTTTGTCATTGACAACTGTCATGAGAGATATAGAGAGAAAGTTGTCACTAAAATGTATATATTTTAATACTTTTAAATCCGTTTATATATTAGACAAAATTTCTTTCGGCTGTGTAAATATTATATACCTTACATATTTTACAAATGAACAGGTTATTTATTCCTGCAACGACCCGTCATACACATATACAATATATGGTGATAAAATGCAAGATGTATGTCAGAATAGAGGAGTGTAGAAGGAAAAGACATACTGTGCCCCAAATAATTGGGATATTGTGAAAGAAAAGAGAGAGAGAGAGAGATAATACTTACTTTAATTAATTTCCAATTTAAAACAAAGTTTATTCACTTAAAACACCACTCATTTCTTTTTAAATAACAATTAAAAGCAGTTCACATCAAAAGTATTCTATTAACTCTTCGTAACTTAAACTGCACTCGAATTAAAACTTGTTTAATTATTTATCGTATGAATTATTATGATTATATTAGTACATTAAAACAACATCAATTTTTCAGAATGCAGTATAGTTATATGCTATAAGATTTTTTTATTTCAATTTTTTTTGGCTGGTATGCCTAATAAATTTAAAAAAGATTTTATATTAATCACGAGGAAGTTATGAAAAATTAAATACAATATTTTTTAAATTTAATTATTTAAAGATCTATTTCATTCGTTTTTCTTCGCACAAACAGGCAAAGATTATTAAATCATACAGCTTATTTAAAGTTTTGTTTTCATATTATGTATATATTTGCTCTTTGCTTTTTAGTTCGAATTTTAAATATTAGTCGAGTACTTAACAATCTCTATACGTGTTCTATTTATTGTTTTAAATTCTTTTTTTTTTAAATAACACTTTTATGGCACAAGTTTTTATTCACATTTCAAAACTCGTATTTTTGTTTTATCTATGATTAACCTTTGTGTTTTTATAATATTGACCTTTTGACACGTGTTCTCGTGTTACTGTGATTTTGATACTGATTTCACATGTGGTAGGATTCTGAGGGGCGTGCATATAGGCGGGGCTTGTATTTTGGTTCTTTGGTGAAAAACGTCGTATGTGCCAATGTCGTTGATATACGAAAATAAGATGAAAGAGTAAATCTTAACTTTAAAGTCTATTTCAAATAGAACGGTATGGCTGACACATCCATAAAATTTAATTTGTAGCTTTATCGTAAAGTTTCCTACGAAATAAATATTAATTTTAAAATTTTTAATTACTTGTATGTCTCTTAAGACCACGGGCCATAAAAATGGACCGGACTTTTGAAGGACTTGCGTGGGACTATGGAAAGGCCAACACGTAGAGGGCCCTCGACAAATTTAATGTAAATTTGGCGTCACACTAATTAATAATATTAGTGTGACGCATATACTAATCAATAATATTATTCTAAAATGATAGGGTTCGAGTCGTGAGACAAAAAGTTCAGCGGCTATTTCTCTCAAACTTGAATGAGGATTTTCAGTCACTATCCTTCACTTTTGAGATGTTAACTACAGTTGAAGACGTTGATGGCAAACCTTCCAGCATACCTCGACCACTTTTGAACGCTTTGTACCACTCATAAGAACGTGTTTTTGATAAAGTCGTTTTACCGTAAGCCTTCTGTAACATTTTTAGTGTCTCCGAATACGTAATTCCATTGGCGATGCAAAATTTAAAACAAACTCTTTGTTCGATATCTTTGTTTCTTATAACATTAGCAATACACACTAGATATGATCTAACTAAAAAAAGCACTGTATTTAATCTAAATGACTAATGCAACTCAAACTCCGCGCCAAAATGAAAAACAGTTGTGCCAATCTAACAACAACATAAAAACAAAAAGTTAAATTTGGAACCATAAACAAATCATCCATTCCCGATTTTTTTTTTGACAGAATGTATATCTATTTTGTTAAGTAATTTAGGCAAACCAATTTTTGTGAGTTAATAATACGAGCTAGGAAGGTTAAACCAATGACTTCCCGACACTGTGCGAGTTTCAGAAAATGGTGATTCTTACATGATAGGTATATACTTGTATTTTTCTATACGTTTAATATACACATCATATCTTGGGTTCCAAACTTGAGAAGCGTATTCTAAATGAGATCGAACATTATGTAGATTATAGAATTTTTTAAATTATAATATAATATAATTTATTACATAAAATACCGCGCTCAAAACAGTTCAAACGTAGTTTTATTGCAGTTATAGTGGTTTTTGAAACGACAAATTGCGACCGTAATCATAACAACTAGAACAATCCACACAGTTCCTTACATTTTATTGGTCAAAGAAATTCTGTTCATTCCTATCTTCGACGAAGCTTGAAAAATATATCTGTCCTACTTTAACTAAACGGAATAGTACTGAGCAAGAAGGAGATAGTATTAATATGTTAGTGGTTAAGACAAATATACTTTCTCTTTGATATCAAAACAATAATATGAATGAATAACTTTATGGGATATACTTAGGCTCGATGCACATTATGATGCCATTCATAGTTCAATCTCGTACCGTTCGGTTAAATCTCGCTGTGTCTACTGTCTACACTATAGGTACTAGTCTGGAATTGAAATAGAAGCGTATTCAAGCTGTCGCTACAGGTCATGACAGGCTCGACCTCGCTTAGGCCCGGTTCCTATATCTTACCGATCGTTCATTTGCCTTAGTATCGGTTAAAATTTGACATTTTATTTAAGGAATTACAATATATTTCTGCTAGGTACATTACTTGAGACTATAAGTTGACAGTTTGCCCCCAAACTAGGACAGGCCTGTATTTTGGGGGCAAATTCGGCCATGATATGTTCTCATTTTTTTCTTTATTGAATTGATAGTGAGTGTGCGTTGAGCTTATTAATTATTTTAATAATTAATAATGTTTTGTTTTTTATTAATTGAAGTGTGTATTATATTAAACATTTATCCAACCGATGGTAAGGCAAGTGTGCAATTTATAAAAACCGCCAACCGCACGTGTGTCACACAACGTTTTTCAACACGTTTACGTGTAAACAGTACAATATGTAATGGAAGAAACCTAAATATCAGTCAAAAAGTCGCAACAATTCAAAGAAAAAAAAGGCATAAATTGATTTGACGTATCTAATATGAAAATGGCGCGCATTTGCAAATGTCGTCACTTGTTAGTATGTATTTGAACCTCAGCATACTGTTGGACACTTTTTCATCAGCCCCTCCTTATAAGACAAAGCTCCTTACCTCTACAAAAGCGAAAGAAGTTGTCACTTCAAACATTCAAAAATCAAATAACACCCGCTCTTTTTTTAAAGTAATTATGTAATTATCAGCACGCGTCGCGTCCCTATAGTGTAATAAAGGCATGCGTTTCTAATTAGTGGCAAAAAAACGACACAAGTATCCTATGACCGTAAAATTGAGACGTTTCATAGTTTTTTGCTTTAAATTTTATCAGTTTTAAGGTGTGGGTATAGTGAGAGAAAATAACTATACGTCAAGCAAGCATTTTAAAACATCATTTATTTATAGCCAAAATGCATAACAATGCAAAAATAACTTTGTGCAAGTCCGTCAGCTACCAAAGTCCCGAACTCGGATTCAACCTGCAAATTACTGTTGACTTTGGCAACTTTCGGTTGCAGTAGAATACAAAATAAGTATAATAAAGGCTTAAGTAGAAAGTATTTTATTATTAAAGTAAAAAAAATATATATTTTATTTTTGATGTTTGCACGCCCATCAAGTTGCAAATTTTTTGACAGTACATTTGAGCTATTGTTGTAGCTAAACACATTGTTAACGCCAACCTATTTGGTCACCACCTCTTTGTTTCTTTTTTCTTACGCCGCACCTAATGTGACCTAGTCTACGCCCGACCGTTGATCGCGCCGCTGCTTGCACGAAAATCTCTCCGCGTTTTGTGTGTTGTGCCGCATTCTATACTCGCTTATATCAACCCGTGTGCTGTAATGTACCCGCTGTGCCGTACCCAGCTGATACACTCGTTGAAGGAACCGTAAGATGATGAAAAGATCACGAGGAAGACTTGCCTGCCGCTGCGAAACCCGCATCGTTCGTAGCGTTTTGTGCGGTGACCTATCCTGTAAGTCCTTTCCTTCTCTTTTATCCTCACTCCCACCCGCGTCAACACACATATTAATAATGTATATATTTGGATATATAATATTAATGTGTTATTGTCTATTTATGAGGTATATGTATTGTGTAATATCTATGCATCCTGGCGGTGGTGTGCAAATCAAATACATGTAATTAATATTACATGTATTTGATTTGCACACCACCGTCGTACACTCTCGATTCCTTTCACACACTCCACAGCCTGGGTTGTCTGGCAGAGATCGCTCTAATGCGATAAGGTCGCCCTTTATTCCTGCCTTGACACGAAATGACTGTAAATGATTTACTTTATGTGTATGTGGTGAACAATAAAGTATTTTCTACCTATCTAACTTGAAATGTCACAATTGTCATACTTCATTGTTCCAGAAGACGCAATAGTGTCGTTTTTTGATGCAGGCAAATATTATGGACAACTTCAACTTCATTTGGCTCAATCCCTATAGTTTTTCCAATTCTGTAATCTCCCCAAAAAGATAGCTTTAGCTATCATTCGCATAAGATTAAGTTTTATATGCACCCCAGTCTTTTTGGCTAAGATCAGAGTACGTGATTATTCTCTGTGTGAATGCGGTCTTGCCGAAGGTTCTCTGGAGCACATGTTTTTTTACTGTCCAAATTTATCTTCACTCCTATATGATATCCTGCCCCATGATATCCCTCGCCCAATTATTATTAATTTCCTTCTGACTTTAGTTTATAGTAAGCATATATTGATTCTAAGTAATTTTTTATCACTTAACAATATATTCCTATAAAGTAGTTATTCTATCATAATTGTTTATGCTCTCTCAGGTTTCTGGAAAAAGATTACCGATTATTAAAATTTCTTCATTTTGCCAGCTATATTAGTGTTTACTAACACACCTGCCTCTTTTACTATGACATTGGCAAAATCAAAGCCAAAGGCTTTGGAGCCATCAACAAGAAAGATAGAATAAAATAAATAGTTTTTTGATGCTCTTACCAACCGTTCACTTGCCTTACTTAGTATTAAAATTTGACATAAGCTCCACATAAGCCAATGGTTCTATCGCCGTGCAGGAGCTAAGCTTGACCTCTAGAGAGGAATGCAAAATAATACAACGTGTTATCGATATAATTGTTACTTAACTAATTTATCATTAAACCGCTTTCTGACTTGTCGGTGCGGGAGCGGTGCAGGATCTGTTAGGTCTGTACCACAACGATACCGCGTTGCCTTCAGCTACTCACCTATCAGTATGTTCTCGGTATAAAATCTTGCAGTACCAAAGATGTCCTCTTCAAGTGATGACGATATTTTGGCATGCTATTATGTTTATCGCCTACGTAAAAAAGAAAGCGTTATTGGCGTCATCCTTATACCTGATAAATGTGTTTTATTAGATATCTCATTCCAATTCCTCTCCTTGAATATTCAGCAAGTTTATAATTATAAACGGGATACTTTTTAATTTCTAGTAATAAAACGACGTGAATATCTCACTCCACCATCTTGTTTGCATGACCGTGCGCGGTAAATGTCGAGCGGCGCCTGGACACGCATCCCGAGACGCGGTAAAACGCAACGATCCCTCTCCGCTCCCGAACATACCGCGCCAATTAGAAGACGCACTGTGAAATATAGGCGCTCGGCAACCTTTCGGTACCGCGTATACCGAGCGAAACGAATCCGCACCGCTCCCGCACTGACAAGTCAGAAAGCGGCCTTAAACAAGAGTATACAGTGAAACCTGGACAAGTGGCCCTTGATATATGAGAAATCTCTTACTGATAATCACATTGAAATCTTGACACTTTTGCACGAAATACCTGTTACTGGGAATTTTAAACCTTTTTAACTGAGACTTAATTTCTTAGTTTTTTTTTCCACGCTAAGATATGTATGTATATATGTGTATACATATATCTGCTAATATATATAAAATCTCGTGTCACGATGTTTATGGTCGAACTCCTCCGAAATGGCTTAACCGATTTTAATGTTTTTTGTGTATTGGTAACTCTGAGAATAGGTCGTAAAATATTTTCACTCTCTTATGGTGTTTTTTTTATGGAAGAACAACGTTTTACATACTGATGTATGTTTTTTTTATTGCAGGAGTTCAGCAGACAGGCAGATGGCCCACTTCATGGAAAGTGGTTACCGTCACCTATGGACATTTGCAACACCAAAAGTGCTACAAATGCGCTGCTGCTCTCTTAAAGGAAACTGGAACCTGGTCACTGATGCCGGAACACAACACAAGGTTGTTATGGCGGCATACTCTAGATCAGGGGTGGTCGCCATCCAGTCGAGCAAATACCCTACCACCTGACTGTGGGTTGTTTAGTCGCCTCTTACGACAGGCCGCCCGGCCACAGGAAATTGTATTCTTTCCCCGTCATTCCGTTTTACATCAGTATGTAAAACGTTGTTCTTCCATAAAAATAAAAAAAAACACCATAAGAGGGTGAAAACTACTTTACGACCTATTCTCCGTACACAAAAAACATTAAAATCGTTTAAGTCGTTTCGGAGGAGTTCGACCATAAACATCGCGACGAGATTTTTATATATTAGAAGATATATGTATATACATATATACACATATACACACATATCTTAGCGTGATGGTCACGCGAATTCAGTGCTTTTCTCCATACCAATAGTGCCTAAAGAAATTTTTACTTCAAACAGCTCAAGATTAGTTTTTAATTTTTATGGATTTCTCGTTGTACCCTCAACTTAACTATAACACGAGACTTGCGTGTCGGTGTTGTAGGTTTAAACACACAATTTCCGTTAATTGATTGCAAATGATGTGTGTAACTCCCTTTTTGAAGGTGTGATTTTTTCAAATACTTACTACGACAACTACACACTGGTTCCGTATCTTTTTTCTTTGAGTTTAACTATATAAAACTAGAGGTCCCGGCAGAAGTTGTTCTGCCTTGAAAAAATAAAAATCTAGGACCTGGTTATAGTAACCTCCTACCGGTTCCAATTGTGAATTTAAACCATCTGGGGACCCACTCAAATACGCACAAAAAATCATCAAAATCGGTCCAAGAGATTAGGATCTTAGAACCCGATTCCAGCACCACAAAACGGTTCCAGTTATGAATGTAAATCATCCAGGGAACCTATTCAAACACACACAAAAAATTTAATAAAAATCGGTAAAGTCGTTCTCAAGTACATACATTTCTACAATTCATTTTATTTATATACATTTTACTGGACTTACACGCTGTTTTGTTGATAAATACACTATAATATAATATTTTTAGTTTATTTCTTAATAATGATAAAAGATACTATAAAAAAGAACATAAGCAAGTGTATATTGCTTATGTTCTTTTTTATAGTATATATAGTAGTATGTATAGTAAGTGTAATATAACATAGAACAGTGTCATAGAACAACTCTTGCTGTTGAAACAATTATTTCTTTTAATGCCTTCTAACACTGGTCATATATATCTAGTTAACTTTCGTCAGGTAGTAGGCATTTGCCCAACTGGATGACTACCACCCCTGGTCTAAAGTATGTCACCATAACAACCTTAAGTTGTGTTCCGGCATTAGCGACCAGGTTCCAGTCTTCAGTAAGAGAGCAGCAGCGCATTTGTAGCACCTTTGTTGTTGCAAATGTCCATAGGCGATGGTAACCGCTTTCCATCAAGTGGGCCGTGCGCCTGTCTGCTGAACTCCAGCAATAAAAAAAATAACTGGTATTTTTCATATAATAATATTCAGAAACACACACACAACAAAAAACATTTTTTTTTTGTTAATATGCGTTTATGTATCTTAGTATATTGTGGTATACCTATATTAGACTTAAGCCTGTTAGTAATTTCTTATTTTTTTCATTCGTTTAATAATACGAAAGAGTTCGTAACAGTATTCTAAGTTACTCGGGCTATAAGCCTAAGCTATGTAGAAATTCATTTAAATTCGTTCAGTATTTTTCAAAAAAGATACGATCGCAGCGTCATCTTTACGATATTTTCATCTATCGGGATAAAAAGTATTGTGGCGACATAATGCCAACATCAGAAACAAGCACCCAAGCGCGAAACTATTATTAATCTGTAGCAAGTAAGACAGCGCGCCGTTTGGTGAAAGCGCGGGGCTCGTAACGCTCGCGCCGATTCTCTTGGCGCGTAAACAACATTTCAACGACAACCGAACGCTAGTTCGAGACATTTCGGCAGAGAATGACACAAGCCTTCAACGCGGGCACACAACATTCGTGCTCGTGTACTAAGGTCAGTTTTCGCGCTTGCTGCTTGCCCTTTTTTTTTTTTTAAGGCTCGGTAAATGCATTTCGCACATACCGGGTCCTTTGCTAGGGATTAGACCGTTGTTGATCATGGAGGCTTTCCACTGAGGCAAGCCAAACAATAATCAACCGGCTTGTGTGGAGACTCGACTAATCAATACCCCACTAAAACCACCCTCCTCCCATGTGCCCCGCGCTTATGGCAGGAAAGGCGTGAGATACAGAACGTAGTTACGCCCACACCGATCCTAGCGCACAAGTGCTTGAGAATGCCCCGGGAGAGGCAAACTCACTTCGTCAACAGGGGTGAAGACTCCTCTGCTCCCTAGATGCTAGAGGGCCCCTGAAGCGGTATTTCAGGGAGGGAGGTCATGCGCATACCTGCGCCTCCGGGCTCCCGACTGACGTCGGCGACCGCGAGACGCATGCGCACTACCATCTCTCTCCTTATCTCGTTCCGCGGCCTCCTTATGAGACACTACCGTCTCGCAGAAATTGGCCGCACCCACCCACCAATCGTCGCTGTGCAGCATGGCTTGCACCAGATCGACCAGCGATTCGATCGGTCCTACAAGTGTCTCGAGTTCAAACCTCTGAGGTGCCCATGCTGCGCACTCGACTAGCGTGTGTAACGCCGTGTCCAGCGCGCCACACTGGCGGCATTGGGGTGAAGGCAAGCAGCCCGCAATCTGACACAGATACTTATCGAAGCAACCGTGCCCGGTAAGTATCTGTGTCATTCTGAAGGTCAGGGTCCCGCGTTTCCGCGAGAGCCATCGCAACAGTTGCGGTCGAACCGCTTCCACCGTGTCAATGCCAGCAACAGGGTTTTCCAACTCTACTGACCAAGCTTGGATCATGGCCGCGGTTTCCCGGGTCCTGATCACCTGGAGTTCGGCCTGGCCATAGACCAGGCCACGGGCGAGGGCATCCTGTCGGGAGCGCCGAACTTTGGCTATCACGTCCGCCTGGAGAGGCCAGGGCGGATCGCCTGCCAAGAGTGTCGACGCCGTCCACGACACTGTACGGTATCCTCGGATGGTCCTCACCGCCAGGACCCGTTGTGCGTGGCACAACAAAGTCCTATTGTGGCGGTGAAGTGCAGTGGACCATACGGGTGCACCGTACAGGGCCATACTCCCAAGGATGCCCATGTAGAGTTTCCTAGTCGTCGTCCCCGGTCCCCCCGCGTTGGGAAGAAGCCGAGAGAGGGCGCCTGCGGACCTCACGAGCTTGGGAACTAGCTGCTCAAAGTGCGCTTTGAACAGCCATTTCCCATCAAGAATTAGCCCCAGATATTTCATCTGGGGGCCTACACGAATGTCCACCCCTTGGACTGTAACGGACAAGTCCGCGGGGGGGTTACGAAACCGCCTATGGAACATGATGGCCTCCGTTTTCGCGGGGGAGACCTTCAAGCCCAGCCTACCTATTCTTCGGACCACGATCGCCAGCCCGGCGTTGGCGAGGTCCACGGATTCCGCGAATGACGCAGCGCGTGCCGTGAGTAGGGTGTCATCCGCAAAGCAGATTAGCCCTATTCCGGGCAGGACCGGAACCCGAAGGATCCAGTCATAACCGACGTTCCAAAGAACCGGCCCGAGGACCGATCCCTGTGGGACGCCGCACGCGACGCGTCGTCGACCTATCGCGCGATTCTCGGACTCGCCGCCCTCCCAAAGGATGTATCAGGCCTGGAGGTACGCGCCCAACAGCCTCGTGAGGTACGGGGGGACTCCGTGTGCACGAAGCCCCTCCCTGATCGTCTCGTGAGGGAGGCTGTTAAAGGCGTTTGCTATGTCTAGCGAAATCGCCAGGACAGTATCCTTTGCTTGGACTGCGTCGTCCGTTACAGATCGCAGTGTCTCAAAGGCGTCCAACGTGGAGCGCCTCCGCCGAAACCCGAACTGCGTCTGTGCTAGCCCCGGCTCCACAGTATCGAGATGCTTAACGAGGCGTTCCGCTAAGATCTTCTGCTGCTTGCCCTCACCTAAATCCTTCTGAACTGCAAACAACATGAGAGTGTGTGATTAAAAATGTAAGACACAAGTTATCTTTTATTAATCCGTACACCGCTCAGCGGACAACGCACAACCATACACACATCATCATATTCCCTCAGTATCCTAAGTTACGCCCCGGGATATGAATAAGCTCTGTGTAGAGTTTGATTTAAATTCGTTCAGTCGTTTTCACATAATGAATAAACAGACAAAAACTCTAAAAATTGCATTTTCGGGATCTGCTGGTTCGAATTATCCCCCCTGATTTTTTTTCACATTTTTAAACGTATTGTAAAAACTCGAACCATTTACAGATTTATATAGTACAATCGGTCTCGGCAGACGTTGTCCTGGCCTGAAAAAATAAAAATCTAGAACCCGTTGTGAACCTAAACCACCCCGGGAACCACTCAAACACACAAAATTTCAAAATCGTAGAACCCGATTGCAGCGCCAAGTATCTTCTTTAGATTTATGGGATTTTCTAATACGTAAAAAGCTGACGTTTTTAATAGTGTACTAATAACAACTACTGTAGTCACTAAGAATATAAAATTTTCTAACTCGGCATACTTCAGTTCGATAACAACTACTACATTCATACCGCATCAATTGCCTACGCGGAGTTTTTGGCGGGCACTGAAAGGAGGTGTTGTGCTGTGCAGTTTTATTTTCTAAAAATGTGTAAATTTACTCTAAAATGAACAATAGTTGTAGGATATTGATAGTTTTTGAGTAGTAATTATGTGTTTTGTGAGAAATGTGAAGTGTATAGTCAAATGTGCCCTTTCGAGTTGTCACAAGAACTCCGTTGAATGGCATCAGCTGATAACCTACAGTTCAGCTGTGCTACACATAGGCTTAAGAAAATGAAGTAACTACATTGTAATCTAAGATCTGGTTTAAAGGCCTAGCTGCCAAGCCATAAACCTCAATAAAATAATTGCCTACGCTAGCGCCATTTCGGAAGGTTTTTGAAGTAAAACTTTTATATAGACGAGGTGGTATTAGGATTTTTCTGTCACGAGAAAGCGTTATGGCCGCGTGGAAGAGCCGCATAATTTAGACTAGACGTGGTGAGAGGCGGCATAATTTTAGAGTAGACTAATGTGTTTTTTGTTTCAGGATCGAATTCAGTTTATTTGTTTGATAAAATAAAATATGTTAAATAAAAAATTTATTCGTTAAAATGTACCTAACCTAACCAAATCATAATTTGCATTAAACCTGCGAAATATCGAAATGTGTGCTGGAATAGATAGTAGAAGTGAAACTTTAATGGGCAAGTGGAAAAAGAAATGGCAACGGACAAGTGGCAAAACGAATCGCAACAAAATTTTAACTTGAAGTTTTACGGGCAGGTTTTCAAATTACACAAGTACATTAACAAGTGAGTCAACTAACAATTTTAGGTATTTCTACTTTTTGATGGTTTTGGCCATCAGAAGACGTTATTTATGAGCCTAGATTAGAAAATTACGAAAACCACGAACATTTTCGAAGATAATTTGGGGTATACTGGTGCAAGTTGAGATTTTTACTAACTACAGTATTCCTGTTTACTTAAAGGAAATATACAGTGCCGGCTTTGGGTATAGTGCAGAGTGTGGAGCGCACAGGGGCGCCGAACGCCACTCACAACACCTCCGTAAAGCAAGAGTCCTGCAAAGACAGCAAAGCCCCTGCGCCCGTGCTATTGCTGACGCCGGGCGCGACAGCAAAGCGAATTCAAAAGTTTTTGTTCAAAATAAGTTCCACTGTTCTACACTTTGAAGGTCATACATATAAGTTAAAATTGAATTTTACTTCCTAGTCTATGTACACCGCTTCGCAACGTGTTGTCGATGTTAAGGAAAAGAAGCGGCAAGGAACTCCCCAGCAACACGTCTAGCTAAAAATTGTTTTTCTTTTTATTTATCTCGCTCAAACTTTTTTTTAAATAAATTTTATACAGAATTATGTTATGCAATTACATTTCGAAGAATTAATGGAGTTGTAGCATACAGTACATACTCGGTAAGACAAAGACACAATAAAAGGAAAACATAACATTATTACAGTTACAATGTCATGGCCCAAGACGCGCCACGAGCGCCTCCATACTCTATAGATTATTATGAATTCTGCTCATTGTTAAAAATATAACTTTAAATATTCCATTTTGATCGCACGCCTGCTAGAGGGCGCCAGGGTATTGATTGCACACGAGCACTATATTGGCTAGAACCGCTTCTGGGAATATGGTGAGGTAGGTAGCAAACAAGCACAAAATACACGAGAGTACAGCGCACAACCATTTTCATTGCCGCATATAATCTCTTATTATTCGAAACGTATACATGCCTTCAATATAATTTACCCAATTTAGAAGCATAATAAAACACGCCAGTTTTGAAGTTAACTTTGAAACAGAACCTTAGGCGCATATCAATTTGCAGCTTGTTCAGTAAGACCGTATGATTCCAATGGCGTATATTAAGTCAATTACAAGATACCAGAAACTTAATAAATTAGGTTTACTATTTCAATACCCGATGAATCACATACACAGATAATTAGTTATAAAAACACAAACTGGAAAAATCATAGTTCTAGTAATAAAAGCAAAAAAATATACAAATTATTTATCTGTGAAGTGCCTTCCTGTAAAATTAGAATTTTGCACTTGACTCGCTCTTTGTAGGAGCCATCAATTTGACCCCTTTGTGAATAACGCCCCCTCAGTCATAAAATATCACGATAATTGCTTTATTATCTCTGACACAAATCTGCAATCGGAATATTAACCCGAATTCAATTATCTAATTGCTTTTATGTCAATATTTTGACAGCTCAAACGTTCACCGCCATTTTGTTGATTGAATTATCTGCATTATTATGAACTTGTTAGCCAACTTGAAAGAAATTTTTATATATTGTTACGAGCTACAGGACTCGAATTAAAAATGCCGTTGGAACTACTATAGAATTTATTAATACTGTACAACCACGTATAAAATAAATACAAATAAAACTGGATGCAACCAGTTCACACTGCACGATTCAATGCAATTCGACACGCGCAAAGTCCGTCATCTATATCGCTTATCGAGAGTACTACAAACGTCTTACTCATCTCGTAGTCGTCGTTTGACTGCCCACCCCTCCATTCGGGCATTGTCTTATACTAACTACACAGTACAAAAAAATTGGCCGCGCGCACTGTGTTTCCGAGAAATCGTAATTTGCACACCTGGTTATCTATTCCTGCGAATGGCCAACAAGCCGAAAACAATAACAATAATGATTAGTTCGACGCTAATGATGTTCATAAAACAAGTAGAAAAACAATAGCATATTTTTCTTAATTACAAATTCAAAACACAAAAGAATTCCTAAATCTGGGAAGACAATCAACTGCGCTTATGATAGACAGCTGTGCGTTTATCTTTGGCGGCATGTAACAATATATATGTTCGGCAATAACTTTTTGGTTTCAGAGACCTTAGACTCAAACACCTTTCGTCGTTCGTTTACATCCGATCAGCCCGAAAGACTCGATTAAATTTTAGATAGATGAAAGAGAACAAAGATTTCTTTAGAACTACAAATCAAATCATATTGTTACAACTTGAGTTCTGACAAAAACAAAATCCACCTGCATATCTATAGAAACATACTTTATTACCTGTGGGCATTTGAACTAATTGTAATTCTGTCATGATTATCTTCTTTTATTTACTTATTTATTGGTTATTGTGGAGAGCAGCTTATTGTACTCGTTTATGGCCATTTGCAGGCATAATTAGGCAGGTGTGCGGATTAAGATTTCTGGGATATTGTGTCGACGCTTGCCGGTCAGATATATTTGCATCTGTGCAGTATAAAGCAATGGTCCGATTGAGGAAAACTCAGTCGAGCGATAACCACAAGTGAAGCAAGACTCGTGTACATTCAGTAATCTATTTAGTGGCGGACTTTGGCCGTGTATTTGAATTACGATCTCCTGCATTACGCTTGGACTTGTTGCGTTCGGTTACATTTGCACCTGTGTTATACGTGTTTGTATGGTTCTAATAAACTCTATAATAATTCCAACGGCATTTGAATTCGAGTCCTGCAACTCGTAACAATATTTATTTTACATTATACACAGCTTCAACAGATGTAACAATACAATTATAACGTTAATAGTTTCACGTGAGCCAGCCATATTGGCGCGCAAAACTATTCCGAAGGTAAGTAGGTACACTATATTTACAATTCAATTTTATTATTCTTCTTCTTTTTTGGAGGATTATGGCTCCAACGCAATTAGCATTGATTTTGCCAGTGTCACAGTAGTTTATAAAATGTCAGGTGCATATATACGAGATAAAAGAAAGAGAAAAGTTTGGCCGGTAAATTCAAATTCTGTAATCTTGTGGACAAAACAGACACAGAATGTTAAACTAACTACACTATAAATATATGTTATTTGATGTTAAAAACTTTGATAAAATATTTACGTTTCTTATCAGCTAGAGTTAAAAGAAAGTTCACATTGACAGGGCGAGCAAAGTTATCAGGTAAAATGCTGTAAAGTGGTCTAACAATTTTGGGACATTAAAAAAAAATATGGTGAACTGAACCTTCAGCTAATTACAATTAAATTATATTCATGAATGTCAACTTGAAAACAGATTAAGTATAAATGTCAAATTTATCCACTAAGTAGTAGTAGTAGTTGAATTCGTCACAATGGCAGGCAAAGGAATCTTTAGTCCATACAGCCAATTCTGATGTATGTACAATTCTTCGTATCCAAGTAGTGCAGAGTTGTATTGTAGGCTACAACTAACGCCATTCAACGGAGTTCTTGTGAAAACTCGAAAGGCCACATTTCACTATACAGTTTACATTTCTCACAAAAACACATAATCACTATTCAAAAACTATCAATATCCTACAACTATTGTTCATTTTAGAGTGATTTTACATATTTTTAGAAAATAAAACTGCAGAGCACAGCGTCCCCTTTCAGTTCCCGCCAAAAACTCTTATCCACTTATCTTACCCACAGTTATTTCAAATGTGACGCCCTTGGGAAGTTGCCATATTTTTACGACGCCCTGGCGTCCTTGCTATACATTTACCTCTTGTAGTTCTAGCCTAATAACAATCTGTCAGAAAAACTCCAAATAGCATCTAAATGTTTTATTAGAAAATAAAGAACAAAAAAATGACAGCAAACAAAAAAGATAAAAAAAGTTTGTACACCCCCCGCATCACAATGTGTAAGGCGCTCAGTCAACTCGGTCACATCGACAGTCAACTAGCCTATTTAGATCACCTCACGACGCCCCTGGGATAATACCGCGGCGCTCCAGAGCGTCGCGACGCACAGTTAGGGAAGCCCTGGACGAACCAATTAAAAAGCTTTTATATTAAATAAATTAATTTTATAATCATAATATTGTTATTTACAACAAGATTATAAGTAGTCCATGTAACACAAAGATAAGTGGAAAACGCACTTAAATATAAACAAGAATGAGCTTTTACTTGTTCTTGTTTTATTTCTCGTTCAGTTTCGTTCTAGACCTTTTGGTCTAAAACGAAAATGAGCGATGAAAGACGTCTGAGAGAAGCCGCAATCGACTTCCGAAAAGGAGGTTCTGATCGAATGTTGGATTCATTCAACTTTACGATTCCATATAAATTTTGGATTCCTGAGATATATTAGTAGATTCTTTAAAATTAAACATGAAATATATTTTTCCAAATAGATTTCGACCATTTTTTCACGTTTTAAAGCTCTTCAACTAGGAGCCATCCTCAAAGGACGTCAAACGAATTTCATGATTTTTTGACCCCTCTCCCGTCCTTGTCACAGCTGGTGACATTTGTGAGACTCCCTAGAGTGACATCACATAGTTTGCAATTTTACATCAAGAAATTATTAGCATTTCGCAATTTTCTTTAAAAATTATATATAATGTTACGTGCGAGCGGGTGTACGCACTTAGGATTGGAAGTAAACAGCAGTTTTTTTATAAATTAAATGCTTTTATTTTGTTTTGCATAGCCGTACGTGATTCTTTTCCACAGGGTTGCGCCTACACGCATAATTAACGACGCACTGTCCCGACAATAAGATGTCTCGCTCACAATACCGTCGCCAATATTGCGTAGTCCACCTCCGGCTACTGCAGTGCTCACCTCCGAATATACCGCGCGTAGCTCGCTCCTGGATCTCCCTTTAAACTACACTAAACTGAACTGCCCACTTAACTCACTGCTAAACTCGTCACTGTCTTCCATTAACCTTCTCTTCCAACTCTTTAGTATCGCACTTGTCGCTTCGCTGTCTTGAACTGAAATCAACTCGTAAACTGCCCGGTACGCGCGCCTTACGCTGCTTATATACCCGGAAGAATCTTCTTGAACCCATAATTTCGATCTTCTTTTTATTTACTATCTGTCCCTTTCTAAACATCTATCTATCTCTGTCTTTTCCTTCCTGAACCTTCTATGCCAGAACTTTCGTTTATCATCTATCCCTTACTAACATCTGTCTTTTCCTTCCCGAAATTTCTTTAAAGAACTTTCGTTCATCGTCTATCCCTTTCTAAAATGTATGTGTACTTGTCTTTTCCTTACAGACTTTTCTACCTTTTTCTAAGTCTTAAACCAGCTAGATTGTTCCACCATCACTCGCCACAATATTAGATTTTTAAATGTGACCTCACGAAATTTAGAACCCCTCCCAACCCTTGTCACACTTCGTCGACCCTCCTCCTTCTCCCTTAATGTGTGACAATTTATGGATACAATAAGTTGCGAAGCGGTAGTAAATTAGGGTAAATCCCATATAGTAAATAATAACCATAAATACAAATTAAAATGAACAAGTTGGGGGTAGACTAAACAATAACTTTAAGCGCAGTAATTTATATGATTTTTTTATTCCGACGTTTCGCCCCGTTTTGGCCACTTTTCAGTAGCCATGATCACAGAAGACAAAGGTGTCAGGTGTCAATGAGTATTGTTAGTTTTATTTAGCCTACCGCCAACTTGTTCATTTTAATTATTTGTTTATGGTTATTATTAACTCTATGGGAACCTAATCTATGAACAAGTTGGGGGTAGACTAAACAATAACTTTAAGCGCAGTAATTTATATGATTTTTTTATTCCGACTTTTCGGCCCGTTTCGGCCACTTTTCAGTAGCCATGATCACAGAAGACAAAGGTGTCAGGTGTCAATGAGTATTGTTAGTTTTATTTAGCCTACCGCCAACTTGTTCATTTTAATTATTTGTTTATGGTTATTATTAACTCTATGGGAACCTAATCTATGAACAAGTTGGGGGTAGACTAAACAATAACTTTAAGCGCAGTAATTTATATGATTTTTTTATTCCGACGTTTCGCCCCGTTTCGGCCACTTTTCAGTAGCCATGATCACAGAAGACAAAGGTGTCAGGTGTCAATGAGTATTGTTAGTTTTATTTAGCCTACCGCCAATTTGTTCATTTTAATTATTTAGTTTTAATTTTTTGTTTATGGTTATTATTAACTCGGACAATTCGGACCCGGAGATTTAGAAAATGCAATTTTTAGAACTTCTATCTGTCTGTCTGTCTATCTGTAAAAAGTATAGAAAAATAAACGTATGAAAGCCTATGTCCTACATGTTGAATAAAGAAAAAAACATTTAAATTTAAATCGAAGAATTCCGCTAAAACAAACGATATCAGAATTATATGAAATTGGTCCAAGAATGTTGTTGTATATGTCGATAATTAAAAGACTGTAATAACAAAACTAGTTCTTAATTTTAACTGCAAGACTTCGGTGAGCTCCATCACGTGAGCTGACGTCATAGAGCCTTTCATTGAACATGGGATGAAACACTCTTGACTTAATTTGTCAGACAGTCTACAAAAAGAAATAAATGAATAAACTTACTCCCCAAATTATTTTTCCAAAAAACATTGAATGAAAAATTAGTAAATAAAATTCAAAAAGAGGATAATACCCTGTGCCTGACGCTGACCCAAGGCAGAGAAGCGAATTAAAAAAAAAACAACTTTGCAGTAAGAGATACGAGTGAGTATTCATAACTTTGCATGCTTTGATATTATATGTCTATTTAAATTGGCCTTATATGGTGATTTATAATCACACAAATCACATATGTACCGTTTCTCTCCATTGTGTACATTAAGATGTCTATTTAAAGCGCTCTTTGTGACACATTTGTACTGACACATATGACATGAGATGTTCTTCTCCTTTGTGTGTTTAAACTTCATATGACTTTCTAAATTACCTCTCCATGAACCTCTATACTCACATAAATCACATTCATATGGCTTCTCTCTAGTGTGTTTACGAAGGTGTATATCTAACTTGTTTTTTGTGACACATTTGTACTGACACATATGACATGAGAAGTTCTTCTCCTTTGTGTGTTTAAACTTGATATGACTTTCTAAATTACGTCTCCTTGAACCTGTATAGTCACATAAATCACATTCATATGGCGTTTCTCCAGTGTGTTTACGAAGGTGTATATCCAACTTGTTTTTTGTGACACATTTGTACTGACACATATGACATGAGAAGTTCTTCTCCTTTGTGTGTTTAAACTTGATATGACTTTCTAAATTACGTCTCCTTGAACCTCTATAGTCACATAAATCACATTCATATGGCTTCTCTCCAGTGTGTTTACGAAGGTGTATATCCAACTTGTTTTTTGTGACACATTTGTACTGACACATATGACATGAGAAGTTCTTCTCCTTTGTGTGTTTAAACTTGATATGACTTTCTAAATTACGTCTCCTTGAACCTCTATAGTCACATAAATCACATTCATATGGCTTCTCTCCAGTGTGTTTACGAAGGTGTATATATAATTTGTTTTTTGTGACACATTTGTACTGACACATATGACATGAGAAGTTCTTCTCCTTTGTGTGTTTAAACTTGATATGACTTTCTAAATTACGTCTCCTTGAACCTGTATAGTCACATAAATCACATTCATATGGCGTTTCTCCAGTGTGTTTACGAAGGTGTATATCCAACTTGTTTTTTGTGACACATTTGTACTGACACATATGACATGAGAAGTTCTTCTCCTTTGTGTGTTTAAACTTGATATGACTTTCTAAATTACGTCTCCTTGAACCTCTATAGTCACATAAATCACATTCATATGGCTTCTCTCCAGTGTGTTTACGAAGGTGTATATCTAACTTGTTTTTAGTGACACATTTGTACTGACACATATGACATGAGAAGTTCTTCTCCTTTGTGTGTTTAAACTTGATATGACTTTCTAAATTACGTCTCCTTGAACCTTTATAGTCACATAAATCACATTCATATGACTTCTCTCCAGTGTGTTTACGAAGGTGTATATCTAACTTGTTTTTTGTGACACATTTGTACTGACACAAATGACACGAAAACCAATTTTCTAATTCTTTTCTTACATTGCAGATACTTGATTGCTTTCGTTCATCACTTCCGTCTAATGAAGTACTTGGAGAAACTGCATCTGCACTCTTCCGAAGACATTGCTTCAAGGATTTATTTACATCATTATTACAAGTAACTTCAGAAGTAAGTGTATTTTTGTTTCCTGCAATCACATTTTTGACTCGTATCTTATGTTTTGGTACAATGTTAACTTTTGGTAAAATCTTATTTGTACAACTAACTACTGATTTTATATTTCGTTTGTTCTTAGAAATATTGACATTTGAATCTACAGATGACTTTTTAGTAAAACTTTTGTATGACGCTTTGCAATTATTTTTTGGCAAACTTTCCAAAACAGAATAAGTTAAGAGATCTCTGTCCTTAGTTGTTTCGTCGAGCTTAATTCGCTTCGCTTTTAATGTGCGTTTTGTCGCCGATGCGCCTGAAAGCAAGAAGAAAGTGATTAACAGAACTTCATTTCATTTTCGAAATAATTGGGGTCGGCACACCGTGTATTTTTCTCATACTACATCATTCTAGCATAAGTCCCCCTATCTCATCAGAAATCATTAATTTATTTAATCAGAATAAAACTAAGATTAGTTGAGTCTTTGGGTATTGTTACTCTGGCAACAGGTCGTTCATCGAATGAAATAGTACGTACATTGTAACAATATATAATTTTGTGCATATTATTCACATAGTCCAAAGCAATAAACATCTAATTAATAATTTAATTTATGGGCGCGTTCCTCTTATACCACACAGTGCCCAATGTGCTCCTTTAGCCTTTCCATATGGCGACCACGGTCGTTATAGTCGCCGTAAAAACGTCACTAATGACGTCATGCTTTTCGCTGACGCAGCGGCCATAGCGACCCATGTCAAGACGTGGGCCGAATAATCGGTTCCACTGGAGTTTACGATTATAACACCCGCAAGCAAGTAGAACATGGAATATCGCAGCCACGAGCGTGGTCGTTGTGAGCTCATGTGGAACGTAGCCTATGGCCGCATTCCTCCACTAGCTCACAACGCCCAAAATGCTCCGTCAACGTTTCCACGTAGCGACCAAGGTCGTTATGGTCGTGTGGAAAACGTCACTAATCCTGCTTCCTACTAATATTATAGACGCGAAAGTTTGTGAGTGTGGATGTATGTTTCTTACTCTTTCACGTAAAAAATACTATATTAATTTTGATGAAACTTTACAATAACATAGCTTACACATCAGAATAACACATAGGCTATAATTTATAAAGATATAGTATGAATTTTCCAAAATATAACGATTTTCCATCACCAGTCGGGTAAAATCGCGGAGCGCAGCTATAAACACGTTCTTTACCAGTGCTATTGCCCCAAATGATAAGACCGTATCGTAACAATAAAACAACATAGCCATCATATGCCGTTAGAACTGCTGTTTGGTCGACAACTTTACTTAAGTTTACAGGGCATAAGAAAATCGGAATATCTTGTTGCATAAGTCGTTAATATGAGTATTACATTTTAAATCACTATCAATATGAAAACCTACAAATTTTGTGCTAATTGCTTCTTTAATTTTTTGTCCACAATACGTTACAATAGTATGTAATAATATAATAAAGAGTAATGTAATAAAGAGTTAAAGAGAGACAAAGAGTTAATAAATATATATCAAATCCTATTGGATTTGATATATATTTATTAACTCTTTGTCTAAAGTGCATAATTTTTGTTTTTATCAAAGTGATCTGTAAATTATCATTATTTAACCATGATATTATGTTATGGGAGGCAATTTATGTCGTGTTCGTTTTAAATAATTTCCAGAAAAATTCTCGCGAGATTCCCAGGATAAAAAGTAGGGCAGAATTTAAGGCTGAAACTCAGCTGTCAATCAGCGAAAATCGCATCGAAATCGACCTAGTAGTTTTTACGTGAATCCCGAACAAACAGACATACCGGCAAAGAGACAAGAAATCAAAAAACAATTGCATCGTGTTCTCCGTCGTTTATATAGTATCTGCAGTACACGTGAACAGTGACATCATCAGGTGAAGACCCTCCTCCTTATTCCAAAATGTAACAGTTATACCGTGTACAAACACACGTATAGTGGCCATACGTATTGACACGGAATGACAGACCTGTAATAGTTATGTGTCTATATGCCTACAGATAGCGTTGGTAATCTAACGGAATTTACTGCTAAGTGGAATTAATGCGATTATTGAAGAAAACACGAAAAGTCGATTTTCGTAGTGGGAGATTTTAATGCTCATCGAGAGAGCGTTTTGATAGTGAAATTTTAGATTTTTCTACTAAGCGTGAATGGGTTTGTGCTGATATTAATAAGATGTGTCTCAGACACATGAACATTTCTTAGTGAACCCCATGGTTGTAGATCACTACATTGTAACAAAACCCGCATGGCAGCCTGTTGTTAACACTTACGTAAAATATGATGTGTATTGTCTGATCACTTTCCACTAAATAGTAACATGCAATTTAAATTTAATTAAGAAAAAAGTATTATTACCGGACTTAAAGAACTGTAAGGTTGGGGAAGAACGCTAGGAAGAAAAAAATTCAACCTACTTCAAAAACCTATGCAACTCACAATTAAAAAATATGGAATATCCTGATGAATTTCAAACATGTTGCGTAAAAAGGTACAATGACGCTGATCACATAGAAATTATTAAAAAACTGTACAAAAATATCATCAATGTACTAACCGATGAATCTAATACAACAGTTATAAAAGTAAAAAAAAGTAATCATAGAAAACCAAGAAAGTTCAACGCGTGGATATGTTATGAAAAACCAAAGAGAGCGAAAATATTTGAGGACATGATAGAATCACGTAAAATTTTTAAAGGAAAACTCAAGTGATGTCATCAAAAACATCAAGAGAAAATAAAATTAGATGATGATGATGATGATGATGGCATCGCATCACTCAAATGCTGGTACAAAAGCTTTTGGAAATGCACCAACTGGTTGAATATCAAACCTGGCATTCCCGTAAATGTAGGAAGTACTACTAATCCAAAAGATATTGCAAACATTGTAACAGAACACTTTGCAGTAAAAGCACTCCTCGGAACTCCCTGTAAAGGGTTCAATGCTGAGTCTCAAAGAGCAAAAATGACTACAATAATCCGTACTACGGAAATTAAGGTTGCTTTGAAAGAAATGAGGAGCTAAAATCCCCGGGACACGATGGACTCAGCATTGAACATCTGCGATATGCTGGTTACCCCACCTACCTCGGGCTATGTTTTTATTCTGTGTTTGAGTTCCTTCTTACCCTCCGATTTGACAAAGACACTGGTGGTGCCAGTTGTAAAGAATAAAACAGAGGATGTGACTGATAAAGCCAATTATAGACCTATCTCAAAGAAGAAAGAAAGAAAAGAAAGAAAAACTTTATTCGAAGAAATAGCGACGTAATTACATTCGTTATACATTATTATACACAGAGCATATTTTGAGAATTTGTTCGCCGCATTTTCAGCGAACAAGGTTTGCACTCAGCATATTGCTGTGCCGGAATTATATCCGACACAACGCTGATTTTCAGTGCAAACCTTCCTTTAAGTGTAAAACCAAAACGACCCAAATTTGTTAATTAAATAACTAATAATAATAATAATTTATAAAACTAAGTCTACTTATATAATATTTAATTAGTAAAAATAAATAAATACATTTGAATAAAGCCAACAATAAATTATTAACGACAATTTCCAGAACGATAATTATTGTAGTGATTTTGGGTAAGAACTACTAAACCACGCTACATTTGCACTTCGATTTGCCTGTCTATGTATGTAATTCTATTTGGATTCATATCAAGGTGAGTTAGTAACTGAACTACATTGTAATTATTTAAAGGCTTATCAATGCATATGTATGATCTTCTTTTTGTAAGTTGAGAAGATGTCTTTTATAGTGGAATTTAAATGAATTTATTGTTTTTAGGTCTCTAATTGGTGGAGGAATATCATTCCAGCAATGAGTGGCAGCAAATTTGAAACAGCCTCTGCAAGCAGCTGTCTTGTGCTTCGCTGTTATTAAAGGTTTCGTAACAGACCGCATAGTATAATGGTGTGACCTATCCCATCTCCAATCCATCTTATTGTACAGATATTTAGGGTACTGCGAGGAAATTACACCAAACAGCATACAAGCTAAGTGTAACTTCCTCCTACCTGCCATCTTTAACACATTATTTTTATTTAAATATGGGGTAACATGGTTTCTTCTTGGTATGTCATAACAGTAACGGGCACAAGCATTTTGTATGCGCTGTATTAGACGCTCTGTTCGTGATAATAGGCCGGGCCCATATACTGTGTCACAATAATTTAATTTAGACAGCACCAGACTCTCTATTAATCTTTTTCTTACTTCTACATTAATGTAAGCCCTAATTGTATATAATATTTTTAATCTATAAAAACAGTTCTTCATAATATTACTGATATGCTTTTCAAAATGCAGTTCTGAGTCAATAGTGAGACCTAGGCTACAAGCAGTATCAACCATTTCAATTTGTTCATTTTGAATTTTGATTATGGGACTACCATTTTTATTGTACTAACTTGTTGGCGACTACCTAGTATCATAAATTTAGATTTTGTTGGATTTAATACCAGTGTGTTGGCTTCAGACCATTGTACAAGTCTTTCTAGGTCACTATTAATATCACAAACAGCTTCATATGTTTCACTTGGGATAAAATGTTTATAAAGTTGAATATCGTCAGCATACATATGAAACCTACAATGCTGAATGCAATTGACAACATCCGCTGTGTAAATTATAAATAATAGTGGACCTAAAATAGATCCTTGAGGAACTCCTCTAGTTAGATGTAAGGGATCTGATGCAGCAAAAGTTCCATCTGCTTTTTTAATTTCAACTTTTTGTTTCCTTTCTGTTAGATAGCTACGGAACCAAAGAACAGTTTCATTTGTAAATCCATAATATGATAGCTTGGATAGAAGTAAATTTGTGTTGATTGCATCAAAAGCCCGTGAGTAGTCTAGCAGAACAAGTACCGTACCCTGCCCTTGATCACGAGCTTCAGTAATGTTTCCTACCACATCACATAAAGCAGTTGCTGTGCCACAGCCCTTCCTGAATCCAGATTGAAGATCAGGTAATATATTATTTATTTCTAAGTATTTAACAACCTGTAAGTAGACCACCTTTTCCAGGACTTTGGAAAGACATGGTAATATGCTAACAGGACGCAGATCCTTGTAACTGACCGGATTATTCTTTTTGGGGATTGGACGTACAACAGCTTGTCGCCATAGATAAGGAAATTTGTTTGTTGTAATAGATTTGTTTATAATATTAGTTATTAATTTAAGGGAAGTTGGCAGTGTTAATTTAATCATTTCGAGACTTATTCCATCTATTCCAATTGCGTTCGACTTAAGTGAATTAATAATTTTTAGTATTTTATCCTCAGAAACTGTTTGTAAAGAGAAACTTGTTTGAATATACTTCTGATTATCAAAATGTATAAACTGCTCCCTGCTCCCAGTGCTATCTCCAGGTACTTCCAGAAAAGCTTCATTCATACCACCTGGGTCATTAAAATGAACCGGGAGTATCTTTTCTGTATGTGATTGAAGTATATTTGATTTTAAATTTTTCCAAAGTACTTTAGCTTTGTTTATATTATTATTTATATGTTGTGTAAAATACCCTTTCTTTTCATTATGTAGTGAAATACGATAACGGACGCAGGAGGACTCAAAAAAAACCAAATTCTTAATACGAATTTATTAGTATAATATTAATATTTACAATTAACTAAAACTAACTAAAATATATGTTTCTACGTCCGATGTGAGGAACGAAGTGAACAATGGCGGTCGCGGCTGCCAGGGCCGGGGGGCCTCGTGCTGCATCGTCAGCAATTACCTAGATTGCCTATTATTGTGTGCGATGAGCACGTGGACTTACTCAGCAATTCGCCGGTTACCCCCAGGTATAACACCTCCCCTCTAAGATCAGCAACTATTTCAAAGTTTTGCACTGAAATATTGCTGACGGCTTCGACTGGGATGGCGATTCTCCCATCTTGGTCGGAGGTGTGTCAGAATTGCTGTTGCTGTCTCCTCCCCTTTTGTTGCGGATATGTGTCCTGTAGATTTTAAATGAACAAATTATAATTATACTAGCTGCTATGATACCATAAAATGGTATGGTCGTATGGTACAGCATCAACATAGTCTCAGTGTTGATTGGTTCTTGTACATTAATTTTTTCTTGGAGATCATGCAGTTTCCTGAGATTTATGGTGTCAATCTCGAGAGATGGTAGTGGCGGTGATAATAAGTCTTCAGACGATTTTATAGAAATACTGGTTATCTTCATGGGTTTTCCTTTGCTTCGGTCATTTATATTGATAATGGTGAATTCGTTTGTTTGCAGCTTGCAGTTCTGTGGGATAGTTGCAAGGAAACTTCCAGACAGAGATATAGATTCATCCCGTTCGCAGTTGAGTTGAGTTTGAGTCAAGTTCGGAAATGTGATGATGTACTGACGGTCATCCAATTTTTCCATAGCTGGTTTCGTCAGATTGACAATGGTTTTCTTACAGGAGGAGTCTGCTACCTGTTCTTCTATGATCTTGCTGATGCAGTCAGGGTGAGTCCGGATCTGATGATTGAATTTTTCTTCACATAGATACTGTGTGCTGACCTTCGGGCATTCTGCCTCTATGTACACATGAGTTTTTCCAGTGATTGCAAGAAGGGAAAAGGGTGGAATTATAGCTAGGTTAATTTTGTTGGGTACTATTACTAGTCTGTATAGTGAAAAGGTAAGAGGAGACAAAATCGGAAACTTGAAGGCAAAAACTATCTGATTATTACTATAGTAAGCCGCGGGCTTAATTACGTCATAATATTCTCTAAAATTTATATCTAGAATTTCTACCCTGCTATAAAATGTCCTAAGTCTATTCAAAGTCTTATTCATAATATCTATACTTAACATAGAATGATGAGTGCGCGACGCACTACAATATGCTAGAGCATTTTCCAACCTATTTATTTCGCTAAATACGCCATTTATGTTGTCGGTAATTATTGTTAAAACTTGTGCAAATTTCGCAAACTTTAATAATGAGTATTGCGCAAATTTATTGGTGTCAAGTAGAATATGCAAAGTTTTATTTAATTGAATTTGATTATTTACCAATTGTGAAATAATATGAGTATGCTCATCCATTATTTCCTTGCTCAGGGAAATATGATTATTTTGTTGAGCAATAATTTTATTCTGATCATTTTTTAATGTAATAAGGGCGTTATCATACTTGATCGCGTCGGTATAATCTAAGTTTCCAGTTATACTTTTAATAACGGAACCGAGTCCGTCTATTAAACTACGCTTGTAACGATTGGGTTCTAAACCTGTTAAGCGGGATGAAGCCTGATTTAGTTTACCGGTTAAATGGCCAACCTGAAATTCGTATAGAGAATAAGTATGGTTATCTAATTTATTTCTAATTTCGGTTATTTGAGTTCTTATTAAATTAATATTGTCATTTATGTCGGTCAAGTCTATGTAATGTAGAAATGTATGATAATGAGTAGTTAATCTCATCTCTCCTAGTTTGAATGGTAGAAGTCCTGGTCCATTGTCAAGTCCTTCGAGTTTTATCTCCTGGGCTTGTGTCAGGCTGAGGGTCAACGTCAGGAGTATTCTGTAACAATGTTGAGGTCTTAGGGACACGTTTTAATCTAGACTTGGCTATGGGGCCTTTTTTCTTGGACGTGTATATATGTATAGGTAGATCTGCTAGTACTGTGTCCTGGGTATACCTAGGTGCAAGTTTGGACCTACTAGCCCTAGGATTACTAACAAATATTTGTTGGTCAGGTTGATATTCCACTTCGGGTTCGCGGTTTTTGTTGCGGTTTTCTATAATGGCCGTTCTGTTTGCCAGTGCGGTCTCATTAATTAGTTCATATACATGTTTCATACGTTCTTTATGAGTCTCAGTATATTGCTGTAAAATATGTTCTGTCAGGTCAATATCAGTCGGGTCTCGTGGATCGGTATGTCCTAAAATAAGATCAAAGGGTTTGCATTTTGTAAAGCTGTGAATTGAACTATTGTAGGCTATTATTGCGTATGGCATTAAATGACTGATTGGTTCATCTTTGTGTTTTAATTTCAAAATTCGAAGATGTTCCAGTATTGTTGAATGGAAACGCTCAACATTACCGTTTGCATTTGGCGAGTGAGCCAAAGTCTTATGGTGAATAATTCTGTGAACTTTGCAGAATTCGGAAAACATTTGGTTAGTAAATTCGGTGCCCTGGTCTGTGATAATGGTGAGTGGTAAGCCATGATGCGTGCTAAAAGTTAATAAAGCCTGAATTATACTTATTGCAGTGCCACCTCTAAGTAGATAAGCTTGACCATACTTAGAAAAAGCGTCTATGAACGTAACATACTTTTCGTTTTGTGCTGAAAAACTATCCATATGAATAATTTCAAAAGGCCTAGTGGCAGGGGGTACGATGTTAAATTTAGGTCTAATTGGATTCCTATCATATTTGGCCATACCACAAATAGTACAGTCATTTATGAATTTAGTTACGTGTTCTTTCATTTTAGGCCAAAAGTATCTCGCGGATAATGCGAGGTAACTTTCGTTAATACCACGATGATTAGTTTTTCCTTCGTGGTAGTGACGAATAATGTCTTGTTGCCGTAGATATTCTTTAACATTCTCTCTAGTTTTTTTGCAATAAATAAATTCATAGATGAACTTCTGAATTTTCCTGAATTATTGGAACAATTTGGAACATAGCGAGGGGCGGAGATATAAAAAGTGCAGTTTTAATTTTTGGACTAACGTATTCTTTAATAGCATTCACTACGTCTTCTTCCATATTAGACTCAGACAACTGGACGGATGTTCGAGTATGACTGTCAAAAGGTTTTGTCACAGTAGCACGTTTTTTCAGGTCGCCTACTACGGTTAAACATAGCTGTCTATGGAATTTATTAAGGGGGTCTTCCGAAATAGGTACTTCGCATATGGGATTTTCGTTGGAGGTGTGAGCAGTCAGAGTGTCTGAATTAGAAGGAGAGGGCGGTCTGTCAGTTGCATTCGCAATCATAGAGCTAACTTCCTCGTTGCTGATTTCAACGCGGGAAAGCGCATCGGCATTAGTGTTGTCCTTGCCTTTCTTGTAAATGACTGTAAAATCGTATTCGCTTAGTTTTAAGCGCCACCTTGTAAGTCGCGAGTTTGGTTCCCTCATATTCATATACCACTGTAATGGTTTGTGATCAGAAAGAACCTTGAACTTACGTCCAAAAAGGTAGGGCCGAAAGTATTTGGTTGCCCATACGATGGCTAAAAATTCTTTCTCTGTAGTGCTGTAATTGATTTCACTCTCATTTAGCGTACGTGAAGCGTATGCTATCGGTTTGTCCCGAGCCAATGATGCCTTGGGACAAAATGGCACCGATCGCAAAGTTTGAGGCATCAGTGGTTAAGATAAATTCTTTATTAAAATCGGGGTATTTCAATATGGGGTCATTAGCTAACAGAGTCTTACATTTTTCGAAACTAGTTACGTATTCGGGGGAAAAAGTTACTTTTTTTCCTTTTTTCAGGCACTGTGTCATTGGTTTTGTGATACGGGAAAAGTCTGGGATAAATTTTCGATAGTAACCGAGAAGTCCTAGAAATTGTTTAATTTCTTTGGGAGTTTTTGGAATGGGATAATTTTGAATAGCAGTTATCTTATCAGGATTTGGTTTAATACCGTCGCTAGAAATTACATGTCCAAGGTATGTAGTCTCGAGTTTTAAGAACTCTGACTTATCCAGTTGAATTTTGAAATTAGATTCACGGAGTCTTTGGAAAACCTTTTCCAGGTTTATCATGTGTTCCTGTAGAGAGGTGCTAAAGACAATTATGTCATCAAGATAGACTAAACAGATGACATTCTGGAGTCCCTTAAGCACATTATCCATCACACGTTGGAAAGTGGATGGAGAGTTCTTAAGACCCAAGGGCATCCTTAGAAATTCAAAATGCCCATGTTCTACATTGAAAGCTGTCTTGGGAATGTCACCAGTGTTCATTTCCACTTGGTAAAAGCCGGAAGCAAGATCAAGTGTAGTGAAATACTGACACTTGCCTAATTTGTCAAGGACGTCATTAATATTAGGGATAGGATATTTGTCATCGATAGTCTTGTCGTTTAATTTTCTAAAGTCTACGACCAGACGCCACTTTTGTTTTCCAGAGGCATCAACCTTCTTTGGGACTACCCAGATAGGTGAACTCCAGGCGGACTCAGATGGTCTTATAATACCTTGGTCCAACATCTTAGTAATTTGATCATTAACTTCTTTTCGATGAATAAATGGATATCGGTAACTCTTAGTGTAGATGGGAATTTCGTCTGTCGTTCTAATGTTGTGTTTAATTCTATTAGTAAAAGTTAGTGCTTCACCTTCAATATAAAAAACATCGGTGTACTTGGAACAAAGAGCAATTAGATTAGCCCTTTCTTCGGGGTTAAGATGATCGGTGCGTAAACGCGGTATGACTTCTTGAGCGCGCTGCGTTTGTTTTCCAGTGCGCATACACTCGAAGTGAAATATACACGGTTCAGGAGCACGGTCCAAAGAAAAGATTATGTCATTTTTACTAGGGTTAAAAATTTCTACAATACCACGGTTATTTTTAACTGTGGTAAAGCATTCGGATATAGTACAATTACAAATAATCTGTTCTGGTATTAAAACTTCACCATCCGGGGCATTAATTGGTAGTTTAATTAATTTAGATTTCTCTGCAGGTATAATATCTTCGTAGAGATTAAGATTTTGAGAGTTATAAATTTGAATAGGATTAACTGCAGATTTAGTTATTAAACTTAGATTTTTAAGGTCCAATTTGGCTTCCCATTTTGTAAGTAAATCCATACCTATTAAACCGTCAAAATGATTATGAAATCTGTAAATGAATAATTTTATACCATTCGGATCATTAAATTCGGGGAAAGAAGGTAAGTTTATGGAATAGTCATTTCTGCTAGTTGCATGCACATTAGTAACTTCAAAGGGTCGTAATTTAGTGGTAATTTGGGAAAGTAAATATTAACGGCTTCTGGACTAATAAATGATTGATTTGCGCCTGTATCTATGAGTAAGTTTAACGGGGGATTAGCAATACGAATGTAAGGAAGTTGTCTCTGGGTCTGGATATTAAGTTCTATCCGAAATTTTGTGATTTCGGGTCTCCCTGAAAATCCTGATTATCGGAAGGTTGGTCTTCAATAGCTTGGTTATTAGAGTCGACAGATACCTCGGGAGGGTCGTCATACGAATAGTGATTACAGTAATAGTAGTCATTATAGTCATTATAATAAGGGTCGTAATATTCATAGTTTTCATAAGTCAAACATTCATTAACATTCACATCTCGAGCTTTAAAGTAATTTGATGGAGGAGGGTTACCTTGCCTTGCCCAATCCCAGGGTCTTGGTCCTGCCGGCCTCGATGCAAAGTGGCTAACGCCACTCATCGGCTTAGGCCCTTGCGTCGAGGGCTGGTCTCTAGGCGGTAGCCTAAATACAGCGCTACGCGGGTTATATCCCGGTAACGGCGCACTGAACATTTGTTGAGTACGTGATGGACCACGAACATGGTATGGAGGTGGTCTAAATTGATGTTGAGGCGGTGGCGGTCGATATAAGGGTTGTTGTTGGGAGGTGCCAGGCATATTGAAATTATTTGTTTTAAATGGTACATGCATGTTATATGGCGAGTGAATAGGGTTCCTAACATCTCCGAATCGGTTCAGTAGTTTCTTATCGGGAAAATGATCGTTCCGGCCTTGTAAGTACAAAGTATTAGTTTCCTCGTGAACAAACTCGAGGGCTTTTTCTATAGTTTCCGGACGCATGCACCGGATACGGTAACCTAATGGATCCCTTAAACCGCGGAGGTAAGCCTGTAGTGTAAGCTTTTTATATAAGTTACGTTTAGCTTCAATAGTCGATCCTAAATTATCATGCAGTGTTACATATGTCATTATTGTGCTAAAAAGGTTCTGACACCGTTCGTAGAATTCTTGCGGCGAACTTGAGCCTTGTGTAAGTAGAGCCAAGTCATTATATAGGGCTGTCTCGTCCCTCTGGTCGGAGAAATTATTTATGAGAGCGTTACGGATACCTATCCAGTCATTTGGTATAACATTTGTGTTAATGAAACGTGCTGCAAGCCCTGTGATTTTATTTAGAATCCCGTTCATTAGGGCCAGTCTGGCGAGTTCGCTGTCATCCTGTCCTAATTCCGAAATTAACTGGTCACATAGCCTTATAAATCTCGTAAGAACATTTTGGTTCCCGTCGAAATCCGGGAGAAGTTTCATTGCCTTAAAAATATTATCTAAATTTGCTTCCGCCATTTTTGGGGGAATAAAAGAAATTTGATTTTCTAATGTAAAATTATCTCTATGCGAGTCAAAATTTTTATTCCTATTACTAACACTACTTTGCCTTCTAATCCTCGATTGTCGTAAATGAAAAATCTTGGAAAAGGGGAAAGGGCCTTAGAATTTTAATAAAGGTAAGCAATCACTAAAATAAAGTCAGTGTACTTACGATATCATAGTTTTTCTTGAGCAGTATCTATGTCTGGATTCTCCTGCGGCGTACACGTGGTTCTTTCAGGTATTCCCGGCGCGACGTTGTTTGTCTATCGAAACAGTGACGAGCGCGATGTTGGCAACCCGATTTCACTATACCGACCCGAGAATCCTACCGACTGCGCCAAATACGATAACGGACGCAGGAGGACTCAAAAAAAACCAAATTCTTAATACGAATTTATTAGTATAATATTAATATTTACAATTAACTAAAACTAACTAAAATATATGTTTCTACGTCCGATGTGAGGAACGAAGTGAACAATGGCGGTCGCGGCTGCCAGGGCCGGGGGGCCTCGTGCTGCATCGTCAGCAATTACCTAGATTGCCTATTATTGCGTGCGATGAGCACGTGGACTTACTCAGCAATTCGCCGGTTACCCCCAGGTATAACAAGTGCCTCTGCCGATAAATGTTTAAGATCTAAATAATATTGTTTATGACTTTCTATTTTGGTTTTATTATATCTACTCTTAGCTTTATCTCTAAGTTTGAACATTAATTTTATATTATCTGTAATCCATGGAGTTGGAGGTGTTCTAAATACTTTACTCTTCATTGGGGCATGCAAGTCAAACAAAGTAACAATATAGGAGGTTAGTGTGCATACCTTAACATCTAGATCAACTTCGTCACCTATATATTGCCAAGGTAATAATTTCAAATCATGGTTGAATAGGTCTGGTATTATGTTTTGGAAGGCCCTATATGTTACCAAACGTGGTGTAGGTTTCAATTTCTGTCAAATTTCTAGGGGTTCTCCTCGATTTTAAACTTTCTGGTCTCCCAATCTTAACTACGTTTGTGAAAAGAATCTTAATGTAATTAGAGCTCTATCAGGTGTTAGATGGGGTTCTCATCCCTACAGTCAGAAGTAACTTTACAGTGCTGTTATCTGTACTCATTTCGATAATGCTTGTTTCATTTTGGAGCCCTGCAACAAAGCCAATCAAGCAAAGTTGGATTGAATACAAGCCAAATGCCTCAAAATGATCACAAACGCAATGAAATCCTCTCCAACAAATGCCCTTCAAGTTGAGTGTGTTGAACCATCCCTCGCATTTCGCAGGCAGCTTCTTTTGGATAGATTCTTTTGTAAAGTGATTGAGATTTCAGATCATCCCCTTTTAGGCATACTTGATCAACTCCTTTAATAATGTATTTATTTTAACCTGTGGATGGTGCTGTGGGTAGCATTATTACTTATATTTTAAGTTAAAATTCTATACATAACATTTTAAATGTAGCTGTTTGTTGTCCCAATAAAATAGAAAACATGATTAGCTGAAGGCTAACCATATCACTCTGATATTCTATGAGTGTAGTATCACACCAATCGAGCTGAAGGCCAGCTTAAAACTGTAATCAAGAAAATGGTTTCAGCAAGATTCTATCTCCTCAAATTTATGAATGAAATGATATAATTTGTGCCAGCCGTAGGACTTGCCTGTAAAGCAGTTCTAGTGTTGAGATACCAGTTACTTAAACACTTCACTGCAAGGCAGTAAACTCACATTTAGCTGAAATAAAGAAATCAATACTCATAGAACTGGAAGCTTACTTCAGAACCATTATTAACAATATCTGTGAGCAACTTCTCAGCCTCTGAAACCCTCTTCATCAATTGATATGCCTTCCTCAGCTGAGCGCAGCATATGTAGCACACAACCAGTGATTTCACATCATTAGTATTGAACTGTAATGCAAAATAGTACTTTTAATTTGGCATTTCCCAGGCAAGTCTTATTCATGTAAACTTTACGATTATATTTTTGAAAACTTATATTACTTTATAATTCAGTATAAAGTGTTTAATGCATGCCCTTGAACATATTTATTAATATATTTTCTGACATTTGAGCATTTCCCAAGGCTGTAGAGACAGAAGGAAGAAAATTTTTAATAATATTTTCTAAGAAAATGGCAAGGCTCAAAGCTCAGCAGTTAGATATTTATGAACTGTTATTATTATTATGCTGATTGTTAATCTGGATTGTCATATTAAATAGCATAAGGTGTGTTGTTACATTTTTTTATGCCAGCCTCTTCATAGAGTCTATAGTGGCACAGATCACTCTGTCAGCAGTTTTAGCGCTCAGGAAACAATTACACAGGATTGGCAGTCTTACCCGAATATTGCGACAGACCGGTCTTGTCTCACGGAACATATCAGTCCACAGCTTGTGACTTAGCGTGTGTAGAATTATATATAAATACATTTTGTGTGTGAACAATATAACCATGTAAATAGGTAAAACCTAGTTTTATTTCTCTCACACCTCAAGAACACCTTCAGATTCCTTAACCACAACATAATACGACAGTGGTAAACCTACAGGAATCACACATTAGATGCCAAAAACCATTTGAAGGTAATTGTGGATAAACGTGGTACGAGAAAATTGTGCGTTTTTTTTATTCAAAGACCATACATCAAGTATAATACAATGTCACTAAAATCATCGGAAAACTATCATTTATGCAAAAAATTCATAAACAATACAATTACTTATGTTAAATATATGTGTCATATACATAGAAATAATGTTCAATTTCTGAGTCACAACTTAAATTGTGATAAAAACACAATTACTTATTGAAGTTCGGAATTAGTCTGCCAATTTAACATATATGATATGACCAAAATAATTAATAATTATAAAATTAAGTAGGTATGTATTACATCAATGCTAAAAATCATCACCAATCTCCAATTTGTAAGTAAACCTCAGATTAATAATATTAAGAGACCAAGTTTTTACTTAAAAATGTCAGGCAAAGCAACTAAATATATGCAGCATGGAAAAACAATAATATTCAATCAAACTGAAGACCTTTGTATGACATGAAAATATGGAATTGTAGATTTTGATATTATTGTGATTAAGATAATTATTATATTTTTGTAGTTTATATATATATTACTGACAAAATATAATACCATTGTGAGCAAAACAAAGTATATGTGTGAGTGGTGGTTGAAGGTCGTGACCTGGACTGTGGTCGTGGCAAGGACAGTGGGTTGTGGACAAACTTGCCAAAGTTTGGCGCTCCCAACAGGATGCCCTCACCCGTGGCCTGGTTTATTGCCAGGCCGAGGTTCAGGCGATCAGGACACGGGAAACAGCAACCATGATCGAAACTTGGTCAAGAGAGTTGGAAACTCCTGTGGCAGGCATTGGGACAGTGGAGGCGGTGCGCCTACGCCTGTTGTGATGGCTCTTGCAGAAACGTGGGACGCTGGCCTTCAGGATGACACAGATACTTACCGGGCATGGGTGCTTCAATAAGTATCTGAATCAAATCACGGGCTGCCTGCCTTTCCCTCAGTGTCGCCAATGTGGCGCATTAGACACTGCGTTTCATACGCTGGTCGAGTGAGCAGCATGGGCCCCGCAGAGATATGAACTCGAGACCCTCGTAGGTCCCATCGATTCGCTGGGCAGTTTGGTGCAAGCCATGCTGCATAGTGACGATCACTGGGTAGGTGCGGCCAATTTCTGCGAGGCTGTCATGTCTCAAAAGGAGGACGCTGAACGATAATGGGAGAGAGGTGCTCATGCGCCTCGTGGGTACCAACATCAGGTGGGTTCCTGGAGGCGCAGATATGTGCAAAATCTATCCCTATAAATACCGCTGCAGGGGCCTTCTAGCATCTAGGGAGCAGAGGATTCTTCACCCCTATTGATGAAGTGAAATTGCCTGTCCTGGGGCATTCTCAAGCACTGATGCGCTAGGATCAGGGTGGGCGTATCTACATTCTAAGTCTCACACTCTTCCTACCACAGCACAGGGCACATGGGAGGAGGGTTGTTTTAGTGGAGTATTGAGTTCTTTGAGTCACACAAGCCGGCGATTTGACTCTGGTGCGCCATTTGTGGTGACACCTCTCATCGCTTTGGTCTAATCCCTAGTAAAGGACCCGGTAGTTATAGAAATGCATTTCCATCGCCTCAAAAAAAAAGACAGTGGGTTAAGTTTGGTTAGCTTCAGACCAAAGCTGAACAGAACCAACTTTAACAATTGTTTTAATGGTTATCAAGGACTAAATGCTGACTGGTCGGTATATTTTGTTTTGCTAACACTGGCATTGCATGTTGTCATAATTAATAAACTACTAAAATATAATTCCTTTGCCTGCCATTCTGATGAACTAAATAGCAACAAAGTTGATTTTAGTAGGTTTATTAGGTTATGGACTATAAAGTTTTTTATTGTAACTGGGAAGATAATGTTTTGTAGTTTTATACTTAGTAAAATGTCTTATATTACTTTTAAGTTGACATGTATTTGTGCTCAAAATCACGAGTGTATGGTAATGTGGGCAATAAATTTTTATAATAATAGAAGGCACTGTGTTCATATTCTAATTGTATTGTTTATTAAGAATATTCCTAAATGAAGCTTTTCGACGATTTTAATATCGTTATACCATTTTTATAGTCTTGCAACAGTGAATGAACTCACCTTAGCATTCGTTAGCTTTTCCCATATTTCTTCAAACAAAGTGTTGCTTCTAGCGTGCAAACGCCTCCGACCGCACAAACATACCCTACATGAGTCTGCCATGCCCATTTCTGACTATTTGTATGATCATGTAGTTTTCCATAATAAATATGCCATATAACTATACCCCATCTAAAACTACTACTACCTACTCTGTAATTAATTATAATAATTTATTTTATGGGTATAACTTTACTTGTTATTTTATAATATATCACAAAATAAATCAAAATAAACAAATCACGAATTGACAGTTCTCATTACAACATATTTCTAATAGGAATTGTAACCTCCAGCTCCAAATCTTTAACAAAGTCAAACGATTAACATGAGAAATCGATTTAAATTTATAAGACTTTGTAATCGTTTGATTTATTATAAGTTAATTACTTTTTGTGTCATAAATACCTCATAAAAAACGATATGAAGCGCGTAAGTTTTGTCTCACATCGCCTTTAGCGAACCACGTGCATTTATCACGCACCATAATTAATCTGTAGATTTTATTATTTCGTCCAAATAATATATATTTGTTCGATCGTCTTTCTTTCTGAATCGAATTGAGTTAATGAACACCAACAACAGCAACAACCCTTTGGTAGCACCATTAAAATTAAAAATAAGACGTCTTAGGGTTTGTACATGTTATAAGTCAAGACTATTAGCCGCGGCTGACGGACGCGTCCGAACAATATGAACACCAGAACCACATCACCCTCTCCGGATTGCTTTGGGACGTCCGTCCGACAGCTCAAGTCATGTCCGCGACTTACGACTTATAATGGCCACATTTCAATGGACTTTCCTTATCCAGATATTGTTTAAACCACGCCCCTCAGCCAAGACATAAAATAGGCAGGCTGTACACACTTTTACGGTATTGGCGTGTACATACTTCGGACCCTCCCTTAATCTGTGCACCTTTACTCCAATACTGGTAATTTGGTAAATATGATGGCCATAGTGTTGAATAACAACGTTGAAAAAGTTGCTTAAGATTTGTCGTTGGCTCATAGCTAACCACGGAAGCCATTAAGAAAGAAAAAATATTGATGCTCAAACTTAAGATTTAAATTGAGGATTCTTCTAGTCGTTCTTATAAATTATGCTAAATCCTTTTAAAACAAATGCCGAAATTTTATTATTGTAACTTATATTTATTATGGATATAATGTAACTAGTTATATCACCCAAACTTCTTAGGTAGTTTATTTAAACCAAGAAAAATAGAAGCAATGATGAAATCATGAAAGTAAGCGATGTGTCCAAGCCGCCGAAGCACCTTAAACAAGCATTGTAAGTCTGTAGGTATATCTTATGCTCCCCTAATACTAGAGAAGCCAGCGATTAGTAGTGGGAGGTCTGTATATTGTTATTTATTAACGGAAAATCATATAAAGGTCTAGATAACGCATGAATTACATAAAAATGGCCATAAAAAAGTGCACTGAATTTGATGTGCTTGCCGCACATGCTATTGTCGTTTCAACTACTTTACTAGTTAGAGCTCTCGCCAAAAAGTCATTATGCCGTCCTGCGCTATTAAAATGTGTCGGAACTATTTTAGAAGAGGAAAGGATAAGGATAAGAAGTCATTTCAGCGATAAGTTTAGCACTTTTCTCATTATTTCTTTATGAAAACATGACATTTAATTTCGATAAATCGAATTGTTTGATGATGTCAGGTGAAAATGGAATTCGTTTCCAAAATTTGAGGGCTTTTGTTATGATTTTTGAAATGAAAATTCTTTAGAATCGTTATGACTCGATGAAACGAAAAAAAAATACTAAAAAGAGATAAACATATAAATCTATAGGACTAAGCCAGTGAGAGAATGAGATAGAATACATTATATTTAAAAATTTATACACTATGCTCATACAGATAGAGATGGAAATGTTTTGGAAAATATGCTATGTATATAATAATAATAATATAAAAACATGTAATTATGTCGTCATTTTCTTCAAATAAACTTTATTCTTCGTTTCTTCCTTTTAAAGTCTTGTGTCAATACTTCGAATTTCGTGTCTTAAAGCTTAAATATACTATAACGATATAATATATGAAATTTAGAATGCCTCCCACCCGTTGACACACTGTGTTTCGCTACAGGCGGTTTCGTAATCCCCCTGCGGACTTGACCGTTACAGTGCAAGGCGTGGATATGCGTGTAGGTCCCCAGATGAAATATCTGGGGCTGATTCTCGATGGGAAATGGCTGTTTAAAGCGCACTTTGAGCAGCTAGTTCCCAAACTCGTGAGGTCCGCAGGCGCCCTCTCTCGGCTCCTTCCCAACGTGGGAGGACCGGGGACGACGACTAGGAAACTATACATGGGCATTCTTAGGAGTATGGCCCTGTACGGTGCACCCGTATGGTCCGTTGCACTTCACCGCCACAATAGGACTTTGTTGTGCCACGCACAACGGGTCCAGGCGGTGAGGGCCATCCGAGGATACCGTAGTGTCGTGGACGGCGTCGACACTCTTGGCGGGCGATCCGCCCTGGCCTCTCCAGGCGGACGTAATTGCCAAAGTTCGGCGCTCCCGACAGGATGCCCTTGCACGTGTTCAGGTGTACGGCCTGGCCGAGCTGCAGGCGATCAGGACGCGGGAAACCGCGACCATGATCCAATCTTGGTCAGTAGAGTTGGAAAACCCTGTCGCTGGCATTGATACGGTGGAAGCGGTTCGACCGCAGCTGTTGCGATGGCTCTCGCGGAAACGCGGGACTCTGACCTTCAGAATGACGCAGATACTTGCCGGGCACGGTTGCTTCGATAAGTATCTGTGCCAGATTGCAGGCTGCTTGCCTTCACCCCAATGCCGCCAGTGTGGCGCACAAGACACGGCGTTTCATACGCTAGTCGCGTGCGCAGCATGAGCACCCCAGAGGTTTGAACTCGAAACAATAGTAGGTCCGATCGATTCGCTGGGCAGTTTCGTGCAAGCCATGCTATGTTGCATAGCGATGATCATTGGGTGGGTGCGGCCAATTTCTGCGAGACTGTCATGTCTCAAAAGGAGGCCGGGGAACGAGATAGGGAGAGAGGTACAAGTGCGCATGCGTCTCGCGGGCGCCCGGAGTCGCAGATATGTGCATGATCTCCCTCCCTGAAATACCGCTGCAGGGGCCCTCTAGCGTCTAGGGAGCAGAGGAGTCTTCACCCCTGTTGACGAAGTGAGTTTGCTCTGATTCCCGGGGCACTCTCAAGCACTTTTGCGCTAGGATCGGCGTGGACGTAACTACGTTCTAAGTCTCATGCCTTTCCTACCATAAGCGCGGGGCACATGGGAGGGTGGTTTTAGTGGAGTATTAGCCGTTGGGCATTTGTCCATTGGTTCGAGTCTCCACACAAGCCGGTCGGTTATTGTTTGGATTGCCCTCAGTGGAATGCCTCTATGATCGACAACGGTCTAATCCCTAGCAAAGGACCCGGTATGTGCGAAATGTATTTCCCCCGCATGGAAAAAAAACTGTTTCACTTCTACTGAGTGTGAGCGGCACACACACACACACACACACACGCATTTTTTTGTATTTGGATTACACATAACGCCCACTACCCAGTATGAACCCATCGAATTGTTCCAAGTCCATTATTACAACTGATTTCACTGTCTTACTATTCTAATAACCTTTGTCAGCTTGTTGTGTAAATACAAAAAAAAAATTTCATTACGAATAGTTTTTTTGAATTATTACATTAGTATTGGTACACAGACTTATAAATACTAAACTCTTTACAGAAATTTGAATATAAATTAAAATTACTAGTACATATACTAAAACACATTTGTGCGTGTAGTTTATTTTTTATCGCTTGTTCCAAGACAAACAACTTTTGTTAGTAAAACTTTTAATTATTAAAAACTTTAAAACCTCTGAGTAATATTAAAATTACAACAAATAAACCGATTAAAACATAATGATCATTTAAACTTTTCACTTACACTAAAAATGTTCAGTTAAAAAAAATAGGGCATATTTTTTTAGCTCATATCCCCAAAACACGCACAGATTAATAGTTTTTGGCTAGTTAATATATAATAATGCAACGCTTCGTGTTTTCCATGCCGTTTTTCGCGGTGTTGTTTGTTAGCAATGCTCTCTAGACGTGTTGTTACACCTCAATGACCTCAATGCGCAAATATTATACGAGAAAGGGTATTCAAATAAATTGTTTATAATAATAATAATTCATTTGCGTAATTGACATAATTTACAATTAATTCAAATATAACGCACGTAAACGAAAAACTTATGATTCGAATTACATGAAAAAATATTTTAATTACTGTTTCAAATAACAATCACTAAGCTATTTGACTCATTGTAACAGGGTTAAATCGTTTGAGACAAGATCACCTTTCAAAACGTGCCGACTCATCGATTTTGTACGATAGCGTACAAATGACGTCATAACTTTCCACCAACAAGTCGTCAAATAATAAAGAAATTATTGTTTAATAATTATTTCCATCAAGAATTATTTCAATACTAAGATAGAAGAGCCATTGTCAAATGACGTCACACGAATTTCATGATTTTTGACCCCTCCCTCGTCCTAGTCACAGCTGGTACATTCATGAGACTCTCCCTAGTGTGACGTCTCTTATTTTGCAATTTTACATCAAAAAATGATTAAATTAAAACCGCAGTTCCGTAATTCGTTTTATTTCCATTTAAATTATTTTCTCACTAGCTGTACCCGGCAGACGTTGTCCTGCCTTTAAAAAATAAAAATCTACAAGCCAATTACAGCGCCATTTACCGGGATTAATTGTTAATCGAAACTAAACCATTCTCGAATATACTTGAACAAACACAAAAAAATCATCAAAATTAGTCCCGCCATTCAGGACCAGTTTAACGGCGTCAACTCCCGGGTCCAATCGTGAATCTAAACCATCTCGGGACCCACTTGAGAACATATAGAAAGAAAAACTTCATTTGAAGAAATAGCGACTTCATTACATTCTTTATACATTAATGTACACAGGGCATATTCTGAGAATTTGTACGCCGTATTTTCAGTAAACAAGGTTTGCACTCAGCATATTTTTGTGTCGGAATTATATCCGAAAGGACGTTGATTTTCAGTGCAAACCTTCCTTACATACAAAAATAATTCACCTAAATCCTGGAACCCGATTGGAGCGCCAACTGCCTGGTTCAAATTTGAAACTAAACAATCCCGGGATCCACTTGAACGCACACAGAAATAGTACACTTAAATCCTGGAACCCGATTGCAGCGCCACCTATGGGGGTCAATTGTTAATCTAAACCATTCTCTAATCCACTTGAACACACACAAAATAAATCATCACAATCGGTCCTACTGAGTAGGAGAATTTCAGCGGCGCCACCTATCCTAAATTATTAATCTAAACCATCCCGGGACCC
Organism: Dendrolimus houi; assembly: GCA_039645545.1. Lineage (NCBI taxonomy): Eukaryota > Metazoa > Arthropoda > Insecta > Lepidoptera > Lasiocampidae > Dendrolimus > Dendrolimus houi. Next base: position 1,889,241 of record CM077146.1, read on the forward strand.
ACTTCAAAGTCTCACTTTAATACCATAGAGATAATAAGACCAAAGGTATAGTTCTAATTTTAACCACGCGCAAGTGCCGCCATTTGCTAATGCGTGCCATTTTCATATTAGAAACGTCAAAGATTGTAACGACTCTCCGACTGATATTTGTATGTATCCTTACGTCCTATCGTTCTGTTTCTCGCAAATGTGTTGAAAAATGTTGTATGACACACGTGTGGTTGTTGGTTTGTACTAACTCGTGACTATGGTAAGACCTCGACTTCGTCTAATCGTTTGTAAAAACCAACTTATCACGCTAATATCATAAATAAGTAATAATAGAATATGACGCAGGTATATGATAAAATCATATTATATAACCAAGTCCAACAAGCACCAAAAAATAAACAAATTAAAACAATATTTCTATGCATGTAATAATCTATAATAATAATCTAATCTAATCATAAGTTACTGTTTTAACTATAAGTTAATAGAATAATCCGCTGACGTCTATAATATTATGAAATTCTAAACATGCTGTGTCTGTACATTGAAGCTATTAAAAAAAAAACAACTGGAATAGACTATACTCTTAGATCATATATATCTCAATGACTATACTATAAAAGATGGAAAACACGATGCCGTTTTTTTTTTACATTTCTTGTCTGTTTGTTTGGGATTCACATAAAAACCACTGGGCAGATTTCGATAATCGAGAGCAAATTTTTAGAATTCAAATTTTCGCTACTTTTTGTCGCGGGAATCCAACAGCAGTTTTCTGGGAATGGTTTAAAATAGTCAGAATAAAGAAAAATCTAATTTCAATGCCATTTTTCACTGATCGATAGCAAATTTTGTGTAGAAAATGTGTGATATTTCTTAACCTGGGAATCCCAAGGGAATATCAAATCAAGCGTGGTCGAAGTCGTGTTCATATCCTAGTAATATAGACATACAAAATTATAATATTCATTGCATAAATAGCAACAGACATTGATTTTTAAGTAATAAATAATTCTATTGGTAACATTTTTACACATCATCATTTTGAATAATTTAAATGTACTCATCATATAAAAGGTGCGTTCTTATAACCACCTCTTGAACCATATTTAAAAAAAAATTGACAGATGATGAGTCTTATATATTTATTGGGAGTTTATTTTGTATTATCGGTCCCATGAAATGTGTCAATCTGCCTGACTTCCCAAGATTGCATTTCTAAGCTAACCAGACTAGGTTCTTGGCTAAAAAAACTGGCTACATCCCAGTTTTGTGACAACAATAACCTATTATTTTTCTCATACAAGATCTTGATTAAACACCTAATTTTATAAAAACCTCACATTTAAGTTGCAGTAACCGCTCACTGAGCAACAAAGTCATCGCAATTAGGACTGTCCATTTTTGCACACAACCAAAAATTAGAGCTTAAATTCTCTTTGTACGTGTTAAAAGGAACGCAACAAACCCCTAAACTTGACAGATCTGTAACATGTATGTTATCTATGGTAGCTTCCTTCCTAAGATGGCCGACCTCCATTCCATAAGTGCATTCTCTGTCCATCTGTACAAATTATATTAAATAGAAACTAGAAACAATCATAGGCTTTCATTTCATTAGTACGTAGTCATCACGGCCAAGTACATTCACAAGCTATAAAAGTTTCTGCGGAGATAACAAGTATCCTATCCACTAGCTTTTCATTTCCTCAGTGCCATTAAGTGTGTCCCATAAAGGTTATTCACTATTTAGACTGAGATCCGGTTGCAAGATTACGTTCATGTGTTATTTAATTAAAATCTAGTTTTAATATATAATTATATATGTGGGAATACATTTTTGCTAGGTTGTCTATAAAAATGTGGCTGCTAGATTTTTCATTAAAATAATATTAGTTTGTTATTTTATTATTTTAACACAGGAAGTGTTCATTAGATCCATAGTACCTCTCATTGAACGTGGGATGACACGCACTTGGCCAATATGTTCAGACCGAATCCAGACAGTCTCGAAATAACACTGTCACATATGAGCATGATCACTATTCACTTCACATGTTTTAATATTATTATATGTTTGCTAGGATATGCTCGTTAAATTGTCCATGCTTGACTTGAAATTCCCGCAGGATTACTGGGACACAAAGTATCGCAGAAGAATGTAAGCTATCGATTTAAACACTGTCAGAATTAGCTGATTTTTTTGTATCCGAACGACTTTAAACCTGCTCCTGGGAAAATTCCCGCGGGATTCCGAGGACAAAAAGTAGCGCAAAATTTAAGTCTAATAGGAACTAGCTGTCGATCAGCGAAAACCGCTTCGAAATCGGCCCCGTAGTTTTTGCGAATCCCGGACAAACACACAAGAATTCTAAAAAAAATTGCATTGTGTTCTCCATGGTTTATATAGTCTATTACAGTGTTTTTTAATTGTTTTTTTAAATAGCTTCAATGTACAGACATGGCATGTTTAGAATTTTATAATATTATACATAGATTTAGAGTAGACTGAAGTGAAAATTTATAATCGCACATGTCACATTTATAGTTTATGGCTTCTCCTCAGTGTGTTTACGAAGGTGTACATTTAAGTGGCCTTTTGTAACACTTTTGTATTGACACATATGACATGAGAAGTTCTTCTCCTTTGTGTGTTTAAACTTTATATGACTTCCTAAATGCCCTTTTTGTGAACATCTATAATCACATAAATCACATTTATATGGCTTCTCCCCAGTGTGTTTACGAAGGTGTAAATCTAACTTACTTTTTGTGACACATTTGTACAGACACATATGACATGAGAAGTTCTTCTCCTTTGTGTGTTCATACTTTATATGATCTTTTAAGGTATTCCTCTGTGAAAATCTAAAGTCACATAAATCACATTCGTATGGCTTCTCTCCAGAGTGTTTATGAAGGTGTAAAACTAACTTACTCTTAGCAACACATTTGTACTGACATATATGACATGAGTAGTTCTTCTCTTTTGTGTGTATATACTTTATATGTCTTTCTAAATTATCTCTACGTGAAAATCTATTAGAACATAAATCACATTTGTATGGCTTCTCTCCAGTGTGTTTACGAAGATGTCTATTTAAATCACTTTCTGTACCACATTTGTATCGACATGTATGACACTTAAACCGATTTTTTATTCCTTTTTTTAGATTACAGACACTTGATTGCTTTCCTTCATTGCTTCCGTCTAATGAAGTACTTGGAGCAACTGCATCTACAGTCTTTGGAATACATTGCTTCAAGGTTTCATTTTCAGCATTATTACAAATAACCTTAGAAGTAAATGTCTCACCATCTTGTGCAATTAAATTTTTGGTGTGAATGTTATGTTTTGATAAAATACTTAGTTTTGGTGAAGTGTTATTCACACGATGGTATTCAACAACCGATTTCGTATGTTGTTTATTCTTAGAAATGTTCAAATTTGAATGGAAAGATGACTTTTTAATAAAACTTTTGTATATGTGTTGAAATTAGTTTTTGGCAAACTTTCCAAAGCAGCATTAGTTGAATCAGTTCTGTCCTCAGATGTTTCCTCGAGCTTAATTTGCTTCGCTTTCTGGGGCACTTCATAAAATGTGTGTTTTCTTGGTGATACTCCTGAAAACAATAACAATGTGACTAACTTCATTTTCAAACTGATTGGGGTCAGCACAACATGCATGTATATTTTCTTTCATGCTCCTCTATTTTAACACAAATCCTCTGTTACAACCGCACCGCTCGTTAGCGACGGGATGTTCACCCCCACTTCCTTGAGCTCCCACAACCAACTACGTAGCGGTTCTCTAGAACATTTGTTCCGGTTACAACAATGACTTGGAGGGAACTTCTAAGACGGCGGCTACGCGTTGGCCTTGGTAACCACTTTCCATGAGGTGCGCCATCTGCCTGTTTTAGGCAAAAGAGAAAAAATAAATATTTTATCTGAATACAGCTAAAATTGAAATTCTTATGACACTGGCTTAAATATATTCTTCTTACGTGAACCTCAATTCTTTGAATACAGAGTTCAAAATTAAAATAATTTTTACATTCAACAAATGCAATATGAATTTGAAATCAAATTGAAAAAATTGAAATTAATTTATATGTCATCATACTATTTATTACTTATTAAACATCTTGCTTCTATAAATTTCGCAGTGCTGACAAAAGAGTCACCTCGGTGAGTTGCAGGTTGCGTCCTCCCCAATATGTGATTGTAATACAGAAGAAGGCTCTATTGACCATATATTTTTTAACTGTCCCCTTTACCCCACATCTCTCTATGATATCTTACCGGCTAAAATTCCAAAACCCACTAATATTAAAACCCTCCTCTCCCCTCATATGTGATCGTCTTATATTCAATGTTCTAACCAAATATATTTCCATTAATAATATAAAGTTGTAAACCTATAAAAATTTTGTATATAAACTAAAAAAATGTGCTGTATGTGTATATACTGATATTGTTTCAGATGGTGGTGGTCCTGAACTAGAACTAGAACAAATTTTTATTTGTTTTTTCCCCTAGTTTTTTTTTTTATCTACTTCTTCATCGCCGTCTTATACCTTGTCTTTTCCACACCTGACATTGGCAGTAATGGTAGTTCGACCAAGAACAAAAAACAAGAAGTGAAGTGAACATATCGGTGGTTCTTTAAAAGGGCTAAAGTAAATTTTGGGTTTTCTAAAGGAAAGTACTTTGTATGTTATGAAGTGCATGCTGTTATTTTAGTATTAAGGCTACCCAAAATTCGGTATATTAATGGCGTCGGACAAATTGTTCTTTATAAAGGATTCCTAGCTTGAGGAGGCTAGGATGATGATGATAATAAGAATTAAAATAAAAAGTGTTACCTATATCAATCCTCTCCGAAACATTTAGATCTTCTCTTTCCAGCACATGATTCAGAGCAATATTATCGTCGGAAGATGTGCTTGACTCAAAATCAGCATTCTCTATATTGTCCTCCTGACTCGAATCTATCCCCAAACATATATTTTATGTCAACTATCATTACAATTTCCGCTTTATTTGCATATACTATTTCCTTATTCCAGGAAAAATGTTAAAGAACATACCGACATCTTCAAAAGTTAGGAGTAGTCTGGTTGTCAAATATAAATATGTAAATTTGATAACCACAGTACTCCTGAATTTTAAAACTTCATTTATATAGCAGCTAGCTCCAACCACTTATACTATATTTTGTATAACATTTTTATCTTGCCAAGGTTGTAAGGAATAGTAAGTACTCTTTATTATAACTATAATAATATTTTTCTTTACTTTTATTGTGTCTCTGTCTTATTGAATATGCACAGTTTGCTACAACTCCATTACCTCTTCAAAAGTCATTCTATAATAAATAATATAAATCGGCAGACAAGCACACACACTGTATATCCCCAAATTAAGCAAGTTACTCTTGTGTTATGGGTAATATACGACGGACCATTCTGGGGCTGATCCCAGACACCCAGACCATAGTAAATAACTGAGAAAATATGTTTCTGAAATTTACTATACTAGGAATTGAACCCGGAGCCTCTGCATTGCAGTGAGGTAAGCCGGAAAAGGCTTACCTCACTAGTATTTGCCCAGACCCCTCCCTCACCCTCTAGTTGTCATGTATACACCGAGATCCCGCTGGAAGATTACTATGTTCATGTGTTATTTAATTAAAATCTAGTTTTTATAGATAATTATATTATTATATATGGGGGAATACATATTTGCTAGATTGCCTATACAAATGTGGCTAGCTGCTAGTATTTTTAATTAAAATAATATTCCTTTGATGTGGGACTAATATTGCTGGTGCTGGGAGAGCTGACTGACTTTAAAATATTCTCGGAAATATTGCAGCACTGGGTTGATACTGTTAAACTGAATTCAAATAAATTTACATTTTATATGATGGCAATATGAAGTCAGGACTACTTTCTCCAAAGTAAGAAGTCAGTAGTCAGATCAACGTAAATAACCTTATATTCTAGCAACTTGCCTTCTTTCTCTTCTTTTATGTTAATGACTATCCCTTCTTCATTGTCCTCTTCACTTTCTCTGTCATGTTCTTTTTTAATTTCTTCCACGGTATTTCTCACTAACTGTTTACAGTCCAATGGATGTAGGTGTTCAATGACATACTTATAATCAAAATCAAATGTCTCACTGGCTATCAATAATAATGCATTCTGTGATTGCTGAAATGTAAGTATTTATTGTAAACTAGGATATACCCCGCAATCTCGTCTTTGTCGACTTCCCGGGACAAAAGTCCAGCAGCATTTCAAAAATATGGTAAACTATCATATTAGCAGAAACTGTGTCAGAATAAGCCAATTTTTTTACAACTGACAATTTGGAAATCACTCCCGGGAAAGTTCCCCCGTGTTTGCTGGGATAAAAGATATCACATATTTAATTAAACAAAATTTTCCATTGATCTGTTATAAAGTTGTACTGGAATTCAATTTTTTTTCAATTTAAGTATTCTAAATCCTTCTCAGAAAAATCCCGCGATAAAGTAGGGCAGATTTGAAGTCTATGAATTTGCTATTGAGTAGCAAAAACCGTATCAAAATCGGCCCAATAGTTTTTATGTGAATCCTGAACAAACATGTAACAAATCTAAAAAAAAATTGCATCATGTTCTCCATCGAGTAGATAGTCTATTTCAGTTGTTTTTTAAATAGCTACAATGTTCAGACATGGCATATCAAGAATTTCATAATGTTATATATACTGAATAGATTGACATAAGAACTTCTTAGTTCGATAATCAAAGCTCCCAGTAGCAAGGATTTGAGTTGTGGCTGATTTCAATGAGATTTTCTAGAGTAATGTTGGGAAATGGACTACTGGAACTATTGATCGCCATACAAAACACAATCAACTCAAGGCTAACCATGTAACACTGGTACTCAACCAACAGAGCTGGCCAGAGCACTTACAACTGTAATAAAGTTTTCCAGTGTGACTACCACCTCAAACATACGAGTGAAGTGACATAATTTGCACCACCCATAGGACTCGTATCTAAATAGCTTCCACTGTTAAGTTACTTTGACAATACTACTTCATAGAAAGGAAGTAAGCCTGCACTATGTTCAAATATAAAGGAAATCAATGAATACATCATTTTATCCATGCAGGAACTGAGAGGGAATACAATTTCCTGCGGCCAGGTGGCCTGTCATAAGAGGCGAGAAAGCAAACAACAGCCAGGTGGTAGGGCATTTGCCCGATTGAATGGCTACCACCCCTGGTCTAAAGTATGTCACCATAACAACCTTGAGTTGTGTACTGACATTAGTGGCCAGGTTCCAGTCTCCCTTAAGAGAGCAGCAGCGCATTTGTAGCACCTTTGATGTTGCAAATGTCATTAGGCTATGATAACCACTATCCATTAAGTAGGCCATCTGCTTGTCTACTGAACTCCTGTAATAAAACATAAAAAAAACTGAAAGCATACTTCAGAACCATCATTAACAATAGCTGTGAGCAACTTCTCAGCCTCTGATGCCCTTTTCATCAATTCATGTGACTTTCTCAGCTGTGCACAGCATATGTAGCATACAAGGAGTGATTTCCCATCATTAGTATTGAACTGTAATGCAAAATAGTACTTTTAATTTGATATTTCACATGCATTAAAGTCTTAATCTTGTAAACTTAGATCATATTTTTGAAAACTCTTATTATACAGAATTAAGTTTTTAATGATCATACCTTTGAATAAGTTTAATTAACATATTTTCTGACATTCGAGCATTTCCCAAGGCGATAGAGACAGAAGGAAGATTTTTTTTTCTGTAAATACTTAATTGAGAAAATGGCGAGGCTTAAGCCCAGCAGTTAGATGTCTGGCTATGGGTTGTTATTATTATGCTGACTATTTAAGCTGTATTATCATATTAAATACTAAAGGTGCATTTTTCACTTCCCAAATCTAAAAGGGTTTTGTCGACACCTTCACAAAGTTCATTTGGAAAACTGAATGGACTCACCTTGGCACTCGTTAGTTTTTCCCATATTTCTTGAAATAAAGTGTCTCTTATAGCGTGCAAACGCCGCCGACCGCACAAACATACTCTACATATATCTGCCATGCCCATTTCTGGTAAAGTTGCTTTTATATAACTGTTTTTTAATTTAGTAAACAAGTTTTGAATTAGTTATTATGATTTTGAAGTTCATAAAATAATAAATCACAGTACTGTGATTTTTTTTACTTTACGACGTTATTAGGCATAAGAAAGAAAAAAAATGTTATCAATTTGATATGTCAATAATATCGATTTTTAAATAAGAAAATTGTTTTTTTCTTTGCTTATATATTGCGAGTTTGAATTAGTAGTATGTTTTTAAACGATTTATTTTTATTAAAACAATCGATGTATAATTTGCTATACTCTATTTGCCGATTCAAGTTCTCTTTAGTTATATGAATGTACTTTGTGTTTTGTTATAGATTTTTCGAAGAGTTGCGTTATTTCGGTTATATTGATTATTTTTATGTTGACTGGCTTTCTCACTGGACTTCGATTGCATTGCTTAACTTTGGATTTTGGCCAAATCTTCTATCTGAATTCTTGGATGTGATATAGATAAACGGAAGGTAAATTAATGGTGATTTGAGTTAGGGATATCCTTACAGTTTATTTATAGCCACTAAGGTTGTGAGGGGTGATCGAAAGTCGCGACTAGTGACTAAAACGGTGACTTGGTTAGATTGGGTTAGTCTGTAGACCAGAGACCGTGGCAGCGGCCGGCGAGTGCCAGAACCGACTGGTCACCATTTATTAATTGATATCTATTTATATGATGGTTAGAAATCAGTTGTGACATTTGCTGACCGCTGTCATGGCACACTCGCTTTGCTCGCTCGGCTTGTGGGCTTTATTCTGCGTTTTTAAACCGTCTTAAATGTTTTTAACATTGAATAACCTTTCTTCTGCATTTCTCGTCTTTAGACATAAGAAATAAGGACACCATTTTGAAAAAAATTAGTAGTTATGTTTACAAAAAAAATCATATCTCAAAAACTACATGTCTCCTTGACATGGGGGTTGCAGAAGTACTCCTCCCCGCCTTTCCTCTCCGCCCGCCCACTACTTAAAATTCAGTGACCACTATTTAAAGTTTAACCGAAACATGTTTCAGACTTTTAGACATCACAAACTACTAGTCTAGTCTACTATGGTTCCACCACAAACTACTATGGATACTATGTATTATGGTTATTAATATATAAGTCTAACTATTTTTTTATGTGTATGGCTTGGCATCTAGACCTTTAAGCCAGGCGCAGTTATATTTTGTAGGCTACAATCGACGCCATTCACCGGACTTCTTGTGAAAACTCGAAAGGCCACATTTGACTTTACAGTTCACATTTCTCACAAAAACACATAATTAATACACAAAAACTATCAATATCCTACAACTAATGTTCATTTTAGAGCAATTTTACACATTTTTAGAAAATAAAACTGCACAGTACAACGTCCCTTTTCAGTTCCCGCCAAAAACTCTAACAATATACATCTGACCATAGATAATAATAATAACGTTTATAAAACATCGGAGTGACAGTAGAGGCAGAAACTTAGGGTGACCACATATTAATGACCCAACCGTCGGTCGCGTCCGAACAATGTGCGCAGAAGAACCGTAAGATACTCTTTAGATTGCTTTAGCCTCCTAACGCCCAGCTTTTGCAACTCTTGAATTAAACGCCCAAAATCCTTAAAAAAGGTTTCTATGGTGAAAACCTTAACTAACCCTTAAATTAACTTTGAACTTTAAAAATCGTAATATTTTCCTAAGTCTTCGCGACTTGTTTACATAATAAAACTTCGTTTTAACGGTTTTAAGCGCGGTAATTTATTTGATTTTGGTTATTCCGACGTTTCGGCCACTTTTCAGTGGCCGTGACCACGGAAGATCTCAACTGCCAGAACTCAAGACACTGGGTACTCTTTCTGCGTGAAACGGAACACAAACCAACTTGACTGATAATTTCTTTAATTTTTCCTTCACGCATTGCAACATTATATCATTTTTTTAGAGCTAGGCATGTTTGGTGAAGAGTTTCTTGCGCCGCTTCTCTTCAAGCGGAAGCGGAAGCGGTGATAAATTAGATTAGGCTCCCACAGGGTAAATAATAACCATAAACAAAATTAAAACTAAATAATTAAAATGAAAAAGTTGGCTATATAAAACTTTAACAATACTCGTTGACACTTGACATCTTTGTCTTAGGTGATCACGGCCACTAAAGTGGCCGAAACGTCGGAATAACCAAAATCAAATAAATTACCGCGCTTAAAACAGATAAAACGTAGTTTTGTTATTTAAAAATCGTGCCTTACAGTAAGTATCCTGACAAGTATGATTTTTTTCTTGTTTCAGTTGAATGAGGACAAGATAAAAAAAAACAAAAATAGTTTACCTTTTCGTAGGCCACGGGGTCAATAGCACTTACTTTACTACCCTTTACAGACTTAAAACAACATACTTCTTACATCAATTTTTTTAACTACCTTCAAAAATATCAAACATTAAATTAAACTTAAAAACCAATTAATAACCTTACTAAACAAACATTCCTTTAAAATTAATAGGTACAATTATTTTATTATTATTTATTTAAAACATTTGAAAAAGTCATAATAGTCCTTATTAACCCAAGGTCTATTAAAAAAAGGTCTTAAATTTTGAATTAAGATAATTTTCACTTTAACTTAGTTCCGTATGTTTTTTTATTTAAATAGCAAAAATTTAGAATATAAGCATCTTTTTTTAATAAGCACATCAGTATAAATCGAAAAGATTTCACGAATAATTTGATATTAATACGGTATTACATCATTTTGGTAATAATAAGCTACTGGAATTTTAATTTTATGAAATCTTTAAATGCCTTAAAATGGAATATTATTGTAACCCGTGTGGGCCTTTGTATCAAACGGCCAGATAGGTTCGTGGAACACGAAGGGAAGGGACTTTGCACTCCGACAAGCCGCTGCAGTCGACAGCTCGACACTCGACAGTCCGCGTATAGCCCACGCAGTGGCGGGTCGCGTGCATATTATATATTTCCGTGCCCTTGTTCCTACCACGTGTTTTCGCGAGATTTTACCGGAGGAGGCCTGCAGCCCCTCCGTGCATTTACTAAAATTTATGTACCAATTCTTTCATTTGTTTTCGTGTGAACTAATATGAATATTTTGTGTAAAACCAACGAAATAGACGTGTTATCTTTTGTGACGTATAGGTTTCTTCTGTTAATATTAGTTACCCCTGACAATAATATAAATTTAAATAAAGCGCGAAAACGCTATCTACCATTTCGATGACGTCACTAATCTATAAACATAATTACTGTCAACTGTTTATTGTGTTTTGAGTAATATTTTAATAGATGCTCCTACCATCGCTAAATTTGACATTCACTAATAACACTCCACCGACGTGCAGGATGGCTTTTCACTTCGACGGTGCAACCACATAAAAAAGCAACACCGTGTTTACAATCACCTAGAGATGTTGGATAGTCATGACACTGAACACTTTACACAAATTTTATTGTTCGTGTACAGTAAATATAGCTGCATGTGGGGTAGATCGTACTTTATGCTCTGGACAAACTGTACACTTAGAGTAAAGCAAATACTTTGGTCCCGTTTGAGTCGAACAAAACCTATTGTGTCGTCACCGAAGGACTCCTCCAGACCTGTAACAATCAGTATATTTAGTTTGTAAACATGTAAAGATCCGCGTTTGTTAATTTTGTAAAGGGAATTACGCCACTAGAAATACTTAGTTTGCAGTTTAAACATTTCTTAGTTCGGCAGAACAGAAGTCGGAACTTATTCTTGGCAAATTCACACTATCAGCATAAATAAAATAGTCTTTAATATAAGATATAATATAAATATTGGAGAAACCGCAAATAACAGAATTGAACTCAGGAACCGCTGTTTTTGTTTATAAGATAGTGACGTCAAACTATGGCGGCTACTGTTTTGCCTGCTTGTGGAATAGATAAAAATATTGAAACTAAAACAAAATATAATAAATATAACTCATTTTTATAAATTCCAATTAGCATATTTCGATTTATTCTAAGATATGGTAAAATACCGCCTGTTTGCATAGATATTAGTTCTTTAGTTTTCGAACAGATGACGTTAATAATAACAGTCCAGTATAAAATTCTAATTACTAAAAATTGTTAGACCTTTTTAATGTGTATAAAATAATATTTTTTATGTTAAAAAGTTGGGTAAGTTTTTTTGGCAACGTTGGACGGTGGAGGGATGTCTTCAAAACGAGAGAAGATGCTAATGAGAGTGGATAGAAGACCTTCGATGAGGTTATCCTCATTGGAAACATTTAGAACCATCCCGGGACCCACTTCAAAGACAAAAACATTCATCAAAATCGATTCAAGCATTTAGGAAGAGTTTAGTGATATACACAAGAACAGATGAATTTTATATATGATTTTTGGACCAGAAACCCTCGCGGGCGCCCTCTGCACCCCCTACTAAAGATCCATCAGAATCTGATCAATGCTTTATAAACACATTGAGGACAAGCATACAAATATTGATTTATATTTCTATAGACATGTAGATTTTTTCAGCTAGAAACCCTTTCGAACTTCCTCAGAACACTACCAAAGATTTATCACAATCTGATCAATGGTTTCGGAACGCATTATTGGACAAACGTTGATTTTTATTTATAAGACAATTAGATTTGGAACTATTTTGAAGTTTTTCGTTACTAATTCAAATTTTGTGTTTTAAAGCTTAAATGCATTAGATTTTTAAATGTCACTGCCACATAATGTCACACTTCGTCAACCCCCTCCCCCTTAAAGTGTGGCGTAATTTCTGGATGGTCCCTAGTGATATTATATATGTCTATTAGTAATACCACTGTCTGAGTTTTTATATTACATTTACTAATTGTAGTGAACTAAAAATAATCAATAGTGATCCAAATAAATTAAAAAATAATCCTCAATTGCGGCGATACTCTAAATAAAGTCTAAAACGTACTTGAACATTAGATACTTTTGACGCGTGTTTGACGGTAATAGCCCATTTAAATAAAATTTAACATAATGACTGTTGGATTCTAAACGAACAATAGTTTAAAACCGCTTTCCGCAAACTTTTTGTGTTCAAGGTACATCTAGGAACACGAAAATTTTTGGAGGTACACCACAAATAAAAATCATTTTTAAGTAAGCCAAACGAAACAAAACGCCTCGCTCGTGCGCTCGTTTGATTTACCTACATATTTTATGTGTAACTAAGTATTTTTCTTACCCTTACATTATTTACTAAAAATTATTTTATAAATAACCTTATTTTTCCGACGCACAGCAATTAATGACCACGGTACACCAGTGTGCCGCGGTACATACTTTGCGGAACACTGGTTTAAAAGACCTGTCTAAAAATTTGTGTTTGTGTATTAAAAAATATTTATAATGTGTTAGTCGTACATTGTTCTGTTATTTCTGACTTTTGTATAATTTGAAACACTTAATTAGTTCAATATTTTTATTATTTACGTGTATAAAAAAAAACTAATAATGAATAATTATTATAAATAATGTATAACAGTAGTGATGTATACGATGTTGTAACTTTTTCAACACATTTGCTCAAAAAATGCATTTGCGAAGCCTGTATACATCGAATTGTTCGAAAGTTAAAATCTACGCAAGTAGCTGCTTGGTGTGTGTACCTAAAAAATAACGAATTCCATCATGGAGTTTCACATAACGAGACTTAATAAGGTGAATTATCAAACCTCCTTGAAAGCGCATCGATCAATATATTTGTCTCACTTTAATACCATAGAGATAATGAGACCAAAGGTATAGTTCTAATTTTCACCACGCGCATGTGCTGCCATTTGCAAATGCGCGCCATTTTCATATTAGAAACGTCAAAGATTGTAACGACTCTCAAGACTGATATTTGTTTTTATCCTTACGTCCTATCGTTCTGTTTCTCGCAAATGTGTTGAAAAATGTTGTATGACACGTGTAGTTGATGGTTTTTACTAACTAGTGACTAAGGTAAGCCCTCGACTTCGTCTATTCGGTTGCAAGAACCAACTTATCACGCTAATATCATAAATAAGTTATAATAGAATATAACGCAGGTATATGATAAAATCAGATTATATAACCAAGGACAACAAGCAGAAAAGAAAACAAATTAGAACAATATTTCTATGCATGTAATAATCTATAATAATAATCTAATCTAATCATAAGTTACTGTTTTAACTATAAGTTAGTACAATAATCCGCTGACGTCTATAATATTATGAAATTATAAACATGCTGTGTCTGTACATTGAAGCTATTAACAAAAATTTGGAATAGACTATACTCTTAGATCACATATATATCTCAATGACTATACTACAAAAGATGGAAAACACGATGCCGTTTCTTTACATTTCTTGTCCGTTTGTTTGGGATTCACGTCAAAACCACTGGGCCTATTTCGATGATCGAGAGCAAATTTTTAGAATTCAAATTTTCGCTACTTTTTGTCCCGGGAATCCAGCAGGAGTTTTCTGGGAATGGTTTAAAATAGTCAGATTAAAGAAAAATCTAATTTCAATGCCATTTTTCTTCTTCTTTTTTGAAGGAATTATGGCTCCAACGCAGTTTGCATTGATTTGGCCAATGTCACAGAAGGTGGTAAAATGTCAGGTGCATATAAGAAAAAAATACAAAAGAAAAAAAAAAAAAAATTGTCCAGTGATCTTCCAAATCAGTTTCTGGGATCCTGAGGACAACACAAAACATAGAATGTTAGACTAACTACATTATAGATAAATGTTATTTATTGTTAAAAACTTTGATAATATATGTACATGCCTACTATCAGCTAGGGTAAGAAGAAAGTCCAAATTGACCGGTCGGGGAAAATCTTTGTGTAAGATACTGTAGAGGGGAGAAGCTATTTTGGGACATTCAAAAAAAATGTGGTGGACAGAACCCTCAGCTAAGCAGCACTCACAGACAGAATTATCACGAATTCTTAATTTTGCAAGAAATACATGAGAGCAACAGTGGCCAAGACGCAGGCGAATTATACTTGATATGATTTTCTTGGATAATTTTCTATAGTAGAAGAACCAGGGTTTGGGACGTAATGTTGGTTGCAAACTACCATAGTATCTGCAAACTGTCAGACGGGACTGTTGCCAGATACCATTCCAGGTCTCAAACAACTGTGGCCGCGCGAGTGAGCGAATGCCATTTTTCACTGATCGATAGCAAATTTTGTGTAGAAAAATGTGTGATATTTCTTAACCTGGGAATCCCAAGGGAATATCAAGTCAAGCGTGGTCGAAGTCGTGGGCATATCCTAGTAATATATACATATAAAATTACAATATTCATTGCATAAATAGCAACCGACATTAATTTTTAAATCATAAATAATTTTATTGGTAACATTCTTACACATAAATAGTATGAATAATTTAAATGTATATCACAAACTCATCATATGTGTAAAGGGTGCGCTCGATTAACCACCTCTTGAGCCGTATTTTTAAAAAATTAACAGTTGATGAGTCTCATATATTTATTGCGAGTTTTAGGTTATTGGCTAAAAAAACTGGCCACATCCCAGTTTTGTGACAACAATAAGCTATTATTTTTCTTATACAAGATCTTGATTAAACACCTAATTTTATAAAAACCCGACATTTAAGTTGCAGTAACCGCTCACTGAGCAACAAAGTCACCACAATTAGGACCGTCAATTTTTGCACAAAACCAAAAATTAAAACTTAAATTCTCTTTGTATGTGTTAAAGGGAACGCAACAAACCCCTAAACTTGACAGATCTGTCACATGTATTTTATCTATGGTAGCTTCCTTCCCAAGATGGCCGACCTCCATTCCACAAGTGCTCTGCTCTGTCCATCTGTATAAATTATATTAAATAGAAGCTAGAAACAATCACAGGTTTTCATTTCATTAGTACATAGTCATCACGGCCACGTATATCCACGACCTATAAAGGTTTCTGAGATAACAAATATCCTATCCTGAGTATCCTGAGTACTGAGGAAATGAGAAGCTCTCATTTCCTCAGTACCATCAAATGGGTCCCGTAAAGGTTATTCACCATTTAGACCGAGATCCGGCTGCAAAATTACGTCCATGTGTTATTTAATTAAAATCTAGTTTTAATATATAATTATATATAGGGAATACATTTTTACTAGGTTGCCTATAAAAATGTGGTCGCTAGATTTTTAAGTAAAAGAATATTAGTTTGATATTTTATTTTAACACAGGAAGTGTTCGTTAGATCCATAGTACCTCCCATTGAACGTGAGATGACGCGCACTTGGCCAATTTATTCAGACCGATTGCAGACAAAGTCTCCAAACAACACTGTCACATATGAGCATGATCACTATTCACTTCGCATATTTAAATATTACTATATGTTTGCTAGGATATGCTCGTTAGTTCGTCCATGCTTGACTTGATATTCACGCACGATTACCGCGACACAAAGTATCGCAGAAGAATGTAAGCTATCGATTTAGACACTGTCAGAATTAGCTGATTTTTTTGTATCCGAACGACTTTAAACCTGCTCCTGGGAAAATTCCCGCGGGATTCCGAGGACAAAAAGTAGCGCAAAATTTAAGTCTAAGAACTAGCTGTCGATCAGCGAAAACCGCTTCGAAATCGGCCCCATAGGTTTTACGAATCCCGAAGAAACACATAAGAATTCTAAAAAACTTGCATCATGTTCTCCATCCTTTATGTATTCTATTCCAGTCGTTTTTTTTTTTAAATTAGCTTCAATGTACAGACATAGTATATTTAGAATTTTATAATATTATACATAGATTTAGAGTAGACTGAAGTGAAGATTTATAATCGCACATATCACATTTATAGTTTATGGCTTATCCCGATTGTGTTTAGGAAGGTGTACATTTAAGTGGCCTTTTGTGACACATTTGTACTGACACATATGACATGAGAAGTTCTTCTCCTTTGTGTGTTTAAACTTTATATGACTTCCTAAATGCCCTTTTTGTGAACATCTATAATCACATAAATCACATTTATATGGCTTCTCCCCAGTGTGTTTACGAAGGTGTAAATTTAACTTGCTTTTTGTGACACATTTGTACTGACATATATGACATGAGAAGTTCTTCTCCTTTGTGTGTTTATACTTGATATGGTTTTGTAAACTATTTCTCTGTGAAAATCTAAAGTGACATAAATCACATTTGTATGGCTTCTCTCCAGTGTGTTTACGAAGGTGTACATTTAAGTCACGTTTTGTGACAAATTTGTGTTGACACACGTGACATGAGTTGTTTTTCTCTTTTGTGTGTTTATACTTTATATGATTTTCTAAGGTATTCTTCTGTGAAGATCTAAAGTCACATAAATCACATTCATATGGCTTCTCTCCAGAGTGTTTACGAAGGTGTAAAACCAACTTGCTCTTAGTGACACATTCATACCGACATATATTACACGAGTAGTTCTTCTCTTTTGTGTGTGTATACTTTATATGTCTTCCCAAATTAGCTCTTTGTGAAAATCTATTATCACATAAATCGCATTTGTATGGCTTCTCTCCAGTGTGTTTACGAAGATGTCTATTTAACTCTCTTTCTGTACCACATTTGTATTGACATGTATGACACGAAAACCAATTTTTTATTCCTTTTTTTAGATTACAGACACTTGATTGCTTTCCTTCATTGCTTCCGTCTAATGAAGTACCTGGAGCAACTGCATCTACAGTCTTCGGAATACATTGCTTCAAGGTTTCATTTTCAGCATTATTACAAATAACCTTACAAGTAAATGTCTCACCAACTTGTGCAATTAAATTTTTGGTGTGAATGTTATGTTTTGATAAAATACTCAGTTTGGGTGAAGTGTTATTCACACGATGGTATTCAACAACCGATTTCATATGTTGTTTATTCTTAGAAATGTTCAAATTTGAATGGAAAGATGACTTTTTAATAAAACTTTTGTATGATGTGTTGAAATTATTTTTTGGCAAACTTTCCAAAACAGCATTAGTTGAATCAGCTCTGTCCTCAAATGTTTCCTCGAGCTTAATTCGCTTCGCTTTCTGGGGCACCTCGTTTAACATGTGTTTTCTTGGTGATGCTCCTGAAAACAAGAACAACGTGACTATCTTCATCTTCAAACTAATTGGGGTCAGCACAACATGCATGTATATTTCCTTTCATGCTCCTCTATTTTAACACAAATCGTCTGTTACAACCGCACCGCTCGCCAGCGACGGGGTGTTCAGCCCCATTTCCTTGAGCTCCCACAACCAACTACGCAGCGGTTCTCTAGAAAATTTGTTCCGCGTACAACAATGACCCGGAGGGAACTTCCCGCCGCGGATTCCCTTTGCCCTATGACATGAGAGAGAGAGAGAGAGAGAGAGATATATATATATATGTATGAAATTTCTAAGAGGGCGGCAAAGCGTTGGCCTTGGTAACTACTTTCCATGAGGTGAGCGGTCTGCCTGTTTTAGGCAAATGAGAAAAAATATATATTTTATCTGAATAAAGCTAAAATTGAAATTCTTATGACACTGGCTTAAAGATACTCTTTTTACGTGAACCTCAATCCTTTGAATACAGAGTTCAAAATTAAAATAATTTTTGCATTCAACAAATGTAAAATGAATTTGAAATCGAATTGAAAAAATTGAAATTAATTTACATGTCATCATACTATTTGTTACTTATTTAACATATTGGTGGTTCTTTAAAAGGGTTAAAGTAAATTTTGGGTTTTCTAAAGGAAAGTACTTTGTATGTTATGAAGTACATGCTGTTATAATGGCGTCGGACAAATTGTTCTTTATAAAGGATTCATAGCCTGAAGATGCTAGGATGATGATGATGATAAGAATTAAAATAGAAACTGTTACCTATATCAATCCTCTCCGAAAAATTTAGATCTTCTCTTTTCAGCATATGATTCAGAGCAATTTTATCGTCCGAAGGTGTGCCTGACTCAAAATCAGCATTATCTAGATTGTCCTCCGGACTCGAATCTGTCCCAGAAAATATCTTTTAAGTCAACTATTGTTACAATTGCGGCTTTATTTGCATATACTATTTCCTTATTCCAGGAAAAATGTTAAGGAACATACCGACATCTTCAAAAGCTAGGAGTAGTCTGGTTGTCAAATTTAAATATGTAAATTTGATAACCACAATACTCCTGACTTTTGGATGAAATAAGAATCAGTTTATATGGGGTCTATAGGGACAGCACTTTAAACAAGCTAACACCTTGTTTTTGCAATGAAGTTATCTCTATAATTTTCGTAAAAACATGCATATTAGGAAACATACACATACTACATGACCAGTTTTCCCCCTCTAGTTGTCACGTATAGACCAAGATGGCTGCAAGATTACTATTTTCATGTGTTATTTAATCAAAATCTAGTTTTTATAGATAATTATATATGGGGAATACATTTTTAATTAAAATTATATTAGTTTCACATGTGACCTAGTATTGCTGGTACTGGTGTAAGGAGAATTTTTGCAGGTGCTGGGCGAAGCGGACTTACTTCAAAATATTCTCAGTAATATTGCAGCACTGAGTTGGTACTGCTAAACTGAATTCAAATCAATTGACATTTTACATGATGGCAGTATGAAGTCAGGACTGCTTTCTTCAGTAGTCAGATCAACATAAATAACCTTTTATATTAGCAACTTGCCTTCTTTCTCTTCTTTGATGTTAATGACTTTCCCTTCTTCATTGTCCTCTTCATTTTCCCCCTCATGTTCTTTTTTAATTTCTTCCACAGTATTTCTCTCTAACTGTTTACAGTCCAATGGGTGTAGGTGTTCAATGACATACTTATAATCAAAACCAAATGTCTCACTGGCTATCAATAATAATGCATTCTGTGATTGCTGAAATTTAAATATTTATTGTAAACTAGGACATGCCTGTCACTTTGTCTTCGTTGACTTCCGGGCATACAAAGTACCGCAGCATTTAAAAGAAGATTTAAGAATGTAATCTATCCTTTTAGTAAAACTTTCTTGGAATAAACTAATAGCTAGCTTTTATAAACCTGAAAATTTAAAAATTTAAATATTCAGGTGTATAAAAGCTTCACCGGAAAATTCCCGTGGGATTCCCGGGATAAAAAATATCACATATTTTATTACATAAACTTTGCTATCGGTCTGTGGAAAATTTGCTGTCGATCTTTTCAATTTGGGAATTTTAAATCAAACCCAGAAAAATTCCCATGGGTTTCGCAGGATAAAGTAAGTATATTAAGGCTATGAATCTCTGAACAAACAGATCAAAATGGCGCAGTAGATATATCATGTTCTCCATCAAACAGATAGTCTATTCCAGTTTTTTTAATAGTTTCAATGTTTGGCATCCATCAATTTATAATGTTATATATATTGAATAGATTGACATAAGAACTTGTGAATTCGATAACCAAAGCTCCCACTAGGAAGGATTTAGTTGTGGCTGGATTAAATGGGACTTTCTAGAGCAAAGTAGGGAAATGGACCACCAAAATTATCATTCACCATACAAAACACAATTAACTCAAGGTTAACCATTTCACACTGGTATTCAGACAACAGAGCCAGCTGGAGCACTTACAGGTGTAATCAAGTTTTCTAGTGAATCTACCACCTCAAACATGAGTGAAGTGACATAATTTGCACCAACTATAGGACTCATATGTAAATTGATTCCACTCTTAAGTTACTTTGACAATACTACTTCATAGCAAGGAAGTAATTCTATACTTTATAAAAATACATTTTAAGCATGGTAATTCATTTGATTTTTGTAATTCTGACATTTCGGGCACTTATCAGTGGCCGTGATCACGGAGGGCAAAGATGTGAAGTGTCAACGAGTATTGTTAAAATTTTATTTAGCCTACTACCAAGTTGTTCATTTTAATTATTTAGTTTTAATTTTGTTTATGGTTATTATTTACTCTATGGGTGCCTAATCTAATTTACCACCGCTTTGCAACATGTTATGGCTTGAAGAGAAGAAGTGGCCCAAGAAACTCTTCAGAAAACATGCCTAGCTCTAATAATTTTATATAATATTAAAATGGGTGGAAGGAAAATAAAAGAAATTATCAGTCAATTGGTTTGTGTTCCATTGCACGCAGAAAGAGCTCACAGTGCCTTGAGGTCTGGCAGCTGGTTTTTGCTGGGTTTGGGTCTTACTAGTTTTGATGATCAGATCCCAAACAGGTGGTACTTGCTAACCATATGTGTACAAGTCGCGAAAACCTAAGAAAACATTAAACCTACACTTTGGTACAAAATAAAGAAATCAAACAATATATCACTTTATCTGTGCAGGAACAGAGAAATAACACAATTTCCTGTGGCCGGGAGGCCTGTCGTAAGAGTTGACAAAGCAACCAACAGCCAGGTGGTAGGGCATTTGCCCGACTGGGTGGTTGCCACCCCTGGTCTAAAGTATGTCACCATAACAACCTTGAGTTGTATTCTGGCATTAGTGACCAGGTTCCAGTCTCGCTTAAGAGAGCAGCAGCACATTTGTAGCACCTTTGGTGTTGCAAATGTACATAGGCGATGGTAACCCCTTTCTATTAAGTAGGCCATCTGCTTGTCAGCTGAGCTGTCCTACAATAAATTTAAAAATAAACTGGAAGCATACTTCAGAAACACCATTAACAATAGCTGTGAGCAACTTCTCAGCCTCTGATGCCCTTTTCATCAATTCATATGACTTTCTCAGCTGTGCACAGCATATGTAGCACACAAGGAGTGATTTCCCATCATTAGTATTGAACTGTAATGCAAAATAGAACTTTTAATTTGATATTTCACATGCAAGAAGGTCTTAATCTTGTAAACTTAGATAATATTTTTGACAACTCTTATTATTCAGAATTAAGTGTTTAATGCTCATGCCTTTGAATATGTTTAATTAACATATTTTCTGACATTCAAGCACTTCCCAAGACTGTAGATATAGTAGGAAGATTTTTGAAGTGAAACTTCTATATATACATACATAT
This sequence comes from Dendrolimus houi, assembly GCA_039645545.1. Classification (NCBI taxonomy): domain Eukaryota; kingdom Metazoa; phylum Arthropoda; class Insecta; order Lepidoptera; family Lasiocampidae; genus Dendrolimus; species Dendrolimus houi. The sequence goes on from CM077146.1 coordinate 1,911,393, forward strand.
ATATCATGTATAATTAATATTTATTTTATTGGTATCCCCGCAATATTTGTTTCTAATTTGCTAAGTATTAATTATTATTATGTTTATATTAATCTTATGTACATAATTTATTATTATTCACACTACACACTACACGCACACACACACACATATATGTAACAGTGAAACATTCATCCGTCCTAAGGTGCAGTTGAAAACCAGCGTCAGGCACCTGCTGCCTGGCAGATGCTGAACTGCACCTATTTGGTACCATTGCGAGACTTTTTCTTTTTTTATATATCACCATACTATTCATTACGTGTCTCGTTATGTGATGTCCAAATAAACGTTTTTTCTTTCTTTTCTTTTTTTTCTATATAGATAGGGGGTCTTAGGATTTTTCTGTCACAAAAACTGTTACTATGGCTGCATGGACATGAGGCATAAATTTAAACTAGACATGGTGAGAGGCAGCATAATTTTAGAGTAAACTATGGATGCATTTTTTGGTTCCAAATCGAATTCAGTTTTTTGTTTGATAAAATAGAATATGTTTAAATAAAAAATGCATTTATTAAAATGTACCTAACCTAACCAAATGATAGTTGGCAGTAAACCTGTGAATAATCGAAATGTGTGCTGGGACACATAGTAGAAGTGAAACTTCAATGGACAACAAAATTTTGAACTTGAACGTTTACAGGCAGACTGGTAATGTCCAATTCGAAAACTTGCCCGTAAAACTTCATGTTAAAATTTTGTTGCGATTTGTTTTGCCACTTATCCGTTGGCATTCGTTTTTCCACTTGTCTGTCGAAGTTTCACTTTCCGTCTTGTCTGTCTTTCTTTCACTGTCCCAGCGCACATTTACTAATTGAGAAAATTAACTACTTAATTGAGAAAATGGCGAAGCGCCCAGCTGTTAATGTCTACAGGTTGTTATTATTATTATACTGACTCCTGTATTATCATATTAAATACTAGAGGTGTCTTTTTTACTTCCCAAATCTAAAAGGGTTTTGTCGACACCTTCACAAAGTTGATTTGGAAAACTGAATGGACTCACCTTAGCACTCGTTAGTTTTTCCCATATTTCTTGAAACAAAGTGTCTCTTATAGCGTGCAAACGCCGCCGACCACACAAACATACTCTACATGTGTCTGCCATGCCCATTTCTGATATAGTTGCTTTTATTATAGTAGGTAATAATTAAAAGAAACACGTTTCAAATTTCTGGATCATCATCACAAACTACTATGGATTCTACTAGTCTGAGCATAGATAATACTATATATAATAAAACATCTGATAATCTGAGTGACAGTATTGGCAGAAGCTTAGGGTGCCCACACATTAATGACGCGACTGTCGGAAGTGTCCGAACAATGTGCGCAGAAGAACGCTAACATTAGCTAAATTGCTTTAGCCTCCTAACGCCCAGCCTTTGCAACTCTTTCTTGAATAAAACGCCCAGTCCTTATAGGTTTCCATGGTGAAAACTCAAGACTGTACTTTAAAAATCGTGCCTTACAGTAAGTAACCTGAGGAGTATGATTTTTTTTTCGTTTCAGGTTAATGAGGACAAGGAAAATAAGACAAAAATAATTTTAATTTTTGGTAGGTTTCAGGGTAAATAGCACTAGACTTAAAACAACATACTTCTTACATCTATTTTTTCAACTACCTTCCTTAATATCAAAAATTAAATTAAACTTGAAAACCAATTTAATGACCTTAATAAACAAAAAATCCTTTAAAATTAACAGAAACATTTATTTTATTATTATTTATTTAAAACATTTGAACAATCAATATAGTCCTTATTAACCCAAAGGTCTATTAAAAGGTCTTAAATTTTGAATTAAGATAATTTTCACTACATCTCAGTTCCATATAAAGTTTATAATTAAATAGCATAAATTTGGAATCTAAGCATCTATTTTTAATAAGCACATCAATACAAATCGTAAAGATTTCAGGAATACTTTAATATTAATACGGTATTACATAACATTTTGGTAATAATAAGCTACTGGAATTTTAATTATAAGAAATCTTTAAATGCCTCAAAATGGCATTTAAATTTTAAATCTCACATGTCCGCACGAAAGCGCTGTGCGCCATTTTGAAGACGTCACTAATCTATAAACATATTACTGTCAACTGTATGTAAACTAAAACACAGAGTAGGAGTACTATAAAAAATTTATTTAAGCAGAGCTGTGATGCAGAGTACTTTTAGTCTTCTAGTATTTTATATGGTTACTGGAACAATAACAAGAAACAACGGCTACGTTCCATCAGGGACTCACGACGACCACGTTCACGGCCGCGATTTATCCCGTTCCACTTGCTTGCCGGCGTTACAATCGTAAACCCGAGTGGAATGGCTATTCGACCCACCTCTTGACGTGGGACGTTATGAGCGTTGTGTGATCGAAATTTATGACGTCATTAGTGACGTTTTCGCCACGACCACAACGACCGCGGTCGCCTTGTCGACCGGCTAACTTAGCATTTTGGGCATTGTGACTTGTGAGCTACTAATAAAACGCCCTAAAATTGAGAACGTCGAGGGATTTCCTCACAGAAGAGACTATTTGCACCTCTCGTTAGACAGTACTAGTGTTCTGTGATTTGCACCCATAAAAATAAGGCTAATAAAACAGATATACTTTACGCAATTCATTTGAAGGCAAAATTTAGAAGTAAACAAATCCAGACAACTACAAAAGACATCTTTCAAATCAACTATTTGAACTGCTGCTACAGCTTTAAAATTATCTGAAGTACAAGCCAGCGTGTACACTTAATGGTCTGTTACGTGTCTGCTGGATATACAGGCTTCATAAGCGACACGCACTTGTTGGAATATAGCAAGTTTTATAGAATGTTTCCCCTGGTACATGTATTTTAGCTTATAGGAATTTTAAGTATCTTGAAGTGTTTATATCTCAGAGGGTTCATTTTTTTGAGATCCTATAAGTGTTTCTACTGGACACAACAAGCTTACAATGGAAGAATCCAAACAGACAAAGCAGCCAGTCTAAGAATACATGTTAAGAGAGTGATATACAGACTACTTTAAATTATAATGTTGGCTTTATTTCTTTGGGAAATTTTCACTTAAACTACATATTTTAAAATTATGTATAGAGATGATTATCATTACACAGTTTTAAAATAGTTAATTGATATACAATTGTATCGAAATTTGATGTAAAACAATAAAAAATACTATACACATTGCTATAATAAATAATTGAAAAATGACATTTTGTTTTACTTAGCACTCAACGTCAAAATGTAGAAATGATTTATGGCTAGTTGGTATATCTTACCGAACACACACTTGCCTTATTATTAGTTAAAATTTGACATATCTCTATAAATATTATAAACGCAAAAGTTTGTAAAAATGTACGTATGTTTGTTACTCTTTCACGCAAAAACTACCTTTTGGTAGGCCTTTGGGTCAAAAGCACTTAACCTAAAACAACAAACTTTTACATCAATTTTTTCCAACTACCTTCAAAAGATCAAACATGAAATTAAACTTAAAACGAATTTAATAACCTTAATAAACAAAATAATCCTTAAAATTATTAGAAACATTTGTTTTATTTTTATTTATTTAAAACATTCGAAACAATGATGACAATTATTGACCCAAAGGTCTATTAAAAGGTCTTTAATTGAGAATTAAGATAATTTTCACTATATCTCAGGTCCATGTAAAGTTTTGATGTAAACAGCAAATATAGTAAATAAGCATCTATTTTTGATAAGAATATCAAAACAAATCGTAGACTTCATGAATACATTACGATTTATTGTCACACTCGACGATCTTGTTCGATTTTAGTCAAGAAAGACAAATTTCTTTTGTTTTTGCTGGCATTGTTGCTTGGTCGTAGACAAATAAAATGCTCGAACATACGTTCGGAGACATCACTTTTGGTGTGATTAGAATAGTACCCCGGGCGTTCATTAGATGAAATCGGATTTGGTGTTGGGCTCTATTCATATTTCATTAAAGTACTTTTTTAAGGACCGTGGGCGCTATGATAGAACGGTGAACAAGTTCTTCAAGATTTGTCACTAGCTCAACGCTAACCACGGAATCCATTGAAGAAAAAAAAATATAATGCCCAAACTTAATATTTAAATTCAGGATTCTTCTAGTTGTTCTCATAAATTCTGCTAAATCCTTTTAAAACAAATGCCGAAATTATTTTATTGTAACATATTTATTATATTATAAAACTATTTGTATGTGCCAAATTTCTTAGGTAGCTTATTGAAATTTAAAAAAAAGAAACAATGATGAAACTATGAAAGTAAGCGATGTGTCCAAGCCGCCGAAGCACCTTAAACAAGCATTGTAAGTTTGTAGGTATATCTTATGTTACCCTAATACTAGAGAAGCCCGCGATTAGTAGTGGGATGTCTGTGTATTGTCATTTACTAACGGAAATACTTTGGATCATATAAACGTCTAGATAACGCATGAATTACACAAAAACGGCCATAAAAAGTACACTAAATTTGGTGTGCTTGCTCCCCCCGCGGATGGTATTGTCTTTTCGACTACTTTACTGGTTAGAGCTCTCGCAAAAAAGTCGTTAAGCCGTCCTGCCCTATTAAAATGTGTCAGAACTATTTTAGAAGAGGAAAGGATAAGGATAAGATGTCAGCGATAAGTTTAGCACTTTTCTCATTATTTCTTTATGAAAACATGAAATTTAGATTCGATAAATCGAATTGATTCATGTTGTCAGGTGATAAATGGGTTAGTTTTCAAAATTTCAGAAAATTTTGTTATGATTTTTGAACCATGTGACTCGATGAAACGAAAAAGAAACACTAAAAAGAGATGAACATATAAATCTATAGGACTAAGCCTGTGAGAGAATGAGATAGAATACATTATATTTAAAAATTTAAACACTATGCTCATAGAGATAGAGATGGAAACATTTTGGAAAATATGTTATGTATATAATAATAATATATAAATATGTAATTATGTTGCCATTTTCTTCAAATAAACTCATTTTCATTGTTTCTTCCTTTTAAAGTTTTGTGTTAATACTTCGAATTTCTTGTTATAAAACTTAAATATACTATAACGATATAATATATGAAATGTGACGTCACGAAATTTAGTATGCCTCCCACCCTTTGACATACTGTGTTTCATTTCTACTGCGTGCGTACGGCACACTCAGATAGATACACACATAACGCCCACTACCCAATATAAACCCATGACATCGTTCCTATTCCATTATTACAACTGATTTCACTGACTTTTAGCTTGGGATAATTTTTGGAGCACAAGTAGTTTTTTTTTTTCAGGTGGGGGAAATGCATTTTGCACATACCGGGTCCTTTACTGGGGATTAGACCGTTGTCGATCATGGAGGCATTCCACTGAGGGCAATCCAAACAGTAACCGACCGGCTTGTGTGGAAACTCGAACCAATGGACAAATGCCCAAGGGCTAATACCCCACTAAAACCACCCTCCTCCCATGTGCCCAGCACTTATGGTAGGAAAGGCATGAGACTTAGAACGTAGTTATGTCCACGCCGATCCTAGCGCAAAAGTGCTCAAGAGTGCCCCGGGAATCAGAGCAAACTCACTTCGTCAACAGGGGTGAAGACTCCTCTGCTCCCTAGACGCTAGAGGGCCCCTGCAGCGGTATTTCAGGGAGGGAGATCATGCACATATCTGCGACTCCGGACCCCCGCGAGACGCATGCGCACTTGTACCTCTCTCCCTATCTCGTTCCCCGGCGTCCTTTTGAGACATAACAGTCTCGCAGAAATTGGCCGCACCCACCCAATGATCATCGCTATGCAACATAGCATGGCTTGCACGAAACTGCCCAGCGAATCGATCGGACCTACTATTGTTTCGAGTTCAAACCTCTGGGGTGCCCATGCTGCGCATTCGACTAGCGTATGAAACGCCGTGTCTTGTGCGCCACACTGGCGGCATTGGGGTGAAGGCAAGTAGCCTGCAATCTGGCACAGATACTTATCGAAGCAACCGTGCCCGGTAAGTATCTGCGTCATTCTGAAGGTCAGAGTCCCGCGTTTCCGCGAGAGCCATCGCAAAAGCTGCGATCGAACCGCTTCCATCGTATTAATGCCAGCGACAGGGTTTCCCAACTCTACTGACCAAGATTGGATCATGGTCACAGTTTCCCGCGTCCTGATCGCCTGCAGGTCGGCCAGGCCGTACGTACACCTGACCACGTGCGAGGGCACCCTGTCACGTCCACGGGAGCGCCGAACTTTGGCAATTACGTCCGCCTGGAGAGGCCAGGGCGGATCGCCCGCCAAGAGTGTCCACGCCGTCCACGACACTGTACGGTATCCTCGGATGGCCCTCACCGCCAGGACCCGTTGTGCGCGGCACAACAAAGTCCTATTGTGGCGGTGAAATGCAACGGACCATACGGGTGCACCGTACAGGGCCACACTTCTAAGGATGCCAATGTAGAGTTTCCTAGTCGTCGTCCCCGATCCCCCCACGTTGGGAAGGAGCCGAGAGAAGGCGCCTGCGGACCTCACGAGTTTGGGAACTAGCTGCTAAAAGTGCGCTTTAAACAGCCATTTCCCATCGAGAATCAGCCCCAGATATTTCATCTGGGGACCTACGCGAATATCTACCCCTTGGACTGTAACGGTCAAGTCCGCAGGGGGATTACGAAACCGCCTGTAGTGAAACAGTGTGTCAGCTGGTGGGAGGCATTCTAAATTTCGTGACGTCACATTTCATATATTATATCGCCACCGCCGAAACCCGAACTGTGTCAGTGTTAGCCCCGGCTCCACAGTATCGAGATGCTTAACGAGACGTTCCGCTAAGATCTTCTCGAAGACCATGGCGATCTCGTTGAACAACACTATGGGCCTGTAGGCGGACGGATCGTTGGGAGGCCGACCTCCCTTGGGAATCAGGCATAATCGGCCCTCTTTCCATTGCGACGGAAACTGACCTGCGCGAATACAGGCATCGAACAGTCCACAAGTGGACCGATGTACGTGGCGGTGGTCGTTTGGCTCGAGGCATAGCAGCGTCGCAAATCCTTTTGAGGGATTTGCGCATGTGCTCAGCCTGCTCCTCCAGATTCCCCAAGTCGGCTGGATAGGTCCAGCATTCGATGAATGCCCTCACCTCGGCTTGATCCGAGTCGAGCTTGGTAAGAGCCCAGCGCGGGAATCGAGTGGGACCATGAACAGGGTTAGCGCTAGGCGAGGGGGAGAGCTCGAATCTGGTATACAGATGGTCAGACAGAGTCTCCACCTCCTCCAGCATCCTCCATCCGACCACTCTACGGGCGGCCGCATGTGGTACGTAATAAGGTTCGCTTATTACTGACAAGTTTGTATGCCACTCCGCCATCGCTTGCAGGCACAAGTCCTGAGCGTCCGGGGAGTGGGTTACATTGGCTTGAAATAGAGTTAAGGGTGTACTGGGCATTTAGCAGTCCATTGGTACCCCTTCACTCACCGGTCGCTTGTTCGCCCTCGGATGGACGAACTTACACTTGACATGTGGCGGCTGGCAGTACCTTGCCAACGTCGGGTACGGGTAGCGTGTTTGCCCCCCGCCGCGCAGACAGCGCAGTGGGAATCGCGAGCTGTGCAGTCCGGCTGCTTGTGTCCGCTCTTACCGCAGCGGAGACACAAGCCGTTCCGGTCTGGGCACGAGTCCGGACAGGTCTGGGTGCCGTGACCGACGTTGAAACACCGGTAAAAACGTATCGGTCGGGCTCCCAAAGCCTCCAACTTCGCCGAGGTGAAGCCTACCAAAAGGTAGCCCCGCTCGGGGATGGCTTTGGCTGCAGCGACGGGATACATTACGTATGATGCGCCCATCCCACCAGGTCCTATCCCGATGTGCCTCGTCTTGACATTGTCGCGAGAGCAATTGGCCACGTTGGCGATGGCACTGCGAAGCCCATCAACTGTGGCCGACTCAGCCAGGCCCGAGACGTAAAGCTCCCCATGCTTTACGGGGCGGATGACTTCGGCCATCTCTTGGAGGGCTCCTCGAAAGGCCTCTGCGACGCGGTCCGCCCTGGTCGCGCTCTCGTGTCCTGGGGGGGAAATCCAGGAGTCGATAGTCCCGGGCGGTCCGAGTCACCTTCAGCCCCTCTCTGAGGCCCATTTCGGTGATATTGACCACCGAGCTGGCCTTCGCGAATACCTCCCCCGGTAGACAATACCCTTTTTGGTCGAGTCCGGCAGCAATTTTATTATTATTGCTGCCGATTTGTACTCCTGGAATACCACGGGCTTCGTAGCTCATGGCTTGCGCGCCGATCTCCACCCCGACGGTGGAGCCGACGCGCTCCCTCCCTCCCCGACGGTGGAGGGGCGTTTCCACCCTCGCCCCCCTGCCCTCTTTCCTCCGGACGACCGTGGACCAAGCCCCCCCCTCCGGAGCGAGGGCGGGGGCAGGGGTCACCGTCACCGGTGGTGGCGCGAGGATGGGTGATTTTTGATTCCGAGTACAAAAACTAAGCACAAAGTTTAAGTCTAAAAATTAGCTGTCGATCAGGGAAAACCGGTTCGAAATCGGCCCCATAGTTTTACGAATCCTGAACAAACACACAAGAATTTAAAAAAAATTGCATCCCATTCTCATTCATTTATATAGTCTACTTCAGTGGTTTTTTTCAATTAGCTTCAATGTACAGACACGGTATGTTTAGAATTTTATAATATTATAGATGGATTTAGAGTAGACTGAAGTAAAGATTTATAATCGCACATGTCACATTTATAGTTTATGGCTTCTCCCCAGTGTGTTTACGAAGGTGTTTATTTAAGTGGCCTCTTGTAACACTTTTGTATTGACAGATATGACACGAGAAGTTCTTCTCCTTTGTGTGTTTAAACTTTATATGAATTCCTAATTGCCCTTTTTGTGAACATCTATAATCACATAGCTCACATTTATATGGCTTCTCCCCAGTGTGTTTAAGAAGGTGTCTATTTAATAGGCCTTTTGTAATACATTTGTACTGACATATATGACATGAGAAGCTCTTCTCCTTTGTGTGTTTATACTTGATATGGTTTTGTAAACTACTTCTCTGTGAAAATCTAAAGTGACATAAATCACATTCGTATGGCTTCTCTCCAGTGTGTTTACGAAGGTGTACATTTAATTCGCGTTTTGTGACAAATTTGTATTGACACACGTGACACGAGTTGTTTTTCTCTTTTGTGTGTTTATACTTTATATGATCTTCTAAGGTATTCCTCTGTGAAGATCTAAAGTCACATAAATCACATTCGTATGGCTTCTCTCCAGAGTGTTTACGAAGGTGTAAAACTAACTTGCTCTTAGTAACACATTTGTACTGACATATATGACACGAGTAGTTCTTCTCTTTTGTGTGTATATACTTTATATGTCTTTCTAAATTATATCTTTGTGAAAATCTATTATCACATAAATCACATTCGTATGGCTTCTCTCCAGTGTGTTTACGAAGATGTCTATTTAACTCGCTTTCTGTACCACATTTGTATTGACATGTATGACATGAAAACACATTTTTTATTCCTTTTTTTAGATTACAGACACTCGATTGTTTTTCTTTATTGCTTCCGTCTAATGAAGTACTTGGGGAAACTGCATCTACAGTCTTCGGAATACATTGCTTCAAGGTTTCATTTTCAGCATTATTACAAATAACTTTAGAAGTAAATGTCTCATTGTCTTGTGCAATTAAATTTTTGGTGTGAATGTTATGTTTTGGTAAAATAATTAGTTTTGGTGAAGTGTTATTCACATGACAGTAGTCAACAACGGATATATGTTGTTTATTCTTAGAAATGTTTACATTGCAATGGAAAGATGACTTTTTAGTAAAACTTTTGTATGATGTGTTGCAATTATTTTTTGGCAAACTTTCCAAAGCAGCTTTAGTTGAATCATTTCTGTCCTCAGATGTTTCCTCGAGCTTAATTCGTTTCGCTTTCTGGGGCACTTCGTTTAATGTGTGTTTTCTTGCTGATGCTCCTGAAAACAAGAACAACGTGACTAACTTCATCTTCAAACTGATTGGGGTCAGCACAACATGCATGTATATTTCCTTTCATGCTCCTCTATTTTAACACAAATCCTCTGTTACAACCGCACCGCTCGCCAGCGACGGGATGTTCACCCCCATTTCTTTGAGGTGCCACAACTAACCACGCAGCAGTTCTCTACAATATTAGTTCCGCATACAACAATGACCTAGAGGGAACTTCCCGCCGCGGATCCCCTTTGCGGTATGACATAGGATATATATGATATTTCTAAGAGGGCGGCAACGCGTTGGCCTTGGTAACCACTTTCCATGAGGTACGCCGTCTGCCTGTTTTAGGCAATTGAAAAAAAAAATATATATTTTATCTGAATAAAGCTAATTTGTTTCTTTGAAATTTTTGTGACTCGGGCTTAAAGATATTCTTCTTACGTGAATACCTTAATTCAATAAATACAGAGTTCAAAGTTAAAATAATTTTTGCATTCAAAAAATGCAAAATGAATTTAAAATCGAATTGAAATTAATTTACATGTCATCATACTTTTGTTCAACATCTTTATTTTCATATATTAATTGTGTGAGTTTGTAAAATAAAAACTAAAATATCCTATAAATAAACCTAACTTAAAAATATACAAGTATACAATAATAAATAACTAAGCTTAAAATGAAAACCAACATTAAAACCCGTCCAGCCCCACCAGACCACTGTCCCTGGGCATTGTATCTAGAAACATTACCTCCCTGGATACAGAGGCTAATCCTTTGAGCGAGGTAAGCTCCAGCCTTCGGGTCTCCTGTCATAAAGACCAGGCGTTTTTTAATTTTTTGAAATGGTTTATGGGCACTTGGCACATCACACACATCATCATACTATTTTTTACTTATTTAACATATTGGTGGTTCTTTAAAAGGGCTAAAGTAAATTTTGGGTTTTCTAAAGGAAAGTACTTTGTATGTTATGAAGTACATGCTGTTATAATGGCGTTGGACAAATTGTTCTTTATAAAGGATTCATAGCCTGAAGATGCTAGGATGATGATGATGATAAGAATTAAAATAGAAACTGTTACCTATATCAATCCTCTCCGAAAAATTTAGATCTTCTCTTTTCAGCATATGATTCAGAGCAATATTATCGTTGGAAGGTGTGCCTGATTCAAAATCAGCATCATGTAGATTGTCCTCCTGACTCGAATCTATCCCAGAACATATCTTTTATGTCAACTATTGTTACAATTGCGGCTTTATTTGCATATACTAATTCCTTATTCCAGGAAAAATGTTAAAGAACATACCGACATCCTCTAAAAGCTAGGAGTAGTCTGGTTGTCAAATTTAAATATGTAAATTTGATAACCACAGTACTCCTGAATTTTAAAACTTCATTTATATAGCAGCTAGCTCCAACCTCTTATACTATATTTTGTATAACATTTTTATCTTGCCAAGGTTGTAAGGAATAGTAAGTACTCTTTATTATAACTATAATAATATTTTTCTTTACTTTTATTGTGTCTCTGTCTTATTGAATATGCACAGTTTGCTACAACTCTATTAACTCGTCAAAAGTCATTCTGTATAAAACTTGTAAAAAAAAGAACTTAAGATATAAATAGAATAAGAAATATCAAGAAAATCAATTTTTAGCTAGATGTATTGCTGAGGAGTTCTTTGCCGCTTCTTCTCCTTAACAGGAATAACACGTTGCGAAGTGATGTACATAGACTAGGAAGTAAAATTAAATTTTAACTTATATGTATGACCTTCAAAGTGTTCTCCAATGAAAATTATTTTGAATAAAAACTAGAATTTGAATTTTGGATGAAATAAGAATCAGTTTATATGGGAACTATAGGGTACCCTCAGACTGGACTTTAAACAAGCTAACACCTCTTTCTTGCAATGTAGTCATCTCTAGAATTTTCATAAAAAAATACATATTATGGAACATACACATACTATGTAACCCATTTTTTATTCAACCGTCACCTCCCCCTCGGTGACCACCCATAGTATATGCCCAGACCCCTCCCTCCCCCTCCAGTTGTCATGTATAGACTGAGATCTGGCTGCAAAATTACTATGTTCATGTGTTATTTAATTAAAATCTAGTTTTTATAGATAATCATATATGGGGGAATACATGTTTGCTAGGTTGCCTATAACAATGTGGCTGGCTGCTAGTATTTTTAATTAAAATATTGCTGGTGCTGGGAGAAGTGGACTGACTTCAAAATATTATCAGATATATTACAGCACTGAGTTGGTACCTCTAAACTGAATTCAAATCAATTTACATTTTACATAATGGCAGTATGAAGTCAAGACTGCTTTCTTCAAAGTAGAAGTCAGTAGTTAGATCAACATAAATAACCTTTTATACTAGCAACTTGCCTTCTTTCTCTTCTTTTATGTTAATGACTCTCCCTTCTTCATTGTCCTCTTCACTTTCTCCATCATGTTCTTTTTTAATTTCTTCCACGGTATTTCTCACTAACTGTTTACACTCCAATGGATGTAGGTGTTCAATGACATACTTATAATCAAATTCAAATGTCTCACTGGCTAGCAATAATAATGCATTCTGTGATTGCTGAAATTTAAGTATTTATTGTAAACTAGGATATGCCTGCGACTTCATCTTCATCGACTTCCCGGGACACAAAGTACTGCAGCATTTAAAAGATAATGTAAACTATTGTATTAACAAAAACTGTGTCAGAATAAGCCAATTTTTATACACCCGAAAATTTAAAAACTACTAAAATTTTAAAACCCTTGGGTATTTTCCCATGATAAAAAATATCACATATTTAATTACATAAAATTTGCTATTGAACTGTGAGAAAGTTGCACTGAAATTAAATTTTTTTCAATTTGGGAATTGAAAATCATTCCCAGAAAATTCCCATGAGTTTCTGGGGATAAAGTAGGGCAGATTTTAAGTCTATGAATTTGCTGTTGAGCAGCAAAACCGCATCAAAATCGGCGCAGTAGCTTTTACGTGAATCCTGAACAAACATGTAACAAATCTAAAAAAAATTGTATCATGTTCTCCATCGAGTAGATAATCTATTTCAGTTATTTTTTAAATAGCTACAATGTTCAGACATGGCATGTTAAAAATTTCATAATGTTATATATACTGAATAGATTGACATAAGAACTTGTGAATTCGATAACCAAAGCTCCCACTAGCAAGGATTTGAGTTGTGGCTGATTTCAATGAGATTTTCTAGAGCAATGTTGGGAAATGGACTACTGGAACTATCGCCATACAAAACACAATCAACTCGAGGCTAACTATGTAACACTCATATTCAACCAACAGAGCCGAGGACTCATATGTAAATTGGTTCTACTGTTAAGTTACTTTGACAATACTACTTCATAGCAAGGAAGTAAGCCTACACTATGTTAAAAATAAAGAAATCAATCAATATATCATTTTATCCATACAGGAACTGAGAAAGAATACACAGAAGGCAACAAAGCAACCAACAGCCAGGTGGTAGGGCATTTGCCCGACTGGATAGCTACCACCCCTGTTCTAAAGTATGTCACCATAATAGGTAGGGCATTTGCCCGACTGGATGGCTACCACCCCTGTTCTAAAGTATGTCACCATAATAACAGTGAGTTGTGTTCGACATTAGTGGCCAGGTTCTAGTATCCCTTAAGAGAGCAGCAGCGCATTTGTAGCACCTTTGGTGTTGCAAAAGTCACTAGGCGATAGTAACCGCTATCCATCAAGAAGGCCATCTGCTCATCTGCTGAACTCCTGCAATAAAACATAAAAAAACTGAAAGCATACTTCAGAACCATCATTAACAATAGCTGTGAGCAACTTCTCAGCCTCTGATGCCCTTTTCATCAATTCATGTGATTTTCTCAGCTGTGCACAGCATATGTAGCACACAAGGAGTGATTTCCCATCATTAGTATTGAACTGTAATGCAAAATAGTACTTTTAATTTGATATTTCATATGCAATAAGGTCCTAATCTTATAAACTTAGATAATAGTTTCGAAAACTCTTATTATCCAGAATTAAGTGTTTAATGTTCATGCCTTTGAATACGTTTAATTATCATATTTTCTGACATTCAAGCATTTCCCACGGCGATAGAGATGGAAAGAAGATTTTTTTTTTCTGTAACTACTTAATTGAGAAAATGGCGAGACTTAAGCCCAGCAATTGGATGTCTATGGCTATGGGTTGTTACTTAAACTATATATCTATAGTCTAGGGGTTATTATTATTATGCTAACTATTTAAGCTGTATTATCATATTAAATACTAAAGGTGCATTTTTTACTTTCCAATGCAAATCTAAAAGGGATTTGTCGACACCTTGTGACACCAAGTTCATTTGGAAAACGAATGGACTCACCTTAGCATTCGTTAGTTTTTCCCATATTTCTTGAAACAAAGTGTTTCTTATAGCGTGCAAACGCCGCCGACCGCACAAACATACTCTACATGTGTCTACCATGACCATTTCTGATAAATTTGCTTTTATTTTAGGCAATAATTAGAAAAAACACGTTTCAGACTTTTAGATCAACATCACAAACTAAAACGTAATATTACATACTCTTTGTTTAAGGGTGTGTACTTATTATAAGTCAGAACAGACGTGTACGCGGCGCGTGGCTTAAAGTGTGTACGTATTCTAAAAGTGCTCCGACACAATACACAACGCGTCTGTTAGCCGCGGCTGACGGACGCATCCGAACAATGATGCGCCCATCCCCCCAGGTCCTATGCCGATGTGCCTCGCCTTAACATCGTCGCGCAGGCAGTTGCCCACGCTGGCGATGGCACTGCGAAGCCCATCTACGGTGGCCGACTCATCCAGCCCTGAGACGTAAAGCTCCCCACGCTTTACGGGGCGGATGACTTCGGCCATCCCTTGGAGCGCCCCCCGAAGGGCCTCGGCGACGCGGTTCGCCCTAGTCGCGCTTTCGGGTCCTGGGGGGAAGTCCAGGAGTCGAGCGTCCCGGGCGGTCCGCGTCACTTTCAGCCCCTCTCTGAGGCCTAGCTCGGTGATATTGACCACCGAGGCGGCCTTCGCGAAGACCTCCCGGTAGCCAATACCGTTTTTGGCCGATTCCGGCAGCAACTTAATGATAATTGCTGCCGATCTCGGCTCCTGAAATACCACGGGCTATGTGCCCCGTCTCTGCAGCCAAAACCATCGCCGAGCGGGGCCACCTTCTGGTGGGCTTCACCTCGGCGAAGGTGGAGGCTCTGGAAGCCCGGCCCATACGTTGCTACCGTTGTTTCAACGTCGGCCACGGCACCCAGACTTGCCCGGACTCGTGCCCGGACCGGACCGGCTTGTGTCTCCGCTGCGGTAAGGGCGGACACAAGCAGCCGGACTGCACAGCCCGCGACCCCCACTGCGCCGTCTGCGCGGCGGGGGGCAAACGCGCTACCCACCCGACGTTGGCGAGGCACTGCCAGCCCCCATACGTCAAGGGTAAATTCATCCACCCGAGGGCGAACAAACGACCGACGAGTGGAAGGGGGGTACCTATGGACACCTAAATGCCCAGTACACCCCTAACACTCTTCCAAGCTAATGTTAACCACTCCCCCGACGCCCAGGACTTGTGCCTGCAGGCAATGGCGGAGTGGCAAGCAAACTTGGCCGTAATAAGCGAACCTTATTACGTACCCCCAGCCAGGAACTGGGTGGGGGATCTCGACGATGTGGTAGCCGTGGTCGCCAGAGCCGGATCTGGCACACCGCTCACCAGTCTCGAAAGAGGAAAGGGCTACGCGGTGGCGGAAAGCGGAGGTTACGTCATCATAGGCGTGTACCTCACGCGGAGCCGCCCCTGGCGGAGTACGAGCTCGCCTTGGACTCCATTAGGGCAGCCGTCGGCAGACTAGCGCCGAAGACGATATTCGTCCTAGGCGACTTCAATGCCAAGCACCAATCCTGGGGGAACGCGATTACCGATGTTAGGGGACGGGCGGTTGAAGACTGGGCGCTTCAATCCAACCTGTCCATCCTGAACCAGGGGTCGGTCCAGACCTGCGTACGTGCGCGGGGTGGATCGATCATCGACTTGTCATTCGCCACACATGCGGCCGCCCGCAGAGTGGTAGGATGGAGAGTGCTGGAGGAAGTGGAGACTCTGTCTGATCACTTGTACATCAGATTCGAGCTCTCCCCCTCGCCTAGCGCTAACCCTGTTCAGGGCCCCTACCGACTCCCGCGCTGGGCTCTTACCAAGCTCGACGCGGAGCAGGCTGAGGAGAGGGCTATCATCGAATGCTGGACCTATCCAGCCGACCTGGGGAATCTGGAGGCGCAGGCTGAGCACATGCGCAAATCCCTCAAAAGGATTTGCGACGCTGCTATGCCTCGAGCCAAACGACCGCCGCCGCGTACGTCGGTCCACTGGTGGACTGAGGAGATGGCTGAACTGCGGAGGGCAGTCCGCAGAGTCAGCCATAGGCTCAAACGCAGCAGAGCGCGTCGTCCTCCAGACTATGTTGAGGAGAATGGACTCGTGGGGGAGTTCAGAGAGGCCAGAAAGGCCCTTTCGATCGCAATTCTGCGAGCGAAAGCCCAGGCTCGGGAGGAGCTCCTCGAGACACTGGACCGGGACCCTTGGGGGCGTCCGTACCGTGCGGCCCGCAACACGTTGTGGCCCTGCACCTCCACAACTACGGAAACGCTCGAACCCGAGGTCCCCCGGTCGGTTATTGATGGGCTCTTCCCAGATCCGGGGATCTTCACTCCCCCCGATATGGGTCCAATCATTCCCGACATCTCGGAGATGGAGCCTCACTCCATCACCGAGGAAGAGTTAGACGTCGCCCTGGACCAGCTCCGGGGCAGGAAGACGGCTCCGGGACCCGACGGGGTTCCGGGTCGGCTCCTCTTCCTGGCCGCCAAACACCTACGCAGCCAGCTGCGGGAACTGTTCGATGCCTGTATTCGCGCAGGTCAGTTCCCGTCGCAATGGAAGGAGGGCCGATTATGCCTGATTCCCAAGGGAGGCCGTCCTCCCAACGATCCGTCCGCCTACAGGCCCATAGTGTTGCTTAACGAGGTCGCCAAGGTTTTCGAGAAGATCTTAGCGGAACGCCTCGCTAAGCATCTCGATACTGTGGAGCCGGGGCTAGCACAGACGCAGTTCGGGTTTCGGCGGAGGCGCTCCACGTTGGACGCCTTCGAGACACTGCGATCTGTAACGGACGACGCAGTCCAAGCAAAGGATACTGTCCTGGCTGTTTCGCTAGACATAGCGAACGCCTGTAACAGCCCCCCTCACGAGACGATCAGGGAGGGGCTTCGTGCACACGGAGTTCCCCCGTACCTCACGAGGCTGTTGGGAGCGTACCTCCAGGACAGGTACATCCTTTGGGAGGGCGGCGAGTCCGAGAATCGCGCCATAGGTCGGCGACGCGTCGCGTGCGGCGTCCCACAGGGATCGGTCCTCGGGCCGGTTCTTTGGAACGTCGGTTATGACTGGATCCTTCGGGTTCCGGTCCTGCCCGGAATAGGGCTAATCTGCTTTGCGGATGACACCCTACTCACGGCACGCGCTGCGTCATTCGCGGAATCCGTGGACCTCGCCAACGTGGAGATCGCCGGGCTGGCGATCGTGGTCCGAAGAATAGGTAGGCTGGGCTTGAAGGTCACCCCCGCGAAAACGGAGGCCATCATGTTCCATAGGCGGTTTCGTAATCCCCCCGCGGACTTGTGCGTTACAGTCCAAGGGGTGGACATTCGTGTAGGCCCCCAGATGAAATATCTGGGGCTAATTCTTGATGGGAAATGGCTGTTCAAAGCGCACTTTAAGCAGCTAGTTCCCAAGCTCGTGAGGTCCGCAGGCGCCCTCTCTCGGCTTCTTCCCAACGTGGGGGGACCGGGGGGGACGACTAGGAAACTCTACATGGGCATCCTTAGGAGTATGGCCCTGTACGGTGCACCCGTATGGTCCACTGCACTTCACCGCCACAATAGAACTTTGTTGTGCCGCGCACAACGGGTCCTGGCGGTGAGGACCATCCGAGGATACCGTACAGTGTCGTGGACGGCGTCGACACTCTTGGCAGGCGATCCGCCCTGGCCTCTCCAGGCGGACGTGATAGCCAAAGTTCGGCGCTCCCGACAGGATGCCCTCGCCCGTGGCCTGGTCTATGGCCAGGCCGAACTCCAGGTGATCAGGACGCGGGAAACCGTGGCCATGATCCAATCTTGGTCAGTAGAGTTGGAAAACCCTGTTGCTGGCATTGACACGGTGGAGGCGGTTCGACCGCAGCTGTTGCGATGGCTCTCGCGGAAACGCGGGACCCTGACCTTCAGAATGACACAGATACTTACCGGGCACGGTTGCTTCGATAAGTATCTGTGTCAGATTGCGGGCTGCTTGCCTTCACCCCAATGCCGCCAGTGTGGCGCGCTGGACACGGCGTTACACACGCTAGTCGAGTGCGCAGCATGGGCACCTCAGAGGTTTGAACTCGAGACACTTGTAGGACCGATCGAATCGCTGGGCGATCTGGTGCAAGCCATGCTGCACAGCGACGATTGGTGGGTGGGTGCGGCCAATTTCTGCGAGACGGTAGTGTCTCATAAGGAGGCCGTGGAGCGAGATAGGGAGAGAGGTACAAGTGCGCATGCGTCTCACGGGCGTCGATGTCAGTCGGGGGCCCGGATGCGCAGGTATGCGCATGATCTCCCTCCCTGAAATGCCGCTGCAGGGGCCCTCTAGCATCTAGGGAGCAGAGGAGTCTTCACCCCTGTTGACGAAGTGAGTTTGCCTCTCCCGGGGCATTCTCAAGCACTTGTGCGCTAGGATCGGTGTGGGCGTAACTACGTTCTGTATCTCACGCCTTTCCTGCCATAAGCGCGGGGCACATAGGAGGAGGGTGGTTTTAGTGGGGTATTGATTAGTCGAGTCTCCACACAAGCCGGTTGATTATTGTTTGGATTGCCTCAGTGGAAAGCCTCCATGATCAACAACGGTCTAATCCCTAGCAAAGGACCCGGTATGTGCGAAATGCATTTCCACCGCGTTAAAAAAAAAAAAAAAAGCATCCGAACAATATGCATACAAGAACCGTGTCCCACTCTCCCGATAGCTTTGGGACGTCCGACCGCTCAGGTTCACGTCCGCGACTCACGACTTATAATGTGCACATTTCAATGGACTTTCTTCGGACGCGTTCGTCAGCCTCGGCTGATAGACGCCTCCCGTAATGAATGTGTACACCTCTTAGACCATTTAGTTGAATGGTCTAAGGTACACCTTTACTTCAATAATGGTAATTTGGTAAATATCATAACCATAATGTTGAATAACAACGTTGAAGAAGTTGTTCAAGATTTGTCGTTGGCTCAACGCTAACCACGGAAGCCATTGAAGAAAAAAAACTTGATGACCGAATCTAACATGTAAATTGAGGATTTTTCTAGTCGTTGTCATAAATTCTACTAGATCCTTTTATTTATTATTATATTTTAATTTCGTCATTTGTTTTAAAAAACAAATGACGAAATTATATTATTGTAACTTATATTTATTATGGATATGTAGTGGTGGAGGTCTTTAATTAAAAGAACCACTTACTCTATACTTTATATATATTATTAACTTTATATGTAATATACATGTAATGTTGTTCGTTACGATACATTAAATGCTCCTATTATGGCGGCCATTACGTACGACTCGTGCGACTCTCCTTTTGTTACACCCGACCGCGCCTCGCTCGCAGGGTTCTGGCCCTGTGCGAGTCGCGGTCAAGAGTGAGTCGCTTTTAAGGGCGATTGCCCCCACAGATATATTATAAAACTAGTTATATCACCCAAACTTCTTAGGTAGCTTATTTATATCAAGAAAAACAGAAACAATGATGAAACCAAGAAAGTAAGCGATGTGTCCAAGCCGCCGAAGCACCTCAAACAAGCATTGTAGGTATATCTTATGCTCCCCTGATACTAGGCCCGCGATTAGTCTGTGTATTGTCATTTATTAACGGAAATACTTTGGATCATATAAACGTCTAGATAACGCATGAATTAAACAAAAACGGTCATAAAAAACGTGCACTAACTTTGGTGCACTTGCTCGGGGGAGCACATGCTATTATCGTTTCGACTACTTTACTGGTTAGAGCTCTCTCAAAAAAATTAATTATGCCATCCTGCGCTATTAAAATGTGTCGGAACTATTTTAAAAGAGGGAAGGATAAGGATAAGATAGAATACATTATATTTAAAAATTTAAACACTATGATCATACAGATAGAGATGGAAATGTTTTGGAAAATATGCTATGTATATTATAATAAAATATAAACCTGTAATTATGTCATCATTTTCTTCAAATAAACTCTTTTTCTTCCTTTCTTCTTTTTAAAGTATTGTGTAAATACTTCGCATTCCGTGTTTTAAAGCTCAAATATACTATAACGATATAATATATGAAATGTGACGTCACGAAATTTGGAATGCCTCCCACCCGTTGACATACTGTGTTTCATTTCTACTGCGTGTGAACGGCACACACAGATACACACATAACGCCCACTACCCAGTATAAGCCCATCACGTCGTTGCTAGTCAATTAATACAACTGATGTCACTAACTTTTAGCTTGGGATAATCTTTCGAGCATAACTAGTATAATAACCTTTGTCTACTTATTGTGTAAGTGCATAAATAATTTTCCATTACGAATAGTCTTTTTTAATTATTACATTAGTATTGGTACACAGATTTATAAATACTAAAATCTGTACAGACATTTTAATATAAATTAAAATGACTAGTACATATTTAGTATATGTACTAGTGATGAACACATTTGTGCATGTAGTAAATTTTGTATGGCTTGTTCCAAGACAAAGAACATTTGTTAGTAACACTTTAAATTATTAAAAGTACTTTGAAACGTCTGAGTAATATTTAAATTATAACAAATAAAGCGATAAAACATAATGATCGTTTGAACTTTTCACTTACATTAAAAATATTTAGTAAAAAAATAGGGTATATTTTTTCACCCGATATCCCCAAAACACTCACGCATTGATAGTTTTTGGTTAGTGAATACAGCAACGCTACGCGTTTTCGATGCCGTTTTTCGCGGTGTTGTTTGTTAGCAATGCTCTCTCTGGACGTGTTGTTACACCTCAATGACCTCAATGCGCAAATATTATTCGAGAAAGGGTATTCAAATAAATTATTTATAATTCATTTGCCTAATTGATATAATTTACAATTAATTCTAATATGACGTACGTACAAGAAAAACTTGTGTTTCGAATTTCATGAAAAATAAATTTAATTACTGTTTCAAATAACAATCAGTAAGCTATTTGGCTCATTGTAAAACGATTAAATCGTTTGAGACAAGATCACCTTTCAAAACGTGCAGCCTCATCGATTTTGTACGATAGCGTACAAATGACCTCATATCTTTCAACCAGTAAGTAAATAATAAATAAATGATTGCTTAAATATTAATTAAAATTATTTCCACCATGAATTATTTCAATACTAAGATTGAAGAGCCATCCTCAAATGACGTCACACGAATTTCATGATTTTTGACCCCTCCCTCGTCTTTGTCACAGCTAGTACATTCATGAGACTCCTCCGTCTCTAGTGCGACGTCACATATTTTGCAATTTTACATCAAGCAATTATTAAATTAAAACAGTAATTCCATATTAATGTTATTTACATTTAAATTATTTTTAAACTAGCTGTACCCGGCAGACATTGTCCTGCCCTTAAAAAATAAAAATCTAGAACACGATTACAGTACCATTTACCGGAATCAATTATTAATCTAAACTAAACCATTCTCGAATACACTTGAACAAACGCAAAAAAAAACACCAAAATTAGTCCCACCATTTAGGAGCAGTTTAGCGGCGCCACCTACCGGGTCCAATTAAGGATCTCAGCCATCCCGGGACCCACTTCAAAAACACAAAAAAATCATCAAAATCGGTTCAATCATTTAGGAAGACCTTAGTGACATAGACAAGAACAGAAGAATTTTATATAAGTCGGGTTCACGGCGTGCGAACGAGACGACACCGAGTATAACACAATAATAATCTGAAATATTTTAATCAAAGTTTATTACACTAGAATGATTACAATTACAATATTAAATACAGCACAATAATACACAGACATATTAGGACAACTCCAAGAGTTGCATCTACGCTTGTCAGGTGTCGAGCAGCAATTTGCCTTCCAAGAATACTGCTATTATCAAGCAATAATTATTGACCACAAAGTCGACTTGGTTGTAGACTGTCCCCTCTCTGCCCGAACACCGCTTATTTAAGGTCCTCGTAGCGCGCCGTAGTGTCAATATCCGGTAATGCTTTGGCGCCACTTCAGTTTCGTTTTCTTCATAAAACCAACTTCCGCCATCCATTTTAACTTCCAACTGCCGGTTACTCCATTTCCGATAATCGTTACTCGATAATAAATGCCTCTATGTTGACATCCAGTTATATAACTACTTCCGTTACTATGGTTACTTTATAATAACAAATACGATTCCTACATATATATAAAGTTTTTTGGGCCAGAATCTCTCGCGGGCGCCCTCAGAACACCCTACTAAAGTTTCGTCAGAATCTGATCAATGCTATATGTTATACATTGAGGACAAGCATACAAACATTGATTTATATTTCTATAGATATGTAGATTTTTTTAGTTAGAAACCCTTTCGGACTTCCTCAGCACACTATCAAAGTTTTATCACAATCTGATCAATGGTTTTGGAACGCATTATTGGACAAACATTGATTTTTATTTATGAGATAATTAGATTTCAAATGTTGTGTTTTAAAGCTTAAAATATATTAGATTTTTAAATGTGACGTCACGTGATTTAGGATCCCTCCCACCCCTTATCACACAATGTCACACTTCGTTGACTCTTAATGTGCAAATTACGTATTTGTGGATGGCCCTTAGTGATATTATATCTGTCTATTAGTAATACCACTGTCTGAGTTTTTATATTATATTTACTAATTGTAGTGAGCAATAAAATAGTCAATAACGATACAAAAAAGTTAAAAAAATAATTCTCAATTGCGGCGATACCCTAAAACGTACTTGAACACCAGTCTAGGTTCTTGGCTAAAAACACTGGGTTTTTACCAGTTTTGTGAGAACAATAAGCTATTATTTTTCTTGTTCAAGTTCTTGATCAAAGACCCAATTTTATAAAAACCTGACATGTAAGTTGCAATAACCGCTGACTGAGCACCAAAGTCACCGCAATTTGGACTGTCCATTTTTGCACACGACCGAAAATTAAAGCTTAAATTTTCTTAGTACTTAGTACGTGTTAAAAGGAACGCAACAAATCCATAAATTTGACAGATCTTTAACATGTATTTTGTCTATGGTAGCTTACTTCCTAAGATGGCCGACCTCCATTCCACAAGTGCTCTGCTCTGTCCATCTGTATAAATTATATTAAATAGAAGCTAGAAACAATCACAAGTTTTCATTTCATTAGTACGTAGTCATCACGGCCACGTATATCCACGACCTATAAAGGTTTCTGAGATAACAAATATCCTATCTTCTAGCTTCTCATTTCCTCAGTACCATCAAGTGTGCCCCGTAAAGGTTATTCACTATTTAGACCGAGATCCGGCTGCAAAATTACGTTCATGTGTTATTTAATTAAAATCTAGTTTTAATATATAATTATATATGGGGAATAAATTTTTACTAGGTTGCCTATAAAAATGTGGTCGCTAGATTTTTAACTAAAAGAATATTAGTTTGATATTTTAACACAGGAAGTGTTCGTTAGATCCATAGTACCTCTCATTGAAAGTGAGATGACACGCACTTGGCTAATTTATTCAGACCAAATGCAGACAGTCTCCAAACAACACTGTCGCATATGAGCATGATCATTATCACTTCGCGTGTTTTAATATTATTGTAACGAGAAATCAGTAATCATTTATTCATAACAAAGTTACACGTCAATTTCTACAAGTTTGCGGGACTCGAATTAAAATGCCGTTAGAATTAAGAGTTTATTAGAACTATACAAACACGTATAAAGCAGGTACAAATATAACCGAACGCATCAAATCCAAACGTAATGCAGAAGGTCGTGATTCAATAAAACGCGCAAAGTCCGTCACTATTAGATTCCCGAATGTACACACGTCACGCCTAGATCGTAGTTGTAGCTCAACTAACCCCCTCTCTCAACCAGGCCATCGTTTTATACTTCACAAATGTAAATGCCCGGCAACGTCGACATGTTTTCCTAGAATTAGCTTGTACTTATAATCCGCAACACATGGCTAATGATGCTCTTGAGCGGCTGTAAACGAGTACAATAGGAGAATAGGGTGTTCTCCACAATAACTAGAAACGTATGCCAATAAATAAGTGAACAAAAGACGATCATAAAAGGATTACAATTAGTTCAAATGCCGACAGGTAATAAAATGTGCTTTTACAGATGTGTACGTGGAATTTGTCTTTGTCGGAGCCTAAGTTGTTACATTATTATATGTTTGCTAGGCTATGCCCGTTAGTTTGTCCACGCTTGACTTGAAATTTCCGCAGGATTACCGGGACACAAAGTATCGCAGAAGAATGTTGTCATATATTCATTCATATATTTAAGTATGTAAAAAGCGGGTAGGTAGCGACAAAACAATAAACAACCTCTTACGTGAATACCAAGACTTTTATTAAACATAATAAATATAAGCTATCGATTTAGTGGAAACTGTGTCAGAATTAGCAAATTTTTATGCATCCGAACAACTTCAAACCTGCTCCTGGGAAAATTCCCGCGGGATTCCCAGGACAAAAAGTAGCGCGAAGTTTAAGTCTAAGAATGCTGTCGATCAGCGAAAACCAATTCGAAATCGGCCCCGTACTTTTTACGAATCCCAAACAAAATCACAGCATTCTAAAAAAAATTGCATCATGTTCTCCGTTGTTTATATAGTCTATTTCCATTGTTTTTTTTAATTAGCTGCAATGTACAGACACAGTATGTTTAGAATTTTATAATATTATACATAGATTTAGAGTAGACTGAAGTGAAGATTTATAATCGCACATGTCACATTTATAGTTTATGGCTTCTCCCCATTGTGTTTCCGAAGGTGTACATTTAAGTGGCCTTTTGTGACACATTTGTACTGACAGATATGACATGAGAAGTTTTTCTCCTTAGTGTGTTTAAACTTCATATGACTTCCTAAATGACCTTTTTGTGAACATCTATAATCACATAAATCACATTTATATGGCTTCTCCCCAGTGTGTTTAAGAAGGTGTCTATTTAACTGGCCTTTTGTAATACATTTGTACTGACATATATGACATGAGAAGCTCTTCTCCTTTGTGTGTTTAAACTTCATATGACTTTCTAAATCACCGTTTTGAGAACATTTATAACCACACAGATCACATTTATATGGCTTCTCTCCAGTGTGTTTACGAAGGTGTATATTTAAGTCGCCTTTTGTGACACTTTTGTACTGACACATGTGACATGAGTTGTTTTTCTCTTTTGTGTGTTTAAATTTTATATGCCTTTCTAAATCACCTCTTTTTGAACATCTATAATCACACATATCACATTCATATGGCTTCTCTCCAGAGTGTTTACGAAGGTGTAAATTTAATTCACTTTTTGTGACAAATTTGTATTGACACATGTGACATGAGTTGTTTTTTTCTTTTGTGTGTTTATACTTTATATGCCTTTTTACATTACCTCTTTTTGAACATCTATAATCACACATATCACATTTATATGGCTTCTCTTCAGAATGTTCACGAAGGTGTACATTTAACTCGCTTTCTGTGACACATTTGTTGTGACATAAATGACATGATAACCCATTTCCTAATTCTTTACTTCGATTACAGTCACTCGATTGCTTTCCTTCATTGCTTCCATCTAATGAAGTAGTTGGAGCAATCGCATCTACACTCTTCGGAATACATTGCTTCAAGGTTTCATTTTCAGCATTATTACAAATAACTTTACAAGTAAATGTCTCACTGTTTTGTGCAATTACATTTTTGGTGTGTATGTTATGTTTCGGTAAAATACTTAGTTTTGATGAAGTGTTATTCACATGATGGCGGTCAACAACTGATTTCATATGTTGTTTATTCTTAGAAACGTTTACATTTGAATGCACAGATGACTTTTTAGTAAAACATTTGTATGATGCGTTGCAATTATTTTCTGGCAAATTTTCCAAAATAGGATTAGCTAAATCATTTCTGTCCTCAGTTGTTTCTTCGAGCTTAATTCGCTTCGCTTTCTGGGGCACTTCGTTTAATGTGTGTTTTCTCACTAATGCTCCTGAAAACAAGAACAATGTGACTAAATTTCAACTTGATCAACTTGCCAGCGACACATCCCGTCGCTGGCAAGTTGACCGTACCCCCATTTCCTTGAGGTCTCACAACCAACCACGCAGCGGTTCTCTAGAACATTTATTCCGCGTACAACAATGACCTGTAGGGAACTTCCCGCCGCGGTTTTCCCTTTGCGCTATGACATGAGGTTTATATGTATGAAATTTCTAAGGGGACAGTAATGCGTTGGTGACACCCCTGGCGTTGCAAATGTCCATCGGGTGGGCCATTGAAAAAAAATCATTAAATTTATTTTATCTCAATAAAACAAAATTGTATCTTTGAAATTTTTTGTAAGATATTCTTCTGATGTGAACCTGAATTCAATAAATACAGAGTTCAAATTTAAAATAATTTTTGTATCCAACAAATGTAAATGGATTTCAAATCGAATTGAAAAAAATGAAATTAATTTACATGTCATCATCATACTATTTGTTACTTATTTAGCATATTGGTGGTTCTTTAAAAGAGCTAAAGAAAATTTTGTGTTTTCTAAAGGAAAATAATTTGTATGTAATGAAGTACATGCTTGAATTTGAATCTGAATTTTGGATGAAATAACAATCAGTTTATATGGGGACTATAGAGTACCCTCAGACAGGACTTTAAACAAGCTAACACCTTGTTCTTGCAATAAAGTCATCTCTAGAATTTTCGTAGAAACACATATTAGGGAACAAACACATACTACGTAACCCATTTTTTACTCAATCCTGACCTCCCCTTGGTGACCACTCATAGTATATGCCAAGACCCCTCCCTTCGCCTCTAGTTGTCACATATAGACGGAGATCCCACTGCAAGATTACTATGTTCATGTGTCATTTAATTAAAATCACATTTTATAGATAATTATATAACATATATCGGGAATACATGTTTGCTAGGTTGCCTATAAAAATGTGGCTGCTAGTATTTTTAATTAAAATAATATTCCTTTGATATGACTAATATTGCTGGTGCTGGGAGAAGCGGACTGACTTCAAAATATTCTTGGAAATATTGCAGCACTGAGTTGGTACCACTAAACTGAATTCAAATCAATTTACATTTTACATGATCCCTGTTTCATATGGGGATCATGTAAAATGTAGGACAGGATGTCAGCACAGCTTTCTTCAAAGTAGAAGTAGTCAGATCAACATAAATAACCTTTTATACTAGCAACTTGCCTTCTTTCTCTTCTTTTATGTTAATGACTCTCCCTTCTTCATTGTCCTCTTCACTTTCTTGGTCATAATCTTTTTTAATTTCTTCCACAGTATTTCTCACTAACTGTTTACAGTCCAATGGGTGTAGGTGTTCAATGACATACTTATAATCAAAATCAAATGTCTCACTTGCTATCAATAATAATGCATTCTGTTTTTGCTGAAATTTAAGTATTTATTGTAAACTAGGATATGCCCGTGACTTCGTCCTCATAAACTTCCTGGGACACAAAGTACCGCAGCATTTAAAAAAGAAAGTAAACTATTGTTTTAGTAAAAACTGTTGGAATAAGCTAATTTATATGCACCCGAAAATTTTAAAATCACTCCTGGGAAATTCCCGCGGGATTCCCGGAATAAAAAATATCACATATTTTAATTTATTATTTATTTAATTTTAATTGAATATTTTTCAATTTGGGCATTTTAAATTATTCCCAGGAAAATTCCCGCGATAAAAAATAGGTCAGATTTTGAGTCCACAAATTTGCTGTTGATGAGTAAAAACCGTATCAAAATCAGCCCAGTAGTTTTTATGTGAATCCCGATCAAACAGACAATCCGATTTGAGATTTTATTACTTTTATTTTAGTTTAGTACACCACCAAAAATTGTATATTTAAATTTCCTTTAAAATCTCCTTAGACACTGGGTTGCCTGGAAAAGATGTCTATAAGTGATAAGGCTACCCATTATTCGAATCCAAATTCATTCATATTAATTGTCTAGATTTAAGTTTATGGTGAACAATAAAGAGTTTTCATTCATTCAAAGAGACAAGAAATCTAAAAAATATTGTATCATGTTCTCCATAGTTTAGATAGTCTATACCAGTTGTTTTTTTTTAATAGCTTCAATGTACAGACATTTGAATAATGACATTGATATAAGAACTTAACTTGTTAGTTCAATAACCAAAGCTCCCACTAGTAAGGATTTGAGTGGTGGCTGGTTTAAATGGGATTTTCTAGAACAAAGTTGGGAAATGGAGCACCAGACCTATCAATCACCATACAAAACACAATTAACTCAAGGGTTAACCATTTTACACTATTCAGGGCACAGAGCCAACCAGAGCACTTAGAACTGTACTCAAGTTTTCCAGTGTAACTCTACCACCTCACACATACGAGTGAAGTGATATAATTTGCACCACCCAGAGAACTCACATGTAAATTAGTTCTACTGTTAAGTTACTTTGACAATACTACTTCATAGCAAGGAAGTAAACATACACTTTGTTATAAAAATAAAGAAATCAATAAATATATCATTTTATATGTGCAGGAATGAAGAAAGAATACAATTTCCTGCAGCCAGGGGCCTGTCTTAAGAGGCGACAAAGCAACCGACAGCCAGGTGGTAAGGCATTTGCCCGACTGGATGGCTACCACCCCTGGTCTATAAAGTAAGTCACCATAACAACCTTGAGTTGTGTTCAGGCATTAGTGAACAGGTTCCAGTCTCCCCTAGGAGAGCAGCAGCGCATTTGTAGCACCTTTAGTGTTGCAAATGACCATAGGCGATGGTAACCTCTTTCCATCAAGTAGGCCGTTTGCCTGTCTGCTGAACTCCTGCAATAAAAAATATAAAAAAACAGGAAGCATACTTCAGAACCATCATTAACAATAGCTGTGAGCAACTTCTCAGCCTCTGATGCCCTTTTCATCAATTCATGTGACTTTCTCAGCTGTGCACAGCATATGTAGCACACAAGGAGTGATTTCCCATCATTAGTATTGAACTGTAATGCAAAATAGTAATTTAATTTGATATTTCACATGCAAGAAGGTCTTAATCTTGTAAAATTAGATAATATTTTTGAAAACTCTTATTATCCAGAATTAAGTGTTTAATGCCATGAGCATTAAACACTTTGAATATGTTTAATTAACATTAATATTTTCTGACATTCGAGCATTTCCCAAGGCTGTAGAGATGGAAGGCAGATTTTTTGGCTGCGACTTAACAATCTGATACACAAATTTTAAGTAGTGGGTGGGCGTAGTGGGTAGGGGGGAGGTATACTTACCCCTACTACAACCCCTAAGGTCCGGAGTTCTTAAATTTTTTTATTTTATAAACATAACCTCACTTATTTTTTTGTAAAATTGAGTCACTTTTGATAATAACAAATCGTGATTTGAGTTTATGAATGTACTCACGAATTACATATAACAGCCAGAACTTTTTGTAACACTAAAACTGTTTTTAATGTAAAAATAAAGTTTTAAATCTAATTGAGGCATAAGTCATAATTACAAAATTCATGCTAGACATATAATCGATTGATTAAAAAGTGACAGTTATTGCTGTCACTTTTGTTTTTAATGGCTTGGCTCACAAGGTGTGATGATAAAAATAAATTAATTATATGTCAATAATACTTATTGATTTTTAATTATGAAATTCGAAATCTTGAGTTTTAATTAATATATTGTTTCATATAATTTTCGGAAATAGACATATTTCTATAAAAAGAAAATATTGACAAATATTTTGCAATTCATATTGCCGCCATTTTATTCCTTTTCAGTTAAGTGAATGTGCTTTTAAAGTTAATTAAATTATATAGGCAACATATTTTATTTAAAGAGATCCCACACCTGATAACCTGATGCCTGAACCGACTGCTTACCATTTACTATTTATTTTATACACAAACAGTATGACGCCTTAAAAGTCTCGTACAAAACATTTGTTTTATTTATCAATTTAGTGGACGACTAACAAGTTGGTTTTAAATATGACAATGAATCAATATATTAATGCTAGTCCGTTGTATATTACCCATAACACAAGCCTTAGTTGCTTAATTTGGGGATATACAATGTGTGTTTGTCTGCCGATTATTATTATTATTATTATGCTATCAATTTTTAAGTACAATGCTGATTTTTTTTTTAATATAGGTTAAATATAAATTAATGTGATTACGTAACAAAAAAA
Organism: Dendrolimus houi; assembly: GCA_039645545.1. Taxonomy (NCBI): domain Eukaryota; kingdom Metazoa; phylum Arthropoda; class Insecta; order Lepidoptera; family Lasiocampidae; genus Dendrolimus; species Dendrolimus houi. The sequence continues at coordinate 1,942,044 of CM077146.1, forward strand.
CATCGTCTTTATTGGTCGCCATTTTGAATGGTTATTCTTGTAGTGTATACGAATGTGTTCTATTGTATTTTTTCTTCATTTTTATCCAACTAAGCTGGTTTTTGGTTATTTCAGCTCTTTTTATGTTGATTACTAGCTAATTTTTGAACTTTGAAAGGATTTTCAACTTTGGACCTATGATAGAAGTGCAATATTAGCTAAAAAACCAGTGAAAATAAGTGAGGTTATGTTTTTAAATAAATATATATTTCGCGATCTCCGGACCTTAGGGGTTGTAGTAAAGGTAAGTTATGCCTCCCCCCACCCCACTTCACCACCCCACTACTTAAAATTCCTGTATTTTTTTATTAACTTCTCTACGGACTCGAGTTCCATACCCTTTTTTACAACTTAATTACTATTAAAGTTTTTAGGTTTATACATGGTTATTTTGCTATTGTGTGTGACATTAATTTAGTGATTTTTGTGTTGTAGTGTACCTTAAGAATAACTTATAATATTATTATTTTTTTATTTTTAATACTGAACTTATACTAATGTAGAGTGTATCTGTTACATACTGGTGTTGTGAGGAAGTGCATGTGCAGTGTGCGCCTTATGTCTATACCTATATTCCTGTATTAGATTGCTATACATTTACCGATTTTTTTTTCTAACTCCTTAATTAAGACAATGGCGAGGCTTAAGCCCAGCAGTTAGATGTCTATAGGTTGTTATTATTATGATGACTGTTAAGCTGTATTATCATATTAAATACTAAAGGTGCATTTTTTACTTCCCAAATCTAAAAGGGATTTGTCGACACCTTGTGCCATAAAGTTCATTTGGAAAACTGAATGGACTCACCTTGGCACTCGTTAGTTTTTCCCATATTTCTTGAAATAAAGTGTCTCTTATAGCGTGCAAACGCCGCCGACCGCACAAGCATACTCTACATGTGTCTGCCATGCCCATTTCTGATAACGTTGTTTTTATTATAGCTAATAATTAGAAGAAACACGTTTCAATTTTTAGATCAACATCACAAACTACTATGGTTATTACGTATATATCAACATACAACATGCATCTGAGCATAGATAATAATAATATATATACAAATATAAAAACATTAGAGTGACAGTGTGGCACAACACAAATTAATAACGCGACCATCGGACGCGTCCAAACGATGCGAGCAGAAAAACTGTAACACTTGCTAGATTGCTTTAGCCTATTAACGCCCAGCCTTTGCAATTCTTGAATTAAAAGCCCAATTTCCTTAAAACAGGTTTCAATGGTGAAAACTCGGGTATTTGAACTTACAAATTATGCCTTATAGTAAGTAACCTGACCAAATATGATTTTTTTTTCTTATTTCAGGACAATGACGACAAGGAACAAAGTATAAAAATATATAACATTTTGATAGGCCTCAGAGTCAATAGCACTAGACTTAAAATATACATACTTCTAACAACATCAATTTTTATCACTATCTTCAAAAATAAAAATAAATAATTAAACTTAAAAACCAATTTAATAACCTTAATAAACAATTCTTTTAAAATTAATAAACATTTATTTCAGTATTTAAAACATTTGAAACAATCATAATAATCCTTAGTAATCCAAAGGTCTATTAAAAGTGTTAACGGCGACAACATTAATGTGCGAATTTCACCGACCCGTCTAGACCGGCGATAAGAACAACATATATAATTTGCTAAGTCTCGTAGATAATGTAGAAGCGACCGTTGGGCGCAGGAAAGGACGAGTATAGCTTATGTATTATTATTTTTAAGTTTGTTTTATTAGTGTTAAGAACTTGTTGTGTAATTATTTGTAACAGCCTTAAGTTGCTAGGAAATAAATGTTATATTATAGCGCTTGTCTTTCATTAAAAGTAGGACCCCAATAGATCCCGGTAAGTGAGACCAGCCTGCATGAGCCCGGGACTCCATGGTAATGAGACCGGCCTACGGGCGTGCAGAACGCAGCCTGGAGCCTGGGACTCAATCAAATTAAGACCGTGTTACAGGGATGAAGAACGCACCCTGAAGCCCGGAATCCGTGAGGTATGCCTGCACTACTGCCTACTCCACAAGCGAATAGGCCATAATGATTGTGCAGGCAGAGGTCTGCGCACGGCGGCGCGCATCGGTTTACAATACGATAAATAAACATTTTTTTTATTGGACTTGACTTTATGTAGATGGTCCGAAAACCTCACAACTTTACCGGGGTTTTCGGGGCGAGTGCCTGCGAAGCGAAGGCGCTCGAGCCCGGGGGGCAACTTGCTCGAGGGGGCTCCCTACGGAGTTTCACCTCGGCTGGACTGGTGCCATGAGAGGGAGATGAATCTAATGATGCCCACCATAGGGCGACACAATGCACTAATTGAGAACGGGCGACGGGTAATATAAAGCCCGAGGGGAAGGATCCCGGCGGACCGGGATCGGCGGTTCGCGGTGGCCTAAGCTATCTTACTGCCGTTTCGCAACGTGTTATGGCTGGGAGAGAAGAAACGGCGAAAGAAACTTCCCAGCAACACGCCTAGTCTTTCCTATGGGGGGGGGGCTATGTCTCCTGGCGTCCCTCGCGGGGACGTGGAGAGATCGTGATTGGCGGCATCGATGCCGCCGTCTGTGTCTGTCTATCGATGCCTGCCAGCCTGCTGTCCTAACCACGGGCGGGCTGATCCGGGCCAGCCGTTTTGTGATAACGTCGACCTTGTCCGTGAGGATGTTACGAGGTCGTCGCACGAGAGCCTTTCGTCGAGGCTTATAATAGGACGCAAGCGCTCGACGCTTTATATTTATACTAGTGAAGCGAGGGGCGAGGAAAACGCCCATTATAACGTCTCGTATACGGAAACCGTGAGATATAATAATGTAAGGACCCTCAGGATAGACCGGGATCTGTGGGGTACTGAAATTTGTAATAATAATAAGATAGAATAAGGCTTGGTTTATGTAAAATCGTAAGAAATAAATTGAAGGAGGTAATACAACGAAGCGGGGGGCCGGCGGAGGCAGCTTCTATAAATATAGGGCGCCTTGTAAGGCGCGTCGTAGTTCGTGACAAGCAGTAGTTCGCGGTTAGCAGCCAAGAAAGGAAAGAAGCTCCCTTCCGCCGACGCCTACGAAGTTGAAGCCTCCCGTAGTATCATTTTTCGTGGTTTTATTTCGGAAGTTCCAGAATAATTAAACCAACGACCTAAACGTATAGTCCACTGCATCTCCAACAAAAAGGTCTTAAATTTTGAATAAGGTAATTTTCCCTTTAACTTCGTTCTATATAAAGTTTCTATTTAAACAGCAAAAACTTAGAATGTAAGCATCTATTTTTAATAAGCACATCAATACAAATCGTAAAGATTTCACGAATAATTTGATATTAATACGGTATTACATCATTTTTTGGTAATAATAAGCTAGTGGAATTTTAATTTTAATTTTATGAAATCTTTAAATGCCTTAAAATGACATATAAATTGTAAATCTGACATGTCCACGTGAAAACGCTGTCCACAGTTTTGACGATGTCACTAATCTATAAACATATTACTGTCAACTGTATATAAACAAAAACAGAGCAGGCGTACTCTAAAAGTTTTATTTAAGCAGAGCTGTGATGCAGAGTACTTTTAGCCTTCTAGTATTTTATATGGTTACTGGAACAATAACAAAAACAACCCATGTCAAGAGGTAGATACCTCTTGACATGAGTGGTTGTGAGCGATGTGTGATCGAAAATGATAACGTCATTAATGACGTTTTGGCAACGACCACAACGACCGCAGTCGCCTTGTGGAACGGCTGACTGAGCATTTTAATATAGGTAAGATATAAGAGAAATATGAATAAATGTTGGAAAAACCGCAAATATAGTATCGAAGTCAGGAAACGCTGTTTTTGTTTATAGTATAGTGACCACAGAACACTAGTACTCTCTAACGAGAGATAGTGACGACAAACTATGGCGGCTGCCGTTTCTTCATTTTCTTAAGCCTATGTGTAGCACAGCTGAACTGTAGGTTATCAGCTAGTGCCATTAAAACAGAGTTCTTGTGACAACTCAAAAGGCCACATTTAACGATACAGTTCACATTTCTCACAAAACACATAATTAATACTCAAAAACTATCAATATCCTACAACTATTGTCCATTTTAGAGTAATTTTACATATTTTTAGAAAATGAAACTGCACAGCACAGTATCTCATTTCAGTTCCCGCCAAAAACTCCCGGTTGCCATTTCGCGTGCTTGTGGAACAGATAAAAAATATTGAAACTTTAAAGCGAAATATAACTCATTTTTATGAATTCTAATTAGCATATTTCGATTTCATATGGAGATAAGTACCTATGTATTTTATGCATTTATAGATTTATTCTAAGACATGATAAAATACCGCATGTTTACATAGATATTAGTTCTTTAATTTTCGAACAGATGACGTTAATTATAACAATCCAGAATAAAACTCTATTTTTATTTTATTTTATTTTGTTTTATTTGGGGGGCTAACAGCTATCATTAACAATAACTAGAAATAAACTAAATTAAGAAAAGCTAATAATATTTAAAATAATATTTTTATGATAGATAACAAATGTTACATTTATTTAGTTGCATAGTTGCTGTCGTGTTTCTTTTTAAGGTTAAAAATTAATTGTATGTACCCTCCTATTTTTAAGATACAATCGGTCAGGTCCTTGAATAATAATGTTAAATTTTCATTTATTCTGCTATTAGCGCCTTTTTTGTATAGAGTACTTGTCTATAATTTACCATAAATTTATGTAACAATATTTATCCCTAACATGATGTAATTCCCTAATTGTGTAGATTATAATTAAAAAGTATAAAGAGAGTGTTCACTACATTTTATTTTCGTGTTGGCAGATGCGATAGACTTTTTTACTGTGTTTGATTTATTTTATTACATGTAAAACTTTAAATATAACATCTGATACAAAATATTATCTAAAATTTCCTAACAATAATGTATTAAATTCTTGTCATTCATAACCCTTTTAATTGAAATAGTTTATCAATGACTTTATTCTGCTGTCGGTTTTGCCAATTTGCTAAATTTCTTATACTGTAAAATTGTTGGAGGGATGGCGAGGCGTTTTAAAAATGTTTGTCGAATATGTAGAGTGAGTAGATGAAATGTGCTTAAACCGTAAGGTTCGCTGCTTTTATGTATTATGACCAGTTGCTGTTCTTTTATTAATATTACACAAACAATTCTAGAAATAAATTGAAATTAGGTACTATGTCAAAGCCCATTCAAAGTATGATAGTTTCTCAGTAAAGTATACCACAAAAATGCATAGATTGTGGGATAGTGTGGGCTCGCTTCGCTCGCCTTATACGTACTGTCTCGACTTCTGCGACTTCGCCGACCCTTGTAATGCTGGGGTGGCAAAGCGGTAAGGTGTCGTGCCTAGGCTCTTTATTCCGGCATTCGCTCGCAGGATAACTATTCTACGGTAGTTGGGGTATTGGAGCCGCCGTAATGATCGGCAGCTCGCATGGCCTTTCAGCGGCTTCCGGTGGCCTTCGCGGGCTTTAGGTAGCCATCTGAGGCGTCTGGTGGCCTGTCCGCGGCATTGTAGTTGTTCTCGACCTCAGAACGTCGCCCTAATCCGGGCGTATAAGGTCACGGTGGGTCGGTTTCCAGGAGCCTCGTGTCTCGTGGTCCGGTGGTCTCGCGTGCAGCGGAGCGATGCCGTGTAGGTGAGTGTGGCTGCCGATGTCGGCGCGGTCAAACATTCAACGCGCCGACTTCGCCACAAAGTCACCCACACTGTCGATTCCGAGGTCACGGGCGATAACGTCATTGCGGACATATAGACTCGCGCCCGTGCATATACGCAAGACGATGTTTTGTTGAATTTGTAACTGCTTCTTTGTGGTGGCCAAGCACAGCGCATACCATGCTGGAGCAGCGTAGGTCAGCTTCGAGCGAAGAAAGGTCTTGTAGACCCCGATCTTCGTCCTCAGAGGCAGTTTGGACGACAGGACAGGTCGGAGCAGGGCTCTTGCAGTATGTGTCTGGTTTATGGCGTGTTCGACATGGGGCCCCATGCTCAACGACCTGTCTATGTGAACCCCGAGGTATTTGACCGAGGTCTACCACTTATCTCCTGACCTCGAAGCTGAAGTATTTCCGCAGAACGGCGCCGGCGGGTGACTAGTAGCGCGGCGGTCTTCCCCACGTTGACCGCCAAGCGACACTTGTCTAGCCACGCCGGTAGTAAGTCCAGCATGCGCTGCATTCGGCGAGCAGCTACGTCCTCGTTACGTGAGGTCACGAAGAGGGCGCTGTCATCTGCGTACAACGCCAGGGTGACATCCCTCTCCCAGGGGTGTAAGAGCCCTCTAGTGTCGAGATGTTGTCGGTATATACGTAGTGTGACGACATAATGCCAATATCAGAAACAAGCACGCAAGAGCGAAACTAAAGGTATAGTTACACATGCTCATTTCAAGCATGAAAGCATGCTTCTATGAGCAGTTGCTACTTAGTATGTGTGTCGGAATATTGCTCAAAATTAGCATGCTCATTTCGAGTTTGCTTAAAAGTCAACAGGCGTGCGATTTTTGAGCATAATGCTACCTGCGGTGCGGGTGAAAGGGGGCGTGCTTTAAGCGCGTCTAAACAGGTTTGATTATTGAGAATGTTAGTATCGATCAGTCATTTGCAACAGGTGAGCGTGCACGATTTCACGCAAAATGTCTCGCTGGGGCGACGAAAAATCCGCTCAAATTTGTAAATTTATATCGAAATAACGAGTGCTTTTGGAATCCCCGCATACCGCAGTATAAAAATAATGTTGATAGAAATAATGCGTACCAAGACTTATTAACGAACATGGAGGATCCGTCCTTGACTGTGAAAATCATTAAAACCAAAATTAAGAATTTAAGGTCTGCCCACCACACAGAATTGAAAAAAAGTCAAGAATTCAAAGCGATCCGGTCACAGCTGTTACATTCATGAGACTCTCCCTAGTGTGACGTTACTTATTTTGAAATTTTACATCAAGAAATGATAAAATTAAAACCGCAGTTCCGTAATTCGTTTTATTTCCATTTAAATTATTTTTTCACTAGATGTTAGACGTTGTCCTGCCCTTAAACAATAAAAATCTAGAACCCGATTAAAGCGCCAATCTAAAAGTTTATTTTACTACCGGATCCAATCGTGAACCTAAACCATCCCGGGGACCCACTTAAATACACACAAAAACTAATTTATATTTATTAATATAAATTAGTTTTTGTGTTATTATTTTTATATTTTTTTTATAATTTATTAACTATCTGGTTCAAATTTGAATCTAAACAATCCCGTTATCCACTTGAACGCAGACAAAAATAATACACCTAAATCCTGGAGCCCGATTGCAGCGCCACTTACGTGGGCCAATTGTTAATCGTAACCATTCTCTAATCCACTTGAATACACACAAAATAAATCATCACAATCGGTCCCACCGATTAGGAGGAGCTCAGCCACCTACCGGGTCCAATTATTAATCTTATCTAAACCATCCCGGGACCAAATTCAGGCACAAAAAATTCATCAAAATCGGTTCAATAATTTAGCAAGAGTTTAGTGACATACACAAGAACAGAAGAATTTTATATATAAAGATTTTTGGACCAGAAACCCTCGCGGGCGCCCTCAGCACACCCTACTGAAGTTTCATCAGAATCTGATCAATGCTTTATGAACACATTGAGGACAAGGACACACATTGATTTATATTTCTATAGATATGTAGATTTTTTCAACTAAAAACCCTTTCGGACTTCCTCAGAACACTGTACCAAAGTTTTATCACAATCTGATCAATGGTTTCGGAACGCATTATTGGACAAACATTGATTTTTATTTATGAGATAATTAGATTTGGAAATATTTTGAAGTGTTTCGTTAATAGTTCAAATCTTGTGTTTTAAAGCTTAAAATATATTCGATTTTTAAATGTGACGTCACGTAATTTAGGATCCCTCCCATTCCTTGTCGCACAATGTCACACTTCGTCAACCCCCTCCCCCTAAATGTGTGGAGTAATTTCTGGATGGCCCATAGTGATATTATATCTGTCTATTAGTAATATCACTGTCTGAGTTTTTATATTATATTTACTAATTGTAGTAAAGTAAGATAATCAATGACGACCTAAAAAAGTTAAAAAAATAATCCTCAATTGCTATACTCTAGGCTCTAAAACGTACTTGAACACTAGATAGGTACTTCTGACGTGTGTTTGACGATAAAAGCCATTTAAATAATATTTAACATAATGACTGTTGGATTCTAAATGTACAATAGTTTAAAAGACCCGTCTAAAAATTTTGTTTGTGTATTAAAAAATATTTATATCCGTCTTCCTAAGAATTCCATTCCGAAACTTTTAGTTCCCATTCTACGTTACCTGCGTTTTGGTTACGGAATGGATGTATCGGAATTCTACCTTTGAACTTCTTGTTTCATTTATTTTTAACTAAGACATCCGACCAACAAGTTTGTTATCAAATTGTTTTCACTGAAAGTTTATAAAGATATCAAAATAATATGCAAAAAATAAAATTGTAATACTTCGAAATTGGTTGCGGTTATGGAATATCAAAACGGACCGTTACTAAAATGCGTGTTTTATCGTCCGCTGATCGCAGTCAAAATGGACGAATCATGATGGTGCAGCCAATGAGAGCTTTACAAATGTTGCCAATCATAAAAAAATATGCGTAAGTGGTAGTTTTAATTGCGATCTTTCGTAAAAAAAAGGGGTTCCGGAAGGGAATTTTCCACTTTAGCTAATTTATGTCCCCGCATAGATATAATTATTTAAATATTTTGTATCATGTTACCATTTCTACATTTATGAAAAAATTCGTAAACAACTATTCTTTCCGAAAAATTGATCTAATTAGTATAGATAAGTCAACGAAATATATAAAAGTTATGTTATTTTACTGTAATTGGTAGTGGGACAGCGCTAAAATAGTGTACCTTTTACTAGTATTTTTGAAAATTACGGTAAAATGACTGTTTTTATGTAGCAACAATATATATTGTTTAGAACTAACCATAGATCTTTATTTTTCTAAAATGTAGAAATTATTCGTTATATAATTAACGAAAGTTGTGGAATACCTCCAAAACATAAATGTACACTTTTTGTGGAAATGACCCATATTGTGTTAGTCGTACATTGTGACTTTTGTATAATTTCAAACACTTAATTAGTTCAATATTTTTATTATTTACACGTATAAACAAGAATAATTAATAATTATTATAAATAACAGTAGTAGTATACCAGTAGCTTTGTATACGATGTTGTTTTAACTTTTTCAACACATTTTCTCAAAACGAAACCTGTATACATCGAATTGTTCGAAAGTTAAAAACTACGCACTACACAATGGAACGTGCGCAAAGTAGGTGCTTGGTGTGTGTACCTAAAAAATAAGAATTCCACCAAGGAGTTTCACATAGGTAACGAGACTAATTAAGGTGAATTATCCTCAGACTATAAACCTATAGTCTAAGAAAATATCAAACTTCCTTGAAAGCGCATCGATCAATATATTTGTCTCACTTTAATACCATAGAGAAAATGAGACCAAAGATATAGTTCTAATTTTCACCACGCGCATGTGCCGCCATTTGCAAATGCGCGCCATTTTCGTATTAGAAACGTCAAAGATTGTAACGACTCTCAGACTGATATTTGTTTGTATCCTTACGTCCTATCGTTCTGTTTCTCGCAAATGTGTTGAAAAATGTTGTATGACACGTGTGGTTGTTGGTTTTTACTAACTCATGACTATGGTAAGCCCTCGATTTCGTCTACTCGGTTGCAAGAACCAACATATCACGGTAATATCGTAAATAAGTAATAATAGAATATGTCGCAGGTATATGATAAAGTCTGATTACATAACCAAAGCCAACAACCAGGAAATACGAAAAAAAAAACAAATTAGAACAACATTTCTATGCATGTAATAAACTAATCTAATCATAAGTCACTGTTTTAACTTTAAGTTACTACAATAATCCACTAACATCTATAATATTATGAAATTCTAAACATGCCGTGATTGTACATAGAAGCTATTGAAAAAAATCTATACTGGAATAGACTATACTACAAAAGATGGAGAACACGATGCCATTTTTTTTACATTTCTTGTCTGTTTGTTTGGGATTCACGTAAAAACCACTGGGCCGATTTCGATGCGGTTTTCGCTGATCGACAGCAAATTCTTAGAATTCAAATCTGCGCTATTTTTTGTCCTGGAAAACCTGCAGAAATTTCTCTGGGAATGGTTTAAAAAAGTCAGAAAAAAATCTAATACCAATGTGATTTTTTCACTGATCGATAGCAAATTTTGTGTAAACTGTGTGATATTTCTTAACCTGGGAATGCCGAGGGAATATCAAGTCAATCGTACACGAAGTCGTAGGCATATCCTAGTGATATATATATATATATTTTTATTAGACATTTAGACACTATCAGAATTAGCAAATTTTTTGCATCCGAACAACTTAAAACCTTCTCCTAGGAAAATTTCCGCGGGATTCCGAGGACAAAAAGTAGGTGCAAAGTTTAAGTCTAAGAATAAGAGAATTATCTGTCGATCAGCGAAAACCGCTTCGAAATCGGCCCCATAGTTTTTACGAATCCCGAACAAAGGCACAAGAATTAAAAAAATAATTGCATCATGTTCTCCATCCTTTATGTAGTCTATTCCAGTTGTTTTTTTTTTAATTAGCTTCAATGTACAGACATAGCATATTTAGAATTTTATAAAATTATATAGATTTAGAGTACACTAAAGTGAAGATTTATAATCGCACAAGTCACATTTACAGTTTATGGCTTCTCCCCGGTGTGTTTACGAAGGTGTTTATTTAAGTGGCCTTTTGTGACACATTTGTACTGACAGATATGACACGAGAAGTTCTTCTCCTTTGTGTGTTTAAACTTTATATGAATTCCTAAATGTCCTTTTTGTGAACATCTATAATCACATAAATCACATTTATATGGCTTCTCACCAGTGTGCTTAAGAAGGTGTCTATTTAACAGGCCTTTTGTAATACATTTGTACTGACATATATGACATGAGAAGCTCTTCTCCTTTGTGTGTTTATACTTGATATGGTTTTGTAAACTATTTCTCTGTGAAAATCTAAAGTGACATAAATCACATTCGTATGGTTTCTCTCCAGTGTGTTTACGGAGGTGTACATTTAAGTCACGTTTTGTGACAAATTTGTATTGACACACGTGACATGAGTTGTTTTTTTCTTTTGTGTGTTTATACTTTATATGATTTTCTAAGGTATTCCTCTGTGAAGATCTAAAGTCACATAAATCACATTTGTATGGCTTCTCTCCAGAGTGTTTACGAAGGTGTAAAACTAACTTACTCTTAGCAACACATTTGTACTGACATATATGACATGAGTAGTTCTTCTCTTTTGTGTGTATATACTTTATATGTCTTTCTAAATTATATCTTTGTGAAAATCTATTATCACATAAATCACATTTGTATGGCTTCTCTCCAGTGTGTTTACGAAGATGTCTATTTAACTCGCTTTCTGTACCACATTTGTATTGACATGTATGACATGAAAACACATTTTTTATTCCTTTTTTTAGATTACAGACACTTGATTGCTTTCCTTCCTTGCTTCCGTCTAATGAAGTACTTGGAGCAACTGCATCTACAGTCTTCGGAATACATTGCTTCAAGGTTTCATTTTCAGCATTATTACAAATAACTTTAGAAGTAAATGTCTCATTGTCTTGTGCAATTAAATTTTTGGTGTGAATGTTATGTTTTGGTAAAATACTTAGTTTTGGTGAAGTGTTATTCACATGATGGTAGTCAACAACTGATTTCATATGTTGTTTATTCTTAGAAATGTTTACATTGGAATGGAAAGATGACTTTTTAGTAAAACTTTTGTATGATGTGTTGCAATTATTTTTTGGCAAACTTTCCAAAGCAGCATCAGTTGAATCATTTCTGTCCTCAGACGTTTCCTCGAGCTTAATGCGCTTCGCTTTCTGGGGCACTTCGTTTAACGTGTGTTGTCTTGCTGATACTCCTGAAAACAAGAATGTGACTAACTTCATTTTCAAATTGATTGGGGTCAGCACAACATGTATATTTCCTTTCATGCTTCTCTATTTTAACACAAATCCTATGCTACAACCGCACCGCTCGCCAGCGACGGATGCTCACCTCCATTTCCTTGAGCTCCAACAACCAACTATGCAATGATTCTCTAGAACATTTGTTCCGCGTACAACAATGACCTGGAGGGAACTTCCCGCCGCGGATTCCCTTTGCATATATATGTATGTATGAAATTTCAAAGAGGGGGGCAAGTAGCAACTTTCCATGAGGTGCGCCATCTGCCTGTTTAGGCAAATGAAAAAAAAAAATATTTTATCTGAATAAAGCTAATTTGTTTCTTTGAAATTCTTATGACTCTGGCTTAAAGATATTCTTCTTACGTGAACTTTAATTCTTTTAATACAGAGTTCAAAATTAAAATAATTTTTGCATTCAACAAATGCAACATGAATTTGAAATTGAATTGAAAAAAATTGAAATTAATTTACATGTCATCATACTATTTGTTACTTATTTAACATATTGGTGGTTCTTTAAAAGGGCTAAAGTAAATTTTGGGTTTTCTAAAGGAAAGTACTTTGTATGTTATGAAGTGCATGCTGTTATTTTAGTATTAAGGCTACCCAAAATTCGGTATATTAATGGCGTCGATCAAATTGTTTTTTATAAAGGATTAATAGCCTGAAGATGCTAGGCTGATGATGATAATAAGAATTAAAATAGAAACTGTTACCTATATCAATCCTCTCCGAAACATTTAGATCTTCTCTTTTCAGCATATGATTCAGAGCAATATTATCGTCGGAAGGTGTGCCTGACTCAAAATCAGCATTATCTATATTGTCCTCCTGACTCGAATCTATCCCAGAACATATCTTTTATGTCTATACTATTTCCTTATTCCAGGAAAAATGTTAAAGAACATATGACAACTCCAAAAGCTAGGAGTAGTCTGGTTGTCAAATTTAAATATGTAAATTTGATAACCACAATACTCCTGACTTTAAAACTTCATTTACATAGCAGCTAGCTCCACCCTCTAATTGCCAAGCTTGTAAGGAATTAATGGAGATAAGTTGCAGCAAAAAAAAAAATAGTAAGTCATGTCTTTATTATAAATATAATAATATTTTTCTTTACTTTTATTGTCTCTGTCTTATTGAATATGCACTGTTTGCTACAACTCCATTAACTCTTCAAAAGTCACTCTGTATAAAACTTGTAAAAAAAAGAACTTGAGATATAAATAGAATAAGAACTATACAGAAAATCAATTTTTCAGTAGACATGTTGCTGGGGAGTTCTTTGCCGCTTCTTCTCCTTAACAGCAATAACACGTTGCAAAGTGATGTACATAGACTAGGAAGTAAAATTAAATTTTAACCTATATGTATGAATTTCAAGTGTTTCCCAAAGGAGCTTATTTTGAATAAAAACTTGAATTTGAAGTTTGGATGAAATAAGAATCAGTTTATATGGGGACTATAGGGTACCCTCAGACAGGACTTTAAACAAGCTAACACCTTGTTCTTGTAGTTAAGTGATCTCTAGAATTTTCATAAAAACATGCGTATTAGGGAACATACACATACTAGATAACCCATTTTTTAATCAACCATCACCTCCCCCTAGGTGACCACCCATAGTATATGCCCAGACCACTCCCTCCCCCTCTAGTTGTCATGTATAGACTGAGATCTGGCTGCAAGATTACTATGTTCATGTGTTATTTAATTAAAATCTAGTTTTTATAGATAATTATATAATGGGGGAATACATGTTTGCTAGGTTGCCTACAAAAATGTGGCTGCTAGCCTTTTTAATTAAAATAATATGCCTTTGATATATGACTAATAGTGCTGGTGCTGGGAGAAGTGGACTGACTTCAAAATATTCTCGGAAATATTGCAGCACTGAGTTGGTACCTCTAAACTGAATTCATATCAATTTACATTTTACATGATGGCAGTATGTAGTCAGGACTACTTTTTTCAAAGTAGAAGTCGGTACTCAGATCAACATAAATAACCTTTTATTCTAGCAACTTGCCTTCTTTCTCTTCTTTTATGTTAATGACTCTCCCTTCTTCATTGTCCTCTTCACTTTCTCCGTCATATTCTTTTTTAATTTCTTCCACAGTACTTCTCACTAACTGTTTACACTCCAATGGGTGTAGGTGTTCAATGACATACTTATAATCAAATTCAAATGTCTCACTGGCTATCAATAATAATGCATTCTGTGATTGCTGAAATTTAAGTATTTATTATAAACTAGGATATGCCCGTGACTTCGTCTTCATTGAATTCCCAGGACACAAGTTACCACAGCATTTAAAAATAAGGTAAACTATCATATTAGCAGAAACTGTGTCAGAATAATCCAATTTTTATACACCTGAAAATTTAAAAAACACTCCCGGGAAAGTTCCCTTGGGTTTACAGGGATAAAAAATATCACATATTTAGTTAAATAGAATTTGCCATCGAGCCAGCCAGGTGGAAGGTCATTTGCCGGACTGGATGGCTACCACCCCTGGTCTAAAGTATATAACCATAATAACTGTGTTGTGTTCCGGCATTAGTGGCCAGGTTCCAGTCCCCCTAAGAGAGCAGCAGCGCATTTGTAGCACCTTCGGTGTTGCAAATGTCATTAGGTGATGGTAACCTCTATCCATCAAGTAGGCCATCTGCTTTTCTGCTGAACTCCTGCAATAAAACATAAAAACAAACTGAAAGCATACTTCAGAACCATCATTAACAATAGCTGTGAACAACTTCTCAGCCTCTGATGCCCTTTTCATCAATTCATGTGACTTTCTCAGCTGTGCACAGCATATGTAGCACACAAGGAGTGATTTCCCATCATTAGTATTGAACTGTAATGCAAAATAGTCATTTTAATTTGATATTTCACATGCAATAAGGTCGTAATCTTGTAAACTTAGATAATATTTTTGAAAACTCTTATTATCCAGAATTAAGTGTTTAATGCTCATGTCTTTAAATGTGTTTAATTAACATATTTTCTTACATTCGAGCATTTCCCAAGGCGATAGACAGAAGGATTTTTTTTTTCTGTAACTACTTAATTGAGAAAATGGCGAGGCTTAAGCCCAGCAGTTAGATGTCTACGGGTTGCTATTATTATTATGCTATGAGCCTGTATTATCATATGAAATACTAAAGGCGTATTTTTTACTTCCCAAATCTAAAAGGGATCTGTCGACACCTTCACAAAGTTCATTAGGAAAACCGAATGGACTCACCTTAGCACTCGTTAGTTTTTCCCATATTTCTTGAAACAAAGTGTTTCTTATAGCGTGCAAACGCCGCCGACCGCACAAACATACTCTACATGTGTCTGCCATGCCCATTTCTGATAAAGTTGCTTTTAATTTAGGTAATAATTAGAAGAAACACGTTTCAGACTTTTAGATCAACATCACAAGACTACTACCAGAGTCTACAATGGTTATTATATAGGTAAGTATATCATCACATCACAAACTGCTATGGATATATGGTAATACGTATCAGACGGTTCACTATGAACATTTTTGTTACTAGCTGATCTGCACTTTCACTGATCTGTATTATATGGTACTTGATTTGTAACTTTCCAGTATATAAAATTAGTACTCTGTTTTTGTACCAATACAGTACTATTTCAATTTTTTTTTTAAACTGATACCAATTACCAATAATTTAACTATTTTTTAATAGACGAAGACCATCAAAACCATACCACCACTTGTTTTTTTTATATACATCATTCATACAGGCTCAGGATAATACAGACTACACAGTGGCCCAATTTGTACTTATTAAAAATTGTATTTTATAAATTTGTGGTGTTTGCAGTAAAAAAAACAGCAATTATTTTCAAAAATATTTTTTTCTATTTTTATATTTATTTAAAGCTTTATTTTAAATTTTTGGTAGACACTTCGACATGTTTAATGTCAACCTCTTTCAAAATTCTATTTAATCCGCTGCACTCAAAAAGCTTACAAGCTTCTTGTTCTGCACTAGTTCATAAAATGACATTTTAAATATTGTAAATCTGACATATCCGCGCGAAAACGCTGACCACCATTTTAATGACGTCACTAATCTATAAACATTACTGTCAAAGTGTCAACTGTATGTAAACAAAAAAACAGAGTAGGCGTACCACAGAACTAAAAGTTTTATTTAAGCACAGCTGTGATGCAGAGTACTTTTAGTCTTCTATTATTTTATATGATTGCTGGAACAATAACAAGAAACAACGGCTACGACATTAGGGCCTCACGACGACCACTATTTATCCCGTTCCAACTGCTTGCCAGCTTTTAATCGTAAACCCAAGTGGAATGGCTATTCAACCTACCTCTTGACATGGCTTTTTGTGAGCGATGTGTGATCGAAAATGATGACGTCATTAGTGACGTTTTGGCTACGACCACAACGACCGCGGTCGCCTTGTGGAACGGCCAACTGAGCATTTTGGGCGTTGTACTTGTGAGGTAAAGATGGAACGCCCTGGGCCCCGAACATGAGAACGTCGAGGGAATTCCTTACAGAAGGGACTATTTGCACCCATAAAAATAAGGCTAGTAAAACAGTTCAAGTTTTTCCAAGTTAAGTAAGTACTTTACGCAATTCATTTGAAGGCAAAATTTAGAAGTAATTAAATCCAGACAACTACAAAAGACACCTTTCAAATTAACTCTTTGTGCTGCTACTTCAGCTTTAAAAATATCTGAAAAATTACAAGCCTGCGTGTATACTTGATGGTCTATTACATGTATGCTGGATATGTAGGTAGCATAAGCGATGTGAACTTGTTGGAACATAGCAAGTTTTATAGAATGTTTTCCCCCGGTACATGTATTTTAGCTGATAGGAAGTTTAAGTATCTTAGATTGTTTATATCTCAAAGAGGGTTCATGTTCTTGAGATCTCTTGAGTGTTTCTCCTGGATTCAAGCTTACAATTGAAGGAGAGAAACAGACAAAGCAGATAGCCAGTCTAAGAATATATAGACTTAGAAAATTTAGTATGCTAAAATTACTTTATTATAAATTTAAGTTTGAAAGGTATGTTAGATTTACTTATGTATAAAACAGCCTGCTCATTGATACACTTGCAAGATACTAATTAAATACAACTACTTTAAATTATGATGTGTTTTATTTCTTTAAGATATTTTCACTTAAACTACATATTTTAAAATTTTATACTGAGATGATTATCATTAAATAGCTTTAAGATAGTTTAATTGGTAGACAATTGTTTGGAAACTTGTAAAACAATAAAAAATACTACACACATTACTATAAAAAAAAATTAAGTGAATAAGTAGAATAATTATATAAGAACCGGCCATTAATCTGTTTTTAAAGCAATTGTTTGTTTTTTTCTAAACAAATTACATGTGCTCAGCCCTACATAGTTACACTATATTATATGGATATGAAAATAAAAAACCATCTTAGTAGTAAGTTACATATTTAATTTGTTACACATATAAAATGGGAAAAATTATAATTTTTCAAAAGAAAATGAATCTCACTAATAGTCATATAACATATTGCCAATAATAGTCAACTTTTATTCATGACGTCTGATAATTTCATCCACAAAAACCCCTAGAAACAAAAACAACTTTGATTTGCAGCAGAACATTATATTTGTACATATACTTGTTTAAAATACTTATTTGTAATAACACCATTTTTATCCACACAGTTTTCTGAGGCTTTTTCACTAATGAGACGCTGGATTTTCAAAGGTGGTTATGGTTTCAATCATCTGACTCTTTTAAAACATATAGACCACTGCAATGTTTATTCTTGATTGTTTGTCAATTACTGGCCTTGCCTGCTCATCTAATTTTTTCTCTGCTATTGTTGCTGTATTTGGAGTTCTTCGACCAAGAAGATCAGTAACGAGAGTTTTATCAGCAGTTTCGCAACAGCAACTTCACAACATTTGGATGCTTTTAATCTTCCATATCTAAATTCATGCCATAACTTACTTTTATCTGGATTTTGGGTAGGTAAACTAACTATATTTTTTAAGGTGTCTTAAATAAATGTAATATTTTGAGTATAAGCTTGTTATGGTCTTCATCTACGAATATAATCATAAGATTATGAAATAATAAAACAAAATGAGTTTCTTCTGGCTCAATCACTAGTTCTTGTGGTTTCCTTTTAGTTATTTATCTTGTCAGTAATATCTTAGTAGGTGTTCCTACCCTCACTAAATTTGACTTTCACTAATAACACTCCACCGTAATGCAGGGTGGCTTTTCACTTTGAAGGTGCAACAACATAAAAACAACATCGTTTACAGCCACCTTGAGATCCTGGACAGTCATTCTACTTGGTATTGGAAGCGGTGTTCCTTTACGCAGCTTGCGGTGCATACCTACTGTTGCCAACTTAGCACTTTCAGTGTTACATTTTTATCTCTATCTACACTCAAAGTTATTGTTCAGAGCTTAGCCCCTTATTTCGCGCTTTTTTAAATTATGTAACTCTTCACTGAAATATCGACACTGACAATGCGATGGCATCCCTCCTAATGTTCATACGAGGATTGAGCTAATTGTTTCGTACTGTGATTGAGAGTTCCAATGGCCAACTTTCCCCTGCCCCCTCTACCATAACCTGACAATGCGTTGGCATCGCTCCTCATGTTGTAAGTGTTCATAGACGGCGGCAGCTACATTCCGACATATGGGCAGTCTGTTTGTTTGCTAGCTATACAATACAAAAAATATTAAAAAAATAAGTGATGTATCATAAGTTCCATTTCATATAAGTGTGTACACAAATAGATGCAGACCGAAATTATTTAGTAATCTGTAGCCAAAACACAAAAACCAAGAAGTGTTCGTCAGATCCATAGGACCTCTCATTGAATGTGGGATGACTTTCACTTGGCCAATTTGTTCAGACAGAATCCATACAAAGTCTCCGAACAACACTGTCACATATGAGCATGATCATTATTCACTTCGTGGTTTTAATATTATTATATGTTTACTAGGATATGCCCGCGAGTTTGTCCACGCTTGCGTTGAAATTCCTGCAGGGTTACCAGTACACAAAGTATCACAAAAGAATGTAAGCAATCGATTTAGTGGAAACTGTGTCTGAATAAGTTAATTTTTATGCATCCAAACAACTTCGAACCTGCTCCTGGAAAAATTCCCACGGGATTCTCGGAATAAAAAATCATAGATTACATTAAATTTGCTATCGAGCAGTAAAAAAATGACACTGGAATTCGATTTTATATTAATCTGGCCGTTTTAAATAATTCCCGGAAGAATTCCCAGGACAAAAGTAAGATCGTAAAGATTAAGTCTAAGAATTAGCTGCTGATCAGCGAAAACCGCATTTTGTTCTCCATCCTTTATGTAGTCTATTCCAGTTGTTTTTTTTTAATTAGCTTCAATGTACAGACAAGGTATGTTTAGAATTTTATAATATTATAGATAGATTTAGAGTAGACTGAAGTGAAGATTTATAATCACACATGTCAAATTTATATTTTATGGCTTCTCCCCAGTGTGTTTACGAAGGTGTATATTTAAGTGGCCTTTTGTAACACTTTTGTATTGACACATATGACATGAGAAGTTCTTCTCCTTAGTGTGTTTAAACTTCATATGACTTCCTAAATGCCCTTTTTGTGAACATCTATAATCACATAAATCACATTTATATGGCTTCTCCCCAGTGTGTTTAAGAAGGTGTCTATTTATCTGGCCTTTTGTAATACATTTGTACTGACATATATGACATGAGAAGCTCTTCTCCTTTGTGTGTTTATACTTGATATGGGTTTCTAAACTACCTCTCTGTGAAGATCTAAAGTGACATAAATCACATTCATATGGCTTCTCTCCAGTGTGTTTACGAAGGTGTATATGTAAGTCACCTTTTGTGACAAATTTGTATTGACACACGTGACATGAGTTGTTTTTCTCTTTTGTGTGTTTATACTTCATGTGATTTTCTAAGGTATCCCTCCGTGAAGATCTAAAGTCACATAAATCACATTCGTATGGCTTCTCTCCAGAGTGTTTACGAAGGTGTAAATTTAACTCACTTTTTGTGACAAATTTGTATTGGCACATGTGACATGAGTTATTTTTCTCCTTTGTGTGTTTATACTTTATATGACATTCTAAATTATCTCTACGTGAAAATCTATTATCACATAAATCACATTTGTATGGCTTCTCTCCAGTGTGTTTACGAAGATGTCTATTTAAATCACTTTCTGTAACACATTTGTATTGACATGTATGACACGAAAACCCATTTTTTATTACTTTTTTTAGATTACAGAAAATTGATTGCTTTCCTTCATTGATTCCGTCTAATGAAGTACTTGGAGCAACTGCATCAACAGTCTTCGGAATACATTGCTTCAAGGTTTCATTTTCAGCATTATTACAAATAACTTTAGAAGTAAAAGTCTCACTGTCTTGTGCAATTACATTTTTGGTGTGAATGTTATGTTTTGGTAAAATACTTAGTTTTGATGAAGTGTTATTCACATGATGGTGGTCAACAACTGATTTCATATGTTGTTTATTCTTAGAAATGTTTACATTTGAATGTACAGATGACTTTTTAGTAAAACATTTGTATGATGCATTGATATTATTTTCTGGCAAACTTTCCAAAAGCAGGATTAGTCAAATCATTTCTGTCCTCAGTTGTTTTTTCGAGCTTAATTCGCTTCGCTTTCTGGGGCACTTCTGTTTAATGTGTGTTTTCTCGCTAATGCTCCTGAAAACAAGAACAATGTGACTAAATTTCAACTTGATTGGGGTCAGAGCTCTATTCTAGCACAAATCCTCTGTTACAACGGCACCGCTCGCCAGCGACAGGATGTGCACCCCCATTTCCTTGAGGTCCCACAACCAACTACGCAGCGGTTCTCTAGAATCTAGAACATTTATTCCGCGTACAACAATGACCTGGAAGGAACTTAACGCCGCGGTTTTCCCTTTGCGCTATAACATGGGGTATATGTATTAAATTTCTAAATATGTATAATATATTTTCTGGCGTTGCAAACGTTAATACGCAACGGCAACCACTTTCCATCAGGTTAGCCGTCTGCCTGTTTTAGGCAATTGAAAAAAAAAACATTAAATTTATTGTTACGACCTGAATACCGACAAAAGACAAATTCACACCGGAGTCTGTAGAAACACATTTTATTACCATTTTTGGCATTTGGATTTCTTTTGTTTACTATGTGTTCAAAATTATGTGTTATAATTAGATAAACAGCCCACTGTGTACTGTAATCTTTTGTGGTAGTCACTAGCCAGGTGCGATTCTAAGAAATTCAGTCCACGCGGGCGAGAGGCATTGTATTTGTGCAGTATAAATCAATGCCCCAATGGAGAGATCGTCAGTGTAGCGATAGCCACAAGCCAAGCAAGACGTTAGTGACTGACTTTGTGTGTGTCATTGAATCGTGCATTACATTTGCACTGATTGTGTTCAATTATATTTGTACCTGTGTTATATGTGTTTGTGTAGTTCTAATGAATTCTAAAGTAATTCTAATGGCATTTTAATTCGAGTCCTGCAACTCATAACATTATTTTATCTGAATAAAACAAATATGTTTCTTTGAAATTTTTTGTGACTCTGGCTTTAAGATATTCTTCTGACGTGAACCTGAATTCAATAAATACACGAGTTCAAATTTAAAATAAGTTTTGCATTCAAAAAATGCAAAATGAATTTGAAATGAAATAGAAATAATTGAAATTAATTTACATGTCATCATGCTATTTGTTACTTATTTAGCATATACGTGGTTCTTTAAAAGGGCTAAAGTAATTTTTGTGTTTTCTAAAGGAAAATAATTTATATGTTATAAAGTACATACTGTTATTTTAATATTAAGACTACCCAAAATTCAGGATATTAATGGTATCTGACAAATTGTTCTTTATAAAGGATTAATAGCCTGAGGAGGCTAGGATGATGATAATAAGAATTAAAATAGAAACTGTTACCTATATCAATCCTCTCCGAAACATTTAGATCTTCTCTTTCCAGCATATGATTCAGAGCAATATTATCGTCGGAAGGTGTGCCTGACTCAAAATCAGCATCATGTAGATTGTCCTCCTGACTCGAATCTATCCCAGAACATGCCTTTTATATCAACTGTTATTACAATTGCGGCTTTATTTGCTTATACTATTTCCTGATTACAGGAAAAATATTAAAGAACATACTGACATCTTGAGAAACTAGGAATAGTGTGGTTGTCGAATTTAAATATGTAAATTTGATAACCACAATACTCCTGACTTTTGGATGAAATAAGAATCAGTTTATATGGGGTCTATAGGGACAGCACTTTAAACAAGCTAACACCTTGTTCTTGCGATGCAATGATCTCTATAATTTTAGTAAAAACATGCATGTTGGGAACATACACATACTATGTGACCCATTTTT
This sequence comes from Dendrolimus houi, assembly GCA_039645545.1. Classification (NCBI taxonomy): domain Eukaryota; kingdom Metazoa; phylum Arthropoda; class Insecta; order Lepidoptera; family Lasiocampidae; genus Dendrolimus; species Dendrolimus houi. The sequence continues at coordinate 1,964,720 of CM077146.1, forward strand.
TAATCAACCATCACCTCCTCGGTGACCACCCATAGTATATGCCAAGACCCCTCCCTCCCCCTTTAGTTGTCACATATAGACCAAGATGGCTGCAAGATTACTACATTCATGTGTTATTTAATCAAAATCTAGTTTTTATGGATAATTATATATAGGGAATACATTTTTGCTAGGTTGTCTATAAAAATGTGGCTGCTAGTATTTTTAATTAAAATTATATTAGTTTGATATGTGACTAGTATTGCTGGTACTGATGTAGGGAGAATTGATGCTGGTGCTGGGAGAAGCGGACTGACTCCAAAATATTCTCAGTAATATTGCAGCACTGAGTTGGTACCACTGAACTGAATTCAAATCAATTTACATTTTACATGTTGGTAGTATGAAGTCAGGACTGCTTTCTTCAGTAGTCAGATCAACCTAAATAACCTTTTATACTAGCAACTTGCCTTCTTTCTCTTCTTTGATGTTAATGACTCTCCCTTCTTCATTGTCCTCTTCATTTTCTCCCTCATATTCTTTTTTAATTTCTTCCACAGTATTTCTCACTAACTGTTGACAGTCCAATGGGTGTAGGTGTTCAATGACATACTTATAATCAAAATCAAATGTCTCACTGGCTATCAATAATAATTCATTCCGTGATTGCTGAAATTTAAGTATTTATTGTAAACTAGGATATGCCTGTCACTTTGTCTTCGTCTACTTCCCGGTATACAAAGATACCGCAACATTTAAAACAAGATTTAAGAATTTCAACTATCCTTTTAGTAAAACTGTGTTAGAATAAGCTAGTAGCTAGCTTTTATACACAGAAAATTTAAAAATTTAAATATTCAGGTGTATAAAAGCTTCGCCGGAAAATTCCCGCGGGATTCCGGGGATAAAAAATATCACATATTTTATTACATAAAATTTGCTATCGATTAGTGAAAAAATTGCACTGGAATCATTTTTTTCAATTTGGGAATTTTAAATCATTCTCAGAAAAATTACAGAGGGTTTCCCGGGATAAAGTAGGGCTTATTTTAAGTCTATGAATTTGCTGTCGATTAGCGGCAGCTGCATCAAAATCGGCCCAGGAAATTTTACATGAATCCTGAACAAACAGACAAGAAATCTAAAAAAAATTGTATCATATTCTCTATTGTTTTGATAGTCTATACCAGTTGTTTTTTTTAATAGCTTCAATGTACAGACACTGCATGTTTAGAATTTCATAATTTTATAGATATTAAATAGATTGACATAAGAACTTGTCAGTTCAATAACCAAAGCTCCCACTAGTAAGGATTTAAGTGGTGGCTGGATTAAATGGGATTTTTTAGAGCAAAGTAGGGAAATAGACCACCAAAATTATCAATCACCATACAAAACACAATTAACTCAAGGTTAACCATTTCATACTCATATTCAGGCAACAGAGCCGGCTGGAGCACTTGGAACTGTAATCAAGTTTTCCAGTGTGACTCTACCATCTCAAACATATGAGTGAAGTGACATAATTCACACCACCCATAGGACTCATATGTAAATTGATTCCACTGTTAAGTTACTTTGACAATACTACTTCATAGCAAGGAAGTAATTCTATACTTTGTTAAAAAATAAAGAAATCAATCAATATATCATTTTATCCATGCAGGAACTGAGAAAGAATACAATTCCCTGAGGCTGGGCAACCTGTCTTAAGTGGCTACAAAACAACCAACAGCCAGGTGGTAGGGCATTTGCCCAACTGGATGGCTACCACCCCTGGCCTAAAGTATATAACCATAATAACCGTGTGTTGTGTTCCGGAATTAGTGGCCAGGTTCCAGTCCCCTTAAGAGAGCAGCAGCGCATTTGTAGCACCTTTGGTGTTGCAAATGTCATTAGGTGATGGTAACCTCTATCCATCAAGTAGGCCATCTGCTTGCCTACTGAAATCCTGCAATAAAACATAAAAACAAACTGAAAGCATACTTCAGAACCATCATTAACAATAGCCGTGAGCAACTTCTCAGCCTCTGAAGCCCTCTTCATCAACTGATGTGACCTCCTCAGCTGTGCACAGCATATGTAGCACACAAGGAGTGATTTCCCATCATTAGTATTGAACTGTAATACAAAATAGTACTTCTAATTTGATATTTTACATGCAATGTCTTAGTCTTGTAAACTTAGATAATATTTTTGAAAACTCTTATTATCCAGAATTAAGTGTTTAATGCTCATCCCTTTGAATATGTATGTTTAATTAACATATTTTCTGACATTCAAGCATTTCCCAAGGCTGTTTTTTTTTCTGTAACTACTTAATTGAGAAAATGGCGAGGCTTAAGCCCAGCAGTTATATGTCTACGGGTTGCTATTATTATTATGCTGACTATTAACCTGTATTGTCACATGAAATACTAACGGTGTATTTTTAAACTTTCCAAATCTAAAAGGGATTTTCCGACACCTTCACAAAGTTCATTTGGAAAATTAAATGGATTCACCTTGGCATTCGTTAGTTTTTCCCATATTTCTTGAAACAAAGTGTCTTTTATAGCGTGCAAACGCCGCCGACCACACAAACATACTCTACATGTGTCTGCCATGCCCATTTCTAATAAAGTCGCTTTTATTATAGTTAATAATTAGAAGAAACACGTTTCAAATTTTTAGGTCAACATCACAAACTAACACGGATATAATACTAATCTGAGCATAGATAACATGATAAGAGGGTCATCGTCTCTGAGTGACAGTAGTGGCAGAAGCTTAGGGTGTCTACACATTAATGACACGACTGTAGGATTCGTCCGAACAATGTGCGCAGAAGAACGGTAACATACTCTCTGGATTGCTTTATACTTCTTACAGCAATTTTTTTAAACTACCTTCACAAATATAAAAAAACAAACTTAAAAACAATTTAATAACCTTAATAAAAAAGTCCTTTAAAATGAATAAAAACATTTATTTTATTATTATTTATTTAAAGTATTTGAAACAATCATAATATTCCTTTTTAACCCAAAGGTCTAAATTTTTAATTATGATAATTTTCACTATATCTCAGTTCCATATAAAGTTTTTAATTAAACAGCAAAAATTTAGAATATAAGCATCTATTTTTAATAAGCATAAATCTTAAAGATTTCACGAATAATTTAATATTAATACGGTATTACATCATTTTGTAGTAATTTAATATACTTATAATAAGCTACTGGAATTCTAATTTTATGAAATCTTTAAAAGCCCTATATATTAGTTCTGTAGTTTCCGAACAGATGACGTTAGTAATTAATAACAGTCCAGTATAAAACTCTAATATATTATACCTTTTTTATGTGTATAAAATAATATTTTTATGATAGATAACAAATGATACATTTATTTCATTGCTTAGTTGTTGTCATATTTCTTTTTAAGGTTAATTAATTTTATGTACCCTCTTATTTTTAAAATACAATCGGTCAGTTCCTTAATTGAATAATAATGTTATATTTTTATTTATTCTGTGATTCGCGTCTCTTTTGTATAGAGTAGTTGTCTATAATTTACCATAATTTTATGTAACAATATTTATCCCTAACATGATGTGGTAATTGTGTAGATTACAATTCAAAATCTCTCAATTGTATATAGACGGAATTCACTAAATTTTATTTTCATGTTGGCCGATGCAATAATTTTTTTACTGTGTTCGATTTATTCTATTACATGTAAAACTTTAAATATAATATCTGATACAAAATATTATCTAAAATTTCCTAAAAATAATGTATTAAATTCTCGTCATTCATAACCTTTTTAACTGAGATAGTTTATGAATGACTTCAATCCGCTCTCGGTTGTGCCAATTTGCTAAATTTCTTATACTTTAAAATTGTTGGAGGGATGGCGAGGTGTTCTAAAAAGGTTTGTCGAATGTGTAGAGTGAGTAGATGAAACATGCTTAAACCGCAAGGTTCTCTGATTATAAGTATTGTGATCAGTTGCTGTTCTTTTATTACCATAAACCCTTGACTTGTTGTATTACATAAACACTACTAAAAATAAATTGAAATTACTATGTCAAAGTCCCTTCAAAGTGTGATAGTTTCTCAGTAAAGTGTACTACAAAAATGCAAAGATTCTGGGATAGTGTTAGGGCTCGCTTCGCCTGCCTTGATTATATATCGAGCAGACAAGAATGACAATGTCAATAGAAGAATTTATTTATTTCACAATCAATACAGTATTACTTTTATAAGCTTTATTTACAACATATTTCTACCGTTATTTATATTATACAATATTTAAAAAAAAACCTAAAAATAAATTATTATACACGTACAAATAAAAAATGGATTCCAGGTCACTGTCGGTGGGAAGCGTTCCCAAAATGCCGGCTGCTTTTTCACGCCGTACGGCAATGCTAATGCGTTGTCCAAAATACAGGCCAGCATTTTGGTTACGCGAGACATCTTTCAATCGTATTGAAAGGTCTCGATACAGTTTCAGTACAGCCGTGGGGACGCGAGGCTTAACCTCGCGTCCACACGGCCCTAGAGTCTCGACCCCGAAAGCCACAAATATATACCCATTATGCGACGTTTCAGGGTTTCCTGATATGTAGCAGCGTCCCCGGCAGTCACGGCAGTGTCTGGAAGATGGGAAGCCGCCAATGTATCGACACACGTTGCATCCCAAACTAAGGGGCGTCCCATCTTCCGAGGGGTCAACGACATTTCGTCAGGGGCCTAATTCTGCTAGGACTATCTCATCAAAATCGCATGACACTATCGTCCCAATCGCAATTTTATCTGATTACGGTATTCTGTTAACTCGCGCACGCCACTAATACTTTAATTTTAATAATAAACTTATACTAATGTAGAGTGTATCTGTTACATGCTGGTGTTGCGAGGAAGTGCATGTGCAGTGTGTGCCTTATGTCTATACCTATATATATTAACGTAACTAGTGCCCTGTGTGTTGTTTTTTCCGTTTCTGTGTTTGGGTTATTAATTTTTAGGCTCTTTGTGTGCCTTGGTTTGTTTGTGAAGTGTGCGTGTAATGCAATGTGGTGTTAGTGCGCGTTGGTGTGAGTATGTGTGTTAAGTTTAGTTGTTGGTGTGTATTTGTGATTTTGTGTGGTGTTATATTATTTATTGTTTAATTGTTGTGACAATGTTTTGATGTGTAAGATTGTTGGGAATTATTGTAGAAAAATGTTCAGTTGGTGTTAGTGATGATGGATGGCGTAGGAAGTGGATTGTTGGTTCTCCATTAGACGGTGGACGAGCGTCTTGTCTCCCGTGCGTATCACCATTTTTATGTTGTAATCCCTGATCTCATCGGCTGTGGCTTTCTCCGTTTTGAGGACGAAGGTGGCGGTAGCGTCCTCTTCGCGCACGACTGTGTAGTAAGTACATTTGCCAGTGTGCCGCGAAATTGCCACGACCGCATGAGGGATGCTCTTGTACAGGTCCATCTTGTTGGATTTGGACCTCACGATCACCACTGTCTCGAAGGTAAGACCCTGGGCTTCGTGTATCGTTTGAGCGCATGACCCTTCGCCCTTGCCACAGCCTAGTTTTATTAGGCTCTCTTTCTCTAACTGCCTGTGAGTTAGATAAAGAGGATTAGCAAGTTCTGTGGATATGCGCTCTCGCGAATTCCGTTTGAGTTCCAGGGAACGAGCTTGGTTTTTGGACGAGTATATGCCTGAGTATACATCACTCATGGTATATGCTACGTCTAGTGGATTTCGGTGGGTACAGCTGTGCTCGGATAATTTTCGCTGAGGATGTAGGGCGGTGATATAGCATGGAGAACAAGTCGTTCCTGTCTATGAAGGCTATTTAGTTTATATCGCCCATGAGAGTGAGGTAAGCCGTTCCTGCTGGTCGCGAGGCCCTGACTAGAGAGCCGAAGTGGCTCATGAGTGCTTCATCGACTAGGAAGCGTTTGGGTCTAAAGTTGGAAGTTAGACTGTTGACTATGAACGACGCCATAGTCCGCACTCTAGCCTTCGCATCGTCGCCTAGGATGGGCTGGAGCTCTCCCGGATTTCTTCTGTGGATTTTTTTGTGGCTGTGATGACCATGTCTTCATCTTTCTTGAAGGCACGGAGCATCGCTGTTATTTTTCCGCAACCGGGGACGCCGTTGATCCATGTGATCTCCGGGACGGTCCACTTGTCGAAGGGTTCGCCGCCGGCAGAGATCTCCGTCAAGGTTTTGGCCTTTTCCAAGATCCTATCGTCCAGCATAATCCTTGTGGACATATCACCACGACCACAGGATCACAGGGTCACCAGGGGGAGTGTTGAAACAAGGTTTTTCGCTCCCTATTTCCGTTTTGTCCTCATCCAGGGTCACTAAGCCGCCGCCTGTCGCATTGTAGGCTGCCATGTACTCCCCTGCCATGTTTCCCGCTAGTGCGGTGGACGCAACGTTGCCATACACGGCTGCCTCGAGTCTGTTCTTTAGCAGTCTTATAAGTATCCAGGATGGGTTGGCCTATCTTCATGTTGAGAGTGATGTTTGCACTACATATTGCTAGGAACTCGAGGAAGGCATTGGCCCAATGGTCCCTTAGGACTGAGGAGGTTGGGAACCTCCCAACCTACCCCATGTTGGCTTTCAGCCTTATTTCAGGTGGCTCCCTGATTGACGGTGTTTTTTGGTTTTGGGGTTTCTGGAGGATTTTAGATAGGAGTCTCCTCCTATTATTTTGCGCATCAGCGGTGCTTTGTCCGCTGACGTTGATGGGATGTTAATGCTGACCTTGTGGCCAGCTCTGTAAATGCCTCTATGGTCGATGGGGTTTGTTACATCGGAGCCGGGCTGGTAGGGCACAAGGTAACTGAGGTTTTCACCTCTGCCCTCGTATACCAGCATTTCGTGATACTCGGTAGCCAAAACGGCGCCCCAGTAATCACTTATCCTGCCCGAGATAGCCGAACCTGCATAACCATCATCTCTGTCACTGCGAAGACAGGCATATCCTGGAACTCGAAAACGAGCACCTGGGACGAGCCATATCTCCGAAATGGCAAAGACAGCGGGGTTATGAGTGCGGATCATCTGAAAAATGTCATGTTTTTTTGGGTGTAAGACTACGGCTTCCATAGTCCATTCCATTGAATTAGATCCATGTTCATTAATTAAAGAGGTAAGCAAAGATAGTTTTTGGGCAACGCTGGGCGGTGTGGGAACATCTTCAAATCTAGAATATATGTTAATTAAGGCAGCCCGAAGGATATCCATGAGGTTATCGTCTTCTGAAACATTGGTATGGTGGTTGCTGAAAGCAACACCATTATGTGGTGAGGGAGGGTCGCGTTGGGTAATTACGGCTTGATGAGCAGCTCTGTCATAGCCTGGAGCAAAAGGGGAACGTGGTTTAGGAGAAGTATATATGGTACGCTTATGGCTCTGCCTAGAGGGGGATTGGGGGGAGGTAGTAGAAGTGACCTGCGGCCTAGTTGGAGTGTTAGATAGGGATTAAGGAGGAGCAAACAGTTCTAGCAACAACGGAATAAGAGCGGAAGACAGATGGGAAAAGAGTTACAGCTTCCGAATAGGATACATTATCCTCTCACATTTTTTCTATACGAATTTCTGTCTGTTATGTTCGGCACAATTTTTGTCTATAGCATAATGGTATCCTGTACATAAACAGCAGTATGCATTTTCTACATGGATGGTACAGGCATTACCGGTATGAGCCTGTCCACATTTGTAACAATGGGGGTTTTGACCTACATTTCTCTCTTACATGGGCAAAGCGGCAGCAAGAGTAACATTGTATCGTGGTAAGAATGTAAGATTCCATTTTGATTGAGGTAAAATAACAATACATTTAGATCGGCAGAAATTGCCCGCTAAAGGTAAGGACAACTGTGGTAGATGGACACCACTCTGTGATGCCATCCTGATGACGTACTTTCCGATTAAAACGCCTAGCGTTTAAAAATTTTTCACATCTTTGAGGGAGTTCTATTTTGTTTACAAACTCCTCCTTCGACCAATCTATAGGGACATCTCGGGCAATTCCCATTCGGGTGACATTAAAAGTGGTAATCGTCGCTTCATATTTCGAATCTGCTAAAATCGAAATCGAGACAAATTCATTGGCATCGTTTGGGGTAAGAAACTCTACAGAGACTATTGCGGCCGACATTTTTGATGCCTTGCTGGGCAATCTTGCCAATTTTGTCATGTACCATAAGTTTCCCAAAGTCTATATTGTTAATAGATATACCAGCTCTAGGGTGGCTTTCCGTCCTGTGCAGATGAACTAGGAAGGGGCCATTATCCATTTCGGTATATTTATGTGACATACTCAACAAAACGTGAGTCCATAGACAAGGATTAGTTGACGACTCCTATAATAGTGATTTTTTGCAGCATCGTTCGTCTCAAAACGGGATATAGTGCGCTTTCGATTCCGTAAATTAGATGTATTGACATCCATATTAGTAGAGCATGGTATGGAAGATGCAGAGGGATCCAGATCAGAATCCAGCGGAAGAGGATCCGGATCAGGATCCGGCGGGGCCGAAATGGCCCTATAAATATTGCATTAAAGAAAAAAAGAACTTTACCTTAAGTTATGTTTACAAGTGTTATTAAAAAAAAGAAAATAGGGTAAATTAGAAGCAAACTTGTTAGCACAAACATCACAGACTAAAATATAATAGTAATAGAACAAGAAAGTACTGTATTATTAAAATTAATTAGAAAGATTAAATAATTTTGCCCACACGTGCGGTAATCGCAAACTCAACCTGGACCATGTGCATTGTTAAAGTTTTATTTAGCCTACCGCCAACTTGTTCGTTTGAATTTGAATTATATGAAATTGGCCCTAGAATGTTGTTGTATGTGTTCGATAATTAAAAGACTGTAATAACAAAACTTCATGATGACGTCATAGAGCCTTTCATTGAACATGTGGTGAAACACCCTTAACCTAATTTTTGATACAGTTTATAAACAATATAAGAAAAATAAATAAATTGACATGCCAAATTATTTTCCCAAAAAAAGATCAAAAGAAAAATTAGTAAATAAAATTTAAAAAGAGGGTAATACCCTGTGCCTGACGCTGAACTAAGGCAGAGAAGCGAAATAAAAAAAAAAACAACTTTGCAGTAACAGATACGAGTATTCATAACTTTGCATGTTTTGATATTATATGTCTATTTAAATTGGCCTTATATGGTGATTTATAATCACACAAATCACATATGTACCGTTTCTCTCCATTGTGTACACTAAGATGTCTATTTAAAGCGCTTTTTGCGACACATTTGTACTGACACATATGACATGAGAAGTTTTTCTCCTTTGTGTGTTTATACTTCATATGACTTTCTAAATTATCTCTCTGTGAAGATCTAAAGTCACATAAATCACATTCGTATGGCTTCTCTCCAGTGTGTTTACGAAGGTGTAAAACTAATTTGCTCTTAGCGACACATTTGTACTGACATATATGACATGAGAAGTTCTTCTCTTTTGTGTGTATATACTTTATATGACTTTTTACATGACGTCTTTGTGAACATCTATAATCACATAAATCACATTTATATGGTTTCTCTCCGGTGTGTTTACGAAGGTGTATATCTAACTTGCATTTTGCGACACATTTGTACTGACATAAATGACACGAAAACCAATTTTCTAATTCTTTTTCACATTGCAGATACTCGATTGCTTTCCTTCATTGCTTCCGTCTAATGAACTACTTGGAGCAACTGCATCTACAGTCTTCGGAATACATTGCTTGAAGGTTTCATTTTCAGCATTATTAAAAGTAACTTCAGAAGTAAGTGTATTTTTGTTTCCTGCAATCACATTTTTGACTCGTATCTTATGTATTGGTACAATATTAACTTTTGGTAAAATCTTATTTGTGCAATTAACTACTGATTTTATATTTCGTTTGTTCTTAGAAATTTTCACATTTGAATCTACAGATGACTTTTTAGTAAAACTTTTGTATGACGCTTTGCAATTATTTTTTGGCAAACTTTCCAAAACAGGATTAGTCAAATCATTTCTGTCCTCAGTTGTTTTCTCGAGCTTAATTCGCTTCGCTTTCTGGGGCACTTCGTTTAATGTGTGTTTTCTTGCTGATGCTCCTGAAAACAAGAACAACGTGACTAAACTTCATTTTCAAAATGATTGAGGTTAGCACAACATATATTTTCCCTTTCATACTCCTTTATTCTAGCACAAATCCTCTGTTACAATCGCACTGCTTGCCAGCGACGGGATGTTTACCCCCATTTCCTTGAGCTCCCACAACTAACTACGCAACGATTCTCTAGAACTTTTATTCCGTGTACAACAAAGACCTGGAGAGAACTTCCCTCCGCGGTTTTCCCTTTACACTACGACATGGGGTTTTAAAGAAAGGCATTACAAAATTTCTAAGAGGTCGGCAACGCGTCGGCGGCATCCCTGGTGTTGCAAACGTCTATAGGCGACAGTGACCACTTTTCATCAGGTGGGGGCCGTCCGCCTGTTTTAGGCAATTGAAAAAAATCATTAAATTTATTATATCTGAATAAAACTAATTTGTTTCTTTAAAATTTTTTGTGACTCCGGCTTTTCAGATATTCTTCTGAAGGGAACCTTAATTCAATGAATACAGAGTTCAAATTTAAAATATTTTTTGCATTCGGCATTTGAAATACTTTGAATTGAATTTGAAATCGAATTGAAAGAATTGAAATTTATTTACATGTCATCATACTATTTGTTACTTATTTAGCACAGTGGTGGTTTTTTAAAAGGGCTAAAGTATTTGTATTATATACATTTTGTGTTTTCTACAGGAAAATAATTTGTATGTTATGAAGTACATGCTGTTATTTTAATATTAAAGCTTCCCAAAATTCGGTATATTAATGGCGTCTGACAAATTGTTTTTTATAAAGGATTAATAGCCTGAAGATGCTAGGATGATGATGATAATAAGAATTAAAATAGAAACAGTTACCTATATCAATCCTCTCCGAAACCTTTAGATCTTCTCTTTTCAGCATATGATTCAGAGCAATATTATCGTCGGAAGGTGTGCCTGACTCAAAATCAGCATCATGTAGATTGTCCTCCTGACTCGAATCTATCCCAGAACATGCCTTTTATATCAACTGTTATTACAATTGCGGCTTTATTTGCTTATACTATTTCCTGATTACAGGAAAAATATTAAAGAACATACTGACATCTTGAAAAGCTTGGAGTAGTCTGGTTGCCAAAATTAAATACGTAAATTTGATAAGCACAATACTCCTGACTCTTGGATGAAAAATAATCAGTTTATATGGGGACTATAGGGTACCCTCAGACAGCACTTTAAAGAAGCAAACACATTGTTCCTGCAATAAAGTGATGTCTATAATTTTCGTAGAAACATACATATTAGGGAACATACACATACTAGGTGACCCATTTTGAAGTGAAATTTCTATATAGACGGGGGGTATTAGGATTTTTTCTGTCACGAAAAAGCGTTACGGCCGCGTGGAGGGGGTAGAAGGTATATCGCCTGTTGAGAGGCGGCGTATTTTTAGAGTAGACTATGGATGTTTTTTTGGTTCCAGATAGAATACAGTTGTTTGTTTAATAAAATAAAATATGTTTAAATATAATAAAATATAGGTAAATTATGTAAAATAAATTCAAATTCATTAAATAAAGCTCAAGACTGTTTAAATAAAAAATGCATTCATTAAAATGTACCTAACCTAACCAAATCATGATTTGCAGTAAACCTGCGAAAAATCCAAATGCGCCCTGGGACACACAGTGGAAGGGAAACTTCAACGGAGAAGTGGAAATACGAATCGCAACGGACAAGAGGAAAATGAGTCACAACGGGCAAGTGGCAAAACGAATCACAACAAAGTTTTAACCCAAAGTTTTACGGGCAGGTTTTCAAATTGGACAAGTACATTAATAATCTGCCCTCGCGAATAGGGGTTGCCAGCTGTTGAAGATAAATTAGAGTCAAAGAATGTTAACGCGCTACGCGCTACTTTTTTTTTTTTTTTAAGGCGGGGGAAATGCATTTCGCACATACCGGGTCCTTTGCTAGGGATTAGACCGTTGTTGATCATGGAGGCTTTCCACTGAGGCAATCCAAACAATAATCAACCGGCTTGTGTGGAGACTCGACTAATCAATACCCCACTAAAACCACCCTCCTCCCATGTGCCCCGCGCTTATGGTAGGAAAGGCGTGAGATACAGAACGTAGTTACGCCCTTACCGATCCTAGCGCACAAGTGCTTGAGAATGCCCCGGGAGAGGCAAACTCACTTCGTCAACAGGGGTGAAGACTCCTCTGCTCCCTAGATGCTAGAGGGCCCCTGCAGCGGTATTTCAGGGAGGGAGTTCATGCGCATACCTGCGCCTCCGGGCTCCCGACTGACGTCGGCGCCCGCGAGACGCATGCGCAATACCATCTCTCTCCCTATCTCGTTCCGCGGCCTCCTTATGAGACACTACCGTCTCGCAGAAATTGGCCGCACCCACCCACCAATCGTCGCTGTGCAGCATGGCTTGCACCAGATCGCCCAGCGATTCGATCGGTCCTACAAGTGTCTCGAGTTCAAACCTCTGAGGTGCCCATGCTGCGCACTCGACTAGCGTGTGTAACGCCGTGTCTAGCGCGCCACATTGGCGGCATTGGGATGAAGGCAAGCAGCCCGCAATCTGACACAGATACTTATCGAAGCAACCGTGCCCGGTAAGTATCTGTGTCATTCTGAAGGTCAGGGTCCCGCGTTTCCGCGAGAGCCATCGCAACAGCTGCGGTCGAACCGCTTCCACCGTGGCCCCCCGCCGGGGAGACTTCGGCGGGGGAGTGTGGGAATCGCCGGCTGAAGGAGCCGGAATACCCACTAAAACCCCTTGGTGCCACCTGACGCCATGTGCCGGGGCCACGGAATGTGCGCGAGCTTTCTTCCGCCACCCCGAACTGGCGTGGGCCCGCCCCAGCGAGCCTCTCCGTTCTCGACGGTTGAGAGAGGCGCGCGCGGGCACCGACGCGCCCCCTACTCCGCGGCTTCAGATGCGGGTGATGGTCTTAAAGCCTCCCCTGACCGTCACCCGCGAGCTGACAACCCCTATTTGCGGCCACTTTTACATAGGCAACCCTATTCCATCATACACAGAAATAATAAGCTTTAAATTTATTAGGTTGGTGAAAAAGTTTCTTCAATTTTATATAAAAATTCAAATGGTTTTTTTATAAAGTTTATTTACATTTGACTAAAGTATGTAGGTGCCATTTTGTTGGATAACTTTTTGCCATCTTGTAGGTAGGGACGTGACCCCATTGGTATAAAAATTTTGGGGCTTCTGATCAAAAAACTGCGACAAGTGGTTTTGGCAGTCCTCTCGTGATGTTAACCCGACACTGCCTAAGGAATTCTGCAGAGACCGAAACAGGTGAAAATCTGAAGGTTCAAGCAAGGTCCTGACCTTGCTTGAACCTTCAGATTTTCAATAATAATAATAGATAATCCTGATTATACGGCGGATGCATTAACACCTCCCAGCCAAACTCTCGTAATTTTTGGTGAGTGGCTAAAGATGTGTGTGGTCTAGCGTTATCATGGTGAAAAACTACACCCCTTCTGTTGATTAATTCCGGCCGCTTTCTCTCAACATTTTGCTTTAATCTCATCAGTTGTTCGCAGTACAGTTCAGAATCGATGGTCCTGCCTGGCGGTAACAGCTCATAATGAATAATGCCCTTCCAATCCCACCATACACACAGCATCGCCTTGTTGCGAGTTAACCCGGGTTTCGCCACAGTTTGTGAAGCCTGACCAGCCTTTGACCACGATCTTTTTCGCACGTTCTTGTCGTACGTGATCCACTATTCATCACCAGTTATCAGCTTCTTCAAAAATGGTTCGGTTTCATTACGTCGTAATAAAGAATCACAAATGAGTACACGGTTCATTAGGTTTCTTTCAGTGAGCTCATGAGGCACCCAAATATCGAGCTTTTTTGTGTACCCAGCTTTTTCAAATGCGCCAAAACCGTTTTGTGGTCAATTCCCAGTTCTCCAACTACATCGTAAATACTAACATGCCGATCTTGCTCCACTTTTTCAAAAATGGCATCTATTTTGTCCGTAACAGGGCCAGACCGACGTGCATCTTTGATATCAAAATTTCCGGATTGAAAACGCTCAAACCAAATTTGCGCTACTCTCACAGATACTGCATTAGGTCCATAAACATCAAAAAAAAATTTCGATGCTTGTGTTGCATTTTTACCTTTTTTGTGGTAAAATTTTAAAATGTATCGAATTTCTTCATTAGATTCACTCATTTTAACAATAAGAAAAACAAATGAAAATCACACATTTTCCTAATTTGAATTTGGAATTATCTTCTTTAAAAGTAAAACTTTTTAATGATACCAAAACCAGCCAGATACAAATGGCCAAAGAGATCTTATTACAAGTTCATACATACTATATGTGAAAAAAAAATTCAAATAAAATATCAAACTATAATTATTTTAATTAAACAACGCACGAACGTAATAGTCTTGTAGCGGGATCTCGGTATAGTAGTAATTCATTAATATTTATATCATATTTTACAAACAGAAAGTTGAAAAAATAATTTTGCTCATATTTGTCTTTATTAACAAAGTGCTTACAAAAAAGCTTGAAAAAGCGCGAGATTTCCCTAGAAAATATTGTCTTTTTTATTTTATAAAACCTCGCACTGCAGTGGTATATCATTAGGCAAATATTGTCTTTTTTATTTTATTAAACCTCGCATTGCAGTGATATATCGTTAGGCATTACTATGCTGCGGGGAAGAGAGGGATTTTTACTTTCAATTTTGTCACAAGCCTATTGGAAATAATTTTGGTCTTTATTCTGTTGACATTGTCCCGATTTTCTTCATTCATTATCATTATAGTATATATATATATATATATAGCACCTAAATTTGTCTGGGCCATTCTTCTAGGCTTTTCCCATCTTTCGCATTGTAAAATAGTATGCGTCGCGGTGTCTACTTTTTCGCAGTATGGGCATGTGTCTTTATCTACTTTCCTAATCCTGCATAAGTAGTCCTGGAAGCAGCCATGGCCAATAAGCACCTGCGTTATATGATAGATTACTTCGCCACATTATGTGACAAAAACCTAAGCTTCCTCTCCTGGCTGTGACCAAGTGTGGTACTTTGAAGACCTCGCTCCCTCCCTCCCTGAACGGGTCACGTAGTATAGGTACGTTCCCTTATGTATTTTGATGCTTGATTGGTATTAAAGGGCTTCAAGGACCAGACATGAACATAGGACACTTTACATCCCAGAAAATGTCATAAGCATAGTTTTAGATGTAAAGAATTAAAATCATACAGCACCAAAAATAGTCTTTTAACGCTGATTTGCATTGGTCCAGCTACTGAGTTCAAACCGACTTATACTATTTACATGAACTCTGTGATCATAGTTATTTATTTAGAGTGTAAAGTCAGTAGGGAAAAATTAATTGTACAAAACGGCAGAATTTGATGGTTGAATTATTTTTTGGGAGCCATCTACATATTACGTCACACACATTTCATGTTTTTTTCTTACACCTCCGCCGTTCTTGTCACAGTTGATCACATTCGTGAGACTCCTTCCTCCCTAGTGCGACATCATATTATGGTGGCGCACTAGGCATTCACCATTTAATCAATATAATCATTAAACATATCAAATAATTCCCCATAGCAACAAACCGAAGGCGGCCCTGCGGCGAGTACTGTTCTGTGGTATGATGATTCAACTGCACGGGCCACCTGCGTCGTTAACAACAAGCAACGCAATATATAAGGGCGCCCTCGGCATGCAAGAGACACCGCAAGATCACCATCGAGACCACACGCTACCTAGTATTCGCGAAATCCAACGGCGGCACTCTGCCCGTTGAGTTTCTTTAAAAACAAAGCCATTCTCTATTTAAACTGTATCCCTTGGGTAACGTTAAAATCAGTAAATATCAAACATTGTAGTTATCAATAATAAATACCGTATTCAATTAATCCACGTAATCTGATTGAACCCGGTACTGATGCATAAGAAGACGCTTGTTACAACCACTATACAGCTAAGTCCTGCTAAGTACATCATCACGCTGTGAGACATACGTGTGGGTGTGATCAGAGGTTTCATACATGATAATTCTGGTTACCCCTACAATATTTCCAATTTTACATCAAGAGATTATTAAATTAAATCAGCAATTCCGTAATAATAATTAGTTTTATTTCCATTCAAATTATTTTTTAATAATTACAACACTGTTCTACAGATACAGTTAGCGATATTTCCTTGTTTTTCGTTACCAGTTCAAATTTCGTTTTAAAACTTAAATACTATTCGATTTCGAAAAGTAACATCAAGAAATTTAGGCCCCATTCATTTCAATTCAATTATTCAGAAGCTTGGTTTAGCGATTAAATAGATAAAGATGGATTTTAGGTTGTTAGAGAAATTGTCTACACGGATGCGGATTCAAGACTTTATTTTATATGGTGTTGCCACTCTTAGAAATACAATTTGCGTGACCCTTTTTGGTGTTACCAGTGTAAGGAATATAAATTGCGCAACCTTTAAAGTTGCCACTCTAAGAAGACAATAATTGCACAGCCCTTTAGTGTTGCCATTTAAATAATGGTTTTGTGCCATCTCTCGACTCCTTGTCGTAGACACAAACCTTGTCACACTTCCTCGACCCCCCCCTCCCCCCAGAACGTGGACGTAATTTATGGATAGCCCTTGAGATTATTTGTTGGAAGCGTTGGTGGAAATGTCAGAAGAAGAGGTAAGTTTGAGATATGATGATCATGCAAATCGCAATTGTTAACAAAATTCTAGGATCTGTTTTGTTGTTAACACAATTGAAATTTGAAGATCCTGGAAATCTCAATTGTTAATGGAACTCCAGAAGAGGTGAAGTTTGCAAGATATGATGACTCTAGGATCTGCTTTGTTGTTAAAACAATTGAGATTTAAAGATCCTGCAAATCACAATTGTTAACAAAATTCTAGGATCTGTTTTGTTGTTAACACAATTGAAATTTGAAGATCCTGGAAATCTCAATTGTTAATGGAACTCCAGTTGAGATTTGAAATTCCTGGAAGTCGTAGTTGTTAACAAAACTCTAGGATCTGCTTTGTTGTTAAAACAATTGAGATTTAAAGATCCTGCAAATCACAATTGTTAACAAAACTCCAAGATCTGCTTTGTTGTTAAAACAATTGACATTTGAAGATCCTGCAAATCACATTTGTTAACGGAACTCCAGGATCTGCTTTGTTGTTAAAACAATTGAGCTCTGAAGATCCTGCAAATTGCAATAACACCATAGCAGAATCTCAAACCTCAAACCTTGCTGGAATATCCTATAGGATGCAACAACACCCTACAAGCCAGTGTCAGTGACTGGCTTATTGATGACTTCGTTGTTTACATGTGAGTGATTAGTATCGCTGGTGCTGGTGTAAGGGGAGTCAGTGCAGGTGCTGTGGGAAGCTGACTGACTTCAAAATATTATCGGAATTATTAATGTTAGCACTGAGTTATTACCGCTATACTGAATTCAAATCAATTTACATTTTACATGATCGCCATATGAAGTCAGGACAGCTTTCTTCAAAGTAGAAGTAGTCAGATCAATGTAAATAACCTTTTATACTAGAAACTTGCCTTCTTTCTCTTCTTTGATGTTAATGACTCTCTGTTCTTCATTGTCCTCTTCACTTTCTCCATCATGTTCTTTTTTAATTTCTTCCACAGTATTTCTCACTAACTGTTTACAGTCCAATGGGTGTAGGTGTTCAATGACATACTTATAATCAAAACCAAATGTCTCACTTGCTATCAATAATAATGCATTTTGTGATTGCTGAAATTTAAGTATTTATTGTAAACTAGGATATGCCCGCGACTTTGTCTTCGTCTACTTCCCGGGACACAAAGTACCGCAGCATTTAACAAATAATGTAAACTATCATATTAGCAAAAACTGTGTCAGAATAAGTCAATTTTTATACACATTTAAAAATTTAAAAATCACTCCCAGGAAAAATATCACAAATTTAATTACATAAAATTTGCTATCGATCAGTGACAAAATTGCCCGGGAATTCGATTTTTTTTCAACTTGGGCATTTTAAATCATTCCCAGAACAATTCCCGTGGGTTTCCAGGGATAAAAAGTAAGGCAGATTTTAATTCTATGAATTTGCTGTCGATCAGCGAAAACCGACTCAAAATCAGCCCAGTAGTTTTTATGTGATCCCCAAACAAACAGACAAGAGATCTAAAAAATTTTTTATCTTGTTCTACATCAATTAGATAGTCTATTCCGGTTATTTTTTTATATAGCTTCAATGTTCAGACATGGCATATTAACAATTTCTTAATGTTATATATACTGAATAGATCGACATAAAATCTTGTTAGATCAATAACCAAAGCTTCCACTAGTAAGGATTTGAGTGGTGGCTGGTTTAAATGGGATTTTCTAGAGTAAAGTTGGGAAATAGACCACCAGAACTATCAATCTCCATACAAAACACAATTAACACAAGGGTTAACTATTTCATGCTGGTATTCAAACAACAGAGCCGGCCAGAGCACTTAGAACTGTAATCAAGATTTCCAGAGTGACTACCACCTCAAACATATAAGTGAAGTGACATAATTTACACCACCCATAGAACTCATATGTAAATTAGTTCTACAGTGAAGTTACTTTGACACAGTGGCATAGCTTGCCTTAGACGGGCCCTGTATCAAAATGTGTTGGGGGGCCCAGGAGAAGGGGAAAGCTTTTTATAAAATTATTAAAAAATGCTTGAAATGAATTAAATACTACAAGTTATTACTTATACTTAATGCTCCTAAGAGCTAAATTAGACAAACAATTCAAATCAAAGATACACTTTTCACACATGTTTTTCAGCAAACTTATTAAACAAATCATGCTGAAGCTGCTAGCTAAAGACAATTTCACTTTTTCTAGATTTTCTGTCTCTATAGACATCAATGATGAGTCTGATAGCCGTTTCTATTGGGCTAGCAGTTACTCTCAAAAGTGTTATTAATGTATGTACAAGAGATTACGGGCCTTTGAAGCCTGGGGGTCCCATATCATTAGTATAGTGGTAGCTATGCCCCTGCTTTGACGATACTACTTTATAGCAAGGCAGTAAACCTACTTTGTTAAAGTAAAGAGATCAATCAATACAATAAAACTGGAAGCATACTTCAGAACCATCATTAACAATAGCTGTGAGCAACTTCTCAGCCTCTGAAGCCCTCTTCATTAATTGATGTGACTTTTTCAGCTGTGCACAGCATATGTAGCACACAAGGAGTGATTTCCCATCATTAGTATTGAACTGTAATACAAAATAGTACTTTTAATTTGATATTTTACATGCAATGTCTTCATCTTGTAAATTTAGATAATATTTTTGAAAACTCTTATTATGCAGAATTAAGTGTTTAATGCTCATGCCTTTGAATACGTTTAATTAACATATTTTCTGACATTGGAAACATTTTTCCCAAGGATGTAGAACGGAAAGCAGATTCTTTTTCCTATAAATTATTAGATGTCTACAGGTTGTTATTATTATGCTGACTAATAACCTGTATTGTTATAAAATACTAAAGGTGTGTTTTTTACTTCCCAAATCTAAAAGGCATTTGTCGACACCTTGTGACACAAAGTTCATTTGGAAAACGAATGGACTCACTTTAGCATTCGTTAGTTTTTCCCATATTTCTTGAAACAAAGTGTCTCTTATAGCGTGCAAACGCCGCTGACCGCACAAACATACTCTACAAGTGTCTGCCATGCCCATTTCTGATAAGGTTGTTTTTATTATAGGTAACAATTAGACGAAACACGTTTCAAATTTTTAGATCAACATCACAAACTACTATGGATACTACGTATATCAACATCACAAACTACTATGGTTTATGGTTATTACGTAGTACGTACCTATAGCAACATACATCTGACCATAGATAATAATAATACCATATATATAAAATATCGGAGTGACAGTAGTGGTAGAAACTTAGGCTGTCCACACCTTAATGACGCGACCGTCAAACGCGTCCGAACAATATGCGCAAAGAACCTTAACATAGGTACTCTCTAGTTTGCTTTAGGACGTCCGAACGCTAGACGTCCGAGCCTTACGACTTAAGTTATCCGCCATAGATGATACATTATAATTATATAGAGTATCCGCGCTTTACGCCTTAATGCCCTTATCGGATGGGACCGTCAGACAAGCCCGAACAATGTGCACACCATAGCCGTAACACACTCCAAATTGCTTTCGAACGTCCGAACGTATAAGGACACGTTTGTGAATTACGATTTACAATGTGCGCAGTTCAATGGAGTTTCCTTATCCAGATATGTTGTAAGATACGCCCCTCAGCCGCGTCCGTTCGTCCCCATTTGTAATATGTACACCTGTACATGGTCAACACACGTTATCGTTAATCGAATTAGCATCATTATATCAACGAAACATTAATCGATGTTAGAATGCCTAATATTATAATCATTCTCCATGATATCGATAAACACAAAATAAAATAATTAAATTATTATAATTTCTTAATATGTAGTTTTATTACATTTTAAAATACAATTAAGTTTTTTCTCGCTAGCCCTGTATGTTACCGTCATTGAGACTGCATTCATTGATTTCTCATCTGACAGGACTGCGTCACAGACGTGCTTTCGTGCCTTGCTTTTTATTTTTGACATCATTCATATCAATATTGTCAAAATCGATATTTCACCATTGAAGACATCAATGCTCAAAAATGGATGATGTTATTTTATCTAGTGGTCGTCCAGTGGTCGAAATTCGACCATAATTAATTTAAATTTGAACATTATTAATATTCTGATTCTGGTGTCTATACTTCTATAATCACAGATTTCGCCAAGGCTACACTGTTAATTTGACTATCCTCCTAGCGTCCACGGTCATTAAAAAAGTAATTTAATGAAATATTGAATAAAGCCCAGCACCAAATCCAATTTCGTCAAATAAACGCCTAGGGTACTATTACAAGTACTCCAACTTTAACCATTGCTACTAATTTCAAATTACCACTTTTTTTATAAGGAAATGTCTCCGAACGTATGTTCGAGATTTTTGTTTGTGTATGACCAAGCAACAGTGCCAACAAAAACATAAGAAATTTGTATTTCTTGACTTAACATCGAACAAGATCGTCGAGTGCGAAAATAAATCTTAATTTATTCACGAAATCTTTACGATTTGTGTTGATATACTTATCAAAAATAGGTGTTTATATACTATATTTGTTGTTTGTTTATCTTAATTTTAAATTTAAGACCTTTTAATAGACCTATGGGTTAATAAGGACTATCATGATTGTTTCGAATGTTTTAAATAAGTAATAATAGAATAAATGTTTCTATTAATTTTAAAAGTTTTTTTTTAAATTAGTTTAGTTTCATATTTGATTTTTTGAAGGTAGGTAGTTGGAAATTTTTTTGTTTTAAGTCTAGTGCTTTTGACCCAAAGGCCTACCAAAAGGTAACCTATTTTTACCTTCTCCTAGTTCACCTGATACAAGAAAAAAATTCATATTTGTGAGGTTACAGTAAGGTATAATTTTTAAAGTTCACAATCTTGGGTTTTCGACATTAAAACCTTTTTTAAGTACTTTGAGCGTTTTATTTTTAAAAGCGTGACGAGGCTTTAAATAACAGAGTATATATGCGTGGTGTGTGTTAACCACATAGTATGTGTGTAATGTTTTTTTTATTGATTTAATGTATTTTTTATGCATAATTTTAAAAAATATTACCATTCTGCACTCTTTCTCTATATAAACTACAAGTGCGGGCGCGATGCGATGGCCGGGAGAAGGCAAAGGGACGTGGAAGAAGAAGCAAGGAAGCACTTACCTCGCCACCAGTCCGCCGCCACACTACACTCGTCCCCCGGGAGTTCACACACTCACTAGGATTAATGGTGATTTAATGTGCATTAAATTCAGTTCGTATACGATACGTATTTTTTATATATATTGCGGTGACAGCAGTGACACTAAAGTCGTCTTGTATTGCGCATTCTTCATTTAAAAGTTTATTCTTTTCTTGATGGCGAGTATGGGGAGGAAGAATTTATAAGGAGGTGTTCCTCGGCGCAACCATCCTCCCCCGCTTGAAGGATTCCCTTCAAAACCGAATATGTATGCGGCCATGCAAGAAAGCGGTGTAAAAGCGATGCGAATATGCGATGCGAGTATGCGGTTCAAGAATGCGTTACAAGAATGCGATGCGAGAATGCGATGCGGGAACACGATAAGAGTATACGAAGCAAAAATGCAATACGAAAATGAATGTGGAAGCGGGTTTAACAAGTTAAATGCAGTAGATATAATACAGATGAAAATGATAAAACAAAACAAAAGTTAATTCTAATTGAAACAAAAGACAAATCCTCAAGTGGTGATCAAGATGATTTAGGCAATGGACAGAGTCGCACAACCGGGCGTCAAAACGATCCGCTAGCAGTGCGAACTTAAGCTGTTCCTAAACACAGCATCTTTCCACGAGAAAATTTCACCTACAATGCCGAATGGTCATTGTAGAAGCGGGATGTTATTTAAGTTTAAAATTACAACGTAACCGATGCATGTTGCATTTTACGTGGTAAACCATTTAAAAACATCGGCAATGTGTGCAGATCTCGCTCTTCCAATGTCGCCAAAGAAAAGCACGTTGAGATTTAAATATGACGCGGAAAAATGTTAAAATAAGCAGCGTTAAATTTAGAAAACGCGCGAGCGTCAGACCTCAAGGGTCCAAAAGATTATAGGAGAGAGTTAGTTCCCCACTAAAAGCGCGTTGTTTTACTATCTCCTTGATCCTGTTTAATCGACAACAAGTATTGCGATAGTAATTCGATAACTACGATTGGCGGTTAAAATTAAGTAAAACTATGCGATAGAAGAAATTTGTACGAAATTTAATTCGTTTAGCTCCAATAAAATATATCCGACTATTAAAGTGAACTTGAGCTACTGAGCTTCTGCGAGATAAATATAATGCGGATAAGAAGCCATCAGTAGTAAATTCACCTACAAGTTCGATAAGAACCGGGCATGATAAAACCAAAACGAGCAAAATAATCTTATGATGCAGATACTTAGAAAGAATTAGAAAATTTGAGATCAATATATAGATTTCAAAGCTTCGTTAACTTTGCATTCGCGAAAGTTTGATCTTTCAAGAAAATAGTAACGCGGTCGCAGACGAATGCATTATAAAATATATAAATAAAATGCGCACGACATTATGCGTTAAATTATTATAACCCATGGATGGTTTGATGCGTTGCAATGCGAGGCTGTAAGAGTTACCAGCCTGTAGTTAATATATTTTATTAACAAAGTGCGCGTGATGACAATATTTCATTATCAGCAAAATTAAATCCGGAAACAGAGCATTATTGAGATGAGGTACGATTTTAAAATCAATTAGTAATCTTGCGATGCGGCGATAACTACTTCTACTATAAGCGGACATAAACAATATTAATAATAAAAGGTTACAAATATTTAACAAGTTGTTTAAAATTCAACAAATAGATGCAGCGCGAAAATGAAGCAAATAAATAGTAAATTAATATTTACAATTTCAATAAGATGACTGAGCTAACATGATGAAACATGTCCCTTAAATGGTAAGCCATAAGTATTTCTACCATAAGGGTTGCGGGTAGTATGATAAGAATCTCTATACTTCCGGTTAAAGGTCTCGAAAGCACGCGGCGCGGTAGCCCTTTTGAGCGGACCAAAACGATTAAAGTTATATTTACATCTAGAATGCGATGCGAAATAACAACCTGAAGGTGCCGATGACCTATTATTTACAAATGCGGGTGCTTTGCCTACAATTACGTACCCTAAAGTAGTCTCCATGGCACATGGGAAACCTAAAGAGCGCGAATAAACTCTATCAGAAAGTAATAAATGCGGGAAAAGCAAAGAACCTATGAGCATATCGATCTCACCAGGCTTACCGAAATTAATATCGGCGAGCGGCAAATTACTGAATTCCGAAATCAAAGAATTATTTACGAAATGCGTCGGCAAATGTTCAGTAATCTTGTCTACAACTAAAGCATTCATGTTATATAAAACATTATTATTGAACCGAGAATAAAACTTAATATGTGCGGAACTATTGATTATTTTCGACGAACCCCCAATTCCGTTGACGGAAGTTTGAATT
The DNA here is from genome assembly GCA_039645545.1 of Dendrolimus houi. Lineage (NCBI taxonomy): Eukaryota > Metazoa > Arthropoda > Insecta > Lepidoptera > Lasiocampidae > Dendrolimus > Dendrolimus houi. The sequence continues at coordinate 1,989,050 of CM077146.1, forward strand.
TAAACCTAAACGATCTAAGCATGCCTCCGTAATGAAATTGCTCTGCGCTGCACTGTCAAGAAGACATCGAACATGTCGCGCATGTCCGTTGTTGTCATAGACGACAACCTGCGCAGTTGGTAAAAGAACTGACGTTTGCTGCGTGGTTGATGACTGATCGTAGGGTTGTCGCAAATCATCATTACTGGAAAATGCGCACAACGTAACATTAGGCGCAGTGGATGTTGAGGCGGTTATTGGTAGATTTACGGGTTCAATCGACGGCGTGGTGCGTGTGCTGCATTTGCACTCTGAAATACGTGGCAGAGGTGCAGGCACGTGAGATTCGACATTGATAGCTGGCGGGGCGAAGGTAAAATTGTCGAAGTGTAATAAAGTGTGGTGTTTCTTCCGACACTTTTTACAAACCGAATTTGAGCGACAATTATGCAATTTATGTTTATAACTTAAACAGTTTATGCATGCGTTAATATTTTTAATGTAATCAAAGCGATCGCGGGAGAAAGCATTAAAACTTTGAACAATTATACAAGTGATTGTTACACCTAGATGAATTACAAAGATCACAAGACTGAGATGGATGCGTTGTATTATTCGTAGTGACATAAGCGAATGTAAGCCTTGGCTTAGAAGTTCATTAGCTCTATGTTCGATCACTTTCTTCGCGGGTTTAACGACAACAGTAGAACGTTGAATTATCTTTATACGATCGCGGATAAAATCAACGAGGTCAGAGAAGGACGGAATATCATTCCCTCTCTGGTCCATTTCGAAGGAACGGACTGTCTCCGGGTCTAACTTCCGGAGCGCGGTATGCAAGAAAATAAATTCTGCAAGTTTATTAAAATTAAGTGTTTCTATGGCGTGTACCGACGAAACAAAGCTATCTAGAAAGTGTTCCAGATTCTCGACTGAGCATGAGCTCGATGGCTTAACGTCAAAGATCTGGTCCAAATATGAAGAGGCTAACGTACGTTTATCCTCATATTTGGATACAAGCGAATGAAAAATTATATCGTAATTTTCATCCGTAGGTGACAACCCTGCGAAAACAGATTTGGCTTTATTTGTCAATCTGCCTATTAAATAATATAATTTTTCCGAATTGGTTAAATTATTGTTATTGTGGACTGTATTTGAGAACGCGGTGTAAAATAGAGGCCAATTTTTAATATCCCCATCAAATTCAGGGAGAGGCATAGGCGGCAAACTTGGAAAATGCCTCTTAGGGCGGTCTGACTCTAATATAGTAACGTGCGGTGAATCGGACTGCTCGCGGGATAAATGTATGACTTTACGTTTCACAAGGCTATAAGTGTCCTCGAAAGCCGTCCAAGACTGAAGGTCTGGTGTATAGTCAGGGTCTAATTGCATGCGGAGCATATTTATTTGTTGTAATGTGTCTTGAAAGCTGACACGTAAGTCATCTATAGTGTGAGCTTGACTTAAGAAGCTTTCTATACATGAAGGATCCATAGTTGTTCTCAGACCCTCATTGTAGACCCCATCTAAGCGCTCCATATGTGCTGTATGAAGCGCTTCGAGGAACTTTAACTTATTTGAGAGCTCCGGTGTAGCCGGGGCTGCGTGACGCGGCATTATAGACTACGAAATTAAGCGAATTTATGAAAAATATACAAAATGCGATGAAAATACGCGACTTGGTCGAGGAACTAGTAAAACACGTATGCGATGCGGGGCAAGCGAGAAAGTAAGAAAATACGTGTGAGATGCGGCTTGTTGTTATATATATTGCGGTGACAGCAGTGACACTAAACTCGTCTTGTATTGCATTCTTCATTTAAAAGTTTATTCTTTTCTTGAAATTTCATAAGGAGGTGTTCTTCGGCGCAACCCAAGTGTGGCATTTTCGTAAAAAGGGGTACAAAATTTTTGCCTTCACTTAATAATATACTTTATGTATATAGTATTATCTATGGTTGTTATTATGAACGTGCTTCCTCATTTGTATCGTTATATTTAAAAATATACTTAAGCGATATGCATCCCAACCTTCACTGGTAGACAGAATGCCCTTAAAATGTAAGTTGAGCATTCCGCTCAATATAAATATTGTCTACTTATCTATGACTCCGCTAGTTGTTCACATAAATCCTGCCAACTCCTTTTCACAGAACACATTTACCCTTTAAACCAATGTCAAAGTTATGTTATATCAACTTTATTTATTATGGATATATTATAAAACTATAGTGATTGTACTAACTGTGTGTAATTACCACGTGCTGATGGTGAAGCGAAATAGTAATGAAACCTGCACATAGAAGTAACCGATGTCTCTAAACCGTCTATTCACCTTAAACAAGCATGGTGGATATATCTTACGCAGTTAATACGATCACCCCATTCCCCTCAAAATGGATAGGCCCAAGCTCAGCAGCGGGTCGTCTCTGTATTGATATTTATGTATGGGAATATTAATTCGAGAAAGGTTATTCAAATAATTTATTTATTATTCAATAGTGTTACAGTTATTAAGTAGCATAGTTGTTCTTGTCGTGTTTCTTTTTAAAGTTAATAATTGATTTTGTTATGTTTTTATTTATTCGGCGATTACGCCTGTTTTGTATAGAGTAGTTGTCTATAATTTACAATAATTTTGTTACAATATATATTCTTTGTATAATGTGATAATTGTGTACAGATTATAATCCAAACCCCTCAATTGTATATAGACGGTATTCACTACGTTTTATTTTCATGTTGGCAGATGGGATAGATTTATACTGTGTTCGACTTCTTTTATTGCATATAATAAAACTTTAAGTATAATATTTTATACAATATCTTATATAAAATATTATCTGAAATATCCAAACAATAATAATGTATCAAATTCTTTTCATTCAAAACACTTTAATTAAAATAGTTTATGAATGACTTAAATCCGCTATTGGTTGTGTCAATATGCTAAGTTTTATATACTGCAAAATTGGAGGGATGCCGAGGTGTTCTAAAAATGCTTGTCGAGTGTTCAAAGTCATTGTATGTTATGTGTTAAAACCGTAAGGTTCTCTAATTATAAAGTATTGTGACCAGTTGCTGTTCTTTTACTACCACAAACCCTTCTGAGTTGTTGCAAGTATTACAGTTGTGTACCTAATTGGCATAGTCCACAATTAATTGTAATACAATGTACTAGTGTAAATAATGTAATATCTGAACGGACACAATCTCGTTACAAAATATCGCAGCCTGACAAATTTTGTACGAGAGATACCAGATACCTTCACTCTCTAATTTGTTAATTAATATTAAACTTTGATTCCTCATTCCTATTATTATTCCATAATACTATACTTCAGGTAATTCAAGTGCGCAAAATCGATTTTTCAGAAACTCATTACATTCTTCCAAAATAGACAATGTGTTTGTACTATTGTTAAAAATCATTTCTCATGGTTTGGGAGTCTCATTATCGAAATTTTGAAGAAATTAAATGAATAATTTAGATACTCGTGTAGTAATTAGGTAATAGCTATGTCTAAATTCCGAAGAGCTTTTACACAGTTAGTCGTGGTGCCAAGAATTTCTTTAAGAGCCCTGGAAGATTCTACTTGAACAGGTTTTTGATTAACTAATGTATTTAAAAGACAATTTGCATTGATAATGTTTACTATCGTAACGGTTTTCCTAAAATTAATTTGATTCACTAATAGGGATTTCTCTAAGTAACGGCTCTTCTTCTCCAGTTGAGTACCTTGAGGTAGTGTAGCCTTTTAACATCATTATGTAAGCTACGAGTATTATGTTTATGAATAAGTGTTACAAACAAATAACCAAATGTTATCCATCCAACTATATTTGCCTGAAAATACAAGAATTACCATTTTTCGTAGTTTTACTGATTGCAATAACTTGGGCTCTTTATGTTGATTTTCAACTCTCTCTCTTTTCTTTCAGCTTCTCCCAATTATAAGGGATCGGCACAATATGTCTCTTCCTTCCAAACTCCTCTATTCTAGCGTACATCCTCTGTCACATCACAAATTATCATAACATCCTTCACTTGTGTGATTGTTCCATCCATCTCTTTTTGGTCTACCTTGAATTTGATAGACTTTATGAATGAATTAATAAAAACACTATTGTTCACCAAGAATAAAAACTATGTTCTTAAAACTAGGTACAGTAAATGTTGAACAAAGGGCGGCCTTATCGCTCAAAGCGATCTCTTCCTTTTAACCCTCAGACTTTAGTGTAACATGTAAATTATTTAGTTTTTAGAGTTACCATTTTTAGCTTAAGCAGTAATTATTAGTCATATTAATTATTATTTGTACATTCTTAGCTGATTGTCAACTATTATTATTATCCATGCAGGAACATAGAAAGAATACAATTTCCTGCGGCCAGGCGGGCTGTCATATGAGGCGACAAAACAACCCACAGCCAAGTGGTAGGGCATTTGTTCAACTGGATGGCTACCACCCCTGGTCTAGAGTATACTGCCATAACAACCTTGAGTTGTGTTCCGGCATTAGTGGCCAGGTCCCAGTCTTAAGTCACTTAAGTCCCTTTAGTGACCAGCAGCACATTTGTAGGTTTTGGTGCTGCAAATGCCCATACGCGATGGTAACCGCTTCCCATCAAGTGGACCATCTGCCTGTCTGCTGAACTCAAGCTATAAAAAAAAGGTATTGGACACTTAACTAATAATATTTAATTAAACACAGGGGCTAGTGCTTACCTCGGGCAACGGATCATTATGGCGATCCAGCGAGGAAACGTAGCCAGCCTTCTGGGCACCTTGCCCTTAGAAGACGGTGACCTGGGCTCAGTATGGAAGCCCAGGTCATTCCTCTTCCAAAAAAACCAAATCCATCTTAATTTGTCATTTCCGTCCTATTTCTATACTCCCCTTCCTTTCTAAAGTCCTTGAACGTCTAGTTCATCAACAGTTAAGTTTCTTCCTGAACCGTAATTTCCTCTTAAATCCTTATGAATCCTTTTATCGCTGCTTGATTTCAGCAGTGTCTTCAACAATGTAAATTTTGAATTGTTGCTTAAGGTTCTAAGCTCTATTAACATATCTTCTACAGTAACCGGCAGCGGATTCGACTCGATGATGACTATTCATCATGGCGTGATCTCTGCTGGCGTGCCTCAGGACGGCGTTTTATTTCCCTTACTATTCACGATTTTTATAAATTCAATCTCCAATCAACTTAAATTTTCAGGGGTGTGTCCATTACATTGACCGATAGACTCCAGCTTCTGGGCATCCCTTTGACTCCAACACTCAATTTTGGCACGTATATAAAGTTTTTAGCGCAAGTTGCGGTCAAAAGCTGGATGTACTCGCAAATAGGTGAGACAGTAGTTCACGTCGGAACAACTGCTGAACTTATATCAAACACAAGTTCGGTCCTGCATGGAGTACAGTTCTCATTTTTGGGATAGGTCAGCCAAATACCGGTTGGGCCCGTTGGAATCAACAGAGAAAATAGCCACGAAGCTGGTCGGCAATGATCGTCTTTTTTATGCTCGAGTTCACAGTATAGAGCATTGACGCAAGGTCGCGGGGCTAACTGTCTTCTATAGGATACAATCCGGGGAGTGTTCCTTTGCACGAGCTGACTCCTCCATCCCCATTTTGCCATTGAACAAACAGAGGCAACGGCTTGCGCCATCGTTACATGGTGGAAACACCACCAGTCAGAACCGAGCGTTTCACTTCATCTTTTCTGGTGCACACTGCCGAAGAGTGGAATAATTTGCCGTAGTCTGTTTTTCCTGACAAATACAATGTTGAAGTCTTCAAGTCACGAGTGAATAGGTATCTTCTAGGTAAGCGTGATCCATCCTAGACTGCGTCATCACTCAACATCAGGTGAGAAAGTGGTCAAACGCAAGCTACTTCCATAAAAAACATAATTTCAACCAAATTAGTACAGTCCTTTTTTCGTGAAAGCGTAACAGACAGAGAATTACTTTCGCATTTATAGATAGTAATTACGTTTATAGTTAGCAAAATATTTTTCATAGTTAAAATATTAATCTGTTTGTCTGTAAGCCTTAAAAATAAATAAATATTGATATTCCATCGGATTTTATCGTCAACAATTCTATTTTTTCAAGTAATAAATACGTTATTTATCCAAACAAATGCAATATTTATCCAGTTGCAAACACGTCAAATAATTATTCAATTTGTATAGCAGTTTAATCAAATGATATAAAAGGACGCATAAACATTTATTTTCTTTATTACAATATAACTTTATTATAACTGGATAATAGTATGCAGTCAATAAACATTTCTTTGATTTTATTGGTGAGTTTTATCTTTGTTACTTTGTCTACATCCCTACATGAATATGATGGAGATACTCCTCTGGTAATTGAATTTTAATAAAAAACTAAAAAAAGGCTAATATCGTGTATTGTCTCGTAACTAAGTTGTGGACGTAGGGACGATGGTTATATCGTATGATCGATATATTCTAATAAAACTCCAAAATAAAAATATGAAATGACTCATACATGGAACATTTTACAATGTTTTTCTAAATAAAGACAACGACCATAAAAACCTCCAAAGAGATTGTACAAAGTTAGGACCGGGTAATCTATAATGCGTTCCCCGGTTACCGACGTCAGTCGGGGTCCCGGAGGCGCAGATATGCGCAAGTACTCCTTCCGTAATACCGCTGCCCTTCAGCATGTAGGGAGCGGAAGAATCATCCCCGTTGACGAAATGAGTCTGCACTGCTTCCCGGGGCATTCTCAAGCACTGATGCGCTAGGATCAGCGTGGGCGTAACTACGTTCTAAGTCTCACGCTCTTCCTGCCATAAGCGCGGGGAACATGGGAGGAGGTGGTTTTAGTGGAGTATTGCCTATGGGTTACCTCTCCATATAGAAGGAGGTGCCTTGCCGAGTCTCCACAGATGCCGGCGATTGACTCTGGTGGCTGCACCTCTCATCGCTTTGGTCCAATCCTTATCAAACGATCCGGTAGTGTGCGAAGTGCATTTCTCCCGCCTCGAAAAAAAAATGTCAATATCTATATTTGAACCGCGCGTTTCGTGTTCTTTCACATTTGCCTTGACGTTTGGCATAAGATCGCGAACACTGCAGGAACTGACAAAAAAATATCATTCCCTGCGGTCGAGCGGCCTGTCGTAAGAGGCGACCAAACAACCCATAGTCAAGTGGTAGGGTATTTGTTCATCTAGATGGTTATCTATATGGTTATCACCCCTGGTTTCGTAGTAGTAGAGTAAGGCGCCATAACAACCTTGAGTTGTGTTCCGGCATTAGTGGCCAGGTTACAGTCTCCCTTAACTGAGCTTCAGTACATTGTTTTTTTTAAATTTATTATTAAAAAGTATCCTACAGTATTTTCATCAATTCAAGGCCTAATAAATATGAACCAAAAATGGACGCTTATGATGCAGAAAAAGAGCAGAAACATAAATAGTAAGTTACAGTACACCAAAATTAATTTTATTTAATCTATCTAATACTGCAACACTTCTAATGGGAAAACTAAACACAACTAAATGATTAAATCAAAATATATTAATTAACTTTACACTTTTGAAGCTTATTAATAACTTTACTAACAACTGACGATTGAAATATTCGTATAGAAGAGTTAAAAATACCTACGTCACTAAAATATTTGTTGTAGGTATTTGTACAACGACGCAGGTATTCATTTTGTCCGTCCGTTGTTAGTTTTGGAAACAGGGGCTTAGCTTGGCTAACAGTCTGTGTGACGAAGAATTACGAGGGTAACGCTTTGGTACGTTAATATTAAAAGACGAAGTGAGAGCAGGACAATCGATAATAGAATTTATGATATTGTTCGCGATCTTACGCCAAACGTCAAGACAAATGCAAAAGAACACGGAACGCGCGGTTCAAATATTGACAGCGTTAGCCGTTAGGGGATTTCCCTGTCTTAACAAAACTGAGTTACGAGACATTACACGATATTAGTCTTTTGTAGTTTTTTATTTAACTTCAATTACCAGAGGAGTATTTCCATTCATATTCAGATATCATACAAAAAGGTCATCTCGAGGTAATACCTTCTTTCACTAAGGGGATAAGATTATAATGTTGTTAGCACCTTTGGCGTTACGAATGTTTATAAGCGATGTTAACCGCTTTCCAACAGGTGGCAGGTGGTCTGCCTCATTAAGAAAAAGCCAGTATAGAGTCAGAATTGTCCTTTTGTCGTTTGTCGGATGATGTTTCTTCTTACAATGTATTTATTATTTTTGTTCATAGATATCCCTATCATCTCAAGCACAAGCCAGTAAGTAGAATTTTTCTGAAGTTCATATTATTTAACACTAGAATATGCCAGCAACCTCGGCCACGCTTAACCTGAAATTCCCACGGTGTTCCCGGAATACAAAGCACCGTAGCATTTAAAAAATAATGTAAGCTATCGTTTTAGGGAAAACTATGCTGGAATAAGCAAATTTTATACATCCAATCAACTACAAATCGCTTCCGGAAAATTTCCCGCGGGATTCTTGCTATAGCGTCGATTTTAAGTCTAATAATTTGCTGTCGATCAGCAAAAACTGCATCGAAATTGGCCCCGTAGTTTTCACGTGAATCCCGAACAAACATATAAACCGAAAAACAGACAAGAAATCTACAAAAAATTGCATCGTGTTCTCCGTCGTTTATGTAGTCCACTAGAGTCTACCCCGCGGCTGTGCCGTGGATCAAACTCTAGTGCGTACCTTTCGGTATCGAAAGCCAATTTACATTTTAATAAAACAGTAAAGTCTATTAGATACGATGCGCGATTGGCATCGCAGCTGGCGGCCGGATGAGAGAGATTCATACGCATGTATTTTCTTGGTAGCACCATCATTGTGGCGCCGCCAACAAAACAAGTACAGCGGGCCATTATACAAATTATACAATGTACTCTGCGCGGGCTGTTCGGCCTGGCGGCGACCTCAGAGTGGCCTCGACGCCAAGCTGTCGCCAAGTGAGTTAGGTTTAGGTACATTATAATTAGGGCTGCCAACTATTTCTGAGAAAAATAACGTATTACATTTTTTAAGTAGGGAAAAAATAAAGTATTTGGAAGAAAAAGAAGGATTTTTCAAAATCGTATTTGTTTATTCTCTTGGAGACACTATTTTTGTGTGCTTCTAGCACAAACTAACACCTTTTCATGATGTTTAAATTTTTCAAAGCTATCTTTACATTCCCAATTTAAATTTAAATAAACAATTCGTTTTTTTATTAAATTATAGATATCCTGTTCCTTTCTTCTCGCCATTTTAGATTCATTAGTGAATATACTCTTTCAGTGAAAGCTGGATTGATAATAGTTCAGTAATTATCCATTTAAGTACTTCATTTTACGCATCAGAGTAACTATTGGAAATAGAGTATTTTCACATACTTTATTTTTATGCAAAAATATAAAGTATATTTGCCAAAAATAAAGTAGGATACGTTATCATAAAGTACGGTTGGCAACCCTAATTGTTATAAAATTTGACATGTTTTGCTTGGCTACAAGAATGGATCAATCTGGAGCAATCGTACTAAAATGCGGCGGAAGTGCGGAAGTAATGCTTCTAATTGCTCCATATATTCCACATTTCTCAACGTCGTCACATGAGTTGACGAATATTAAATTGGTTTGAAACTTTATCGTCAATTTTTTTCCATCTCGTTTGTACGTATAACTACGTCTCGTTTTCACGAAAGGAACAGACCGGCGGCGGGGGGCGAAGGGTGTCTAATTTTATAAGTTGCTCCATGTTGCATGGTATTATGTGGCCGTATCTCAGCAACAGCTTGCTGCATATTACCATTGCCCTAAATTGCTTGATGTAGTCGTAACGTCATAGTTGACGAGCTCGTGCTCGATGCTCGTGTAAGAGCACCTTAAGGTAAATTAACGCTTGATTAGTTATAGAAACCGGGCCTTAATGACTAGCCCATAGTCATTTTTAAATACTGAAATTGTCTAAAGATATAAAAATAGTATGAAAATTAAAGACATACGCCAGGCTCGACTAGTGATTTAATAATACTCACAGTACTTAGCAGTCGCTGTAACGGAAATCGGTTTAGACTTTAAATATTATTCTCTAATGAATTCTCTTAATTTTTTTGTTAAGATTTCAGAAAATGGAGTACATTAAAACCCAAAGGGAATCAAAATGAGTGCAATCAAGCAAAACAACATACTGCCTGCAATTACCACAACAGCGATAGTGAGTACACTCCAAACAATAAATAAAAAAATGAGGTATCAAAGCTTTAATGTTCATTAAATCAGTTTTTACAAGCTTCAATATTCGTGTCAATCACCAGATAGATTCTTTTAAAGTTTTTGTTAAGATTTCAGAAACTGGGGTCCTGAAACGCCTGCCGTTGTGAAAAAAAACATGCCTGCACACTCTAGCTTTTACAAAAACGATGAGAGCAATCAAGCAAACCAGCAAACTGCCTCCAGTTACCACAACAGCGATAGTGAGTACACGCGAAACAATAACAATGACTAAAGTTTTGAGATATCAAAGCTTTAATGTTCATTAAATCTGTTTAGAAAGTCTTAAATATGGACACCAGATGCATTCTTTTATTGTTTTTGTTAAGATTCCAGAAGTTGGGGTCCTTCCCAGCCTGCCATTGTGAAACAAAACTTGCCTGCACAGGCTCGCTTTTACGAAGACGATGATTCAGTATCGAGGACGATTTACAAAAACGATGACAGCAATCAAGCAAACCACCAAACTGCATCCAGTTACCACAACAGCGATAGTGAGTACACGTGAAACAAAAACTAAAGTTTTAATATACTTGAAATCGGTTTAGACCGAAATTTAACACTAGATACTTAGGATTATTTTATAGCCGGTTACTATATCTTACCGACCGTTCATTTGCCATATTATCGGTTATAATTTGACATAAGTTGCATACAAGTAATGTCAAAATTTAACCCATGGTAAGGCAAATGAATGAATGTTAAGGTTAAGAACCGGCCGTTAATGATTTGGTTAAGATTTCAGAAAATGGGGTACTTTAAAGCCCGAAATGAAACAAAACCTGCGTTCTCAGGCTAATTTTTACGAAGATGAGGATAAAATATTGGTGATGATTTACAATAACGATGAGAGCAATCAAGCAAATCAGCAAACTGCTTCCAGTTACTATAACAGCGACAGTGAGTACTCTCCAAACGACCACTCAAGTTTTGAGCTATCAAACTTTAATGTTCATGATATCGGTTTAGATTGTCTCTAAATAATAACACCAGATGCAGTTTTTAAATATTTTCGTTAAGATTCCAGAAATTGGGGTTCTCTAAATCCCGCTACTGCAAAACAAACCTTGCCTGCACAGTCTAGCTTTGACAAAGATGACGATGTAATATCGAAAACGATTTTTAATACCGATGAGAGCAATCAAGCAAACCAGCACACTACCTCCAGTTACTACAACAACGACAGTGAGTACACTCCAAACAACAACTAAAGTTTTGAGGTATCAAAGCTTTAATGTTCATGATATCGGTTTAGATAGTCCTAAATAATAACACCAGATGCATTTTTTTAATAGTTTTGTTCAGATTCCAGAAATTGGGGTCCTCTAAATCCCGGTACTGCAAAACAAACCTTGCCTGCACAGTCTAGCTTTGACGAAGATGACGATGTAATATCGAAAACTATTTTTAATACCGATGAGAGAAATCAAGCAAACCAGCACACTACCCCCAGTTACTACAACAACGACAGTGAGTACACTCCAAACAATAACTAGTTTTGAGATACAAGCCCAGCCATACTCAATTTATTTTATAGGAGCCCCACAAATGTATTAGATTAGGTGCCATTCAGAGAGTCCTGGTGGTAAGGTCCATTCGGGGCTGCCGTAAGATGTCGTGGACGGTGGCGGCACTCTTGGCGGGTGATCCGCCCTGGAATCTTTAGGCGGCAGGGGGTTGATAAGATGCGCCGCTCTCGGCAGGATGCCCGTGCTAGGGACCAGGTACTATGCCCTTCAGAGATGGAAGCGATCAGGACGCAGGAAATCGCAACCATGATCCAAACCTGGCAGAGGGACTTAGAATCCCCTGAGGCCAGCGTGGAGAGAGTGGAAGCCATTCGTCCCCACCTAGGCCGATGGATCACGCGGAAACGCGGGACCCTTGACTTATAGTATTTTTTTTCCCCCTTTCATCTCTATCTGTCATCAGCTGAAAGCTATAATCAGATGTTATCTTATCGATGGCGGTTTAAGATTGGCACATTCTATGTTCCAACCCATATTATGAACTTAAAGAGTTGCTAAGCGTGTCCTTTTTAGACGGTACACATATTATTTTGTGTCAACAAGTTGTGAAGATAATGGGTTTTTATGGCACTCGAGCCTCTGTTTGTAGGCCGTATATGTGATTTATAGGATGACGCAGATACTTAACAGGCACGAGGGTGTGCTGTGTCTATGATGTTCATCCTGCTGGATAAAGTGACGCACCACTAGCGAGTGCTCGTGGTTCTAGCGCCTAGCTGTATCACCATACTCCCTAAGTTATATATTATAGTAGTAACTATATAACTTACTAAACTAACTTCAGATGGCAGAGAGTAGTATTCACTGTTGAATGCTGAAGTGAAATTATTTTATTTGGAAACTGTAACCGGTATATACAAATATATACATGTCGTACAGCTAGTGCAACACATAGCACAATGTATGAGCGAGACAGATAATGTGCGAGCGAGACAGAGCAACTATTAATATGGACGTTCCCGCGTTGCGCTAGTCAGTTCTCCGTGGTCCGCTGCGATTAATGCATGTATGCAGCTCTCATAGCATAAAAGAGAGAAATAGAGAAAAAAGAAAAACCATTTTGATTAAAGAATTTTCTTTTAGATACGCAAAACAGGCGCATTTCAAACCCTAGTTTTGCAAAACCAAAAATGCCGGTAGATTTCAAATTTGACAAAGATGGTGTGACAATATCCAAGACTACTTTTAAGAATGAAGAGAGCAATGAAAGAAGTGAGGATGCTTCTTCTAGTACCAATAGTACTGTTAGTAAGTATAACACATACCCATTGTCTATATTAAGGCTTGGAACCGGTTTAAAATTACGGTTTTAATAAATTATCGCCGGTTTTAGTCAACTATTTCGTTCGGAGTGTAAAACTTAAAGAGAAAATTAAATATATAAAAAATAGTAGTTATATTTAAATATATATAATTATATAATATCAGCCCATGAATGTCCCATTGCTGGGCTCCGGCCTTCCATTATAGGGGGACGGACAGTATACCCGCCACGCTTGTCCAAGGCGGCTTGGCAGGTTTGACACGTCGGTTATCTCGATGTGCAGGTTGCATCACGATGTTCTCCTTCACCGTTGTTAGCAAGTGGTAATTCAATATGCACATTAGAGCAGAGAATTGACTAGGCGGTGCATGCGTTCCGGCCAGGATCGTAACAGTGCCCTTTGAGTTTGGGACGCGTGCGCTAGCCATTACGCTACCACGACTTTATGATTGAATGAATGATTTATGAATATTCAAAATGTCGTTGTGAGTCCTTAATGGACCGCAGCCTTCGAGACTTACAACAACTACTTTCACGACCGCGATTTTTCCCATTGCACTTGCTTGCCGTAACAATCGTAAACCCAAGTGGGACGGTTATTCGACCCACCTCTTGACATGGGTCGTTGTGAGCGTTGTGTGATCGAAAATGATGTCATTACTGACGTTTTCGCCACGACCACAACGACCGCGGTCGCCTTGTAGAACGGCTAATGAAGCATTTTGGGCGTTGTGAGCTACTAGTGGAACGCGCCAATGATAGATGTCCATACGTCAAAAGTAAAATAAACGCTTGAAAACAGTTTATTTAAACATAAAGCGTAAGCGTTCTACTTTTTCACTGGTTTTCAAGCCTTGGTCTATCTATATTGTTATGACTTAGCCAAAATTCCATGAAGCACCACAGCAAATGCGAATGAACACCTGCGGTCATAAACCCCAAGTTTTATTACCACCCGCGTTCGCATTTCTTTTGTTTTCTTTGTATTTAATATTTTAAAAGCCGCCTATTGTGTATTGTAATCTGTTCCGGTAGGCAGTGGCCAGGTGTGATTCCGGGAAATCGGATGCACGCGATGAGGTAGACATATTGCACCGTGCAGTATAAAACAATCCCCGAACGGAGGGGTGGGACAGTCAAGCGACGATTACGATACGAGCAAGACGTGTGTACATTCGATGAGCGATATAGTGACGGCCTTTGTGCGTGTTATTTAATTGTGTATTACATTTGGGACTTGTTACGTCCGGTTATGTTTGTACCTGTGATATACGTGTTTGTATAGTTCTAATAAATTCTATAGTAATTGCAACGGCATTTTAATTCGAGTCCTGCACTCGTAACAATATTAAAGTTCTAACTTCATTAACTGTCAGAAAAAGGAGAAAGGTTCTTAATTCGATTGTTGTCCTTTTTTTTTACGAAAGAATATACTATTGTACTACCTACCAAATCTGACTTGGTGAGACTACTCTCACCAAGTCAGTATTTGATGAGTAGATCCCAGGAAAATCGAGAGTAACCTTTCTTGAAGATCGGCGAGCGCCTACTCATTTAGTAAGGCAACTTTCACACGCGTGCCATTGGTGTAATAAAATTTCTGCAGGCGTTAAAAATATTATTTTTAAAACAAATGAAACGTACATGTCTTGTTTTTAAAATAACTTTATACCATCCAGGCTGTGCATCTTTGACATAAACTACCTATTGCTATAAGACAAGCCAGTACCTTACAGTGTTTTAAAAACCAGGTTCAGAAGCATGAGCTGTTTCATAACCGTCAATCGTACCAAAAAACGGAAGACCCAGAGGGAGGTCCCCCCCAACCCCGCTCCCACTGCGGCCACAAAACCAACAGCGGCACCTTCCAGCCGCCCTGGGCCACCTTCACAGCGCCCGCCGCCACCCCTGATCATCCGCGAGAAAGCCCATTGGCTTCAACTCGCTAAGGAGCTGCCAGGTAAGGCAATCTCTATAAAAGAAGCCCGTGATACCCAACACGGCATCAAAGTTATGGTCACGTCTTCAAGTGACCACCGCTCCCCTAACATCCTTGTTATGTGACCGTAAAATCGGTTACTACACTTATGCCCTGCCGGAAGAAAAACGCCTTCGGGCTGTAATCCGCGGACTCCACAGGAAATCGAGTGTTCCTACATTCTCGAGGACCTTAAGTCCCAAGCTGTACCGGTGCACGAAGTGCACCGTATATGCTGAGAGGCGACGCAACAAAGTCTCCTCTAAACCTAGTATTGGTTGTCCTCGACCTCTCCCAGAGGAAAAGATCTTCGAACTTGAGAAGGTCTGTGGCCTCTCTGGCCTTCGTGTGGAACGCCCACACGAAAAACATACACTGCGGCAGTGTCATCGTTGCCAACTTTATGGGCACTCTGCCCTACATTGTCAATCCGTCCCAGGTGCGTCAAGTGCCTGGGCGACCCTGGACCTCAGGTGCATACGCACCGGGACTCCCCGGAGCCACCGAGCTGCATTCTCTGCGGCCAAGCGGGTCACCCGCTAACTACAGAGGCTGTCCTGCCGCCCCCGACCCAAACGTAAGTTCGGAAGGGCAACGCCCAAAAGGCACTAGAAAAGTGCCGAACAAACCCGCATTCGTGGCGGCCCCGCCTCCAGTGGTAAATCACTGGACGGGTCTTCCCACGACGGAAGCGTTCCCTCCACTAAGGACGCGCGCCCCAATTTTGGCCGGCCTACCCCCAGCAACCCCGGCCCCCGCCCCATTTTAAAAGCACCTTCTGGGCCGTCACCCCACCACTCTTTAGCGGAGGACTTAGCCTTGGCGACTAAATTCGCCAAGAACTTGCCTTTCGACCTAGCAGAGGTCCAACTCTTGGCTCGAAAACTAAGACAAGTTGCAGAGTCTGATCAACCCTCCCTCCGGGATCAACTCGTGATCGAAATGGATCACGCGTACCTCCTCCAGGTACTTAGGTCGTTATAACTAAACAACCTAGTTAAATTATTGTTACCGGTAACAAATGGCGCATGTAGGTAGAAATAAACCACGCTCATTGACTCTGGCGACTTATAACGCCAACGGCCTTCGAAACCAGCGCGACTTGGTCCATGACTTCCTGGTTACCAATCAAGTAGATATACTACTAGTGCAGGAGACCTTCCTGAAACCGAGTGAAAGAGATCCAAAGATCTCTAACTATCAGGTCACTAGACATGACAGGATAGGCCGTGGTGGCGGCACCTGATCTATTTCAGAAGATCTCTACACTGCATGCCTCTAGTCACCCCACCACTAGTAGGTATGGAGGTATCCGCCCTGTTCTATTGTTATAATAATTCCTTAAACTGTTATATATGTGTGTGTGTGTGTATTGTTGTGGACGATAATGAGAAATATAATTATTTGTAATACGAATTATCCTGCTTTTTGTATTATTTTAATTATATTAACGTAATAAATACAACAATAGATTCTATAACAATAGATAGAGTTATTACGTGTATTTCTCTCAATAATTTTCACTCAACAAAAAACAGTTTGTGATGTGTATATATACATGTGTATGTACTTATTATTTATCATTATTTATAAACTGCACCACAGTTAGTATTAAAAATCTATCAATACCTGCCAAGGGTTGCCTGGAAGAGATCGCTTTTTAGCCATAAAGCCTCCTACAACTAGAGGCCTTATCGCTAAAAAGCGATCTATGTCTATGTCTGTCTTGTATTTTTCTATTTATGTTTATCTATGCTTTGGTGTACAATAATGTCTATGGATCTATCTAAAGTAGAAAAAATATATTTTTTAAATTATTTAGTAGTTTCCAATTTTATTGTTGTTTTTAATATTGTTACGAGTTACGGGACTCGAATTAAAATGCCGTTTGGAATTACTATAGAATTTATTAGAACTATACAAACACGTATAACATAGGTACAAATATAACCAGACGCAATAAGTTCAAATGTAATGCACAATTAAATAACACGTACAAAGTCCGTCACTATATCGCTTATCAAATGTACACGTCTAGCTCGTATCGTAATCGTCGCTTGACTGCCGATCTCCCCGTTCGGGAATCCCTTTATACTCAGCTTACAATATGTCACGGCCGTGTTAACAATGGATTCTTAGAACCTCACCTGGTCACTGCCTACCAGAGAGGTTTACAATTACTAATACTAATTACAATTATACTAATTACAAATATTAAACAAAAGAAGTGCAAATGCGGGTAGGTAATAAACTTGGGCTTTATGACCGCCAGGTGCGCATTCACATTTGTCGGCTTGCTTCATGGAATTTTGGCTAAGTCGCAACAGTATTTTAATTACTTACTATATTATTTGTTTAATTTTTGTTATCTTTTTCAATTTCAGACGATAACAATTCAACGAAAGCATATTCAAACACAAAACGTAATAAAACTTCAAAACAAACATACAAAGAAAAGGACACAGAGTCTTTTACGTTCGCCAGAGATGGGTTCATGATGAACGAAGAGGTATCAAGAAGTGGTGATAAGATGGAAACTGATGATGAAGAAGTCAACCAGGGTTATGAGCAGACAGGTATCTACCTATCTACTAATCTACCTATTCTATTAAACTGATTATTCCTTAGTCTAGAGTTTCACTTGTCATGTAGAAAAATATGTATGCTTGATATTGTTACGAATTTGTGGGATGTGGATTTAAAATACGGTTGGGATTAGCATAGAGTTTATTAGAAGTACAACCGAATACAAGAAGTCCAAACCATAAAGCAGAAAATCTTAATGGCATAGAGTTATAAAATACTCGTCCCGAAAAAACATAAGGAGTTATCCTCGATCGTAGTTGAAACTCAATTAACTTAATCCCCGATTGACTGGATGTTACATATTTGTAAAAATAGCCATGGGCCTCCTAGCAATCTGTCTTTGGAGTTCTTAACTTGTGAACGTTTTATAGCTTCTAAGAATTTGCAACGAAATATAAAGAATAGAAAAGAAGGATTTATGACGTCTTACCGGGGGGCGTACAAAGGGATTAACGCGGACAATAGATTGTTTAAATTCGAAGGGATAATAAAACGCCTGTAAACGATTAGTGTCGGTTCGCAACAAGATTATTCAAGGTTTTCGTAGTATATTCAAGTGGCAACACTTAGGAGATGACCACACCATGACTGACACATGATTGAATCGCAGTTTCCAAGATGTCTTTTTTGTTTAATTGAAATATGTTTTGTATTAAGTTTGACAATAAGAATACTCTGCAATGTGATTTTTGATTATTTGAATAAAAAAGGGTTAAACTTTGCAATAGTGGTCACTGAATTTTAAGTAGTGGGGAGGTGGAGGGGGAAGGGGAGAGTACTTCTCCCTTCTGCAACCCCTATGTCTAGGAGACATGTAGTTTTTGAGATATGACTTTTTTTGTAAACATAACTTTACTATTTTTTTTAATGGTGTTCTTATTTCTTATGTCTTAAGACGAGAAATGCAAAAGAAAGGTAGTGGTCAGTGTAAAAAACATTTAATACAGTCTAAAAACGCAGACTTTGCCCACAAGACAAGCGGTCAAAGCGAATGTGCCATGACAGCGGTCAGCAAATGTCTCAACCGATTTGTAACCATCATTTCAATAGTTATCAATGTCGGTTCTGGCTTTGGTCTAAACACTAACCCAACCCAACCAACTCACCGTTTAAGTCACTGGTTGCGACTTTTGATTACAGCCTTTAAGAAGAGCAAGCGTGCAACGGCAGCATCAGCAAATGTCAGAACCGATTTGTAGTCATTGTTTAAGTGGTAACATTTATCGTCGTAAAGTAAAAAAAGTGACAGTACTGTGATTTATTATTATGTACTTTAAAATTATAATAACTAATTCAAAACTTGTTTACTAAACTCAAAAAACGGTTTTATTGTTTATGTATTAAGTGTAAGTGTATTCCTAAACACAAATCATTTTTTTTTTTCAACAAAAGTGACATAACCTTGTTTATCAAACGTATTTTTGTTTTTCCATTATTCATTTAAAACTTGTTCGTGGACCCTAACAACGTGATTCCTAGCCCAAATAACAAGTCTAGTGTTTATATATAAGGCGTATGTATACCCCTAAACTTAATTTTCGTTAATCTGATGACACATTCTGCAAAAGTTTAGCCTAAAAAAGATTTGAAGTTAAGCTGGCTTCGGTATTACGTCACTCCAATATTTAGGTGCTTTCTTGGTGATTTATTCAAAATAACTAGACCCACTACAATTATAAAAAAACTAAGATATGCCCTCGACTTCGTCCACGCTTGACTCGTAATTCCGCGGGATTCCCATGATAAAGTACCGCAGCTATCGTTTTAGTGAAAACTGTGTGGGGGAAGCTAATTTTTATGCACACGAACAACTTCAAACTGCTCCCGGAAAAATTCCCACTGGATTCCCGGTATAAAAAGTGTCACTCATTTTATTAGATAAAATTTGATATCGAACGGTGATATAATCAGTCAGTGAAGCTAAGACACCATTGAATTGTGTCTTCGAATTGTAGGTGGCGTTAAATTCCGTTAAAAAAGGTAAAAAACAAGCGTTGTATAAACTTACCCCATTGACGGACATCGCCACCTCGACTATATATACAAAACCATAAATACTATAAAAACTATTCTTTCCACAGTTAAGACAAACAATATGTCGCATTCAATCAACTCAACGGCACAGATAAAAAGACATAAAGAAAAGGAAGATTTATACGACGAAGAGTCGTCTAAGAGCTTTGGGTTCGGGAGTAAAGGATTAAGTAATAATAATAAGTACTCAAAGAAAATACAAAATAGGACTCTTTCTGAAGAGAGTAGAAAGACTATTTACGACGAGAAAGGTTTGTAATTTTTTTTTGTGTATACGTATTTTTCAATTTTATTATCTTTACACTATTATTTTCAAAATTACACTTATTTCTATTTAAATTTATTCTTATAAATAATAAGCTTATAATATGTAATGAAGAACGAGATATTTCTCATATATATTTATAAACATCATCATTTTTATAATATTGAGTTTTTCCGTGAAAGCGTAACAGAGATTTACTTTCGCATTTAGAATATTAAATGGGGATTAATTGTTGATCCAAAATACAATAATAGCATTTTAATAAAATTAAACTGTATCAAATGTTGTTGGAAAAGTGAAAAAAAGAGCCAATGTCTGGGAATCGAGACCTTTACCTCCTCACTACTATAGTATTAGTAAACCACTAGGCTAAACAATGACATGTTCGATGTCAAAAGTCGAGGAGTTTTTGGCGGGAACTGAAAGGGGACGTCGTGCTGTGCAGTTTTATTTTCTAAAAATGTGTAAAAGTACTCTAAAATGAACAATAGTTGTAGGATATTGATAGTTTTTGAGTAGTAATTATGTATTTTTGTGAGAAATGTGAACTGTATAGTCAGAGTGTATGATACAAGAGAGTGTGTGGTCTTTCGAGTTTTCACAAGAACTCCATTGAATGGCGTCGGTTGTAGCCTGCAATACAACTGCGCTACTATACGAAGACATATTATTACATCAGAATTGGCTGTATGGACTAAGATTCCTTTGCCTGCCTTTGTGGCAAATTTGAAAAACAACAATCAAAAGTCGAATTTTCAATACGTATTAACCGTGTAAACTCCTCTCACTTTAGGATGTTTTGTCTCGCTTCCTCTTGTTCTCAGAATGAACAGTGTGATATCGGTGATACGGGACGCTAGAGCTACGTGTAATATCTATATATTATATGTAATTATATACTATTTATACCTACTTATGTCACGTAGTAGATTCGGTGGATATAATATTTTTACCACACTTTATAAGTGGCGCTGTTCCATCGAAGTATACATTGGTCGCGCGGGTCTATAGTATGTGAAACACCGATTTAAATTAGTATACAGGATCGTAACACCTTATTAATAATACTAATGTATTTCTAAACTACCATTGATTTCAATTCACTTCACGAATGTTAATGAGAACTTACATGTTTGGGTCGCTTATAATTTAGTGGAGGCTGTAATTGAAAAACAGCGCTTTGTCAGCTCTTCTTGACACAGCATAATGCTGAGTTGTCGGCCTCATTGCCGTGAATGTTGTGTAAAATTTCTTTTTCAATATAATTGTGTTTTATATAAAAGCTACTTATCTCTTTATGTTTTACTTGTGAATGCTGTTAGTTTTACATTTTTTTTTAGTTTGATGTACATTCATTCTCGCCAATAAATATAACTTTCTTTCTTTCTATTTAAGCCTACGACTGCATGAGGGGCCATCCATAAATTACGTCCCACGTTAAGAAAAGAAAGAAAGAAAGAAAAATATTTACTGTCGTAAATGTACACACAGAAAATAGAATATGCATATAAAACATTGCACATATACCTGAAGCATAAAAACCAGTTATGCTTTATATTATGTCGCAAGAGGCGACAAAACAATTCACAGCCAGGTGGTGGGGTATTGGCCCTTCTGGATGGCTACCATCCCTGGTCTAGAGTATGTTGCCATAACAACCTTGAGCTGCATTCCGGCATTAGGGGCCAGGTTCCAATCTCGCTTTAAAGAGCGGCAACACATTGCTAATGCCTTTGGTGTTACAAATGTACATAGGCGATGTTAATCGCTTTCCATCAGGTAGGCCGTCGGCCCGTCTTCTGAACTCATGCAAAAAAAATTTAAAAATACATTATCTACTTACAGAATCATCTTCGAAAGA
The DNA here is from genome assembly GCA_039645545.1 of Dendrolimus houi. Lineage (NCBI taxonomy): Eukaryota > Metazoa > Arthropoda > Insecta > Lepidoptera > Lasiocampidae > Dendrolimus > Dendrolimus houi. The sequence goes on from CM077146.1 coordinate 2,010,854, forward strand.
CGGCTATAAACAATCACCTTCAAGATTAGAAAAAGGAGAATATTCTAAAAGTGAGAAGTTATCCTCAAAGCGAGAAAACACCGAAATAACCTCAAAAGAGGCCCCAATCAATACAAACACAAACGTAGATGGAAAGACGACAAATGAAGTGAACTAAATGTAACAAGCATCAAATCCGTGCGGGAACAGAGAATGAACATTCCTGCGGCCGGGCGGTCTGTTGTATCATCCACAAATGACGTCACATGAATTTCATGATTTTGACCCTCCTAGGGTTGCCAACTATTTTTGAGAAAAATAACGTATTACATTTTTTAAGTGGGGAAAAAATAAATGAATTTGGAAGAAAAAAAGTATTTATAAAATTTTTATTTATTTCTTCTCTTGGAGACACCATTTTTGTGTGCTTCTAGCACACACTAACAACTTTTCATTATTATTACATTTTTGGAAGCTATCTTTAAATTCCCAAATTAAATTTAAATTTAAATAAAGAAACAATTCATTTTTTATTAAATTTATGTCCTGTTTCTTTCTTCTCGCCATTTTAGATTCATTACTGAAAAAACTCTTTCAGTGAAACCTGGATCGATAATGGTCAGTGGCGTAGCTAGGGGGGGGGCACCGGGTGTTACCCACTTAGGGGTGACACCCGACCGTGGACATCAGTTATAGTGCCACCTATAAAAAGTCGCACTAAAGTTATTTCTAACAATATTTGCATCAGTTGCTTCATGTGAGAGGAGTTTCAGCAAATTGAAATTACTTGCGGTCTACAATGACTGAAACCCGATTAAACAATCTTGGTATTTTAACGATAGAACTTGAAACAACACAAAATATAAATTTCGATGACGTGTTTCGGAGTTTGCAAGTGTTAAAGTTAGAAGGAAGAAAATTTATTCTTTTATTAACTAAATCTCTTTCAGATAATATGTACAAATTATTTGTAATATTCGTATTTTAATGAAACGTAAATTATTATTAGTTTTATTTTAACAGTTTTGATTGAGTTTAGGGGTGTGACCTACAACATCCGCCCCGGGTGCCACCCATGCTAGCTACGCCACTGATAATAGTTCAGTAATTATTCATATAAGTATTTTACGCATCAAAGTAAATATTGGAAATAGAGTATTTTCAAATACTTTATTTTTATGCAAAAGTATTGTTACAACTTAGGCTCCGATCCGACAAAAACAAATGCCACTCCTAATCTGTAAAAAAACACATTTTATTACCTGTCGGCATTTGAACTATTTGTAATCCTTTTATGATCGTCTTCTTTTGTTTACTTATTGTAAAATAAATAAATAAATCGGCAAGCAAACACACACACTGTATATTCCCAAATTAAGCAAGTTACGCTTGTGTTATGTAATATACAACGGACCATTCTGGGGCCGATCCCAGACACCCAGACCATAGTAAATAACGGAAAAAATACGTTCCCGAAATTTACTATACCAGGAATCGAACCCGGTGCCTCTGCGTTGCAGTGAGGTAAGCCGGCAAAGGCTTAGCCCGTTCAATTGTGGAACACAGCCTATTGTCAATAGCCAGGTGTTACGGATTACGAGTATAAGCTGATTCTAGAAAATTCAGTCCACGTTGCCGGGCGGGCACAGTGGACAGGAGGCAGTCAAGCTGCGACTACGATACGGACGTGACGTATGTACATTCTAGAATCTAATAGTGACGGACTTTGCGCGTTTTATTGAATTACGACCTTCTGAATTACGTTTGGATTTGTTGTGTTCGGTTATATTTGTACCTGTGTTATACGTGTTTGTATAGTTCTAATAAACTGTATAATAATTCCAACGGCATTTTAATTCGAGTCCTGCAACTCTTAACAATATTATCATCCTTCATTCAATCAGAGCTGGATTTACTTTAAGTGCCAGCCTGGAGCACCGTGAAAAATACCTCCCAATTATTGTAAAATTGTAATAAATTGGATACAAAGAAACATAACGAAAATGGAGTCCAACAAAACAAAATGTTATGACGTCATGAAAATTTAAAAAAATATTTGCTAATTAAATTCCAATTTAGGAGAATCTAATTTGTTTTACGTTCGTCTTTGTACCTCCACATGTGTAAGCAAATTTTGGGGGACAAGCAAGGGAAAGCCACCTGTCATTGACAGTTGATTTTTTTTATTGTGTGAGTTCAACAAACAGTCAGGCGGCCCAAGACTGGAACCTGGCCACTAATACCGGAACACAACTCAAAGTTGTTATGGCGACATACTATAGACTAGAGTAAATACTCTACCACTTGGCTGTGGGTGGTTTTGTCGCCTCTTACGACAGGCTGCCTGACCGCAGGAAATTGTATATATTCTTTTTCCGTTCCTGCATGGATACATTTTTTCTCCACAGCCCCAGATCCCTAGTTCCACTAGTAGCTCATCCCAATAGACCACTACCTGTTATACTGATTTCCTACAACAGTACTACACTGGTCGGAAGTTATACTTGGGTGAATTTTTATATGTTGTAAACAGGGATTTGTGCCGGTCAATGACGCGCCACATTTACCTTTAAATTGTCAAAAGGCCTCTACGGGTTGTCCATTTCCCCACGCAAGCTCTCCAAAAGTCCGGGCTATTTTTATGACCCGTGATGTTCATCGACATAAATTAAAGGTACAGTCGCGGAATGATAATGTTCGTCACTTTAATGTCGCCTTTTGCTGGCACGAGTACAAGAACCAATATCGCCAACATTTTAATAAATGTTACATTTATAAAATATAGAAACCTGAAAAAAGCAAATTGCAATGTTGACATTGTAGTGGAACACTTACAAGCCAATAGATGGGGTTGTGCAATAATTGATGTTACAAACGTTTCTCGAAACATACAAGAATATATACAAAATTTCAACCATAACAGATGAGCCTAGGCCTGCCAGGAACATTGCAAGACTCGCTGGAAGATCTTCCTTTAAGACGGAGGAGCATTCCATCTCGCTCCTCCACCCTATACGGGTCACCCCCTTCAACATTTGACAATGACAGACGTTGAGCTTAACAAAAATAAACAAGGAATCTTAGACAAAATAGAAAATTAAACAACTTGGATGTAAGTAATTTTAAACTTTATTGTCAAATTGTTAAATATAAGTGTAGGGTACATGTAAGCGTGTAAAGCGGAATGCTAGGTAAGCAAAATTCATCGTACGCGGAGAAGGTTGAAAGGCGGGCGGCCACTGCGAGCCGACTTGTGCGTGAGTAAGGTTGTCGCTTTACGCATCGCCACGAAATAGTTTCTGTGGAACAGTCTGTTCTGTGACTTAGTTTGAAAAGGCAACATGTGCTCGCGGAAAGTTATGTACGTTATATTCTTTATCCTTTAAGGCCAACTTTGGGTTTACGCCAGCTGTTTTTCAATTTCGTTGGTCCAGCATTCACTGGGTCTCCAGTGGTCCAGCCTATGTATGGCCTTGGGATACCTATGTAAATGTCAAACCCGGAATCCATTTAAGCTCACGTCCTTTCATTCGTCCATTCTTGTGATTCTGCGTTACAACAATATTTCGCGATATATTCCACTATATCTAATGTAATAAATCTGCAAAGCGGTTGAATTGAATTTTTTTATTGAATTAAAAATAGACAGAAAACAGCAGATTCCAAACATAATTTTTATCTATCTATCTGTTAGGGCATCACGTGAAAACTACTGAATGGATTTGAATGAAACTCGACACATAGCTAGCTTACATCCCAGATCAACAATTAGGATACTTTTCATACTGACAAATGACGTCCTCTCCGTGGGATAGACGGTAACAACCGAAAAAAAGTCGCTGTGGTAGCGTTTATTTGGCCGTAATGCAATTCACTATTAAATACATCGTCGTTGTGACACCGCGAATGAAGTTTGGGTCGCAGGCACCGAAAAATCAGAAAGCGACACGAAAGCTTAATATTTACTTCTGCAGCATACATAACCTGTCAATAATTATTGCCTTTACCCTCCGTATTTGAACAGTTGTGTTTCATATAAAAACTAATTTCGAAGGATTCATGATCAGTGGGCACGAATCTTCGAAAACTGTATCGTTGTTAACAATATTTGAATAAAGATGCTGTTAACAATTTTGATGTATTGGGTAAGTTGAATTTATTCACTCTTCGTTATTAAACGTCACTGGCCATTTTGGGTGCACCCTGAATTCGAACAAACCTTAACCAGATATCTTCCTAAAATCTTAAATTATTTTTTATGTTTTTATAGTAAAATTATAGATATTTTTGTAGTTTAGTCCAGCATAGAAATTATATCAAATCAAATAATTTATTGCATAAAAACATGGTTATACAAATAGGTCTTGTTATTTTATACAGAGCACATGTTTTTTGCCAGTTGGGCGTACAATTTATTTTCTTTTTTAAATTTATATCATAGAGGTACACTTATTTGGTTTTAATTATTATCACTATAATTATATAAACATGGTTTTGTTAATGTTGTATCGATACTTTGGCGGCTTACCATCTTTCAAACACGTCCCTGACTGCCGGATGTGCTGCTACACATGAAGAAACCCCGAAAGCCATAATAAACATGTATCCATTACCAATGGATGCAAATTTGCGGCGTTTTAGGGTCTCTTGAAACTATTTTTATCCGTGCAGGAACGGAGAAAGGATACAATTTCCTGCGGCCGGTCGGCCTGTCACAAGAGGCGACAAAACAACCCACAGCCAGGGGGTAGGGCATTTGCCGGACTGGATGGCTACCACCCCTGGTCTAAGGTATGCCGCCATAACAACCTCGCGTTGGGTTCCGGCATTAGTGATCAGGTTCCAGTCTCCCTTAAGAGAGCAGCAGCGCATTTGTAGCACCATTGGTGTTGCAATTGTCCATAGGCGATGGTAACCGCTTTCCATCAAGTGGGCTGTCTGTCTGTCCGCTGAACTCCTGCAATAAAAATTAAAATCAAAACTAAAATGGGGCCTTGAGGACGTGCGGCTTATAAACTTTATCGAGATCTTTCAATGCGATTGAAAGAAGTCTCGCGGGCCCAAACGGCTGGCCAGTATTTTGGTCAACGCATTAACATTGCCATACAGCGTGGAAATGCGGTCAGCATTTTGAGAACGCTCCCCACCGACAGTGACCTTGTATCCAGTTTTGAAATGAAACTTGTTTAAAATCGTTGTGATTTGAAACTCTATGAAACAAAAAGCGACACTAAAAAAAAGATAAACACATAAATCTTTATGACTAAGCCTGCGAGAGAATGAGATAGAAAACATTATTTATATATACATATAATAAAACTGTAGAGGTAAAATTTCTGTACAAAGAAAAAAAATGCTAAAAACCGAGTCAGGGGGATGTAAGAAGTGAACTAGAAATAATTTAGAATTTTTTCAAATTTTTTGTTTATCTGTTTGTCTGTCTGTTTGTACCGGCTAATCTCCGAAACGACTGGAACGATTTAAAGGAAATTTTGTATAGTGGAAGTTTATATACCTGGTCAACATATAAGAACTTTTGATCCCGAAATATTAAAGAGTTCCCGTGGGATAATTAAAAAACTTTCCACGCGGACGAAGTCGCGGGCAGAAGCTAGTATTTAATCAATTAAACACTATGCTCATACAGATAGAGTTAGGTATGTTTTGAAGTATTTCGTTAATACTTCAAATTTCGTGTTTTAAAGCTTAAATATATTGTTACATGCCGTCAAAGATAAGCGCACAGCTGCCCGTTGTAAGCGCAGTCCATTGTCTTCCCGGATTAGGAATTCTTTTGTCTTTTGAATTTGTAATTAAGAAAAACATGCTATTGTCTTTTTACTTGTTTTATAACCATCATTAGCGTCGAACTAATCCCTATTGTTATTGTTTTCGACTTTTTGGACGTTCGCAGGTGTGCAAATGAATATTTCTTAGAAACTCAGTGTGCGCCTCCAATTTCTTAGTACTGTGTAGTTAGTATAAGACGGTGCCCGAAGGAGTGGCGAGGGCAGTCAAGCGACGACTACGAAGCGAGTAAGACGTTTTCTAGTACTCTCGATTAGCGATAGAAACGATGGACTTTGCGCGTTTGAATTGTATTGAATAGTGCAGTGTGAACTGGTTGCATCCAGTTTTATTTGTATTTGTTTTATACGTGTTTGTACAGTTCTAATAAATTCTATAGTAGTTCCAACGACATTTTTAATTCGAGTCCTGTAGCTCGTAACAATATTATAACGGTATAATAGTGTTACAACTCAGATCCGGACAAACACAAAACCCACCTGCATATCTGAAACAAAGCACATTTATTACCCGTCGGCACTTGAACTAGTTTTAATAAAAACTTACAAAAATAAATTTGTTGTAAATAGATGGATGTATTTATAATTTAATGATAGGAATGAAAAAATGCGCGCCACCCCTCTCTAATTTTGAATTTAAGTTGAAAATTTTTGAAATAGATTTAGGTAAGAAAATGCAGAATATGAAGAAATGTGTTAAATTTTAACACTTCCTTGCGTAAGCCAACAGTTTTATATATATATATATATATATATATATATATATATATATAGTATGGCCGTTCTTGAGTTATAAATGGTGTAATAATACAATAAAGTAGATATAACCGAATATAATGCAAGAAAACTTATTCGTATTATATTCTACTCATAGTCCCTCAATACTATAAGTAGAATACTGAGCCCAGATCACCGTCTTCTATGGGTAAGGTGCCCAGAAGGCTGGCTACGTTTCCTCGCTGGATCGCCATACTTATTCGTTGGCCGAGGTAAGCACCAGCCCTCTGATCACCTGAAGAGTCAATGAGCCATATAATATTATACATATATATATATATATTATCTATGTAAGCCAATATTTAATTGAAGATCATTATTTCAGATAGTCGTCGTGACTCAAATGACAGCATATCCAAGTGAGTTCAAATGACACGTATATACCGACAGCTCTTATGTATAGTGTATGGAGGATAGTGGTAAGGAGAACCATCTCATACAGGAGAGTAGTTGAAGTGTCCAGTTGTAAGCTGTAAATAACAGTTTAAAAACCTTGAATGGCGCTGATGTAGACAAAGGGTATGGTATGAATGTAGCTGTTGTAGGCGAATTGAAGTATGCCGAGTTAGAAAATTTAATATCTTTGGCCATAGATCACATAATATAATATTTGGCAACCAGAGTAGTTGGTGACAGTACACTGATATAAAACTTCAAGTATTTACGTAGTACAAAATAATCTATATACATATAATAAAACTGTAGAGGTCGAATTCTGTACAATACTAAAAACCGAGTCAAGAAGTGAAATAGAACTAATTTAGATTTTTTTTCAAAAAAAAAATTCTCTGTTTGTCTGTATATCTGTTTGTCTGTCTGTTTGTACCGGCTAATCTCCGAAACGACTATACCGATTTAAATGAAATTTTGTATGATGGTAGCTTATATCCCTGGTCAACATATAGAATAATTTGATCCCGAAAAATTAAAGAGTTCTCGTGGGATAGTTAAAAAACCGCACCACGCGGACGAAGTCGCGGGCATCAGCTAGATAAGTAAATATAACCTCAAAGAATTGTCATGCGAAAACGTGAAGAGTAATTTAATTTCGTGAACTTAGAACTTACGCTTAGTGATTTTTTAATATTTAATTTTATAAATCTAATATACTATATAATACTACTCTGATAACTTTTGGCGCTTTCTCTAAAATTCACCCTGATGCTAAAGTGGCGCCACCCTAATTTAATGCATTTCGATGGACACTTCTTCATATAAAGACATGGTTATCCTTACTCTATACATATATCTATAGTATGGAGGCATACTATGGTGACTCAAATTATTCTAATTTTACAGGAGAGCGTGTCAAAGATAAATTAATTATAACTTGTTTAGTTTTAGCACTACTCTTTGACCATTATCTTTTTACCAAGTCGATCGTTGATCAATTTGTTATGTCCTAAAGCAGTATCACCTCGATTGAATACATTTTGATCATATTGTTATTTTGTTTTAGGTACACCTACAGAGAGTAAAGATCCTTGCTTACCATCTCCTTGTGGTCCAAATAGTATTTGCAACACTACTAACGATCAAGCAGTATGTACTTGCCAAACTCTATTTATTGGAACTCCACCTAACTGTAGATCAGAATGTCTTGAAAGCGCCGAGTGTGGTAAGCAACAAGCTTGCATTAAGCAGAAGTGTATAAATCCATGTGAAGGTACGTGTGGACAGAACAGTGATTGCAAAGTTATAAACCATAGCCCTATATGCACTTGTCCCCCACAATACACAGGCGATCCGTTTAACCAATGTTATAGAATTTCAGGTCAGTAAAAGTTATCAAAAAACTATTTTTTGTTGTGAAATAGTTTATTAATAAAGTCAATTGTATTACAGATGCAAACGCCACATCTTCACCGCCTAATCCCTGCCTACCATCACCATGCGGACCATTCTCTCAATGTCGTGATATAGGAGGACAGCCATCGTGTTCCTGTCTACCAGAGTATACAGGCAGCCCACCGAATTGCCGCCCTGAGTGTAGCATTAATAAAGACTGTCCCAATGAAAAAGCATGTATCAACGGGACATGTGCCGACCCATGTCCCGGATCGTGTGGGACAAATGCTCAGTGTCGAGTTGTGAATCACCTTTCGATCTGTACTTGTTTTGATGGGTATATAGGTGATGCTATGGTCAGTTGTATTCCTAACCCCAATACTGGTAAGTGTTTCTATATTATTTAATTGCTTAGCATGAATAATCAGGACTACTATTGTTATGAAGCCTGATATTTTTGGTAAAGTTACACGGGCCAACAAGATTGCCATAACATTTCTGCAGGCGTTTATTGTATTTGTATTAAGTGAACATCGTGTATCTACTTCACTCCATTACGTGTAACTTTTTAAGGTTACAGCAAAATTAACCACGTATCCCGAATTTAATTTATTCTTCCCTAAGTTCTCACCAACTGTACTATTTGTACATGTCAATTCATAGTAAATAGTAAGCATTTCATAAAAATACTGTGTTGCGCAATAATAAAGAAATATAACCTACATGTTTAATACTTAATAGTGAAATAAGCAAGGGGCTTTGGGCTACATTCCCTATGAGACTCACAACGATCTTTATTATCCGTGCCGGAATGGAGAAAGAATACAATTTCCTGCGTTAGGACGGCCTGTCGTAAGAGGACAAAACAACCCACAACTAGGTGGTAGGGCATTTGCCCGACTGGATGGCTCCCACCCCTGATCTAAAGTATGTCGCCATAACAACTTTGAATTGTGTTTTGGCATTAGTGACCAGGTTTCAGTCTCTCTTAAGAGAGCAGCAGCGCAATTGTAGCTCCTTTGGTGTTGCAAATGTGCATAGGCGATGGTAACCGCTTTCCACCAAGTGGGCCGTCTGCCTGTCTGCTGAACTTCTGCAATAGAAAATAATAAAAAAAGACCTCGTTCATGACCGCGATTTTTCCCTTTCCACTTGCTTGCGGGCGTTGTTATAATCATAAACTTTAGTGGAATGGTTTATGGAGTGTTGATGTAATTAACGACGAAATACATAAATGTCAGTGGTTGATTTGAAAATTGCGCCATTTTCAATGTCAGTTGATAGAGAGAATTAATGCTCTGTGGTCAACGCCCACTTCGACCCACCTCTTGCCATGGGTCGTTGTGAACGCTGAATGATAGAAGGTAGTGACGACGTTAGTGACGTTTTTGCTGCGACTATAACGACTGCGGTCGTCATGTAGAACGTCTGATGGAGCATTTTCGGCGTTGTGAGCTACTAAATGAACGCGCCTCAGGACGATAACTATTTACTAATCCTTCACCCCGCAATAAAATAATCTGTGCGTGTGGCCTTTTATGACATTTACTTCTTTCAGGTACAATACCAACCACTACTACCGAGACGCCGCTCGAGTCATTGCTGGAATCAACAGAAGAAGACATCGAGAGTTAGCTGTTTAGATAATGTTTAAAAATAGAAAATGCATTAAATCTGTTTATTCAAAAGTATCGTTATTGAACTTATTTTTAAACTAACGTCTGCCCACGAAACTTTTCTCTGACGTGTCCATGACAACTATGTATTTATTAATGAATTGCAACGGATAAGTGTCGCAGCACGATTAACCAAGGGTGGTGAGGGATGTGTGGTTGGTCGTCGGTTATCCGTTGAAAGGTGTACGGGGAACACTAGATAACTTCGTATCGTACACTTTTAATATACACACTATATGTTATTTGCAAATCAGAAGGATTTTTGTTTAGGTGACGCAATTCTTGAGCAAGAGGTTCATTGAAGACTTCCTACGCTACAATAAGTAACTTCATTAATGTTGAGGGTTGAGGGATAAGGAGTACCATCTCTGTGTTGCAAAAGTGTCAGTCAAACGTGGATAAATATAGGTTGACGCTGCGGTATCATCGGATAAATTTTAAAGGAAGCGCCTAAACTAATTAGAGTGAGATAGAAAATAAATAAAAACCAAAAGATTTCTGCTGTGGTTTTTATTACCATAGTTATCCCCGCGGCTACGCCGCGTTAAAGACCCCACGTGGTAGCTTTATGTTACGTACAAAAAAAATTACTTATGTGTTTTATATATATTGTTACGAGCTACAGGTCTCGAATTAAAAATGCCGTTGGAACTACTATAGAATTTATTAGAACTGTACAAACACATATAAAACAAATACAAATAAAACTGGATGCAACCAGTTCACACTGCACTATTCAATACAATTCGAACGCGCAAAGTCCATCGTTTATATCGCTAATCGAGAGTACTAGAAAACGTCTTACTCGTTTCGTAGTCGTCGCTTGACTGCCCCCGCCCCTCCTTCGGGCATCGTTTTATACTAACTACACGGTACTAAGAAATTGGAGGGGCACACTGAGTTTCTAAGAAATATTAATTTGCACACCTGCGAACGTCCACAAAGTCGAAAACAATAACAATAGGGATTAGTTCGACGCTAATGATGATTATAAAACAAGTAAAAAGATAATAGCATCTTTTTCTTATCTACAAATTCAAAAGACAAAAGAGTTCCTTAATCTGGGAGAACAATAAGCTGCGCTTACAATAGGCTGTGCGGCTTATCTTTGACGGCATGTAACAATATAAATCTTCAATCCTTTAGTTTCTTGTACGATTCACTACAATTACAAAGAAACTAAGCCAATATACTGTAGTCTGTAGTGTCATTTATTGGGTATAAAATATCTATGTAGGTAGGTACTTAATAAAAATCAAATAAAATCAAATAATTTTTATTGCGAACTAAGTGTTACATAGGTCTTATTCAATATAACTGAGAACTTATTACTTAGCTTGTCTTTCATAGCATCGCAATATAAACTTACTTAACCTAACTTTGTATAATATTTAATTTGGTGCCTTATAAGTCTTTTATTTTATTTAAATAACACAAAACAATATTTTCTTAATTACCTCTCATTTAAATATTCTGGGACGCTATAATAGCATTTTTTGTCAACCATTCGTATAATTTTCGTTCAAACATATTAATACTATTTTCTTGCATTATATTGTATGGTAACTTATTATATATTCTTGGTGCCATCCCAAACACGCTTTTATCTTAAAATGCAGTGGTATGCGGAGGCATACAAATTTCATTCTTATTAATATGTCGGGCACTTCTATAATTGTCAAATAATGTTGGGTTGTTTTTGATTAACATGATAATTTCAAAAATATACAAACAAGGAAATGTCAAATCTTAAAATCTATAAAAAATGGTTTACATGTATCCGTTTGTTATAAATGAAATATGGATCTAAGGCAATGGAGTTGTAATCTGAGAAACGATGGTTTTATTTCATTGTGACAGCGGTGGGAACCTAAACTACATAGAGGAGATCTCGTGACAGTGGCAGATGGCCAACTCTGGCGTCATATGTTGAAGCACCTTCACAACATCCACGCTCATATTTTCTTCCTGACGAGGCAGGCAAACGCTTCCGCCGTAATAGGCACATCATAAAACGATTATTACCTCCTTCTTCACATGCCTGGAAGAATAATCGTGATAACAATAGTCCAGATTGTGTAAGTCTTTATAGTGATGCTGAAGACGACTACACGGAGAAAGGAGCAGTCTGGTATGGATGCAAGTAGCTCTGACGACAATGCACCAGATTCTAATAGCAATAACAAAAAAAGCTGCTCTCCAGGCTCGCGATAAACTTAAGGGTTATATCAATTCTAATTAGTATTAAATACACTTATTTAAGCACGTGATAATAGTTAAAATACTGTAAAACAGCTAGTTAGTAGGCTCTTATAGATAATAATTGTTTTTATTACATATCATCAACTTTTTAGTTATTATATTTTCTCTTGATATATAGTTATAACTTAAAACAAAGAAATACATATGTGTACCTATATATATGTATGCCTATGTTTAATCATTATTCTTTGCTTTGTTAGGTATGAAACAAGTATTTTAAGATGATTAGTAAAAGTATTTTAAATTCAATTTAATTTTGGTTTGAAACTTTCTTTTGATTCACTTTTATTTAATGGATTTCTTTTTGATGGGAAAGATATAGTGTCATTTATTGGGTATCAAATATCTATGTAGGTAGTTAGTAAAAATCAGTTGCAATCTGACAAACAATGGTTTCATTTCATAGTCAATGTGTGTGTGCACAACAAAACACAAAGAAAAGTCGCAGCCAACCTTATTTAAAGTACCTATACGTAATGAAGGGTTGTGTATAATTTTGATTTTAATGGTGAATGTGTTTAGGAATATATTTAAGATTTATTTACTTTATCAAATCATAAAAGTATGTAGAATCCTTGATCGGACTACACACTTTATTTACTTGATTTATTTCACCCTTGATGTGGATAGAGATGCCTTGATATACACCGATGAGCGCGCGCGTGCGATACCTTGATTAGCGACGTGCGTACTGATTGTAAATTCGCACGTGTGACCGCGTGTTGTATGTAAAAATGTATACGCACTTGCTTCGTACAATATATATATATATATATATATATATATATATACACAGGTGAATTTTTGAAATGGGCCTTTAGGGCTAAATCCTAAACTATGCTAGATAGCGAAAAGTACTCAAGGAGTCGTTTCGAGGCCGATTTTGCCGAACACTAAAATGGATCACTACATTTTTGAAAAATCAGTTACCCTTGTCAGGAAAAATGAACACACTATTATTATATCAAATCGTAGTGTAGTTTGTAAGGATCAATTTCCAAACAAACCAAAGGAAAGGATTGTTTTTGAACAACCAAAATAGACTTCCATGACCTAGGCTCAGTATTCTACTTAATAGTCTTAAGGTGGAATACAATATAACTTAAATTTTCTTCATTACACTATTTTATAATGTGTATTTTATAATAATAAATTAGAAACAAAGAAACACGACGAAAAACAAAGTCCAACAAAAAAATATTATGACGTTATGCAAATAAAAAAAAATATATTAGCGAATTAAATTCCAATTTAGGAGAACGCAAAATTGTCTTACGTTCGTCTTTACACGACCACGTGTGTAAACAAATTTTGGGGGACGAGCAAGGGAAAGCCACCTGTCATTGACAGTTGGTTTTTTTTTATTGTGTGAGTTTAGCAGACAGGCAGACGGCCCAAGACTGGAACCTAACCACTAATGCCGGAACACAACTCAAAGTTGTTATGGCGACATACTCTAGACTAGTTGTGGTAGCCATACAGACGGGCAAATACTCCACGACCTGGCCGTGGGTGGTTTTGTCGCCTCTTAAGATTAAGACAGGCTGTCTAGCCGCAGGAAGTTGTATGTATGTTTTTTCCGTTCCTGCATGGATGCATTTTTTCCACAGCCCCAGATCCCTAGTTCCACTAGCAACTCATCCCAATAGACCACTACCAATTGCACTCATTTCCTACAATAGTCCTACACTGGTCGGGGGTTATACTTGGGTGCATTTTTATATGTTGTAGACAGGAACTTTTGCCGGTCAGTGACGCACCACATTTACCTTAAAATTGTCAAAAGGCATCTAGGCGTTGTCCATTTTCATGGCCCCACGCAAGTTCTCCATAAGTCCGGGCTATTTTTATGATCCGTGATGTCCATCGACATAAATTAAAGGTACAGTCGCGCAGAACCTCACGTCCGTTCATTCGTTCATTCTTGTGATTCTGTGTTACAACAATATTTCGCGATATATTCCAATATATATAATGTAATAAATCTGTAACGAGGTCGAATCGAATTTTTTAAATGAATTTAAAAAACAGAAAACAGTAGATTCAAAAAATATAATTTTTCTAATTTTTTTCTACCTATCTGTTAGGGCGTCACGTGAAAACTACTGAATAGATTTGAGTGAAACTCGACACATAGCTAGCTTATATGCCAGGTCAACAATTAGGATACTTTTTATCTTGACAAATGACGTCATCTCCGTGGGATAGACGGTAACAACCGAAAAAATGTCGCTGTGGTAGCGTTTATTTTGCCGTAATGCAATTCACTATTAAATACATCGTCGTTGTGACAACTCGAATGAAGTTTTGTTGCAGGCACCGACAAATCAGAAAGCGACACGAAAGCTTAATATTTACTTCTACAGCATACATTACCTGTCAATAATTATTGCCTTTACCCTCCTTATTTGAACAGTTGTGTTTCATATCAAAACTAATATTGAAGGATTCATGATTTATTAATCAGTTGTCACGAATCTCCGGGAACTGTATCGTGGTTAACAATATGTATATTAAGATGCTGTTAACAATTTTGATCTTTTGGGTAAGTTAAATTTATTCACTCTTCGTTAAACGACAATAACCGCTTTGGCTCACTCAGAAATTGGACGAACTTTAACCAAAAATCTTTCTAAAATCTAACAGCGATTTCAATAAACAAATAAACTAAATAAAACAGTAATACTATTGACTGAACTAACTTAAAAAACAATACAATAAAATTATTCTAAAATCTTAAATTATTTTTTATGTTGCTAAGCATATAGTAAAATTCTAAAAATTCCGTGTCTGTTCATTAATTAATTAAAAAAAACTCCGTTGGCTCAGCGACACAAAGAGTCTTGGTATCCGAAACGAGAGCACGCCACTTTCCTCTGTCCTGCGCAGTGTCTTGCCAATTGTGGGCTTGTAGTGCGGTTAGATCAGCTTCCACTCTATCCTTCCAGCGATACTTGGAATGACCAACCGGTCGCCGACCGACTGGTCGCCCCAAGTACGCTTACTTCACTCCCCGATTCTCCTCCATCCGCTCTACATGACCGAGCCAGCGGAGATGGTGAGATTTTATCTCCCCAATTATGCTGGGCTCGGCCACGAGGGCTTCTATTCTGTACATTAAAGCTATTTAAAAAATCAACAATTGGAATACACTAACTAAACGATGGACAACACTAGGCATTATTAGAACAAATTAATATAATAAGTTATTCTTAAGTTACACCACAACACAAACATACATACATTAAATGTCACACACAATAACAAAGAAACAAATAAGCGTGTACAACTTCTTAACTTCTTCTTAAATTTAATTGTAAAAAAAGAGTACGGAACTAGTGTCCGTAGAGTTGTTAAAAATAAAACCATAGGCATTTATTTTTTGATTTCTTGTCTGTTTGTTCGGGATTCACGTAAAAACGACTGGGCCGATTTTGATACGATTGTCTTTAATCAACGGCGAATTCTTGGACTTAAAATCTGCATCTACTTTTTATTCTGAGAACCGCCGAATTTTTATGGGAATGATTTAAAAGGGCCAAATTTAAAAAAATCGAATTCCAACGAGATTTTTTTACTCATCAATAGCAAATTTTATGTAATAAAATTAGTTAGAGATATTTTTGTAGTCCAGCATAAAAATTACAATTACACAATTATATTTTTCTTTTCCGCTGTCAAAATCAATGGTTTTAGTTCGTATCTTGAGTTTTATGTTTTTATTAACTGGGATCTTTACTTATTTCAATATTCAACAACTCCAAACATTGTTGACTGTTGAATTCACTTGTGTACCTCCTCAAATAAAACTTACACAATTTGATATATATACATCAACATCATATAAAGTAAAAATATTTAAATCCATGTTTAAGAGAAATCATAATTTTACTAGCGAAATATTTCTTAGAAAATCATGTATTCAAGGTTACAGCGTTCAAAACGAGATGGCACTGTTCATTATTATCACGCACTATGGTTTGCTACGTTCCCCTTTCATAGATTTAATGTTTTTTGTGCAAATTATTTGAACAGTTTGTAGGTAACGGTGGCAGAGCCTACAATACCAATTTTTCCTAATATTATTCCGCCGCGATGATATCGAAATGCAATTGCGGATTGAGTAGAATACGAATTTTTGACACTATCGCAATGGAATCGTATATTGAAATTGAATATGTTTGCAACGCCTTGATCTTGAAATAGCAGAATTGTACCCATGCTAATCCACCTTGGACAAACGTGGCGGGTATAATATCCATTTTCCCAAAGTGGGAGGCTCAAGCCCAGCAGTGGGACGTTTATGGGCAGTTGTCATTATACAATTTAATGATAGCATTCAAAAAATATACGTCACCTCTGCCCCTCTCCTAAAGAGTTAGTAACAACTGCTAAATTTGAAAAACTGTGTTAAATTTTAACAAGTCTGTGCGTAACCCAATTATTGAATTAAAGATTAAAGATTGCTATTTCAGATGGGCTTCGTGACTCAAATGACAGCATATCCAAGTGAGTTCAAGCTACATGTATATACAATCTACTCTCGATAATTTGACACTCGTTAATTTGAATTTTTTTCCGGTCCCCTGAAAAATACTCGATAAATTGAATAAATTCAATGTTAATTGGTCCCTTCGGTAATTTGAAGTTGAAGGAATATTATCTTGCTCGCAAACATGCGATAATTTGGAGTCCGGGCTTTCCTACTCTCTATAATTTGAAGCGTTTATCATGAACATACATGTCGTTTGTTTACATACATGTACAGATCTGTCAATTGTTTACATAAATGAGATATGAGTAAGTTCGCATTCCAGTCTTCTTTCAAAGGTTAATGCGTCATGTTAATATTTGATTTGTGCAATTAAAATGAATCCAAGAAAGAACAAATGTCTTTCCATAAGTTCCATAAGTAAACGCTTGTTATTTTGAACTTTTGACAATTTGGAATTTGTCTCTGGTCCCTTGAGTCTCAAATTATCGAGAGTCGACTGTACCAACAACTCCTATATATAGTGATTTAATTACTCTTATTTTACATGAGAGCGTATCTAAGAGAAATTATTTATGACTTTTTAGTTCTATCAATACTCTTTCAGCAATGATTTATTTTCTTTTTGACAAGGTCGATCATTAATCAATTCATTAACAGTCTAGTGAATTAAAACTAAACACTTAAAAAGAAACTAAATTATAAATAAATTACATTACAATAAAAAATTATAGAAATTAAATATTGTTACAACTTAGCCAAAATTCCACGAAGCACGCCGACAAAAGTGAATGCACACCCGCCGGCCATAAAGCACAGTTTATTAGTTTATTACCTGCCCGCATTTGGAGGTTCTTTTGTTTACTTTGTGTTTAAAATACGTTATTAGAAAAGCCGCCTATTGTGTATTGTAATCCTTTATGACGGTCGTTAGGAAGGTGTACTTCTTGGAAGATCCAGTCCACGCGGTCGATTGTAGTATCGTATAGTTAGTATAAAACAATGCCCGAACGGAGGGGTGGGGCAGTCAAGCGACGATTACGATACGAGCAAGATGTGTGTACATTCGCTGAGCGATATAGTGACGGACTTTGCGCGCGTTATTTAATTGTGCATTACATTTGGACTTATTACAACCGGTTATATTTGTACCTGTGTTATACGTGTTTGTATAGTTCTAATAAATTCTATAGTAATTCCAACGGTATTTTAATTCGAGTCCCGCACTCGTAACACTATTATAAACATATTTACAAGTAAAAGATGTAGTCCAGATCACTGTCGGTGGGGAGCGTTCCCAAAATGCTGGCCGAATTCCCACGTTGTATGGCAACGCTAATCCTTTGCCCTAAATATAGGCCTGCCCTTTGGTCACGCGAGACTTCTTTCAATCGCCTTGAAAGGTCTCGATAAAGTTGATAGGCCTCACGTCCCCATGGCCCCAAAGTCTCAACCTCGAAGGCCACAAATACGTATCCATCCATCCGATGGATGCACATTTGCGGCGTTTCAGGTTTTCTTGACGTGTGGCGTCTCTTCTGGCAGTGACGGCTGTATTTGGAAGATGGGGAGCCGCTAACGTATCGACACCGTTGCGTCCCATCTTCCAAGGTACCAACGACATGCCGTCCGGTCCCTTGCCATCGTCGCGGTACAGTCCGTTCGGTTCAAGAACTGCTGGTACCCCGACGGTGACAAGAGACCGGCGGATGATGTCATTGATTGCGGTATCAATTCATTATGTCCTAAAGCATTATCATTTACTTAGATTTTATACGAAAATCGAGTTTCTTGCCAATACATTTTGATCAATTCGGTGCAATTAAGTCATTTGCTAAAAATACTGCAATGCGCAATAACAAAGCCATATAACCCATATATTTATACTTAATAGTTAAGTAAGCAAGAGTATGACTTTTTGAATCATATTTTTTTGAATTTTGCCAGGTAATAGGGCATTTGCCCGACTGGACGGCCACTCCTTAGTCTAGAGTCTCTCTCTTTTCTTTCACCATTTCCCAATTATTTGGGGTCGGTACAATATGTCTTTTCCTTCCACACTCGTCTACTCTGACATACATCTTCTGTCACACCATATATCATCATGTCACACAATCCATCCATCTTTTTTTGATCTACCTTTTCATTTGTACCCATCTATCTTGAAGTTTAACCTTCTTTTCGCCACGATACTTTCATCCCTCCTCATTATATGCCCATACCAACTTAATCTTCTTCCTCTCAATGTTTCAGTCACGGGTGCAACTTTCAAAGATCCCCTTATGTACTCATTTCTCACTTCATCCATTCTTGTAACACCACATATCCATCTCAACATTCTCATCTCAGCTGAGTGGAGACGTTTGTGGTTTATCACTAGTGGCCCAACATTCCGACCCATATAGCTTGACTAGTCCCCTAGTCTAGAGTATGCTGTCATAACAACTTTGAGTTATGTTCTGACATCAATGGTCAAGTTACGCCCTTAAGGCCGGCAGCACATAGCAATTTCCATCGCAGTTGGGCCTGACTGCTGTGTTTCAGCAATAAAATAATAATAATAAAAAAAACGTGTGCATCTCGGGACGACCGACAGAAGTGATAACTTAAACTAATCTAAGTAAATAATAATTGAACTATTTAATATTGAAATTGTTTAACTTGAGACAAACTTAGGTTATTACTTAAATTTTATGTATATTAATTTGATAATCTAAGCAAAGATTATTTATTAATAAAATCTTTTATTGATTATAAAATATATCTTATTTTTAGTTACAATTCTTGAATATGTACATTAGAATTTTGTGCATGTACATTATTAGTATCATTATTTAATCTAATTACTGAAATACGGCTAGCGCTGTGGATTAGAGTGAGAGAGGAGGAGCCTGCCTACTGCTGCCGTATGCGTGAGAAAAGTGAAGCCAGATAGACTGGCGCCGTAACCCGTTACGTAACGAAGCTGTTTACCCTCTCATAAGAAGTTATCACTTCAATAAATGGCGTGCTTTTTCTTTGTTTTTAATTACAACATATTCATTCAAAAACAGCTAGTTATGATTAAATTTAAATATGGCGACGATACGACCGCGATTTTTCCCGTTCCACTTGCTTGCCGGCGTTACAATCGTAAACCCAAGAGGAACGGTTATTCGACTCACCTCCTGACATGGGTCGTTGTGAGCGTTGTTTGATCGAAAATGATGACGTTATTAATGACGTTTGCGCTACGACCACAACGACCGCAGTCGCCTTGTGGAACGGCTAACGAAGCATTTTGGGCGTTATGAGCTACTACTGGAACGCCCTGTATGGCTACGTTCCATTAGGGACTCATAACGTCCACGTTCACGACTCCGATGTTTCCCGTTCCACTTGCTTGCCGGCGTTACAATCGTAAACCCAAGTGCAACGGTTATTCGACCCACCTGCTGACATGGGTCGTTGTGGACATTGTGTGATCGAAAATGATGACGTCATTAGTGACGTTTTCGCCACGACCACAACGACCGCGGTCGCCTTGTGGAACGGCTAACGGAGCGTTTTGGGCGTTGTGAGCTACTAATGGAAAGCCCTGTCTATCGCTTCGTTCGGAACGAATGAAGTATGACAATTATGACACGTGAAATTTACTATTAAAATGTAGAACTTGATAGGAGTGTATACGTCAAACTGAAAAACTGCGACAGATTAAATAAACATCACAATGGCAACTCTAATTTGTCATAAGAGTAATATTCGGATAATTTGGAGGAGCATAAATACTCTTTGAGTATTTATACAATACGGGAACAATATGAATTTTCTTAGAATTCAGCATCTTTCTTCTGTTCCTTTATCTAGGACTAGCTGACCGCTGCCCACTTCGCTGGGCGTTAAAAATACCAATTATTAATCACAGTCAAAAATACAGCCTACATCCTACCTTACTTAGGAACAATGTAGCTTTCTATCGGTGAAAGAAATTTCAAAATTGATTCAGTAGTTTAGGAGATTACTTTCTTACAAACAACAAATTCAAAACTTAATCTCTCATATATTAAACTATATATTTAAAAAATCATGCAAAAATAATTTCCGCGTATAGTAATTTTACGCATTTATTAATTTTATTCATGTTTTTAGCTTATAAATGCTAAAAATATTTACATCAAAATAACTAAAATTATAATAATGTCTTAAGGCGCGTACAGACATCGCGAGGCGTGCGTCGCGAATGGTTCATCGGGCATGCCTCAACATGAAGCAAACGACGGTACATTTATGCCTGAGTCCCAAACGAGACATGCTCAAGCAGGCAAACAACCATGCACGGTATTCGTCAGTAAGAAAAATGGCTTCGGCCAGGAGAGAAGTGCAGATTGCAGCTGCAGCCTATATAGAATGTTAAGAGTCCCATAGCACTCTGTTATTTTCATAAAGCTGTACAAATTCACGCAGTGATTCGGTATCTGTTTTCATGACGCATGACCGCTCGACCCAAATAACACCCGACCGTCCACAGGTAGCGTACGGCTCGCACTGAGGCGGCGTTCGCGACGATCATATGAGGCGAATGCTCAGAGCGAACACACGTCCACACAGTCAGAGGCATGCGTGACGAACCATTTGCGATGCACGCCTCGCGATGTCTGTACGCGCCTTTACACAGCCGTACGTGATTCTTTCCTGCAGGGTTACCCTTCACGCACAACTAACGACACACTGCTCCGACGATGAGATACTTACTCAGAATACCGTCGCCGATATTGTGTAGACCACCCCCTGCTACTGCGGTGCACACCTCCGAAATTACAGCAAGAAGCTCGCTTCTGGATCTGCCCACTAAACTCTTCGCTAAACTCTCCACTAATCTCAATACTGTCTAATACTAAACTTCTCTTCCTAGTTTCTGAACTTGTCACTATCTTCTATTAAACTTCTCTTCAAACTCTCTCTAGTATCGCACTTGGCGCTTCGTTGTCTTCATTTGAACTATCCGGTAGGCGCGCCTTACGCTGATTATATACTAGGAAGAATCTTCTGGAACCCATTATTTCTATGTTCTTTTCATTATTCTTTTTTTTTATTTATCCCTTTCTAAAATGTATCTGTCCTTGTCTTTTTCTTCCAGAATATTGTTACGAGTTTAGCGGGATTCGAATTAAAATGCCGTTAGAATTACTATAGAGTTTATTAGAACTATACAAACATGTATAACACAGGTACAAATATAACCGAACACAAATCCAAACGTAATGCAAAACATCGTAATTCAATAAAACGCGCAAAGTGTGTTGTTATTAGATTCCCGAATGTACACACATCACGCCCGTATCGTAGTCGTAGCTTGACTGCCTCCTCTCTCCATCAAGCCGTCGTTTTATACTTCACAAATGCAAAAGAATCCGCAACACCTGGCTAATGATGCTGACGAGTGGGTACAGTAGGACAATAGGCTATTCTTCACAAAAATTAGAAATGTATGCCAATAAATAAGTAAACAAAAGAAGACGATCATAAAAGGATTACAATTAGTTCAAATGCCGACAGGTAATGAAATGTGCTTTTACAGATTTTTACGTAGAATTTATGTCTTTGTCGGTGCCTATTGTAACAATATTCTGAATTTTTCGGAAACTCCTTAAACCAACTAGAATAACCAACTAGAATCATTGCTCGCCACAATAATAACGACAATTTTTTGGTAAATTGAAACAGCATTGTTCATGTCAAAGTTGTGAATAATTTGAGAGCTTAACTTTCGTTAGGCAAACTCTATTATGTATTAATATTACTAGGACTGCTCGTCATTCTTCCCTCGTTTCTTGATGTCTCATAATTTCAAACTCATTTCGATAGTCTGTGTTTTTTTTTTGTTAAAATTATAATTGTTCTTATTTCAGGATCTCAGTTCAATCCCAGAAGATATGAAACGAAATCAAGTGGAGACTCATTCCAACAAACAGTGTCTGAATATAGTAAAATTAAGCCACCAGAGTTCAAAGATCCATTAGCAGGGATGACATTTGGCTTCAAAAATATACCAGAGAGTGATCATAGTATACCGAATAGTCCTATTATTTCATCTACAGGCATTTGGCCTAATAACTTAATGTCTTCAGAAAGTACGGGCTTTGTCACACCAAAAGTTGCTCAAGCAGAGCTAAATATTCCAAGTATGACATCAGAGAATCCAATGCCAGGAAAAATACTAAGCAACCTACTAGTAAATGAGCTCTCACCACTAAAAGCGCCAAACTTCCCAAATATGCCATTAAATAGTTCGTTACCAGGAAATAATACAAACAACTTACCACCAAAAAATCCTCTTTCCGCACTAACAGTGCCAAATGTACCATCAAATACTTCGCTACCAGGACAAACTCCGAGTAATCTAACAGATAATCTACCTTCGCCACTAATAGCATCAACGACGCCAAATATGCCATTAAGTACTTTGTTTTCAGAAGAAAACACACCAAACGTATCAAAAGAGTTAATCTTGCCATTAATAGCGCCAAACTTGTCAAATACTTCGCTACCAAGTCAAACTACTATCGGCTTGCTAAATAATCCATTAACTGCTCCAAAATTTCCAGATATAACGTCACAAAATCTTTCCAATACCACGCCTAAAATAGCAATAGATAAATTACCAAATTTTTCACCTACATTGGGTAGTCCTCTATTAAATGATTCAAAAAGTAATGATACCGTACCAAAAATTCCGAATATTCCACTAAATGCCCCTAAATTACCACCTTCAGGAGATACCATACCACCTACCGCTTTGCCAGCTATGCCTAGTTCTACTCCACTATCCCTATCCAGTACGTCTAACAATGATCTAAACAGTGTTCCGAATATTTCAACCACAACGCCGAGTATGCCTGGCAGTGTTTCAAGTATTGCTATCACTATTTCAACCATGTCTATCAGTGTTCCAAACGTTTCAAGCTCAATGGCGAACATGCTTGGTGATATTCCAAGCATTGCTACGACTATACCAAGTAAGTTGAGCAGTGTTCCAGGCATGGGCTTGAACATGCCTGGTGGTATTTCAAATATTCCTGGTGATCCACCAAATATGCGCAGTAGTGTTCCAAACATTTCAAGCCCAATGCCAAATAAACCTGAAAGTACTTCCAGTATTCCTACTACCATACCAAGCATGTTAAGCAGTGTTCCAAGTATTTCAAGTACTGTACCGAGTTTGCCCAGCGGTATTTCAAGCATATCTACGAATAAACCAAGCATGCTTATTAGTGTTCCAAACAATTCAAATACTGTGCCAAGTATGCCTGGAAGTATTTCAAGCATTCCTACCACTGTACCAAGCAAACCCAGTAATGTTCCAAATGGTTCAATTCCGACCACACCTAGCAATAATTCAAACATGCCCGTCAGTATTCCAAAGGACTCTAGCAGTACAAATGTAACAAGAACCACCACTGAAAGCGTTTTAAGTACTAAATCAAGTACTCTCGCATCAACACCGGATGGTTTTAGCAATGCATCAACAATTGTTTCATCAGATACACCTTCAACAAATGCGTCTATCATTTCTACGCAGCTTGTGATGTCAACAACTCGAAAACCACGTTCAACAACAACAATTACAAGTAAGTTATCAATATACAACAAAGAAAGATATTGGACCACAATCGCCAACTATTAAATCTATACAAAAATTTATCAAACAGAAACCTACGTCAAGAGTAACTAAAACGCAAAAAAGTAATATTTACTACAATATTTTGAATTTGGTGCAAAGTAAAAAATTAAAATTGTTGTAATTTTACCAATTTGTAGTTGTTTTTTATGTTTTAATTGGCACCAGAAAATATTTATTCTTTGCTTTTAAATAACGTGTATAATATCCGATAACAATGTATGAAACTAGCCTTAAACTGCACTGAATCTAACACAAAAATAATGATAAAAATTGGTTCCAAAACAAAAACTTAGGGCTCAAAAATAGCAAAAACACATTTAATATCTGAATATATTAATTTTCTGCTCTATCTTTGGTACCCAAAGTCTTACAACAATAAAATTTGTATGGGACCTTTTATTTTGTATTTTGACCTGGGTATTTTGAAGCTTACTGAATCCAACACAAAAAACAATCATCAAAATCGGTTCAGAAACAAAAAAGTTTGAATATAAAAAAATATAGATACACAAAGAATTGAGAACTTTCTTTTTCTACGTTATTGAAAAACTCGTAAATTTTACTTTTGCTGAGGACATGACAGCCTTTTTTTGTTTTATTTTTGTTATAAAAAAACATCATTAGAGTGTCAAGTGACGCATATACCTATTAATATTGTTACAACCTAAGCGCCGACAAAGACAAAGTCCACGTATAGACTTGTAGAAACATTTATTACTCGTCGGCATTTGAACTAATAACATTGAAACTATTGTAATTCTTTTATAATCGTCTTCTTTTGTTTACTTATTTATTGGCATCCGTTTCTAGAGAACAGCCTATTGTTATATTGTAATCATTAGCCAGGTGTTACGAATTTTAAAGCACAAGCTGATTCTAGGAAATTCGGTCCACGTGGCCGCGCGGACACATTGCACTTGTGCAGGAAAAATGATGGCCTGATTGATGGAGGGGGGGTCAGTCGATCGAGAACCACGATCAAAGCGAGACGTGTGTACTACAATCGGGAATCTAATAGTGTTAGATTACGACCTTCTGCATTACTTTTGGACTTGTTGTGTACGGTTATATTTGTACCTGTGCTATACGTGTTTGTATAGTTCTACTAAACTCTATAATAATTCCAACGGCATTTTAATTCGAGTCTCGCAACTCGTAACAATATTATAAATGCAAAAGTAACTCTGTCTGTCTGTCTGTCCGTCTGTCTGTTCCGTTTTCACGGAAAAACTACTGGACCGATTTGGCTGAAACTCAGTATTAGTTTCCAGGATAAAAAATATTTGTCTCTCTGTTTATTATGCTTTTACGAAAAACTATTAGACCGATTTGGCGGAGATTCGATACTATATATGTAATTTTGATACCGAGGGTGGACAAGGGATATTTTTCATCTCGGATAATGGGATAGATTTAATAATAAATAATAATAGCAGCCCATAAATGTCTTACGGCTGGGCTCGGCCCTCCCACTATAGGGGAACGGACAATATTCCCGCCAACGCTTGTCCAAGGCATCTTGGCAGGTTTAACACATCGGTTATCCCGATGTGAAGGTTGCATCACGTTGTTTTCCTTCACCGTTACTAGCATGTAGTAATTGTAACAATATGCACATCAGGTCAGAAAACTGCCTAAGTGGTGCATGCGTCCCGGCTAGGATCGAACCCGCGCCCTTTGAGTTTTAAACGCGTGCGCTAGCCATTACACTACCACGACTTATGTAAAGGTTATCCCAGAAAGTGGGATAGCTTTTGATTTTTTTGTGATTTGCCACTTTCGTCATTTTGATTATTTTGGTTGTTTCTTTAATTTTGTCCCTTTTGCTCACTTTGTCCTTTTTATCCTTTTTGCTCTTTTTGCACTTTCTGCTCTTTTGCTCAATTTTTTTCTTTTTTGCTCTCTTGGTCCTTTTTGTCTTTTGGTCCTTTTTGCTCTTTTTGTACTTTTTGTCCTTTTCGTCCTTTTTGCTCTTTTTATCCTTTTTGATTTTTTTGTCCTGTTTTGCTCTTTTTGACCTTTTTGTCATTTTCATAGTTTTCATAGACGGGGGATAGATAAATAAAACTAGAAAGGTTTGAAATAGAGGATGAAAGTTTGGATGAGAGCTCATTTCTCAAGTTTATAGATATAAAAATTCGTAGTCTATAAAAAATGCGATAGTAACTCGATGTCTTTCTGTTAAGTTTTCACGGAAATACTGGTTCGGTTTTACTGTAATTTTGTTTATATGTAGTTTTAAAGTCAAAAATGGACATATATGCTCATGCCAGGAGATCGGATAGTTTGCGATATAAACTTGGTGAATTTTCCGGGTGCAAATAGCACTAACATAATTCTTTTGTAGAATGTAACCTGTATTAACGCCTACTTTTTAAACAAGAAGCACGGACTAGAGGTTGACCCGCGGCGCAGTATCCTCGCGACTTCGTCCTACTTTAAAACATTATCACACAGCTTATTGACATCAGTATCTCTTATATCTTAAGTATATCTTAAGACGAAAACTGTTTACTAATCTTTCACTCTGCAATAAAAAAAAAACAGTGCCTCTCGGGACGCCCTACAGAAGTGATAACTTAAAACAGACAGACTGGCGCCGTAACGCGTTACGTAACGAAGCGGTTTAACCTCCTATAAGAAATTATCACTTCAAAAATCTCTGCGGATGGCCTTTTGTGACATCTATTTTTTTCAGGTACAATACCAACCACAACTACAGAGACGCCGTTGGGGTCATTTCTGGAATCAATAGAAGAAGATATCGAGAGTTGGTTTCTTGGATAATTCTTTAAAATATTAATTGCATTAAAACTGTTTATTAAAACCTATTTTCTTTTTGAATTTATTTTTATAGTAATATCTGCCCATGAAACTTTATTATGACGACTATGTATTTATTACTAAATTACAACGGCTAATTAACTTTATTAAAGTATGTAGGATAGAGATAAGGTGGACGATTCCGCGGGCTACTTTCAGGGTACCGTGGGGTGAATAAAAACCCTTGATAATTATCCCGTATATTGGAATTAGTGACTAGTAGTACACGTGTGAGCCAGCACATTTGTCCCGTACAAAACACATTTGAACAAGGATAACAATATAATAACGCCTCTACGGATATTCACGTGACAAAAAGGGACAACATGACATGTACGACTGCTAGGAAAATGAGGTGACCAAACCGATCGCAATCGCATCTTAACGAAAATTTCCATATTGAAAGTTTTGTATGGGACGAATGAGGGGAATGACGCTCACCGCCTCACCGGCCTTATTGCTTCCAACGTACTGCCGCGGTACAAACGATACAAATCTCCTCCCCTCCTCCCCAATTGGGATTGTTCCCTTTTTTTCAATTTAGCTTTTTGAAAAACCGTTTCGAGAAATAGTGTTCCTTATCATTTCTGTCAAGTTAAAATTACAAAAAAGTGTGATCCCCTTGTATTTTGTAAGAAATGCGTTTGACCTTTATTTGACCTTACTAAATCCTATGACGTCATTAACGTCTCGTGAAATGCATATGAATACCGTAGCCATTCAGTTTCAAAACACAAAAAGACCGACATGACGTTTTCCTTTTTATGTCATACAACATCAACATCCAATACGTTCCGCAAGTAGCTCACAACGCCTAAAATGCTACGTTAGCCGTTCCACAAGGCGATAGCGATCGTTGTGGTTGTGGCGAAGACGTCACTAATGACGTCATCATTTTCGATTACACAACGCTCACAACGACCCATTTTAAGAGGTGGGTCGAATAGCCGTTCCACCTGGGTTTACGATTATAACGCCGGCAAGCAAGTGGAACGGGAAAAATAGCGGTCGTAAGCGTGGTCGTTGTGAGCTACAGATGGAACGCCCTGATAGTAGTCTGTGTTACCTCTATCTGAAACGTATGAGTTTTTGGCGGGAACTGAAAGGAGAAGTGGTGCTGTGCAGTTTTATTTTCTAAAAATGTGTAATATTACTCTAAAATCGTTGTAGATATTTATAGTTTTTGAGTAGTAATTATGTATTTATGTGAGAAATGTGAACTGTATAGTCAAATGTGGCCTTTTGAGTTGTCACAAGAACTCCGTTGAATGGCTTTAGTTGATAACCTACAGTTCAGCCGAGCTATACATAGGCTTAAGAAATAAGAATAATGTTAGTCAGACCTTTGAGAAAAATATCAATCGTTAGGACTGCACTTCAGAGCTACAAATTTGGTATTTGAGCGTGATGGTCACGCAAATTCAGTACATATTCCCCACCCCAGAAGTGCCCACAGAAGTTTTCACTTCAAAAACCATGGCGAAGTTCGATAGGGTATCTAAAAGTCAATGCGTCGGGAATTACTTTAATACACACACATGTGTGTACCTACACAAATTCCAAACTAGTGATTTCACTACTATCATCCAGGCAGCATTGAGTATTTCGGCTTCAGATCAGCGACGATATAAAAAAAAACGGGTGGGTTTTTTTTTTATTTATTTACAGGGGTAACACATTTCGTACCATACTGAGTCTGGCCATAAATACTGTTACAATTAAAAAGAAACAAAATATTACATTTGAATTTGGAATCTGTCATTTTTATATGATTGTTCATTGTGTTTTCTCATTTTGGCGCCAGTACATTGTACAACATTTTGCGATATTAAAATGGAGTGGGGCGATAAAGAGAACCGAATCACTGTGATTGCATTACACAAAGTAGGTATGGAGCCAAATGCAATTTTTAAACCTCTCCATATGCTTGGTATTAGTCAAATGTTTGTGTACCGGACTATTAATAGGTACAATGAGACCTCCTCTGTTTGTGACAGAAAAAAAATCTGGCCGTCCACGTAGTGTTCGAACGAAAAAGGTGGTCAAAGCAGTAAGGGAAAGAATTCGAAGAAATCCTGTCCGAAAGCAAAAGATTTTATCTCGGGATATGAAAATATCACCTAGAAGCATGTCGCGTATTTTAAAAGATGACTTAGGACTTGCAGCCTATAAGAGACGCACTGGTCATTTCTTAACTCATAATTTAAAAAAGAATAGGGTGGTAAAATCGAAACAACTACTGAAGCGGTACGCAAAGAGAGGTCACAGAAATATTTTGTTTACGGATGAGAAATTTTTTACAATTGAGCCACATTTTAATAAACAAAATGACCGTATTTATGCTCAAATCTCTAAAGAAGCTTCTCAATTAGTCGACAGAGTGCAAAGTGGGCATTATCCGTCTTCAGTGATGGTTTGGTGGGGTGTTAGCTATGAAGGAGTGACTGAGCCATATTTTTGTGAAAAAGGTATCAAAACATCGGCACAAGTATATCAAGATACCATTATTGAGAAGGTAGTTAAGCCCCTTAACAACACCATGTCCAATAACCAAGAATGGTCCTTCCAGCAAGACTCGGCACCGGGTCATAAAGCTCGGTCCACGCAGTCTTGGTTGGAAACGAACGTTTTAGACTTTATCAGAGCTGAAAAATGGCCATCGTCTAGTCCCGATCTTAATCCGCTGGATTATGATTTATGGTCAATTTTAGAGAGTACGGCTTGCTCTAAACGCCGTGATAATTTGGAGTCCCTAAAACAATCCATACGATTGGCAGTGAATAATTTTCTCATGGAAAGAGTGCGTGCTTCTATTGATAACTGGCCTCAACGTTTAAAGGACTGTATTTCCTAACAACTTAAGGCTATTACAAATAATTACGTTCTTAACACTAATAAAACAAATTTAAAATAATAGTACATAAGCTATACCCGTCTCTTTCATGCGCCTAACGGTCGCTTCTACATTATCTACGAGACAGCAAATTATATGTTGTTCTTATCGCCTGTCTAGACAGCTCGGTGAGTTTCGCACATCGATGTTGTCGTCGTCAACAGTATTAAACTAACACACTGCAAAACTTATAAATGTTATTTGCAATAGAAAAAACAATAATTCTTTGTTACAATATCTATGGCAAGACTAGGTATATATACTATATACATACATGCACATATTATTTCAGTCCACTTCTTAGTTATGATGATGATTTTAGTATAATTAGGTACAATTAATGATATTTCCAAACTTATATATTAAATAAGTATAGCATATAAAGGTGGATTTTAAAAATATCTCAGGACAAATCCTTATCATTGAAACATGCTTCTACATCAGTCGATCCAGGGGCTGCAAATTTTCTTAAGTTTTTTTCTTCCACTGTCATAAAACTGATTTGAATCAAAGTGTCTTCCACAAAACACTTTATGTTTATTATGCAGAGAATATAATAATTCCACTAATGTCCTGTCTTCATTGGGCCAACGATATTTAGCTCAAATGTAAGCTCTGAAATGTATTGATCAAATATTAAATATGACTTGAATCAGAATGTTGTGGCCAAATAATACTTGTATTACAATCAATCGAAAAATATTTGTTTTGGAATCAGTTCGAACCTAGGCTTGCATTTTTTGGGCAGTTAAGAAACATTGTGTCTGTACAGGTTACATCGAGATCACAAATGTGTGAAACCCGCCAATCCGCCTTAGACAAGCGTGGCGAGTGTGTATACCGTCGCCTGGGAAACCCAAGATCAGCACTGGGACGTTTAGAATTTAATTTCATAAAATACCTTGCCCTAAATTAAACTTTTATCAACTTACTTCTTGAAGTTTGTAGGTCCAGAGTCCGGGAACCTATGGTAACTTAAAGTACTGTTTTCGGCACGCGTTATACCGCACTTGACACATTGTCTGTGGCTAAACTTTTGCAGAATGTGTCATCAGATTACCGGAAATTAAGTTTAGGGGTATACATACGCCTTATATATAGACATCAGACTTGTTATTTGGGCTAGGAATCACGTTTTTAGGGTCCACCAACAAGTTTTGAATGAATAATGGGAATTACAAAAATACGTTTGATAATCAAGGTAATGTCACTTTTGTTGAAAAAAAAATTTGTTTTGTATTTAGGAATACACTTACACCTAATACATAAACACTAAAACCGTTTTTTGAGTTTAGTAAACAAGTTTTGAATTAGTTATTATAATTTTAAAGTACATAATAATAAATCACAGTACTGTCACTTTTTTTTACTTTACGACGATAAATGTTACCACTTAAACAATGGCTACAAATCGGTTCTGACATTTGCTGATGCTGCCGTTGCACGCTTGCTCTTCTTAAAGGCTGTAGTCAAAAGTCGCGACCAGTGACTTAAACGGTGAGTTGGTTGGGTTGGGTTAGTGTTTAGACCAAATCACTCGAGCCGAGCGAGCGAAGCGAGCGTGCCGCGGCAGCGGTCGGCGAGTGCCAGAACCGACATTGATAACTATTGAAATGATGGTTACAAATCAGTTGTGACATTTGCTGACCGCACATTCACATTGATTGCTTGACTTATGGGCTAAGTCTGCTTTTTTAGACTGTATTAAATGTTTCTTACACTGACCACTACCTTTCTTTTGCATTTCTCATCTTAAGGCATAAGAAATAAGTACACCATTTAAAAAAGTATAGTAGTTATGTTTACAAAAAAAATCATATCTTAAAAACTACATGTCTCCTAGACATAGGGGTTGCGGAAGGTAGAAGAACTCCGCCCCCCCCACTACTTAAAATTCAGTGACCACTATTGCAAAGCTTAACCTTGTCTGTTTCTGTTTTCTGTTATTGGAAGACATAATTTTAATAAAAGCACATAAAACTAAAGTATATCAAATAGCAAATATAAGCGTCCTATCGTAAGTGAAAACAAAACGTCCTATCTTAAGTAATTAAAAAACGTCTTCTCGTCAAATATACACAGAATTCACTTTAGTCAAAAATAATATCACTAATAATCACAAACATTAAGCGCACCGCATAAGAATACTCAAACAGTTATGGCGGCAATCCAACTTCCGGCAGACATGTTAATTATTTCAAATTGAAATCTTCCCGCCTTTCACGGCACTGTCAGTGTGACCAATTTAAAAACAATTACATGTACAATTTTCTTTTAAGGTATACTTACCTACGCAAATATGTCTCATGTTTACATGTGTGCATTGTCAAATTATATTGTAGTAGGTAGATAAATGGCCTTGATCCATAGGGAGTTTTTGGCGGCAACTGAAAGGAGATGTGCTGTGCAGTTTTATTTTCTTAAAATGTGAAAAGTTACTCTAAAATGAACAGTAGTTGTAAGATATTGAAGGTGTTTGTGTAGTAATTATGTGTTTTTGTGAGAAATGTGAACTGTATAGTGAAATGTGGCCTTTCGAGTTGTCACAAGAACTCTGTTGAATGGCTTTAGTTGATAAGCTACAGTTGAGCTGAGCTATCATAGGGGCGCCCACGGTCTTTAAAAAAGTACTTAATGAATTAGTGAATAAAGCCCAAAATACAATTTCGTCAAATACACGCCTGGGGTACTATTCTAAGTATATCAACTTTAACCATTGCTACTAATTCCAATTTACCACTTTTTTTATAAATGTGTCATGTCTCCCAACGCATGTTCAAAGATTTTATTTGTCTATGACCAAGTAACAGTGCAAACAAAAGAAATTTGTCCTTCTTGACTTAACATCGAACAAGGTCGTCGAGTGCGGAAATAATAAATCTTAATGTATTCATAAAATCTTCACGATTTGTCCAACACAAATCGTGAAGATTTTATATGCTTATCAAAAAAAGGTGCTTAAATACTATATTTGCTGTTAACATCAAAACTTAATAAGGATCACAGATATTCTAAGCAGATATACTGAGAAAAATCTTAATTCTATATTTAAGACCTTTTAATAGACCCTTGGGTTAATAAGCATTATCATGATTGTTTCGAATGTTTTAAATAAATAATAATAAAATAAATGTTTTTATTAATTTTAAAGGATTTTTTTGTTTATCAAACTTATTGAATTGGTTTTTAAGTTTAATTTCATTTTTTATTTAATTGAAGGTATTTGGAAAAAATTGATATTGTAAATGTTTGTTGTTTCAAGTTTAGTGCTTTTGACCTAAAGGCTTTTTTCCTTCCCGTTCATTGGTTGAATGGTCTAAGCATTCACCTGATAAAAGAAAAAAATATCATACTTGTGAGATTACTGTAAGGTACAATTTTTAAAGTTCAAATTCAAGTCATGAGGCTATACATAGACTTATGAAATGAAGAAACTATATTGTAATCTTAGATCTGACTTAAAAGCCTAGCTGCCAAGCTATAAACCTAAATAATAATAAACTTAGTATCCATAGTAGTTTGTGGTGTACATTCCAAGTAGTGTTGGTAGGACATGATTTTAAATTGAGTTTGTAAGAGTAATATGACATTTTGTACTGAACCAGTACAATGTACCACTTCAAATGAGGCGAGGACACTTGAACGGTTTGTACTGCGGCAGTACATTTGAAGCGATTTGGGGCCTGTGAGGTGCTGAGCGTCATTCCCTCATTTATCCTGTTCAAAACTAATTCGGAAATGTACGTTAAGAATCGAATGTGCTCGGCCCTGGCAACAGTGCTGCCAACTCGGATTTTGAAAAAGGGCGTAGACAACATTAGAAAAAGACGTAGATTTAGTAAAAATGTCGGACAAAAAGTTCGTAGACCTACGTACTTTTTTCTGAGTAAAATGAAGAGAGTAGGGTAGCTAAAACTAAATAAAACTAGTGTTTTGTTATACAATTTATTCATTTTCATCAATTTCAGCCTCAGGCATATGGAACTTGTGTATAAATTTGTTAAAAAATTTAATGCTACTTTTTGTAAAAAGTAGACCAGTTAGCGTTTCAGTGGTAAGTCTGTTTCTTATGTTTCTTTTCATTAAGTTTATTACGTAAAACAGCCGTTCCACGTTGGCGCTGCTGTGTGCCAATGTTAATAAATTTTGTGCAAATTCGGCCACTAAAAGAAATATTTGAGATGAATCGCCTTTTTTTATTTTCGAAATATGACGCTAAAGCTCGTCTGCTTTTATTATCTGTTCCACTTGAAATGGAAGATTTGTATTTCTTAAAGTCCCCCATTCCCTGTCTAATTCCGTCAGATCTGTTGGACACAAACCTGGAAATAAATATAATTAAATGAAAACTGAGTAAAGTGCAGCACACACACTCAACTCATAAATAAATTATTTGAAGGTAAGTTATAAGACGCTTGGGGACGCTTCCGACTGATATTGATATAGATCATTTGAGCTACTCTTCTGCAAAGTGAACGTTCCGTTTTACAAAGTCACACCTCTATTGCTGTGACTGTGTAAAATGAAACTTTTTTTTTAATACCTTTTTTCACGAATGAAAAGGAAATTGAAATTATGCCCATTCAGCCTCAAAAGTTATATTCGTTTATAAATTTGTACAATTTGATAAAAAGATACGTAGATTCTGGGACTGCAGTTCGTAGGTTTACAGGAAAGGCCTAAAATTAGTAGATCTACGTAAAAAGACATAGATGTGGGAACGCTGCTCGGCCACCTCATTGTACTAAACAGTCGTACTATGACGTTGTCATGTTGTCCCTGTTTGTCATGTCATTAGCCGTGAAAGCGTTAATGTACTGTTGTAGCAGTACCATCCTTCCGTCCTTCATGTACTTGCACGTGAGTAGTAGCGCGACAAAAATTTTAAAGTTTAACATTTCAAATTTTGAGCCATACCAGTACAAATGTACTGGCTCACACGTGTACTGCAGTACTGCTCACTGCTAATTCCAAAGTAGTTTGTGGTTGCTTCTGCTAAAAGCTAAGCACTTGGTCATATTAATAATCAGAAATGGGCCTGGCAGACACATGCAGAGTATGTTTGACCGGTCAGAAGCGTTTGCACGCTATAAGCAACACTTTGTTCCAAGAAATATGGGAAAAGCTAACAAATGCTAAGGTAAGTAATTATTTTCATAATGAAGCCTCGTTTGTACAGGGACCGGCATAAACGCGATTTGGGAAGTAGAAACACGTTAATTATTTGTTACGATAATACAGATAATAACTGTCCATAGACATCCAACTTCTGAGCTTGGGCTTTCCTATGTTTTTTAAAGATTATAGTCATTTTTCAAAGTAAATATTAGTTGATATAGTACAATTGTTTCTTCCTTCTGACTTAACAACTTTGAGTGTAATGCGTGAATAGTACAAAGTATGTTAAATAAGCCTACTCCACTACAATGAACATAAAACATGTTAGGGTGCAGTATAGATATACGGCACATTTATTTATTACTTGGGTTAAACTTTACAATAGTGGTCACTGAATTTTAAGTAATGGGGGGGTGGAGTACTTCTCCCTTCTGCAACTCCCATGTCTAGGAGACATGTAGTTTTT
Source organism: Dendrolimus houi (assembly GCA_039645545.1). Taxonomy (NCBI): domain Eukaryota; kingdom Metazoa; phylum Arthropoda; class Insecta; order Lepidoptera; family Lasiocampidae; genus Dendrolimus; species Dendrolimus houi. The sequence goes on from CM077146.1 coordinate 2,046,595, forward strand.
GAGATATGATTTTTTTGTAAACATAACTACAATTTTTTTCAAAATTGTGTCCTTATTTTTTATGTTTAAGGACGAGAAATGCAGAAGAAAGGTAGTGGTCAATGTAAAAAATATTTAATACAGTCCAAAAACTCAGACTAAAGCCCACAAGCCGAGCGCCCAAAGTGAGTGGGCCATGACAGACATCAGCAAATGTCACAACCGATTTGTAACCATCATTTAAATAGTTATCAGTGAATAAATGGTGATCAGTCGGTTCTGGTCTAAACACTAACCTAACCTAACCAACTCACTGTTTTAGTCACTGGTCATGACTTTCTATCACTCCTCACAACCTTAGTGGCTATAAATAGACTGTAAGGATATCACTAAATCAAATCACCATTGATTTACCTCCCGTTTATCTATATCACACCTAAAAATTCAGATAGAGGATTTCGCCAAAATCCAGAGTTAAGCATTGCAATCAAAGCCCAGTGAGAATCCCAGTCATCCTAAAACTAATCAATATAATCGAAACAGTGCAAGTTGTCGATAAATCCATAACAAAGCACAAAGTACATTCCTAAAACGAAGAGGAATGGAATAATTTTAAACAAAAATAAATCATTTAAAAACATACTACTAATTCAAACTTGCAATATATAAGCAAAAAATAAACTATTTTCTTATTTATAAATCAATATTATTGACATATCCAATTGTTAACCTTTTTTTTCTTTCTTAAGCCTATTCTCCTCCTAAAGTGAAAAAAAGACAGTACTGTGCTTTATTATCTTATGAACTTAAAAATTATAATAACTAATTCAAAACTTGTTTACTAAATTAAAAAACCATTTTAGTGTTCATATATCAGGTGTAAGTGTATTCCTAAACACAAATCAAACTTTTTTCAACAAAAGTAACATAACCTTGTTATTTTGTTGACCAAATGTATTTTTGTTTTTCTCTTTATTCATTCAAAACTTGTTGTTGGACCCTATAAACATGTTTTCTAGCCCAAATAACAGGTGTAGTGTCTGTATATAAGGTATATGTATACCTGTAAACCTAATTTCCGTTAATCTGATAACACTCTCTGCAAAAGTGTAGCGTTTACTTGAGATATAAAATTAACTTTGGGTGATTATAAAAAAATAAACACGAAGGCTAAGGCGCATGCTCCGCTCCGTTTCGGACCCGCCTTAGCTTTCTAACCTATGTTTAAAAAGTTTGGAGCTGTTCATAATAAATAAATGTGCCATATATCTATACCCCACCCACATATTATTCTAAATAATAAAAGTTTACATGAAAAAGACTATGCATGCAAAATGCCAAATTATAAGTACAATTTTGGATTACAGTTCAATACTAATGATGGGAAATCACTCCTTGTGTGCTACATATGCTGCGCACAGCTGAGGAGGTCACATCAGTTGATGAAGAGGGCTTCAGAGGCTGAGAACTTGCTCACAGCTATTGTTAGTAATGGTTCTGAAGTAAGCTTCTAGTTCTATGAGTTTTTTTTAAATTTCTTTATTTAAACAAGTGTGGGTTTTCTGCCTTGCTATAAAGTGTTTCTTAAGGTAACTCAATACTAGGACCGACTTATATGTAGGTCCTATGGTTGGCGCAAATTACTCCACTTCACTCGTATGTTTGAGTTGATAAAGCCCTGCTGGAGTCATTATCATAATTATTACAATATTAAGGGCAGGCTCAATTAGTGTGATACTTACACTCTTAATATTTTCTTGAGTTGCACAAAACACATAATAAAACTATGTTTTAAGTTTGGTAATTTATTTGACTTTTAACATTCCAACATTTCGGGCACTTTTCAGTAGCCGTGTACTGAGCCATCTGTCAGTTTGCCCCTTTTTTGGGTACTCATAAATATTTTTACATGCCTTCAAAGATAAGCACAGCTGTCTGTTGTAAGGGCAGCTTATTGTCTCCCTGAGTCTGAGGAAGTCGTTTGTGTTTTGAATTGTAATTAAGAAAAACATGCTATTGTTTTTCTACATATTTTATAACCATCATTAGCATCGAACTAATCCTTATTGTTATTGTTTTCGACTTTGTTAGCCTTTCGTAGATGTGCAAATTACTATTTCTCGGAAACTCAGTGGGTGCGACCAATTTTTTTTTGTACTGTGTAGTGAGTATAAGACAATGCCCGAATGGAGGGGCGGGCAGTCAAGCGACGACTACGAGACGTGTAAGACGTTTGTAGTACTCTCGATGAGCGATATAGACCACGGCCTTTTCGCGTGTCGAATTGCATTGAATTGTGCAGTGTGATCTGGTTTCATCCAGTTTTATTTGTATTTGTTTTATATGTGTTTGTACAGTTCTAATAAATTCTATAGTAGTTCCAACAGCATTTTTAATTCAAGTCCTGTAGCTCATAACAATATGTAGGAGACCATACATCATTTACTAGCATGATAATGGACTATTTGCTGGACACTTTTCAACTTGGGAAATACTTTATCTTATTGTGGTGGTCAAAAGGTGTTGACTGCAAATTATCTTATATTTACCTTCCCTTTACTTTTGGTACTTGTAGCAAGATGCTCTTTACACTTGTGAAATTGCCCTGGCTAGCATTTGAACTCTTATTATTGGGGTGCTTTAGTCATTAAGCTAACAAGTTATTATGTTGATTTTTTGTTTATATCTACAATATATACTTCAATTTCAGGAATCACAGAATGCATTATTATTGCTGGCCAGTCAGACATTTGGTCTTGATTATAAGTGTGTCATTGAACACTTATACCCATTGGATTATAAACCATTTGTGAGAAATACTGAGAAAGAAATTAAAAAAGAAAATGAAGTAGAAAGTGAAGAGGACAATGAAGATGGGAGAGTCATTGACATCAAAAAAGAGGAAGAAGGTAAGTTGCTAGTATAAAGTGACAGGTGTCGTTCAAAGAATACACACGTGTTTGCGAAAGCTGTTCTCGATTTTTTAAGTTTTTCTGTTTCCCTGCTTTTGTGTTGTCTTTTTTTGTGTTGGTGGTGGTAAATAAGTATCCTGTAATTAGTGGTAAGTTATTTTTATTATAAATGTCGCAGTCAGTGGGCGAAAATGTCCCTCCTGATAGGGGGAGGAGTTCTCCGGATACCCCTACCCACAGAGTACCCCCTACCCAAAATCCAAGTGTTCCTGATCTTACCCTTTCCTCTCCGTCACTGGCCAGTTCCCTTTCTTGGTCTGTTCTTCCCTACTCTTATGGCAGTGACCATTACCCAATTATATCTACACTTGCGAATTCTTTTCCTCCCCCAGTTGATACCCCTCCTCTTTTAAAGTTCAGACTTAACCAAGCTAATTGGCAAAAGTTTTCAAATATAGTTCAAAATAAGCTAGAGTCTTTACCTCACCCCTCTGAATCAATTTTTCTTTCCTTGTACCTTGAGTACACATCTTCTTTGTTATCTGCAGCAGAGGAATCTATTCCCAAGAAAAACTCTGCCATAAACAAAATTTCTTCCCCAGCCTGGAGAGATGCAGAGTGCTCTTTGTCAATTAAAAAACGAAAGGAAGCAGAACGAAAATTTTCGAGAGTCCTTTCACTGGAAAATTACCTAGAGTTTCAAAAAGTTTCTGCCACTTGTAAAAGGCTTTTGAGACAAAAGAAGCGCAAAGGTTGGCACAACTTTTGTGAATCCCTATCCCCGAGAACTCCTGCTTCCATTGTTTGGAACAAATTAAAAGCCTTCCGTAAATCGCAAGTAGATAATAACATTAACTCAAATGACGCTTTGTCATGGCTTCCGGTTTTCATTTCTAAACTTTCACCTCCGTTTGTTCCTCCTAACCCGTACTTACCTTTTCATCCTTCTTCTGAGGCTAATTCTGACCCTCTAAACTCTTTATTTTCCCACGAAGAACTCCTCTGTGCCCTAGATAAACTTCGTGACTCTGCGCCTGGGGCAGATGGTATCCCTTATTCTTTCATCATTAAATCCTCCCAATCTTCTAAATCTTTTCTCTTATCACTCTTAAATCACATATTTCTCTCTGGTCGTGTTCCTGATGCTTGGAAACACCAAACTATAATCCCTATTCGAAAATCAGGTAAGGACCCATCAGATCCCGGTTCATATAGACCAATTGCCCTCCCCTCAGTCCTTTCCAAAGTCATGGAACATCTAATTAAGAATCGATTAGAATGGTTTGTTGAAAATAGAGGCCTACTCTCCAAGTCTCAATTTGGATTTAGAAGAGGTGTAGGAACCATGGACAGTCTCAGCCTTCTAATATCTGACATTCGCCTAGCGTTCTCCCGAAACGAACATGTCGTTGGAGTCTTTTTAGACGTGACCGCAGCATGCGACAGTATCGACCTTCAATTACTCAGGGAGAAATTACTCCAGCTGAGTATTCCCACGCAGCTCGTCAACATAATCTATAATATGTTAATGGAGAGAACAATCTCCGTTCGATTTCAGGGGAGAAACTCTTTCGTCTCGCCTTGTTTGGAAAGGCTTACCACAAGGCTCAGTCCTCAGTCCCCTACTCTATAACTTATACACGGCCGACTTGGATTCCACTGTCAATTGCTTTTGCAAAATCCTCCAATATGCCGACGACATAGCACTGTATTCTACTTCTGACTCTTTTATTGATGCAACTAATCGCATAAACTCAGCATTATTTTATTTAAATTCATGGCTATCAGAGCACCGCCTGTCCCTGTCCGCATCAAAAAGTTCGGCAGTTATTTTTTCCCGCAAGAGAGTAGTCCCTGACCTTAACATCCATGTTTTCAATCAACCTATTACAATTTCCGAAAATGTAAAATTTTTAGGCGTCTTCCTTGATCATAAATTATCAGGCTCCCCTTATCTAAATTATATCTGTCAAAAGACAGAGAAAAACATAAACATTATTAGAGCATTGTCTGGTGTCAGGTGGGGTTCCCATCCTTATTGCCAAAAACTCCTATATAATGCTATTATAAGAAGTCATTTCGATTATGGTAGCTTTTTATTAGAGCCTTGTAACAAAGCCAGTTTTTCTAAGCTAGATGTAGTTCAAGCGAAATGTTTGAAAATTATCACGGGCGCTATGAAATCTTCTCCCACCAACGCCCTTCAGGTAGAGTGTTCTGAACCTCCTCTTGCCCTACGTAGACAGCTTCTGTCAGATAGATTTCTCTGTAAAGTGATGGAGCTCTCCGATCACCCACTTCTAGGAGTCCTTGATCAGCTTTACCGGCTTAGTTCATCTTCTATTTACTGGTCCCATAAAACTCTACCCCTTCTTATTAATTCCTATAAAAAAATTCTTAGCTTACCTTGTGGTATTTATCAGAACTACAAACTTCCCTTATTTGAAACTAATTTTAACAGCCTTCTTTTTAGTCCCAATGTGATTTTTGACCTAGGCATTTTCAAAAACTCCCCCGGAGCTAACCGACTTTTCTGCAATGCGATCCAAAATCGTTGGCCAGATCATCTCCAATTCTTCACTGATGCATCAGAACTAACGCAGAATGGACCTGTTGGTGCAGCAGTGTGGATCCCTAAATTCAAAATCATCCTAAATTTTAAAATTCCCATGTCCAGCTCTACATATACAGGTGAATTAATCGCTCTTTTGGAAGCTATCCTTTACATTGAATCACATGGCATAAGTAAATCTATTATTGCCACAGATTGTCTGAGTTGTCTTCAAGATATAAGTAAACTCCCCTTTCATGCTAAAGACAATTTCTCAGTAACCCTTAAAATTAAAGAGGCTCTTTTTCGTTGTCATTGTTCCGGTCTTGATATAATCTTAATTTGGATTCCAAGTCACTCAGGCATCAGCGGCAATGAGATTGCTGACTGTTGCGCCAAGGAAGCTGTCTACATAGGGACCACCAAGTATAACAAATGCTTTCCCCGAGACTTACGTGCTCTTGCCAAACCATATATGTTCATATCCTGGGATGATAGATGGCAACGTTCTCGGCAGATTGTCGGAAAGTATTATGGAAACCTTCAACCGGTCCCACATCCAAAACCTTGGTTTTTTGATCACCGAAACCTATCTAAAAAAGACATCTCTGCAATTATCCGTCTTAGGCTTGTTCACTGTTGCTCACCTGTTTTCTTAGCCAAAATTAGAATTCGTGATCACTCCCTCTGTGAATGTGGCTTAGCTGAAGGAACTCTTCACCACATTTTTTTTGATTGTCCCAAAATTATTACTCCCCTGTATGACGTCTTACATAAAGAGCTTCCTCGCCCTATCAATTTGAACTTCCTCCTCACCCTGGCTGACAAAAACCATGTATATACTCTATATAAATTTATATCAGTTAATAACATTTATCTATAATTTATTTATTATATTATTATTTATTTATAATCTATATAGTGTAGTTAGTCTAACCTAAGTGTTTTGTTCTGTTTACAGGTATACAGAAAACCTTACTGTACAATGCCCTGGTCAAAATTTCTTTTATAGAGCTTAATTTGCTACATTAGTTCACCTGTCATTTTTCGTATATTTTTCGTATTTACGTCGACATTGGCAAAATCAATGCCAAAGGCGTTGGAGCCAAAATCAACAAAAGTCAAGTCAAGTTGCTAGTATAATAGACTAATATGGTTTTACATGGTTTTAATTGTTTACATTTGGAACTGTATACTTATTGCACTTTCTGGTATGTAAAGTATCCTATGTTCATCTGTGGTCCCTGAAGCACACATATACCAAACAAGCATCAACATATGTGTTTTGGTAGGATTTCTAGAGATCACTTCATTGCAAGAACTAGTTGTTAGCTTTAGTACCATGTCAAGAGTACATCTTTAAAACAAAAAATATTGCTAAACACTCTCCTTCATTTATACACTTACAGCCACAATTAATTGCCCCTCTGTGAAGGGTTTTTCTTTGCCATCAAATTAATAATACTTACCACATCCTGTACCATTGCTTAAGTGGGTGTTTTAACAATAAATTAAACAATCTACTTTGTTTTGAAAGAAGATTCGACTTTTTAATTCTTGTTAATTTTGTCATAATTTGACATTTTTACAGGTTATTTTGAGTAACCATTAAATTTGTTTTTGAACATTCTTATAATAATAATTATAAATCTGCAGAGACGCTTTGTGGCGAAGCCTTAGGTGAGTAGCTTCACCTCGGATCCGACTCCGGGGGCCAAGGCCAGACCCCCACCTCCGAGCTTGCCTTAGCCAGCCGGCACAGACTGGAGATAGCTAGAACTAAGATTCAAGCTCCAAGGGTGGAACTGATAAATGGCATCACTTCAGAAGTAGCTTCGATGAACTTGCAGCCTATCTCTATATACCCCTTAGCTACTCACACTCATGTTACCCCTGTCTTCTATGGCATTTTTTTGGGGCCCATGCAGGGAGTGGCGAGTCACCGTCTGCCCATTTTTCCATGTTCCCCGAACATTGTGACGGGCAGACACCATAGTCCCCATATCCCCAGACTCCTAGTACAACTAGCAGTTCACCTCAATAGCCTGGTACTTTGTTTTCTCATTTCTCACAATAGTCCTACACTGGCCGGGACTTGTCCTTGGGTGCATTATTATATGGTGTTGACAGGGATAATCGCCGGTCAGTGTCACGCCACATTTACATTAAATTTGTCTAAGGGCCTCTACGTGTTGGGCCTTCCCATAGCCCCCATGCTAGCCCTCCAAAATTCCGGGGCATTTTTATGGCTGTGGTCTTCAAAGACATATAATAATAATAATTTGTTTATTTCAGACATAAAGATCCATAATTACAACACATTTTTACAAATTGTTATTATTAAATTAAAACCTTAAAAATGAAAACTATTGTGTTTAAATATCATTGATAGGGTTTTACGACACTATTTAGGTCACAACAATGCCACTCGATGCAGCTGGAGTAGCCAAGATTGTGGTTGTAACTGATATTGGTTTTAGTCCGCATCCAAACGATTCTTCTATCCTTGTTTATCCATGAAACATGGTCATTAGTGCCATATGACTTCACTAAGAGAGTGAGGAATTTTAGAAATTTCAGAAGGAAACAACTAAAAACAGAGCTTGGAATTTCTAAGAAATCACCATCAAGAGTTTTTGGGGGGTAATAACTGTTTTTTTTTCTAACAGGATGTCAAAATAAAGATAAAAACCATCACAGGAAGGTTAGAAGTCAGAAATTTAAGAATGTATCAATGTGCTTGTGTTCTAGAAAACCCACAGCTCTCCAGAAAGCAAAACTTCAATTGTTCTGAAAACATGGATTTGGACTTTATAGCACTAGAAGACATTTCTTACTTTCAATGAGTCCAAAATTGCTCTCGGACGTCTTGATGGAACTTGCCATATATATATATAGATGCTGTGGTGGACCATTTCATCTATTTAGTGTCTTAAAACAGTATGTTTTCAAAGGGGCTTATTATTCCTACAGAGCATGAACCTTCTAAGATGGAACCAACACAAATTTGTTGCTGAACTGTCACACACACAATTAATTGGGAAGCACCCACAACTTTGTGGTCAAGTACAGATAATTGAAACGAACTTTGAACTGATGCTTTCTCCCTCTAACTACATACAATTTGTATTAAAATAAAAGCGATGACATAATTCTCTTGATTTTTGCGCGGCAATTTTGTTGTCAGCTTTTGGAAAAAAGTAATATTTTTGTTCCCCGTTTGAGTGTTAAGACTTACTATACCCATACTGAATTGTATTGCATAGAATGAAACTCATCACTCCCCAGTACATGTAAGGTGTCCTAGAAACACATCACATGCCATTTACGTTATTTATTAGTAATTTTTTACAGTAACATTAATAACATTCAATTCAATAATAAAAACAAGGAGTTAAAGTCTAATTTTCATTTAATCTGCAAAATGTTAGGTTGGCGGCTAATTATGCCCGTCAGTGTAGATTTTTTTGCTGATTTTGACTTATCAAAACTTTTTCATCATACATTATTTTTGTGATTTGCCCAAAGGCATCTTATGAAAAGCACCTTATCAAAAATATGCCATGGCTTTATGAAAGCCTCCTTACAGTTTCTTACTTACATTATATTGTAATGTTTTTGCAAATTTTCAATATAGTTTGTAAAGTCCTGTTTGAGTGTACCTCCCAGTCCCTATGTACCCTGATCCTTATTTCATCCAAAGGTTAGGAGTATCTTGATTATGTGCTAATTTTCGATATGTCACTTTGTTCCTTAATATCTTTTCTGGAATAAGGAAATGGCATATGCAAATAAAGCTGCAATTATAACCATAGTTAACATAAAAAAAAAACATGTTCTCTGATAGAGTCAAGTCAGGAAGACGATCTTGAAAATGCTGATGTTGAGTCAGACACACCTTCGGAGGATAATACACTTCTGAAGCCGAAACTGGAAAGAGAAGTTCGAATTGTTTTGGAGAGGATTGATACAGGTAACAGTTTATTGTTTCATTCTCATTACCACCATCATCCGAGCCTCCTCAGACTTTCCGTCCTTTAGAAAGATCTATTTGTCCACTCCAATAAGATCCAAGTATTGGCTAACTTTCATTTTAAAATAATGGCATGTACTTCATAACATATAAAATTGTTTTACTTTAGCCCTTTTAAAGCTACCAATGTATAATACTAGATATGCGTCTCTGAATTTCAACATACCACAGCGATACCCTCTTTTCTCTTTCTCTGTTTCCAAAACTAACGAAGGACATAATTAATATTTGTATCCTTGTACAAATAGCTATGACAAAAAAAATTAATTCTTCTAAACAAATATTTAAGTCATCAGTTGTTACAATTAATGCTTCACAAGGAAAGCAATGTTTGCATATAGGTTTAATCATTCATTTGCAGTCATGGTAGCGCAATGGCTAGCGCACGCGCCCCGAAATCAGAGGGTGCGGAATCGAATCCTGACCGGAATGCATGCACCACTTAGGCAGTTTTCTGACCTATGTGCATATTTTTACAATTATCACGTGCACGTGGCTGTTATAACAACCATGAAGGAAATCTCGTGATGAAACCTACACACTGAGATAACAGATATTTAAACCCGCCAAACCGCCTTGGACGAAAGCGTGGCGGGTATACTGTCTATTCTCAGATAATGGAAGACCGGAGCCCAGCGGTGGGACGTTTATGGGCTGTTATTATTACTATTAATTTGTTGTGTTCCCGTCAGAAGTGTCACAGTATTATGATAGATTATGGAGGGAGTCAGAATGCTCCTCAAAAGAAGATCTTCCTTTCATCCTATTCTTTCCATCTATTACTGTTAGACATTTTGTATATATATTATGTACGTTTCGGGGATCGTTTCCGACGTCAATTATTGTACAGCGCCATCTATTGGTTTGTAAGTGTTCCACTACAATTGGATAATTAATTTTGGTGTATTTAACTTACTGTTTTATACTTCTGATCTTTTCTAGATCATAAGTATCCATCCATCTAAGTATCCACTCTGTATTCACTGCATGAATGTGCAGGTCTTAAGGGCGTTTTAAAGCCTGAGCCACAATAAATTTCTAAAGAAACAATTTATATAATAGATTTATCCATCTAAAATAAATTTAATACTTTGTGGTGCGACACAGGGCGGGGAAGACTTACGCCAGAATAGAGGAGTATGAAAGGAAAAGACATGTTGTGCCGACCTGAATGATTTCGAAAATGAAATGAAATTTAGTTAGTCACATTTGTCCTTGCTTTCAGGCGCATCTGCAAGGAAACGCACAATAAAAGAAGAACCCCTAAACGCGAAGCGAATTAAGTTCGAGGAAACAACTCAAGACATAAAGCCTTTAACTGATGATGTTTTGGAAGGTTTGCTACAAAATCATTCCAAAGTGCCATACAAAAGCGTGTCTAAAAATTTATCAGTAGACACACATGTGAAAATTTCTAAGGACAAACAAAATGTAAATTCAGTTGTAATGTGCGATCAGGTAAATAGGATTTCACCAAAAGTGAATATTATACCAACACATAAGATACAAATTAAAAATGTGATTACACAAGACAGTGAGACACTCACTTCTAAAGTTATTTGTAATAATGCTGAAAATGAAACCTTCAAGCAATGTCTTCCCACGAGTGCAGATGTAGTTGCTCCAAGTACTTCATTAGACAAAAGCAATGAAAGAATGCAATCAAGTATCCATAATCTAAGAAAAGGAGTAAAAAGTGGGTTTTCGTGTCATACGTGTCAATACAATTGTGTAAAAAAAAGTGACTTAAATAGACACCTTTGTATACACACTGGTGAGAAGAAGTTCTCATGTGATATGTGTCAGTATAAATGTGTCACAAAATACGGGTTAAATTTACACCTTCGTAAACACACCGGAGAGAAGCCATACAAATGTGACTTATGTGATAATAGATTTTCATGTAGAGCTAATTTAAAAATACATATAAAATTTAAACACACAAAGGAGAAGAAGTTGTCTTGTCATTTGTGTCAGTATACATGTGTCAGAAAATATCAATTAAATGCACACCTTCGTAAACACACTGGTGAGAAGCCATACAAATGTGATTTATGTGATAATCGATTTTCACACAGAGCTGGGTTAGAACATCATATAAGGTCAAACCACACAAAAGAGAAGAACTTCTCATGTCACATGTGTCAGTACAAATGTGTCACTATATGCAAGTTAAATGTCCATCTTCGTATACACACTGGAGAGAAGCCATACAAATGTGATTTGTGTGATTATAAATCTTCACATAAGTCCAGTTTAAATTCACATATAATATCAAAACATTCAAAATAAATAATGAGCCTGCTCATAACTGGCAGTGAAAAGGTGTTCAGAGACTATGTATAACATCAAGATATAAGATTAATAATAATTAAAATAAAAGTTAAATTATGACTGAATAAATTGGCCAAGTGTGTTTCATCCCATGTTCAGTGATCATCTGCTGTCTATATATTTCGGTTATAGGAACCTATAAAAAATCTATGTGCATGTATATCTGGACACACATACACAAGTGACATTTCTTTATGATACAATTTTTTTCATTTGTTATCTCTATGCCACCTTCATAGTTGTGGACTGCTACGCACCTAGCCGTGACAGTTATGTTGTTGCGGAGATAACTCTTGGAATGATAAGCTTTTTGTGGCAAATAAATGTGTTTAATGGAGAAATGGAAAAACATGTAATTTTTTAGTATGTGGCAGACAGAGAATCAAATTTTTGACAAGTCAACTTCAAAATAATTAAAAAACATATCTAAAAAGTTGCAGATAAAAGGAGTACGCAACATCATCCCCCTTTGTGCAAGCACTAATTTACATTTAGCTTAACTAGTTTATTTAGGGGACGACGTAGCGTACCTGCTGCAGTGGATACGTCTACCACCCTTACTATGTTGTCGCAACCTGGGTAAGTGGCTGTTATTCTGCCTCTGGGCCATACACCTCGTGGTAGGTTGCTATCAGCAATCAGCACTAGATCTCCACATGCAATCTGGCTAGCCAAGCTTCGATAGGGTCTTTGTCGAGGCTGCATTGTCAACACTACTTCTTTCACCCAGCGTGTCCAGAAAAAATCTGAAAGTCTCAGCGCCTTTTTCCATTCAGTTCGGCCAAGTAGAACATTATCGGACAGCGTGGCTGGCAGTGCGGCAGTGGACGAGGAACCAATCAAAAAATGAAATGGTGTGAGGGTCTCCTGATCATCAGCGTGAACAGAAACATGCGTCAAGGGACGAGAATTAACGACAGCTTCGGCTTCTGATAAGACAGTTAAAAGAGTCTCTTCTTTTGGTGAGCGATTTTTGCCATTTGTGCCATTCGCTCTTGGGGAAGATTACCAGTGGGCGGCGCTTGTGGTAGAGATTTGCGTATTTTGCAAAACAGGCATCTATGGGCAACTGTTCTAACTGTGCTTCGAAGTCGTAGAATCCAATAATGTTGACGTAGCTCGTTAATGACTGTCTCATGGTTAGTATGACCCATCTTGACGTGAAATCGATAGACTAGCAGCCGGGATACGGGATGACTACCATCTAGGAGCACGGGAGTCTTGACATTTTGGTCCACATCTGCTGCTCTAATTCTTCCTCCTAAACGAAGGAGCTTGTCATCACCGATCATAGGTGACAGCTTGGCTAGACGGCTAGTTCTGGGCAAAGGCTTGGAATTCAAAATACACGTGATGTCTCCCAAAAAACTGTCAAGTTGTATTTTCCATAAAATGTGCCTTTCAGCGGTGTTCATAAACTCAGCCGTAAGCGGAACCAATGAAGGGATGGTGGACGTATTTAATAATTGACGTCTGTTACCCGAAAATCGAGAATTTTGAATTAATTGCCGAAAGATGAAAGCAGCTTGGTGTACGCGTGCAGTCGCGCGTAACAAGCGGAGCCAGCTACTGAAACGTGAGCAGTCAGCTGTTACATCGCAAGTTTTACCGACATGCTCTGTCAAAGCTCCCACCATTTCAATCGGTGAAGATTTCAGCTCAACTTGGCTTTGAACTGATGGGACCTCTGAAACAGGCTCTTTTGGCCAATCTTCCGAAGGAAGTAAAAGAAATGTTGGTCCGGTGAACCATCTACTTGATTGATCTAATTGAGCAGAATGCAGTCGAGTCGCATCGTCTGCTACGTTCATGCCGGTTGGTCCGGCTCGAAGGACCAAATGTTGCGGAGATAACTCTTGGAATGATAAGCTTTTTGTGGCAAATAAATGTGTTTAATGGAGAAATGGAAAAACATGTAATTTTTTAGTATGTGGCAGAGAGAGAATCAAATTTTTGACAAGTCAACTTCAAAATAATTAAAAAACATAACTAAAAAGTTGCAGATAAAAGGAGTACGCAACATATGTATTAAGGAATGAAAGCTGTAATTACCGAGCTCATGTCTGCAAAATGGGCAATTCTAATCGCAGGGACTTTGGTTCCCAGTGAGCGGTTATTGTAACTTGCATATTTTAGGTTTTTGATGAAATTAGGTGTTTGAATAAAAAAAAAAGTCAATACTTACCTTTGCTGGCTTTATGATACAATATAATGTTGGTTGCTACTTAAGTATGTAATTGTAGGAATGTTAATAATAATATCATTAAATAAAATACAGTGTTTAAACAAAAATGTAATTAATTTGATATAAAATAAATATATGAATAATAATGAAACTTTATTTCGGACCGGGGTCCATATTTAGTTTGCGTGTTAGTAACAAATGTCTTACCAATTAAAAGTTAGTATTGTTGTAGTTTATTATATTTGAAACAAAATAAGTAACTTACAGCTTCTTACTATTAGTCTAAGAGACGCTGAACATTGACCTTCTTTGTGACATTTTTTTATCAAATTATAGTGATTTGTAAACACGCCTATGACAGCTTTCCAATCGAAAAGTATTCATGGCTATTTTTAAAGCCTCCAAAGCATGGCAATTGCAATGCAGTGCAAATATTCTATGAACGGTTTTTTTGTAGGCAAACATATGCTTGCCTACAAAATTGCCTAGAATTTAATTACAATAATAAGCGTACCTATATAGGTACGCTTATTATTGTAATTAAATTCTCTTTTGAATACCAATTTTCATTGGTTAACAGAATGGTGAAGTCACCTATATTGACTTACCTGTTCATACCTGCTTGCCAGGTAGCCATGAACAGAAATAAATAGGCAAGCCTATGAATGCTAAAAAAACTCTCCAGGTTAAAAACTATCAGCTGAAACTAAATTTTTCAGTTGTGAAAAGAGTTTAATGTTATGAGAAAAATTATTAGCATTAATTTAATTAAAAATAGCCATGACCACCTTTCGATTGGCAAGCTATCATAGGCGTGTTTATAAATCAATATAAATTGATAAAAAATATGTGTTGGCGCCACCTACTTCTCTGTTAGCAATTGTGCCTTGGGTTTACAGCGTTTTGCAACCCCCGCATGTTGCCGCCGCTCGCTCTGCGCGTGAGTCAGTTCATTTCCAAATGCCACGCTACTGCAACGCACGCAAAGTAGTATCACTACACATAAGCAATTGAAGATTTCCGTATCCAGTTAGTTATTAGAGCTTTCACCTCGACCAGTATATAAACTTAAGTGATCAGTGTATCTGCGTCTCTTGCGCCCCGGGGCTCGTGTAGAAGGACCTTACCACCTCTTGTGTCTCACCTCGTAATTATCAGCGGCGGACTCCCTGAACCAGTGCTGGTTACTACCTGAAGGTGTGTTAACTTGTTTAACAAAACATTAGTGTTATCTGAAGGTTTTTCTAATTCGAGCGAGCCAATATCCAGCTCTAGCCCCTCTACATAAATATGAATATTGTAACTTTACATAATCGAGCCTTACTGCCATTTTATTGTAACCGACATTTGGATCTAAGTAAAGTTTTAGGTGCAAAATGTATTATAAACTATTATCATGTTGTAAAATTTTCAGTTTTTAATTCAGTAGCGTATAATCTAACTAAATCTGAAAATCTTAAAACAAAATAATAGTTTAATATACCTTTTGCAACAAAAAATGTATTTAGGTCTGTGGGCGTAATCGCTCTTAAAAGCGACTAAAACTTGACCGCGATATGATACTGTGGAACCGGGGCTAGCACAGACGCAGTTCGGGTTTCGGCAGAGGCGCTCCACGTTGGACGCCTTCGAGACACTGCGGGCTGGAACGGACGAAGCCGTCCAAGTGAAGGATACTGTCCTGGCTGTGTCGCTCGATATAACGAACGCCTTTAACAGCCTCCCTCACGAGACGATCAGGGAACGAGGCAACGTGTACACGGAGTTCCCCCGACCTCACGAGACTGTTGGGCGCGTACCTCCAGGACAGGTACATCCTTTGGGAGGGCGGTGAGTCCGAGAATCTCGCGTTAGGTCGGCGACGCGTCGCGTGCGGCGTCCCACAGGGATCGATCCTCGGGCCGGTTCTTTGGAACGTCCGTTACGACTGGATCCTTCGGGTTCCGGTCCTGCCCGGGATAGGGCTAATCTGCTTCGCGGATGACACCCTACTCACGGCACGCAGTGCGTCATTCACGGAATCCGTGTACCTCGCCGACCGCCGAGTTGGCGATCGTGGTCCAGAGAATAGGTAGGCTGGGCTTGAAGGTCTCTCCCGCGAAAACGGAGGCCATCATATTCTATAGGCGGCTTCGTAATCCCTCTGCGGACTTGACTGTTATAGTGCAAGGGGTGGATATGCGTGTAGGTCCCCAGATGAAATATTTGGGGCTGATTCTCGATGGGAAATGGCTGTTTATAGCGCACTTTGAGCAGCTAGTTCCCAAACTCGTGAAGTCCGCAGGCGCCCTCTCTTGGCTCCTTCCCAACGTGGGGGGGACCGGAGTGGACGACTAGAAAACTCTACATGAGCATCCTTAGGAGTATGGCCCTGTACGGTGCACTCGTATGGTCCGTTGCACTTCACCGCCACAACGGGACTTTGTTGTGCCACGCACAACGGGTCCTGGCGGTGAGGGCCATCTGAGGATACCGTACAATGTCGTGGTTGGCGTCGACACTCTTGGCGGGCGATCCGCCCTGGCTTCTCCAGGCGGACGTAATTGCCAAAGTTCGGCGCTCCCGACAGGATGCCCCTCGCACGTGGCCAGGTGTACTGCCTGGCCGAGCTGCAGGCGATCAGGACTCGAGAAACCGCGACCATGATCCAATCTTGGTCGATAGACTTTGAAAACCCTGTCGCTGGCATTGATCCTGTCGAACCGCTTCCGCCGTGGAAGCGGTTCGACCGCAGCTGTTACGATGGCTCTCGCGGAAACGCGGGACTCTGACCTTCAGAATGACGCAGATAGGTACTTACCGGGCACGGTTGCTTCTATAAGTATCTGTGCCAGATTACGGGCTGCTTCCCTTCACAATGCCGCCAGCGTGGCGCACAAGACACGTCGTTTCATACGCTAGTCGAGTGCGCAGCATGAGCACCCCAGAGGTATTGAACTCGAGACAACAGTAGGTCCGATCGATTCGCTGGGGAGTGTGGTGCAAGCTATACTGCATAGCGATGATCATTGGGTGGGTGCGGCAATTTCTGCGAAACTTTTATGTCTCAAAAGGAGGCCGCGGAACGAGATAGGGAGAGAGGTACAAGTGCGCATGCGTCCTGCGGGCGCCGACGTCAGTCGGGAGCCCGGAGGTGCAGATATGCGCACGATCTCCCTCCCTGAAATACCGCTGCAGAGGCCCTCTAGCATCTAGGAAGCAGAGAAGTCTTCACCCCTGTTGACGAAGTGAGTTTGCTCTGATTCCCGGGGCACTCTCGAGCACTTTTGCGTTAGGATCGGCGTGGGCGTAACTACGTTCTAAGTCTCATGCCTTTCCTACAATAAGCGCGGGGAACATGGGAGGAGGATGGTTTTAGTGGGGTATTAGCCCTTGGGAATTTGTCCATTGGTTCGAGTCTCCACACAAGTCGGTCGGTTACTGTCTGGATTGCCCTCAGTGGAATGCCTCCATGATCGACAACGGTCTAATCCCTAGCAAAGGACCCGGTATGTGAAAAATGCATTTCCTCCGCCTGAAAAAAAAAATATGGCCACGGTACTGCGACCAGTGCGCGGTCGGGTGTAACCATAGAGATCTTTAATTTTATCTATTCCATAGTAGTATAATATCCATTCCAAAGTAGTTTGAGATTTCTTCTGCTAAAATCTAAGCACTTGGTCATATTAATAATCAGAAATGGGCCTGGCAGACACATGCAGAGTATGTTTGAGCGGTCAGAATCGTTTGCACGCCATAAGCAACACTTTGTTTCAAGAAATATGGGAAAAGCTAACAAATGCTAAGGTGAGTAATTATTTTCAGAATGAAGCCTTGTTTGTAGAGGGACCGGCATAAACGCGATTTGGGAAGTAGAAACACGTTAATTATTTGTTACGATAATACAGATAATAACTGCCCATAGACATCCAACTTCTGAGCTTGGGCTTTCCTATGTTTTTTAAAGATTATAGTCATTTTTCAAAGTAATTATTAGTTCATATAGTACAATTGTTTCCTCCTTCTGAATTTACAACTTTGAATGTAATGCGTGAATAGTACAAACTATGTTAAATAAGTCTACTCCGCGACAATAAACATAAAACATGTTAGGGTGCGGTATAGATATACGGCACATTTATTTATTACTTTGGTTAAACTTTACAACAGTGGTCACTGAATTTTAAGTAATGGGGGAGCGGAGTACTTCTCCCTTCTGCAACTCCCATGTCTAGGAGACATGTAGTTTTTGAGATATGATTTTTTTTGTAAACATAAATAAAATTTATTTCAAAATTGTGTCTTTATTTTTTATGTTTAAGGACGAGAAATGCAGAAGAAAGGTAGTGGTCAATGTAAAAAATATTTAATACAGTCCAAAAACTCAGACTAAAGCCCACAAGCCGAGCGTCCAAAGTGAGTGTGCCATGACAGATATCAGCAAATGTCACAACCGATTTGTAACCATCATTTAAATAGTTATCAATGAATAAATGGTGACCAGTCGGTTCTGGTCTAAACACTAACCCAACCTAACCAAGTCACTGTTTTAGTCAATGGTCATGACTTTCGATAACTGCTCACAACCTTAGTGGCTATAAATAAACTGTAAGGATATCACTAAATCAAATCACCATTGATTTATCTCCCGTTTATCTATATCACACCCAAAAATTCAGATAGAGGATTTAGCCAAAATCCAGAGTTAAGCATTGCAATCGAAGTCCAGTGAGAATCCCAGTCATCGTAAAACTAATCAATATAACCGAAACAGCGCAAGTCGTCAATAAATCCATAACAAAGCACAAAGTCATTTATATAACGAAGAGAAATGGAATAAAAAGGCGGCAAATAGAGTATAGCAACCTATACATCTATTTTTTTAAATAAAAATAAATCATTTAGTAACATACTGCTAATTCAAACTTGCAATATATAAGCAAAAATTAAACCATTTTCGTATTTAAAAATCGATATTATTGACACATCCAATTGTTAACATTTTTTTCTTTCTTAAGTCTATTATCCTCGTAAAGTGAAAAAACACAGTACTGTGCTTTATTATCTTATGAACTTAAAAATTATAATAACTAATTCAAAACTTGTTTACTAAATTAAAAACCGTTTTAGTGTTCATATATATATCAGGTGTAAGTGTATTCCTAAACACAAATCAAACTTTTTTCAACAAAAGTGAAGTAACCTTGTTATTTTGTTGATCAAACGTATTTTTTTTTTCTCATTATTCATTCAAAACTTGTTGTTGGACCCTAAAAACATGTTTCCTAGCCCAAATAACAGGTCTAGTGTCTGTATATAAGGCGTATGTATACCTCTAAACTTAATTTCCGTTAATCTGATGAAACTCTCTGCAAAAGTTTAGCCATTACTTGAGATATAAAATTAACTAAGGTGGTTATAAAAAAAATAACCACAAAGGCTAAGGCGTATACTCCTCTCTGTTTCAGACCCGCCTTAGCTTTCTAACCTATATTTAAAAAGTTTAGAGCTGTTCATAATAAATAAATGTGCCATATATCTATACCCCACCCACATATTATTCTTAATAATAAAAGTTTACATGAAAAAGACTATGCATGCAAAATGTCAAATTATAAGTACAATTTTGGATTACAGTTCAATACTAATGATGGGAAATCTCTCCTTGTGTGCTACATATGCTGTGCACAGCTGAGGAGGGCACATCAGTTGATGAAGAGGGCTGCAGAAGCTGAGAAGTTGCTCACAGCTATTGTTAATAATGGTTCTGAAGTAAGCTTTTAGTTCTATGAGTTTTTTTTATTTCTTTATTTAAACAAGTGTGGGTTTTCTGCCTTGCTATAAAGTGTTTCTTAAGGTAACTCAACACTAGGACCGACTTATATGTAGGTCCTATGGTTGGCGCAAATTACTCCACTTCACTCATATGTTTGAGTTGGTAGAGCCCTGCTGGAGTCATTATCATAATTATTACAATATTAAGGGCAGGTTCAATTAGTGTGATACTCACACTCTTAATGTTTTCCTGAATTGCACAAAACACATAATAAAACTATGTTTTAAGTTTGGTAATTTATTTGACTTTTATTATTCCGACATTTCGGGCACTTTTCAGTAGCCGTGAACTGAGCCATCTGTCAGTTGGCCCTCTTTTTGGGTACTCAAAAATATGCAGGAGGCCATTCATCATTTACTAGCATGATAATGGAATATTTGCTGGACACTTTTCAACTTGGGAAATATTTTATCTTATTGTGGTGGAAAAAGGTGTTGATGGTGCAAATTTTCTTATGTTTACTTTCCCTTTACTTTTGGTACTTGTAGCGAGATGCTCTTTACACTTGTGAAATCGTCCTGGCTAGCATTTGAACTCTTATTATTGGGGTGCTTTAGTCAATAAGCTAACAAGTTATTGTGTTGATTTTTTGTTTATATCTACAATATATACTTCAATTTCAGCAATCACATAATGCATTATTGTTGACTGCCAGTCAGACATTTGGTCTTGATTATAAGTGTGTCATTGAACACTTATACCCATTGGATTATAAACCATTTGTGAGAAATACTGAGCGAGAAATTAAAAAAGAAAATGAAGAAGAAAGTGAAGAGGACAATGAAGAAGGGAGAGTCATTGACATCAAAAAAGAGGAAGAAGGCAAGTTGTCAGTATAATAGACTAATATGGTTTTACATGGTTTTAATTGTTTACACTTGGAACTGTATACTTTTACTTTTTCTGGGATGTAAAGTATCCTATGATCATCTGTGGTCTCCCTGAAGCACATGTATACCAAACATGAATCAACATATGTACATGTATTCTTGTAAGATTTGTAGAGATCACTTCCTTGCAAGAACTAGTTGTTAGCTTTAGTACCATGTCATAAGTACATCTTTAAAACAAAAAAATATTGCTATAAACTCTTCTTCATTGATACTTATTATACACTTACATTGAGTGGTTTTTTTGTTCCCATCAAATTAATAATACTTACCATACCCTGTACCATTGCTTAAGTTTTGAAAGAAGATTTGACTTTGAGTTAATTCTTGCTAATTTTGTCATAATTTGACATTTTTACAGGTTATTTTGAGTAACCATTAAATTTGTTTTTGGACATTCTTATAATAATAATAATAAATCTGCAGAGACTCTTTGTGGTGAAGCCTTAGGTGAGTAGCAACACCTCTGACTCAAGTCAAAGGTGTTGCTACTCACCTAGCTAAGCCAAGACCCCCACCTCTGTGCTTGTCTTAGCCAGCCGGCACGGAGTGGAGATAGCTAGAGCTAAGACTCAAGCTCCAGGGGTGGTAGTGATAAATGGCATCAGACGTAGCTTTGGTGAATCTGCAGCCCACCTCTCTACACCCCTTAGCAACTCACACCCATGTTGTCTTCTATGGCATTTTTTTGGGGCCCATGCAGGGAGTGACGAGTCACCGTCTGCCCATTTTTCCATGTTCCCGAACATTGTGACGGGCAGACACCATAGTCCCCATATCCCCAGACCCCTAGTACCCTAGAATTTCACCCCAATATCCCGGTACTTTGTTTTCTCATTTCTCACAATAATCCTACACTGGCCGGTGGTGCATTATTATATGGTGTAGACAGGGATAATCGCCGGTCAGTGTGACGACACATTTACATTAAATTTGTCTAGGGGCCTCTATGTTGGCCTTCCTATGGCCCCATAACCCATGCAAGCCCTCCAAAAGTCCGGAGCATTTTTATGGCTCCTGGTCTTTAAAGACATATAATAATAATAATTTGTTTATTTCAGACATAAAGATCCATCATTACAACACATTTTTACAGATTGTTGTTATTAAATTAAAACCTTAAAAATAAAAACTATTGTGTTTAAACATCATCGATAGGGTTTTACGACACTATTTAGGTCACAATAATGCCACTTGATGCAGCTGGAGTAGCCAAGATTGTGGTTGTAACTGATATTGGTTTTAGTCCGTGTCCGATTCTTCTATCCTTGTTTATCCATGAACCATGATCATCAGTGCCATATGACTTCACTAAGAGAGTGAGGAAAATTTCAGAAGGAAACAACCAAAAACCAAGCTTGGAATTTCTAAGAAATCACCATCAAGAGTTTTTGGGGGGTAATAACTGTTTTTTTTCTGTAACAGGATGTCAAAATAAAGATAAAAACCATCACAGGAAGGTTAGAAGAGAGAAATTTAAGGATCTATCAATGTGCTTGTGTTCTAGAAAATCCATAGCTCTCCAGAAAGCAAATATTCAATTTTTCTGAAAACATGGATTTGAACTTTATAGCACTAGAAGATATTTCTTATTTTCATGAGTCCAAAATTGCTCTCGGACGTCTTGATGGATGTTACCATATAATAGGTTGGGGAAAAAGTCTTTTCGCATATAGTATGTATGAACTTGTAATAAGATCTCTTTGGCAATACCATTTGTGTCTGGCTGGTTTTGGTATCATTAAAAAGTTTTAATTTTAAAGAAGACAATTCCAAATTCAAATTAGGGAAATGTGTGATTTTCATTTGTTTTTCTTATTGTTAAAATGAGTGAATCTAATGAAGAAATTTGATACATTTTAAAATTATACTACAAAAAATATAAAAATGCAACACAAGCCGCGAAAAAAATTCTGATGTTTATGGACCTAATGCAATATCTGTGAGAGTAGCGCAAATTTGGTTTAAGCGTTTTCAATCCGGAAATTTTGATATCAAAGATGCACGTCGCTCTGGTCGCCCTGTTACGGACAAAATTGATGCCATTTTTGAAAAAGTGGAGCAAGATCGGTATATGAGTAGTTACGATGTAGCTGGAGAACTGGGAATTGACCACAAAACGGTTTTGGCGCATTTGAAAAAAGCTGGGTACACAAAAAAGCTCGATATTTGGGTGCCTCATGAGCTCATTGAAAGAAACCTAATGAACCGTGTACTCATTTGTGATTCTTTATTACGACGTAATGAAACCGAACCATTTTTGAAGAAGCTGATAACTGGTGATGAAAAGTGGATCACGTACGATAAGAACGTGTGAAAAAGAAAGGCCGTGTCAAAGGCCGGTAAGGCTTCACAGACTGTGGCGAAACCCGAGTTAACTCGCAACAAGGTGATGCTGTGTGTATGGTGGGATTGGAAGGGCACTATTCATTATGAGCTGTTACCCCCAGGCAGGACCATCGATTCTGAACTGTACTGCGAACAACTGATGAGATTAAAGCAAAAATTTGAGAGAAAGCGGCCGGAATTAATCAACAGAAGGGGTGTGGTTTTTCACCATGATTACGCTAGACCTCACACATCTCTAGCCACTCAGCAAAAATTACGAGAGTTTGACTGGGAGGTGTTAATGCATCCGCCGTATAGTCCTGACCTTGCACCTTCAGATTTTCACCTGTTTCGGTCCTTGCAGAATTCCTTAGGCAGTGTCAGGTTAACATCACGAGAGGACTGCCAAAACCACTTGTCGCAGTTTTTTGATCAGAAGCCCCAAAATTTTTATAGCAGTGGGATCACGTCTCTTCCTACAAAATGGCAAAAAGTTATCCAACAAAATGGCACCTACATGCTTTAGTCAAATGTAAATAAACTTTATAAAAAAACCTTTTGAATTTTTATATAAAATGCGAAGAAACTTTTTCCCCAACCTAATATATAGATGCTGTGGTGGACCATTTCATCTATTTAGTGTCTTAAAACAGTATGTTTTCAAAGGGGCTTATTATTCCTACAGAGCATGAACCTTCTAAGATGGAACCACCACAAATTTGTGGTCAAATACAGATAATTGAAACGAACTTTGAACTGATGCTTTCACCCTCTAACTACATACAATTTGTATTAGAATAAAAGAGACGATATAATTCTCTTGATTTTGACGCCAGCTTGTTGAAAAAAGTAATATTTTTAATCCCCGTTTGAGTGTTAAGACTTACTACACCCATACTGAATTGTATTGCATAGAATGAACCTCATCACTCCCCAGTACGTGTAAGGTGTCCTAGAAACACATCACATGCCATTTACGTTATTTATTAGTATTTTTTTACAGTAACATTAATAACATTAAAAGACAACTTGAGATATAAATAGAATAAGAAACTTAAAGAAAAACATTATTTAGCTAGACGTGTTGCTGGGGAGTTTCTTGCCGCTTCTTCTCCTTAACAGCAATAACACGTTGTGAAGCGGTATACATAGAATAGGAAGAAAAATTAAATTTTAACTTATATATTTATATGACCTTCAAAAAGTGTTCTCCAGTGGAACTTATTTTGAATAAAAAACTTTGAATTTGAATTTGAATTCAATTCAATAATAAAAACAAGGAGTTAAAGTCTAATTTTCATTTAATCTGCAAAATATTAGGTTGGCGGCTAATTATGCCCGTCAGTGTAGATTTTCTTGCTGATTTTGACTTAGAAAAATTGAGTTCTTTATCATCATCCATTATTTTTGTGATTTGCCCAAAGGCATCTTATAAAAAGCACCTTATCAAAAATATGCGATGGCTTTATGAAAGCCTCCTTATAGTTTCTTATTTACATTATCTTGTAATATTTTTGCAAATTTCAAATGTAGTTTTTAAGGTCCTGTTTGAGTGTACCTCGCAGTCCCTAAGTACCTTGATCCTTATTTCATCCAAATATTAGGAGTATCTTGATTATGTGCTAATTTTCGATGTCACTTTGTTCCTTAATATTTTTCTGGAATAAGGAAATGGTATATGCAAATAAAGCTGTAATTATAACCATAGTTAACATTTTTTAAAAAAACATGTTCCTAATAGAGTCAAGTCAGGAGGACAATCCTGAAAATGCTGATATTGAGTCAGACACACCTTTGGAGGGTGATACACTTCTGAAGCAGATACTGGAAAGAGAAGTTCGTATTGTTTTGGAGAGGATTGATACAGGTAACAGTTTATTGTTTCATTCTTATTACCATCATCGTCCTAACCTCCTCAGACTTTCCGTTCTTTAGAAAGATCTATTTGTCCACTCCATTAAGATCCAAGTATTGGCTAACTTTCATTTTAAAATAATGGCATGTATTTCATAACATATAAAGTTGTTTTACTTTAGCCCTTTTAAAGCTACCAATGTATAATACTAGATATGCGTCTCTGAATTTCAACATACCACAACGATACCCTCTTTTCTCTTTCTCTTTTCTCTGTTTCCAAAACTAACGAAGGACATAATTAATATTTGTATCCTTGTACAAATAGCTATGACAAAAAAATTTAATTCTTCTAAACAAATATTTAAGTCATCAGTTGTTTCAATTAATGCTTCATAAGGAAGGCAATGTTTACATATAGGTTTAATCATTCATTTGCAGTCATGGTAGCGCAATGGCTAGCGCACGCGCCCCGAAATCAGAGGGTGCGGAATCGAATCCTGGCCGGAATGCATGCACCACTTAGGCAGTTTTCTGACCTATGTGCATATTTTTACAATGATCACGTGCTATAACAACCATGAAGGAAATCGCGTGATGAAACCTGCAAATTGAGATAACAGATGTATTAAACCCGCCAAACCGCCTTGGACAAAAGCATGGCGGGTATACTGTCCATTCTCAGATAGTGGAAGACCGGAGCCCAGCGGTGGGACGTTTATGGGCTGTTATTATTACTATTCATTTGTTGTGTTCCCGTCAGAAGTGTCACAGTATTATGATAGATTGTGGAGGGAGTCAGAATGCTCCTCAAAAGAAGATCTTCCTTTCATCCTATTCTTTCCATCTATTACTGTTAGACATTTTGTATATATATTATGTACGTTTCGGGGATCGTTTCCGACGTCAATTATTGTACAGCGCCATCTATTGGTTTGTAAGTGTTCCACTACAATTGGATAATTAATTTTGGTGTATTTAACTTATTGTTTATACTTCTGATCTTTTCTAGGTCATAAGAATCCATTTTTCGTTTAGAAATATTATTCTGTATTCTTTGGCCTCTAATTTTATGAAAATACTGTATTAGGTTACCTATTAATAAAAATTAAACAATTTAATTTCAAGATATTCTAAATTTTGGATGCAAAAAATACTTTAAACGCAAACTGTATTCACTGAATGAATATTCCGGTCGTAAGGACGTTTTAAAGTCGTGAGTCACAATAAAATTCTAAAGAAACAATTTATATAATAGATTTATCCATCTAAAATAAATTTAATACTTTGTGGTGTGAGACAGGGCGGGGAAGACTTACGCCAGAATAGAGGAGTATGAAAGGAAAAGACATGTTGTGCCGACCCGAATGATTTCGAAAATGAAATGAAATTTAGTTAGTCACATTTGTCCTTGCTTTCAGGCGCATCTGCAAGGAAACGCACAATAAAAGAAGAACCCCTAAACGCGAAGCGAATTAAGTTCGAGGAAACAACTCAAGACATAAAGCCTTTAACTGATGATGTTTTGGAAGATTTGCTACAAAATCATTCCAAAGTGCCATACAAAAGCGTGTCTAAAAATTTATCGGTAGACTCAAATGTGAAAATTTCTAAGGACAAACAAAATGTAAAATCAGTTGTAATTTGCGATCAGGTAAATAGGATTTCACCAAATGAGAATATTGTACCAACATATAAGATACAAATTGAAAATGTGATTGCACAAGACGATGAGACACTCACTTCTAAAGTTATTTGTAATAATGCTGAAAATGAAACCTTCAAGCAATGTCTTCCCACGAGTGCAGATGTAGTTGCTCCAAGTACTTCATTAGACAAAAGCAATGAAAGAATGCAATCAAGTATCCGTAATCTAAGAAAAGGAGTAAAAAGTGGGTTTTCGTGTCATACGTGTCAATTCAAATGTATAAAAAAAAGTGACTTAAATAGACACCTTTATATACACACTGGAGAGAAGCCATACAAGTGCGATTTATGTGATAATAGATTTTCACGAAGAGCTCATTTAGAAAGACATATAAAGTATAAACACACAAAGGAGAAGAAGTTCTCATGTCATATATGTCAGTACAAATCTGTCAATAAATATGTGTTAAATGTCCACCTTCGTGTACACACTGGAGAGAAGCCATACAAATGTGATTTCTGTGATTATAAATCTTCACATAAGTCCAGTTTAAATTCACATATAATATCAAGACATTCAAAATAAATAATGAGCCTGCTCATAACTGGCAGTGAAAAGGTGTTCAGAGACTATGTATGGACTTCGACTGAATAAATCGGCCAAGTGTTTCATCCCACGGTTCAGTGATCATCTGCTGTCTATATATCTATATTTCTCTATTTGACGGCCTCTGTGGTTGAGCGGGCTAAGCCTTTGCCGGCTTACCTCACTGCAACGCAGAGGCTCCGGGTTCGATTCCTGGTACAGTAAATTTTGGAAACTTATTTTCTCCGTTATTTACTATGGTCTAGGTGTCTGGGATCGGCCCCAGAGTGGTCCGTTGTATTACCCACAACACAAGCGTAACTCGCTTAATTTGGGGATATACAGTGTGGGCGTTTGTCTGCCGATTTATTTATTTTTACTGTATATTTTGGTTATACACACAAGTGACATTTTTTTATGATATAATTTTTTTCATTTCTTATCTTTATGCTACCTTCATAGTTATGGACTGCTTCACGCCTAGCCGTGACAGTTGTGTATTAAGGAATAAAAGCTGTAATTACCCAGCTGGTTGTGTGCAGAAATAGGCAATCCTAATTGCAGGGACTTTGGTTCCCAGTGAGCGGTTATTGTAACTTGCATATTGTAGATTATTGATGAAATTAGGTGTTTAAATAAAAACCTGAAGAAAAAAGACTACTTATTGTTATCACAAACCTGAGTTAACTAGTTCTTTGTTAACAACCTTTGCTGGCTTTATGATACAATATAAGGTTGGTTGCTACTTAAGTATGTAATTGTAGGAATGTTAATAATAATAACATTAAATAAAATACAGTGTTTTATAAATAGTGTTTAAACAAAAATGTAATTAATTTGCTATAAAATAAATATGAATAATAATGAAACTTTATTTCGGACCAGGGTCCATATTTAGTTTGTGTATTAGTAACAAATGTCTTACAAATTAAAAGTTAGTATTGTTGTAGTTTATTATATTTGAAACAAAATAAGTAACTTACAGCATCTTGCTATTAGTCTAAGAGACGCTGAACATTGACCTTCTTCGTGACATTTTTTTATCAAATTGTAGTGATTTGTAAACACGCCTATGACAGCTTTCCAATCGAAAAGTATTCATGGCTATTTTTAAAGCCTTCAAAGCATTGGCAATTTCAATGCAATGCAAATATTCCATGAACGGTTTTTTTGTAGGCAAGCATATAGGTACGCTTATTATTGTAATTAAATTCTCTTTTGAATACCAATTTTCATTGGTTAACAGAATGGTGAAGTCACCTATATTGACTTACCTGTTCATACCTGCCTGCCAGGTAGCCATGAACAGAAATAAATAGGCAAGCCTATCAAGGCATATTCTCCAGGTTAAAAACTGTCAGCTGAAACTAAATTTTTCACTTATGAAAAGAGTTGAATGTTATGAGAAAACTTATTAGCATTAATTTAATTAAAAATAGCCATAACCACCTTTCGATTGGCAAGCTATCATAGGCGTGTTTATAAATCAATATAAATTGATAAAAAATATATGTTGGCGCCACCTACTTCTGTTAGCAACTGTGCCTTGGGTTTACAGCGTTTTGCAACCCCCGCATGTTGCTGCCGCTCGCTCTGCGCGTGAGTCAGTTCATTTCCAAACGCCACGCTACTGCAACGCACGCAAAGTAGTAAGTATCACTACACATAAGAAGCAATGGAAGATTTCCACACCCAGTTAGTTATTAGGGCATTCACCTCAACCAGTATATAAACTTAAGTGATCAGTGTATCTGCGTCTCTTGCGCCCCGGGGCTCGTGTAGAAGGACCTTACCACCTCGTGTCTCACCTCGTAATTATCAGCGGCGGACTCCCTGAACCAGCGCTGGTTACTACCTAAAGGTGTGTTAACTTGTTTAACAAAACATTAATGTTATTCGAAGGTTTGTTTTAATTCGAGCGAGGCAATATCCAGCTCTAGCCCCTCTACATAAATATGAATATTGTAACTTTACATAATCGAGCCTTTACCGACATTTGGATCTAAGTAAAGTTTTAGGTGCAAAATGTACATATTATAAACTATTATCATGTAAAATTTTCAGTTTTTAATTCAGTAGCGTATAATCTAACTAAACCTGAAAATCTTAAAACAAAATAATAGTTTCATCTTCTGGCGCCCAGGTTTTTCAACGCTTTCACGTAATAAACGCCCAATTTACTTAAAAAGTTTGAATATGGAAACCAAAGACAATGAACTTTATAAATAATACCTTACTTTCCTAACGCCCACGGTCCTTAAAAAATACTTTAATGAAATACTGAATAAAGCCCAACCACAAATCCAATTTAGACAAATAAACGCCCAGGGTACTATTCTAAATACCCTAACTTTACCCATTGCTACTAATTCAAATTTACCACCTTTTTATAAAGTGATGTCTCCGAACGTATGTTCGAGGTTTTTATTTGTCTACGACCAAGCAACAGTGCCAACGAAAACAAAAGAAATTTGTCTTTCTTGACTTAACTTCGAACAAGATCGCCGAAAGTGAAAATAAATCGTAATTTATTCATGAAATCTTTACGTTTTGTCATGATATGCTTATCGAAAATAGGGGTTTATATACTATATTTGCTGTTTAAATCAAAACTTTATATGGATATGAGATGTAGTAAAAATTATCTTAATTCTAAATTTAAGGCCTATTAAAAACCTTTGGGTTAAAAGGACTATCATGATTATTTCAAATGTTTTAAATAAATAATAATAAAATAAATGTTTCTATTAATTTTAAAGTTTTTTTTGTTTATTAAGGTTATTAAATTAGTTTTTAAGTAAGTACTTTGGGCGCTTAGTTCTCGAAAGCGTTGAAAAACCTCGGTGTCAGGAGGCTATAGTAATCTCACAAGTACGATTTTTTTTTCTTGTATCAGGTGAACGAGGAGAAGGAAAAAAAGTACAAAAATAGGTTGTTGAAAATAGGTAGGCCCTTGGGTCAAAAGCATTAACCTTAAAACAACAAACATTTACAACATCATTTTTTTCCAACTACCTTCAATAAATCTAAAATGCAATAAAACTTAAAAACTAATTTTATAACCTTAATAAACAAAAACATCCTTTAAAATTAATAGAAACATTTATTTTATTATTATTTATTTAAAACATTCGAAACAATCATGATAGTCCTTATGAACCCAAAGGTCTTAAATTTAGAATTAAGATAATTTTCACTATATCTCAGACCCATAAAAAGTTTTGATGTAAACAGCAAATATAGTATATAAGCACCTATTTTTGATAAGCATATCAACACAAATTGTAAAGATTTCATGAATATATTAAGATTTATTTTCTATTCTATTCTATTTTTGGTCGGCGATGGCTTCAACGCTTTATGCACCCGTTGATTTCGCCAATGACTGTGTGAAAATGACAGATGTAAGGCGATCAGAAATTAAATTATAATAATGGCTTTGAGCGGTAAAGAACGGCAAGAACGTTTTCTGATAACCTGAGGACAACACAAAACAATAATTGTATTAAACTACTTTCACACTCGACGATCTTGTTCGATGTTAAGTCAAGAAAGACAAATTTATTTTGTTTTTGTTGGTACTGTTTCTTGGTCGTAGACAAACAAAACCTCAAACATACGTTCGGAGACATCACTTTATAAAAATGTGGTAAATTGAAATTAGTAGCAATGGTTAAAGTTGGGGGTACTTAAACTATAGGAGTTCATTTGACGTAATTGGATTTTGTGTTGGGCTTTAATCACTATTTCTTTGAAGTACTTTTTTAGTGACCGTGGGCGATTGTAGATTAATATATACCTTTGCAATAAAAAATATATTTAGGTCTGTGGGCGCAATCGCTCTTAAAAGCGACTAAAACTTGACCGCGATATGATACTGTGGAACCGGGGCTAGCACAGACGCAGTTCGGTTTTCGGCTGAGGCGCTGTAACGGACGAAGCCGTCCAAGTGAAGGATACTGTCCTGGCTGTGTCGCTCAATATAGCGAACGCCTTTATTAGCCTCCCTCACAAGACGATCGGGGAGAGGCAACGTGTACACGGAGTTCCCCCGTACCTCACGAGGCTGTTGAGCGCGTATCTCCAGGACAGGTCCATCCTTTGGGAGGGCGGTGAGTCCGAGAATCTCGCGTTAGGTCGGCGACGCGTCGCGTGCGGCGTCCCACAGGGATCGATCCTCGGGCCGGTTCTTTGGAACGTCTGTTACGACTGGATCCTTCGGGTTCCGGTCCTGCCCAGGATAGGGCTAATCTGCTTCGCGGATGACACCCTACTCACGGCACGCGCTGCGACATTCGCGGAATCCGTGGACCTCACCAACGGCGGGTTGGCGATCGTGGTCCAGAGAATAGGTAGGCTGGGCTTGAAGGTCTCCCCCGCGAAAACGGAGGCCATCATGTTCCATAGGCGGTTTTGTAATCCTCCTGCGAACTTGACCGTTACAGTAGAAGGGGTGGATATTCGCGTAGGTCCCCAGATGAAGTATCTGGGGCTGGTTCTCGATGGGAAATGGCTGTTTAAAGCGCACTTTGAGCAGCTAGTTCCCAAACTCATGAGGTCCGCAGGCGCCCTCTCTCGGCTCCTTCCCAACGTGGGGGGACCAGAGGGGATGACTAGGAAACTTTACATGGGCATCCTAAGGAGTATGGCCCTGTACGGTGCACCCGTATGGTCCGTTGCACTTAACCGCCACAACGGGACTCTGTTGTGCCGCGCACAACGGGTCCTGGCGGTGAGGGCCATCCGAGGATACCGTACAGTGTCGTGGTTGGCGTCGACACTCTTGGCGGGCGATCCGCCCGGCCTCTCCACGCGGACGTAATTGCCAAAGTTCGGCGCTCCCGACAGGATGCCCCTCGCACGTGGCCAGGTGTACTGCCTGGCCGAGCTGCAGGCGATCAGGACGCGGGAAACCGCGACCATGATCCAATGTCCAATCCAGATCCTGTCGCTGGCATTGATACGGTGGAAACGGTTCGACCGCAGCTGTTGCGATGGCTCTCGCGGAAACGCGGGACTCTGACCTTCAGAATGACGCAGATACTTACCGGGCACGGTTGCTTCGATAAGCATCTGTGCCAGATCACGGGCTGCTTCCCTTCACCCCATGGCCGCCAGTGTGGCGCACAAGACACGGTGTTTCATACGCTAGTCGAGTGCGCAGCATGGGCACCCCAGAGGTTTGAACTCGAGACAATAGTAGTTCCAATCGATTCGCTGGGCAGTTTGGTGCAAGTCATGCTGCATTCCCGGGGCACTCTCGAGCACTTTTGCGTTAGGATCGGCGTGGGCGTAACTACGTTCTAAGTCTCATGCCTTTCCTACCATAAGCGCGGGGAACATGGGAGGAGGATGGTTTTAGTGGGGTATACGCCCTTGGGCATTTGTCTATTGGTTCGAGTCTCCACACAAGCCGGTCGGTTACTGTCTGGATTGCCCTCAGTGGAATGCCTCCTTGATCGACAACGGTCTAATCCCTAGCAAAGGACCCGGTATGTGCGAAATGCATTTCCCCCGCCTGAAAAAAAAAAATATGGCCACTGTACTGCGACCAGTGCGCGGTCGGGTATAACCATAGAGATCTTTAATTTTATCTATTCCATAGTAGTATAATATCCATTCCAAAGTAGTTTGAGATTTCTTCTGCTAAAATCTAAGCACTTGGTCATATTAATAATCAGAAATGGGCCTGGCAGACACATGCAGAGTATGTTTGAGCGGTCAGAATCGTTTACACGCCATAAGCAACACTTTGTTTCAAGAAATATGGGAAAAGCTAACAAATGCTAAGGTGAGTACAAACTATGTTAAATAAGTCTACTCCGCGACAATAAACATAAAACATGTTAGGGTGTGGTATAGATATACGGCACATTTATTTATTACTTGGAGTTAAACTTTACAATAGTGGTCACTGAATTTTAAGTAATGGGGGAGCGGAGTACTTCTCCTTTCTGCAACTCCCATGTCTAGGAGACATGTAGTTTTTGAGATATGATTTTTTATGTAAACATAACTACAATTTTTTTCAAAATTGTGTCCTTATTTTTTATGTTTAAGGACGAGAAATGCAGAAGAAAGGTAGTGGTCAATGTAAAAAATATTTAATACAGTCCAAAAACTCAGACTAAAGCCCACAAGCCGAGCGCCCAAAGTGAGTGTGCCATGACAGCCATCAGCAAATGTCACAACCGATTTGTAACCATCATTTAAATAGTTATCAATGAATAAATGGTGACCAGTCGGTTCTGGTCTAAACACTAACCCAACCTAACCAACTCACTGGTCATGACTTTCGATCACTCCTCACAACCTTAGTGGCTATAAATAAACTGTAAGGATATCACTAAATCAAATCACCATCGATTTACCTCCCGTTTATCTATATCACACCCAAAAATTCAGATAGAGGATTTCACCAAAATCCAGAGTTAATAAGCATTGCAATCGAAGTCCAGTGAGAATCCCAGTCATCATAAAACTAATCAATATAACCGAAACAGTGCAAGTCATTGTT
Organism: Dendrolimus houi; assembly: GCA_039645545.1. Lineage (NCBI taxonomy): Eukaryota > Metazoa > Arthropoda > Insecta > Lepidoptera > Lasiocampidae > Dendrolimus > Dendrolimus houi. The sequence continues at coordinate 2,080,226 of CM077146.1, forward strand.
AAATCCATAACAAAGCACAAAGAAAATTCATAAAACAAAGAGAAATGGAATAATTTTAAACAAAAATAAATCATTTAAAAATATACTACTAATTCAAACTTGCAATATATAAGCAAAAAAATAACCATTTTCGTATTTAAAAATCGATATTATTGACATATCCAATTGTTAACATTTTTTTCTTAAGCCTATTATCCTCGTAAAGTGAAAAAGAAGACAGTACTGTGATTTATTATCTTATGAACTTAAATATTATAATAACTAATTCAAAACTTGTTTACTAAATTAAAAAACCATTTTGGTGTTCATATATCAGGTGTAAGTGTATTCCTAAACACAAATCAAGCTTTTTTCAACAAAAGTGACATAACCTTGTTATTTTGTTGACCAAACATATTTTTGTTTTTCTCATTATTTATTCAAAACTTGTTGTTGGACCCTAAAAACATGTTTCCTAGCCCAAATAACAGGTCTAGTGTCTGTATATAAGGCGTATGTATATCTCTAAAATTAATTTCCGTTAATCTGATGACACTCTCTGCAAAAGTGTAGCCATTACTTGAGATATAAAATTAAGTAAGATGGTTATAAAAAAAATAACCACAAAGGCTAAGGCGCATACTCCTCTCTGTTTCAGACCCGCCTTAGCTTTCTAACCTATATTTAAAAAGTTTAAAAATTGTTCATAATAAATAAATGTGCCATATATCTATACCCCACCCACATATTATTCTAAATAATAAAAGTTTACATGAAAAAGACTACGCATGCAAAATGCCAAATTATAAGTACAATTTTGGATTACAGTTCAATACTAATGATGGGAAATCTCTCCTTGTGTGCTACATATGCTGTGCACAGCTGAGGAGGGCACATCAGTTGATGAAGCGGGCTGCAGAAGCTGAGAAGTTGCTCACAGCTATTGTTAATAATGGTTCTGAAGTAAGCTTCTAGTTCTATCAGTTTTTTTTATTGCCATACTTAAACAAGTGTGAGTTTTCTGCCTTGCTATAAAGTGTTTCTTAAGGTAACTCAACACTAGGACCGATTTATATGTAGGTCCTATGGTTGGCGCAAATTACTCCACTTCACTCATATGTTTGAGTTGGTAGAGCCCTGCTGGAGTCATTATCATAATTATTACAATATTAAGGGCAGGTTCAATTAGTGTGATACTCACACTCTTAATGTTTTCCTGAATTGCACAAAACACATAATAAAACTATGTTTTAAGTTTGGTAATTTATTTGACTTTTATTATTCTGTCATTTCGGGCACTTTTCAGTAGCCGTGAACTGAGCCATCTGTCAGTTGGCTCTCTTTTTGGGTACTCAAAGATATGTAGGAGACCATACATCATTTACTAGCATGATAATGGAATATTTGCTGGACACTTTTCAACTTGGGAAATATTTTATCTTATTGTGGTGGAAAAAGGTGTTGACGGTGCAAATTTTCTTATGTTTACTTTCCCTTTACTTTTGGTACTTGTAGCGAGATGCTCTTTACACTTGTGAAATCGCCCTGGCTAGCATTTGAACTCTTATTATTGGGGTGCTTTAGTCATTAAGCTAACAAGTTATTGTGTTGATTTTTTGTTTATATCTACAATATATACTTCAATTTCAGCAATCACAGAATGCATTATTATTGGTTGCCAGTCAGACGTTTGGTCTTAATTATAAATGTGTCATTGAACACTTATATCCATTGGATTATAAACCATTTGTGAGAAATACTGAGCAAGAAATTAAAAAAGAAAATGAAGAAGAAAGTGAAGAGGGCAATGAAGAAGGGAGAGTCATTGACATCAAAAAAGAGGAAGAAGGCAAGTTGCTAGTATAATAGACTAATATGGTTTTACATGGTTTTAATTGTTTACATTTGGAACTGTATACTTTTACTTTTTTTGGGATGTAAAGTATCCTATGATCATCTGTGGTCTCCCTGAAGCACATGTATACCAAACATGAATCAACATATGTACATGTTTTCTTGTAAGATTTGTAGAGATCACTTCATTGCAAGAACTAGTTGTTAGCTTTAGTACCATGTCAAGAGTACATCTTTAAAACAAAAAATATTGCTATAAACTCTTCGTCATTTATACTTTTTATATACTTAGAGGCACAATTAATTGCCCCTCTTGGAAGGGTCTTTTTTTTGCCATCAAATTAATAAAACTTACCACATCCTGTACCACTGCTTAAGTTTTGAAAGATTTGACTTTGAGTTAATTCTCGCTAATTTTGTCATTATTTGACATTTTTACAGGTTATTTTGAGTAACCATTAAATTTGTTTTTGAATATATGTTTATAATAATAATAGTAATAAATCTGCAGGGACGCTTTGTGCCGAAGCCTTAGGTGAGTAGCGACACCTTGGACCCGACTCTGGGGTCCAAGGCAAGACCCCCACCTCCGTGCTTACCTTAGCCAGCCAGCATGAAGTGGAGATAGTTAGAACTAAGATTCAAGCTCCAAGGGTGGAACTGATAAATGGCATCACTTCGGAAGTAGCTTTGAGGAACTTGCAGCCAACCTCTCTACACCCATGTTGCCCCTGTCTGCTATGGCATTTTTTTGGGGCCCATTGAGGGAGTGGCGAGTCACCGTTTGCCCATTTTTCCACGTTCCTCGAACATTGTGACGGGCAGACACCATAGTCCCCATATCCCCAGACCCGTAGTACCACTAGCCCGGGTACTTTGTTTTCTCATTTCCCACAATAGTTCTACACTGGCCGGGGCTTGTCCTTGGGTGCATTATTATATGGTGTAGACAGGGATAATCGCCGGTCAGTGTCGCGCAACATTTATATTAAATTTGTCTAAGGGCTTCTAGGTGTTGGGCCTTCCCATGGCCCCATGCTAGCCCTCCAAAAGTCCAGAGCATTTTTATGGCTCGTGGTCTTGAAAGATATATAATAATAATAATTTGTTTATTTCAGACATAAAGATCCATAATTACAACACATTTTTACAAATTGTTATTATTAAATTAAAACCTTAAAAATAAAAACTATTGTGTTTAAACATCATCGATAGGGTTTTATGACACTATTTAGGTCACCTTAATGCCACTTGATGCAGCTGGAGTAGCCAAGACTGTGGTTGTAACTGATATTGGTTTTAGTCTGCGTCCAAACAATTCTTCTATCCTTGTTTATCCATGATCCATGGTCATCAGTGCCATATGACTTCACTAAGAGAGTGAGGAATTTTAGAAATTTCAGAAGGAAACAACCAAAAACAGAACTTGGAATTTCTAAGAAATCACCATCAAGAGTTTTTGGGAGGTAATAATTGTTTTTTTAGTAACAGGATATCAAAATAAAGAAAATAAAGATGAAAACCATCACAGGAAGGTTAGAAGTGAGAAATTTAAGAATGTATCAATGTGCTTGTGTTCTAGAAAATCCACAGCTCTCCAGAAAGCAAAACTTCAATTTTTCTGAAAACATGGATTTGGACTTTATAGCACTAGAAGACATTTCTTATTTTCAATGAGTCCAAAATTGCTTTTAGACGTGTTGATGGACCTTGCCATATATATAGATGCTGTGGTGGACCATTTCATCTATTTAGTGTCTTAAAACAGTATGTTTTCAAAAATCAAAAATGTGCCATGTCTTTATGAAAGCCTCCTTACAGTTTCTTAGTCCTGTTTGAGTGTACCTCGCAGTCCCTAAGTACCCTGATCCTTATTTCATCCAAATATTAGGAGTATCTTGATTATGTGCTAATTTTCGATGTCACTTTGTTCCTTAATATTTTTTCTGGAATAAGGAAATGGTATATGCAAATAAAGCTGCAATTATAACCATAGTTAACATAAAAAAACATGTTCTCTGATAGAGTCAAGTCAGGAGGACTATCTTGAAAATGCTGATATCGAGTCAGACACACCTTCGGAGTATAATACACTTCTGAAGCCGAAACTGGAAAGAGAAGTTCGAATTGTTTTGGAGAGGATTGATACAGGTAACAGTTTATTGTTTCATTCTCATTACTAGCATCTTCCGAGCCTCCTCAGACTTTCCGTCCTTTAGAAAGATCTAGTTGTCCACTCCATTAAGATCCAAGTTATTGTGTATTGTTTTGTTGGTTGTCAAAATATTAAATGTCAATGTAGGTATTTCGTAATAAACTTAGTTTGGCTTTCATCTTGATCCATGTAGTTTCTTTTAGTGGCGACGAGAATAAATTAAACTCATTATTGTGAAATGGCGTGTAATTTGACAAATATTGTGTTTCCGGGACAATTTAACCCCAAGATGGATAAGTGAATATAAGGAACGTTTGTTGTGTTCATTGGATGTTGCTGGTTACGAAAATCAAACCTTGGATAAAGTGCGATCTATATTCTTATCACAATGTGGAAAAGACACTTATTCACTCATTGTATCATTATTAGTGCCTAATAGACCTACTGAAGTTCCTTTTAAGGACATTCTTGCGGTGTTAGATCGATTTTATGAATCGGAAGTAAATGAAATACTGCAAGCCGGGAAATTTCACACACGTAAACAAGCAAATAAGGAAAGTGTTCAAGAGTTTGTTGCGGCAATCGGGTTGCTGGGTGCAAAATGCAATTTCATGGACTTAAAGCGTCAGTTGCGCGATCGACTGGTGCTGGGCGTGCGTGATGAACGTCTGCGTCGCGAATTGTTGCGAACAAAGAACCTGACATATGAAACAGCTGTACGGTTATATTTAAATCATCAGACAATTTTACAAGAAATGTACTCAGAGGTTGAACCGAAAATGAACCAAACTCATGGAAACATGGATGAGGCAATGGATATTGGAAAAATAGGTGCTATACAATGTAGCCGTTGTAAAGGACGCCACGGAGAAGGCGGACGGTGTCCATTTCTGAAAGCAAGATGTTTTGCTTGCAGGCGCCTAGGTCACATTGCATCAGCTTGTGATAGGAAGCTAAAAAAGACAACATCAGGTTGTGGATGAAACGGCGAAGTGCAACGATTCAAAGGAAAATATGATGGGAGTGTATACTTGTTCAGAAGGATATGCAGCTCCAGTAAAGGCTGAAGTGATAATAAATGATTCTAAGACATTTATGGAGGTTGATTCGGGTGCTTCGCGGACTATCATGTCAGAAGACACATACAATCATATGTGGAAATCACCTCCACCTCTGCGGCCTACCAATGTGAAGTTGGTTTAAGTCCTTAGTCTTGGAAATATTAGGGATTTGTTGGACATTAGATGCAGTGAAACAAGATATGCTCAAAGATTTTCCTGACTTATTCAATAACACTCTGAGACAATATAAGGGTCCTGAAGTGTCCTTAACTGTTAGAGCAGAAGCTCAACCACGTTTCATCAAGGCCCGGCCTGTGCCATTCCCACTTAAAAAGCAAGTGGAAGACGAATTGCAACGGATGGTTCAATGTGGCATATTGACTCCTGTAAGATATTCTAAATGGGCTACACCATTACAAATAGTCAAGAAGAGCGATGGCTCACTTCGGATTTGTGGAGATTATAAATCAACCGTAAACATATCAATTGATGTAGATACATATCCCTTACCTGCAGCTGTAGAGAGTTTTTTGTGAAACTCAGCGGTGGGTGTGTCTTCAGTAAATTAGATTTGAAGGAAGCATACATGCAGCTAAAAGTAGATGAGGATACGGCCCTCCTATTAACATTAAATACTCCATTAGGACTTATGAAAATGAACAGGCTAGCATTTGGTGTTAATGCAGCACCAGGAATTTTTCAACGTGTCATGTCTTCAGCGCTCGCAGGTATGGATGGTGTAGCATGCCTGTTGGATGACATCGCCATAACTGGGAAGACTAAACAGGAACATAATAATAGGCTTTATGCTGTTCTACAAAAACTGAATGAATTAGGCCTTCGTTTGAAGATAGAGAAATGTGTATTTGCTTCTAATTGCATAGATTTCTTGGGGCACAGGATTGATGCTAACGGTGTTCATCCCTCTCCAAATAAAGTTAAGGAAATTAAAGAGAAACCACCACCTAGGACAAAACAAGCCTTAAGAGCTTTCCTAGTCTTATATAATTTCTATGAAAAGTTTATTCCAGACGAGGCTACAATCCTAGAACCCCTATACCGTTTATTAGATAGAAAATCGTTCTGGAGATGGGGTCAGAAAGAACAAATTGCATTTGACCGAGCTAAGAACTTGTTATCGTCTGATATGACACTGGTGGGGTATGACCTTGCAAAAAAATATTTTTAATATGCGATTCATCCGAATATGGCCTTGGCGTGGTATTGGCCTATGTGTTGGATGATGGGTCTGAGAGACCTGTTATGATGGCTTCACGCACATTGCAGCCCCATGAACGAAGGTACTGGCAGATAGATAAGGAGGCCCTTGCAATAATATTCGGTTTAAAAAAGTTCCATGAATTCTTGGCGGGTCGTGAATTTTGTATAATTACAGATCATAAACCTTTAGTAGGTTTATTTAACCCGAGAAAGCCAATTCCTGACCAGATTTCCCCTCGGATGCTGCGTTGGTCTTTGAAGTTAGGTTGTTACAATTATAATATCAAGTATAGACCAGGCCAGACAATTGGTAATGCTGATGCCCTGAGTCGATGGACTGAGCCGGAAACTTCAGAGTTAGATGAAAAATCTCTTAGAAATGTCTTATTATTGGAAGAACTACCAAATGGGTGGAATTTAGATACATCTAGAATTGCATCTGACATTGAAAAAGACCCAGTGCTTCAAAAGGTGGTTTTTCATGTCCTCCATGGATGGCCATGTAAGAATACTGACCCCAACGTGCAGCCGTTTTGGACACGTAGAGAGGCTCTTTCCCTCAATAAAGGATGTTTATTGTGGTGTAACAGAGTCATTATTCCTAGTTGTTTACAACAGAATGTTTTAAAGTTACTACATGCTCCTCATGCAGATATAGTCCCAACTAAAGCATATGCCAGAGGATACGTATGGTGGCCAGGTATGAATCAGCAAATCGAGCATACTGTTAGCAGTTGTGAGTCCTGTCAGATAGTAAGAAATAACCCACCTAAAGATCCACAAGCATGGGTTGTTACAGAAAAGCCTTGGAGTAGGGTGCATATGGATATTGCCGGCCCATTCCAGGATAAAACATTCTTAGTTCTTATAGATAGTTATAGCAAATGGTTTGAGGCCGAAATTATCACCTCAATGTCCAGTGAAGGTAGCATAGCTGCACTACGAAGACTATTTGCATCTCAAGGGTTACCAAACACCTTAGTGTCAGATAATGGTAGGGTGTTCACTTCTAAGGAGTTCAATATTTTTCTGAAGAATAATGGAATTAAGCATTTATATTCACCACCCTATCACCCAGCTACTAATGGACAAATAGAAAGAGCTATACAGAGTTTTAAAAATAAGATTAAGAAAATGTCTTTATATAATGTACCCTGGGCTGAAAAGCTACCCAAAGCATTATATTCATTAAGAGTAGTCCCAAATAGTAGCAATAATAAAACACCAGCAGAGATATTAAATGGATGTAGATACAGGTCAGTTGTATCGAACTTACATCCTGATAATATGCCAAGCCCACAAAATATCCAACTAGAAACGGCAGCACAGAATGTGCCAAACAGAAGGTTCATAGTGGACCAGCCGGTTATGATTCGTAATTATGGACCAGGGGAAAAATGGAATAAAGCAATGATTGAAGTAGTAGAGGGTCCTAGCTCTTATATGGTAAGAACAGAGGATGGTGAGTTACATCGGCGTCATTCAGATCAGATAGTGGCACGAGTGCTCCCACGAATTGGTGAGAAACAGCCGTCATTTAGACATAGAGAGCAATCAATATCCGGCTCATCTTCACCAGATCCACTAATTGACATACCAGCTCCAGAGCTATGGCCAGATATAATAGGAATACCAAATAATCACGAATATTAATTTGTTTAAAATTATTTGTTAAATTTAATAGTGTCTTATTATTATTGATTATATGTATGTCCTAAACTCACAATGATTATAGAGGGAAGGTATGTTGTGTATTCTTTTGTTGGTTGTCAAAATATTAAATGTCAATGTAGGTATTTCGTAATAAACTTAGTTTGGCTTTCATCTTGAACCATGTAGTTTCTTTTACAAGTATTGGCTACTTACATTTTCAAATAACGGCACGGCATCTCATAATGTATAAAATTATTTTTCTTTAGCCCTTTTTAAAGGTATCAATGTATAGTGCTAGATATGCGTCTTTCAATATCAACATACCACAGCGATACCCTCTTTCCTCTTTCTCTTTTCCCTTTTGCTACCCCTGTTTCCAAAACTAACTAAGTACAAAATGAATATTTGTATCCTTGTACAAATAGCTATGACAAAAAAATTTAATTCTTCTAAACAAATATTTAAGTCATCAGTTGTTACAATTAATGCTTCACAAGGAAAGCAATGTTTGCATATAGGTTTAATCATTCATTTGCAGTCATGGTAGCGCAATGGCCAGCGCACGCGCCCCAAAATCAAAGGGTGCGGGGTCGAATCCTGGCCAGAACGCATGCGCCAGGCAGTTTTCTGACCTATGTGCATATTGTTACAATTACCACATGCTATAACAACCATGAAGGAAAACATCGTGATGAAACCTGCACACTGAGATAACAGATGTGTTAAACCCGCCAAACCGCCTTGGACAAAAGCGTGGCGGGTATACTGTCCATTCTCAGGTAGTGGGAGACCGGAGCCCAGCGGTAGGACGTTTCTGGGCTGTTATTATTACTATTCATTTTCTATTCTATTCTATTTTTGGTCGGCTACTATTCATTTGTTGTGTTCCCGTCAGAAGTGTCACAGAATTATGATAGATTATGGAGGGAGTCAGAATGCTCCTCCGTCTCAAAAGAAGATCTTCCTTTCATCCTATTCTTTCCATCTATTACTGTTAGACATTTTGTATATATATTATGTACGTTTCGGGGATCGTTTCCGACGTCAATTATTGTACAGCGCCATCTATTGGTTTGTAAGTGTTCCACTACAATTGGATAATTAATTTTGGTGTATTTAACTTACTGTTTATACTTCTGATCTTTTCTAGATCAGAAGTATCCATCCATCCAAGTATCCACTCTGTATTCACTGCATGAATGTGCAGGTCTTAAGGGCGTTTTAAAGCCTGAGCCACAATAAATTTCTAAAGAAACAATTTATGTAATAGATTTATGCATCTAAATAAAATTTAATACTTTGTGGTGCGACACAGGGCGGGGAAGACTTACGCCAGAATAGAGGAGTATGAAAGGAAAAGATATGTTGTGCCGACCCGAATGATTTCGAAAATGAAATGAAATTTAGTTAGTCACATTTGTCCTTGCTTTCAGGCGCATCTGCAAGGAAACGCACAATAAAAGAAGAACCCCTAAACGCCAAGCGAATTAAGTTCGAGGAAACAACTCAAGACATAAAGCCTTTAACTGATGATGTTTTGGAAGGTTTGCAACAAAATCATTCCAAAGTGCCATACAAAAGCTTGTCTAAAAATTTATCGGTAGACTCAAATGTGAAAATTTCTAAGGACAAACAAAATGTAAATTCAGTTGTAATGTGCGATCAGGTAAATAGGATTTCACCAAAAGTGAATATTATACCAACACATAAGATACAAATTAAAAATGTGATTACACAAGACAGTGAGACACTCACTTCTAAAGTTATTTGTAATAATGCTGAAAATGAAACCTTCAAGCAATGTCTTCCCAAGAGTGCAGATATGGTTGCTCCAAGTACTTCATTAGACAAAAGCAATGAAAGAATGCACTCAAGTATCTGTAATCTAAGAAAGGGAGTAAAAAGTGGATTTTCGTGTCATACGTGTCAATACAATTGTGTAAAAAAAAGTGACTTAAATAGACACCTTTGTATACACACTGGTGAGAAGAAGTTCTCATGTGATATGTGTCAGTATAAATGTGTCACAAAATACAGGTTAAATTTACACCTTCGTAAACACACTGGAGAGAAGCCATACAAATGTGACTTATGTGATAATGGATTTTCATGTAGAGCTAATTTAGAAATACATATAAAATTTAAACACACAAAGGAGAAGAAGTTCTCATGTCATATGTGTCAGTACACATGTGTCAGAAGAAGCCAATTAAATGCACACCATCGGAAACACACTGGCGAGAAGCCATACAAATGTGATTTATGTGATAATCGATTTTCACATAGAGCTGGTTTAGAACATCATATAAGGTCAAACCACACAAAAGAGAAGAACTTCTCATGTCACATGTGTCAGTACAAATGTGTCACTAAATACGAGTTAAATAGACATCTTCGTAACCACACTGGAGAGAAGCCATACAAATGTGATTTATGTGATAGTAGATTTTCACAAAGAGTTAATTTGGAAAGTCACATAAAGTTTAAACACACAAAGGAGAAGAAGTTCTCATGTCATATGTGTCAATACGAATGTGTCACAAAAAGAGATTTAAATACACACCTTCGTAAACACACTGGAGAGAAACCTTACAAATGTGATTTATGTGATAATAGATTTTCACAAAGAGTTAATTTAGAAAGTCACATAAAGTTTAACCACACAAAGGAGAAGGAGTTCTCATGTCATATGTGTCAGTACACATGTGTCAGAAGAAACCAATTAAATGTACACCTTCGTAAACACACTGGAGAGAAGCCATATAAATGTGATTTGTGTGATAATAGATTTTCACATAGAACTAATTTAGAACGTCATATAAAGTATAAACACACAAAGGAGAAGAAGTTCTCATGTCATATATGTCAGTACAAATCTGTCAATAAATATGAGTTAAATGTCCACCTTCGTGTACACACTGGAGAGAAGCCATACAAATGTGATTTGTGTGATTATAAATCTTCACATAAGTCCAGTTTAAATTCACATATAATATCAAAACATTCTAAATAAATAATGAGCCTGCTCATAACTGGCAGTGAAAAGGTGTTCAGAGACTATGTATGTTTATGGGTGTCGTGTCCCAACACTACAAGTAGTGTATGTGCACATCACTAGCGCGTCCTCATTCATTTTTCGGCTAAGTTAAAATTGTAACATCAAGATATAAGATTAATAATAATTAAAATAAAAGTTAAATGCAAACATGTGTATTTATTAAATTAAAATACAATGAATCCACAAAATAACATGGTGTCAGGTGTGTGCAGTTACCTTCCACCACTACCGGCAATGGAGTTCACAGGTAACCTTTCTGATAATTTCAAATTGTGGCTACAAAAATTCAAGATATACCTTATGGCAAATGGCCTTGATGATGCCTCAGACAAAAGAAAAATCATTATATTGCTAAATTTCATTGGTGATAAAGGATTAGAAACATTTAATCCCTTTAACGTGTCAGAATCTGAGAGTTTAAACAACGTAATAAAAAAGTTTGAAGGTTATTTTTCACCTAAGAAGAATTTAACTATAATAAGGAACAAAATTTTAGTGTCACTCAATATGGCTTGTTACTGGAAGAATATTTTCAAAAAGTAATTAATCTAGGACTCTCCTGTGAATTAGGGGACCATAGAGAAAGCCTTACCGTATCAAAGATAATTGTGGGAATAGATGGCAGATTCTCAAATTACAAAACCAAGTTAATTACTGAAGAAGACTAAACTTACATTGGATTTTGTTATGAAATACTGAGTGCAGAAGCGTCATGTGTATTTGTAGACTAGGAATGGCAAACTGAGGTATGTTATAATAATCAGGTGAAGTCTGATAAAAATATGAACAAAAAGACCATAAAAAATTGCTGGAATTGCGGGCTTATACATGATCTGAATAAATGCCCAGCATATGGAAAAACATGTTTTAATTGCAAAAAAGAAAATCATTTTGGAAAAATGTGTCGTAGTATGAACTGCATCAAAGCAAAAATCAATCAACATGATTACTGAAGAAACTCAAAATGAAAATTTAGATTATTTTATTGGCTATGCAGGCAATGAAATTATTCAAGACTTTGTCATCGATGAGAAGAAAATTCCAATCAAAATTGATACCGGAGCGGCATGTAATGTAATAAGAACAGAGGTATGTAAACAATTAAAGATAGGTGAATTTCAAATACTACCGTATAATAAAAATATCGTACAACTCGATGGTAAAAGGGTACCCATTAAAGGTATGTGTAATTTAGAGATAACTCATCCAAATAATAATAAATGTAAGGATAAGTTTGTTATAATTGAAAGACATGTACCAACTTTACTAGGTTGTAAAACATCTTTAAAACATAATTTTATTTCAGCAGATGAAAAATTAGTAAATGTATACAATATATCATATTAGGTTGGGGAAAAAGTCTTTTTGCATATAGTATGTATGAACTTGTAATAAGATCTCTTTGGCTATATATAACATTTGTATCTAGCTGGTTTTGGTATCATTAAAAAGTTTTAATTTTAAAGAAGACAATTCCAACTTCAAATTAGGAAAATGTGTGATTTTCATTTGTTTTTCTTATTGTTAAAATGAGTGAATCTAATGAAGAAATTCGGTACATTTTAAAATTTTACTACAAAAAAGGTAAAAATGCAACACAAGCCGCGAAAAAATTTGTGATGTTTATGGACCTAATGCAGTCTCTGTGAGAGTAGCGCAAATTTGGTTTAAGCATTTTCAATCCGGAAATTTTGATATCAAAGATGCACGTCGCTCTGGTCGCCCTGTTACGGACAAAATTGATGTCATTTTTGAAAAAGTGGAGCAAGATCGGCATATTAGTAGTTACGATGTAGCTGGAAAACTGGGAATTGACCACAAAACGGTTCTGGCACATTTGAAAAAAGCACGATATTTGGATGCCTCATGAGCTCACTGAAAGAAACCTAATGAACCGTGTACTCATTTGTGATTCTTTATTACGACGTAATGAAACCGAACCATTTTTGAAGAAACTGATAACTGGTAATGAAAAGTGGATCATGTACGACAAGAACGTGCGAAAAAGATCGTAGTCAAAGGCCGGTCAGGCTTCACAGACTGTAGCGAAACCCGGGTTAACTCGCAACAAGGTGATGCTGTGTGTATGGTTGGATTGGAAGGGCATTATTCATTATGAGCTGTTACCGCCAGGCAGGACCATCGATTCTGAACTGTACTGCGAACAACTGATGAGATTAAAGCAAAAAGTTGAGAGAAAGCGGCCGGTATTAATCAACAGAAGGTGTGTGGTTTTTCACCATGATAACGCTAGTCCTCACACATCTTTAGCCACTCAGCAAAAATTATGACAGTTTGGCTGGGAGGTTAATGCATCCGCCGTATAGTCCTGACCTTGCACCTTCAGATTTTCACCTGTTTCGGTCTCTGCATAATTCCTTAGGCAGTGTCAGATTAACATCACGAGAGGACTGCCAAAACCACTTGTCGCAGTTTTTTGATCAGAAGCCTTAAAATTTTTATAGCAATGAGATCACGTCCCTTCCTACAAAATGGCAAAAAGTTATCCAACAAAATGGCACCTACATACTTTAGTCAAATGTAAATAAACTTTATAAAAAAACTTTTTGAATTTTTATATAAAATGCGAAGAAACTTTTTCCCCAACCTAATATAATAGCTCTAATGTAGATAAACTAATTCATAAATTAAAAAATGATTTCAGTAAACTTTTTGATGGAGGTATTGGTTGCATACCTGGGTTCGTGGACATACACTTAAAAGAAGATGCTGTGCCTGTAGTACAAGCTGCGAGACGTGTTCCCTTTTCCTTATTGCCTGAACTTCGCGAGGAACTACATAAAATGGAGTGTTTAGGTGTTATAGAAAAAGTGGAAAAACCTGCAAGATGGGTAAATAATTTAGTACTTGTTAGAAAACCAAATGGAGGGTTGAGAATTTGCATGGATCCTCGAGCATTAAATAAATTCATAATTCAGCCTAAATATCAGTTGCCAACTATTTATGAAATTAAAAGTAAAATGCAAAGGTGTTTGCATTACTAGATGGATCTAATGGCTTCTGGATGTTGAATTTAAATGAAAAAAGTTCAGATCTGTGCACTTTTACAACTCCTTTTGGAAGATATAGATTCCGTAGAATGCCATTTGGTGTGAGTTCAGCTCCAGAAGAATTTAGTCAAATAATTAGTCAGAATTGTTATTTTTGTAACAGAGTTAAATTTTGTGGGCCACAAATTTACAGCAAATGCTGTGTCTCCGGATCTGAGCAAGGTTCAGGCAATCATGGATATGGAACATCCAAAAAACAAAAGATCTGGAAAGATTTTTAGGCATGTGTAACTACCTTTCACGTTTTATTCCAAATTATTCTAAGCTAATAGAACCCCTTTGTATATTGTTAAAGAAGGATACAGTGTTTATTTGGGACAGCAACCAAGCTCATGCGGGAAATATGTTAAAGAAAGCATTGTGTAGTAGTCCATGTCTAGCATACTTTAATAACAATCAAAATATTGTGTTATCTGTTGATAGCTCATCAACAGCTATGGGAGTGGTAATATTACAAAATGATCAACCTGTTGCTTTTGCTTCTCGAGCTATGATTACTACAGAACAGAATTACTGTCAATTAGAGAAGGAAATGCTTGCTATTGTTTTTGGTTGTACTAAATTACATCAATACACTTATGGTCGTAAAGTTGTGGTTGAAACTGACCATAAACCTCTAGAGGCATTATTTAAAAAACCTTTATACAAGGTCCCAGCTCGATTGCAACGCATGATGTTATCTGTTCAAAGTTTTAATTTAGAAGTAAAATATGTACCAGGTCGAATGTTATTTATTGCTGATACACTGTCACGAAACTGTACAAAAAGTACAATCTAATACAAATCACTTAACAGAAAACCTAATTTGTCATGTTAGATTACTTAGAGATAGTTTGCCAATATCCAATGTTCAATTATTAAAAATACAAAATGCAACCAAATTGGATCCTATACTTCAGAAGGTTATTACTTATATAAAAAGCGGTTGACCAAAATCTGTGAATGATATTGACCAAGATACAAAATTATTTTGGACATTTAGAGATGAATTAGGACTTTTAGATGGGATAGTGTTTAAAAGTAATTTGATTATAATACCAAATTCATTAAAATCTGAAATTATGCACACAAGTCTTAATGGTCATGTTGGAATAAGCACATGTAAAATCAGAGCTCGCTCATGTGTATTTTGGCCCAGTTTAAATAAGGATATAGAAAGTTATGTTCAAAATTGTCAACCGTGTTCCAAGTACAATCCGAATTTACAGAAAGATCCTTTAATTAATCATTGTATAGAAATGATACCATGGCATAAAGTAGGAATAGATATATGTACATTAGATAATAAGGATTATCTGATATTTATGGATTATTACTCAAAATTTATAGAAGTGTGCAAGCTGGACAATTTAACTTCAGACTCTATAATATTGCATTGTAAGTCTATTTTTGCAAGGCATGGGATACCAGCATATGTAGTAACTGATTCTAGAACACAATTTACTTCTGATAATTTCAAGTTATTTTCTAGTTTATATAAATTCAATCATATTAAAACAAGTCCAAAGCATTCACAATCTAACGGACAAGCTGAAAGTGGTGTGAAAATATTTAAACATATAATGAGGAAATGTAAAGAAGATGGTTCAGACCCATATTTTGGTCTGCTTAACTATCGTAACACCCCAAAGTCATACATGCCCCTATGCCATGCCCATGCCCTCACCAGCACAATTATTATATTCTAGAAGATTAAATTCACTTTTACCTATTTCTAAAAACCAGTTACAACCAAGAGTAATGCATTATCAAAATAATTATTATAAGCATATAGAAACCACTAAGAAACACTATGATAAGAACTCAAAAGTACTCTCAGATTTAGCAATTTGACCAAATATTAATTTTAAAAAGACACTTGATTCCAACTGGATACCTGGAACTATAATAAAGATATGTAATGAACCTCGTTCTTTCTTGGTGCATGACAAAGGTAATATTTATAGAAGAAATAGAAAATTCATTAATACTGCATTAAATTCAAATGTAATTTTCAATATTAACACTTCAAATACTGAAGATCTTAGTATGGATCATATACCTGATGTGTATAATTTACCAACTAGTAGTTGTAATTCAAATAATGATGAAACTGATATGTCTAGTTCAAATGATTGTGTACCTAATGTATCAACTGATCAAAATAGTGAACAGCAGAGTGTACCGACAGGTGAGATAAAAACTAGTAGTGGCCGCATTGTTAGGAAACCAGTTAGATTGAATGATTACATAGCGTTTAATTAGATACCTTTAAGTTTAAGATAGTTAGTAAATGTCATTATATTATATTTTGTAATAAAAATCTATTAAAAAGGCGGGGGATGTTTATGGGTGTCGTGTCCCAACACTACAAATAGTGTATGTGCACATCACTAGCGCGTCCTCATTCATTTTTCGGCTAAGTTAAAATTGTAACATCAAGATATAAGATTAATAATAATTAAAATAAAAGTTAAATGCAAACATGTGTATTTATTAAATTAAAATACAATGAATCAAAATAAAATATATGGACTTTGACTGAATAAATTGGCCAAGTGTGTTTCATCCCATGTTCAGTGATCATCTGTCTATATATTTTGGTTATAGGAACCTATAAAAAATGTAGTGCATGTATATCTGTACAGACATACACACAAGTGACATAATTTCTTTATGATACAATTTTTTTAATTTGTTATCTCTATGCCACCTTCATAGTTGTGGACTGCTACACACCTAGCCGTGACAGTTATGTATTAAGGAATGAAAGCTGTAATTATCGAGCTGATGTGTGCAAAAATGGGCAATTGTAATCGCAGGGACTTTGGTTCCCAGTGAGCGGTTATTGTAACTTGCATATTGTAGATTATTGATGAAATTAGGTGTTTAAATAAAAACCTGAAGAAAAAAGTCACTACTTAATGTTATCACAAACCTGAGTGAACTAGTTCTTTGTTAACAACCTTTGCTGGCTTTATGATACAATATAATGTTAGTTGCTACTTAAGTATGTAATTGTAGGAATGTTAATAATAATAACATTAAATAAAATACAGTGTTTAAACAAAAATGTAATTAATTTGATATAAAATAAATATATGAATAATAATGAAACTTTATTTCGGACCGGGGTCCATATTTAGTTTGCGTGTTAGTAACAAATGTCTTACCAATTAAAAGTTAGTATTGTTGTAGTTTATTATATTTGAAACAAAATAAGTAACTTACAGCATCTTGCTATTAGTCTAAGAGACGCTGAATATTGACCTTCTTCTGTTACAAGATGTGACATATTTTTATCAAATTGTAGTGATTTGTAAATACGCCTATGACAGCTTTCCAATCGAAAAGTATTCATGGCTATTTTTAAAGCCTCCAAAGCATGGCAATTGCAATACAATGCAAATATTCTATGAACGGTTTTTTTGTAGGCAAGCATATAGGTACGCTTATTATTGTAATTAAATTCTCTTTTGAATACCAATTTTCATTGGTTAACAGAATGATGTACCTATATTTTTTTTTAATTGCCTGAAGTAGGTAAACAGGCAGACGGCCCACCTGATGGAAAGTTACCGTCGCCTAATAGACGTTTGCAAAACCAGGGGTGTCGCCAAGGCGTTGCCGACCTCTAAGAAATTTTATAATGCCCTTCTTAAAAAATCCCATATCATAACGTAAGAGGAAAACCGTGGCGGGAAGTTCCCTCCAGATCAGCATTGTACGCGGAATAAATGTTCTAGAGAACCGTTTTGTAGTTAAGCGTGGGAGCTCTAAGAAATGGGGGTGAACATCCCGTCGTTGGCGAGCTGTGCGGTTGTACCTATATTGCCTTACCTGTTCATACCTGCTTTCCGGGTAGCCATGAACAGAAATAAATAGGCAAGCCTATCAAGGCATATTCTCCAGGTTAAAAACTATCAGCTGAAACTAAATTTTTCATTTATGAAAAGAGTTGAATGTTATGAGAAAAATTATTAGCATTAATTTAATTAAAAATAGCCATGACCACTTTTCGATTGGCAAGCTATCATAGGCGTGTTTATAAATCGATATAATTTGATAAAAAATATGTTTTGGCGCCACCTACTTCCCTGTTAGTAATTGTGCCTTGGGTTTACAGCGTTTTGCAACCCCCGCATGTTGCTGCCGCTCGCTCTGCGCGTGAGTCGGTACATTTCCAAACGCCACGCTACTGCAACGCACGTAAAGTAGTATCACTACACAAGAAGTAATTAAAGGTTTCTGCAGCCAGTTAGTTAGTTATTAGGGCATTCACCTCAACCAGTACATAAACTTAAGTGATCAGTGTATCTGCGTCTCTTCCGCCCCGGGGCTCGTGTAGAAGGACCTTACCACCTCTTGTGTCTCGCCTCGTGATTATCAGCGGCGGACTCCCTGAACCAGCGTTGGTTACTACCTAAAGGCGTGTTAACTTGTTTAACAAAACATTAGTGTTATTCGAAGGTTTGTTTTAATTCGAGCAAGTCTATATCCAGCTCCAGCCCTCCTGCGAAATGTATTTTAAACTATTATCATGTTGTAAAACTTTCAGTTTTTGATTCAGTAGGTTTAATCTAATTAGACCTGAAAGTCTTATAACAAAATGATAGTTTACAATACCTTTTGCAACAAAAATCTTATTTAGGTCTGTGGGCGCAATCGCTCTTAAAAGCAACTCACCCTTGGCCGCCTATGTACAGGGCCACGATCCTGCGAGCGGGACGCGGTCATATATAGTGTATCATCTATGGTCGGGTGTAACAAAGAGATTAAGCGAGTCTCACGTAATGGCCGCCATATACCATGCAAAATATAAGTATTTTTAGTGTATCGTAACTCTAAACATTCCATGTACATTTAAATATTGTTATTATACCTAGTTAACACGCATTTAATAATATATATAAAGTAAGTGGTTGTTTCAATTAAACACCTCTACGGCCTCTACCACTACAGGTCTAAATGTCGCTTACGATAAAATGGCGATAGGGATGTTAAAAAGAATCGATTTTATTTAAAGTGATTATTATTTTCTTATTATCGATTTTTACAGTTATATTAATTGATTTTTAGTAAATCGACTATATAAATTAAGGGTTTAAATCGATTTTCAGAAACAGCTCGTATCTATGCGACATTTGAAACAATAAATATTATTTTATTGATTAAACTTTACGATTAACGAAAAATTTGTATTTTAGTTTAGTTTTTGAGACTGCAGAGTAGTCGTTTAGTTTTTAAATTCTCATTTTAAGTATTTTATTTAAAACTAGTCAAATGTAAAATAGAACTGAACATTTAAAAAAAAATTGATTTATATTTTAGTTTTTGAGACAATAAGTTTGTCATTTTGTTGGGATGCTCATCATTTCATTTTTATTATAATAAAGAAAACTTTTAATAATAATAAAATTTGTATCGATAATGCTATTTGGTTTCCTGATTCCTTACCTTGAAATTTTAAAGGAACATTGCCTTTGATTTTAGTTTTGAATTGGTTATTTTTTTATTCATGTAATTTTATTTGATTTTTAATCTGATGAATTGTTAATAAGAATCTCTTGGGTTTATTATTGGAATATGAAAATAATATACTTTTAAATAATACAAAAAAATCGCGTTTCTCGCAGAAATCGACTATTTATTTTTATTAAATTCGATTTTTGACAAATCGATTAATTTTAAGTACAGATAAATCGATTTTTATTTAATCGATTCTCTTCCATTAATCTCATATCCCTAAATGGCGGCAAAGGCTTGATATGTTAGCGGAATATCCTACAAACTTTTAACTGAAACTAGAGTTGCCTTCTCTAAAATTCGACAACTAGGATAAAACGCGTGAAAACCGGATTTTGGAGCCCAGGATCCTGACATGTAAACAGGTTTCTTTTCCAGCTTAGTATAGAAAATAGTTCAAAATGTCATAAATCAACTTTTTATTTATTTTCAGACATTACAATTAAATTTAGTATTATTTTATCGTCATTTTAAATGTAACAAAACAAAATCTTTTTGCAGTTTTGTACAAATTGTTTTACTAATCAGATTTAATAATTATTTTAACCTGGACTACAAATGAAACATTTTTTTTTTGATGCGCAGGGGAAATACATTTCGTACCATACTGAGTCCCTCGAATGTGGTGGTGGGACCGGACCGCGACCGACTGCAAAATTGCAATCGAAAGGGCTTTTATGGCCTCTCTAAACTCTCCCAGGAGTCTATTGTCCTCTACATAAGCCGGAGGACGTCGCCTCCTGCTGCGCTTGAGCGAATGGTGAATTCTGCGGGCCGCCTCCCGCATTTCACCAATCTCGTCGGTCCACCAGTAGACCGATTTGCGCGGCGGAGGACGCCGAAATCGAGGCATCGTAGCGTCACATATCCTTGACAAGGACTGCGCAAGTGCTCTGCCAGCATCTCCAAATTTCCCGTATTGGTTGGGTAGGCCCAGCTTTCGATCACTGCTCTTTCTCGGCTTGGTCCGCATTGAGCCGTGTGAGAACCCAGCGCGGGAGTCGGGAATGGCCATGAACAGAGTTCGCACTGGGCGAGGCAGAGAAAGCTCAAATCTGATATAGAGATGATCAGATAGAGTCTCCACCTCCGCCAATACCCTCCACCCTGTCACTCTGCGAACGGCCGCATGTGACACGAATGACAGGTCTGTGATCGATCCACCAAAAAGATATGGGTGTACGCCCCACCAGACTCCTGACAAACATCTAAGAAGATTTAAATTCGATTCCGTCTTTTTTATGATAAAATTTAAATGCTGTAGTCCTGTCATTTTTGATTCTAAAATTACACCCAAAAACTTAATACGATCGTTACACACCACTCTGATCGATAGGGGTTTCGTTTACGTGTAAAAACAATTACTTTACTCTTATCTGGTGACAAATCTAGTTCATGTTCCGTTAGCCAGTTAAATAAATAGTACAATGCGCGGTTTAACATAGATTCATCTTGTTCTGTTGTATCAGCTGATGTATAGAGTACTATATCATCAGTGTACTGTAATATGTTTCAAAAGGAGGTAACAGTGTGATCTAATTCTGAGGTATAGAGATTGTATAGCAATGGGCTCAAAACAGAGCCCTGAGCAAGGCCTTTCCATGTCCGACGAGTAGAGTGAATAGAGCCTTCTAGTCTAGTTACAATCGAACGATCCATTAGAAAATTACATATGTAGTGCGCTAACCTCACGGGAACACTCAGCTTATGCATTTTCTGCCTGAGTTGGTGAAGAAGAACACTATCATACGCGGCAGTTATGTCGAGAAACACGGCCGCCAGGATTTGTCGTTTGGATAGAGCAATCCTAATATCGGTGATAAGAATCGAGAGACTGTGCATGGTACTTGAGCCTTTGCGAAACCCGTATTGGGTGCTGGAGAACATGCTATTAGATTCTAAGTATCATTCCAAGCGATTTTTCAGAAGGTGCTCCATTACCTTAGCAAGGGTAGACGATAATGCGATAGAACGGTAGGAAGAGGGCATGGAAGGGTTTTTACCTGGTTTGAGAATGGGAATAATAAGTTGGGATTTCCAAGAGTCTGGTATTATACCTAATTCATAGGATTTATTAAGAAACTTAAGAAATAAGGTCTTAGTGGAGGAGTGAGCTTTGGTAAGGAAGGAATATGGAATACCGTCCAAGCCAGGATAAGAATCTTTAAGTCGATTGAAAACACAGGATAATTCAGACATATTAAAAGGTTCGTTAAATTTGTTGGGTGATAGGGCAGATGGGAGAGAATCATAATTAGGAACAGAAGGAGGGGCCAATTGACTAACAAAGTCAGAAATCCAGACCGAATTATCATTGCACGAGGGATTAGATGGAAGCCAGGAACCACGAAATCGTTTTAGGGTCCTCCATACTAGGCAAGAAGGAATTGGTGGATTTAGGGTCTCTGTAAATCTAAACCATGACATATTCTTTTTTTTTTTGAAAAATCTTTTAGAGGCTGCCATAGCCTTTTTATATTCTATATAATTAATTATTGACATATCTGAATTATATATGGATTCAGCTGTCTTACGGTTTTGAAGCATGGAGGTGCACTCATCATCCCACCATGGTGGAGAATAACGTTTTTTGATTCCAATTTTTTTAAGGGGGATGCATAGATGAGCAGCCGTATGCAAATCATTAATTAGTTGGTCATAGGTATGGAGGAAGTTCGATTCAAAAATCTCTGGGATTGGTTTAGTGTGGCGATCACTTTCTATGACATATATATCCTAATTCGCCTTATTAGTGTTGTATTTTAGGAGAGGTGAGAACTGGCGAACGGGAACATTGAGGTGAGGAAAAGAATTGAGGAGAGGTAAATGATCGCTGCCATGATAATCTTCGAGAACAGACCATGATGCAACAGAACAAAGATCTGGAGAGCAAAGAGAGAGATCGGGAGAGCTTGATTGATTGTTTGGAGCGACTCTGCGAGTTGGAGACCCATCATTTAAGATGCATATGTTAAGATGATCCAAAATTTCCACAAGATCACACCCATAGGTATCATAATAAGGGCTGACCCACAACAAATGAGCGCAGTTGAAGTCCCCTAAAATAAGGTAAGGAGTAGTGAGAGTCGTGAAGATGGATTCAAGCACAGGGATTAAATTGGAAGAAGGATGAGGATTATATATAGACAATATAGTTAAATTATAATTGGGAATTTTCACAGCAACAGCATTAAGAGAATTTGGTAGGGGTGGGAGAGGGAAAAGAGAATATGTAAGTGGTGATTTTAACAATATAACTGAGCCAGTATACCCATCGTCTCTGTCATCACGGAAACAAGCGTACCCAGGTATTCGAAACTGGGAACCAGGAACAAGCCATGTCTCCGAAATGGCAAAAACGATGGGATCATGGGCATGTATCATTTGAGAAATTTCATGTTTTTTGGGGGCTATGCTACGACTATTCCACTGGATGATTTACAAATAATATTTATGAGCTGGCTCAATTTGGATCCTACGTTGGACGGTGCTGAGTGATCATCAAATAATCTGATAATCTTATCAAATAATAAATTTGATATAATATTTATAAGCATGGTGAGCAACCCATCTATAAGATTTCATTATTATCATTATTTGCATTGCCTCTTAAGGCAACCCCGTTTTGTGAGGATGGAGGGTCGTAATCATAGATCGATGGGCAGCCCTGTCGTAACCAGGGGCCAAAGGAGCGTGGGGTCTGGGGGAGGAATATGTGGTGCGTCTATAACTGGTAGTTATTGGAGAATTTTGGGAGCGGTAAGAGAGTTATAGTCCCGAGAGGGTCTTGTAGTATAATGAGCTGGGAAGGGTTTAACTGGAGCAAACATTGTACGGGTAACATCTGAGAAAGACCGAACTGAAGGAGGGAAGAGGGTTGCCGCCTCTGAATATGAAATATTATCCTCTGACATTTTCTTTTTAATAAGTTTTTATCTTTCCAATTCAGGGCAGTTCTTGTCGATAGCATAATGGCACCTTTTGCATAAACAACAAAAGGCATTTTCGGGAGTAAGAGAACAGGTATTACCAGAGTGTAATTGGCCGCATTTATAGCATCTGGGCTTGGAGCGACATTTGTCGCTTACATGTCCAAAGCGGCAACATGTGAAACACTGTATTGTCGGTAACTGGTAAGGTGTGACTGGAATTGAGGTGTAGCAACAATAAATGTGTTTAGGGAGGATCTGTCCGGTAAATGTAAGAACTACTTTTGTTGTTGGTGTCTAATCTATGGAGCCATCTGGCTGGCGTACCTTCCTACTGAACCTTCTAGCCTTAATAATTTGTCCGCAGTAATTCGAGAGTTCAACCTGTTCTACGAACTCTTCCATGGACCAGTCCTTGGGGGCTTCTTGAACCACTCCAATACGGGAGACATTAAACGTTGGGATAATAGCCTTATATTGAGCAGCTGATAAAGTTGGATTAACCACAAAGTTATTTGCATCTTATACAGAAAGAAACTCTACAGATATTCTGTTTCTACCCACACTTTTGATTCCCTGTTGAACTATTTTGCCAACATTTGTGTTAATCATCATTTTGCCAAATAATGTTTTATTTATAGTAGCTCCAGAGGTAAGATTGTTTTCTATTCTATGCACGTGGACCAAAAAAGGACCTTTATCTTCACTCGAGTACTTGTAAGGAACATTAACAGAATGATGGACCCATAAAGATTTGTCTGTATTAAGGTCTGACGACAACGGTGCTTTTTTCGAAGGAATGTTCGATACTTCGTCAACCGCAGAACGTTTTCTCATTTCTGCAGGTCGGGATCGAGCGCCACACGGCTCCTGATCCATTTGTTCTTTACATGTTACAGAGCCCGGCGGAGGGTCTGGTGGACCGGGAGGGATCCTCGACACAGTCGATGACCGCTAAAATAAGTATTTAAATAAATTAATAAAAACTTACCTAATGAGGGTACATTAGAAAATCACCAAGGAAGAATAAATATTATTAAAGGAGTGGAATCACACATATAAAAGGTTAACTACATATAGATAAAACACATAGAACAAATTTAAATAAGAAAATTATTAATGAAAGCAGGATAAACTAATATTTAAGAGTGTCAAAATCGCCAACGCGTGCGTTAACCACGGCCTAAGTTTTGACAGTCCAACAGTTGGGTTGGTGGCGCCAATGTCACTAATGTCATATGTCACATGCGACACTGATACGTTCCGGTGTGCGGTTTATGGTATATTGCAAGCATTAAACCTTTCAAATATTTATGGCATTTTTAGTAAGGCCAGAGGGATAAAATACTTCCCAATTTCTCCTGCGAATTTTCGACAACAATATTTCTTTTATGATGGAATTTGTTAAGAAATTGTAATGAATACAGTGTTATATTCTGCAATAACATTAGTGCCTTATATCCTATTATAAACTTTTCACATCTAAATTTGTGTTTTGTTGTTACAATCCTTAATTTTAATACTTTATAATAAATTGAAATATTATATTACCTGTATAATAAAGATTCCTCCTTAGGCTTGAAGATAAAAATTAAAGAAATATATTCCCTCTTCTATTTTGCTCCAACCAATCACAAGCTAGAACTCGTGTCATTCATAAATAGTAACTATAATCCATATCCATATTAGTTTGTGCTCGCGTCTCGTGTCTAGCGCTTAGCGCCTAAAGTTCTCCACTATTTGATACGTCCTAAATTTTTTGTCTGTGCTGAAAATTTGGGACATACCTATTTCTTCTAAAAACTATGTACTTGATGATATTAAATAATCAGAAATGGGCCTGGCAGACACATGCAGAGTATGTTTGACCGGTCAAAAGCGTTTGCACGCTATAAGCAACACTTTGTTTCAAGAAATATGGGAAAAGCTGACAAATGCTAAGGTGAGTACGTAACTATTTTCAAAATGAAGCCTTGTTTGTAAAGGGACCGGCATAAACACGATTTGGGAATTAGAAACAGTTTTTTATTAATGATATTACAGATTAATAGTGCGCATAATAACAACAGCCCATAGATATCCAACTTCTGAGCTTGGGCTTTTCCATTTTTTTGAAGAAAATAGTAGTCATTCAAAGAATATTAGTGGATATAGTACGATTGTTTCTTCCTTATGACTACAACTTTGAGTGAAATGCGTAAATAGTACAAAGTAAGTTAAATTAGTCTTCTCCACGGCAATAAACATAAAACATGTTATTCTTGATAATAAAAGCTTACACGAAAAAGTCTATGCATGCAAAATGCTAAATAATAAGTACTATTTTGGATTACAGTTCAATACTAATGATGGGAAATCACTCCTTGTGTGCTACATATGCTGCGCACAGCTGAGGAGGGCACATCAGTTGATGAAGAGGGCTTCAGAGGCTGAGAAGTTACTCACAGCTATTGTTAATAATGGTTCTGAAGTAAGCTACTAGCTCTATGAGGTTTTTTTTAAATTTATTTATTAAACGAGTAGGGGTTTACTCTTTTGCTATAAAGTATTAGTAAGTATTTCTCACAGTAACTCAACACTAGGACTGATTTATATGTGGGTCCTATGGTTGGTGCGCAAATTATGCCACTTCACTCATATGTTTGAGTTGGTAGACCCATGCTACACTCTTAATATGTTCTTGAGGTTTTGCGACTAGTACATAATTAAACAATGTTTTAACAGTTTTATCTTTAGTAATTTATTTGATTTTTCGTTTCGGCCACTTTTCAGTAGCAGTGATCAGGGAAGCCAAAGATATCAGGTGTCAATGAGTGTAGGCTAAATAAAACTTTAACAATACTTGATGGGTAGTTTCAGAAATCAACCAACTGGATCATTTATAATTTTTTGATATGTACATAGCCCAAACAATTAACATGTACTATATAATGTACAAATTGCAAATTTGTTTATTTTCCATGTATATACTATATATCATGTATATATTATATGGCACTTTTATTACATATAACTCCATAAATAACCTAATACAACAAAAGAAAACTTATTTATATTGTATTCTACCCATAGTCCCTCAAGGCTGTAAATATAATACTGAGCCCATATCACCGTCTTCTATGGGTAAGGTGCCCAGAAGGTTGGCTACATTTCCTTGCTGGAGCACCATACTGATCTATTGCCTGAGGTAGGCACCAGGCTTCTGATCACCTGAAGAGTCAATGAGTTGTTTTGATAAATTTTGGTAGAGACTCACGGCCCAAGCGTCTCAATAGCAACTGGAACAAACATATAACTCTTCTTCTTTTCTTCTTTTTTGAAGGAATTATGGCTCCAACGCAGTTTGCATTGATTTGGCCAATGTCACAGTAGGTGGTAAAATGTCAGGTGCATATAAGAAAATAAATAAAAAAAAAAAAAAAAAAGAAAAAAAATTGGCCAGTGATCTTCCAAATCAGTTTCTGGGATCCTGAGGACAACACAAAACATAGAATGTTAGACTAACTACATTATAGATAAATGTTATTTATTGTTAAAAACTTTGATAATATATGTACATGCCTACTACCAGCTAGGGTAAGAAGAAAGTCCAAATTGACCGGTCGGGGAAAATCTTTGTGTAAGATACTGTAGAGGGAGAAGCTATTTTGGGACATTCGAAAAAATGTGGTGGACAGAACCCTCAGCTAAGCCGCACTCACAGACAGAATTATCACGAATTCTTAATTTTGCAAGAAATACAGGAGAGCAACAGTGGCCAAGACGCAGGCGAATTATACTTGATATGATTTTCTTGGGTAATTTTCTATAGTAGAAGAACCAGGGTTTGGGACGTAATGTTGGTTGCAAACTACCATAGTATCTGCCAACTGTCAGACGGGACTGTTGCCAGATACCATTCCAGGTCTCAAACAACTGTGGCCGCGCGAGTGAGCGTAAATCACGGGAAAGCATTTATTATATTTGTTACTACCAGAACAGACAGCTTCCTTGGTGCAACAGTCGGCAATCTCATTTCCACTAATTCCACAGTGACCTGGGATCCAGGCAAGAACTATATCTAAACCAGAGGATTGACAACGAAAGAGGGCTTCCTTTATTTTTAGAGAGATGACAAAGTTATGTTTAGCATGTAAAGGTAATTTTGAGATATCCTGAAGGGAACTTAGTGAATCGGTAAAAATAATAGATTTACTTATATTATGGGATTCAATATAAAGGATGGCTTCTAGAATAGCGATTGATTCGCCGGTGAAGACAGAGCTAGGAGGAGGAATTTTGAAGTTTAAAATAATTTTGTATTTGGGGATCCAAATAGCTGAACCAACAAAACCGTTTTCAGATAGCCTTGATGCATCCGTGAAAAGCTGAAGGTGGTCTGGCCAATGGTCTTGCGTAATTTTACAAAGCAATTGATTAGCATTTGGGGAATTTTTGTGAATATCTAGATTTAGAATTACATTAGGTTTATAAATAAGACTTTCAAAGCTACATTCAAAAATAGGATTTTTATAATTTTGAAAAATGCCAAGACGGAGATCTACTACTTTCTTATACGAATTTATAAGAAGTGGAAGACATTTGTGAGTCCAATAACTAGATGTGAACGAGATTTGAAGGAGTTGGTCTAAGGTACCTAGAAGGGGATGATCGGAGAGCTCTATCGCTTTATAAAAGAATCTGTCCGACAGAAGCTGCCTGCGGAGAGCAAGAGGGGGGTCTACACACTCAACTTGGAGAGCATTTGTTGGAGAAGATTTCATTGCGCCTGTGATGATTCTGAGGCATTTGGCTTGTATGCGTTCCAGTTTCACGAGGGCGGATTTATTGCAGGGTTCCAATATGAAACAAGCATAGTCAAAATGGCTGCGGATGATGGCATTATAGAGCAGCTTCTGGCAATAGGGGTGGGATCCCCACCTAACACCTGACAGGGCTCGAATTACGTTAGCGTTTTTTTCTGTTTTTTCGCAAATATAATTGAGATGGGGAAGGCCTGAAAGTTTAGAATCGAGAATGACACCTAAAAATTTAACAGAATTAGAAATTTGAATTGGATGATTGTTAATGTGAATGTCTAGGGCAGGGATATCTCTTTTGCGGGAGAATATTACAGCCGAGCTTTTTGAAGCGGAAAGTGATAAACCGTGCTCTGAAAGCCATGAGTTAAGATAAAAAAGAGCAGAATTGAGACGATTTGAAGCATCACTAAAAGAGACAGAGGTGGCATATAGAGCAATGTCATCGGCATACTGAAGGATTTTGCAAAAGCAGCTTACAGATGATTCTAGATCTGCCGTATATATGTTATAGAGGATCGGGCTGAGGACAGAGCCTTGGGGTAAACCTTTCCATACAAGACGCGGAGGAGAGTCGATTCCCGAAACGCGGACGGAGATTGATCTCTCCATGAACATATTGGTGATAATGTTGACAATCCTCGGGGGGATACTCAGATTGTGCAACTTCTGCCTGAGTATTTGAAGGTTGACATTGTCGTATGCAGAAGTTATGTCTAAAAAGACTCCTACGACATGCTCATTTCGGGAAAAAGCTAATCTAATGTCTGAGGTAATAAGGCTGAGACTGTCCATTGTACCTAAACCTCGTCTGAAACCAAACTGGCTATTAGCTAGTATGCCTTTGCTTTCTATGATCCACTCGAGCCGATTTTTAATTAAATGCTCCATAATTTTAGCAAGGACTGAAGATAGAGCTATAGGTCTGTAAGCACCAGAATCTGAAGCGTCCTTGCCAGGTTTTAATATTGGAACAATTATTTGCTGTTTCCAAGACTCTGGAATTGATCCGGAAACGAAAATATGATTCAGAAGGTTCAATAGGAAATGTTTAGAAGATTTACAGGATTGTATTACAAAGGAATATGGAATGCCGTCTACACCAGGAGAAGAGTCTGGGAGATGATCTAGGGCAGCACATAGTTCTGCAAAAGAGAATTTGGAGTTCATGGGGTTCAACTCATCAGAAGGGGAACAGCTGATGGGGGGACAAGGTTCAAGGGGAACAAAAGGGGGTGCAAGTTTGTGCATGAAATTAGGGAGCCAGGAAGATGGGTTATTGGAATTAATATTATCGTCATTTTGGGACTTTCTAAATGCTTTTATTTTCTTCCATACCATAGAAGCTGGAGTCCTGGGAGAAAGGGATTCGCAGAAAGCTTGCCAACCTTTTTTTTTCTTTGAACGCAAAAGTCTTTTAGAGGAAGCAGATACTTTCTGAAATTCCAAATAATTATCATATGTGAGGCTTCTGGTAAATTTAATCTCTACTTCCTTGCGCTTTTTTACTACAGTTGAACATTCAGAATCCCACCAAGCAGGGGAGGGAATTTTATTTTTACAGAGTTTTTAAGGGATTGATTCCTCAGCAGCAGATATCAATGCAGATACATACTCATCATATAGGGAAATAAAATTTCGAGAAGAAACATCAGGAAGAGAATTTAATTTACTTTGGACTAAGGAAGAAAACTTATGCCAGTCAGCTAGTGCGAGTCTAAATTTCAAGAGGGGGGTTGGAGTGACAGGAGGGGGTGAAGAATCAGGCAAAGAACAAAGAATAGGAAGATGGTCACTTCCATAAGAGTTAGGCAGAACAGACCAGGAAAGAGAGTAGGCTATGGAGGGGGAGGATAAAGTAAGGTCTGGGGCACTCGGATTTTGAAGGGGAGAGACTGCGGGTAGGAGTTCCATCATTAAGGATGCATAAGTTTAGGTCATTTAAAATATCAAGAAATGCTGGAGCAATTGGATCACAGGAAGCTGAACCCCACAAAGTATGACGGATATTTAAATCTCCTAGAATGAGAAGAGGGACAGGGAGATGACATAAGAGAGAGAAAAGTTCTTGTATGAGGAGAGCATTGGGGTGAGGAATGTAGACAGACACAAATGTTATATTAAGACAACGGACAGCTACAATATTAATATCAGGGGAGTGAAGGGGGAGCACAAAACGAGAGAATGTAATATGTCTTCTAACAAGAATAGCACAACCAGCCCAGCCATCTGATCTGTCATCTCGGATACATGAAAATCCAGGCACTCGAAATAGAGAGCCAGGGCTCAACCATGTTTCAGAGAGGGCAAAAAGGTAAGGGTTAAACTGATTCATTAAGAAGGATACTTCATGTTTTTTATTATTAACACTACGACAATTCCATTGTAGGACCTTCGCCATTTTGGATAGAAGAGTTTATAAGAGAAGTAATAATTTTTTGTAGCATTTCTATGACATTGTACGGTTGTATATCACCACATTTAGAAAACATATTAATAAGAGCTGTTGACAAAATTTGGGCTAAATTATCATTAGAGGTAAGGGTATTAGGGGGGTTATCACCAAGGGCACAACCATTTGGTAAAGCGGAAGGTGGAGAAGAAACAATATTGGCATGAGCTAAATGATCATATGATTTACCTAACTCCTGTCTAGGTTTTCTATGTATATAAAGAGTTTTCCTATATGAAGAAGTTGAAGCAGACTGAACAGTACTGGGGGAAGGTTCAGGGCACATAGGTGAGGAGATAGAATTAGGAGGGGGATTGGGTATTTATGCAGATTTGTTTGGGATTGTTGAGGAAATGTCAGCATAGGAAGTCCGAACAGGTTTAAATCTACGAGCTGCCTCAACATACCCAATATTTTCATGGGACATTATGACTTTAATGTTTCTTTGGCGTGAATGCTCAGGGCATCTAGAATCAGTGGCTGCATGATTACCCGAACAAAACAAACAAGAAATTTTATCTACAGGTACTTGGCAAGAGGAATTTTCATGCGGGCCAGCACAGCGAGAACAGCGTGGATTCGATCTGCATTTGTCTCGAATATGACCAAAACGGCAGCATTTTAGACACTGTATAGTGGGAAGGGTATATGTTCCAACAGGTAAAGAGAGGTTGCAGCAATAAACATGGCTTGGGAGGGATTGACCTAAAAAGGTGAGAACTACAGTACCAGTGGGTTCCCAGCAGGTTATGTCTTCAATGCGTTTTTTTTTATTTAGTCTTCTCGCTTTAATTACTACAGAAGACTCTGGGCGGCACTCAGTCCATGAAACCAAGTCCTCCAAAGTCCAATCTAGAGGAATTTGATGGATTACACCCATACGGGAAATTTGGAAACGGGGAATTATTGCTGTAAGATTATTTAACTCTAGGACAGGGAGGGATAAGAATGAGTTAGCTTCAGAGAATGTTTTAAAATAAATGGAAACTTTGTTTCTTCCTATATTTTTTATTTCATCAACCCCTGGAACATTGCTGTTGTAAATAGCTTGGGCTATTTTAAGGGCACGCATATTGTTTGATGATTTAGGCATGTCAACATCGGGACCCGAAACGTGAACAATAAAAGGGCCTGAATCAGTTTCAGAGTACCTGAGGTCTGAATTTGCCTCAAATCCAGGTCTGGTGTATGTGTGTTGGATAGAGGCTGAAGGGGGCAAAATTCTTTTCTCGGGAATATCTGAAGTAACCTCTAAAGAGCGCTTAGCTCGCAATTTTTCTGTAGTTTGGCTAATAGCGTGTGATTCGCCCACTTCCATTCCAAGAGAATGTCTCCCCCTATCAGGAGGGACTTTCTCTCCCACAGACTGCGACGTTTATAAAATAAAGTACTTACCACTAATAATACATTTAAAAATAACCAGCACCAACAAATAAATGACAACACAAAGCCAGGAAAACAGAAGAACACGGAAGAAAACCAGGAGAAATTCGCCAAATCGTGATTCCGCGGGAATGTCACCTGTCACTTTCAACATATAACTCACTCAGGATTATATATTTGCGCCGCCGAACTGGCAGGTCTAGACATGTTTGGTGAATGGATGTGGCCAATGTGTCTATGTAGGCTGCATTCCACATTAAAGGCTTGCTATGCTGTCAAGGAATTAGAGTCATTCCATTAGGATACCTACCATTGTGATGTGCAATACTTTTCGGCTCCAATGTGATAATTGACCAGTAGACGAAAATAAGGAGGCCCTTTCGCCACATACTCATTGACACTTGACATCTTTGTCATTGTGATCAGGGCTAGTGAAATATGGCTGATACATCAGAATAATAAAAATCTAATAAATTACCAAACTTAAAACTATTAAAACATAGTTTTATTATACAACACTCTTGTCGAATATCAGACCGAAATTATTAGCTTTGAGCTAATGAATATGGTGTTAATGAATAATGTTTCATATGGTGATTGATAGTTCTGGGGGTCCATTTTCTCCTTTCTCTCTATCCTATGCCCTTATTCCATCCTCACTATCCCTCTTTTTTTCACTATAGAGAATGGCAACCTGTCGGCATCGCACCTGGACTTGCATATATTCATAAGTGATAATAACTTCCACACTTTCCATCAACTGAGCCATCTGTCAGATTTCCCTGTTTTTGGGTACTCAAAAATATATAGGAGACCATATGTCATTTACTATCATGATAGTGGAATATTTGACTGATACTTTTCAAACTTGGAAATACTTTATCTTATTGTGGTGGTTAAAAGGTGTTGCCTGTACAAATTTTCTTATAATGTTGACTTTCACATTACTTATGGTACTGCAAGTTGCTCTTTACATTTGTGAAGTTCCCCTGGCTAGCATTTGAACTCTTATTGTTGGGGTGCTTTAGTCATTAAGCTAAGAAGTTATTATATTTATTTTTTGTTTATATCTACAAGATATACTTAAATTTCAGCAATCACAGAATGCATTATTATTGACTGCCAGTCAGACATTTGGTCTTGATTATAAGTGTGTCATTGAACACTTATACCCATTGGATTATAAACCATTTGTGAGAAATACTGAGCAAGAAATTAAAAAAGAAAATGAAGAAGAAAGTGAAGAGGACAATGAAGAAGGGAGAGTCGTTAACATCAAAAAAGAGGAAGAAGGCAAGTTGCTAGTATAATAGACTAATATGGTTTTACATGGTTTTATTTGTTTACATTTGGAACTGTATACTTATTGCATTTTCTGGGATGTAAAGTATCCTGTGATCTGTGGTCCCTGAAGCACATGTATACCAAACAATCATCAACATATATATTTTGGTAAGATTTCTAGAGATCACTTCATTGCAAGAACTAGTTGTTAGCTTTAGTACCATGTCAAGAGCACATCTTTAAAACAAAAAATATTACTATACCCTCTCCTTCATTTATATACTTACAGGCACTTTGACCCTTTGAACCCTTTGAAGGTTGTTCTCATTGCCATCAAATTAATAATACTTACTCCACCCTGTACCATTGCTTAAGTGGGTGTTTTAACAATAAATTAAACAATTTATACTTCGGTTTGAAAGAAAATTTGACTTTGAGTTAATTCTTGCTAATTTTGTCATATTTTGACATTTTTACAGGTTACGTTTTGAGTAACCATTAAATTTGCTTTTGGACATTCTTATAATAACAATAGTAATAAATCTGCAGGGACGCTTTGTGGCGAAGCCTTAGGTGAGTAGCTTCACCTCGGATCCGACTCCGGGGGCCAAGGCCAGACCCCCACCTCCGAGCTTGCCTTAGCCAGCCGGCACAGACTGGAGATAGCTAGAACTAAGATTCAAGCTCCAAGGGTGGAACTGATAAATGGCATCACTTCAGAAGTAGCTTCGATGAACTTGCAGCCTATCTCTATATACCCCTTAGCCACTCACACCCATGTTGCCCCTGTCTTCTTTGGCATTTTTTTGGGGCCCATGCAGGGAGTGGTGAGTCACCGTCTGCCCATTTTTCCAAGTTCCCGAACATTGCGACGGGCAGACGCCATAGTCCCCATATCCCCAGACCCCTAGTACCACTAGCAGTTCACCCCGATAGCCTGGTACTTTGTTTTCTCATTTTTCACAATAGTCCTACACTGGTCGGGGCTTGTCCTCGGGTGCATTATTATATGGTGTAGACACGGATACAGGCTGGTCAGTGTAACTCCAATTTTACATTAAATTTGTCTAGAGGCCTCTAAGTCTTGGCCTTCCCATGGCCCCATGACCCCATGCAAGCCCTCCAAAAGTCGAGGGCATTTTTATGACTCCTGGTCTTCAAATACATATAATAATAATCATTTGTTTATTACAAAACATATTTACATTGTTATTATTAAATTAAAACCTTAAAAATAAAAACTATTGTGTTTAAACATTATCAATAGGGTTTCATGACACTATTTAGGTCACAATAATGCCTCTTGATACAGCTTGAGTAGCCAAGAGTGTGGTTGTAACTGGTATTGGTTTTAGCCAGCGAACAAATGGTTCTATGCTCGTTTATCCATGAACCATGGTCATCAATGCCATATGACTTCACTAAGAGAGTGAGGAATTTCAGAAAATTAATAAGATTTATTATCAGAAACTTTTTCTTCATCCATTATCTTTGTTATTTGCCCAAAGGTATCTTATAAAAAGCACCTTATCAATAATATGCCATGGCTTTATGAAAGCCTTCTTACAGTTTCTTACTTACACTATCTTGTAATGTTTTTGCAAATTTCAAATGTAGTTTGTAAAGTCCTGTTTGAGTGTACCTCGCAGTCCCTATGTACACTGATCCTTATTTCATCCAAAGGTTAGGAGTATTTTGATGATGTGCTAATTTTCGATATGTCACTTGGTTCCTTAATATCTTTTCTGGAATAAAGAAATGGTATATGCAAATAAAGCTGCAATTATAACCATAGTTAACATAACAAAAACATGTTCTCTGGTAGAGTCAAGTCAGGAGGACAATCTTGAAAATGCTGATGTTGAGTCAGACACACCTTCGGAGTACAATACACTTCTGAAACAGAAACTGGAAAGAGAAATTCAAATTGTTTTGGAGAGGATTGATACAGGTAACAGTTTCTTGTTTTATTCTCATTATCACCATAATCCGAGCCTCCTTAGACTTTCCATCCTTGAAAAAGATCAATTTGTACAACTCCATCAAGATTTCAGTATTGGCTAACTTTCATTTTAAAATATTGGCATGTACTTCATAACGTCAACATGAATATTTGTGTCCTTGTACAAATACATATGACAATTTTTTTAATTGTTCCAAATAAATATTTATGTCATCAGTTAGTAAAATTATGATCATAATTTTACTAACAACCGATGCTTCATATGGAAGGCGATGTTTATATATAGGTTTAATTATTCATTTGTTATGCAGTCATGGTAGCTTAATGGCCAGCACACGCGCCCCAAAATCAAAGGGTGCGGGGTCGAATCCTGGCCGGAACGCATGCACCTCTTAGGCAGTTTTCTGACCTATGTGCATCTTGTTACAATTACCACATGCAATAACGACCATGAAGGAAAACATTGTGATGAAACCTGCACGTTGAGATAACAGATGTGTCAACAAACCCGCTAAACCGCCTTTGACTAGTGTGGCGGATATACTGTCCATTCCCAGGTAGTGGGACACCGGAGCCCAGCGGTGGAACGTTTATAGGCTGTTATTATTACTATTCATTTGTTGTGTTCCCGTCAGAAGTGTCACAGTATTATGACAGATTTATTTATTTATTAACTTACAAACATCGCTATCATTACAGTTGTCACCAATACAATAGCGTGGAACACATAATACATTATAGATAAATATATATACATATTCAGTCGTCATAACGTATAATATAATACGCAGTTCTTGTGAATTCAGTCACAGTGCAGATAAAAATGTCAATTTCTTGACATATCTTGTTCAATGTTCGCAAGGCCTGTGTCATCGGCGCCTTATTAAGTAAGTTGGTCCTGCCGTATGGTACTACGAACAGATTGTGGAGGGAGTGCCCTGTATAGGGTGGAGCGAGTCGGAATGCTCCCCGGTCTCTAAAGGAAGATCTTCCTTTCATCCTATTCTGTCCATCTATTACTGTTGGATATTTTGTATATATACTTTGTATGTTTCGGGGATCGTTTGCGACGTCAATTATTGTACAGCGCCATCTATTGGCTTGTAAGTGTTCCACTACAATTGTATAATTAATTTTGGTGTATTTAACTTACTGTTTATACTTCTGATCTTTTCTAGACCATAAGTATCCATTTTTGGTTAGAATATTATTCTGTATTCTTTGGCTTCTAAATTTATGAAAATACTGTAGGCTACCTTTTAATTATAAATAAACATTATTTAATTTCAAGATATTCTAAATTTTGGATTCAAAAAAATACTTTAAAACCAAACTTTGTATTCATTGAATGAAAAGAAAAGACATGTTGTGCCGACCTCGATTATTTCGAAAATGAAATGAAATATAGTTATTCACATTTTTCCTTGCTTTCAGGCGCATCTGCAACGAAACGCACAATAAAAGAAGAACCCCTAAACGCGAAGCGAATTAAGTTCGAGGAAACAACCAAAGACATAAA
Organism: Dendrolimus houi; assembly: GCA_039645545.1. Classification (NCBI taxonomy): domain Eukaryota; kingdom Metazoa; phylum Arthropoda; class Insecta; order Lepidoptera; family Lasiocampidae; genus Dendrolimus; species Dendrolimus houi. The sequence goes on from CM077146.1 coordinate 2,117,112, forward strand.
TCCTTTGACTGATGATGTTTCAGAAGGTTTGCAACAAAATCATTCCAAAGTGCCCTACAAAAGCTTGTCTAAAAATTTATCTGTAAACTCAAATGTGAAAATTTCTAAGAACAATCAAAATATAAAATCAGTTGTAATTTGTCATCAGGTAAATAGGATTTCACCAAAAGTAAATACTATACCAAAACATAAGATACAAATTAAAAAAGTGATTGCACAAGACGATGAGACACTTACTTCTAAAGTTATTTGTAATAATGCTGAAAATGAAACCAGCAAGCAATGTCTTCTGAAGAGTGCAGATGCAGTTGCTCCAAGTACTTCATTAGACAAAAGCAATGAAAAAATGAAATCAAGTATCTGTAATCTAAAAAAAGCACTGAAAAATGGGTTTTCGTGTCATGTGTGTCAATATAAATGTGTCACAAAAAGCCAATTAAATGTACACCTTCGTAAACACACTGGAGAAAAGCCATACAAGTGCGATTTATGTGATAATAGATTTTCACGAAGAACTAATTTAGAAATACATATAAAGTATAAACACACAAAGGAGAAGAAGTTCTCATGTCATATGTGTCAGTACAAATGTGTCACAAAAAGCAACTTAAATGTACACCTTCGTAAACACACTGGAGAGAAGCCATACAGATGTGATTTATGTGATGATGGATTTTCACATAGAGCTAATTTAGAACGTCATATAAAGTATAAACACACAGAGGAGAAGAACTTCTCATGTCATATATGTCAGTACAAATCTGTCATTAAATACGACTTAAATGTACACCTTCGTATACACACTGGAGAGAAGCCATACAAATGCGACTTGTGTGATTATAAATCTTCATATAAGTCCACTTTAAATTCACATATAATATCAAAACATTCATAATAAAGAAAGAGCCTGCTCATAACTGGCAGTGAAAAGGTGTTCAGAGACTATGTATGAAGTCCGACTGAACAAATTGGCTAAGTGTGTTTCATCCCACGTTCAATGAACATCTGCTGTCTATATATTTTGGCTATACAAAGCTATAAAAAATCTATGTGCATGTATATCTGTACAGACATACACACAAGTGACATAATTTCTTTATGATAAAATTTTTTTCATTTGTTGTCTCTATGCAACCTTCATACTTGTGGACTGCTACACACTAGCCGTGACAGTTATGTAATAAGGAATGAAAGCTGTAATTACCGAGCTGAGTGTGTACAAAAATGGAAAATCCTAATTGTAGGCACTTTGGTTCCCAGTGAGCGGTTATTGTAACTTGTATATTGTAGGTTTTTGATGAAATTAGGTGTTTGAATAAAATCCTGAAGAAGAAAAAGTCACTGCTTAAAGTTATCAAAAACCTGAGTTAAACCAGTTTTTTTGTCAACAACCTTTGGCGATTTGTCGCCCGCGGTTTCGTGTAGCTTCGGAGTGCAAGGGCGATAAATAAAGAACACTGAGTTTTCTTGGTCAGGTTTTTACTGTTCTTCCAGTCACCCTGGTACAAGTGGTACATTTATAATTTTTGTGCGTATTACAATAATATACGACCTCGTAGTGTGTCTCTCTGTCGCGTGCGAGAGAACAGAATATTAAAAACCATGGCAATGTTGCCAGTCTTAAAAATATCTCTATGAGACCTGTCGCAGACAGGTATCTAGCAAGGCATGTATAAATACTAATAAAGGCGGGACGCCACAAACCTATGCTGGCTTTATGATACAATGTAATGTTGGTTGCTATTTAAGTATGTAATTGTAGGAATGTTAATTTAAATAAAATACAATGTTTTTTAAATAGTGTTTAAAGTAAATTGTAATTAATTTTATATAAAATAAATATATGAATAATAATGAAACTTTATTTCGAACCGGGGTCCATATTTAGTTAGTGTATAGTAACAAATGTTTTACAAATAAAAGTTAGTTTTATTGTAGTTTATTATATTTGAAACAAAATTATTACCTTACAGCATCCCACTATTACTATAACAGACGCTGAAGATTGACCTCCATCAGATACCAGATGATTTTTATCAAATTGTATTTAAAATTAAAACTATGTTTTGACGGTTTTAAGCCAGTAATTTAATTGATTTTTCTTCACTTTTCAGTAGCTGTGATCACGGAAGACAAGTGTCACTGAGTATTGTTAGAGTACTTAGCCTACCGCCAACTTGTTTGTTTTAATTATTTAGTTTTAATTTTGCTTATGGTCATTATTTACTCTATGGGAGCCTTATCTAATTTACCACCGCTTCGCAACATGTTGTGGCTTGAAGAGAAGAAGCGCCGCAAGAAACTCTTCAGCAAACTTGCCTAGCTCTACGTAATAATTTTATATAATATTAAAATGTGTGGGAGTAAAATAAAAGAAAATATCAATCAAGTTGGTTTGTGCTCCGGTGCACGCAGAAAGAGTTCACAATCTGTTGTATAAACTATAACATTATCTTAAAGCTTATATGGATTCAGGACACTGACCAAAATGAGCTAGGTAAAATTGACCGATTTTTAGTAACATAACCTAAATCCAAGTTTACATAAAAATTACAACGAAGTGCTTAATGAAAAGTAATTTTACCAAAGGCTTTTACGCAAATTGCGGAAATTACCTTTGTGCACCTTTCTATCTATGTTTGACTGCATAAAATGAATATCGAGGTAAAGGTACTCGAAGATTTCTGAAATTATAATAGATACAAACCTATGTGGTCAGGTTGCTTGTCATGTATATGTTGCGATGAAATAAAATTGTCATTTAAACTCAAAAATTCTATTAGACATTAAAATAAAAAACAATGAAAATTAACAAACTCAGATTAGGTATCCTCTAAAAACAATTATTAATTATAAAAAGATCGTTTTTTTGTAGTCAATTACAAACTACGGTTTTAGAACGGACTTCCGAAGTATTCCACTGTCACAAGTATGTTGACAAATTGCTGTTCTTCTTTCGATAAACAAAAGTCCGGACTGGGTTTATTATTATGAAGATTTTTTCATCTTTTTTCAATTGTCCTTCTGGGTATAACAATTTTTGTATTCTTTACCAGGTCGACCGCTAATAATATAACTTAATAACTACTCCGAAAAATAACCGCTAATAACTTCGGAGTAGTTCTTATAATGTCGCGTTCCTACGCGTCGTTTGCTCTTTTTTTTTGAGAAATGCCGCAAATATTCCGCCATCGGAAATGGTTACATATTTGCGGCTTTTGGGGTCGAGACCCTGGGACCATGGGGCCTCAGGCGCACAAACTTTATCGAGACATAGCGAAACGCCTGGTAGACGTCTCACGTGACCAAAAGACTGGTCTGTACCTCGGACAACGCATTAGCGTTGCGATACAGGGAGGTAATGTGGCCAGTCTTTTGGGCACGTTTCCAACTGACAGCGGTCTGGCACTAGATTTTATAATTCAATTTAATTATATACAATAATTTGTATATATACTTATTTATAAGATAGATTATATTATATTATATATTAATTATGTTATTACCATATATTAAATTTAAGTTATTTTTTAATGTATATATAAATTTAAGTTACAAATAAAAAAATAATCCTTCACCAAACCACACCCAACAAACAAACACCAAAAAGTAATTAGAAATTAAAAAATAAATTGACCATAAAATTCCGTAAACAAGTAAATAGATATTTTATTTAAAAAAACAATTAATTCGTAAACTCGAGTTTAACAACCCTAGCCTCAGGTCAAGTTGGCCTGATATAGAATGTGGTAACTTTACCCAAACTTTAACAACATTACCTATCACTGTAACGCAAGAAATAAATGATATAAATACTAATCATTAGTGCTGCCAGATAACCGTGTCAATTCACCCCCAAACTTTTTTCGGAAACCACCAATATAAGCTTTTTGAAAAGAAAACCTCCAAGAGTTTTTACTTATTTTAAAGGAGAAATAAGAAAGGCGTCGTGGCATAAAATTAACTAATGACGATATCATTTTCACTTACGCAGCGCTCACAGCGATCCGTGTCAATAGGTGGGTCGAATAACCGTTCCACCTGAGTTTACGATTGTGACGTCGGCAAACAAGTGGAACGGAAAGAATCGCGGTTGTGAACGTGGTCGTTGTGAGTTTCTAATGGAACGTAGCGTACAGGATACGACATATACGAGTAGAAACGGCATAATAAATAAATAACATTAAGAACGAACGAACGACTGAATTGAATTATTAAAATGAACGATTGAATTTAAGTGTCATTCACTAGTAGAATATAATTTTAAGGTAAACTACTACTACTTCTGGTACTATATTATGTCTTAGATATAATAACTGTAGTGATGAGAATTGTGTTTGTGGATGAATTAATGGTAAATAACAACTCCAAAATTCCTCTCGACTTAATTTTTCTCCCCGAAAGTCCCTCCAAAGAATCCTCGCCCCCGAATCTCGCTCCCAAAGTCGAAAGAATCACGAATTTGCTAGGAACCCCCCCCATCTGGTAACACTGTTAATCATTGAGGTACATTCTGTTAAGAATTCACTGCACACCATTAAATATAAGACACCTGTAGTCAGAGTTTTTTTTTAAATATCAGTTTTCTTACGATGCAAGTGAAATTGACCACAGGAAACAAATGATGCAATATTTTGAGAGTCCGTGAATTTCCTAGGTAGGAAAACTGTTCGGGATACCACCTTATATTATAAAACCTGCCAATATGCTTAAGAATGCGTCAAACGTCTCAGATTAAAAGTATTCTCCAAATATAAAAGAAACGTAGTATATGGTAAAGTTGTTTCAAAAAGGTAATGATGTCAGAGTTGGCGTATTAAAAGAGTTGAAGGTTATGAAAAAAGTCATTAGCATTAATTTAATTAAAAATAGCTATGACCACTTTTCGATTGGGAAGCTAATAGGCGTGTTTATAAATCAATTTAATTTGATAAAAAATATGTCTCATCTGGCCATCAGACGCTGAATCTTTATAATCTCTTCTACTATAACTATATAACTTATTAATTATTTTATACCAATGACTAGATTAGTTGGATGTGTGTCGGAATGCATGTGTAGAATGAACGAGATGAGTGATTGAGGATTTATGCAATGAAGGGTGGACAGTCGTCGGTTCAGAGCGTAGACGGTGATGGGTGTATGTCTGTTTTCAAGTTGTTCTAGGGTGTATCCTAAAGGTGTGTAAAGTTGTTTTAAAAGAACAATAGTTTTATTCGAAGGTTTATTTTAATTCGAGCGAGCCAATAATTGATATGTTAGCGAAATATCGTATAAACTTGGAATTGAAACTAGGGTTGTCATCTCTAAAATTCGAGAACTAGGACAAAACGCGTGAAAACCCCGGATTTTGGAGCCCAGGACCCGGACGTGTAAACAGGTTTCTTTTTAAGCTTAGTTATTATTAAAAAAACAGTTCAAAATGTCATAAAATAACTTTTTATATATTTTCAGACATTAAAATGAAATGTAGTCATCTTTTATCGTCACTTTTAATGTAGCAAAACAGAATCTTCTTACAGTTTGTTACAAATTGTTTTAATAATCAGTTTTAATATTTATTTTAAGCTGGACTACAAATGAAACCCCCGCCCGGACACTCCTCGGACGCTCTCTAAACTAGGACAAACCGGGAAACCCGGACCGATGGCAACTTTTATTCAAACCATAAGAAATTGTAATTTAACTACTACTCACAAAAATTAAAGGATATTAAGAAAAGAATCTAAATTCTTGGTTGATTTTCAACCGTAATTCAGAGGAAAATGGACTTACAGTCATTTTGACTTACATTTGATTTTGATATCGAAAGACATGTATATTTTGTTCCGTTACTAGATTTTGTAGGCTATAATTAAAATTACATAGTTTAAAAAAAGTTGCACAGCTTTTTAATGTTAAAATTGGTAAGAATATTTGTGCGTTATGATTTGTTGTTGTTGTTAAAAATTAACATTATAATAGGTTGGGGAAAAAGTCTTTTCGCATATAGTATGTATGAACTTGTAATAAGATCTCTTTGGCTATACCATTTGTATCTGGCTGGTTTTGGTATCATTAAAAAGTTTTAATTATAAAGAAGACAATTCCAAATTCAAGTTAAGAAAATGTGTGATATTCATTTGTTTTTCTTATTGTTAAAATGAGTGAATCTAATGAAGAAATTCGATACATTTTAAAATTTTACTACAAAAAAGGTAAAAATGTGATGTTTTCAGACCTAATGCAGCATCTGTGAGAGTAGCGCAAATTTGGTTTAAGCGTTTTCAATCCGGAAATTTTGATATCATTGATGCACGTCGCTCTGGTCGCCCTGTTACTGATAAAATTGATGTCATTTTTGAAAAAGTGGAGCAAGATCGGCATATTAGTAGTTACGATGTAGCTGGAGAACTGGGATTTGACCACGAAACGGTTTTAGCGCATTAGAAAAAAGCTGGGTACACAAAAAACTCGATATTTGGATGCCTCATGAGCTCACTGAAAGAAACCTATTGAACCGTGTACTCATTTGTGATTCTTTATTACGACGTAATGAAACCGAACCATTTTTGAAGAAGCTGATAACTGATGATGAATAGTGGATCACGTACGACAAGAACGTGCGAAAAACATCGTGGTCAAAGGCCGGTCAGGCGTCACAGACTGTGGCGAAACCCGGGTTAACTCGCAACAGGGTGATGCTGTGTATGGTGGAATTGGAAGGGCATTATTCATTATGAGCTGTTACCGCCAGGCAGGACCATCGATTCTGAACTGTACTGCGAACAACTGATGAGATTAAAGCAAAAAGTTGAGAGAAAGCGGCCGGAATTAATCAACAGAAGAGGTGTGGTTTTTCACCATGATAATGCTAGACCTCACACATCTTTAGCCACTCAGCAAAAATTACGAGAGTTTGGCTGGGAGCTGTTAATGCATGCGCCGTATAGTCCTGACCTTGCACCTTCAAATTTTCACCTGTTTCGGTCTCTGCAGAATTCCTTAGGCAGTGTCAGGTTAACATCACGAGAGGACTGCTAGAAACACTTGTCGCAGTTTTTTGATCAGAAGCCCCAAAATTTTTATAGCAATGGGATCACGTCCCTACCTACAAGATGGCAAAAAGCTATCCAACAAAATGGCACCTACGTACTTTAGTCAAATGTAAATAAACTTTATAAAAAAAACCTTTTGCATTTTTATATAAAATGCGAAGAAACTTTTTCCCCAACCTTATATGTCTTAAAATAACAAAAAGATACTATTTTATTAATACATCTTAGTCCGTAAAATATAGTACATTAATATGTTATTACGGTGAAATAGTTTGCATTGTCAACATTTGTGTTACCCAGACGCCAGGCATGATGTGTATACTACATAAGTTAATGCACATATCTTTGTAAAGAATGCTTCACTTCATTTAACGCTTTTATTTACGTAGGGTTTGTCTATACATTAATCGTCAAGGTATCGATTAGCTTAATTTAATAAGATCTTAATGAGCCATCCCTAACTACATTGATAAGTATTGAAACTGACGTTATTTGGCACTTCTTTTTCCAAGAACCCCAATTACATTGGTTAGTTAAAAAAGAATTTTAATTATATGTATTCAAAAATATATTTTTAAAAATATTTATTTATTGTACATATTTATGTATTTATAAGTATTTACTTATATATTAATAACTTAAAAAACTTATGGATGCTAACAGTGCTATCTGTCATGCAGAATGTTAATCTTCTACGAATAACCTGACTAAATTAAAAGGACCGAAAGATCTGAGCAGTAACAGGAAGTTGAAAGCATTCATAAATCTATAACATAATAGCGTTTTTTTTCCGACACATTTGTTCTAAACTAAAGCGCATGTCCATACTTCCATAGTCATAGTAGTTTATTTACTATCCATTCCAAAGTAGTTTGACTAGGTTGTGATTGCTTCTGCTATAAACAAAGCAGTTGAGCACTTGGTCATATTCAAAAATGGGCCTGGCAGACACATGCAGAGTATGTTTGACCGGTCAGAAGCGTTTGCACGCTATAAGTAACACTTTGTTTCAAGAAATATGGGAAAAGCTAACAACTGCTAAGGTGAGTAAATAATTATTTTCAAAATGAAGCCTTGTTTGTAAAGGGACCGGCATAAACGCGATTTGGGAAGTAGAAACACGTTAATTATTTGTTATGATTACACGGATATTAACAGCCCATAGACATCCAACTTCTGAGCTTGGGCTTTCCCATATTTTAAAAGATAATAGTCATCATTCAAAGTTAAATATTAGTTGATATAGTACGATTGTTTCTTCCTTCTGACTTTACAACTTTGAGTGAAATGCGTGAAGAGTACAAAGTATGTTAATTAAGTCTACTCCATGGCAATGACCATAAAACATGTTATTCTTGATAATAAAAGTTTACACGAAATCACGAGAAAGACCATGCACGTAAAATGCCAAATTATGAGCACTATCTTGGATTACAGTTCAATACTAATGATGGGAAATCACTCCTTGTGTGCTACATATGCTGCGCACAGCTGAGGAGGGCACATCAGTTGATGAAGAGGGCTTCAGAGGCTGAGAAGTTGCTCACAGCTATTGTTAATAATGGTTCTGAAGTAAGCTTCTAGTTCTATGAGCTTTTTTAAATTTTATTTATTTAAACAAGTGTGGGTTTACTGTCTTGCTATAGTGTTTCTCAAGGTAACTCAATACTAGGACTGATTTATATGTTGGTCCTATGGTTGGCGCAAATTACACCACTTCACTGTTTGAGTTAGTAGAGCCATGCTGGAATCATAATTATTACACTATTAAGGGTAGACTCAATTAGTGTGATACTAGACTCTTAATATTTTCTTGAGTTTTTGCGACTAGTACACAATAAAACTGTTTTAATTCTTTTAAGTATAGTAATTTATTTCATTTTTATTATTCTAATGTTGTGGCCACTTTTCAGTAGCCATGATCAGGGTAGACAAAGATGTCAATGAGTGTAGGCTAAATAAAACTTTAAAAATACTTGATGGGTAGTTATAAGAATCAAACAACCCGATCATTTATAATTTTTTGATATGTACAAAGCCCAATCAATTCAAATGTAGTATACAATGTATATATTGCAAATTTGTTTATTTTCCATGTACATATTATATGGCACTTTTATTACATATAACTTCATAAATAATCTAATACAATAAAAGAAAAATTATTTATATTGTATTCTACCCATAGTCCCTCTAGACCAGGGGTCTCCAAACTATGGCCCGCAGACCAAATCTGGCCCGCCAGTGCTATCAATCCGGCCCGCGACAGCTTAAGACTAGTGTCATCAATCCGGCCCGTGACAACCAATGTCTTATTGTTGTTACTATTGCTATGATAAGTTGAAGAAGAAAACACAGAATGATAATTATTCGGTTCTATTTACTTGTAACGTAAAACTTAATGACAAAAATGATCATGCAGAAAACTTAAGTATCAAAGCTTAATCATATTTTTAACTAACAAATAATTGAAAGGAATCCAACTAATCACAGTAAAACCAAAAACACTAATGAAATTTATGTAATTGTGATTTTCTACCAACAATAGTTTGTAGTGGTTCAATTTTACTTGTACCAATTATTAAAAGAGATTTAAGATGCTCATTGGTTAATTTAAACCTGTAATTATTCTTTGTGTACTTCATCTTGGAAAACATTTTCTCACACAAGTAAGTAGTACCAAAAACAGAAAATTATGTAAATTATCAAATTGTTCCAGAGGAAGACTCTTATAAAATTCCAACAAAGATGAATTTTGATATTTGTTCTTAATCATATCACTGCACTGTAAATCAATAATTTCCATTTGGACTTCCGGAGCCAGGTTTTCAATGTCAGCATCAATAGGATTTTGAAAAAGCTTAATTTCATTCGCAATGACATCAAAGTCTGAGAAACGAGTGTCAATATTTATCTTTAAAGCATTCAAACTATCAATTGCAAAATCGACGGGAAATTCAGTCTCTGTAGTGTGGCTGAATATTTCACATGTTTTAAAATGTGTGAAATTTTTTTACATAATTGCAATTGAAATAGTATTATTTTTTGCCTGAAGAATTTGACATTGGTGTATAAATCAGGGAGAAGCTGATTTTCTCCTTGCAATCTCAAATTCAAGTTGTTCATATGATTTGTCAAATAGACATAGAATGCTAACTTCCACAGCCATTCACTATTTTCTAAATCGGCAAAAGGGCGATGCTTCTCATTCAAAAACATTACGATTTCTGCTTGAAGTTTAAAAAAGCGCTTAAGGACTTTACCGCAACTAAGCAAGCGTACGGCAGAATGATATGGTAAGTCATTTTCTCCAATCTCTTGAATAAACTCACGGAATTGTTAGTGATTCAACCTAGTGGATCTGATGAAGTTAACATCTGATATGACTGGTTTTAAAACTTCAGACATATCCAAACATTTTCCCCACAAGGACTGTTGATGAATGATACAATGTAAGAGTAATGGTTTTGAACCACCATCATTATCTACAGCCTTTAACACAAGTGCAACCATTCCTTTATTTTTACCACACATATTTTTGCCTCCATCAGTTGTAATCAATTTCAAGTTTTTCCATTGAAGGTTCTTTATATTAATGGCATTTTCAACTCCCTTAAAAATCAATATCAAGAAGTTCTTCATACAATTCAAAGCTTTCATCTACTCCGTGAATAAAAATCAACACCTGAGCAGTATCTGACACATCCATTGACTCATCCAAGGCTAGAGAAAACCACTCAAGATGTCCTTTTTAGCAGATAGTTGAGATGATATATTTTCTGCTATGTCTTGCACCCTCCGAGCCACGGTGTTTGCTGACAAACTGACACTTTTAAATAAATTTACCTTTTCGGGGCAAATTTCTTCGGCCACTGCAATCAAGCATTCTTTAATCATTTCTCCATCGCTGAATGGTTTTCCATGTTTACCGATTTCAAGAGCCACACAAAAGCTGGCCCGAGTTGCAGACTCTTGTTCAGTATTTGCTTTGGTAAACAAAGATTGCTGTGATTTCAGTCCGCGCTTTAAAGCTTCAAATTTTTCCGTCTGCAAACTTCCTGTATATTTGGAGTAATTTTGAAGATGTTTCGATTCATAGTGTCGTTTAATGTTATATTGTTTGAGAACAGCTATGGTTTCATTACGAATGAAACATAGCACCTTATTACTGGACTCAATCACAAAATACTGAAAGTTCTGTTTATCTTTGAATGTTCTGCATTCACTGTCTATTTTGCGCTTCTTTTCCATACTAATAAATCACACATATTAGGTTGGGGAAAAAGTTTCTTCGCATTTTATATAAAAATTCAAAAGGTTTTTTTATAAAGTTTATTTACATTTGAATAAAGTATGTAGGTGCCGTTTTGTTGGATAGCTTTTTGCCATCTTGTAGGTAGGGACGTGATCCCATTGCTATAAAAATTTTGGGGCTTCTGATCAAAAAACTGCGACAAGTGGTTTTGGCAGTCCTCTCGTGATGTTAACCTGACACTGCCTAAGGAATTCTGCAGAGACCGAAACAGGTGAATATCTGAAGGTGCAAGGTCAGGACTATACGGCGGATGCATTAACACCACCCAGCCAAACTCTCGTAATTTTTGCTCAGTGGCTAAAGATGTGTGAGGTCTAGCGTTATCATGGTGAAAAACCACACCTCTTCTGTTGATTAATTCCGGCCGCTTTCTCTCAACTTTTTGCTTTAATCTCATCAGTTGTTCGCAATACAGTTCAGAATCGATGGTCCTGCCTGGCGGTAACAGCTCATAATGAATAATGCCCTTCCAATCCCACCATACACACAGCATCACCTTGTTGCGAGTTAACCCGGGTTTCGCCACAGTCTGTGAAGCCTGACCGGCCTTTGACCACGATCTTTTTCGCACGTTCTTGTCGTACGTGATCCACTATTCATCACCAGTTATCAGCTTCTTCAAAAATCAGTTCGGTTTCATTACGTGGTAATAAAGAATCACAAATGAGTACACGGTTCCATTAGGTTTCTTTTAGTGAGCTCATGAGGCACCCAAATATCGAGCTTTTTTGTATACCCAGCTGTTTTCAAATGCGCCAAAACCGTTATCGGCATATTAGTAGTTACGATGTAGTTCTCCAGCTACATCGTAACTACTAATTTGCGGATCTTGCTCCACTTTTTCAAAAATGGCATCAATTTTGTCCGTAACAGGGCGACCAGAGCGACGTGCATCTTTGATATCAAAATTTCCGGATTGAAAACGCTTAAACCAAATTTGCGCTACTCTCACAGATACTGCATTAGGTCCATAAACATCACAAATTTTTTTCGCGGCTTGTGTTGCATTTTTACCTTTTTTGTAGTAAAATTCTAGAATGTATCGAATTTCTTCATTAGATTTTTGGCGATTTGTGGCCCGCGGTTTCGTGTAGCTTCGGAGAGTAAGGGCGATAAATAAAGGACACTGAGTTTTCCTGGTCAGGTTTTTACTGTTCTTCCAGTCACCCTGGTACAAGTGGTACATTTATAGTTTTTGTGCGAATTACAATAATAATATGCGACCACGTAGTGTGTCCCTGTGTCGCGTGCGAGAGAACAGAATATTAAAAAACCATGGCAATGTTGCCAGTCTTAAAATTATCTCTATGAGACCTGTCGCAGACAGGTATCTAGCAGGGCATGTAAAATGCTAATAAAGGCGGGACGCCACACCACCCCCCCACGGAGAAGGATAATTGCCTAAAAATATAGGTAATCCTTGGTTTTCCGAGATTTGACACGTCGACCAGATCGTGTTTCGCTAGGTAGTAAGTTAGGGGCGGTGGTATCTGCGGTTGAAGGTCCAGGATCTTGAGGTGGGTCTGGAGGAGATGAGTCAGTAGCAGGTGAGTTTTCGGTCGTCGGACGTTCCCCGTTGTCAGACTCGGTAAAAGCTGGTTTGACGCGGTTTACGCTGACTACAACCTGTCTGCCCTTGATGTCCAGGGTCAGGGTCTTCCCATCGGCAGAGCGATTTAATATAGCGAACGGACCGGTGTAAGGAGGTTGTAGCGGGCTTCGTATCGTGTTATCCTGTAAGAAAACGTGGGAGGCCGACGACAATGATTTAAATACAAAAACAGCTGGATGTGCATGATGTGAAGCTGGTGTTGGTCGTAAAGCGGACATCTTATGTCGTAGCTGAACTACAAAATCAGCAGGGTCTTCGGGACGTCCCGTGTCAGGGGCAGGAGCCAACATTTCTCCTGGCAAGCGAAGCGTTTCGCCATATAGCATCTCCGCCGCTGTAGACTTTAGATCTTCTTTGTATGCCGTTCGCATTCCGAGTAGGACTAGGGGAAGGGCGCGTATCCATGATTCTGAGTGGCACATGAGAGCTGCCTTCATTTGGCGATGTACTCGCTCAATCATTCCATTTGCACAGGGGTGATAAGCGGTCGTCCTAATGCGTTTGGTGGCGAACGATGCCATAAGTCGGCGAAACAGGTCAGACTCAAATTGAGTGCCTTGGTCTGTTGTAATAACTGAGGGCACGCCAAAACGCGATATCCACTCTCGAATGAGAGTGTCGGCTACTTCTTCGGCGGTGATGGACCGCATGGGCCACGCCTCAGGCCATCGTGAGACTCTGTCAACAGCAGTTAGGCAATACCGATATTCATTACAGACGGGCAGAGGTCCTACGATGTCGATGTGAATATGCATGAAACGACCAGACGGTTGGTCGATGGTACCGAGGGGAGCCGAGATGTGTCTGGATACTTTTGCGCGTTGGCAGGCCATACAAGTCTGAGCCCACTGTCGTGAGTCCTTCCTGATCGAGGGCCAAACGTAGCGTTCAACCAGAAGGCGAGTAGTTGTTCGTACGCCAGGGTGGCTCAGGTTATGAATCTTGTCAAACACCGCACGGCGAAATGAAGGGGTCAAATAAAGACGAGGCTTGCCAGTGGACACGTCGCATAAAACGGAAATGTTAGTCCCTGGTATGATAATCTGGCTAAATGTCAGGCTAGAATTTCCTTGACGTAGGCTCGCGAGTTCTTGATCCTCCTCTTGTGATTTGGAGAGGGCCTCATAATCTTCTTCTAGCGAAATGGCTTCTATCCGCGACATTGCATCGGCGACGATGTTTTCCTCACCCTTGATGTATTGGATGTCTGTTGTGAACTGACCTATGAACGATAATTGGTTCAATTGTGAAAGCGGGAGTTTATCTCGGCGCTGTAAGAAAGCGTACAGCAACGGTTTATGGTCCGTGTAAATGGTAACGTGCTGGACTTCGAGTATGTGGCGGAAATGTTGTACACTTTCGTACACAGCCAATAATTCCCGATAATAGGCTGGCCACTGCGACTGTTGAGGAGTCAACTTTTTGCTGAAAAAGGCCAACGGGCACCATTGGCCGTTCACCTGCTGCTGTAGGCAGGATCCAATATGGATACTTGATGCATCCGTATACAAGCCAAGGGTACGCCGTTGACGGGATGCTGCAACAGAGTCGCGTTAGAAAGGCTTGATTTGCAAGCTTCGAACTGTACCAGAAGCTCAGGTGTCCATACAAATGGCTTAGCACCTTTGCCATTGGTGGCAACAACAGCTTCGATTAGGGGAGCCTGAAACTGAGCGGCGTGGGGCACGAAACGACGGTAGTAGTTTAACATACCGAGAAAACGGCGCACGCCTTGAACAGTCTTAGGAGGGGGAAAATCCAGAAGGGCCTGAATACGGTCTTGAGGAGGGCGCGTGCCTTCCGAGCTAATACTAAAGCCTAGGAATACGACTTTTCTGGCACCAAATACACATTTTGATGGGTTAATTACAACCCCATAATCTTGCAAGCGCTTGAAAAGAATCCTTAGATGTTCCTTGTGAAGAGCCTCATTTGCTGAATAAATAAGGATGTCATCTACATAAGGAAAAACAAAATCAAGGCCCCGTGTGACCTCATCAATGAAACGTTGAAAGGTTTGCCCTGCATTTCTCAATCCAAAGGTCATATAAGGGAATTCAAATAGGCCGAACGGGGTAATGATGGCAGTCTTGGGAATATCCTCTTCAGCAACAGGTATCTGGTGATAGGCCTTCACAAGATCAATAGTGCTGAATATCTTAGCCCCAGAAAGATTATGGGTAAAGTCGTTAATGTGTCGGATTGGGTAACGGTCCGGGATGGTCCTGGCATTCAGGGCGCGAAAATCGCCACATGGACGCCATGACTGGTTTTTCTTGAGGGTCATGTGTAACGGAGAGGACCAAGGACTTTGCGAGGGTCGCGCTGTGCCATTCCGCACCATATCCTCAAATTCGTTTCTGGCAGCAGTCAATTTGTGAGGCGCTAAACGTCGAGGACGGCAAGAGGTTGGGGTCCGTCTGTGGTCCGAATATGATGCACAGTATTGTGCTTTATTTTCCGTGGTAGTCCGGGAGGTTTAGTGACATCAGGGAACTCAGCTAGCACTTGTGCAAAAACAGAGTTCTGTATGTTGATAGTCTTGACACTGGACTGTTCGCTGGTAGCATCGGAAGCAATGGTGGCGAAACCAGTAGTGCCATCAACTAGTCTCTTAGTACGGCAGTCTGGCAGGAGGTGGTAGTGTGCTAGAAAGTCTGATCCTATGATAGCAGTGCTGACGTCAGCCACTACAAACTGCCAAACAAAACTACGGCATAGTCCAAGGTCGAGTTTAAGGTTCACTGTACCGAAGGTCTTGATAGTGCTGCCGTTGGCTGCACTAAGTTCCCAGTCAGAAGATTGCCTCTGATCTCGAACCCAGCGATAAGGGTAACAGCATAGGTCAGACCCTGTATCCACTAAAAACTGATGCTTGGTTACCTTATCTGTGACAAATAGACGGCGGCCGCGATCCACTGAGCAGCAATCAGTTTCCGCCCTTACTGATTGCTGGTTGGGTTTTCCGGCTTCCAATCGCAGGGGTTTGTGCACTTAGTGGCCTTGGTGACAAATTTTCTATGATACCAGCAATATTTGGATACTGGGGTGCCGCTTTGGCTGTTGTTCCCTGAGGCAAATTGATTTCTAGACCTGCTACGTGGGTGTGAAACAATATAATCCATAAAATTTTTGTTAAGTTGAATCAGGAGGTCTCTGATCGAAGGGTCTTCGTTAGGTCCACTGTTTACTGCATATGCCATTGAAGGACTAGGTGTCACCTCAATAATTTTGTCTGCTAGCTCCGCTAGTTTTTGTAAGTTGAGACCCTCGTGCGCAGCCAAAATTGCTTGTACCTGGGTAGGCAATCGACGCATCCAGAGCTGCCTAATTATGGTATCATCTTTTGATTTTCCAGCGAGAGATTGAAGGCACCGTAGAAAGGCTGTTGGCTTGCGGTCACCTAGCTCCTCTTCGCTAATCAGGCGTTCAACACGCTGTTGTTCAGAAATAGATAACCTGCAAATAAGCTCTTGTTTCAAGGTCTGGTACTTGTTTTCGGGTGGAGGATCCAAGATAATGTCCTCGATTTCGCCAATTAATCGTTGGTCTATTGTGCTGACTACGTGGCTGAACATAGTTATGTCACTTTTGATACCTGCCAGGTGAAATTGGGCCTCTGCCTGGGCAAACCAGACTGCAGGTCTGTCTGCCCAGAATGGGGGAAGTTTCACGGATACTGCATGAACTTCAGATGATTCCTCATGGTGTTGTGTAGGCTGTGTATGAAGGCGTGCCTCGAGTGCAGCGTTGTGTGCCCGCAGGCGGTCGAGCTCTGTACGCATATCTCCTTCTGTCATGGTTAGTAGGCAACCTAGCAACAACCAAGGTTATGTGCGCAAAAGATATTATTAGGCTTACCCTTCTCCGTGAGTTGGAAACAATCACATAAAACAATAATTATTCATGCACATAAACACAACAAGTTTGTAACACAATTTGTAAGTCACACAACAGAAGTATATTGGAAATATAATACAAATGCAGTAAAAGATAGCAATTAAAAAATGTTAAGTGCGCACAACCAAACAATGAATATAAAGAATAGTTCGTGTGAACCATGCGTCCAATAGTTAAAGGCTGTTAAATATTGTGCAAGCTCTTACTTAATGTACGTAAAATTAACATATAGTTTAACTTATATGTTGAAAAACACGAAAACAATAAGATGTGATCTCTTGTTCAATGGTGTAAACAAACAAAAAAGAATATTATATTAAATAGATCACGAATCGCGATGACAGTCAGTGTAAAGGCAAATTTCCAAAACTCCAATCCGAAAAAAAAAAAAAAATTAAAAAGTTTTACTTGCGTTCAGGAATTCAGTTGTCAATTGTTATGTGTGTCATCTGTCACAGGTTATCCAACCGAACCAACAGGTGTTTAGGCGGGTGGTTAATCAATGACGTTTCCGATTTCCGGAAAAGATTAACCTAAAAGTTCGATGATGCAATATGACGAAAAGTGATGAATGTTCGGAATGATTATGAACGCGCTTGCTAAAGAACACACGCACAACCGATATGATATCGCACTTTTAACACAACACGTAACTGGAGTCGTAATGCCGGTTGAAACACGTTGACCACGGGTATCTATCGGCCGCCAGATGCCGAGATGCTGCAATCGGAGATGTGATATGCACACCCAATGCACGCTGCGCCGCTGCAGGAGAAAGCAGTCCAGGTGCAGTGCATGCTACCATGCAGTCTTTGATGAGTTCGTATACTCGAGGGTCACCACTTTGGCGATTTGTGGCCCGCGGTTTCGTGTAGCTTCGGAGAGTAAGGGCGATAAATAAAGGACACTGAGTTTTCCTGGTCAGGTTTTTACTGTTCTTCCAGTCACCCTGGTACAAGTGGTACATTTATAGTTTTTGTGCGAATTACAATAATAATATGCGACCACGTAGTGTGTCCCTGTGTCGCGTGCGAGAGAACAGAATATTAAAAAACCATGGCAATGTTGCCAGTCTTAAAATTATCTCTATGAGACCTGTCGCAGACAGGTATCTAGCAGGGCATGTAAAATGCTAATAAAGGCGGGACGCCACAGATTCATTCATTTTAACAATAAGAAAAACAAATGAAAATTACACATTTTGCTAATTTGAATTTGGAATTGTCTTCTTTAAAATTAAAACTTTTTAGTGATACCAAAACCATCCAGATATAAATGGTATAGCCAAAGAGATCTTATTACATACTGTAGTTCTCCAGCTACATCGCAACTACTAATATGCCGATCTTGCTCCACTTTTTCAAAAATGGCATCAATTTTGTCCGTAACAGGGCGACCAGAGCGACGTGCATCTTTGATATTAAAATTTCCGGATTGAAAACGCTTAAACCAAATTTGCGCTACTCTCACAGATACTGCATTAGGTCCATAAACATCACAAATTTTTTTCGCGGCTTGTGTTGCATTTTTACCTTTTTTGTAGTAAAATTCTAGAATGTATCGAATTTCTTCATTAGATTCATTCATTTTAACAATAAGAAAAACAAATGAAAATTACACATTTTGCTAATTTGAATTTGGAATTGTCTTCTTTAAAATTAAAACTTTTTAGTGATACCAAAACCATCCAGATATAAATGGTATAGCCAAAGAGATCTTATTACAAGTTCATACACACTATATGCGAAAATACTTTTTCCCCAACCTATTAAAAACAATAAGTCAAATAAAAATACTGTTACGCACGAGTGTTACTTTATTTATTTCACAATAGATGGACAGTTCCGCTTTCTTCGCCTTTCCTACGCAGACTGACTCGCTTTTTTTTTATTGGACTTGACTTTATGTTGTTGGTCCGAAGACCTCACAACTTTACCGGGGTTTTCGGGGCGAGTGCCTTTGCGAAGCGAAGGCGACTGACTCGCGGTTGCGCCGCTAGCCCTTTTATATGCAATTACTGCCATCTCGAACTGAGCGGTATCTAGCCAGAACCAGAACTTTCACGAACCGACCCTATGATTCCCAAATATTTAATTACAACTAATGCAACCTGTTAACGAGTAGCTGAAATAGATAGAACGTAGTATAATACATAGCACCACTACTCGCCACTAGATGTCGTTAAGTGTCACAATACACAGAAGTAATCGAAATGCAAAAAAATGCGTATGTTTGCTTAGGTCGCGCACTTTGTAACTAGCTAGTCTTTAGAAATATAATTAAGGGAAGAAAATATAAAACTGTTTTGGCCCTTGCAACATACTGAAAAAACCATTATGGCCCGAAGGCTTCAAAGTTTGGAGACCCCTGATCTAGACTATAAGTAGAATACTGAGCCCAGATCACTATGACATAGAAGTATGGGTAAGGTGCCCAGAAGGCTGGCTACATTTCCTCACTTGATCACCATACTGATCCGTTGCCAGAGGTAGGCACTTGCCTTCTGATCACCTGAAGAGTCAATGAGTCGTTTTGATAAATTTTGGTAGAGATTCATGGTCTCAGGACCCCACGGTCCAAGTGTCTCAGTAGAAAATGGAACAAACATCTAACTGTCACTGAGCTGTGATTCAGCTGTTTCCGCTGCCAATTAGAGTATGCTACCTATAACAAACTTTTTGATAGCACCAGTTTTTATTCTGTATTTACTGTACTGACATGTTCCATTTTTATAATATTTGTTTCTGTCATATTTTTGCCTTTACCGAGTTAATTTAATTTTTACCACAAAATTATATCTTACTTTCTTGTATGTTTGTAATCTATGATTAGTAGGCGCATTCAGCACCTACACTGCCGAACCGGCTGATCTAGACGTGTTTGGTAAATGGGATGTGGCCAATGTGTCTGCAGGCCGCATCCCACACCAAAGGCTTGCCATGCTGCCAGGGAATTAGAGTCATCCCTTCAGGATGCCTACCATTGTGATGTGCAATATCTTTCCGTTCCAATATAATAAGATTAATTAGGATTTAAAATATACTTTATGACGACATTTCAATCTCTAAGCTGACCAGTAAGCAAAAATAAGGAGTCTCTTTTGGCACATACTCTTTGACACTTGACATCTTTGTCATCAGTGACCACGGCTACTGAAACGTGGCTGAAACACCAGAATAATAAAAATCAAATAAATTGCTGAACTTCAAACCATTAAAACATAGTTTTATTATACAACATTCTTGTCGAATATCAGAACGAAATGATAAACTTTGAGCTAATTGTTCTTCGTATGGTGATTGATAGTTCTGGGGATCCAGTTTCTCCTTTCTCTTCATCCTATGCCCTTATTCTGTCCTCACTCTCCTATCCTATTTTATCCACTATAGAGAAGGGCAACCTTTTGGCATCGCAACTGGACTTGCACACATTCACAAGTGATGATAACTTCCACAATTTCCATTAACTGAGCCATCTGTCAGTTTGTCCTCTTTTTGGGTACTCAAAAATATGTAGGAGACCATACATCATTTAATACCATGGTAGTGGAATATTTGCTTGACACTTCTCAGCTTGGGACATACTTTATCTTATTGTGGTTGGTAAAAGGTGTTGAACTGTAGAAATTTTCCTATAATGTTGACTTTCACATTACTTATGGTACTGCAAGTTGCTCTTTACATTTGTGAAATCTCCCTTGTTAGCATTTGAACTCTTATTATTGGGGTGCTTTAGTCATTAAGCTAACAAGTTTTTATGTTGATTTTTTGTTTATATCTACAATATATACTTCAATTTCAGCAATCACAGAATGCATTATTGTTGATTGCCAGTCAGACATTTGGTCTTAATTGTAACTGTGTCATTGAACACTTATACCCATTGGATTATAAACCATTTGTGAGAAATACTGAGAAAGAAATTAAAAAAGAAAATGAAGAAGAAAGTGAAGAGGACAATGAAGAAGGGAGAGTCGTTAACATCAAAGAAGAGGGAGAAGGCAAGTTGCTAATATAATAATAATAATAATAATCGGCAGACTATTATTAAATAATTAAGTAATATGGTTTTAATTGTTTACATTTAGAACTGTATAGTGTATACATATTGCATTTTCAGGGATGTAAAGTGTCCTATGTTCATCTGTAGTCCCTGAATCATGTATACCAAACAAGCATCAACATACGTATATGTATTTTTGTAACATTTATAGAGATCACTTCCTTGCAAGAACTAGTTGTTAGCTTTAGAACCATGTCAAGAGTACATCATTAAAACAAAAAATATTGCTATGAACTCTTCTTCATTTATACTTTTTATACACTTACAGGCACAATTAATTGTCTCCTTTTGAAGGGTTTTTTTGTTGCCATCAAATTAATAATACTTACCTCACCCTGTACCATTACTTAATTGGGTGTTTTAACAGTAAATTAAACAATTCGTTTTGAAAAATTTGACTCTGAGTTAATTCTTGCTAATTTTGTCATAATTTGACATTTTTACAAATTACATTTCGAGTAACCATTAAATTTGTTTTTGGACATTCTTATAACAATAGTAATAAATCCGCAGGGGGGCTTTGTGGCGAAGCCTTGGGTAAGTAGCGACAACTCGGAACCGACTCCGGGAGTAAAAGCAAGACCCCCACTTCTGTGTTTGCCGTAGCCAGCAGGCACGCAGTGGAGATCGCTAGAGCTAAGACTCAAGCTCCAGGGGTAGAAGTGATAAATGGCATCACGTCAGAAGTAGCTTCGGTGAACCTGCAGCCCACCTCTCTACACCCCTTAGCCACTCACACCCATGTTGCCCTTGTCTTCTTTGGCATTTTTTTGGGGCCCATGCAGGGAGTGGCGAGTCACCGTCTACCCATTTTTCTATGTTCCCGAACATTGCGGCGGGCAGACGCCATAGTCCCCATATCCCCAGACCCCTAGTACCACTAGCAGTTCACCCCAATAGCCCGGTACTTTGTTTTTTCATTTCACACAATAGTCCTACACTGGTCGGGGCTTGTCCTTGAGTGCATTATTATATGGTGTAGACAGGGATAATCGCCGGTCAGTGTCACGCCACATTTACATTAAATTTGACTAGGGGCCTCTGCATGTTGGCCTTCCCATGGCCCCACGCCAGCCCTCCAAAAGTCCGGGGTATTTTTATGGCTACTGGTCTTCAAAGACATATAATAATAATAATAATAAAACTGAAAAAATAAGCAAGTACGCAGAACTCAAAGATGAAGTGAGCAGAATTTGGCGACAGGAAAAAGTATACATAGTACCCATAGTTCTCTCCACAACAGGCGTTATTACCGACCATCTTCTCCATAGCCTAAAACTATTAAACCTCAAAGAAACCCTCTATATAACTCTCCAAAAAGCCGTAATCTTAAATACATGTAGAATAGTCAGAAAATTCTTGCAGATAGACGAAAACGAAATTGCCCCTCATAATAACATACCGTCAACATTTCAAATTTTCCTCACTACACGCTGTATTCACTTGGTGTAAGCCCATGGATGTGGTTCAAACTAGCCAAAGTGCTAAGAAAAGATTATCGTTCCGAAATATAATAATAATTTCTTTATTTCAGACATAAAGATCCATAATTACAAAACATTTTTAAAGATTGTTATTATTAAGTAAATTAAAACCTTAAAATAAAAACTATTGTATTTAAACACTATCAATAGGGTTTCATGACACTATTTATGTCACAATAATGCCACTTGATGCAGCTGAAGTAGCCAAGACTGTGGTTGTTGCTGATATTGATTTTGGCCTGCGTCCAAATGATTCTATGCTTGTTTATCCATAAACCATAGTCATCAATGCCATATGACTGTACTAAAAGAGTGAAGAATTTCAGAAATTTCAGAACGAAACAACCAAAAACAGTGCTTTGAATTTCTAAGAAATCACCATCAACAGTTTTTGGGGGTAATAACTGTCTTTTGGTGACAGGATGTCAAAATAAAGATAAAAACCATCACAGGAAGGTTAGAAGTGAGAAATTTAAGGATGTATCAATGTGCTTGTGTTCTAGAAAATCCACAGCTCTTCAGAAAGCAAAACTTCAATTTTTCTGAATACATGGATTTAGACTTTATAGCACTAGAATACATTTCTTATTTTGATGAGTCCAAAATTGCTCTTGGACGTCTTGATGGATGTTGCCATATATATAGATGCTGTGGTGAACCATTTCATGTATTTAGTGTCTTAAAACAGTATGTTTTCAAATGGGCTCATTATTCCTACAGAGCATGAACCTTCTGAGATGGAACCACCACAAATTTGTGGTCAAATACAGATAATTGAAATGAATGTTGAACCGATGCTTTCTCCCTCCAACTATATAGAATTCGTATTAGAATAATAGAGACTATATAATTCTCTTGGTTTTGGCGCGGCAATTTTGATGCCAGCTTTTGGAAAAAAGTAATATTTTTGATCCCCGTTTGAGTGTTATGACTTACGGGACCCATACTGAATTGTATTGGATAGAATGAAACTCATCACTCCACATAACAGAACATGTAAGGTGTCCTAGAAACACATCACATGCCATTTACGTTATTTATTGGTAATTTTTTACAGTAACATTAATAACATTCAATGCAATAATAAAAACAAGGAGTTCGAGTCTAATTTTCATTTAATCTGCAAAATGTTTGGTTGGCGGTTAATTATGCCCGTGAATGTAGATTTGCTTGCTGATTTTGACTTAAAAAATTGAGTTCTTTTTCATCATCCATTATTTTTGTGATTTGCCCAAAGGCATCTTATGAAAAGCACCTTAATAAAAATACGCTATGGCTTTATGAAAGCCTTCCTTACAGTTTCTTACTTACATTATCTTGTAATGTTTTTGCAAATTTCAAATGTAGTTTGTAAAGTCCTGTTTGAGTGTACCTTGCAGTCCCTATGTACCCTGATCCTCATTTCATCCAAAGGTTAGGAGTATCTTGATTATGTGCTAATTTTTGATATGTCACTTGGTTCCTTAATATCTTTTCTGGAATAAGGAAATGGTATATGCAAATAAAGCTGCAATTATAACTATAATTAACATAAAAAAACATGTTCTCTGATAGAGTCAAGTCAGGAGGACGATCTTGAAAATGCTGATGTTGAGTCAGACATACCTTCGGAGTACAATACACTTCTGAAGCAGAAACTGGAAAGACAAGTTAGAATTGTTTTGGAGAGGATTGATACAGGTAACAGTTTCTTGTTTCATTCGCATTATCACCATCATCCGAGCCTCCTCAGACTTTTCATCCTTGAAAAAGATCTATTTGTCCAACTTCATTAAGATCCAAGTATTGGCTAACTTTCATTTTAAAATAACGGCTTTTAAAGCTACCATTGTATAATAGTAGATATTCTTCACCAATGTATAATACTAGATATGCGTTTCTGAATATCAACTTAACACAGCAATACCCTCTTTCCTCTTTCTCTTTTTCCTTTTGCTACCCCTGTTTCCAAAACTAACTACGGACAAAATAAATATTTGTGTCCTTTTACAAATATCTATGACAATTTTTTTAAATTCTTCTAAACAATCAGTTGTTAGTAAAATTATGAGCATAATTTTACTGACAACTGATGCTTCATAAGGAAGGCGATGTTTATATTTAGGTTTAATCATTCATATGTTATGCAGTCATGGTAGCGTAATGGCCAGCGCACGCGCCCCGAAATCAAACAGTGCGGAATCGAATCCTGGCCGGAACGCTTACGCCACCTAAGCAGTTTTCTGACCTATGTGCATATTTTTACAAATACCACGTGCTATAACAACCATGAAGGAAAACATCGTGATGAAACCTGCACATTGAGATAACAGATGTGTTAAACACGCCAACCCGCCTTGGACAAGCGTGGGGGTATACTGTCTCAGGTAGTGGGAGACCGGAGCCCAGCGGTGGGACGTTTCTGGGTTACTATTCATTTGTTGTGTTCCCGTCAGAAGTGTCAGAGTATTATGATAGATTGTGGAGAGAGTGCCCTGTATAGGGTGGAACGAGTCGGAATGCTCCTGCGTCTCAAAGCAAGGTCTTCCTTTCATTTCATTCATTCCATCCATCCATATTACTGTTTGACATTTTGTATACATACTTTGTACGT
The DNA here is from genome assembly GCA_039645545.1 of Dendrolimus houi. NCBI lineage: Eukaryota > Metazoa > Arthropoda > Insecta > Lepidoptera > Lasiocampidae > Dendrolimus > Dendrolimus houi. The sequence goes on from CM077146.1 coordinate 2,142,115, forward strand.
TTTGGGGAATCGTATGCGACGTCAATTATTGTACAGCGCCATCTATTGGCTTGTAAGTGTTTCACTACAATTAGGTAATTAATTTTGGTGTATTTAACTTATTGTTTATACTTCTGATCTTTTCTAGGTCATAAGAATCCATTTTTCGTTTAGAAATATTATTCTGTATTCTTTGGCCTCTAATTTTATGAAAATACTGTATTAGGTTACCTATTAATAAAAATTAAATAATTTAATTTCAAGATATTCTAAATTTTGGATGCAAAAAATATTTTAAACGCAAACTCTGTATTCACCGAATGAATATTCAGGTCGTAAGGACGTTTTAAAACCTGAGTCACAATAAAATTCTAAAGAAACAATTTATATAGTAAATTTATCCATCTAAATAAAATTTAATACTTTGTGGTGCGACACAGGGCTGGGAAGACTTCCGTCAGAATAGAGGAGTATGAAAGGAAAAGACATGTCGTGCCCACCCTAATGATTTCGAAAATGAAATGAAATTTAGTTAGTCACATTTGTCCTTGCTTTCAGGCGCATCTGCAAGGAAACGCACAATAAAAGAAGAACCCCTAAACGCCAAGCGAATTAAGTTCGAGGAAACAACTCAAGACATAAAGCCTTTAACTGATGATGTTTCAGAAGGTTTGCAACAAAATCATTCCAAAGTGCCATACAAAAGCTTGTCTAAAAATTTATCAGTAGACACACATGTGAAAATTTCTAAGGACAAACAAAATGTAAAATCAGTTGTAAATTGCCATCAGGTAAATAGGATTTCACCAAAAGTTAATATTGTACCAAAACATAAAATAGAAATTATTTGTAATAATGCTGAAAATGAAACCTTCAAGCAATGTCTTCCGAAGAGCGCAGATGCGGTTGCCTCAAGTGCTTCATTAGACAATAGCAATGAAAAAATGCAATCAAGTATCTGTAATCTAAGAAAAGGATTAAAAAATGGGTTTTCGTGTCATACGTGTGAATACAAATGTGTCACTAAATATGAGATAAATAGACACCTTCGTAAACACACTGGAGAGAAGCCATACAAATGTGATTTATGTGATAATAGATTTTCACGTAGAGAAAATTTAGAAATGCATATAAAGTATAAACACACAAAGGAGAAGAACTTCTCATGTCATATGTGTCAGTACAAATGTGTCAGAAAAAGCCAATTAAATTTACACCTTCGTAAACACACTGGAGAGAAGCCATACAAATGTGATTTATGTGATAATCGATTTCCGTATAGAGCTAATTTAGAAAGTCATATAAAGTTTAAACACACAAAGGAGAAGAACTTCTCATGTCATATGTGTCAGTACAAATGTGTCACAAAAAGCAATTTAAATTTACACCTTCGCAAACACACTGGAGAGAAGCCATACAAATGTGATTTGTGTGACAATGGATTTTCACATAAAACTAGTTTAGAACGTCATATAAAGTTAAACCACACAAAGGAGAAGAACTTTTCATGTCATATGTGTCAATACCAATGCGTCAGCAAAAGCGACTTAAATGTACATCTTCGTAAACACACTGGAGAGAAGCCATACAAATGTGATTTGTGTGATTATAAATTTTCATATAAGACCACTTTAAATTCACATATAATATCAAAACATTATAATAAATAATGAGCCTGCTCATAACTGCCAGTGAAAAGTGTTCAGAGACTATGTATGGACTCTGACTAAACAAATCGGCCAAGTGTGTTTCATGCCACGTTCAGTGAACATCTGCTGTCTATATATTGTGGTTGTAGGAAGCTATAAAAATTCTATTTGCATGTATATCTGTACACACATACACACAGGTGACATTTCTCTATTAAAAACATGTTTTACATTGGTTATCTTTATCCAACCTTCATAGTTGTGGACTTCTACGCAACTAGCCATGACAGTTATGTATTAAGGAATGAAAGCTGTAATTACCCAGCTGGTTGTGTGCAAAAATGGGCAATTCTAATTGCAGGGACTTTAGTTCCCAGTGAGCGGTTATTGTAACTTATTGTAGGTTTTTGATGACATCAAGTGTTTGAATAAAAAGGTGAAGAAAAAAATTTTTACAAAAGTTATAACAAACCTGAGTTAAACCAGTTTTTTGTCAACAACCTATGCTGGCTTTTTGATACAATATGTTGGTTGCTATGTAAGTATGTAAATGTAGGAATGTTAATAAAAATAACATAAATAAAACACAGTATTTTTAAATAGTGTCTTTATATAGTGTTTAAAGTAAATTGTAATTAATTTTATATAAAATAAATATATGAATAATAATGAAACTTTATTTCGGACCGGGGTCCATATTTAGTTAGTGTATTAGTTACAAATGTCTTGCAAATTAAAGTTAGTATTGTTGTAGTTTATTATATTTGAAAGAAAATAAGTAACTTACAGCATCTTGCTATTAGTCTAAGAGACGCTGAAGATCGACCTTCGTCTGATACCAGATGAGACATTTTTTTTTATCAAATGCTATTTATAATTAAAACTACGTTTTGACGGTTTTAAGCGCGGTAATTTAATTAATTTTTTCTTCACATTTCAGTAGCCGTGATAACGGAAGACAAAGATGTCAAGTGTCAATGATGTTAAAGTTTTATTTAGCCTACCGCCAACTTGTTCATTTTAATTATTTGGTTTTAATTTTGCTTTTGGTTATTATTTACTCTATGGGAGCCAAATTTAATCTACCACCGCTTCGCAACATTTCGTGGCTTGAAGAGAAGACGCGGCGCAAGAAACTCTTCAACAAACATGCCTAGCTGTTATAGTTTTATATAATATTAAAATGGGTGGATGGAAAAATAAAACAAAATCTCAATCAAGGTGGTTTGTGTTCCAGTGCATGCAGAAAGAGCTCACAGTGTCACGAGGTCTGGCACTTGGTTTTTACTGGGTTTGGGTCTTAATAGTTTTCATGACCAGATCCCAAACAGGCGGTACTTGCTAACCATGAACCATCTTGTCTATTGAGAAGATGGTCACTGCAGACGGTTACTGAAAAGTGGCCGAAACGTCGGAATAATATAAATCAAATAAATTACCGCTCTTAAAACCGTTAAAACTTAGTTTTATTATGTATACTAGTCGCGAAAGCTTTGGAAAATAGAAATTGTATTGATTTGTAAACACACCTATAACAGCTTGCCAATCGAAAAGTGTTCATCGCTATTTTTGAAGTTTTCAAGGCCTGGCAATTGTAATGCAATATTCATTGGGATCTCCGGCCATATCGGAGATCTTATCCTCGGTGATTTCAATTGTGCACATTTACTCTGGGGAAGTTCCTATTATGATACCTTCGGGAGCGATCTTGCGGATCTTTTTGATCGTTTGAACGCCTGCATGCTGAACGATGGTTCAGCAACACGCCGGACTGCTCCAGGAAGGCCAATTAGCATCCCTGATCTATCCATCTGTTCTCCTGATCTCCCCTCCGTTGGGTCCTGGCTCGTTTTAGAGGATTCCTATGGTAGTGATCACCTCCCATCCTTATATCCCTCCCTCGCCGTACTGTTCCTACTCGTCAGCATATACCACTCTTAAACTATAATAGTAACAACGCAAATTGGGACACATACAGCATTGAATCAGATCACCTGGCTCAATCTATTCCGGAAATAATAGAAGACGATTTGTTCGCCTCCCATCACCAACTGATTGAAAATCCTCATATCGCAGTCACATCCGATATCCCTCTGAAGAAGACAAAATTAAAGGGCAAGTACTCCCCGCCTTGGTGGGATGCTGAGTGTACCGAAATGTTCCAAAAGCGAAAAGCTGCTGAACGTGACTATACTGCCGATATGTCTTGAAAATTACTTAAAATATAAAAGAGTCCTGGCAGTATCTAAACGCTTTTTTCAAAAAAATATAAAGATGTCTTGGGTCCAATTTGCGGAACATTTAAACCCCCGTACCCCGTCCACCCTTATGTGGCGGGCTGTGAAACGTTACCGTGGTTCTTTTCAAACTTCTAGCCTCGATTCCAATGATAAATCTGTTTGGATCTCAGCATTCTTCAACAAATTAGCTCCCTTCTCTGTCCCAAATATGAACTCTCTCCCTTCCCCATACCCCAATTCATTTAACTCTCACAGATTCAATCAACCATTTTCAATGGCAGAACTTGTCCAAGTTCTTAGCCGACTTAAGGACTCTTCTCCTGGTCTTGATGGTGTACCTTACTCTTTCTTTGTTAAATCTGGTTCTATTACTAAGAACTTTATTCTATCCCTCCTGAACAAAATTTTATAAATAGTTTCTATCCCGGAGTTCTGGAAAACCCAACTCATAATCTCAATCCCGGAACCTTCCAAAGCTCCATCTGACCCATCTTCTTATCACTCTCTCCAGTACTTTAGCCAAGATTATGGAACACCTTTTGAAAAATCGTTTAGAATACTATATAAGTGTAGTTTAACTCCCTACTTCCATCTAGCCAGTTTGGTTTACGAACTGGGCACTGTAGATAGCCTATCGCTCCTCACTACGGACATCAGGACCGCTCTGTCCAGACATAAAGTTCTAGCAGGTGTCTTTTTGGACCTCTCCGCTGCATATGATAACGTTATGCTTCACCTGTTCAGGCAAAAGCTGCATCATCTGACATCTGGTATCAGTGAGACTAGCACATTTCATATATAACCTCCTTATGAACAGATCAGTTGTATTAAGGGTCGGTGATTCTCAACTTCCCTCTAGACGTGTTTGTAGAGGCCTCCCACAAGGATCTGTCTTAAGCCCGCTTTTATATAATATTTATACGTATGACCTGGATCAGTCTGTTCTATCTTTTTGTGATATATTACAATACGCTGATGACATTGTTATCTACGCAACAGCTAATATAGTTGAACAGGCTGAATCAAGATTAAATAGTGCTATATATTATCTAGAAAACTAGTTATCAGATCATGGTTTGGTAATATCTCCCTCTAAAAGCAGTACGGTTGTTTTTACTCGGAAACGCAGCCCTCCACCGATCAAGATTGCTTGCGGTGGGACGGTCATTCCTACTTCGGAACAGGTTAAATTTTTGGTAATTATGTTGGACTCGAAAATGACAGGACTTCATCATTTAAATTATATCACTAAAAAGGCCGAATCAACTCTGAACATCCTTCTCTGTGTTTCTGGAGTATGGTAGGGTGCACATCCCTGCACGCAAAAGCTTATTTATAATGCCTTAATTCGGAGGTGTTGGATTACAGTACATTTGTGTTGGAGCCCTGTCTTAAACTTCCTTTACCCAAATTAGATAAATTGCAGTACAAGTGCCTCAGGGTAATTTTGAGTGCCATGAAATCATATCCGACTAATGCTTTACAGGTTAAGTCTTTTACAGGCAGCAGCAGTTTTTTGGTATACTAGGTAGTTTTCTAAGGACATGACCCTGGCAAACAACTTTTCGGCTTCCTTCCGTTTTTTGACTATCGACGAGCATTTGGAGTCCCGCCTCGCCGGAGAGGAAATTTTGTTTAGGGCACAATTTTTGAGTGGGATTGATTTATCTGCTGAAGAAGTTAGAGCAGATATGAACTCTGAATAAAGTAATGGGTAGTTTAAATTGGTAATAGGAGGAAGTGCATCTAGCTTATTTTGTACCAAGTCAGAAATTTTTTGCCAGTTAGCTTGATCGAGCCTAAATCTCATAAGTGGGGTGAAACAAGTCGGAGGGATAGAAGAGTCAGCGAATGAACAAAGGATAGGAAGGTGGTCACTACCGTGGGAGTAAGAGAGGTCTCTCCAAACGAGGGAACTTGCTAGAGAATCAGATGATAATGTAAAGTAAGTCTGGAATGCTAGGGTTTTGTATGGGAGACACTCTACGAGTGGGGGTGCCGTCGTTGATGACACACAGGTCTAGTTCATATAATATATTGAGAAACGCAGAAGAGATTGAGTCACAAGAGGCTGATCCCCATAAAGTGTGGAGTATATTTAAATCTCCAAGAATGATTATAGGGGTCCAGAGAGGAAATAGGAGAGAATAAAGTTCTTGGATGATAGGAATATTAGGATGTGGTATATAAACAGATACATATGTTATGTTAGAGGAACGAACAGAATCAATGTTAATATTGACGGAGTGATGAGGGATAGGGATATGAGTGAATATAATGTCTCTTTTAACCAAAAGGGCACAACCATCCCAACTATCCTCTCTGTCATCTCGGAGACATGCATACCCTGGCATTCTAAAAAGAAAACCCGGTCTCAGCCACGTCTCCGAGATGGCAAAGATGACATGTTTGTATTGATTACTTAAATGAATTATTTCATGTTTTTTAATGTTTACACTGCGGCTATTCCACTGAATTATATTCAGCATATTTTTAAAAAGAGAGGGTTAGAGAAGTTATAGTAGACCTGATAATTTCCAAGACATTGTTCGGTGTGGTCACTCCAAATTTGGAGAATAAATTAATTAGAGTAAAAGAGAGAAGGTCTGCAAGGTTATCAGTTGGATCTAATGGACCTGGAGAGTTTTCGCCTAGGGCACATCCATTGGGAAGGGACGAAAGGGGTGTAGCAGCGATATTCGAATGGGCATAGCGATCATATGGTTTACTCAGTTCTGGTCTAGGACGTTTCTCAAAGAAAAATGTTTTTTGTAAGATGATGAGGATGGGAAGGGGGAGGAGTGGTTGGGATGGATGAGAGAGAGGTTGAGATTGACTAGGAGGGAGGAGAGAATTTGAAGGGGGAACTTTCCAATAGGAGGCTTTTTGGGATTGGGACATGGTTGCAACATCTGCGTAAGAAGAACGGGCTAAGCGATATCTGCGAGCAGCCTCTGAATAGCTAATATTCTCATTTGACATGATTCGCTTAATACTTCTTTGACGGTCATGTTCTGGACATCGAGACTCCGTCGCTAAGTGATTGCCGGAGCAAAATAAATATGTACTATCGTCTAAAACATTACAAGACACACTTTCATGTGGGCCACCACAGCGTGAGCAACGGAGGTTAGAGCGGCACTGATCGCGAATATGCCCGAAACGGCAGCATTTCAAACACTGAATGGTAGGTAGTGTATATACATTCACAGGGAGAGAAACGTGGCAACAATAGACATGAGATGGCAATTTTTGTCCAGGAAAGTGAGTACAACAGTTCCTGTAGGTTCCCAAATAATTTTCCCATCTCTATTTTTTTAATTTAATCTCCGAGCTTTAATATCCAATTATGTTGGATGGCATTCAATCCACGAGACAAGATTCTACAATGTCCAATCAAGGGGTATTTGGTGAATAACACCCATACGAGTCACTTGAAATCGGGGTATAGCAGCAGTTAAGTTATTTGACGTAAGGGCAGGGTTGGTAAGAAAAGAGTTGGCTTCAGCAGGAAAAAACCGCAACTTTATTTCTACCCTCATGTTTAATTCATTAATGCCACAAACATTACTATTATAAATAACTTGAGCTATTTTTAGTTAACGCATGTTTGCAGAAATAATGGCAGACTCCGTGTCACAACGTGAAACATATACATCAAATGGGCCACAATCAGTATCATTGTATTTTAAGTCGGAATTCAAGTCGTACTCGGGTCGGGTGAAAGTATGCTATAATGACGCAGATGCGGGCAAAGACGGGGCTCATTTTTCAGGAATATTTCCTGTACAATCTATGTGGCGCTTAGATCTTACTTTTTGAGGGGTGTAACCTACAGTGGTTATTACCGGTACCTTAAGATCCAAGGTATTTCTTCCCTTATCAGGTGGTACATTTTCACCCACAGACTGCGACATTAATTAGAAAATAGAGTACTTACCAGTAAATATATGTAGTTTTTAGTAACCACCACCAATATAAAAAAGACAATACAAGAACCAGGAAATCAGAAAAACTGAAAAACCTAAAGAAAATTGCCAGACACGTATAGACTCTACGATCACACCTGTCACTTCCAATGATGTTGTCAACGTAGCTAAAATAAAAAGGTTGTATTGTCAGTTTTAATTGAGAGGAGAGGGAGGGACGGAATATTGTTAGTCAGACCTTTGAAAAAATATCGGTCGTTAGGACTTCACTTCAGAGGTAAAAACTTAGTATCTGAGCGTAACGGTCACACGAATTTAGTTCAATTTCCCCATCCCAGAAGTGCCTACAGAAGTTTTCAGTTCAAAACCCATGGCGATGTTTGATAGGGTCTTTTTTAAGTCAATACGTTGGGAGTTACTTTCATACACACACATGTGTGTACCTACAAAAATTCCAAACTTTATGCCGGCCGTACACTCTCGTCGAGCGACGGCGAGACTGGGTATGCACGCGAGTGTACATGGTACACTCGCTCTGGCTCACGACTCCTCGCAGACACTCGCGGGCTCTCCATTCCGAGTCAGTTTTTTGAGCGCGAGTCAAAGGGTCGCTTACCCTCGCGAGGCGGCGCAAATGCATCACTACCACTGTACACTCTCGCGTCATTCAGTTGAGCGCATGGCGTTTTGTTGTCCTAGATATGCAATTTATGTTATACACAATTAATGAGAATATATCTTAAGATATATGTACACGTAATTATAATAACTGATAGCGTATAGGGTGACAGCTGTCGTAACTTTAACGCGTCTATCTTCTCGGTGTTCGCAAAGCGTACTGAATAAACGAGAGTGTACAGGGTCGCGCTCTTCTCTCGACCTCTCGCGCGGGACTGTACAGCCGGCGTTATTAATTTCATTATTATAATCCTGGCAACATTGAGTATTTCGGCTTTAGATTTAGATCAGCGACGACCTCGTTAGAGAGTACTTACTAGTTTTATGTGGACGACACATAGCAAAGATACATTCACAGAGTACTTTTATACTGGATCCATTCCAAAGTAATTTGTGATTGCTTCTTCTAAAAACTACGCAAAGCACTTGGTCATATTAATAATCAGAAATGGGCCTGGCAGACACATGCAGAGTATGTTTGAGCGGTCAGAAGCGTTTACACGCCATAAGCAACACTTTGTTTCAAGAAATATGGGAACAGCTAACAAATTCTAAGGTGAGTAATTATTTTCTCAATGAAGCCTTGTTTAAAGGGACCGTCATAAACGCAATTTGGGAAGTAGAAACACGTTAATTATTTGTTACGATAATACAGACAATAACTGCCCATAGACATCCAACTTCTGAGCTTGGGCTTTCCTATTTTTTTTAAACCACGAAGGCTAAGGCGGTGCGAAGCGGGGCGTAGTATGCTTCTAGCCTGTATTAAAAAATTTCGGATCTGTTCATTAGAAATAAATGTGTCGTAAATTAAAATTATAAGTACTAGGCTAAACTTTTGCACAGAGAGGCATCAGATATACGGAAATTAAGTTTAGGGGTATACATACGGCATAAATATAGACACTAGACCTGTTATTTGGGCTAGGAAACATGTTTTTAGGGTCCACCAACAAGTTTTGAATGAATAATGGGAAAAACAAAAATATGTTTGCTCAACAAAATAACAGGATTAATCACTTTTGTTGAAAAAAAGTTTGATTTGTGTTTAGGAATACACTTGCACCTGATATATAAACACTAAAACTGTTTTTCAATTTAGTAAACAAGTTTTGAATCAGTTATTATAATTTTAAAGTTCATAAAATAATAAATCACACTACTGTCACTTTTTTTATTTACGACGATAATAGGCATAAGAAAGAAAAAATAATGTTATCAATTCGATATGTCAATAATATCGATTTTTAAATATGGAAATCATTTGATATATCAATAATATTGATTTTTAAATATGAAAATTGTGTTTTTTTGCTTATATATTGCGAGTTTGAATTAGTAGTATGTTTTTAAACTATTTATTTTTATTAAAAAAAATTATAATTTCCTATACTCTATTTGCCGCTATTTTATTCCATTTCCAGAACCGACTGGTCACCATTTATTCATTGATAACTATTTAAATGATGGTTACAAATCGTTTGTGACAAATGCTGACCATTGTCATGGCACACTGGCTTTGTTCGCTCGGCTTGTGGGCTTCTTTAGACTGTTTTAAATGTTTTTTACACTGACCACTACCTTTCATCTCCATTTCTCGTCTTTAGACATAAATAAAAAATTAGTAAAGGTATGTTTACAAAAAAATCAGATCTCAAAAACTACATGTCTCCTAAACATGGGGGTTGCAGAACAGAGAAGTCATCCTCCAACCCTACTTAAAATTCACTATTTTGGATTACAGTTCAATACTAATGATGGCAAATCACTCCTTGTGTGCTACATATGCTGCGCACAGCTGAGGAGGGCACATCGGTTGATGAAGAGGGCTTCAGAGGCTGAGAAGTTACTCACAGCTATTGTTAATAATGGTTCTGAAGTAAGCTTCTAGTTCTATGAGTTTTTTTTAATTTCTTTATTTAAACAAGTGTAGGCTTACTGTTTTGCTATAAAGTGTTTCTCAAGGTAACTCAACACTAGGACCAATTTATATGTGGGTCCTATGGTTGGCACAAATTACTCCACTTCACTCATATGTTTGAGTTGGTAAAGCCATGCTGGAGTCATTATCATAATTATTACAATATTAAGGGAAGGCTCAATTAGTGTGATACTTACACTCTAAATATTTTCCTGAGTTTTCAAACGTAGTACATAATAAAACTAGGTTTTAAGTGTGGTAATTTATTTGATTTTTATTATTCCAATGTTTCGGGCACTTTTGAGGAGCTGTGATCAAGGCAGACAAAAATTTCAAGTGTCAATGAGTGAAGGCTAATAAAATTTTAATAATACTTGATGGCTAGTTACAGGAATCAAACAACCCGATCATTTATTTTTAACTTTTGATATGTAAAAAGCCCAAACCATACATATAATGTACATATTGCAAATTTGTTTATTATCCATGTATATACTACATATCATGTATATATTATATGGCACTTTTATTACATATAACTCCATAAATAATCTAATACAATAAAAGAAAACTTATTTATATTGTATTTTACCCCTATGGGTAGAATACAATGTAAATAAGTAATAAAATAAGAGGGACTATTCCCTCTAGACTATAAGTAGAATGCTGAATCTAGATCAGCATCTTCTATGGGTAAGGTGCCCAGAAGGCTGGATACATTTCCTTGCTGGGTAGCCATACTGATCCGTTGCTCGAGGTAGGCACCTCCCTTCTGATCACTTGAAGAGTCAATGAGTCATTTTGGTAAAGATTCATGGTCTCAGGACCACGGAGTCCAAGTGTCTCAACAAAAAATGGAACACACATGTGTACTAACTGTAACTGAGAGTTGCATATTTGTACTGCTTGAGTGATTCAGCTGTTTCTGCTGCCAAACCGGCTGATCTAGACGTGTTTGGTAAAGGGGATATGGCCAATGTGTCTATGCAGGCCGCATCCCACACAGGGAATTAGTCATCCCATCAGGATACCTACCATTGTGATGTGCAATACATTTCTGCTCCAATATAATAAGATGAATTAGGATTGAATATATATACTTTATGATGACATTTCACTCTCTAAGCTGACCAGTAGGTGAAAATAAGGAGACTCTTTCGCCACATATTCTTTGATACTTGACATCTTTGTCGTCAGTGATCATGGCTACCGAACCGTGGTTGAAACATCAGAATAATAAAAATCAAATAAATTACTGAACTTCAAACCATTAAAACATGTTTTATTATACAACATTCCTGTCAAATATCGGAATGAAATGATAAGCTTTGAGCTAATTGTGTTTCATATGCTGATTGGTAGTTCTGGGGTCCATTTTCTCTTTTCTATCTATCTTATGCCCTTATTCCATCCTCACTCTCCCTCTTTTCCACTATAGAGAATGGCAACCTGTTGGCATTGCACCTGGACTTGCATACATTCATAAGTGACGATAACTTCCACACTTACCATCAACTGAGCCATCTGTCAGTTTGCCCTCTTTTTGGGTTCTCATAAATATGTATGAGACCACATCATTTACTATGATGGTAGTGGAATATTTGCCTGACACTTTTCAACTTGGGAAATACTTTATCTTATTGTGGTGGTTAAAAGGTGTTGAACTGTGCAATTTTTCTTATAATGTATACTTTCACTTATGGTACTTGTAGCAAGATGCTCTTTACTCTTGTGAAATCTCCCTGGCTAGCATTTGAACTCTTATTACTGGGGTGCTTTAGTCATTAAGCTAACAAGTTTTTATGTTGATTTTTATTTATATCTACAATATATACTTCAATTTCAGCAATCACAGGATGCATTATTATTGATTGCCAGTCAGACATTTGGTCTTGATTATAAGTGTGTCATTGAACACTTATACCCATTGGATTATAAACCATTTGTGAGAAATACTGAGAAAGAAAATTAAAAAAGAAAATGAAGAAGAAAGTGAAGAGGACAATGAAGAAGGGAGAGTCATTAACATCAAAAAAGAGGAAGAAGGCAAGTTGCTAGTATAACAGACTAATATGGTTTTAATTGTTTACATTTGGAACTGTATACTTATTGCATTTTCTGGGATGTACAGTATCCTATGATCATCTGTGGTCCCTGAAGCACATGTATACCAAACAGGCATCAACATATGTATATGGGTGTTTGTAAGATTTGTAGAGATCACTTCATTGCAAGAACTAGTTGTTAGCTTTAGTACCATGTCAAGAGTACATCTTTAAAACAAAAAATATTTCTGTAAACTCTCCCTCATTTATACACTTACAGGCACAATTGATTGTTCCCCTTTAAAGAGTTTTTTGTTGCCTTCAACTTAATAATAATTTGACATTTTTACAGTTTACGTTTTGAGTAACCATTGAATTTGTTCTTGGACATTCTTATAATAATAATAATAAATCCGAAGGGAGGCTTTATGGCGAAGCCTTAGGTGAGTAGTGACACCTCGGACCCTACTCCGGGGGCAAAGGCAAGACCCCGACCTCTGATCTTGCTTTAGCCAGCTCAAGCTCCAAGGGTGGAAGTGATAAATGGGATCACGTCAGACGCAGCTTTGGTGAATCTGCAGCCCACCTCTCTACACCCCTTAGCAACTCCACCCATGTTGTCCCTGTTTTCTATGGCATTTTTTTGGAGCCCATGCAGGGAGTGGCGAGTCACCGTCTGCCCATTTTTCCATCTTCCCTGAACATTGTGACGGGCAGACACCATAGTCCCCATATCACCAGATCCCTAGTACCACTAGAAGTTCACCCCAATAGCCTGGTACTTTGTTTTCTCATTTCTCACAATAATCCTATACTGGCCGGGGCTTGTTCTTGGGTGCATTATTATATAGCATAGACAGGGATAATCGCCGGTCAGTGTGACGCCACATTTTCATTAAACTAGGGACCTCTATGTGTTGGCCTTCCATGGCCCCACGCAAGCCCTCAAGTCCTGGGTATTTTTATGGCTAATGGTCTTCAAAGACATATAATACTAATAATAATAATTTGTTTATTTCAGACATAAAGATCCATAATTGCAACACATTTTTACAGATTGTTATTATTAAATTAAAACCTTAAAAAGAACAACTATTGTGTTTAAACACTATCAATAGGGTTTCATGACACTATTTATGTTACAATAATGCTACTTAATGCAGCTGGAATAGCCAAGACTGTGGTTGTTATTGGTTTAGTTTTGTTAGTGATATTGGTTTTAACCAGCGTCAAACAGTTCTATGCTTGTTTATCCATGAACCATGGTCATCAATGCCATATGACTTAACTAAGAGAGTGAAGAATTTCAAAAATTTCAGAAGGAAATAACCAAAAACAGTGCTTCAATTTTTTAATAAATCACCATCGAGAGTTTTTGGGGGAAATAACTGTTTTTTGGTGACAGGATGTCAAAATAAAGATAAAAACCATCACAGGAAAGTTAGAAGAGAGAAATTTAAGGATGTATCAATGTGCTTGTGTTCTAGAAAATCCACAGCCCTTCAGAAAGCAAATCTTAAATTTTTTCTGAATACATGGATTTAGACTTTATAGCACTAGAATACATTTCTTATTTTTAAAGAGCTCATAATGGCTCTTGGACATCTTGATGGACATTGCCATATATATAGATGCTGTGGTGGACCATTTCATCTATTTACTGTCTTAAAACAGTATGTTTTCAAAGGGGCTCATTATTCCTACAGAGTGTGAACCTTCTAAGATGGAACCGCCACAAATTTGCTGCCGAACTGTCACACACGATTAATTGGGAAGCACCACAAGTTTGTGGTCAAATACAAATAATTGAAACAAATATTGAACTGATGCTTTCTTCCTCTGACTACATAGAATTTGTATTAGAATAAAAGAGACGATATAATTCTCTTGATTTTGACGCCAGCTTGTTGAAAAAAGTAATATTTTTAATCCCCGTTTGAGTGTTAAGACTTACTACACCCATACTGAATTGTATTGCATAGAATGAAACTCATCACTCCACATAACAGAACATGTAAGGTGTCCTAGAAACTCATCACATGCCATTTACGTTATTTATTGGTAATTTTTTACAGTAACATAAATAACATTCAATGCAATAATAAAAACACGGAGATCGAGTCTAATTTTCATTTAATCTGCAAAATGTTAGGTTGGCGGTTAATTATACCCTTCAGTGTAGATTTTCTTGCTGATTTTGACTTAGAAAAATTGAGTTCTTTTTCATCATCCACTATTTTTGTGATTTGCCCAAAGGCATCTTATAAAAAGCACCTTATCAAAAATATGCCATGGCTTTATGAAAGCCTCCTTGCAGTTTCTTACTTACATTATCTTGTAATGTTTTTGCAAATTTCAAATGTAGTTTGTAAAGTCCTGTTTGAGTGTACCTCGCAGTCCCTAAGTACCCTGATCCTTATTTCATCCAAATAAGGAGTATCTTGATTATGTGCTAATTTTCGATATGTCACTTTGTTCCTTAATATTTTTCTGGAATAAGGAAATGGTATATGCAAATAAAGCTGCAAATATAACCATAGTTAACATAAAAAAACATGTTCTCTGATAGAGTCAAGTCAGGAGGACTATCTTGAAAATGCTGAAATTGAGTCAGACACACCTACGGAATATAATACACTTCTGAAGCCGAAACTGGAAAGAGAAGATCAAATATTTTTGGAGAGGATTGATACAGGTAACAGTTTCTTGTTTCATTCTCATTATCACCATCATCCGAGCCTCCTCAGACTTTCCGTCCTTTAAAAAGATCTATTTATCCACTCCATTAAGATCCAAATATTGGCTAGCTTTCATTTTAAAATAATGGTATGTACTTCATAACATATAAAATTATTTTACTTTAGCCCTTTTTAAAGCTACCAATGTATAATACTAGATATGCGTCTCTGAATTTCAACATACTTCAGCGATACCCTCTTTTCTCTTTCTCTTTTCCCTGTTGCTACCCCTGTTTCCAAAACTAACTAAGGACAAAATGAATATTTATGTCCTTGTACAAATATCTATGACAAAAAAATTTAATTCTTCTAAACAAATATTTAAGTCATCAGTTGTTACAATTAATGCTTCACAAGGAAGGCAATGTTTGCATATAGGTTTAATCATTCATTTGCAGTCATGGTAGCGTAACGGCTAGCGCACGCGCCCCAAAATCAAAGCGTGCGGGGTCGAATCCTGGCCGGAATGCATGCGCCACTTAGGCAGTTTTCTGACCTATGTGCATATTGTTACAATTACCAAATGCTATAACAACCATGAAGGAAAACATCGTGATGAAACCTGCACATTGAGATAACAGATATGTTAAACCTGCCAAACCGCCAAGTGTGGCGGGGATTCTCAAGTGTGGCGGGTATACTGTCATTCAGAAGTGTCAGGTAGTATGGATTGTGGAGGGGTGGCGAATCGTGTCCTCCGTCTCGAAGGGCTTTCATTCCTCGACTTGAATTTATGTTGTTGGGGACATGGTTTTCGGGGCGAGGATCGAAGTGATTGGCGGCGTCGACGCCGCCGTCATGAGAGGATGAATCTGTCCGTCGGTGCCTAAACCAGCCTCGGCCGTGCTATCCTGCCATTTCACCGCGGGCAGGGCTGATCCTGGCGCCAGCGGGGACGTTTTGTGATATCGTCGACCTTGTCCGACTAACCGCGGGCGGGCTGATGTCGCGGTCGTCGCGTCGTCGCAGAGCCTTTCGTCGAGGCTTATAATCGGACGCGGACACGATGAGAGGATTTCAATGGTGCGGCACTAGATCGAAATACTTACGCGAGAGCGACGTAATGTAGTTTTTGATGGAGGGAAGCTCCAGATCGCGGTGGATGTCGACGTTAAGCATATAGAGGGGAGCACCGACGGCTCTGCGCAGGAATTTATTCTGAACGATTTGCAGTTTCTTTAAGAGGGCAGGCTTGGCATGGCCGAATACCACACTCGCGTATGTCATGCTCGGTCGAATGCATGTTTTATATAGAGTAAGCTTGTGTCTGAGGGACATTTTGCTTCGTTTGTCTATCATGGGTGCTAGACGACCCATCACAAATCGCGCTCTATCCCGGACTACAGTGATATGCTCGTTGAAGCGCAAGTTCTGATCTAGGGTGACACCCAGGTATTTGGTGTACTTTGCCCAGGGGATCTTTTGGTCGTAGAGCGAGATGGCTTTTAAGCGAAGGCAAGCGCGTTTGGGAGAGCGAAGCGTGCCCGGGGAAAAGAACATTGCTGCGCTTTTCTCCGGGTTTACCTCTATCCTCCATTTGCGAAACCATTCGCCTAGCTCTGTTACAGCTGCCTGTAGCCGGACGCAAGCCATTTGTCGGTTGTGATCTGATGTGTAGAGTGCGGTGTCATCCGCGAAGAGGGCCAACTCTACATCTGGAGTTTTTGGGATGTCGCTGGTGTACAGCGTGAAGAGTAGTGAAGACAGGGCCAAGCCCTGTGGTACACCGGCTGTGAGTGGGTGAGGGGACGAGCGTGTTCCCTCCTCGAAAACGGAAGCTACGGCCTAGGAAGAAGTCTCGCAAGATGAGCACGAGGCTGTCTGGCACACCGAACTGGTTCAGCTTGTAAATCAAGTTATGCCGTTATGCCAGACCTTGTCGAAGGCCTTAGCTACGTCTAGGAACAGTGCGGCTGTTCCTACAGGGCGGGGGCGATGGGCAAAGTGGGATAGTATGTGCTCCGTGATGCGGTGCACCTGTTGGACGCATGAGTGTCTGGCACGGAATCCAAACTGCTCATCGGGTAGTAGATGTTTGCTGATGGCAAAATCTCTAAGTCTAGAGAGGATGACCCTCTCGTAAAGCTTGCTGAGTGTGCTCAGTAGGCTGATTGGACGATAGCTGGACGGTTTATTAGCCGCTTTTCCAGGCTTGTGAATACCAATGACATCTGCTTCCTTCCAGATCGCGGGGAAAGAGCAGTTTGTTATGGCGGCATTGAAGATGCTCACTAAGATTATAATCAAGTGGCCGGGGAGGAGTTTTAAGACACGATTGTTAATGCCATCGATCCCTGGGGCCTTTCGCGGTTTGAGGGATTTGATCAGATCTTTCACTTCTTCGACCGTGACTGGGTCGAGTGTGGTTTCCGCTGGTAAGGAGGATTTACGTTCGACCTCGGAGTCCACCTCCGTCAGGTGTGACTGGTCGACGTTTTGTGTAGTGGGGGAGCATTGAAGCTCTAGACTCTGTGCAAGGCATTCGGCTTTCTCCTCGTCATCGAACGCCTCGGTGTTGTCGGCTCTTTCTAGCGCGGGTATGATAGTGAGGGTATCTGATTTGAGAGCTCTAGCCAACTTCCAGTACGCCTGGTGAGTTGGTTCGATATCTCTCAACGTTGTTCCCGGATACGTAGTTTAACCTCGCGCTCTAGTTGGCGGAATCGGACTCTGTTGTCTTCGGTGGTTATATCTGTCGTGAGCTCTGGAGGCGGCTCTCTTTTCCCTCAGCAGTACCCTCACCTCGTCCGGCAGGCATAAGTGGCGGTCATCCTCCACTGGCACCTGTCTGGACGAGTTCCGCACTGCGGATTGAAGGTGGCTGGTGAGGGCCTCGATCGCCGTCTCCGTGTCTTGGCGGGATTCGATGTGGTCCGGGATGCGGTCCAGGTCTTGTGATTCGGTTGCCTTGAGGAGGTCCCCAAGTCTCAACCAGTCCACAGAGGTCCTAGTTTCAGATGTCTGGTCTGTCTATGGTCCTAATTTGAGGATAACCGGGCGATGGTCCGAGTCTATATCGTCCATCGTTTCGATCGAATGGAACTGGAGAGTTACGCCCCTCAGTAATGCTAGGTCGAGAGTGTTTGGGGTCCCCCAGTCGCGGTTGGGGGGGTATCGTGTGGGAGTCATGGGAGTTATTATATCAAACAAAAGATTGTCTGATATATTTATTAGAGCTCTGCCATTGGGGTTAGTGGTATTGCAATTCCACTGTTCGTGTTTACAATTCAGATCTCCGGCTATTATAACAGCTGGGCCTAAGTTGAATAGGGCTTCTAGGTCTTTCTTAATAAGGGTTTTCTGGCACGCGAGGTATGCTGAGACTATGACTAGAGGTTGGTGGCCAGTCATTGCTAGTCTGCAGGCGGATACCTCCATACCTACTAGTGGTGGGATGACTAGAGGCATGCAGTGTAGAGATCTTCTGAAATAGATCAGGGTGCCGCCACCACGGCCTATCCTGTCATATCTAGTGACCCGGTAGTTAGAGATCTTTGGATCTCTTTCACTCGGTTGTTTAGTTATAACGACCTAAGTACCTGGAGGAGGTACGTGTGATCCATTTCGATCACGAGTTGATCAGACTCTACAACTTGTCCCAGTTTTCGAGCCAAGAGTTGGACCTCTGCTAGGTCGAAAGGCAAGTTCTTGGCGAATTTAGTCGCCAAAGCTAAGTCCTCCGCTAAAGAGTGGTGGGGTGACGGCCCAGAAGGTGCTTTTAAAATGGGGGCGGGGGCAGGGGTTGCTGGGGTAGGCCGGCCATAATTGGGGCGCGCGTCCTTAGTGGAGGGAACGCTTCCGTCGTGGGAAGACCCGTCCAGTGATTTACCACTGGAGGGGGGGCCGCCACGAATGCGGGTTTGTTCGGCACTTTTCTAGGGCCTTTTTGGGCGTTGCCCTTTCCGACCTTACGTTTGGGTCGGGGGGCGGCAGGACAGCCTCTGTAGTTAGCGGGGTGACCCGGTTGGCCGCAGAGAATGCAGCTCGGTGGCTCCGGGGAGTCCCGGGTGCGTGTGCACTCCGAGGTCCCGTGGTCGCCCAGGCACTTGACGCACCTGGGACGGGATTGACAATGTAGGGCAGAGTGCCCATAAAGTTGGCAATGATGACACTGCCGCAGTGTATGTTTTTCGTGTGGACGTTCCACACGAAGGCCAGAGAGGCCACAGACCTTCTCAAGTTCAAAGATCTTTTTCCCTTCTGGGGAGAGGTCGAGGACAACCAATACTAGGTTTAAAGGTGACTTTGTTGCGTCGCCTCTGTGCATACGGTGCACTTCGTGCACCGGTACAGCTTGGGACTTAAGGTCCTCGAGAATGTAGGAACACTCTATTTCCTGTGGGAGTCCGCGGATTACAGCCCGAAGGCGTTTTTCTTCCGGCAAATAAATAAATTCTAAAGAATCGATTTGTAGAATAGATTTAATCATCTAAAATAAATTTAATGCTTTTGTGGTGTGACACAGGGCAGGGAAGACTTTCGTCAGAATAGAAGAGTATGAAAGGAAAAGATATATTGTGCCGACCCCAATGATTTCGAAAATGAAATGAAATTTAGTTAGTCAAATTTGTCCTTGCTTTCAGGCGCATCTGCAAGGAAACCCACAATAAAAGAAGAACCCCTAAACGCGAAGCGATTTAAGTTCGAGGAAACAACTCAAGATATAAATCCTTTAACTGATGATATTTTGGAAAGTTTGCAAGAAAATTATTCCAAAGTGCCATACAAAAGCTTGTCTAAAAAAGTATTTTTAGACTCAAATGTGAAAATTTCTAAGAACAATCAAAATATAAAATCAGTTGTAATTTGTCATCAGGTAAATAGGATTTCACCAAAAGTTAATATTGTACCAGTACATAAGATACAAATTAAAAATGTGATTACACAAGACAGTGAAGCACTCACTTCTGAAGTTATTTGTAATAATGCTGAAAATGAAACCGGCAAGCAATGTCTTCCGAAGAGTGCAGATGCAGATGCTCCAAGTACTTCATTAGACAAAAGCAATGAAAAAATGCAATCAAGTATCTGTAATCTAAGAAAAGGAATAAAAAGTGAGTTTTCGTGTCATACGTGTCAATACAAATGTGTAAAAAAAAGTGACTTAAATGTACACCTTCGTAAACACACTGGAGAGAAGCCATACACATGTGATTTGTGTGATAATAGATTTTCACGAAGAGCTCATTTAGAAAGTCATATAAAGTTTAAACACACAAAGGAGAAGAGGTTCTCATGTGATATGTGTCAGTATAAATGTGTCACAAAAAGCCAATTAAATGTACACCTTCATAAACACACTGGAGAGGGGCCATACAAATGTGATTTATGTGATAATCGATTCCCACATAGAGCTAATTTAGAAATACATATAAAGTTTAAACACACAAAGGAGAAGAAGTTCTCATGTCATATGTGTCAGTACAAATGTGTCAGAAAAAGTCAATTAAATGTACACCTTCGTAAACACACTGGAGAAAAGCCATACAAATGTGATTTATGTGATGATGGATTTTCACATAGAGCTAGTTTAGAACGTCATATAAAGCTTAACCACACAAAGGAGAAAGACTTCTCATGTCATATGTGTCAGTATAAATGTGTCACTAAGAGAGAGTTAGTTTTACACCTTCGTAAACACACTGGAGAGAAGCCATACAAATGTGATTTATGTGATAATCGATTTCCACATAGAGCTTATTTAGAAAAACATATAAAGTTTAAACACACAAAGGAGAAGAAGTTCTCATGTCATATGTGTCATTACAAATGTGTCACAAAAAGCAACTTAAATGTACACCTTCGTAAACACACTGGAGAGAAGCCATACAAATGTGATTTGTGTGATTATAAATCTTCATGTAAGTCCACTTTAAATTCACATATAATATCAAAACATTCATAATAAATAATGAGCCTGCTCATAACTGGCAGTGAAAAGATGTTCAAAGACTATGTATGGACTCCGACTAAACAAATTGACTAAGTGTGTTTTATGCCATGTTCATATATATTGGTTGTAGGAAGCTATAAAAATTCTATTTGCATGTATTTCAGTACACACATACACACAAATGACATTTCTTTATGATACAAATGTTATACATTGGTTATCTTTATGCAACGTTCATAGTTGTGTACTTCTACGCACCTAGCCATGACAGTTATGTAGTATTAAGGAATAAAAGCTGTAATTACCCAGCTGGTTGTGTGCAGAAATAGGCAATCCTAATTGCAGGGACTTTGGTTCCCAGTGAGTGGATATTGTTACTTGCATATTGTAGGTTTTTAATGAAATCAGGTATTCAAATAAAAATCTGAAGAAGAAGAAAAGTGATAAAAGTTATCACAAACCTGAGTTGAACCAGTTTTTTTGTCAACAACCTCTGCTGGCTTTATGATACAATATAATGTTGGTTGCTATGTAAGTATGTAAATTTAGGAATGTTATTAATAATAACATTAAATAAAATACAATGTCTTTTAAATAGTGCTTAAAGAAAAATGTAATTAATTTGATATATAATAAATATATGAATAATAATGAAACTTTATTTCGGACTGGGGTCCATATTTAGCTATTGTATTAGTTACAAATGTCTTGCAAATTAAAGTTAGCATTGTTGTATTTTATTATATTTGAAAGAAAATAAGTAACTTACAGCATCTTACTATTAGTCTAAGAGATGCTGAAGATCGACCTTTGTCTGATACCAGGTCAGACATTTTATTATCAAATTGTTATTAAAATTAAAACTACGTTTTGACGGTTTTAAGCGCGATAATTTAATTGATTTTTTCTTCACATTTCAGTAGCCGTGATCACGGAAGACGAAGATGTCAAGTGTTAATGAGTATTGTTAAAGTTTTATTTAGCCTACCGCCAACTTGTTCATATTAATTATTTAGTTTTCATTTTGCTTATGGTCATTTACTCTATGGGAACCTAATCTAATTTACCGCCGCTTCGCAACATGTCGTGGCCTGAAGACAAGAAGCGGCGCAAGAAACTCTTCAGCAAACATGCCTAGATCTAATAATTTTATATATTAATATTATAATGCATCGGAGGCAAAAAGAAAAAGAAGTTGTCAATTAAGTTGGTTTGTGTTCCGGTGCACGCAGAAAGAGCTCACAGTGTCTTGAGGTCTGGCAGTTGGTTTTTGCTGGGTTTGGGTCTTAATAGTTTTGATGATCGGATCCTAAACAGGTGGTACTTGCCTACCATCTTCTCTATTGAGAAAATCGTTACTGCAGACTGCTACTGAAAAATGGCCGAAACGTCGCTATAATAAAAATCAAATAAATTACCACGCTTAAAACCGTTAAAACATAGTTTTATTGTGTATACTAGTCGCGAAAACTTGGGAAAATATTAAATTGTATTGATTTGTAAACACGCCTATGACAGCTTGCCAATCGAAAAGTGTGCATATTGTAGATTATTGATGAAATTAGGTGTTTAAATAAAAACCTGAAGAAAAAAGACTACTTATTATTATCACAAACCTGAGTTAACTAGTTCTTTGTGAACAACCTTTGCTGGCTTTATGATACAATATAAGGTTGGTTGCTACTTAAGTATGTAATTGTAGGAATGTTAATAATAATAACATTAAATAAAATACAGTGTTTTATAAATAGTGTTTAAACAAAAATGTAATTAATTTGCTATAAAATAAATATGAATAATAATGAAACTTTATTTCGGACCAGGGTCCATATTTAGTTTGTGTATTAGTAACAAATGTCTTACAAATTAAAAGTTAGTATTGTTGTAGTTTATTATATTTGAAACAAAATAAGTAACTTACAGCATCTTGCTATTAGTCTAAGAGACGCTGAATATTGACCTTCTTCGTGACATTTTTTTATCAAATTGTAGTGATTTGTAAACACGCCTATGACAGCTTTCCAATCGAAAAGTATTCATGGCTATTTTTAAAGCCTCCAAAGCATGGCAATTGCAATGCAATGCAAATATACCATAAACGGTTTCTTTTGTAGGCAAGCATACAGGTACGCTTAGTATTGTAATTAAATTCTCTTATGATACCAATTTTTATTGGTTAACAGAATAGTGTAGTCACCTTTATTGACTTCCCTGTTCATACCTGCTTACTAGGTAGCCATGAACAGAAATAAATAGGCAAGCCTATCAAGGCATATTCTCCAGTTTAAAAACTGTCATTTGAAACCTTAGATAATATAAACGTCTAGATAGCGCTTCAATTGCACAAAAACGGCCCAAAAAAAGTGCACCTAATTTGGTGCACTCGCTCCCTGCGACTGTTAGTGTCGTTTCGACTACTGCGAGAGCTCTAACCTGTAAGGTTAGAGCTCTCGCAAATAAAATCATTATGTCGTCCTGCAATATTGAAATGTGTCGGAACTGTTTAAAAAGAGGAAACGATAACATGTCATTTCATCGGAACACTTACATTTTTCTCATGATTTCTTTTTAAAAACATGAAATTTAATTTCGATATTTCGAAGGTTATCGTAGTAATAGTATAATTCGCCACAAAGGCAGGCAAAGGAATCTTAGTCCATATAGCCAATTCTGATGTGTAGGTCTTCGTATAGTAGCGCAATTGTATTGCAGGCTACAACCGACGCCATTCAATGGAGTTCTTGTGTAAACTCGAAAGACCACATCTGACTATACAGTTCACATTTCTCACAAAAATACACAATTACTACTGAAAAACTATCAATATCCTACAACTATTGTTCATTTTAGAGTACTTTTACACATTTTTACAAAATAAAACTGCACAGCCCAACGTCCCCTTTCAATTCCCGCCAAAAATTCCAAAGGTTATCGAGTTGATTGATGTTGTCAGGTGAAAAGTGCGAATTATGTTCCAAAATTTGGGGAGTTTTGTTACGATTTTTTAATGAAATATGAATAATAAAAAATCTATAGAAAACAGACTTACATTTAGGGAAATAAGTGAATAATAATTTTGAAACATATTTTTTGTATAGTTTCATTTTCCGTTACCTAAAACATGTTACGAATTTATGGAGTTATGGTGTACCGACATTTTTTAGTACACTATTCTCTTAATTAAGACATTAATTATGTCTATATTCTCTTAGCTTCATCTCCATTAATTCTTAATAAGTGAATAATTTAATATTTTATTGTTAGTTTTAAATTTTAGCTGATAAAATAATCAAACCGAACACGACGAAAAGATGAATATTTTTATTTGTGATAGTCCTTTTGTAGTGGTTTAGTTGCTCTTAAGTCCCTGCACTAAGATACTCCGTGTACCTACCCCGTAGTTCCTACTACTGATATAAATTTGTATTACACATAACACACCCAGTATGAACCCATCGAATCGTTCCAAGTCCACTATTACAAATTATTTCACTGATTTTTAGCGCAGGAGAATCTTTGGGGCATAACTAGTCGTCTTATAACGTTCGTGAACATGTTGTGTGTAACAGAAAAATGATTTGCTATTATGAATAGTTTTTTTAGAATTATTACATTAGTATTGGTAATTAAAGGACTTATAAATATGTACTAATATCTGTACAGACATTTTATTGCGAATTGAAATTACTACATATACTAAAGTGTGTTATGAATTTATTTGTGCTTGTATTTTTTTATGCTTCGTTCCAAGACACGACAACTTTTGATGTAAAGTATTAATTATTAAAAAAAAAAAAACCTCCGAGTAATATTAAATTACAACACAAAACGATTGAATAATAACGATCATTTTAACTTTTCACTTACATAAAAAAATATTTAATTATAAAAAAAAATGGGGTGGTATGTTTTAGCTGATATCCCGAAAACACGCACACATTGATACTTTTACGAGAGTGAACATGGCAACGCTTCGCCTTTTTGATGCCGTTTTTGGCAGTCTTGTTTGTTGGCAATGCTCTCTAGACATGTAATATCTCAATGGTTGAAACTAAATTTGTTCAGTTATCAAAAGAGTTGAAGGTTATGAAAAAAAATATTAGCAAAAATTTAATTAAAAATAGCCATGACCACTTTTCGATTGGCAAGCTATCATAGGTGTGTTTATAAATTAATATAATTTAATAAAAAATATGTTTCATCTGGCCATCAGACGAAGAATCTTCACCGTCTCCTCTACTATATTACTTACGAATTATTTTATACCAATGACTAAAATGAGTTTGATGTTTGTCGGAACGCATTGAACAAGATGAGTGATTGAGGATCTATGCAATGAAGGGTGGGCAGTCAGGAATGTAACATCGCTCATAAAAAATATCGATGTTACGATATCGATGTTTTCAAAAGTGAAACAACGCTATTAAAAATATCGACGGTTATGAACGATATATCGATGTTCTTTATCACCATTTACATAAACTTTTGACACTTGTTCCTGCGATGCAAATGAAATATCGTTTTTTTTAACCTCAATGTATCGCCCAAACCACTTTATCCAAACTTTCTTAAATCTTGTTTTCACTAACATTAACCTTTTACACCACTGTCACTCCATCATTCAAAGAAATATCACACACTCTTTTCAATGCTCTCATTCCTACTAAATACTATGTTTATTCTATTTATAAGTCTTTTGCCTTACCCAATATTCACTACACACTAACACATTCCTATCACCATTTTAAATCAATGTACATCTAAGAAAAATGGTAATTTTTAATAGAAATAGGTATAACAATCAACTTTTTTCATTATAAATTATTATTGGCAATAGGAAAATTTATAAAAAAATAATATAAAAGAAATCTGTGTAGATCACACATAGAGCGCAAGATAGCGCGATTTGTCTATGCACGATGAAACATCGTTCTTGAACTACGATGTATCGTCGATGTTTTGGTTTCAACATCGATGTTAAAATATCAATTTTTATGAACGATACATGTTTTGTTTGCATCCCTATGGGCAGTCGGCGGTTAGGAGCGTAGAGGGCTTGAGGGTGATGGGTGCGACTGCGTAGTTCTGTTTTTAAGTTGTTCTAAGGTGTATTCTAAAGGTGTGTAAAGTTGTTTAAAAGAACAATACTTACATTCAATGGTTTGTTTTAATTCGAGCGAGCCGATATCCAGAACATAAATATGATTAATGTAACTTTACATATCGAGCCTTTACCGCCATTTTATTGTAACCAGTAATTGGACCTAGTTAAAGTTTTAGTTGTAAAATTATTATTTTGTTTTAAAACTCAGTTTATGATTCAGTAGGGTTTACTCTAACAAAACCTGAAAGTCTTAAAACAAAATAATAGTTTAGAATATGTACCTTTTGCAACAAATAATATATTTAGGTCCAAATCTACGCTTACGTTAAAATGGCGGTGAAGGCTAGATATGTTAGCGGAATATCGTACAAACTTTGAATTGAAACTAGGGTTGCCATCTCTAAAATTTGACAACTAGGACAAAACGCGTGAAAACCACGGATTTTGTAGCCTGGGACCCGGCCATGTAAACAGGTTTCTTTTTAAGCTTAGTTATTATTAAAAAACAGTTTTAATAATCAGATTTAGTATTTTTTTAACCTGGACTACAAATGATACCCCGCCGCACTGAAGTCAACCTTAATTAAAACCATAAGTACTTGTAATTTAACTACACTACTCACAAAAATTAAAGGATGTTAAGAATAAATCTAAATTTTTGGATGAATTTCAACAGGGTTACGCTCAGAGGAAAATGGAATGGAATTTTCAAACTATTAAACGTTCCGCGAGCACATATTACCTTTTCAATCTGAGCAAGTTCTAAGTGTCTGTTCTAAGTGTAGAACAGTCGTATCAGAACAGACTGTTCTACACTTAGATCATATAAACGTCTAGATAACGGTAAAAAAAAATTGGCACCCATGTTGCAAATTCCCCACTGATGTTAGTGTTGTGTCGACTACTTCATTAGTTAGAGCTCAAATATGACCAATATATCCGTCTAACCTCTAAAATGGCGTAAATGCAAGAATTTCGCTTGGAATATCGTGTACATTTTGTCAGACATTTTATCTTCCAATCTAAGTTTCTCGAGTAAGGTGTTATGGACCCCGTTCTCTAATTGCCTTGCTACCTAATACTATACCGATGACTTAATCCAAATAAGTCTTTTATTTATTGATTTTTTCTTGATCGTTCTCATTTTCTTTTTTAATGCAATTAATAAAATTGCACTCATAACAACGAAAAATACGAGTAATCGTTATCCATCTTGGTAAATTAGGTATGACGTTTATAAAGTCGTAAGTGTAATGAAGAACAGCGTCATTCAAAATATGTCCTTAGAATTTGACATATATGGGATCATATTTATATGATAAATATATGATAGTGTAATTGGGACCTTAGAGTCGACAAATTTTCGTTATTTTGAACCGACTTAAAAAAAGGAGGAGGTTCTCATTTCGTGTAGTATTTTTTTTATAATTTTGATAACAAAAATTCCGAATTCAAGGACTGTGATATATTATTCAAAGATAGATCATGATCTTACAAGACTACCGTTTTACCGTATCGAACACTAGAAGAATCTGCTCACGTGCTGCTACTTTCTCTCTTTTTTTAACCTTTTTTTTAACATTCTATTGTTTTTGTTTTTTCAGTCAGAATTTAGATATCGTTACTTTAACTAAAGTTGATGGTGAAGAAAATGTCTTCTATGTCGTGATGAAATCTGCAAATCGTGATAGCCCATGTGTCATCCCGCCAATCCATCTCAGATAAGCGTGGCGCGTATACTGATAGTTCCCTGATAGTATAATAAACGGGGCCTAAACGCAGAGACGTTTATGGGCTGTTATTATTATTATGTGATACACAAACTGCTCTACTAGGTGATAATATAGTAACTTAAGAAATAAATAAGAGAGCTATTGTTAACTAGCTACTTATTCAGCTAGAAAAATAAAACTACAACGACATGACTTCCTTTTTTTTACTTTCTTGGGTATTTCACTACAATATATTCAGATCTATACTAAACGTACAATTTCCTTTTATATGCAACCAAGAAAATTGCAGTGTCATTTTATTATAAATATTGTTACGTGTGCGGGTCTCGAATTAAAATGCCGTATGGAATTACTATAGGATTTATTAGAACTATACAAACACGTATAACATAGGTACAAATATAACCGGACGCAAAAAGTCCAAATGCACAATTAAATAACACGAGCAAAGTCCGTCACTATATCGCTTATCGAATGTACACACGTCTTGCCCGTAACGTAATCGTCGCTTGACTGTCTACTGCCTCACCCCTTCGTTTGGGCATTGTTTTATAATGCACCAATCCCCTTATGTCTATCTGGCAAGCGTCGGCGCAATTCTTATAAAACACAATCTGCACACCTGCTTAATTATTCCTGCGAACGGCCATAAACTAGTACAATACACAATAGACTGTTTTCTAAATACAAATTTTAAGCATAAGGCAAACAAAGGGAATTGCTGACAAAAAGGTAATAAACTGCAGGTGTGCATTGGCCTTTGTCGGTCTTAAAATATTTTATATTACGTAGTACGGTTAAAGAGTTGTGTGACAATATATCATATACATTATGTCTAAGCTAATCTAGCCAATAAAATAAATATAAATAATGCAATATAATTAATACTATTATTGTATTCAGACAGACGTGCTTGGATTTAATTTTCATAACAATTTCATGACAGTCCAATATTTATGGCATTTTTAGTAAGGCTAGAGGGATAAAATACTTGCCTTATTTCTCCAGCGCCGAAATTTTTGACCACAACAATTCTTTTATGATGGAATTTGTTAAGCAATTGTAATGAATAGTGTTATATTCTTCAATACCATTAGTGCCTTAGCTGATGCCCGCGATTTCGTCCGCCTGAAGCGGTTTTTTAACTATCCCACGGGAACTCTTTAATTTTTCGAGATCAAAAGTATCCTATATGTTGACCAGGGATATAAGCTACCACCATACAACATTTTATTTAAATCGGTCCAGTCGTTTCGGAGATTAGCCGGTACAAACAGACAGACAATCAGAGAAACAAAAAAATGAAAAAAATCTAAATTAGTTCTATTTCACTTCTTACATCCCCATGGCTCGATGTTTAGCATTTTTTATTGTACAGAAATTTGTCCTTTACAATTTAATTATATGTATAGATTATAAACTTTTCAAACCTTGTAAAGTGTTTTTTATTACTTTGTCTTAAATTTCAATATTATATTATCTATGTAATAAATAATTTAGTATAATAAAGATTCTTCCATAGGCATGAAGAAACAAATTAAAAAAATATTCCCCTTCCTATTTTACTCCAACCAATCACAAGCCAGAACTCGTGTGTCAGTGTTGCCACATGGGCGGCACCCTGAAAATTCGGGTTCGATTTTGGGAGGGAAATTGGGTGATAAATATTCTTTCGGGGGCAAAATTAAGTCGAGAGAAATTTCGGAGTTTATTTAAGTACCAGTAATCTATCCACAATCACAATTCTCATGACTACAATTAATATGTCTAAGATATAGTAACAGTAGTAGTAGTTTTCCTTAGAATTATATTCTACAAGTGAATCATACTTCAATTTAATCCTTCATTTTAATAATTCAATTAATTCGTTCGGCCGTTATTTATTTATTATGCCGTCTTTACTCGTTTATATCGTATTCTATAGGCTACGTTACATTAGAGACTCACAACGACAACGTTCACAACCGCGGTTTCCCGCTCCACTTATTTGCCGGCGTCACAATTGTAAACTCAATTGGAACGGTTATTCGACCCACCTGTTGAGGCGGGTCGTTGTGAGTGCTGTGTGCACGACGGCTTTTTTATTTCTCCTATAAAATAAGTATAAACTGTTTTGGAGGTTTTTCTCAAAAAGCTTATTTTTGGGGCTTTTGAAAAAAGGTATCTGCGAATTACATGATCGTCTGGCAACACTGTCTTGCCTAGTACCTAAAATATATAGTGTATAGATCTGTATCATCTATGCGCCTAAAGTCCGCTCCCACTTGATTCTTGATACTTCCTATAGGTATGTCTGTCTGTCTATGCTGAAAATTTGAGACATATTTCTTCTGCTAAAAAGTAAGTACTTGATGATATTAAATAATCAGAAATGGGCCTGGCAGACACATGCAGAGTATGTTTGACCGGTCAAAAGCGTTTGCACGCTATAAGCAACACTTTGTTTCAAGAAATATGGGAAAAGCTAACAAATGCTAAGGTGAGTAATTATTTTCAAAACGGGCTAAACTTTTGCACAGAGTGGCATGAGATTTAAGGGAAATAAAGTTTAGGGGTAAGGTTATACATACGCCTTATATATAGACACTAGACCTGTTATTTGGGCTAGGAAACACGTTTTTTTAGGGTCCACATACAAGTTTTGAATGAATAATAGGAAAAACAAAAATACGTATGATAAAAATTTTTGATTCGTGTTTAGGAATACACTTTCATCTATATATAAACACTAAAACTGTTTTTTAGTTTAGTAATCGAGTTTTGAATTAGTTATTATAATTTTAAAGTTCATAATAGTAAATCACAATACTGTCACTTTTTTTTTACTATACGACGATAAATGTTAACAATTCTATATATCAATAATATCGATTATTAAATATGGAAATTGTTTTTTTTTTATATATTGCGAATTTGAAATAGATTTTTAATCGGTTTAATTTTATTAAAAAAATCTATGTATAATTTGCTATACTTTATTTCCCACCTTTTTTATTCCATTTCTCTTTTAGTTATATATATGTACTTTGTGTATTGTTTTGGATTTTTCGATAACTTGGGCTGTTTTGGTTATAGTGATTATTTTTACGCTGACTGGCTTTCTTACTGGACTTCAATTGCATTGCTTAACTTTGGATTTTGGCAAAATCCTCTATCTTAATTTTTGGGTGTGATATAGATAAAAGGGAGGTAAATTAATGGTGATTTGAGTTAGGGATATCCTTATAGTTTATTTATAGCTACTAAGGTTGTGAGGGGTGTTCGAAAGTTCGACCGGTGACTAAAACGGTGAGTTGGTTAGGTTATGTTAGTCTTTAGAACCAGAACCGACGGGTCAAATTCATTGGTAACTATTTAAATAATGGTTACAAATCGGTTGTGACATTTGCTGACTGCTGACATGGCACACTCGCTTCACTCCCTCGGCTTGTGGGCTTTAGTCTGCGTTTTTAGATGGTTTTGAATGTTTTCTACATTGACCACTACCCTTCTGCATTTCTCGTCTTTAGACATACGAAATAAATACACCATTAGTGACAAAAATAAGTGAAGTTATTATTACAAAAAAATAAAATCTCAAAAACTACATGTCTCCTAGACATGGGGGTTGCAGAAGGGAGAAGTACCCCCCCCCCCTACTTAAAATTCAGTGAACATTATTCTAAAGTTAACTCTTATGATAATATACATTATAAGTCCAAATAATAAATAACCTATAGACATCCAACTTCTGAGCTTGGGCTTCCCATTTTTTTGAAGAAAATAGTCATTATTCATAGAATATTAGTTGATACAGTGAGATTGTTTCTTCCTTATGACTACAACTTTGAACGAATTGCGTAAATAGTACAAAGTATGTTAATAAATAAGCCTACTCCACAGCAATGAACATAAAACATGTTATTCTTGTTAATTAAAGTTTACACGAAAAGTCTGTGCATGCAAAATGCCAAATTATAAGTACAATTTTGGATTACAGTTCAATACTAATGATGGGAAATCACTCCTTGTGTGCTACATATGCTGCGCACAGCTGAGGAGGGCACATCAGTTGATGAAGAGGGCTTCAGAGGCTGAGAAGTTGCTCACAGCTATTGTTAATAATGGTTCTGAAGTAAGCTTCTAGTTCTTATGAGTTTTTTTAATTGCTGTATTTAAACAAGTGTTGGCTTACTGTCTTGCTATAAAGTGTTTCTCACAGTAATTCAACAACATTATATGTATGAAATATAGATTAAAGGTAGGTTCAAATAGTGTGATGCTATACTTTTAATATTTTCTTGAGTTTTCTCGACTATTACATAATAAAGCTATATTTTAACGGTTTTAAGTATGGTAATTTATTTCATTTTTTTATTCCGACGTTTCAGCCACTTCTCAGTAATTGTGATTAGGGAAGACAGATGTCAAGTATCAATGAGTGTGGGCTAAATAAAAGTTTACCAATACTTGATGGGTAGTTACAGGAATCAAACAACCCGATCATTTATAATATTTATAAGTTTTTGATATATACATAGCCCAAACAATTAGCATATACTATATAATGTATATATTGAAAATTTATTTTCCATGTATATACTATATATCATGCATATATTATATGGCAATTTTATTACATATAACTCCATAAATAATCTAATACAATAAAAGAAAACTTATTTATATTGTATATAAATAAGTTTTCTTTTATTTTATTCTACCCATAGTCCCTCAATACTAGAAGTAGAATACTGAGCCCAGATCACTGTCTTCTAGGGGTGAGGTGCCCAGAAGTTTAGTTACATTTCCTTGCTGGATCGCTATACTGATTACTTGCTCAAGGTAGGCACCTGCTTTCTGATCTCCTGAAGAGTCAGTGAGTCATTTTGATAAAGACTCATGGTCTCAGGACCCCACAGTCCAAGTGTCTCAATAACATATGGAACAAACATATAACTCTCACTGAGGGTTGCATATTTCTGCCGCTTGAGTGATTCAGCAGTTTCCGCCGCCAAACCGGCTGTTTTCTGGCCAGTGTGTCTACGCAAGCCGCATCCAACACCAAAGGCTTGCCATGCTGCCAGGGAATTAGAGTCTATCAGGATGCCTACCATTGTGACCCAATACCTCAAAGACCTTTTGGCTCCGCTCCAATATAATAAGATTAATTATAATTTAAAATATCTACTTTATGACAACTCACTTTAACTCTCTAAGCTAACCAGTAGGCGAAAATAATGAGGCTCCTTCGCCATATACTCATTGTCACTTGACATCTTTGGCATCCGTTATCAGGGCTACTAAAACATGGCTGAAACATCAGAATAATAAAAATCAAATAAATTATCCAACTTAAAACCATTAAAACATAGTATTATTATACAACACTCTTGTTGAATATCAGAAGATAATGATTAGCTTTGAACTAATTGTCTTTCATAGTTCTGGGTGTCCATTTTCTCCCTTCTCTCTATCCTTATAATGTTTACTTTCACTTTACTTATGGTACTTGCTCTTTTGATGCTCTTTACACTTGTGAAATCCCCCTGGCTAGCATTGGAACTCATATTATTAGGGTATTCTAGTCATTAAGTTAACAAATTATTATATTGATTTTTTGTTTATATCTGCAATATATATATTCAATTTCAGCAATCACAGGATGCATTATTATTGATTGCCAGTCAGACATTTGGTCTTGATTATAAGTGTGTCATTGAACACTTATACCCATTGGATTACAAACCATTTGTGAGAAATACTGAGCAAGAAATTAAAAAAGAAAATGAAGAAGAAAGTGAAGAGGACAATGAAGAAGGGAGAGTCATTAACATCAAAAAAGAGGAAGAAGGCAAGTTGCTAGTATAATAGACTAATATGGTTTTACCAGAGAAGTACAAGATACCCTATACA
Source organism: Dendrolimus houi (assembly GCA_039645545.1). Lineage (NCBI taxonomy): Eukaryota > Metazoa > Arthropoda > Insecta > Lepidoptera > Lasiocampidae > Dendrolimus > Dendrolimus houi. The sequence goes on from CM077146.1 coordinate 2,175,919, forward strand.
AAGTATCTGAATACAAAATACAAGATACTATTAAAATAAGTATTTGAGATACCAGATACAAGATACTTTGGAAAATGGTATTTGAAATACTAGGAAGATATAAAATATGTATCTTCTAAATACTTTTTAAAGATAAAAGATACTGTTACAACTTAGGCCCTGACAAAGACAAATTCCACGTACAGATCTGTAAAAGCACATTTTATTACCTGTCGGCAGTTGAACAAACTGTAATGTTTTTATGATCGTCTTCTTTTGATCACTTATTTATTGGCATATGTTTCTAGTTATTGTGAAGAATAGCCCATTGTTCTGTTGTACTCGTTTACGGCTGCTTGCAGGCTGCATCACTAGCCAGGTGTTGCGGATTACAGTTACAAGCTAATTCTAGGAAATTGTGTCGACGTTGCCGGGTGGGCTCATTTGCATTTGTGGAGTATAAAACGACGGCCTGGTTGAGAGGGGGTCAGTTGAGCTACAATTACGATACGGACGTGACGTGTGTACATTCGGTAATCTAATAGTGACGGGACTTTGCGCGGTTTATTGAATTACGACCTTTTGCATTACGTTTGGATTTGTTGTGTTCGGTTATATTTGTACCTGTGTTATACGTGTTTGTATAGTTCTAATAAACTATAATAATTCTAACGGCATTTTAATTCGAGTCCCGCTAACTCGTAACAATACTTTTTGAAAGAAATCCTAATTTTATTGAACTTAAGTTTATTAAATGAATTATGAACAGATCGCGCAAATGTGACAGAATGTTATATTTTTAAGGTTTTAATTGAGACTTTTCTTCAAACATTATATCACTCGTTTTTTTTAATGATGAGGTTTCAATATCATACCCCCAAAAGAGAAGATTCGCTATGTAGAGGCAGCAAAAAAATATGTTATATTTATTGTAGGATAAACATTTAGCAAACCCAGCCGCATTCGCAGTCGCATCGAGTGGAGGAGGCAAAAAACAGCACCAAATAGTGAATAGCCCTCTACGCATCCTCCAGTCAAACCGGAACCATTGTGCTGCAGCCCAATGCGTGTCCAGGTGCTCGCGGAATGGGCGATCGAGTTCGGTCTCGTGGTCCTCAACCAGGGTCTGCTTACATGTGTGTACGCCAGCAGGGTGGGTTAGTTTGGCAAGCCGTGTCCAGGATCGGAGGGTACTATCGAGGGGCGCAGAGACGAGTTGCGCCAGGTCCAGGTGGCAGCGGGAGCGTGAGCGCACATCACTGGTCCGCTCCCGCCAAAGGAGGGCGCGTCGGCGTCGGAGAGCCAGCTAGGACCTTCGGCAACCGTAAGCGGGCGACGCGGGTGGGGCCTCTTGGTGTATAGAGGTTCTCACTCACCTGTACATGCCGTCGAGATGGGGGCGCGAGTATTCCGCGCACGCTCACCTCTCCTCCCGTGGGGCGAGATACAGACCGCCCCACGCCTAGAGAGCATGATGTTGCCGGAGGATAGGCCCCCGGCAGTGGAAGAGGCCTAGCAAGCCCCACGCTTGCCAGGGCTGTGGAGAAGCTAGGTCATATACCCGTAGCCCTGGCATAAGGCCAAGGACAGAACACGCAGGGATTTTACTGGATATCCCTAACCGGGGAATGGCAATAGCATGGCACCAGTTCTGACTGGGCATGCTAGTGCCACCTCCTATCTGACGAATCCCACACTAGGTCGCGAATTATCCCACCACGGTTCTGCCCCTGTCGCGTCTTAGTCCTCAAACGGATTTCCCCCGGCAAAAAAAATAGGTCCAGGTGGCAGAGTGGGCGGACCGCCTACAAATCCCAGCGCCGGCTTCGCCGTTGTCAATGCGGTGAGGCCCATCATGCCAGAATCGCTGCAGAGCCGTCACGGCACCCTGACGTTCCGCTTGACGCTGGTCCTCTCGGGGCACGGATGCTTCGGAGGTACCTGTATCAAATAAGGCATGAACAGACGTCAGGGTGCATTTTGATTTTATCTTTATCCGTGCAGGGACGGAGAAAGAATACAATATCCTGTGGCCCGGCGGCCTGTCGTTAGGGGCAACAAAATAACCCACAGACAGGTGGTAGGGTATTTGCCCGACTGGATGGCTACCATCCCTGGTCTATAGCATGCCTCCATAACAACCTTGAGTTGTGTTCCGGCATTAGTGACCAGGTTCCAGTCTCCCTTAAGAGAGCAGCAGCGCATTTGTAGCACCTTTGGTGTTGCAAATGTCCATAGGCAATGGTAACCGCTTTCCATCAAATGGACCGTCTGCCTGTCTGCTGAACTCCCGCAATAAAAAAAAGGGTGCCACCACTGCGTCGGCGGCGACGAACACACGGCGCTGCACATCCTCCAGGTGTGTCCAGCCTGGGACGAGCAGCGCCGCGATCTCATCGTGGCCATCGGGGCGGATTTGTTCTTCCCGGCCGTGGTGAAGGCCATTGTCGGGAGCGCCGACGCGTGGGACGCAGCCGCCTCCTGCGAGACCGTCATGTCCGCAAAGAAGGCGGTAGAGTGGGAGAGGGAGCAGTCCGCCACGGACGGTCCGGGCCACCGGCGTGGAAATCGTATCTGCCCGCACATAAAGGCCGGAGAGGAGGGACGAGCCCCGATCGGCGCGCTCCCTTCTCACCTCGCGGTGAGGTCGAGGAGACGGAAAGATCCAGATCTCCGGCTATTAAACGGTGAAGCCGGCCGTCGTCCGTTCGGGCTGGTGGTGAATGCGCAAGCGAGCCCACAGCCCGGACGAAGGACGCTCGAAATCGGACAGGGGTTTTAGTTGCTAGTATAATAGACTAATATGGTTTTAGGGTTTTACATGGTTTTAATTGTTTACATTTGGAACTGTATACTTATTGCTTTTTCTGGGATGTAAAGTTCATCTGTGGACCCTGAAGCACATGCATACCAAACAAGCATCAACATATGTATATGGGTTTTTGTAAGATTTGTAAAGATCACTTCATTGCAAGAACTAGTTGTTAGCTTTAGTACCGTGTCAAGAGTACATCTTTAAAACAAAAAATATTGCTATGCACTCTCCTTCATTTGTACACTTATAGGCACAATTAATTGTCCCCCTTTGAAGGGATATTTTGTTGCCATCAAATTAATAATACTTACCACACCCTGTACCATTGCTTAAGTGGGTGTTTTAACAATATTAAGATATCTATACTTCCGTTTTGAAAGTAGATTTGACTCTGATTTAATTTTTGCTAATTTTGTTATAATTTGTCATTTTTACAGATTACGTTTTGAGTAACCATTAAATGTGTTTTTGGACTTTCTTATAATAATAATAATAAATCCGCAGGGGGCTTTGTGGCGAAGCCTTAAGTGTGCAGCGACACCTCGGACCCGACTCCGGGGGTCAAGGCCAGATCCCCACCTCAGTGCATGCCTTAGCCAGCCGCCACGGAGTGGAGGTCGCTAGAGCTAAGACTCAAGCTCCAAGGTGGAAGTGATAAATGTCATCACGTCAGAAGTAGCTTCGGTGAACCTGCAGCCCACCTCTCTACACCCCTTAGCCACTCCCAGACATGTTGCCCCTGTCTTCTATGGCATTTTTTTGGGGCCCATGCAGGGAGTGGCGAATCACTCCTCTGACCATTTTTCCATGTTCCCCGAACATTGCGACGGACAGACGCCATAGTCTCTATATTCCCAGACCCCTAGTCCAACTAACAGTTCACCCCAATAGCCCGGTACTTTGTTTTCTCATTTCTCACAATAGTCCTACACTGGCCGGGGCTTGTCCTTGGGTGCATTATGATATGGTGTAGAGTAGTAGCAGTAGCCAAGACTGTGGTTGTTACTGATATTGCTTTTAACCAGCGTCCAAACGGTTTTATGCTTGTTTATTCCATGAACCATGGTCATCAATGCCACATGACTTCACTAGGAGAGTGAGGAATTTCTGAAATTTCAGAAGGAAAAATCCAAAAACAGTACCTTAAATTTCTAAGAAATCACTTTCGAGAGTTTTTGGTCGTAATAACTGTTTTTTGGTGACAGAATGTCAAAATAAAGATAAAAACCGTTACAGGAAAGTTAGAAGTAAGAAATTTAAGGATGCATGCGCTCAGCTCTTCAGATAGCGAGAATTCAATTTTTCTGAAAACATAGATTAAGACTTTGTAGCACTAGAAGACTTTTCTTATTTAGATTTAATACGCCGACTAGGCGTACACGTCATGCTCCTCTACTGCAAATACCTTCTCATGGAACGAATTACGCCAGCAATAGCATATTTACTCAAATTGCTAAGACTTACAACACTAAATTTAGTGATATTGACTTGTTTCGTTTCTCTAAGCCCGTATTCAAGAGGTTAATCTTCAAAACAATTGTTGGAACAGACACCACCACATCATATGAAAATAACAATATATCAAGTAATATGTTTAGTTAATATCAATACGTGTTTATTATATTTCAATGTTAATGTATAATATATATATTTAAATTTACCTATCTATGTATTTTATTTGGATTTATTTTAATCGTTAGGTTACAAATGAACTCAGAAAAGCCTCGTATTAGCCCTACATTATAAGTAATTTTTCTTGTTGTTTGTATTTTGATATGCGCTGTTGGTTTTTTTTTCAATAAATAAATTGATTTTTGATGAATCCAAAATTGATCTCGGACATCTTGATGCACATTGCCATATATACAGATGCTGTGATGAACCCTTTCATGTATTTATTGTTAAAACAGTATGTTTTCAAAGGGATTGTTGTATTCCTACAGAGTGTGAACCTTCTAAGATGGAAGCACCACATATTTGTGGTCAAATACAGATAATTGAAACGAACATTGAACTGATCCTTTCTCCCCCTAACTGCACAGAATTTATATTATAATAAAAGAGACGATATAATTCTCTTGGTTTTGGCGCGGCAATTTTGATACCAGCTTTTGGAAAAAAAGTAATATTTTTGGTCCCCGTTTGAGGGTTAAAACTTATGAGACCCATACTGAATTGTATTGGATAGAATGAAACTCATCACTCCCCAGTACATTAATTATTGGTATTTTTCTTTCTTAATACAAATAAAAATAAATCGTCACTATGTACCCGGATACCGTCAGTGTTCTTCTATTTCCATGATCTGATCAAAATTGTGACCTGCACCTTATGGAGTAGAGTTGAAACAACCTCAAAAAGTTAATTAGTAGTCATACTTTGGTTCCCACCAATAACGCCTTGGTTGAAAACTGCAGCTGACAAGGGATGGAAAAAAATTCTACTATCTGACATTAAATACATAATGGATGGGCTTTCAAATAATTACTGTGACGTCATAAGGGCCAGGGGAGGAAATATCCACCATTAATAAAAGTTTAAAATCAATTATTAATAAAATATGGAATTTTGTACTACAGTTCTTTTCCCAAAATGTCGCCATTTTGAATTATTTTATTTATTCTTTAATCAAACCAGTTGTTAATATTTTTGTTTTTTACTTTTAAAACAGTAATAACATTCAATGCCATTGCAATTATAAAAACAAGGAGTCTGATTTTCATTTAATCTGCAAAATGTTAGGTTGGCAGTTAATTATGCATGTGAGTGTAGATTTGCTTGCTGATTTTGACTTAGAAAAATTGAGTTCTTTTTCATCATCCATTATTTTTGTGATTTGCCCAAAGGCATCTTATAAAAAGCACTTTATCAAAAATATGCCATGGCTTTATGAAAGCCTTCTTACAGTTTCTTACTTACATTATCTTGTAATGTTTTTGCAAATTTCAAATGTAGTTTGTAAAGTCCTGTTTGAGTGTACCTCGAACTCCCTAAGTACCCTGATCCTTATTTCATCCAAATATTAGGAGTATCTTGATTATGTGCTAATTTTCGATATGTCACTTTGTTCCTTAATATCTTTTCTGGAATAAGGAAATGGTATATGCAAATAAAGCTGCAATTATTATAACCATAGTTAACATAAAAAAATATGTTCTCTGATAGAGTCAAGTCAGGAGGACGATCTTGAAAATGCTGATGTTAAGTCAGACACACCTTCGGAGGATAATACACTTCTGAAGGAGAAAGTGGAAAGAGAAGTTCAAATATTTTTGGAGAGGATTGATACAGGTAACAGTTTCTTGTTTCATTCGCATTATCACCATCATCCGAGCCTCCTCAGACTTTTCATCCTTTAAAAAGATCTATTTGTCCAACTCCATTAATATCCAAGTATTGGCTAACTTTCATTTTAAAATAACGGCTTTTAAAGCTACCATTGTATAATAGTAGATATTCTTCACCAATGTATAATACTAGATATGCGTTTCTGAATATCAACTTAACACAGCAATACCCTCTTTCCTCTTTCTCTTTTCCCTTTTGCTACCCTAGTTTCCAAAACTAACTAAGGACAAAATGAATATTTGGATCCATGTACAAATACCAATGACAAAAAAATTTAATTCTTCTAAACAAATATCTAAGTCATCAGTTGTTATTAAAATTATGATGATAATTTTACTAACAACTGATGCTTCATAAGGAAGGCGATGTTTACATATAGGTCTAATCATTCATTTGTTATGCAGGCACTAGGCTAGCGCACGCGCCCCAAAATCAAAGGGTGCGGGGTCGAATCCTGGCCGGAACGCATGCGCCAGGCAGTTTTCTGACCTATGTGCATATTGTTACAATTACCACATGCTATAACAACCATGAAGGAAAACATCGTGATGAAACCTGCACATTGAGATAACAGTTGTGTTAAACCCGCCAAACCGACTTGGACAAGCGTGGCGGGTATCCTGTCCATTCTCAGGTAGTGGGAGACCGGAGCCCAGCGGTGGTACGTTTCTGGGTTACTATTCATTTGTGGTGTTCCCGTCAGAAGTGTCACAGTATTATGACAGATTGTGGAGGGAGTGCCCTGTATAGGGTGGAACGAGTCGGAATGCTCCTCCGTCTCAAAGGAAGATCTTCCTTTCATCCTATTCTTTCCATCTATTACTGTTGGACATTTTTTTTGTTTCCGACGTCAATTATTGTACAGCGCCATCTATTGGATTGTAAGTGTTCCACTACAATTGGATGATTAATTTTGGTGTATTTAACTTACTGTTTATACTTCTGATCTTTTCTGGATCATAAGTATCCATTTTTGGTTTAGATATATTATTCTGTATTCTTTGGCCTCTAAATTTATGAAAATACTGTAGGCTACCTATTAATAAAAATTAAACATTTAATTGCAAGATATTGTAAATTTTGGATGCAAAATATACTTTAAACGCAAACTCTATATTCACTGAATGAATATTTAGGTCGTAAGGACGTTTTAAAACCTGAGTCACAATAAAATTCTAAAGAAACAATTTATATAGTAGATTTAATCATCTAAAATAAATTTAATGCTTTTGTGGTGTGACACAGGGCGGGGAAGACTTACGCCAGAATAGAGGAGTATGAAAGGAAAAGACATGTTGTGCCGACCCGAATGATTTCGAAAATGAAATGAAATTTAGTTAGTCACATTTGTCTTTGCTTTCAGGCGCATCTGCAAGGAAACGCACAATAAAAGAAGAACCCCTAAACGCGAAGCGATTTAAGTTCGAGGAAACAACTCAAGACATAAAGCCTTTATCTGATGATGTTTTGGAAGGTTTGCAACAAAACTATTCCAAAGTGCCTAACAAAAGCTTGTCTAAAAATGTATCTTTAGACTCAAATGTGAAAATTTCTAAGACCAATGAAAATGTAAAATCAGTTGTAATTTGTGATCAGGTAAATAGGATTTCACCAAAAGTTAATATTATACCAACACATAAGATACAAATTAAAAATGTGATTACACAAGACAGTGAGACACTCACTTCTAAAGTTATTTGTAATAATGCTGAAAATGAAACCTTCAAGCAATGTCTTCCGAAGAGTGCAGATGCAATTGCTCCAAGTACTTCATTAGACAAAAGCAATGAAAGAATGCAATCAAGTATCAGTAATCTAAGAAAAGGATTAAAAAGTGGGTTTTCGTGTCATACATGTCAATACAAATGTTTTACAGAAAGTGAGTTAAATAGACACCTTCGTAAACACACTGGCGAGAAGCCATACAAATGTGACTTATGTGATAATAGATTTTCACGAAGAGCAAATTTAGAAATACATATAAAGTCTAAACACACAAAGGAGAAGAACTTCTCATGTCATATGTGTCATTACAAATGTGTCACAAAAAGCCAATTAAATGCACACCTTCATAAACACACTGGAGAGAAGCTATACAAATGTGATTTATGTGATAATCGATTTTCACATAGGGCTAATTTAGAAAGTCATATAAAGTTTAAACACACAAAGGAGAAGAAGTTCTCATGTCATATGTGTCAGTATAAATGTGTCAAAAAAAGCCAATTAAATGCACACCTTCGTAAACACACTGGAGAGAAGCCATACAAATGTGATTTATGTGATATTGAATTTTCACATAGAGCTAGTTTAGAACGTCATATAAAGCTTAACCACACAAAGGAGAAGAACTTCTCATGTCATATGTGTCAGTATAAATGTGTCACAAAGAGAGAGTTAGTTTTACATCTTCGTACACACACTGGAGAGAAGCCATACAAATGTGATTTATGTGATTATAAATCGTCATATAAGACCACTTTAAATTCACACATAATATCAAAACATTATACTAAATAGTGAGCCTGCTCATAACTGGCACTGAAAAGGTGTTCAGAGACTATGTATGGACTCCGACTAAATAATTTGGCCAAGTGTATGTCATCCCACGTTCAGTGAACATGTGCTGTCTATATATTTTGGTTGTACTAAGCTTGTTATATGGGAATTTTTCCCATAGCACGTGACTTTCCTGAAGGGCGTCACGTGTATAACAACCGCTGCTAGCGTGATGGGAATCGACGGCTGGGAATAGACCGTCGATGATGGAAATGAAAACAATTAGAGCCAAGACTTCTTCTCTTTAATTCTCCTTTTCAGGGAGTCAGGTAACATATATAACACCATATGAATACTTAATTAATTATGAATTTAAAAACTAAGACAGGGAAGACTACCAGGTCTTAAACCCTGGTCACCTGCTCTGAAACCAACGGACAACTGTTCTGGAGAATTTTCAAAAGGCGTTCGAGATCTAGACTGGTTCCTAACTGGGGAAATATACCGTGAAAGTTAGATCGTAAATATTTAAATAACATTGAGGAAGTTTCAATTAACTTGTTTTAACTGGGCACCATTCCAGTCCACGTGTCACGGGAAGTATCTGCCCCGACGCTATTGAAGGCGGCTCCGACTGTCGAGGCCTTCGTCAGCCAGTCGCCGGGCGTCGGAAGCACGTGGAAAACGTAGTAGGATGAGGTGGTATTGAATGTGTTTAAATGGGTCGTCTCGACTGCTGGCCGACCACGTAGGTTATGAAAGGTTGTTCTCGTCCGAACTTGACCCCCTGGAATTCGAGAACGGATTCCAGTGAATAAAGGCAAAGTTATTATATGGTCACTGCTTTGGGAAAGATGAGGAGATTCTATCATAATAATTGAGGTAAATTCGTCAGGTAACCATTACTGCGATGGCAGGCGTTGAGACAAGCTCGAAAGGTGAAAGGAGAAGATGGACGTTACACAGCCTACTTCTAAATATTAGACGTAATTCTAGGGATGGTTGGAAACACTGACCTATAAGGGAAGTGAAGAAGTCCCTGTTCTTAGAAACTAATCAACGGCCGTCGTTGCCTGTTGGGCGGTCGACTGCCGTAGTTGCGGAACGGGGAAATTGCCATGTCTGTAAAGTAAACTAAACCTTACTACCATGGAGAAGAAGAAGAAGAGAGAGATTCTAGTAACAATACTACGTACTCTTTTTTTTTTTTTATTGGACTTGACTTTATGTTGATTTCAACTTACACGCACTGAATTGAACTAAGCTACTCGCTATTGGAGTTTTTGGAAGTAGAATAAAACTAATGACGGCTGCTCGGGCGATAAAGTGGCCTTCGCGGGGATCGCGGTTCGCGGTGGCTTATAAACCATCTGGCTGGGAGAGAAGAAAAGACGCGGGGTGCGGGGGCTAGGTAGGGCTGTGTCTCTTGGCCCGTTCCGTGCAGGGAGAAACCATTTTGAATAGTGGCGTGAAGTTACATGTCCAGCCTGCCGTTAAGAAGTGATCTAACGACAATAAATCGCATAATATTTCGCGACTAATTTAACTTTTGAATTAGACGCGCGAAATATTATGCGATGTCCAAATAAGAAGTCTCGTTTATCGTATGTATTCACGACTAATTTAAAAAGGCCGATCTGCGCAGTTCTACGCGCGGGAAGGCACGAATCACTACGTGACAAGCTATAGAAAAATCTATGTGCATGTATATCTGTACACACATACACACAAATGACATTTCTTTATGATACAAATGTTATACATTGGTTATCTTTATGCAACATTCATAGTTGTGGACTTCTACGCACCTAGCCGTGACAGTTATGTAGTATTAATGAATAAAAGCTGTAATTACCCAGCTGGTTGTGTGCAGAAATAGGCAATCCTAATTGCAGGGACTTTGGTTCCCAGTGAGTGGATATTGTTACTTGCATATTGTAGGTTTTCGATGAAATCGGGTATTCGAATAAAAATCTGAAGAAGAAGAAAAGTGATAAAAGTTATCACAAACCTGAGTTGAACCAGTTTTTTTGTCAACAACCTCTGCTGGCTTTATGATACAATATAATGTTGGTTGCTATGTAAGTATGTAAATGTAGGAATGTTATTAATAATAACATTAAATAAAATACAATGTCTTTTAAATAGTGTTTAAAGAAAAATGTAATTAATTTTATATAAAATAAATATATGAATAATAATGAAATTTTATTTCGGACCGGGGTCCATATTTAGTGTGTTAGTTACAAATTTATTACAAATTAAAGTTAGTATTGTTGTAGTTGATTATATTTAAAACAAAATTATCAACTTATAGTATCTTACTATTAGTCGAAGACAGTGTTCCGCAAACTTTTTGTGTTCAGGGTACATCTAGGAAAACGAAACATGTTTGGACGTAAACCACAAATAAAAATCATTTTTTACGTAATATTAATCAACATTTATTTATTAATTATCGAAACAATATTATTAATCAAGAAACCTAAAGTTTAAATTCCAGCATAATCTTATTTTTCCGAGGCACACCAATTAATGACCACAGAACACCAGTGTGCCGCAATACACACTGTTACGGGTCGCGAGACTCGAATTAGAATGCCGTTAGAATTACTATAGAGTTTATTAGAAGTATACAAACACAATACAACAAATATAATATACAAGTATATAACACAGACACAAATATAACCGAACACAACATGTCCAAACGTAATGCAGAAGATCGTAATTCAATGAAACGCGCAAAGTCCGTCACTTATTAGATTCCCGATTGTAGTACAAACGTTTTGCTTCGCTCGTGCGCAGATGCAATATATCCGCCCGGCCGCGTGGACTGAATTTCCTCGAATCCGCTTGTACTTTAAATCCTTAACACCTGGCTAATGATCACAATACAACAATAGGCCGTATGCCAATAAGTAAACAAAAGAAGACGACCATAAAAGAATTTAAATGCCGACGGGTAATAAATGTGCTTTGTTTCAGATATGCAGGTGGGTTTTGTGTTTGTCGGGATTTGAGTTGTAACAATACTTTGCGGAACACTGGTCTAAAAACGCTGAACATTGACCTTCATCTTATACCAGATGAGACATTTTTTATTAAATTGTATTGATTTGTAAACCCGCCCATGACAGCTTGCTAATCGAAAAGTGTTCATGTCTATTTTTGAAGTCTCCAAAGCATGGCAATTTCAATGCAATGCAAATATTCCACGAACGGATTTTTTGTAGACAAGCATATATGTACGCTTATTATTGTAATTAAATTATGATGTACCAATTTTTATTGGTTAACAGAACGGTGTAGTCACCTATATTAACTTACCTGTTCATACCTGCTTGCCAGGTAGCCATGAACAGAAACAAATAGGCAAGCTTATCAAGGCATTCTCCAGGTAAAAACTATCAGTTGAAACTAAATTTGTTCAGTTATCAAGAGTTGAAGGTTATGAAAAAAATTACTAAAATTAATTTAATTAAAAATAGCCTTGACCACTTTTCGATTGGCAAACTATCATAGGCGTGTTTATAAATAATATAATTTGATAAAAAAAATATGTATTGGCGCCACCTATTTCCCTGTTAGCAATTGTGCCTTGGGTTTATAGCATTTTGCAACCATCGCATGTTGCCGCCGCTCGCTCTGCCTTCATAACTACATATTAGAAGCAATCGAAGATTGCCGCATCCAGTTAGTTATTTGCCACCTTTTGTGTCTCGCCTCGTGATTAGAAGCGGCGGACCCCCTGAACCAGCGCTGTTGTGCGCTGGTGGCTGACTGTCAGGTAAGTGCAAGATTCTATATTCTCCGGGCATCAGTTCTTAATTGGGGAATACGGGTTGGCCATATATTGAGCACATAACCCCCTACCCGCAGAGATTGCTTGACTGCATCTCCAATGTCTCATCTGGTTATCAGGTGGGTGAAGGTCGATCTTCACCGTCTCCTCTACTATGTTACTTACTAATTATTTTATACTAATGACTAAATGTGTTGGATGTGTTTCGGGACGCAAGTGTAGAATGAAAGGTGATTGAGGATTTATGCAATGAAGGGTAGACACAGTGTCGTAAATATACTTTTCTGCGCCCTTGTTTTTTTTTTAGATATTTTAGGTACCCTAGCTAGAGCAATGCTACCTAATACATAGCATTGCTCTAGCTAGTACTATAGGCTGACGCAGATACTTACCAGGCACGAGTGTTTTGGTGTTTATGATGTTTACTTCGCTGGATAAAGTGACGCACTACTAGCGAGAACTCGTCGCTCTATCGCCTTACTCCCGTATGGCGATTAAGCTAGGCTTGACCGCTCATGAGGGGAGTACAAAATAAGACGTGCGTTGTACTCTAAATGTAATCACTACTTAATTAATTTAACATTAAACTTAAGACTATATATGGAGGAATCTTAAATGCTACGTGATAATATGTAAAACTTAAATAAATATATTCGTGGATGCATCTCTGAAGGGTTTATCTGTTTTCTGTATTGACAGATTATTCATGTACGTATGCAGTGCCGTAAATAGCCTGTTATGCGTCCTATGGGAGCTTCTATAACTTTGTCGCCCTTGTTTTTTTTTAGATATTATAGTTTTGACGGAATGTGATGATGTGTGTATGTGTGTATGGTCCGTTGTCCGTTGAGCGGTGTACGGATTAATAAAAGATATCTTGCGTCGTACACTTTTAATCACACACTCTCATGTTGTTTACAGTTCAGAAGGATTTTGGTGAGGGCAAGCAGCAAGTGCGAAAACTGACCTTTGTACACGAGCACGAATGATGTGTGCCCGCGTTGAAGGCGTGTGTCATACTCTGCCAAAATGTCCCGAACTAGCGTTCGGTTGTCGTTGCAATGTTGTTTACGCGCCAAGAGAATCGGCGCGAACATTGCTAGCCCCGCGCTGTCACCAAACGGTGCGTGTCTTACTTGCTACAGATTAATATTAGTTTCGCGCTTGCTTGCTTGTTTCTGATGTTGGCATTATGTCGCCACAGTAGGTACCCTAGCTAGAGTAATGCTATGTATAGGCCTACTTTTAAATTCAGGGTTATAAAATAACGCACAAGGACCTTGTTGTTGGTGGACCAATTATCTAATATTTTGGAAGATATTTCTATTTTTTTTTTTTTTAGTTTTTTAAAGAACTACAACAGATGTGGGCAAATTCAAACAAGCGGACGAGCTATTTAAGTGGACCCTTTTCCTATTATACCACCCACTGTATCTCACTCACTAAAACTGGTCTTCATACTTCTATAATAAAATAACGCCCTGCAAAGTTTCAGTAAACTATAAATTGATTTACTTTAAAGTACTCGGTATTTAATAAGGAAGGTAGCATAATATAGTCTTATCTTCTAGAGCCCTCAGAAGATTAAGAAACTTTTTGCCCACTGCTACCAAGATTACGCTTGCCGAGTCTCTCTTGCTTCCCATACTTTACGATTACGCTGACGCCTGCTATCTAGGTTTAACCGTAGAACAGTTGAACAAGCTTGAGCGGCTTCAGAATTTTTGTATCAGGTTCATATTTGGATTGCGAAAATATGACCATGTTTCCAAATTTCGTAAAAGACTGAAGTGTTTTCCTATTCATTTTCGCCGGAATACTCACATTCTCACTCTCCTTTATAACATATTATTTACTCCTAATAGTCCCCAGTACCTTAAGTAACATTTTAAATTCCTTCGCCTATCCACTGCCCATAATTTGCGCCATGATACGTACCGAAAACATGACGCCTGCACACACTTCATCTTGTTATGATAATTTTTTTACGGTGCAGGCTGTCAACTTTGGAATATGCTGCCTCTTACTGTCAGAGAGGCCAAATCATTACCAATATTTAGAAATTTGCTCAGAAAACACGAATGGTCCACAAATAGCTATGTCTGATTAACAGAATATAATCATGCTAATAATACATTATTATTATAATAACTTATGTATTATTGTATACATATGACTATGTATATATGTATGTATTTGTATATTCATTTCTTAAACTAGTTTGAGTATTTATGTATCGATTGCCTTTTTCCTGCACCACCGATACGCCTGATTCAAAATTCTTATTTCAATTAGGTTGCCTGGAAGAGCTCGCTTTGAGCGATAAGGCCGCCTGTTGTATTGCCTAGAAAATATTGTAAATATGGTCTGTTTTTGTAATTGTATATTTTAGTGTGCAATAAAGTGTTATCTCTCTCTCTCTCTCTCATAATATAAATTACGTATAAATATGAATTGGTGAAAAACCGTTTATTCGAAAGTATTTGCAAATACTATTCACAAATACACAATACACAAAATTAATGAGTTCATATCGTAAAGCGAGCCATATACATTTTTTTACAAGATTTAATTTTCGCGCTTTCATTTGAATATTTTTTTTGAAATTTTTTTCATAACCTTCAACTCTTTTGATAACTGAACAAATTTAGTTTCAACTGACAGTTTTTAACCTGGAGAATATGCCTTGATAGGCTTGCCTATTTATTTCTGTACATGGCTACCTGGCAAGCAGGTATGAACAGGGAAGTCAATAAAGGTGACTACACCATTCTGTTAACCAATAAAACTTGGTATCATAAGAGACTTTAATTACAATAATAAGCGTACCTATATGCTTGCCTACAAAACAACCGTTCATGGAATATTTGCATTGCATTGCAATTGCCAATGCTTTGGAGGCTTTAAAAATAGCCATGAATACATTTCGATTGGAAAGCTGTCATAGGCGTGTTTACAAATCAATACAATTTAACATTTTCTTAAGTTTTCGCGACTAGTATACATAATAAAACATTTTACACTACATTTTAACAGTTTTAAGCGCGGTGATTTATTTGATTTTTATTATAGCGACGTTTCGGCCACTTTTTAGTAGCCGTCTGCAGTAACCATCTTCTTAATAGAAAAGATGGTAGGCAAATACCACCTGCTTAGGATCCGATCATCAAAACTATTAAGACCCAAACCCAGCAAAAACCAAGTGCCAGACCTCAAGATACTGTGAGTTCTTTCTACGTGCACTGGAACACAAACCAACTTAATTGACAATTTCTTTTTCTTTTTGCCTCCGTTGCTAATATTATATAAAATTATTACATCTAGGCACGTTTGCTGAAGAGTTTCTTGCGCCGCTCCTTCTCTTCAAGCCATAACATGTTACATGTTGCGAAGCGGTGGTAAATTAGATAAGGCTCCCTTAGAGTAAATAATGACCATAAGCAAAATAAAAACTAAATAATTAAAATGAACAAGTTGGCGGTAGGCTAAATAAAACTTTAACAACTTTTACTCATTGACAATTGACATCTTTATCTCGCGTGATCAAGGCTACTGAAAATTAAAGAAAAAATCAATTAAATTACCGCGCTTAATACCGTGAAAACGTAGTTCTGATTCCAAATAGCATTTGATAAAAAAAAATTTCTCATCTGGTATCGGATGAAGGTCGATCTTCAGCGTCTCTTAGACTAATAGTAAGAAGCTGTAAGTTACTTATTTTGTTTCAAATATAATAAACTACAACAATACTAACTTTTAATTTGTAAGTCATTTGTAACTAATACACTAACTAAATATGGACCACGGTACGAAATAAAGTTACATTATTATTCATATATTTATTTTATATAAAATTAATTACATTTTACTTTAAACACTATATAAAGACACTTTAAAAATACTGTATTTTATGTTATTATTATTAACATTCCTACATTTACATACTTCCATAGCAACCAACATTATATTGTAACATAAAGCCAGCATAAGTTGTTGACAAAAAAACTGGTTCAACTCAGGTTTGTGATAACTTTTATCACTTTTCTTCTTCTTCAGATTTTTATTCAAACACCTGATTTCATCGAAAACCTACAATATGCAAGTAACAATATCCACTCACTGGGAACCAAAGTCCCTGCAATTAGGATTGCCTATTTCTGCACACAACCAGCTGGGTAATTACAGCTTTTATTCATTAATACTACATAACTGTCACGGCTAGGTGCGTAGAAGTCCACAACTATGAATGTTGCATAAAGATAACCAATGTATAACATTTGTATCATAAAGAAATGTCACTTGTGTGTATGTGTGTACTGAAATACATGCAAATAGAATTTTTATAGCTTCCTACAACCAAAATATATGAACATGGCATAAAACACACTTAGCCAATTTGTTTAGTCGGAGTCCATACATAGTCTCTGAACACTTTTTCACTGCCAGTTATGAGCAGGCTCATTACTTATTATAATGTTTTGATATTACATGTGAATTTAAAGTGGCCTTATATGAAAATTTATAATCACAGAAATCACATTTGTATGGCTTCTCTCCAGTGTGTTTAAGAAGGTGTCTATTTATCTCTCTCTTTGAGACACATTTATACTGACACATATGACATGATAAGAGCTTCTCCTTTGTGTGGTTAAACTTTATATGACGGTCTAAAGTAGCTCTATGTGAAAATCCATCATCACATAAATCACATTTGTATGGCTTCTCTCCAGTGTGTTTACGGAGGTGTGCATTTAATTGGCCTTTTGTGACACATTTGTACTGACACATATGACATGAAAAGTTCTTCTCCTTTGTGTGTTTAAACTTTATATGACGCCCTAAACTAGATCTACATGAAAATTGATTATCACATAAATCACATTTGTATGGCTTCTCTCCAGTGTGCCTAAAAAGGTGTAAATTTAATTGTCTTTCTCTGACACATTTATACTGACACATATGACACGAGAAGTTCTTCTCCTTTGTGTGTTTGTACTTTATATGCAATTCTAAATTTTCTCTTCTTGGAAATCTATTATCACATAAATCACATTTGTATGGCTTCTCTCCAGTGTGTTTACGAAGGTGGCTATTTAACCCGTATTTAGTGCCACATTTGTACTGACACATATGACATGAGAACTTCTTCTCCTTTGTGTGTTTATACTTCATATGATCTTCTAAATTATCGCTTTGTGAAAATCTATTATCGCATAAATCACATTCGTATGGCTTCTCACTGTGTTTATGGAGGTGTCTATTTAACTCGCTTTCTGTGACACATTTGTATTGACATGTATGACATGAAAACCCACTTTTTAATCCTTTTCTTAGATTACTGATACTTGATTGCATTCTTTCATTGCTTTTGTCTAATGAAGCACTTGGAGCAATTGCACCTGCACTCTCCAGAAGACGTTGCTTGCAGGTTTCTTTTTCAGCATTATTACAAATAACTTCAGGAGTGAATGCCTCACTGCCTTGTGCAATCACATTTTTAATTTTTTTCTTATGTGTTGGTTCAATATTAACTTTTGGTGAAATCCTATTTACCTGATTGCACATTACAACTGATTTTACATTTTCATTTTTCTTAGAAATTTTCACATTTGAGTCTTCAGATAAATTTTTAGACAAGCTTTTGTATGGCACTTTGGAATGATTTTGTTGCAAACCTTCTGAAACATCATCAGTCAAAGGATTTATGTCTTTGGTTGTTTCCTCGAACTTAAATCGCTTCGCGTTTAGGGGTTCTTCTTTTATTGTGCGTTTCCTTGCAGATGCGCCTGAAAGCAAGGACGAATGTGACTAACTAAATTTCATTTCATTTTCGAAATAATTGAGGTCGGCACAACATGTCTTTTCCTTTCATTCAATGAATACAAAGTTTGCTTTTAAAGTACTTTCTGCATACAAAATTTAGAATATCTTGAAATTAAATTGTTTAATTTTTATTAATAGGTAGCCTACAGCATATTCATAAATAGAGAGGCCCAAGAATACAGAATAATATATCTAAACCAAAAATGGATACTTATGATCTAGAAAAGATTAGAAGTATAAACAGTAAGTTAAATACACCAAAATTAATTATTCAAGTGTTTGCCAATAGATGGCGCTCTACAATAATTGACGTCTCAAACGATTCTCGAAATGTACAAAGTATATATACAAAATGTCCAACAGTAATAGATGGAAAGAATAGAATGAAAGGAAGATCTTCCTTTGAGACGGAGAAGCATTCCGAATCGCTCCACCCTATACAGGGGACTCCCTCCACAATCTATCATAATACTGTGACACTTCTGACGGGAACACCACAAATGAATAGTAACCCAGAAACGTCCCAACGCTGGGTTCCGGTCTCCCACTACCTGAGAATGGACAGGATACCCGCCACGCTTGTCCAAGGCGGTTTGACGGGTTTAACACATCTGTTATCTCAGTGTGCAGGTTTCATCACGATGTTTTCCTTCATGGTTGTTACACCATGTGGTAATTGTAACAAGATGCACATAGGTCAGAAAATTGCCTAAAAGGTGCATGCGTTCCGGCCAGGATTCGACCCCGCACCATTTGACGCTGGGGCGCGTGCGCTAGCCATTACACTACCATGACTCCATAACAAATGAATGATTAAACCTATATATAAACATCGCCTTCCTTATGAAGCATCAGTTGTTAGTAAAATTATCATCTGATGACTTAAATATTTGTTTAGAAGAATTAGAAGAATGTTGTCATAGGTATTTGTACAAGGACACAAATATTCATTTTGTCCTTAGTTAGTTTTGGAAACAGGGGTAGCAAAAGGGAAAAGGGAAAGAGGAAAGAGGGTATTGCTGTGGTATGTTGATATTGAAAGACGCATATCTAGGACTATACATTGGTAGCTTTAAAAAGGGCTAAAGTAAAATAATTTTATATATTAGGTTGGGGAAAAAGTTTCTTCGCATTTTATATAAAAATTCAAAAGGTTTTTTTTATAAAGTTTATTTACATTTGACTAAAGTATATAGGTGCCATTTTGTTGGATAAATTTTTGCCATCTTGTAGGTAGGGACGTGATCCCATTGCTATAAAAATTTTGGGGCTACTGATCAAAAAACTGCGCCAAGTGGTTTTGGCAGTCCTCTCGTGATGTTAACCTGACACTGCCTAAGGAATTCTGCAGAGACCGAAACAGGTGAAAATCTGAAGGTGCAAGGTCAGGACT
Source organism: Dendrolimus houi (assembly GCA_039645545.1). Taxonomy (NCBI): domain Eukaryota; kingdom Metazoa; phylum Arthropoda; class Insecta; order Lepidoptera; family Lasiocampidae; genus Dendrolimus; species Dendrolimus houi. The sequence continues at coordinate 2,195,581 of CM077146.1, forward strand.
ATACAGCGGATGCATTAACACCTCCCAGCTAAACTCTCGTATTTTTTGCTGAGTGGCTAAAGATGTGTGAGGTCTGGCGTTATCATGGTGAAAAACCACACCCCTTCTGTTGATTAATTCCGGCCGCTTTCTCTCAACTTTTTGCTTTAATCTCATCAGTTGTTCGCAGTACAGTTCAGAATAGATGGTCGTGACTGGCGGTAACAGCTCATAATGAATAATGCCCTTCCAATCCCACCATACACACAGCATCACCTTGTTGCGAGTTAACCCGGGTTTCGCCACAGTCTGTGAAGCCTGACCGGCCTTTGACCACGATCTTTTTCGCACGTTCTTGTCGTACGTGATCCACGTTTCATCACCAGTTATAAGCTTCTTCAAAAATGGTTCGGTTTCATTACGTGGTAATAAAGAGTCACAAATGAGTACACGGTTCATTAGGTTTCTTTCAGTGAGCTGATGAGGTACCCAAATATCGAGCTTTTTTTATGTACCCAGCTTTTTTCAAATGCGTCAAAACCGTTTTGTGGTCAATTCCCAATTATCCAGCTACATCGTAACTACTAATATGCCGATCTTGCTCCACTTTTTCAAAAATAGCATCAATTTTGTCCGTAACAGGGCGACCAGAGCGACGTGCATCTTTGATATCAAAATTTCCGGATTGAAAACGCGTAAACCAAATTTGCGCTGCTCTCACAGATACTGCATTAGGTCCATAAACATCACAAATTTTTTTCGCGGCTTGTGGCATTTTTACCTTTTTTGTAGTAAAATTTTAAAATGTATCGAATTTCTTCATAGGATTCACTCATTTTAACAATAAGAAAAACAAATGAAAATCACACATTTTCTTAATTTGAATTTCGAATTGTCTTCTTTAAAATTAAAACTTTTTAATTATACCAAAACCAGCCAGATACAAATGGTATAGCCAAAGAGATCTGATTACAAGTTCACATATACTATATGCGAAAAGACTTTTTCCCCAACCTATTATTATGAGGTACATGCCGTTATTTTAAAATGAAAGTTAGCCAATACTTGAATCTTATTGGAATGGATAAATAGATCTTTCTAAAGGACGGAAAGTCTGAGGAGGCTCGGATGATGGTGATAATGAGAATGGAACAATAAATTGTTACCTGTATCAATCCTCTCCAAAACAATTCGAACTTCTCTTTCCAGTTTCGGTTTCAAAAGTGTATTATACTCCGAAAGTGTGTCTGACTCAATATCAGTATTTTCCAGATTATCCTCTTGACTTGACTCTATCGAACATATTTTTATTTTTATGTTAACTATGGTTATAATTGAAGCTTTATTTGCATATACATTTTCCTTATTCCAGAAAAATATTAAGGAACAAAGTGACATCGAAAATTAGCACATAATCAAGATACTCCTAAACGTTGGATGAAATGAGGATCAGGGTACATAGGGACTGCGAAGTACACTCAAACCAGACTTTACAAACGATATTTGAAATTTGCAAAAACGTTACAAGATAATGTAATTAAGAAACTGTAAGGAGGCTTTCATAAAGCCATGGCATATTTTTGATAAGGTGCTTTTTATAAGATGCCTTTGGGCAAATCACAAAAATAATGGATGATGAAAAACAACTCAATTTTTTAAAGTCAAAATCAGCCAGCAAATCTACACTCACGGGCATAATTAACCGCCAACGTAACATTTTGCAGATTAAATGAAAATCAGACTCCTTGTTTTTATTATTGCAATGGCATTGAATGTTATTATTGTTTTTAAAGTAAAAAATAAATTATTTGAAAGCCCATCCATTATGTATTTAATGTCAGATGGTAGATTGTTTTTTCATCCTTCTTCGGCTGCAGTTTTCAACCAAGGCATATTGGTGGGAACAAAAGTATGACTTCTAATTAACCTTTTTTTTTTTTTTTCAGGCGGGGTAAATGCATTTTGCACATACCGGGTCCTTTGCAAGGGATTAGACCGTTGTTGATCATTGAGGCTTTCCACTGAGGCAATCCAAACAATAATCAACTGGCTTGTGTTGAGACTCGACTAATCAATACCCCACTAAAACCACCCTCCTCCCATGTGCCCCGCGCTTATGGTAGGAAGGGCGTGAGATATAGAACGTAGTAACACGTTCTGTATCTCACGCCTTTCCTACCACACCGATCCTAGCGCACAAGTGCTTGAGAATGCCCCGGGAGAGGCAAACTCACTTCGTCAACAGGGGTGAAGACTCCTCTGCTCCCTAGATGCTAGAGGGCCCCTGCAGCGGTATTTCAGGGAGGGAGGTCATGCGCATACCTGCGCCTCCGGGCTCCCGACTGACGTCGGCGCCCGCGAGACGCATGCGCACTACCATCTCTCTCCCTATCTCGTTCCGCGGCCTCCTTATGAGACACTACCGTCTCGCAGAAATTGGCTGCACCCACCCACCAAATTCTATGCAGTTAGAGGGAGAAAAAATCAGTTCAATGTTTGTTTCAATTATCTATATTTGACCACAAATTTGTGGTGATTCCAACTTAGAAGGTTCACATTCTGTAGAAATACAAGAACCCCTTTGAAAACATATTGTTTTAAGACACTAAATACATGAAATGGTTCACCACAGCATCTGTATATATGACAATATCCATTAAGATGTGCGAGAGCAATTTTGGACTCATCAAAAATTAGAAAAGTCGTCTAGTTACTACAAAGTACTAGTCCATGTTTTCAGAAAAATTGAATTCTAGCTATCTGAAGAGCTGTGGATTTTCTAGAACACAAAATTTAAGGATGTATGCGCTTACATCCTTAAATTTCTCAATCACTTCTAACCTTCCTGAAACGATTTTTATCTTTATTTTGACATTCTGTCACCAAAAAACAGTTATTGCCCCCAAAAACTCTCGAAAGTGATTTCCTAGAAATTCAAAGCACTGTTTTGGTTGTTTCCATCTGAAATTTCTGAACTACCTCACTCTCTTAGTGAAGTCATATAGCATTGATGACCATGGTTCATGGATAAAAAAGCATAGAACTGTTTGGACGCTGGTTAAAACCAATATCAGTAATAACCACAGTCTTGGCTACTCCAGTTGCGTCAAGTGGCATTATTGTGATCTAAATAGTGTCATGAAACCCTATTGATAATGTTTAAACAATAGTTTTTATTTAATTTAATAATAACAATCTGTAAAAATGTGTTGTAATTATGGATCTTAATGTCTGAAATAAATAAATTATTATTATTATTATTATACCTTTGAAGACCATGGGCCATAAAAATGCCCCAGATTTTTGGAGGGTTTGCTTGGGGCAATGGCAAAGCCAACACATAGCGGCCCCTAGACAAATTTAATGTATATGTGGCGTGACACTGACCGGCGATTGTCCCTGTCTACACCATATAATAATGCACCCAAGGTCAAGCCCTGGCCAGTGTAGGACTATTGTGAGAATTGAGAAAACAAAGTACCGGGCTATTGGGGTGAACTGGTAGTTGGACTAGGGGTGTGGGGGATATGGGGACTATGGGGTCTGTCCGTCGCAATGTTCGAGGAACATGGAAAAATGGGTAGACGGTGGCGCGTCACTCCCTGCATAGGCCCCAAAAAATGCCATAGAAGACAGGGGCAACATGTCTGTGAGTGGCTAAGGGGTGTAGAGAGGTGGGCTGCAGGTTCACCGAAGCTACTTCTGACGTGATGCTATTTATCACTTCCACACCTGGAGCTTGAGTATTAGCTCTAGAGACCTCCACTTCGTGCCGGCGCCGGCTGGCTAAGGCAAGCACTGAGGGGGGGATCTGGCCTTGACCCCCGGAGTCGGGTCCGAGGTGTCGCTACTCACCTAAGGCTTCGCCACAAAGCCCCCTTGCGGATTTATTATTATTATTATTATAAGAAAGTCCAAAAACAAATTTAATGGTTACTCAAAATGTTATATGTAAAAATGAAAAATTATGACAAAATGAGTAAAAATTAATTCAGAGTCAAATCTTCTTTCAAAACGAAGTACAGATTGTTTAATGTATTGTTAAAACACCCACTTAAGCAATGGTGCAGGGTGCGGGAAGTATTATTAATCTGATGGCAACAAAAAACCCTTCAAAGGGGGACAATTAATTGTGCCTGTAAGTATATAAATGAAGAAGAGTTTATAGCAATATTTTTTGTTTTAAAGATGTACCCTTGACATGGTACTAAAGCTAACAACTAGTTCTTGCAATAAAGTGATCTCTAGAAATCTTACCAAAATATATATACATATATTGATGCTTGTTTGGTATACATGTGCTTCAGGGACCACAGATGAACATAGGATACTTTACATCCCAGAAAATTCAATAAGTATACAGTTCCAAATGTAAACAATTAAAACCATGTAAAACCATATTAGTCTGTTATATTAGCAACTTGCCTTCTTCCTCTTTTTTGAGGTTAATGTCTCTCCCTTCTTCATTGTCCTCTTCACTTTCTTCTTCATTTTCTTTTTTAATTTCTTGCTCAGTATTTCTCACAAATGGTTTATAATCCAATGGGTATAAGTGTTCAATGACACACTTATAATCAAGACCAAATGTCTGACTGGCAGTCAACAATAATGCATCCTGTGATTGCTGAAATTGAAGTATATATTGTAGATATAAATAAAAATCAACATAATAACTTGTTAGCTTAATGACTAAAGCACCCCAATAATAAGATATCCAATGTCAGCCAGGGGGATTTTACAAGTGTAAAGAGCATCTAGCAACAAGTACCACAAGTAAAGTGAAAGTAAACATTATAAGAAAATTTGTACAGGCAGCACCTTTTAACAACTGCAATAAGTTAAAGTATTTTCCAAGTTGAAAAATGTCAGGCAAATATTCCACTACCATGCTAGTAAGTGATGTATGGACTCCTACATATTTATGAGTACCCAAAAAGAGGGCAAACTGACAGATGGCTCAGTTAATGGAAAGTGTGGAAGTTATTGTCACATATAGCAAGTCCAGGTGTGATGCCAACAGGTTGTTATTCTCTATAGTGGAAAAGAGGGCATAGGATTGGGAGAAAATGGACCCCCAGAACTATAAAAGACAATTAGTTCAAAGCTAATCATTACCTTCTGATATTCTACAAGAGTGTTGTATAATAAAACTGTGTTTTAATGGTTTTAAGTTGAATAATTTATTTGATTTTTATTATTCTGATGTGTCAGCCAGATTTCAGTAGCCCTGATAACAATGAGTATATGGCGAAAGAGCCTCATTATTTTCGCCTACTGGTTAGCTTAGGGCTTAGAGAGTTACAAGTGAGTTGTCATAAAGTACATATTTTAAATCATAATTAATCTTATTATATTGGAGCCAAAAGGTCTTTATGGTATTGTGTCACAATGGTAGGCTCCCTGATGGACTCTAATTCCCTGGCAGCATGGCAAGCTTTTGGTGTCAGATGCGGCTTGCGTAGACACACTGGCCAGAAAACAGCCGATTTGGTGGCATAAACTGCTGAATAACTCCAGTGGCACAAATGTGCAACCCTCAGTGAGAGTTATATGTTTGTTCCATTTGCTATCGAGATGCTTGGACCGTGGGGTCCTGAGACCATGAGTCTCTACCAAAATGACTCACTGACTCTTCAGATGATCGGAAAGCTGGTGGCTACCTCGAGCAACGGATCAGTATAGTGATCCAGCAAGGGAATGTAGCTAACCTTCTGGGCATCTTACCCATAGAAGAGTGATCTGGGCTCAGTATTCTACTTATAGTCTCCAGGGACTATATTTAAAATAAAATAAAAGAAATCTTATTTATATTGTATATAAAAGTTTTCCTTTATTGTATTAGATTATTTATGGAATTATATGTAATAAAATTGCCATATAATATATGCATGATATATAGTATATACATGGAAAATAAATTTGCAATATATACATTATATAGTACATGCTAATTGTTTGTTGGGCTATGTACATATCAAAAAATTATAAATATTAAAAATGATCAAGTTGTTCGATTCCTGTAACTACCCATCAAGTATTGTTAAAGTTCTATTTAGCCCACACTCATAAACACTTGACATCTGTCTTCTCTAATCACAATTACTGAGAAGTGGCTGAAATGTCGGAATAAAAAAATGAAATAAATTACCATACTTAAAACCATTAAAATATAGCTTTATTATGTAATAGTCGAGAAAACTCAAGAAAATATTAAAAGTGTAGTATCACACTATTTGAACCTACCCTTAATCTATATTCTATACATATAATACAACTGTAGAGGTCAAATATTTGTACAATAAAAAAATGTCAGAGTCAGGAGGATGTAAGAAGTAAATAGCAGTAATTTAGATTTTTTTAAATTTTTGTTTCTGTCTGTTTGTACCAGCTATCTCCAAAACAACTGAACCGATTTAAATGAAATTTTGTATGGTGGTAGCTTATATCCCTGGTCAACATATAGGATACTTTTGATCCCGAAAAAGTAAAGAGTTTCTGTGGGATAGTTAAAAAACCGCACCACGTGGAGGAAGTCGCGGGTATCAGCTATTATTGTAATAAATATGATTCCAGCATGGCTCTAGCAACTCAAACATATGAGTGACGTAGCGTGATCTGCGCCAAACATAGGACCCCACATATAATTCAGTTCTAGTGTTGAGTTACTGTGAGAAACATTTTATTGCAAGACAGTAAACCCACACTTGTTTAAATACATAGATTAAAAAAACTCATAGAACTAGAAGCTTACTTCAGAATCATTATTAACAATAGCTGTGAGCAACTTCTCAGCCTCTGAAGCCCTCTTCATCAACTGATGTGCCCTCCTCAGTTGTGCGCAGCATATGTAGCACACAAGGAGTGATTTCCCATCATTAGTATTGAACTGTAATCCAAAATAGTACTTATTATTTGGCATTTTGCATTCGTAGACTTTTTTATGTAAACTTTTATTATCAAGAATAACATGTTTTATGTTCATTGCCATGGAGTAGGCTATTAATTAACATACTTTGTACTATTCACGTATTTCACTCAAAGTTGTAAAGTTAGAGGGAAGAAACAATTCTACTATCCCAACTAATATACTTCGTATAATGAATATTTCCTTCAAAAAAAATGGGAAAACACAAGCTCAGAAGCTGGATGTCTGTAGGTTATTATTATGCAGACTTATAATATGTATTATCATAAGGGTTATACTTTACAATAGTGGTCACTGAATTTTAAGAAAGGGAGGAAGGAAAGGAAGGAGGAGTACTTCTCCCTTCTGCAACCCCCAAGTCTAGGAGACTTTTAGTTTTTGAGATATGTTTTTTTGTAATCATAACTTCACTTATCTTTGTCACTAATGGTGTACTTATTTCTTATGTCTAAAGACGAGAAATGCAGAAGAAGGGTAGTGGTCAATGTAGAAAACATTCAAAACCATCTAAAAACGCAGACTAAAGCCCACAAGCCGAGGGAATGAAGCGAGTGTGCCATGTCAGCAGTCAGCAAATGTCTGTAACCATTATTTAAATAGTTACTAATGAATAAATGGTGACCAGCCGGTTCTAGCTTTGGTCTAAAGAGATATAACCTAACCAACTCACCTTTTTAGTCACTGGTCATGAACTTTGATCACCCCTCACAACCTTAGTAGTTATAAATAAACCGTAAGGATACCGTAACTCAAATCACCATCAATTTACCTCCCGTTTATCTATATCACACCCAAAAATTAAGATAAAGGATTTTGCCAAAATCCAAAGTTAAGCAATGCAATCATAGCCCAGTGAGAAAGTCAGTCAGCATAAAAATAATCACTATAACCAAAACAGCCCAAGTCATTGAAAACTCCAAAACAAAACACAAATTACATTCATATAACTAAAAGAGAAATGGAAAAGGTGGCAAATAGAGTATAGCAAATTATACATAGATTTTTTTAATAAAAATAAATCGATTAAAAACATACTACTATTTCAAACTCGCAATATATAAGAAAAAAAAATCAATTTTGTATTTAAAAATTGATATTATTGACATATAGAATTATTTTGGGGCTGCGACTTAACAATCTGATACGCAAATTTTAAGTAGTGGGTAGGGGGAGGTATACTTACCCCTACTGCAACCCCTAAGGTCTGGCGACTTATATGTTTTTTATTTTATAAACATAAACTCACTTATTTTTGTTGTAAAATTGTGTCACTTTTGATAATAACAAACCGTGATTTGAGTTTATGAATGTACTCACGAATTGTTTATGAATTACATATAACCACCAGAACTTTTTGTAACACTAAAATAGTTTTTAATGTAGACATAAAGTTTTAAATTTAATTGAGGCATAACTACAAAATTCACGCTAGACATATCATCAATTGATTAAAAAGTGACCTTTGTTTTTAATGGCTTGGCTAGCAAGGTGTGATGATAAAAATAAATTAATTGATATGTCAATAACACTTATAGATTTTTAATTAAGAAATTTGAAATCTTGAGTTTTAATTAATAAATTGTTTCATATAATTTTCGGAAATCGACATATTTCTATAAAAACAAAATACTGACAAATATTTTGCAATTCTTATTGCTGCCCTTTTATTCCTTTTCAGTTAAGTGAATGTGCTTTTAAAGTAATTAACTTTAAAAGCACATTCACTTACTAACTTAACTAAACTAACTAACTTAACTTATAATTTAATCAAAATTATAAAGGCACCATATTATATTTAAAGAGATCCCCTACCTGATAACAGAGCCGAGCAAGTGACGTGAGAGTACCGCGGCAGCGGCTGGCGAGTGCCAGAACCGACTGGTTACCATTTACTATTTATTTCATACACACAATTAGTATGACACCTTAAAAGTCTCGTATGAAACATGACAACTAGCAAATAGGTTTTAAATATGACAATGAATCAATATATTAATGATATCAATTCTTAAATACATTGCTGAACAAGTTTTTTTTAATATATATAGGTTAATTATAAATTAATGTGATTACATAAAAAAAAATTGAATGGTTACTCTTTTAGTGTATATGAATGTATTCTATTGTTTTTTCTTCATTTTAGCCAATTAAGCTGGTTTTTGGTTATTTTGGCTCTTTTATGTTGATTTCTGGCTTTTTTTTGAACTTTGAAAGGATTTTTCAACTTTAGATCTATGTCCAAGTATCTATCATAGGATAGAAGTGCAATATTAGTGAAAAAACAGTGAAAATAAGTGAGATTATGTTTATAAAAAATTATATCTATATTTCAAAATCTCCGGACCTTAGGGGTTGTAGAAAAGGTAAGTATGCCTCGCCCCCCTCCCCACTTCATCAACCCACTACTTAAAATTCCTGTATTAGAGTGCTATAGATTTACCAATTTTGGTATTTAAAAATCGATATTATTGACATATAGAATTGTTAACATTTATCGTCATAAAGTAAAAAAAGAAAACAGATAGTATTGTGATTTATTATTATGAACTTTAAAATTATAATAAATAATTTAAAACTCGTTTACTAAACTAAAAAACGGTTTCGGTGTTTTTTAGATGAAAGTGTATTCGTAACACAAATCAAACTTTTTTATCAAACGTATTTTTGTTTTTTAATATTATTCATTCAAAACTTGTAGGTGGACCCTAAAAATGAGTTTCTTAGCCCAAATAACAGGTCTAGTGTCTATATATAAGGCGTATTTATGCCCCTAAACTTTATTTCCCTTATTAATCTCATGCCACTCTGTGCAAAAGTTTAGCAATCATAACAAGTAATTAACGTGTTTCTACTTAATTTCCCAAATCCCGTTTATGCCAGTCGCTTTACAAGCAAGGCTTCATTTTGAAAATAATTACTCACCTTAGCATTTGTTAGCTTTTCCCATATTTCTTGAAACAAAGTGTTGCTTATAGCGTGCAAACGCTTTTGACCGGTCAAACATACTCTGCATGTGTCTGCCAGGCCCATTTCTGATTATTTATTATCATCAAGTATATACTTTACTTAGTTTTTAGCAGAAGAAATATGTCCCAAATTTTTAGCACAGACAAATATCTACGACGTATCGAACGGGAGTCAAAGAGTATGTAACACTATGTTTATTGGCAGTATGAGAGCGAACTTTGCGCGATGGGCATAGCCCCGCATAGCATAGATGATACATTATTTATTTAGATTTATGGCTTGGCAGCTAGGCCTTTAAGCCAGATCTTAGATTATAATATAGTTTCTTCATTTTCTTAAGCCTATGTGTAGCACAGCTGAACTGTAGGGTTTTCAGCTGGTGCCATTCAACGGAGTTCTTGTGACAACTCAAAATGCCACATTTGACTATGCAGTTCACATTTCTCACAGAAACACATAATTACTACTCAAAAACTATCAATATCCTACAACTATTGTTCATTTTAGAGTCATTTTACACATTTTTAGAAAATAAAACTGCACAGTACGACATCTCCTTTCAGTTCCCGCCAAAAACTCCATAGATGATACACTACATACATTGTTGCCAGATGACCATATCAATTCAACTCCAACTTTTGTCCAAGTTTCCAAAAATAAGTGTTTAGAAAAAAAAACTCCAAGCGACGACAACGACCCGTAACAATAGGTGCGTCGAATAACTGTTCTACTGAAGTGGAAACTCAAGTTTACGATTATGATACCGGCAAACAAGTGGAACGGGACAAATCGCAGTAATGAATGTGGTCGTTGTGAATCTCTTAAGGAACGAAGCCTATAGGATACGACATATACGAGTAGAGATGGCATAATAAATAAATAACGAACGAATAAATTGAATTATTAAAATGAACGATTGAATTGAAGTATTATTAGAATATAATTCTAAGATAAAGTAGTAGTACTATATTATATCTTAAATATAACAATTGTAGTGATGAGAATTGTGTATGTGGATGAATTAGTGGTGCTTAAAAGAGCTCCAAAATTTCTCTCGACTTATGTTTGCCTCCGAAAGAATCTTTATCACCCAATCTCCCCCCCAAAGCCGAAAAAACCTCGAATTTGCAGCACATCCCGCCCATCTGGATAAAATGAGACACTAGTTCTAGCTTGTGATTGGTTGGAGTAAAATAAGAAGGGGAATATTTTTTTTATTTTTTCTTCAGGCCTAAGGAAGAATCTTTACTATACTAACTTATTTATTACATAGATAATATAATATTTAAATTTATGTTAAAGTAATAAAAAAACACTTATCAAGGTTTGAAAAGTTTATAATAGGATATAAAGCACTAATAGTATTGAAGAATATAACACTGTATTCATTACAATTTCTTAACAAATTCCATCATAAAATAAATGTATGGCCAAAAATTACAGCGCTGGAAAAAAAGGGAGTGTTTTATCCCTCTAGCCTTACTAAAAATGCCATAAATATTCGACATATCATGAAATTGTTATGAAAATTAAATCCAAACACGTTTGTCTGAATACGTATGCTATATGTATAGTATTGACTATATGGCTTTATTTATCTCTATTTTGTTAGCTAGATTAGCTTCAGTAACATAATGTATATGTTATATATTGTCATACAACTTATTAACTGTACTATGTAATATAAAATATTTATAAAAAAATGTCACTCTGCAATTTTCTTGGTTGCACATAAAAGGAAATAATACGTTTAGTATAGATCTGAATATATTGTAGTGATATACCCAAGAAAGTAAAGAAAAGGAAGTCAGGTCGTTGTAATTTTATTTTTCTAGCTGAATAAGTAGCTAGTTAACAATAGCTCTCTTATCCATTTCTTAAGTTACTATATTATCACCTGGTAGAGCATTTTGTGTATCATAATACGTTGGGGAAAAAGTCTTTTCGCATATAGTATGTATGAACTTGTAATAAGATCTCTTTGGCTATACCAGCCAGATACCAATCTGGCTGGTTTTGGTATCATTAAAAAGTTTTAATTTTAAAGAAGACAATTCCAAATTCAATTTAGGAAAATGTGTGATTTTCATTCGTTTTTCTTATTGTTAAAATGAGTGAATCTAATGACGACATTCGACACATTTGAAAATTTTACTACAAAAAAGGTAAAAATGCAACACAAGCCGCGAAAAAAATTTGGAATGTTTATGGTCCTAATGCAGTATCTGTGAGAGTAGCACAAATTTGGATTTAACCGTTTTCAATCCGGAAATTTTAATATCAAAGATACACATCGCTCTGGTCGCCCTATTACGGACAAAATTGATGGTATTTTTGAAAAAGTGGAGCAAGATCGGTATATTAGTAGTTACGATGTAGCTGGAGAACTGGGAATTGACCACAAAACGGTTTTGGCGTATTTGAAAAAAGCTGGGTACACAATAAAGCTCGATATTTGGGTGCCTCATGAGCTCACTGAAAGCAACCTAATGAACCGTGTACTCATTTGTGATTCTTTATTACCACGTAATGAAACCGAGCCATTTTTGAACAAGCTGATAACTGGTGATGAAAAGTGGATCACGTACGACAAGAACGTGCGTAAACGATCGTGGTCAAAGGCTGATCAGGCTTCACAGACTTTGGCGAAACCCGGGTTAGCTCGCAACAACGTGATGCTGTGTGTATGGTGGGATTGGAAGGACATTATTCATTATGAGCTGTTACCGCCAGGCAGGACCATCGATTCTGAACTGTACTGCGAACAACTGATGAGATTAAAGCAAAAAGTTGAGAGAAAGCGGCCGGAATTAATCAACAGAAGGGGTGTGGTTTTTCACTATGATAACGCTAGACCTCACACATCTTTAGCCACTCAGCAAAAATTACGAGAGTTTGGCTGAGAGGTGTTAATGCATGCGCCGTATAGTCCTGACCTTGCACCTTCAAATTTTCACCTGTTTCGGTCTCTGCAGAATTCCTTAGGCAGTGTCAGGTTAACATCACGAGAGGACTGCCAGAAACACTTGTCGCAGTTTTTTGATCAGAAGCCCCAAAATTTTTATAGCAATGGGATCACGTCCCTACCTACAAGATGGCAAAAAGCTATCCAACAAAATGGCAGCTACGTACTTTAGTCAAATGTAAATAAACTTTATAAAAAAAACCTTTTGCATTTTTATATAAAATGCGAAGAAACTTTTTCCCCAACCTTATATAATAATAATAACAGCCTATAAACGCGTCACTACTGCGTTTGGGCCCCCTTTTTTATATTATAAACTTTATAGGAATCACCAATATACCCGCCACGCTTATCTATGGTGGATTGGCGGGATGACACATGGGCTATCACGATTTGCAGGATATTTATTGATGTGTGTACGCAATGTAGACGTCTGCCGTGATCAATATACGTTTTTAAGACTATAATAAATAAAAATATCAATGGCAGATCTGGTCAATTAGGTACTACCAAATTTTTTTTTTAGAATTTTCAAAACTTTCTTTCACAAAGTAAAACCCGCGATAATGGTCTGCCATTCTTATTTTCCGATAATAATTATCATATATTTTCATATTTTAAAACGGCAGACGTGGATAAATGGATTTAAAATTCGTCAAAAATCGATACCTACCTGTCTTACTTGAGCGCTCGTCGCGACCAGCACTTTGAGCTTAGTGAGTCCCCACGTCATGCACGATAGGTATAGGGGCCTCAATGTACAAAACCTCAGTCTGGTCAAATACTCAAATACGTACAGGTAGCCGTTCACGGGCTCTTAGACCGTGGTCGAAACTACCACTAACATAACTAATTTGCAACATGGGTGCATTTTTTTTACCTTTATCTAGTTGTTTATATGATCTAAGTGTCGAACAGTCTGTTCTGTGTCTCAAATTGAACAGGTAACATGTGTTTGCGGAACGTTTAAGTAATAGTTAGAAAATTCCATTCCATTTTCCCTGATTACGGCCTGCTGAAATTCATCCAAAAATTTAGATTTTTTTCTTAATATCCTTTAATTTTTGCGAGTAGTGTAGTTAAATTACAAATACTTATGGCTTCAATTAAGGTTGCCTTCAGTGCGGCGGGGTATCATTTGTTGTCTAGGTTTAAAAAAAATTATAACTGATTATTGAAACAATTTGTAAGAAACTGTAAGAAGATTCTGTTTATCTGTTTTGTTACTTTCAAAATGACGATAAAAGAAGACTAAATTTAATTTTAATGTCTGAAAATATATAAAAAGTTGATATATAACATTTTGAACCGTATTTTAATAATAACTAAGCTTCCTGTTTATATGTCCGGGTCCCGGGCTCCAAAATATGTTGTTTTCACGCGTTTTGTCCTAGTTTTCGAATTTTAGAGACCCTAGTTTCAATTCAAAGTTTGTACGATATTCCGCTAACATAATATGAAGCCTTTACCGCCATTTTAACGTAAGCGTCATTTGGACCTAAATATGTTATTTGTTGCAAAACGTATTCTAAACTATCATTTTGTTTTAAGACTCAGGTTTTGTTAGAGTAAGCCTTACCGAATCAAAAACTAAAAGTTTTACAATAAAATAATAATTTTGCAACTAAAACTTTAATCCAATTGTCGGTTACAATAAAATGGCGGTAGAGGCTCGATATGTAAAGTTACATTAATCACATTTATGTTCTGGATATCGGCTCGCTCGAATTAAACAAACCTTCGAAGAAAAGTATTGTTTTTTCAAACAACTTTACACACCTTAAAGAACAACTTAAAAACAGAAATACGCACCCATCACCCTCTAGCCCTCAACGCTCCTAACCACCGACTGCCTATAGGGATGAAAACAAAACATCGATGTATCGTTCTTAAAAATCGATGTTGAAACCAAAACATCGACGATACATCGTTGTTCAAGAACGATGTTTTATCGTACATAGACAAATCGCACCATCTTGCGCACTACCTGTGATCTACACAGATTTCCAGATTATCAGAAAATTTATTTTTTTCATAAATTTTCTTATTGCCAATAATAATTTATAATGTAAAAGTTGAAGTTTATACCTATTTCTATTAAAAATTACCATTTTTCTTAGATGTAGATTGATTTAAAATGGTGATAGGGATGTGTTAGTGTGTGCCCACGCTGTTGAATAGTAAGTACGGTACTGAATGTTGGGTAAGGCAAAAGACGTATAAATGGAATAAACATAGTATTTAGTAGGAATGCATTGAGAAGTGTGTGTAGTATTTCTTTGAATGATGGAGTGACAGTGGTGTAAAAAGATGATGCTAGTGAAAGCAAGAATTAAGAAAGTTTTGTTAAAGTGGTTTGGGCGATACATTGATGTTAAAAAAAACGATGTTTCATTTGCATCGCATGAACAAGTGTCAAGTTTATGTAAATGGTGACAAAAAAACATCGTTCATAAGCATCGATATTTCACTTTTGAAAATATCTAAATCCTAACATCGATGTTGTATGTCTAACTGCCCACCCTTCATTGCACAGATCCTCAATCACTCATCTTGTTCATTCTACACATGCGTTCCGACTAAAATCAAACTCATTTAGTCATTAGTATAAAATAATTCAGTTTGTAATATAGTAGATGAGACGGTGAAGATTCTTCGTCTGATGGCAAGATGAGAAGTATTCTTTATTAAATTATATTGATTTATAAACACGCCTATGATAGCTTGCCAATCGAAAAGTGGTCATGGCTATTTTTAATTAAATTAATGCTAATAATTTTTTTCATAACTAAAAAAATTAGTTTCAACTGATAGTTTTTATCTGGAGAGTATGCCTTGATAGGCTTGCCTATTTGTTTCTGTTCATGGCTACCTGGCAAGCAGGTATGAAAAGGTAAGTCAATAAATGTGATTACACCATTCTGTTAACCAATAGAAATTGGTATCATAAGAGAATTTAATTACAATAATAAGCGTACCTATATGCTTACCTACAAAAAAAAACTGTTCATGGAATATTTGCATTTCATTGCAATTGCCATGCTTTGAAGACTACAAAAATAGCCATGAACACTTTTCGATTGGCAAGCTGTCATAGGCGTGTTTACAAATCAATATAATTTAATATTTTCTTAAATTTTCGCGACTAGTATACATAATAAAACTACGTTTTAACGGTTTTAAGCGTGGTAATTTATTTGAATTTTATTATACCGACGTTTCGGCCACTTTTCAGTAGCAGTCTGCAGTAACAATATTCTCAAAAGAGAAGATGGTAGGCAAGTGCCACCTGTTTAGGATCTGATCATCAAAACTATTAAGACCCAAACCCAGCAAAAACCAAGTGCCAGACCTCAAGACACTGTGAGCTCTTTCTGTGTGCACCGGAACACAGACCAACTTAATTGACAATTTCTTTTTCTTCTTACCTCCGATCCATTATAATGTTAATATTATATAAAATTATTAGAGGTAGGCATGTTTGCTGAAGAGTTTTTTGCGCCGCTTCTTCTCTTCAAGCCATAACATGTTTCGAAGCGGTGGTAAATTAGATTAGGCTCCCATAGAGTAAATAATAACCAAAATTAAAACTAAATACTTAAAATGAACAAGTTGGCGGTAGACTAAATTTTATTCTATTTTTAGCGTTTTGACTTTAACGCTACTGACGCTGATTCGGCCAATGTCACATTAACTGAGAATGTCAGGTGTGGGTTATTGGCAATAGCAGCTCAAAAAAAAAATGGGGTCGGTTTTCTTTCCAATTGTGACTTCTGTGAACCTAAGGACAACACAACATAAACAAAGTTAATCTAACTACCTTATGAATAAATTTCATTTATAATTATAAATTTATATAATATAATAACAGATTTTTTATTGGCCAGTGCTAAAAAGAAATTCATGTTGACAGGGCGAGGGAAATCTCCTGGTAAAATATCATAGAGTGGAGTAATAACTTTTGGGCAGTAAAAAAAGATGTGTACCAAAATGCCCTCGTATAAGCCGCACTCACAAAGGGAATGGTCACGGACTCGTAATTTTCGCCAAGAAAACCGGTGTGCAGATATGGCCGAGTATGAGACGACTTATGGCAGTAACCACTTCTATGAAGCTTGCGGTATAGATAAAACCATGGTTTGGAGGGGAGAATAGGTTGAAGGTTTCCAAAGTGTCTTCCTACGTTTTGTCGAGAAGCTTGCCACTGCAGATTCCAAGAGCTTAACATTCGGGGTTTAGCGAGGGCTCTCAGATCCCGAGGAAATACTTTGTCATATTTGTTTACACCAGAGGAGACAGTTTCCTTAGCACAGTGATCAACAATTTCATTACCGCTAATTCCGCTATGGCTGGGAATCCAGGCGAGGATTATGTCAAGGCCCGGCATATCACATCTCGATAGGACCTCTCTGGTTTTTAATGTTACGGGAAAATTGTCTTTAAAATGAAATGTAAGTTTAACTAAAACTTGGTGACTGCGAAATAAGTCAGAAAAAATATTCGATTTTTTTATGTTATGCGACTCAATATAAAGAGCACCTTCCAGGATGGCTAAGGCTTCCCCTGTAAAAACAGAGGAATAAGGGGGATTTTTTAATTTAAAATAATTTTAAATTTAGGTATCCACACTGCAGCACCAACACGATCAGTCTGTGGTATCTTAAAGGTGTCAGTGTAGAATTGCAAATGATCTGGCCACTGTTCTTCAATTTTTTGAAGTAATAATTGGTCTGCGCCTGGTGATCCATATATGCCAAGATCCAAAATAACTTTAGGTCGAAAAAGGAGACTTAAAATTAAATTTAAACAGTGGGTTTTTAGAGTTTTATAGAGGCCTGAAGAAATTTCTAATGAATTTTGGAAAGTCCGAACAAGAGGTGGTAAAATTTTGTGTTCCCAGTACCTAGAAGTTTGAGTAAGTTGATAATGTCGGTTAAATATGTCTGTTAAAAGATGGGAGGAAATAACAACTACTTTGTAAAAGAATCTATCTGCCAGAAACAGTCTTCGTAAGGTTAGTGGAGGTTCTAAACATTCTACTTGTAGGGCATTGATAGGGGATGACTTCATGGCACCTGAAATAATTCTAAGGCATTTGGATTGGATGAGGTCTAGCTTAGAAAGTGAGGTTTTATTACATGGCTCTAAAAGGAAGGATCCATAATCAAAATAACTTCTTGCATTGTAGAGAAGGTTCTGACAATATGGATGTGAACCCCATTTAACTCCAGGTAACGGACCGGTGATATTAATATTCTTCTCTGCTTTTCCACAGATGTAGTTCAAATGGTGAACACCGGAAAGTTTAGAGTCAAGGAAGATACCTAAAAATTTTACTCTATCACAAACAGAAATAGGCTGATTACCAATTCGTATACTTGGTTCAGGAATATTTCTATTTCGAGAAAAGACGTCAAAGTACTTTTAGGGGCAGAAAGGGACAAGCCGTGTTCTGAAAGCCACAAATTGAGGTAAAAAAAGCAGAATTTAGACGGTTAGATGCTTCAGAAATAGTATCTGATGTGGCATATAGAACAATGTCATCGGCATACTGAAGGATATTACAGAAGCAATTAACTGTAGTGTCAAGGTCAGCAGTATAAAGGTTATAAAGAAGAGGACTAAGAACTGAACCTTGAGGAAGACCTTTCCAGATGGTATGGGGAGAAAGAACATTTCGGGAAACTCGGATACAAATAGATGTCTCCATAAGCATATTATAAATAATATTCACGACCTTCGGTAGAATACTTAAATTAAACAATTTTTGCTTAAGTATTCCTATAAGTATGACAACGTCGAACTTCCTAGTTCGACGTTGTCATACGTCGAAGTAGTGTCCAGAAAGAGACCTACGACGTGATGGTTTCGTGAGAAAGCGAGGCGAATGGTTGAGGTAAATACACTCAAGCTGTCTAAAGTACCTAGCTACGAAAATCATACTGACTGCTCGGAATGAGATTTCTATTTTCTACTATCCATGCGAGATTTTTTATTAAATGTTCCATAATTTTGGACAGTACAGAGGAAAGGGCAATTGGTCTATAGGAATTAGGGTTAGGCGGGTCTTTGCCTGGTTTCAGAATTGGAACAATCAACTGAGTCGTCCAGGAATCTGGGACAGAACCCGATAAGAAGTTGTGATTTAGGATTTTAAGATGAAACGTTTTTGAGGCATCTGAAGAATTAATAATGACAATAAGAGATGCCATCTATGCCTGGAGTTGAATCCCGCAGATTATCGAGAGCACAGCAAAGTTCTGTAAAGGAGAATATGGAATCCATGGGATCAGGGATTGAACTAATAGAAGAGGCTGGGGGACACGGTTCTGGGGGGACGAAAGGAGAGGATAATTTTGAAACGAAGTCAGAAAACCAGGATCATTCATTAGAGTTATTGTTGGTGTCAATTTGTGATTTCCGAAAAGCCTTAATTTTTCCACACAATGGAAGCAGAAGTTCTAAGAAATGAAGACTCGCAGAAATTTCGCCAACCTTGTGTTTTCTTCTTCCGTAAAACTCTTTTTGTGGTAGCTAAGATTTTCTGGAAGTTCAGGTAATTTTCTAAGGTTAAAGACAAGGTAAATTTAGACTCTGCTTTTCAACTGTTAAGGTACATTCAGAATCCCACCATGCAGGAGAAGGTATATACTTTGAGCCTGAGCTTTTAAGAGGAATAGATTCTTGAGCAGCAGTGGAAACGATAGAAATATATTTCGTATATAAGGAAATAAAGTTTGAATTGTTAATATCAGGAAGGGTTTCTAGTCCATTCTGAACTAAAGTTGAGAATCGATGCCAATTGGCCTGATCTAATTTATATTTTAAGAGGAGGAGAGAAACAGCTGGAGGGCGGGTGGAATCATTTAAAGTGACTAGGATTGGTGTGATGATCACTACCATAGGAAGTGGGTATAACAGACCAGGACAGTGAATTTGTTAAAGAAGGTGAAGATAGAGAGAGATCTGGTACACTGGGATTTTGACAAGGGGAAACTTTACGAGTAGGAGTTCCATCATTGAGAATACAGAGATTTAATTTGTCCAAGAAATCAAAGAATAAAGATGAGACAGAGTCACACAAATGTGATCCCCATATTGTGTGGCGGATATTAAAATCCCCAAGAACAATCAAGGGACTAGGAAGGTGCGATAGTAAAGAAGAAAGTTCTTCAATGAGTGAATCATTGGGATGGGGGATATAGACAGAGACAAAAGTAGTATTGTAAAAACGAATAGCAACAACATTTAGACCAGGGGCGGGAGAAGGAATAGGTAAGCAAAAGAATGATATATTTCTAAGGACTAAAATAGCACAGCCAGCCCAGACATCCTTCCTGTCATCCCAAAGGCAGGAAAACCCAGGAACCCTAAAAAGAGCACCAGGTCTTAACCAAGTCTCCGAGACAACAAAGAGGATCGGATTGTATTCGTTAATTAGAAAAATTATATCTTGAATCTTATTTTTAATATTCCGGCAATTCCATTGTAGAATTTTGGCCATTTTGTTTTGGGAGAGAGTTAATGAGGGAAGTAATTATTAACTGGAGTTGTTCCAGGACAGTGTTCGGTAGGACATCATTAAATTTGTGAGCATATTAAATAAAACCATTGACAAAAGCTCAGGTAGGTTATCATTGGGGGAAACATTAGTGGAAGTAGAGTCTCTAAAAGCGCAACCATTTGATAATAAAGAATTAGGAGAAGTTATATTATTGTGAACTACTCTATCATAAGATTTACCCTGAACTGATTTAGGACTTCTTTGGATAAAAACATTTTTTTTTGTATGATGAGGTGGATGGAGCAGGATTTGATAGATGTGAACTAAGTAGGGGCGTTAGAGCAGGGCTAATGTGATTTGAAAAAGATCTACTAAGGTAAACCGGTTTATGTGGTTGGGAACCATTGACCACATCAACAAAAGAAGTACGAACACGGGGGACTCTTTGAGCAGCCTCAACAAAACTAATGTTTTCTTGAGACATTAATGCCTTTATATTTCTTTGCCGAGCATATTCACGGCAGTTCGGATCGGAAGCTGAACAAAATAAGCAAGAAATATTTTCTTCCGGGACATTACAGAAAGTAGCTTCGTGTGGGCCAGCACAACGAAAACCATGAGCATTTGATCTACATTGATCACGGATGTGACCAAAGCGGCAGCATTTTAAACATTGAATTGTAGGGAGAGTATAGATTTGTATGGGAGTGGAAATACTACAGCAGTAAATATGTATGGGTAATGTTTGGCCAAGAAAAGTAAGAACGACAATACCCATAGGTTCCAAGTTGTTCCACCATCCACCTTCTTTTTCTTATTAAGTCTCCTAGCTTCAATTGCTATGGTTGACCTTGATCTGAATTCGATAAATGATATCAGATCTTCAAGAGACCAGTCTAAGGGGATCCGTCTTACTACACCCATTCGTGTAACCTGGAAGCGTGAGATAATTACGGGTCAGCTTGTTTGATGATAACATAGGGTTAGATATAAAAGTATTAGCATCAGAGTAGGTTTCAAAAATAATTTCAAAAATAATGGCTGCTTTTCTATGAATATTACCATACCAATATACCTGGTAATCTACCAATACCAACATTTCTATTTTGAATTTCATTAACCCCAGACACTTTTCCATTGTAATTTGAGCAATTTTGAGAGTAGGCATGCGATTAGAGGATGGTGATGAATCAAGATCTGAGAGAGCTACATGTACTACGAAAGTCAGACTCCATGTACTTGAGGTCCGAATTATTCTCATAAACAGGACGAGTGCAGGTGTGTTGAACTGAGGCGGCGGCTGTAGAAGAGGGGGCAATTCTTTTTTCTGGAATATTTTGAGTACTATTCAAGCAGTCTGCAGAGCGCTTTGGTCTCGTTTTCTCTGTAGTAGTAGTATTCGAGACTGCAGACAATTCTTCCATCGCCGCATCCAGGGATTTTCTCCCCCTGTCAGGAGGGACTTTTTCACCCACCGAATACGACATATTAGAATAATAGGACTTACCACTAATTAGAGACTTAATCTATACCACCACCAACATAAAATAAGACAGCACAAGTTGTAGAATCATAGAAAGTATGGAAAAGCAAAAAAAAATCTCCAAACACGTGTAACTCTACTTATAGCAGCACCTGCCAAACTCCCGGTAGGCTAAATAAAACTTTAACAATACTCATTGACACTTGAAATCTTTATCTTCCGTGATCAAGGCTACTGAAAATTAAAGAAAAAATCAAATAAATTACCACGCTTAAAACCGTCAAAATGTACTTATTGTTACTATATTTTGTATTTATTAGACTGTAAGCCTTCCTAAAATAAAATAAATAAATAAAGAAATGTCACTCGTGCGTATGTGTGTACTGAATACATGCAAACAGAATTTTTATAGCTTCCTACAACCACAATATATGGACAGCAGTTGTTTACTGAACATGGCATTAAACACACTCAGCCGATTTGTTTAGTTGCAGTCCATACATAGATAGTCTCTGGACACCTTTTCACTGCCAGTTATGAACAGGCTCATTATTTATTATGAATGTTTTGATATTATATGTGAATTTAAAGTGAACTTATATGAAGATTTATAATCACATAAATCACATTTGTATGGCTTCTCTCCAGTGTGTTTAAGAAGGTGTCTATTTAACTCGTATTTTGTGACAAATTTGTAGTGACACATATGACATGAGAAGTTCTTCTCCTTTGTGTGGTTTAACTTTATATGACGTTCTAAACTACCTTTATGTGAAAATCCATTATCACATAAATCGCATTTGTATGGCTTCTCTCCAGTGTGTTTACGAATGTGTACATTTAACCTGTATTTTGTGACACATTTGTACTCACACATATGACATGAGAAGTTCATCTCCTTTGTGTGGTTAAACTTTATATGTCTTTCTAAACCAGCTCTTTGTGAAAATCTATTATCACATAAATCACATTTGTATGGCTTCTCTCCAGTGTGATTACGAAGGTGTCTATTTATCTCGTATTTTGTGACACACTTATACTGACACATATGACATGAGAAGTTCATCTCCTTTGTGTGGTTAAACTTTATATGTCTTTCTAAACCAGCTCTTTGTGAAAATCTATTATCACATAAATCACATTTGTATGGCTTCTCTCCAGTGTGTTTACGAATGTGTACATTTAACCTGTATTTTGTGACACATTTGTACTGACACATGTGACATGAGAAGTTTTTCTCCTTTGTGTGTTTATACTTCATATGACTTTCTAAATTAGCGCTTTGTGAAAATCTATTATCACATAAATCACATTCATATGGCTTCTCACTGTGTTTACAAAGATGTTTATTTAACTCGCTTTCTGTAAAACATTTGTATTGACATGTATGACATGAAAACCCACTTTTGAATCCTTTTCTTAGATTACAGATACTTGATTGCATTTTTTTATTGCTTTTGTCTAATGAAGTACTTGGAGCAACTACATCTGCACTCTTCGGAAGACGTTGCTTGAAGGTTTTATTTTCAGCATTATTACAAATAACTTTAGAAGTGAGTGTCTCACTGTCTTGTGTAATCACATTTTTAATTTGTATCTTATGTGTTGGTACAATATTCACTTTTGGTGAAATCCTATTTACCTGATGGCAAATAACAGCTGATTTTACATTTTCATTTTCCTTAGAAATTTTCACATTT
The DNA here is from genome assembly GCA_039645545.1 of Dendrolimus houi. Lineage (NCBI taxonomy): Eukaryota > Metazoa > Arthropoda > Insecta > Lepidoptera > Lasiocampidae > Dendrolimus > Dendrolimus houi. The sequence continues at coordinate 2,219,104 of CM077146.1, forward strand.
GAGTCTAAAGATACATTTTTAGACAAGCTTTTGTAGGGCACTTTGGAATGATTTTGTTGCAAACCTTCCAAAACAGCATCAGTTAGAGGATTTATGTCTTGAGTTGTTTCCTCGAACTTAATTCGCTTCGCGTTCAGGGGTTCTTCTTTTATTGTGCGTTTCCTTGCACATGCGCCTGAAAGCAAGGACAAATGTGACTAATTGAATTTCATTTCATTTTCGTAATCATTGGGGTCGGCATGTTGTGCCGACCCCAATGATTTTCTTTCATCCTCCTCTATTCTGGCGTAAGTCTTCCCCGCCCTGTGTCGAACCACAAAGTATTAAATTTATTTTAGATTTATAAATCTATTATATAAATTTATTCTTTAGAATTTTATTGTGACTCAGGATTTAAAACGTCCTTACGACCTGAATATTCATTCGGTGAATACAGAGTTTGCGTTTAAATTATTTTTTGCATTCAAAATTTAGAATATCTTGAAATTAAATTATGTTTAATTTTTATTAATAGGTAGGTAGGTAGGTACAGTATTTTCATAAATTTAGAGGCCAAAGAATACAGAATAATAAATCTAAACCAAAAATGGATACTTATGATCTAGAAAAGATCAGAAGTATAAACAGTAAGTTAAATACACCAAAATTAATCATCCAATTGTAGTGGAACACTTACAAGTCGATAGATGGCGCTGTACAATAATTGTCGTCTCAGACGATTCTCGAAACGTATAGTAACAAAAGTATATATACAAAATGTCCAACAGCAATAGAAGGAAAAATAGGATGAAAGGAAGATCTTCCTTTGAGACGGAGAAGCATTCCGAGTCGCTCCACAATCTATCATAATACTGTGACACTTCTGACGGGAAAACATCAAATGAATAGTAACCCAGAAACGTCCCACCGCTGGGCTCCGGTCTCCCACTACCTGAGAATGGATAGGATACCCGCCACGCTTGTCCAAGGCGGTTTGACGAGTTTTACACATCTGTTATCTCAATGTGCAGGTTTCATCACGATGTTTTTCTTCATGGTTGTTATAGCATGTGGTAATTGTAACAATATAGCACATAGAAGCACATAGGTCAGAAAACTGCCTGGCGCATGCGTTCCGGCCAGGATTCGACCCTTTAATTTTGGGGCGCGTGCGCTAGCCATTGCGCTACCATGACTGCAAATAAATGATTAAACCTATATGTAAACACCGCCTTCCTTATGAAGCATCAGTTGTTAGTAAAATTATGCTCAAAATTTGACTAACACCTGATGACTAATATTTGTTTAGAAGAATTAAAAAATCTTGTCATAGGTATTTGTACAAGGACAAAAACATTAATTTTGTCCTTAGTTAGTTTTGGAAACAGTGGTAGCAACAGGGAAAAGAGAAAGAGAAAAGAGGGTATTGCTGTGGTATGTTGAAATTCAGAGACACATATCTATTATTATCATTGGTAGCTTTAAAAAGGGCTAAAGTAAAATAATTTTATATGTTATGAAGTACGTGCCGATATTTTAAAATGAAAGTTAACCAATACTGGAATCTTAATGGACTTGTTGTACAAATTGAACTTTTTCAAGGATGGAAAATCTGAGGAGGCTCGGATGATGGTGATAATGAGAATGAAACAAGAAACTGTTACCTGTATTAACCCTCTCCAAAACAATTTGAACTTCTCTTTCCAGTTTCTGATTCAGAAGTGTATTATACTCTGAAGGTGTGTCTGACTCAACATCAGCATTTTCCAGATTGTCCTCTTGACTTGACTCTATCAGAGAACATGTTTTTTTATGTTAACTATGGTTATACTTATATAATATATAATTGCAGCTTTATTTGCATATGCCATTTCCTTATTCCAGAAAAGATATTAAGGAACCAAGTGACATATCGAAAATTAGCACATAATCCAAATACTCCTAACCATTGGATGAAATGAGGATCAATGGACATAGGGACTGCGAAGTACACTCAAACAGGACTTTATGAACTACATTTGAAATTTGCAAAAACGTTACAAGATATTGTAAGTAAGAAACTGTAAGGAGGCTTTCATAAAGCCATGGCATATTTTTGATAAAGTGCTTTTTATACGATGCGTTTGGGCAAATCACAAAAATAATGAATGATGAAAAAGAACTCAATTTTTCTAAGTCAAAATCAGCAAGAAAATCTACATTTCCGGGCATAATTAGCCGCCAACCTAACATTTGCAGATTAAATGAAAATTAGACTCTAACTCCTTGTTTTTATTATTGCATTGAATGTTATTAATGTTACCGTAAAGAATTACCAATAAATAACGTAAATGGCATGTAATGTGTTTCTGGGACACCTTACATCATGTACTGTTATGTGGAGTAATGAGTTTCATTCTATCCAATACAATTCAGTTTGAGGGTTAAGACTTACGGGTAAGTCTTAACCCTCAAACGGGGATCAAAAATATTACTTTTTTCCAAAAGCTGGCACCATAATTGCCGCGCCAAAACCAAGAGAATTATATAGTCTCTTTTATTCTAATACAAATTCTATGTAGTCAGAGGGGAAAAGCATCAGTTCAATGTTCGTTTCAATTATCTGTATTTGACCACAAATTTGTGGTGCTTCCCAATTAATGGTGTGTGACAGTTCGCTATCAAATTTGTGGTGGTTCCATAGTAGAAGGTTCATGCTCTGTAGGAATAATTAGCCCCTTTGAAAAAATACTGTTTGAAGACACTAAAAACATGAAATGGTTCAGCACAGCATCTATATATATGGCAACGTCCATCAAGCCGTCCGAGAGCAATTTTGGGCTCATCAAAAATAAGAAATGTCTTCTAGTGCTATAAAGTCCAAATCCATGTTTTCAGAAAAATTGAAGTTTTGCTTTCTGTAGAGTTGTGGATTTTCTAGAATACAAGCACATTGATACATCCTTAAATTTCTCACTTCTAACCAACCTTTCTGTGATAGTTTTTATCTTTATTTTGACATCCTGTCACCAAAAAACAGTTATTACCCCCAAAAACTCTTGATGGTGATTTCTTAGAAACTCAAAGCACTGTTTTTGGTTGTTTCCTTCAGAAATTTCTGAAATTCCTCACTCTCTTAGTTAAGTCATATGGTATTGATGACCATGGTTCATGGATGAACAAGCATAAAACCATTTGGACCCTGGCTAAAACCAATATCAGTAACAACCACAGTCTTGGCTACTCCAGCTGCATCAAGTGGCATTATTGGGACCTAAATAGTGTCATGAAACCCTATTGATAATGTTTAAACGCAATACTTTTTATTTTTAAGGTTTTAATTTAATAATAACAATCTGTAAAAATGTGTTGTAATTATGGATCTTTGTCTGAAATAAACAAATTATTACTATTATATGTTTTTGAACCACGAGTCATAAAAATGCCCCGGACTTTTGGAGGGCTTGCGTAGGGCAATGGGAAGGCCAACACATAGAGGCCCCTAGACAAATTTAATGTAAATGTGGCGTGACACTGACCGGCGATTATCCCTGTCTACACCATATAATAATGCACCCAAGGACAAGCCCCGGCCACTGTAGAACTATTGTGAGAAATGAGAAAATAAACTAGCGGGCTATTGGGGTAAACTGCTAGTGGTACTAGGGGTCTGGGGACTATGGCAACGTCAACTCCCCGAAAGTCGCAATGTTCGGGGAACATGGAAAAATGGGCAGACGGTGACTCGCCACTCCCTGCCTGGGCCCCAAAAAAATGCCTCGTAAATTAGTACAGCTTTATAAATTGCAAGTCTGTGTGGCACTCAAATCCCACAGGTTATGGTCCCACATTGTACTTTTTGGAAGAAAGTAAAACAGATTATTCAAGATGAGTGAGTCATCGCCGTCGACACCGCAGCCTTCTCAGACTGCCTGCGGTAGTGGTCAGTAGCAGCACGCCTAATTTTGTAAAACTTAAAGGTAGCAGCAACTACGCAACATGGAGTTTCGCAATGCAAATGTATTTAATAGACACCGAAGTATGGGACTGCGTAATTTCATCGTCTGAAGAAATTCCTCATCGTGAATTTGAACGCAAGGATACAAAAGCAAGGTCCAAAATTTGTTTAAACATAAGTGAGCACCTTTATCCCATAGTTATGACAGCTAAAACGTCCAAAGAAACCTGGAATCAGCTTCGTGAGTCCTACGCCGACGGCGGACTAGCGCGACGGTTAAAACTCATGAAGAAATTGCTTAATATCAAGCTTGAAACCTACTCTGGTACAGAGACCTACGTGAATGAGATACGTCATGTTCAACAGGAACTGATCGCCATCCAAGCTGGCTTGGACGATGAACTTGTTGGTGTAATTATGCTGGCAGAACTCAACGCCAGCTACAGCCCGATGGTGATGGCATAGAGCACTCCGGCATGCGGATATCCACGGACTCAATTGCATCGATCCTGCTCAAGGAGGAATACCGAGATGTATTTATACTACGTCGAGTTTCTTATTATCTAATGGGCCCAAGAGTCCATCGTAACAAGAGTGATTGGTTCCTAGACTTGGAGCAGGAGTCTAAACCAGTTACTGTTGCCAATGGTCAACAAATTAAAAGTGAAAGAAAAGGTACGGTCTCTATAAATGTGTATAGGATTAAGCAAATTTCCGATGTTTTATACGTTCCAGACTTAACTACAAATTTACTTTCAGTATATAGTCTAGTTCAGAAAGGGCTCATAGTAGTTTTTTCCCCAAATGGTGCCTCAATCATTTTGAAGAATGGCTGCAAAGTGACAGGCTGTGTGATTGCAAGAGCATCAAACTTTAATGGTATGTACAAGTTGGATACGGCAGATTACAAAGCCAAAGAGTCTGCCTTACTATGGCATAGACGTCTTGGACATCTACATTCTAAAGCCCTCGATATTCTAAAAAATTATAAACTAGGTATAGACTACACAAATATATCATTTAGTGATTTAAATAAAACTAGCGTGCCTACAAGGCAAAATTTCGAAGAAACCATTCGAAAATTCACAAAGTAGGTCCAATTCTAAACTAGAATTGGTATATACAGACCTTTGCTGACCGATAAGTACGCATTCATGGGGTGGAGCACTTTATCTACTAACTCTTACAGATGATTTTACGCGTAAGACTTTCGGCTATCTGCTATAACCGAAAAGCGAAGTTTTCTATAAGTTCGTTGAGTTCAATAACCTGGTGGAGAATCAAACAGGTCTTAAAATAAAGTGTTTACGCTCCGACAATGGAAGAGAGTTCGTTATTCATAACTTCACTCATTTTCTCACCGAAAATGGTATTGTTCATCAGACAACAGTGCCCTATACCCCCCAGCAGAACGGAGTATCAGATCGAGTTAACAGAACCGAGGAGTATGCTCAAAGCTCCAAGATTCTGGCTTACCACGATCATATTGGGGTGAAGCTGTTTTCACAGCAATATATCTCAAAAACCGCTCGCCAACCCATGCATTAAATAACAGAAACCCTGAAGAGATGTGGACTGGGACGAAGGTGGATTTACGTCACCTGCGAGTTTTTGGTTGTGAAGCGCACGTTCTAATCCCTAACGTGAAGCGCAAGAAACTCGACTCCAAGACTCAGACCTGTATCTTCGTTGGATAATCGACAGATACTAAAGGATATTGTCTTGTTGATCCCCAGAATTCAAGGAACGTCACCATTGCGAGAGACGTCGTCTTCGTCGAAAATAAGCAACCACCATCTAGCGAACCTGGTGAAGAAATAACACAAGTGTTAGACCCTCAACCTGAAAATCTGGAGGTCTTCACACCTATTACTCAAGATTCCACGCCTGCACCCCACACACAGCCTACGGAAGCTATCACACCATGCGACAACTTCAACATTCATGAGCCTATTGACGAAGAACACGCTGAATATCCCGAGCTTCAAGATCCAACAGAAGAACATGCTGAGTTCTCTACTGAAGAACCATCTGCTTCTCAGTCGGAACCGGAGTTCTTTGTCGATCTTCAAGACGTCCCTGTAGCTGTGTCACCAGTAGTTGATATTTCTGAAGACATCATTGCCCGAAGATATCCTCCTCGAGACCATCGTGCTCCCGCGAGATTTTCTGACTCAGAGTATGCAAACCTTAGCAGCACTGATTACGAGCCGCAAACTTACAAGCAAGCTCTGGAAGACAGTCATAGCCAAGAGTGGCTAAAAGCTATACAGTGTGAACATGATTCATTGCAAAAGCATGGAACATAGATGCTTGTAAATAGACCTGAAGATAGAAAAATCATTAAATGTAAGTGGGTGTACAACGTCAAGAAGGAACAAATGAAGACATTGTGAAATATAAAGCAAGACTTGTTGCCAAAAGATTCACACAAGACTATGGCGTTGACTATGGTGAAACTTTTGCGCCGGTAGCAAAACTGTCGTCGATTCGTCTTCTAATGGCTTTCGCCGTGGAACTAAATTTGGACATTGACCACCTAGACGTCGAGACAGCTTTCCTTAACGGTGATCTAGAAGAAGAAATCTTCATGGAGCAGCCCAAAAGTTTTTCCAATGACAAATCTAAAGTTTGTATTCTCCAAAAATCTCTTTATGGACACAAACAAAACTCCACGGCAATGGAATTAAAAACTTTATGAGGCTATGGACGAACTTTTGTTTAAATGTTCCGAAAAAGAACAATACATACATTACAAGCACGAAGATACAAAGTTGCTTATCGTAGCTGTTTTTGTCGACGATTTCTTCATCTTCAGCAATGATAAGAAGATAAAAGAAGAATTCAAAGCTGAATTGAAAAAGTCCTTTGTAATCAAAGATTTAGGCCCCCTAAAAGACTGTCTAGGAATGAGAGTCACAAGAGATAATGGCCATCTATCACTTGACCAAACGAAATATATTGAGAAAGTGATAGAAAAGTTCGGGATGAAAGGCTATATTCCTGTATCTACTGCCATGGAGACGGGTACGCTACTTGTCCTGCCAAGTCCTGGCGATGAAAAGCCGGATTTACCATTCCAGGAGCTCATTGGATTGTTAATGTAACCTTGCCATTGGTACCAGACCTGATATAGCTGACTCGGTATCTATTCTGAGCCAATTCAACGCACATTATGGGGAAGTACACTGGAGAGCTGCAAAGCATATTCTCCGTTGCCTGAAGGCAACAAAGGATAAAAAGCTTACATACAGCAATACTAGTGACGGGATTGGATACGCTGATGCTGATTATGCAAGTAGTCTGATAGACCGATGCTTCTAAACAGGGTATGTGTTCCAGATGAGCGGTTCATCAGTGTCATGGGAGTCACGCAAACAGAAAACTGTGACTCTGTCTACAACAGAGGCGGAGTACATGGCTCTTGGCCAGGCCTGTAAGGAGGCCATTTATATCCGATCGCTCATTAATGACATCTTCCAATCATCACCACCTTTAACGATATTGTGCGACAATCAAAGTGCCATCTCACTCACTAGAAATAATACACATCACTCTAGCACCAAACACATTGATATTCAACAACATTTTATTAGTGAGTGCATCTCAACCAAACAAGTCATTATCAAATTCATACCATCAACTCACCAAACAGGAAACATTCTCACTAAGGCATTGCCTAAGCTGAGACACTACAAATGCTTGAGCTCTTTGGGGTTAACATAGTGTTTCCATATTCAAATTAATTTCTTGATAGGTATTGAATGTAGGGGCCTGTAGGGTTAATAGCTTAAATACCTTGATACAGGATGTATATCTATACTATACACATAGTGCTCTGATTACGGGGAGATGTTAAAACCTATATTTTCTTATTATCAAAGCACTGGCGACTTTTGGGAAAGTATTTATATTATCAGTTTGATGGCAACAAAAAAACCTTCAAAGGGGGACAATTAATTGTGCCTGTAAGTGCATAAATGAGTTTATAGCAATATTTTTTGTTTTAAAGATGTACTTTTGACACGTACTAAAGCTAACAACTAGTTCTTGCAATGAAGTGATCTCTACAAATCTTACAAGAATACATGTACATATGTTGATGCTTGTTTGGTATACATGTGCTTCAGAGATCACAGATGAACATAGGATACTTTACATCCCCGAAAATGCAATAAGTATACAGTTTGAAATGTAAACAATTAAAACCATATTAGTCTATTATACTAGCAACTTGCCTTCTTCCTCTTTTTTGATGTTAATGACTCTCCCTTCTTCATTGTCCTCTTCACTTTCTTCTTCATTTTCTTTTTTAATTTCTTGCTCAGTATTTCTCACAATTGGTTTATAATCCAATGGGTATAAGTGTTCAATGACACAGTTATAATTAAGACCAAATGTCTGACTGGCAATCAACAATAATGAATTCTGTGATTGCTGAAATTTAAGTGTATATTGTACATATAAACAAAAAATCAACATAATAACTTGTTAGCTTAATGAATAAAGCACCCCAATAATAAGAGTTCAAATGCTAGCCAGGGGGATTTCACAAGTGTAAAGAGCATCTTGCTACAAGTACCAAAAGTAAAGTAAAAGTAAATATTATAAGAAAATTTGCACAGTCAACACCTTTATACCACCACAATAAGATAAAGTATTTCCAAAGTTGAAAATTGTCCAGCAAATATTCCATTATCATGCTAGTAAATGATGTATGGTCTCCTACATATTTATGAGTACCCAAAAAGAGGGCAAACTGACAGGTGGCTCAGTTGATGGAAGTGTCAAAGTTATCGTCATTTATGAATGTATGCAAGTCCAGGTGCGATGCCAACAGGCTGCCATTCTCTATAGTGGAAAGGAGGGATTTGGGGAGTGAGTACTGAATAAGAGCATAGGATAGAGAGAAGGGAGAAAATGGACCCTAGAACTATCAATGACCATATGAAACACAATTAGCTCAAAGTGTATCATTTCGTTTTAATATTCGACAAGAGTGTTGTATAATAACACATATTTTACTGGTTTGAAGTTGAGAAATTTATTAGATTTTTATCATTCTGGTGTTTCAGCAACTTTTCAGTAGCCGTGATCACTGATGACAAAGATGTCAAGTGTCAAAGAGTATGTGGTGAAAGAGGCTCCTTATTTTCACCTACTGGTCAGCTTAAAGAGTGAAATGAAGTCATAAAGTACATATTTGTAATCCTAATTAATCTTATTATATTGGAGCGGAAAGGTATTGCACAAGTAAGCACAATGGTAGGCATCTTGATGAGATGACTCTAATTCTCTGGCAGCTTGGCAAGCCTTTTGGTGTGGGATGCGGCCTACAAAAACACATTGGCCACATTCCACTTATCAAACACATCTAGATCAGTGGAAACAGCTGAATCACTCAAGCGGTACAAATATACAATCCTCAGTGACAGTTACATGTTTGTTCCATTTTCTATTGAGACACTTGGAATGTGGGGTCCTGAGACCATGAGTTTCTACCAAAATTTATCAAATCGACTCATTGACTCTTCAGGTGATCAGAAGGCAGGTGCCTACCTCAGGCAACAGATCAATATGGCTATCCAGCAAGGAAATGTAGCCAGCCTTCTGGTCACCTTACCCATAGAAGATAGTGATCTGGGCTTAGTACTCTACTTATAGTCTTGAGGGACTAGGGGTAGAATACAATATAAATAAGTTTTCTTTTATTGTATTAGATTATTTATGGAGTTATATGTAATAAAAGTGCCATATAATATGTACATGATATATAGTATATACATGAGAAATAAACAAATTTGCAATATGTACATTATATAGTAGTACATGTTTGGGTAAGTAATTTTTTGGGCTATGTACATATCATAAAATTATAAATATTATAAATGATCGGTTGTTTGATTCCTGTAACTATCCATCAAGTATTTTTAAAGCTTTATTTAGCCTACACTCATTGACACTTGACATCATTGTCTGCCTTGATCACGGTTACTGAAAAGTGCCCGAAATATCAGAATAATAAAATTCAAATAAATTACCACACTTAAAACATACTTTTATTATGTACTAAGTGCAAAAACTCAGAAAAATATTAAGAGTGTAAGTATCACACTAATTGAACCTGCCCTTAATATTGTAATAATTATGATAATGACTCCAGCATGGCTTTACCAACTCAAACATATGAGTGAAGTGGAGTAATTTGCGCCAACCATAGGACCCACTGAGAAACACTTTATAGCAAGCAAGACAGTAAACCCAGAGTTGTTTTAATAAAGAAATAAAAAAGAAACTCATAGAACCAGAAGCTTACTTCAGAACCATTATTAACAATAGCTGTGAGCAACTTCTCAGCCTCTGAAGCCCTCTTCATCAACTGATGTGCCCTCCTCAGCTGTGCGCAGCATATATAGCACACAAGGAGTGATTTCCCATCATTAGTATTGAACTGTAATCCAAAATAGTACTTTTAATTTGGCATTATGCAGGCACAGACTTTTTTGTGTAAACTTTTATTACCAAGAATAACATGTTTTATGTTCATTGCTGTGAAGTAGGCTTATTTATTAACATACTTTGTACTATTCACGCAGTTCACTCAAAGTTGTAGTCATAAGGAAGAAACAATCTCACTGTATCAACTAATATTTTATTAATAATGACTCTTTTAAAAAAAAAAAATGAGAAAGCCCAAGCTCAGAAGTTGGATGTGTAAAGGCTGTTATTATTATGCGGACTATTAATCTGTATTATCATAATAAATAAGTAACGTGTTTCTGCTTCCCAAATCCCGTTTATGTTGGTCCCTTTACAAACAAGGCTTCATTTTGAAAATTACTCACCTTAGCATTGGTTAGCTTTTCCCATATTTCTTGAAACAAAGTGTTGCTTATAGCGTGTAAACGCTTCTGACCGGTCAAACATACTCTACATGTGTCTGTCAGGCCCATTTCTGATTATTAATACGATCAAGTCAGTTTTAAGCAGAAGAAATACGTTTAAAATTTTCAGAACAGGGCACAGATTACTTTGATCTAGTTACATAGATGATACACTATATATCGAGATAGATGCGCAACTCGCGATTCAATTTTGATTTTTGCGCTTGTGCCCTCGTATAGATGGAGACATAAGTGAAAGCGCGAAAATTTGAACCATTGTGTTTCTATTTTATCTTATGCAAATTCTAATAACCAATTAATAATAGCATTGCAAATATATTGTGCAATGCTATTATTAGATTTTCTATTGATTACTTATTAGAATTTTTCTGATCTTGTATATAAAGTAAATAAAAACAGGGATATGGTTTATAATTATGGCTAAACTTTGGCAGAATATGTCATCAGATTAACGGAAATTAAGTTTAGGGGTATACATACGCCTTATATATAGACACTAGACTTGTTATTTGGCCTAGGAATCACGTTTTTAGGGTCCACCAACAAGTTTTGAATGAATAATGGAAAAACAAAAATATGTTTGATAAACAAGGTTATGTCACTTTTGTTGAAAAAAAGTCTGATTTGTGTTTAGGAATACACTTACACCTAATACATAAACACTAAAACCGTTTTTTTGTTTAGTAAACAAGTTTTGAATTAGTTACTATAATTTTAATGTATATAATAATAAATCACAGTACTGTCACTTTTTTTTACTTTATGACGATAAATGTTACCAATTCAATATGTCAATAATATCGTTTTTTAAATTCGAATGTCACTTGATATGCCAATAATATCCATTTTTAAATATGAAAATTAATGTTATTGCTTGTATATTGCGAGTTTGAATGAGTAGTATTTGTAATCGATTTTTTTATTAAAAACATCGATGTATTATTTCGTAAAAAAAAAACGGCACTTTGAGTATATTGCCGCCTTTTTTATTCCATTACTTTGTTACATGAATGTACTTTGTGTTTTGTTTTTGGATCTTTCGACGACTTGCGCTGTTTTGGTTATTTTGACATAATTAATTTTACCGATTTAATAATTCAATATTTGTGGCGACGGTACATCATAAAATTTAAAAAAGATGCGTTTGTGGGATTATTGAATGCAATAAAATTTGTTCCTAAAGTTAACTAAACCATATAAACATCATGTTTTATTAAAGAAATCCTTTGTCTGAGTTTTTGGGTGAGATATAAATAAACAGGAGGTAAATTTATGATTATTTGAGTTAGGGATATCCTTACGGTTTATGTATAGTCACTAAGGTTGTGAGGAGTGATTGAAAGTCGCGATCAGGGACTAGAATGGTGAGTTGCTTAGGTTAGGTTAGTGTTCAGACCAAAGCGCACGAGCCGAGCGAGCGAAGCGAGCGTGCCGCGCCAGCAGCCGGCGATTGCCAGAACGTTTTTATATGTTCGATAGTAAACTCTCTGTACCTGTCATAGACTGCAGCTTGTTGCTTAGCATTATTTTGTTATTAATGACATTATCAAAAAACTCAAATGAAAACCAGTTTTATCCAATCAAATATACATAATAATATTAAATATTTCTAAATAAACATAAATATTCAAATCAAGTGTTGACTTTCATCATATTTTCAACTTATTTATTTAACTTCTGAGATAGCTTTGTGTTTGTTTTCTTAAGAAAAAAAATCTAAATTCCCAGAGGAAAATGGAATGAAATTTTCAAACTATTACTTAAACGTTCCGCGAGCACATGTTACCTTTTTTCAATCTGAGACGCAGAACAGACTGTTCTACTCTTAGATCATATAAACGTCTAGATAACGGTAAAAAAAATGGCACCATGTTGCAAATTCCCCACTCATGTTAGTGTAGTTTCGACTACTTTATTGGTTAGAACTCACATATGATCAATACATCCGTCTAACCTCTAAAATGGCGTAATATGCAAGATTTTCGCCTGGAATATCTTGTACATTTTGTCAGACATTTTATCTTCCAATCTAAGTTTCTCGAGTAAGGTGTTATGGACCCCTTTCTCTAATTGCCTTGCTACCCAATACTACCCATGACCTAATCCAAATACGTCTTTTATTTTTTCTTGATCGTTTTTATCTTCTTTTGTAATACAATTAATAAAATTGCACTCATAGCAACGGAAAATACGAGTAATCGTTATCCATCTTGGTAAATTAGGTATGACGTTTATAACATCGTAAGTGTAATGAAGAAGAGCGCCATTGAAATATGTCCTTAGTATTTGACAAATATGGGATCATATTTATATGATTAATATATGACAGTGTAATTGGGGCCTTAGAGTCGACAAATTTTCGTTATTTTGAACCGACTTAACAAAGGACGAGGTTCTCATTTCGTCGTGAAATATATTTTTTTTATAATTTTGATAACTTAAATCAAAAATTCCGAATTCAATGACTGTGATATATTCTTCAAAGACTGATCATGATCTTACAAGACTACCGTTTTAGTGAACACTAAAAGATCCTGCTCAAGTGCTGCTACTTTTTCTTTTTTTTAAATCCTTTTTTCAATATTCTATTGTTTTTGTTTTTTTTAGTCAGAATTTAGATACTTTAAGTGAAGTTGATGGTGAAGAAAAGGTCTTCAATGTCGTGATGAAATCTGCAAATCGAGATAGCCCATGTGTCATCCTGCCAATCCATCTCAGATAAGCTCGGCGCATATATTGGTAGTTCCCTGATAGTATAATACGCGGCGTCCAAACGCAGGGACACGCAGGGACGTTTATACGCTGTTATTATTATTATGTGATACTCAAAATGCTCCGCTAGGTGATAATATAGTAACTTAAGAAATAGATAAGATGCTATTGTTAACTAGTTAGTTATTCAGCAAGAGAAATAAAATTACAATGACATGACTTTCATTTCTTTACTTTCTTGGGTATATCACTACAATATATTCAGATCTATACTAAACGTATTATTTCCTTTTATGTGCAACCAAGAAAATTGCAGAGTGACATTTTATTATAAATATTTTATATTACATAGTACAGTTAATAAGTTGTATGACAATATATAACATATACATTGTTACTAAAGCTAATCTAGCTAACAAAATAGATAGATAGATAAATAATACCATATTATTATTTATCTTATTATTATATTATTATTATAGTGCAAACCTTAGGTTTGCACTGAGAATCAGCGTTGTGTGGGATATAATTCCGGCACAGCAATATGCTGAGTGCAAACCTTGTTCGTTGAAAATGCGGCGTACAAATTTTCAAAATATGCTCTGTGTATAATAATGTATAACGAAGTAATTACGTCGCTATTTCTTCGAATAAAGTTTTTCTTTCTTTCTTTCCATATAGTCAATACTATTATTGTATTCAGACAGACGTGTTTTTGGATTTAATTTTCATAACGATTTTATGATATGTCGAATATTTATGCCATTTTTAATAAGGCTAGAGGGATAAAACACTTCCCTTATTTCTCCAGTGCTAAAATTTTGACCATACATTTCTTTTATGATGGAATTTGTTAAGAAATTGTAATGAATACAGTGTTATATTCTTCAATACCATTAGTGCCTTATATCCTATTATAAATTTTCAACCCTTAATCAGTGTTTTTTTATTACTTTAACATAAATTTCAATATTATATTATCTATGTAATAAATAAGTTAGTATAATAAAGATTCTTCCTTAGGCATGAAAAAAAATATATACCCTCCCTATTTTACTCCAACCAATCACAAGCTAGAACTAGTGTCTCATTTTATCCAGATGGGCGGGATGTGCTGCAAATTCGAGTTTTTTTCGACTTTGGGAGGGAGATTGGGTGATAAAGATTCTTTCGGGGACAAAGTTAAGTCGAGAGAAATTTTGGAGTTTATTTAAGTACCGTTAATTTATCCACAATCACAATTCTCATGACTACAATTAATATATCTAAGATATAATAGAGTACCAGTAGTACTAATAGTAGTTTTCCTTAGAATTATATTCTACTAGTGAATCATACTTCAATTTAATCGTTCATATTAATAATTCATTTCATTCGTTTGGCCGTATTTTGTTTATTATGCCGTCTTACTCGTTTACGTCGTATTCTATAGGCTACGTTACATTACAGACTCCCAACGACTACGTTCACAACCGCGATTTTCCCGTTCCACTTCTTTACCGGCGTCACACTTGTAAACTCAATTGGACCGGTTATTCGACCCACCTATTGACGTGGGTCGTTGTGAGCGCTGTGTGCACTACGGCTTTTTTATTTCTCAAAAAAAAGTACAAACTGTTTTTGAGGTTTTTTTCACAAAGCTTATTTTTGGGGTTTATTGAAAAAAGGTATCGGGGTATTATCATGGCCGTATGGCACCACTGTCGTGTCTAGTGCCTAAAATATAGAGTGTATCTATATTTTCTATGCGCCTAAAGTTTGCTCCCGCTTAGGGATGTAAGACTAATGGAAAAGAATCGATTAAAAAAAATCGATTTTCCTTTTTTTGAAATAAGTCGATTTATCAAAAATCGATTTTAATAAATATATACAATTGGTTTCTGCGAAAAATCGTTTTTTTTTATTGTTTAAAAGTACATGCTATTCATGTTCCACTAACAAACCTAAGACATTCATATAAACAAAGTATCAGATAAAAAATCAAACTCGATTAATATTACTATAAAAATCGATTTTAAGAAAATAATGATCGATTTAAATAAAAATCAATTGTTTTTTAACATCGCTGCTCCCATTTGGATTTGATACGTCCTTAGATGTCTCTCTCATCTGTCTGTGCTGAAAAAGAGAGTACTAGTGTTCTGTGGCTGAAAATTTGGAACGTATTATTTCTTCTATTAAAAACTAAGTACTTGATGATATTAAATAATCAGAAATGGGCCTGGCAGACACATGCAGAGTATGTTTGAGCGGTCAAAAGCGTTTGCACGCTATAAGCAACACTTTGTTTCAAGAAATATGGGAAAAGCTAACAAATGCTAAGGTGAATAATTATTTTCAAAATAAAGCCTTATTTGTAAAGGGACCGGCATAAACGGGGGTAAATGTATAGCAATCTAATACAGGAATTTTAAGTAGTGTTTGGTGAAGTGGGGAGGGGAGGGGGGAGGCATACTTACCTTTACTACAACTTCTAAGGTCCGGAGATCTTGGAATATATGTTTTTTTAATAAACATAACCTCACTTATTTTCACTGATTTTTTCGCTAATATTGCACTTCTATCATAGGTCCAAAGTTGAAAAATACTTTCAAAGTAACCAAAAACCAGCTTAATTGGATAAAAATGAAGAAAATAACAATAGAACACATTCATATACACTACATGAGTAACCATTCAAAATAGCGACCAATAAAGATGATGTTTTTTTTACGTAATCGCATTAATTTATATTTAACCTATATTAAAAAAAATTGTTCAGATATGTATTTAAAAATTGATATCATTCATATATTGATTCATTGTCATATTTAAAACCAACTTGCTAGTCGTCCACTAAATTGATAAATAAAACAAATGTTTCATACAAGACTTTTAAGGCGTCGTACTGTTTGTGTGTATAAAATAAATAGTAAATGGTAACCCGTCGGTTCTGGCACTGGCGCTTTGGTCTGCACATAACCTAACCTAACAGACTGTTTTTGTGTATAAAATAAATAGTAAATGGTTACAATTCAATCCTAGCACTGGCCGGCCGCTGCTGGGGTACGCTCGCTTCGCTCGCTCGGCTCTGTTATCAGGCAAGGGATCTCTTTAAATGAAATATAGTGCTTATATAATTTAATTAACTTTAAAAGCACATTCACTTGAGTGAAAAGGAATAAAATGGCGGCAATATGAATTGCAAAATATTTGTCAATATTTTCTTTTTATAGAAATATGTCGATTTCCGAAAATGATATGAAACAATATATTTAAACTCAAGATTTCGAATTCACACCTTGTTAGCCAAGCCATTAAAAACAAAAGTGAAAGTAAAAACTGTCACCTTTTTAGTCAATCGATTATATGTCTAGCATGAATTTTGTAGTTATGCCTCAATTAAATTTAAAACTTTATTTCTACATTAAAAACAGTTTTAGTGTTACAAAAAGTTCTGCCCGTTATATGTAATTCGTGAGTACATTCATAAAATCAAATCACGGTTTGTTATTATCAAAAGTGACACAATTTTACAACAAAAATAAGTGAGGTTATGTTTATAAAATAAAAAAAATTAAGACCTCCGGACCTTAGGGGTTGTAGTAGGGGTAAGTATACTTCCCCCCTACCCACTATGCCCACCCACTACTTAAAATTTGTGTATCAGATTGTTAAGTATCAGCCAAAGAATATTACTTGATATAGTAGGATTGTTTCTTCCCTCTAACTTTACAACTTTGAGTGAAATGCGTGAATAGTACAAAGTATGTTAATAAATAAGCCTACTCCACGGCAATGAACATAAAACATGTTATTCTTAATAATAAAAGTTAACACAAAAAAGTCTGTGCATGCATAATGCCAAATTAAAAGTACTATTTTGGATTACAGTTCAATACTAATGATGGGAAATCACTCCTTGTGTGCTATATATGCTGCGCACAGCTGAGGAGGGCACATCAGTTGATGAAGAGGGCTTCAGAGGCTGAGAAGTTGCTTACAGCTATTGTTAATAATGGTTCTGAAGTAAGCTTCTAGTTCTATGAGTTTTTTTAATCTCTGTATTTAAACAAATGTGGGTTTACTGTCTTGCAATGAAATGTTTCTCACAGTAACTCAACACTAGAACTGAATTATATGTGGATCCTATGTTTGGTGCAGATTACGCTACTCACTCATATATTTGAGTTGGTAGAGCCATGCTGGAATCATAATTATTACAATACTAGCTGATATCAGCGATTTCCTCCACGTGGTGCAGTTTTTTAACTATCCCACAGAAACTCTTTAATTTTTCGGGATCAAAAGTATCCTATATGTTGACCAGGGATATAAGCTACCACCATACAAAATTTCATTTAAATCGGTCCTGTCGTTTTGGAGATAGCCAGTACAAACAGACAGAGAAAAAAAAATTGAAAAAATCTAAATTAGTTCTATTTCACTTCTTACCTCCTCCTGACTCTGACATTTTTTTTTATTGTACAGAAATTCAACCTCTACAGTTGTATTATATGTATAGAATATAGATTAAGGGTAGGTTCAAATAGTGTGATACTAAACTTTTAATATTTTCTCGGTAGATAATTTATTTGATTTTTATTATCCGACGTTTCAGCCACTTTTCAGTAATTGTGATTAGGGAAGACAGATGTCAAGTGTCAATGAGTGTGGGCTAAATAAAAGTTTAACAATACTTGATAGGTAGTTACAGGAATTGAACAACTCCATCATTTATAATATTTTATGGTCAGGGGGAACTGAAACATGGCATTTTGATTTACGAAAAACGTTTATTAAAAACTCACATCTAGGAACACAAACATTGTAATCTTTTTACATTTTTAAAGCTGCATGTTAATCTCGCGACGCGAAAGACAGGCCCAGTGCACGCGCAGTGCGGACGAGAGCTTATTAACCACTACTCACATCCCGTAGCCGTAGGCCCGTCGCGGGGTTGCGGTTTGAGGCGGGATGGTATTCACCCGCGCTCTAGCAATACCGAGCGGGGGGACGACCCCTGCTCGTACGTTTAGGCATCATGCGTGCCATAATTTATAATTTTTTGATATGTACATAGCCCAACAAACAATTAGCATATACTATATAATGTATATATTGCAAATTTATTTTCCATGTACATACTATGTACCATGCATATATTATATGGCATTTTTATTACATACAACTCCATAAATAATCTAATACAATAAAAGAAAACTTATTTATATACAATATAAATAAGTTTTCTTTTATTTTATTCTACCCATAGTCCCTCGAGACTATAAGTAGAATACGGAGTCCAGATCACTCTCTTCTATGGGTAAGGTGCCCAGAAAGCTACTTACATTTCCTTGCTGGATAGCTATACTGATCCATTGCTCGAGATAGGCACCAGCTTTCTGATCACCTGAAGTGAGTCATTTTGATAAAGTTTGATAGAGACTCATTGTCTCAGAACCCCACGGTCTAAATGTCTCAATAGCAAATGGAACAAACATATAACTCTCACTGTGGGTTGCATATTTGTGCCACTTGAGTGATTCAGCAGTTTATGCCACCGAACCGGCTGTTTTCTGGCCAGTGTGTCTACGCAAGCCGCATCTGACACCAAAGGCTTGCCATGCTGCCAGGGAATTGGAGTCCATCAGGACGCCTACCATTGTGACGCAATACCGTAAAGACCTTTTGGCTCCAATATAATAAGATTAATTATGATTTAAAATGTGTACTTTATAACAACTCACTTTAACTCTAAGCCCTAAGCTAATCAGTAGGCGAAAATAATGAGGCTCTTTCGCCATATACTCATTGTTATCAGGGCTACTGAAATGTGGCTGAAACATCAGAATAATAAAAATCAAATAAATTATCAAACTTAAAACCATTAAAACACTTGGGTACTCATAAATATGTAGGAGACCATACATCACTTACTTGCATGGTAGTGGAATATTTGCCTGACATTTTTCAACTTGGAAAATACTTTAACTTATTGCAGTTGTTAAAAGGTGCTGCCTGTACAAATTTCTTATAATGTTTACGTTCACTTTACTTATGGTACTTGTTGCTAGATGCTCTTTACACTTGTGAAATCCCCCTGGTTAGCATTGAATATCTTATTATTGGGGTGCTTTAGTCATTAAGCTAACAAGTTATTATGTTGATTTTTATTTATATCTACAATATATACTTCAATTTCAGCAATCACAGAATGCATTATTGTTGACTGCCAGTCAGACATTTGGTCTTGATTATAAGTGTGTCATTGAACACTTATACCCATTGGATTATAAACCATTTGTGAGAAATACTGAGCAAGAAATTAAAAAAGAAAATGAAGAAGAAAGTGAAGAGAACAATGAAGAAGGGAGAGACATTAACCTCAAAAAAGAGGAAGAAGGCAAGTTGCTAGTATAACAGACTAATATGGTTTTACATGGTTTTAATTGTTTACATTTGGAACTGTATACTTATTGAATTTTCTGGGATGTAAAGTATCCTATGTTCATCTGTGGTCCCTGAAGCACATGTATATCAAACAAGCATCAATATATGTATATATATTTTGGTAAGATTTCTAGAGATCACTTTATTGCAAGAACTAGTTGTTAGCTTTAGTACCATGTCAAGGGTACATCTTTAAAACAAAAAATATTGCTATAAACTCGTTCTTCATTTATATACTTACAGGCACAATTAATTGTCCTCCTTTGAAGGGTTTTTTGTTGCCATCAGATTAATAATACTTACCGCACCCTGCTCCATTGCTTAAGTGGGTGTTTTAACAATAAATTAAACAATCTATACTTCGTTTTGAAAAAAGATTTGACTCCGAGTTAATTTTTACTCATTTTGTCATAAGTTTTCATTTTTACATATTACGTTTTGAGTAACCATTAAATTTGTTTTTGGACTTTCTTATAATAATAGTAATAATGATTCCGCAGGGGGCTTTGTGGCGAAGCCTTAGGTGAGTAGCGACACCTCGGACCCGACTCCGGGGGTCAAGGCCAGATCCCCCCCTCAGTGCTTGCCTTAGCCAGCCGGCGCCGGCACGAAGTGGAGGTCTCTAGAGCTAATACTCAAGCTCCAGGTGTTGAAGTGATAAATAGCATCACGTCAGAAGTAGCTTCGGTGAACCTGCAGCCCACCTCTCTACACCCCTTAGCCACTCACAGACATGTTGCCCCTGTCTTTTATGGCATTTTCTTGGGGCCTATGCAGGGAGTGGCGCGCCACCGTCTACCCATTTTTCCATGTTCCTCTAACATTGCGACGGACAGACCCCATAGTCCCCATATCCCCCACACCCCTAGTCCAACTACCAGTTCACCCCAATAGCCTGGTACTTTGTTTTCTCAATTCTCACAATAGTCCTACACTGGCCAGGGCTTGACCTTGGGTGCATTATTATATGGTGTAGACAGGGACAATCGCCGGTCAGTGTCACGCCACATTTACATTAAATTTTCCTAGGGACCGCTATGTGTTGGCCTTACCATTGCCCCACGTAAACCCTCCAAAAATCCGGGGCATTTTTATGGCCCATGGTCTTCAAAGGTATATAATAATAATAATAATTTATTTATTACAGACATTAAGATCCATAATTACAACATATTTGTACAGATTGTTATTATTAAATTAAATAAAAACTATTGTTTAAACATTATCAATAGGGTTTCATGATACTATTTAGGTCACAATAATGCCACTTGACGCAACTGGAGTAGCCAAGACTGTGGTTATTACTGATATTGGTTTTAACCAGCGTCCAAACAGTTCTATGCTTGTTTATCCATGAACCATGGTCATCAATGCCATATGACTTCACTAAGAGAGTGAGGAATTTCAGAAATTTCAGAAAGAAACAACCAAAGACAATGCTTTGAATTTCTAAGAAATCACTTTCGAGAGTGTTTGGGGGCAATAACTGTTTTTTGGTGACAGAATGTCAAAATAAAGATGAAAATCATTACAGGAAGGTTAGAAGTGAGAAATTTAAGGATGCATGCGCTTTTGTGTTGTAGAAAATTCACAGCTCTTCAGATAGCGAGAATTCAATTTTTCTGAAAACATGGATTAGGACTTTGTAGCACTAGAAGACTTTTCTAATTTTTGATGAGTCCAAAATTGCTCTCGGACGTCTTGATGGAAATTGCCATACACAGATGCTGTGGTGAACCATTTCATGTATTTAGTGTCTTAAAACATTATTTTTTCAAAGGGGTTGTTGTATTCCTACAGATCGTGAACCTTCTAAGATGGAACCACCACAAATTTGTTGCTGAACTGTCACACACGATTAATTGGGAAGCACCACAAATTTGAGGTCAAATACAGATAATGGAAACGAAAGTTGAACTGATCCTTTCTCCCTCTAACTGCATAGAATTTGTATTAGAATAAAAGAGACGATATAATTCTCTTGGTTTTGGCGCGGCAATTTTGATGCCAGCTTTTGGAAAAAAGTTATATTTGGTCCCCGTTTAATTGTTAAGACTTACGAGACCCGCACTGAATTGTATTGGATAGAATGAAACTCATCACTCCCCAGTACATTATTTATTGGTATTTTTTTTCTTAATACAAATAAAAATAAATCGTCACTAAGTACTTGGATACCGTCAGTGTTCTTCTATTTCCATGATCTGATCAAAATTCTGACTTGCACCTTATGGAGTAGAGTTGAAACAACCTCAAAGGGTTAATTAGAAGTCATACTTTTGTTCCCACCAATACACTTTGGTTGAAAACTGCAGCTGAAGAGGGATGGAAAATCATTCTACCATCAGACATTAAATACATAATAGATGGGCTTTCAAATAATTTTATGACGTCATAAGGGCCAGGGGAGGAAATAGCCACCATTAATAATGGTTTAAAATCAATCATTAATAAAATATGGAATTTTGTACTACAGTTCTTTTCCCAAAATGTCGCCATTTTGAATTATTTCATTTATTCTTTAATCAAACCAATTGTTAACATTTTTATTTTTTACTTTTAAAACAGTAATAACATTCAATGCCATTGCAATAATAAAAACAAGCAGTCTGATTTTCATTTAATCCTAACATTTTGTAGATTAAATGAAAATCAGACTCCTTGGCGGTTAATTATGCCCGTGAGTGTAGAATTTCTTGTTGATTTTGACTTAGAAAAATTGAGTTCTTTTTCATCATACATTATTTTTGTGATTTGCCCAAAGGCATCTTATAAAAAGCACGTTATCAAAAATATGCCATGGCTTTATGAAAGCCTTCTCACAGTTTCTTACTTACATTATCTTGTAACGTTTTTGCAAATTTCAAATGTAGTTTGTAAAGTCCTGTTTGAGTGTACCTTGCAGTCCCTATGTACCCTGGTCCTTATTTCATCCAAATATTAGGAGTATCTTGATTATGTGCTAATTTTCGATATGTCACTTTGTTCCTTAATATTTTTCTGGAATAAGGAAATGATATATGCAATAAAGCTGCAATTATAACCATAGTTAACATAAAAAAACATGTCCTCTGATAGAGTCAAGTCAGGAGGACGATCTTGAAAATGCTGATGTTGAGTCAGACACACCTTCGGAGTATAATACACTTCTGAAGCCGAAACTGGAAAGAGAACTTCGAATTGTTTTGGAGAGGATTGATACAGGTAACAGTTTATTGTTTCATTCTCATTATCAACATCATCCTAGCCTCCTCAGACTTTCCGTCCTTTAGAAAGGTCTATTTGTCCAACTCCATTAAGATCCAAGTATTGGCTAACTTTCATTTTAAAATAACAGCATGTACCTCATAATATATAAAATTATTTTACTGTAGCCCTTTTTAAAGCTACCAGTGTATAGTACTAGATATGGGTCTTTCAATATCAACATACCACAGTGATACCCTCTTTCCTCTTTTCTCTTTTCCCTTTTGCTACCCCTGTTTTCAAAACCAACTAACGACAAAATGAATATTTGTGTCTTTTTACAAATACCTATGACAACATTTTTTAATTCTTCTAAACAAATATTTAAGTCATCAGTTGTTACTAACAACTGATGCTTCATAAGGAAGGCGATGTTTATATATAGGTTTAATCATTCATTTGTTATGCAGTCATGGTAGCGTAACGGCTAGCGCACGCGCCCAAGAATCAAATGGTGCGGGGTCGAATCCTGACCGGAACGCATGCACCACTTAGGCAGTTTTCTGACCTATGTGCATATTGTTACAATTACCACATGCTATAACAACCATGAAGGAAAACATCGTAATGAAACCTGCACATTGAGATAACAGATGTGTTAAACCGTCAAACCGCCTTGGACAAGCGTGGCGGGCATCCTGTCCATTCTCAGGTAGTGGGAGACCGGAACCCAGCGGTGGGACGTTTCTGGGTTACTATTCATTTGTTGTGTTCCCGTCAGAAGTGTCACAGTATTATGATAGATTGTGGAGCGACTCGGAATGCTTCTCCGTCTCAAAGGAAGATCTTCCTTTCATCCTATTCTTTCCATCTATTACTGTTGGACATTTTGTATATATACTTTGCACGTTTCGAGAATCGTTTGCGACATCAATTATTGTACAACGCCATCTATTGGCTTGTGTTTCACTACAATTGGATAATAAATTTTGGTGTATTTGTTTATACTTCTAATCTTTTCTAGATCATAAGTATCCATTTTTGGTTTAGATATATTATTCTGTATTCTTGGGCCTCTCTATTTATGAATATACTGTAGGCTACTTATTAATAAAAATTAAACATAATTTAATTTCAAGATATTCTAAATTTTGTATGCAAAAAATACTTTAAAAGCAAACTTTGTATTCATTGAATGAAAGGAAAAGACATGTTGTGCCGACCTCAATTATTTCGAAAATGAAATGAAATTTAGTTAGTCACATTCGTCCTTGCTTTCAGGCGCATCTGCAAGGAAACGCACAATAAAAGAAGAACCCCTAAACGCGAAGCGAATTAAGTTCGAGGAAACAACTCAAGACATAAAGCCTTTATGTGATGATGTTTTGGAAGGTTTGCAACAAAATTATTCCAAAGTAGACAAAATCTTGTCTAAAAATTTATTTGAAGACTCAAATGTGAAAATTTCTAATAAAAATGAAAATGTAAAATCAGTTGTAATTTGCAATCAGGTAAATAGGATTTCACCAAAAGTTAATATTCTACCAAAACATAAGATAGGAATTAAAAATGTGATTGCACAAGGCAGTGAGGCATTCACTCCTGAAGTTATTTGTAATAATGCTGAAAAAGAAACCTGCAAGCAACGTCTTCTGGAGAGTGCAGATGCAGTTGCTCCAAGTGCTTCATTAGACAAAAGCAATGAAAGAATGCAATCAAGTATCAGTAATCTAAGAAAAGGATTAAAAAGTGGGTTTTCATGTCATACATGTCAATGCAAATGTGTTACAGAAAGCGAGTTAAATAGACACCTTCGTAAACACACTGGAGAGAAGCCATATAAATGTAATTTGTGTGATAAGAGATTTTCACAAAGCGATAATTTAGAAGATCATATGAAGTATAAACACACAAAGGAGAAGAAGTTCTCATGTCATATGTGTCAGTACAAATGTGGCACTAAATACGGGTTAAATAGCCACCTTCGTAAACACACTGGAGAGAAGCCATACAAATGTGATTTATGTGATAATGGATTTCCAAGAAGAGAAAATTTAGAATTGCATATAAAGTACAAACACACAAAGGAGAAGAACTTCTCGTGTCATATGTGTCAGTACAAATGTGTCAGAAAAAGACAATTAAATTTACACCTTCTTAGACACACTGGAGAGAAACCATACAAATGTGAATTATGTGATAAACAATTTCCATGTAGATCTAGTTTAGGACGTCATATAAAGTATAAACACATAAAGGAGAAGAAATTCTCATGTCATATGTGTCAGTACAAATGTGTCACAAAAGGCCAATTAAATGCACACCTTCGTAAACACACTGGAGAGAAGCCATACAAATGTGATTTATGTGATAATGGATTTTCACATAGAGTTAGTTTAGACCGTCATATAAAGTTAAACCACACAAAGGAGAAGCTCTTATCATGTCATATGTGTCAGTATAAATGTGTCTCAAAGAGAGAGATAAATAGACACCTTCTTAAACACAGTGGAGAGAAGCCATACAAATGTGATTTGTGTGATTTTAAATTTTCATATAAGACCACTTTAAATTCACATATAATATCAAAACATTATAATAGATAACGAGCCTGCTCATAACTAGCAGTGAAAAAGTGTTCAGACTATGTATGGACTCGAACTAAACAAATCTGCTAAGTGTGTTTAATGCCATGTTCAGTGATCAACTGCTGTCTATATATTGTGGTTGTAGGAAGCTATAAAAATTCTATTTGCATGTATTTCTGTACACACATACACACAAGTGACATTTCTTTATGATACAAATGTTATACATTGGTTATCTTTATGCAACGTTCATAGTTGTGGACTTCTACGTACCTAGCCATGACAGTTATGTAGTATTAAGGAATAAAAGCTGTAATTACCGAGCTGATTGTGCGTAAAAATGGACAATACTAATTGCAGAGACTTTGGTTCCCAGTGAGCGGTTATTGTAACTTGCATATTGTAGGTTTTTGATGAAATTAGGTGTTTGAATAAAAACCTGAAGAAGAAAAAAAGTGACGAAAGTTATCACAAACCTGAGTTGAACCAGTTTTCTTGTCACCAATCTATGCTGGCTTTATGTTACAATATTATGTTTGTTGCTATTTAAGTATATAAATGTAGGAATGTTAATAATAATAACATAAAATAAAATACAGTATTTTTAAAGTGTCTCTATATAATGTTTATAAAATGTAATTAATTTGTATAAAATAAATATATAAATAATAATGTAACTTTATTTTGTACCGGGGTCCATATTTAGTTATTGTATTAGTTACAAATGACTTACAAATTAAAGTTATTATTGTTGTAGTTTATTATATTTGAAACAAAATAAGTAACTTACAGCATCTTACTATTAGTCTGAGACGCTGAAGATCGACCTTCATCTGATACCAGATGAGACTTTTTTTTAATCAAATTGTTATTAAAATTAAAACTACGTTTTCACGGTCTTAACCCTTAGTAGCTTGATTTACGAAAATGATTTTTTTTTAAATATTACTGTGTTTGCTTGAGGGTCTAGATGAAGGGAAAAATAGCTAAAAAATCACAATATTTATTTAGAAAAAAAAACAGGTATCAATTTTGATACTTCAGGCATTAAGGCCATAAAGAAGTCGGATATACCTATGCATGAAATAATGCGAAACATTGGTTGTTTTTATTATCGCATAACGACACTTTGCACTTTTTACAGAACCAAGAGGTAAGTTTCCTACAATTATTAAATTTACAATTATTTCTAGAATCCATAAATATTTTTTCATGACCAATACAATCGCAACGCACGTCAGTAGAGGGTAGTACTTGTACACTTGTCCGGGGTCTTTTAGAAGGTACTGTAGTATCTTGTCGACTGTTGGTACTAAGTCTTCCCCTTTTATTTTTCGAGTGACTTTGATATCTACATAAAGTATCGGCAAGCTCAGTTCTAAAATCTGCTAACTTCATAATATTCTTCTGAAGTTTTCCTTTCACTGTGTTTATCTTTTTGTATAGTACCCAAGCATTGATGACAGTTGTGTCTAACAAGTGGTAGAAGAGCCTCGTTGTCCACTTTCTCGACTTTATGCAGATGCAATATCGACCAATGAAGCTATCCATCAAATCAACGCCGCCCATGTGTGCATTATATTCTTTTATGACCCGAGGACATGATACTTGAACATTGGCCTTTAGTGTTTTTTTCGTAGTGGGTTATAGTATCTGCTGGTTCAGCGCCAACATATGTGGAAAGTAATAGTACTTGTTTGTTGTCTTTCCAACTTCTGGCCGACAATTCTTGGCCTTCGTGAGAGGCCACATTTTCGTGATATGTTCCTCTGGGTATGTTAGACTTCATTATTTCTCGTTTCTCCGGCAACTTGCACGACTTTTCAAGCCTGTTTCTCTGTACTATTCCAAGACAATAAATACCTTCGTTGGTCAAGTAATGTAGCAGAGGAATATTCATATTAAAATTGTCAAAATAAGTTATATGATTGACATGCCTTGGTACTGGTTGTAACAATCAAATAACTGTATTCAATACAGCTCTGAGTTCTGGTTCACCAGGTAAACGGTCTATGTCCTTAGCTTTTTGGATTGGACTATGTCCATATTCTTTACTCTCCACACTAAGTTTCTAGAGTTGAAGGGTGTAGTTTGCAGGTTGTTCTTGCTACTAGTTGTAGGAGTTGGGCTTCGTTCAACAGTCTCTAAATTATGTTGCATGTCGGTATCTACGTTTGCTGTAGGTGGATCTGCATCCAAGTCTGGGTCAGTGGGAAAATTACCTACATCCTCTTCATCTTCTAGCTCCATCAGACGATCAGACGATAGTCTATGTCATCTTCATTGTTGGTGGAATCGTCTTCCACAATTTCACCATTTTCTAACCGCTTCAATATGCTCTCAATCTCTTCTGGTCGCATTTTTGTTAAATTTCTATAATAAAATAAAAGTAATCCCAACACCAAACCATGTAGAAAAATAATGAAACGGAAGTTCAAAGTTTCTATAGCTAAAGAATTAGTAGGTAGGTTTTATGTAGGGCGGAATGCCTGAAGTATCAAAATTGATACTCACAAAAATCGCACTAGTTTCTTCAAGTAAAACATGCACTCGCAAAAAATAATTATATCTTAGCGAAAATAATATATTCACTTACCTCAAAAGTATTTATATTCTTCAGAAAAAGAAAATATATTAAATTTGTATTCAACAAAACTTTTAGTAAAATGTGTTTACTTGTTCACTTTGCCGCGCAAGTAATATGTCATAGATAAAATAAAACAATAATGACATTTGATTTTCTTTTTTAATTTCGTTGGAAGGAATATTATACAACAGCAAAATACGTACAGCCAACCTATAAAAAAAAACTAATAGTAATGTGAACATTCGGTTTAAAAGATTGGTATCAAAATTGAAACTCTAGGTTATTAAGGGTTAAGCGTGGTAATTGATTTTTTCTTTAATTTTCAGTAGCCTTGATCACGGAAGACAAAGATGTCAAGTGTCAATAAGTATTGTTAGTTTTATTTAGCCTACCGCCAACTTGTTCATTTTAATTATTTAGTTTTAATTTTGCTTATGGTTATTATTTATTGTATGGGAAGCTAATCTAATTTACCACCGCTTCGCAACATGTAACATGTTATGGCTTGAAGAGAAGGAGCGGCGCAAGAAACTCTTCAGCAAACGTGCCTAGATGTAATAATTTTATATAATATTAATATTATAATGAATCGGAGGTGAAAAGAAAAAGAAATTGTCAATGAAGTTGGTTGTGTTCCGGTGCACGCAGAAAGATCTCACAGTGTCTTGAGGTCTGGCACTTGGTTTTTGCTGGGTTTAGATCTTAATAGTTTTGATGATCGGATCCTAAACAGGTGGTATTTGCCTACCATCTTTTCTATTGAGAAGATGGTTACTGCAGACGGCTACTGAAAAGTGGCCGAAACGTCGCTTTAATAAAAATCAAATAAATTACCGTGCTTAAAACCGTTAAAACGTAGTTTTATTGTGTATACTAGTCGCGAAAACTTAAGAAAATATTAAATTGTATTGATTTGTAAACACGCCTATGACAGCTTGCCAATCGAAAAATGTTCATGGGTATTTTTGTAGTCTTCTAAGCATGGCATTACAATGGAATGCTAATATTCCATGAAGGGTTTGTTTGTAGGCAAGCATATAGGTACGCTTATTATTGTAATTAAAGTCTCTTATGATACCAAGTTTTATTGGTTAACAGAATGGTGTAGTCACCTTTATTGACTTCCCTGTTCATACCTGCTTGCCAGGTAGCCATGAACAGAAATAAATAGGCAAGTCTATCAAGGCATATTCTCCAGGTTAAAAACTGTCAGCTGAAACTAAATTTGTTCAGTTATCAAAAGAGTTGGAAGGTTATGAAAAAAAATTATTAGCATTAATTTAATTAAAAATAGCCATGACCACTTTTTGATTGGCAAGCTATCATAGGTGTGTTTATAATTTAATATAATTTGATAAAAAATATGTCTCATCTGGCCATCAGACGAAGAATCTTCACCGTCTCCTCTACTATATTACTTACGAATTATTTTATACCAATGACTAAAATGAGTTTGATGTTCATCGGAACGCATTGAACAAGATGAGTGATTGAGGATCTATGCAATGAAGGGCGCGCAGTTAGGGATGCAACATCGCTCATAAAAAACATCGATGTTACGATATCGATATTTTCAAAAGTGAAACATCGATGTTAAAAATATCGATGTTTATGAACGATGTTTTTTGTCACCATTTACATAAACTTTTGACACTTGTTCCTGCGATGCAAATGAAACATCTTTTTTTAAACCTCAATGTATCGCCCAAACATTTTACCAAAACATTCTTAATTCTTGCTTTCACTAACATCATCCTTTTACACCACTGTCACTCCATCATTCAAAGAAATACCACACACACTTCTCAATACTCTCATTCCTACTAAATACTGTGTTTATTCTATTTACATGTCTTTTGCCTTACCCAACATTCACTACCGTACTTACTATTCAACAGCGTGGGCACACACTAACACATCCCTATCACCATTTTAAATCAATGTACATCTAAGAAAAATGGTCATTTTTAATAGAAATGTACTTAAACGTTCCGCGAGCACATGTTACCTTTTCAGTCTGCGATGCAGAACAGACTGTTCTACACTTATAGATTATATAAACGTCTAGATAACGGTCAAAAAAAATTTGCACCCATGTTGCAAATTCCCCATTCATTTAGTGTAGTTTCGACTACTTTATTGGTTAGAGCTCAAATATGATCAATACATCCGTCTAACCTCTAAAATGGCGTAAAATACAAGAATTTCGCCTGGAATATCTTGGGCATTGTGTCAGACATTTTATCTTCC
Organism: Dendrolimus houi; assembly: GCA_039645545.1. NCBI lineage: Eukaryota > Metazoa > Arthropoda > Insecta > Lepidoptera > Lasiocampidae > Dendrolimus > Dendrolimus houi. The sequence continues at coordinate 2,249,680 of CM077146.1, forward strand.
AATCTAAGTTTCTGGAGTGTTATGTATCGTTTAAGGTGTTATGGAAACCTTTATCTGACTGCTTTGCTACCCAATACTACCCATGACCTAATCCAAATAAGTCTTTTTTTTATCTTGATCGTTTTTATCGTCTTTTTTAATACAATTAATAAACTTGCACTCATAGCAACGGAAAATACGAGTAGGTAATCGTTATCCATCTTGGTAGGTATGACGTTTTGTAATACTTGCAACAACTCAGAAGAGTTTATGGTAGTAAAAGAACAGCAACTGTTCACAGTACTTTATAATTAGAGATTTAGAGAACCTTACGGTTTTAACACTTTACATACACACAGTGACTATTATCAAACTCGACTTCGACAGGTGTGGCGTCCCGCCTTTATTAGCATTTTACATGCCTTGCTAGATACCTGTCTGCGACAGGTCTCATAGAGATAATTTTAAGACTGGCAACATTGCCATGGTTTTTTAATATTCTGCTCTCTCGCACGCGACACAGGGACGTCGCATATTATTATTGTAATTCGCACAAAAATTATAAATGTACCACTTGTACCAGGGTGACTGGAAGAATAGTAAAAACCTGACCAGGAAAACTCAGTGTTCTTTATTTATCGCCCTTACTCTCCGAAGCTACACGAAACCGCGGGCCACAAATCGCCAAACAAGCATTCTTACTTTAGAATTTAGAACATCTTGACATCCCTCCAATATGAAACTTAGCATATTGGCACAACCTATAGCGGATTTAAGTCACTCATAAACTATTTTAATTAAAAGATTATGCATGACAAGAATTTAATACATTGTTGTTGTTTGGATATTTCAGATAATATTTTATATAACATGTTGTATAAAATATTATACTTAAAGTTTTATATACAATAAAATAAGTCGAACACAGTATAAATCCATCGCGTCTGCCAACATGAAAATAAAATGAAGTGAATACCGTCTATATATATAATTGAGATGTTTGAATTATAATCTGGACACTATCAATACATGGGCAAACAATTTTGGTCTCCTAGTAAGTCCATCTAAATCTCGGGCTTTGATTATTGGTAGTCATTATATGTTAAATATTGTACATCAGTTGGTAATACCCTCAGTTATTTTAAATGGCGAGTTGATACCTTATTCTAGTAGTGCAAAAAACCTAGGCGTTATTTTTGATTGTAAGTTGTCGTGGGCCAGTCATGTAAATGAAATTAGCAAAAGAATTCACTTTTCTTTCCAATGTCTAAAACGCTTGCAAAAGTTTCTTCCCTTTGTCACCAAAATTATTCTTGTTCAGTCCTTAATGCTACCTCTTTTAGATTACGCCGATGTATGTTTTCTAGACGCTTCTGAAGAACTTCTAAATAAACTCGAACGTCTTCAAAATTTGTGTATTCGCTTCATTTTTGGTCTGCGAAAGTTCGATCATGTTTCTGCATTTAGATCGCAACTTAAGTGGCTGCTAATTCGTCGTCGACGCGACCTTAACGTAGTTATATTTTTGTATAAAATCTTACATAACCCTCTTTCCTCTTCCTATCTTCGTCAACATTTTGAATTTCTTGTTCCTTCTGATAAACATTGCAGAACTTCTAAACTCCTTCTTCTCAAAGCTCCCACACAGTCATCGGCATGTTATAGTGGTTCTTTCTCCGTCCACGCAGTTAGATTATGGAACGCCCTACCACATACGATCCGAGATAGCTCATCGGAGAGCAGTTTCAAAAAAAAAGTTAAAGTGCACTATCTATCTTAAATTATTCTTATATATCTATATTTTACATTATGTATGTATGTATCTTAAGAGTATCTTGTGTATAATTTATTTTTGTTAATCTGTTTATATTAAATATTATATCGTTAACTATCTTTAGTGTACACAACCCTGCCTTTTGCTTCTCCCCTTCCCGTTAGACTCATAGGTTTGCTGGAAGAAAACTCTTTTAGGGTTAAGCTCGCTTTTGTGCATCACCACTATTCTATAATTTTGTATGTAACGTTTTGTGTACAATAAATATTGTAACAAAATTATTGTAAATTATAGACAACTACTCTATACAAAACAGGCGCTAATTACCGAATAAATAAAAATATATCATTACGATTCAATTAAGGAAATGGCCGATTGTATCGTTCGGAAATAAGAGGGATCGTTCAGAAATAAGAGGGTACATAACAAAATGAATTATTAACTTTAAAAAGAAACACGACAAGAACAACTATGCTTTTTTTTATAATTGCTGCATTGCCTTTTATGCATGGATTTTGCCAATGTCGAGTGTATATAGAAAAGCCAGGTAATATAAATAAAATAAAAATTAACAATTTGGCCGGTAAACTAAAAAAACAACTATGCTACTCAATAACTGTAACAGTTTATACCATCGTAAGTGTAATGAAGAACAGCGTCAATGAAATATGTCCTTAGAATTTGACATATATGGGATCATATTTATATGATTAATATATGACATCATAAAAAAAATCTTAATATATAAGTATTTAAATATGTACTAATATAGTGTAAGAAAGCCCATGAGAACACGCAATGGAATATATAGTGTATATAATAATAATCCGAACGGCGGCGACGCGGCTCGTAACTCGTTACGTCTCGTTTCTCATGGGGGCGAAAAGCGGCCTGTGGAGAGCCGCTTAGCAACGATGAATGTTAGAGGAGGGATGGACAGTAAAATAGATGAAGTATGTCAGATGATGAATGAAAGAAAAATAGATTTATTATGTGTGAGTGAGACGAAGCGCAAAGGATGTGAAACCACTAAGTACGGTCAGTTTACGGCGTATTGGTCAGGAGTGAAAGCGACAGATAGAGGGAGTCAAGGAGTAGGCCTTATTCTCTCTGAAAGATTGGAAGAATGTGTGAAAGAGCATGAATGTGTTAGCCCAAGACTTGTATGGATTCGACTGAAAGTTGGCTTGACTCGGCTTTTTGTGGTTGGGGCATATGCACCATCAGACACGAGCTCGACTAACTCCTCCCGACAAACCATAGAGGAAAAGGACAAGTTTTGAGAATGTTTGAGAGGTGTGCTGCTTACATGTAAGCAGAACGAAAAATTAATTATGTTAGGTGATTTTAATGGCTGGGTAAGTTTAAAACAAGATAGTTATGAAAGGGTGCTAGGTACATACGGAGATGAAAGAATAAATATGAATGGTAACTGTTAGCTTGAGATATGCTTAGAATGGAATTTGTGCGTGACTAACACAATGTTCTGTCACAAAAATATACATATGTACACGTGGGAAAATGTGAAACGGAAAAGTATGATTGATTTTGTAATAGTAGATGAAAGATTGAGGAAAAGCATTCTGGACACTAGATCATATCGGGGTACAGGAATCAATACAGATCACTTCTTAGTAGTATGCCGAATAAAAGATCTTTTCAAAACTTGGAGGCACCAACATTCCGATAAATCTAAATCTACACACTAGAAAGAATAAAAGTTGAAAAGTTGCAAGAAGAAGAAGTAAAAGAAGAGTATAAAGCAAAATTAGAAGAAAAATTTGTTAGGATGAATGATATGTGCGAGATAGAGGAGTTATGGATGTCCTTTAAAACCGAAGTTGTGAGTGTTGCGATTGATGTGTGTGGTGTAACTAAAAGAAAAACGGGTAAATGCGTGAAGAATATTTGGTGGGATAAGGAAGTACAAAGTGTAGTGAATGATAAAAAGAAAGCATGGAAGGATTAGTTAGCTTTGAGAGCTGACCTAAGACTGAAGAATACAAAAAGGAAGATGTAAATTCGGCAAAAATTTTGTATAAAAGGATGAATGAAATAGTTAAAATAACGGCCAAAAAGAAAAAGAATGAGCAAAAGATGATTTGGATGAAAGAATCTCTGAAGATTTCCAGAGTAACATTAAATATTTCTGGAAATCTATAAAAGAGCTAGAGGAAAGGTAGTACAGTCTGAGCTCAATGTAATTAGGGACAAGAATGGAAATATTGTGAAAGAAGAAAAACACATATTGAATCGCTGGAAATAATATTTTGAAGGTTTGTTTGAAAAAGATATAGCGGATGTGAACAGTATGACTGATGAAAAGGACAATAGAGAAGACAATAGCGATAGTATAGTTATGGATGAAATTGTGAAAGCATTGAATAGTATGAAACTAGGAAAGGCTGCTGGGTATGATAGGATAACCGTAGAAATGCTAAAGGCTGGACAAGGTCTAATCGCAAGTCTTTTGTACCGCCTTTTTAACATATGCTGGAAGAGGGGCTGTGTACCAAATGATTGGTGCAAAGCCGTTATTTTACCACTCTACAAAGGAAAAGGGTCACAACAGGATTGTAAAAATTTTCGAGGCATTAGCCTTCTTAGCGTTGTCGGGAAAATATATGCTAAAGTGTCGATTGAACGGTTATTAAAAGTAACAGAAGAGAAAGTATGGGATGTACAAGCGGGTTTTCGAAAGGGAGTGGGATGTGTGGACCAAATCTTTACTTTACGGTGTATAAATGAAAAGTTTTTGGCCCAAGGTCAAAACGTGTATTGTGCATTTATAGATTTGGAAAAAGCTTATGATAGAGTGATAAGAATTGAACTGTGGTCGGCGCTAACTAAGTATGGGGTAACAGACAACCTGATACGATCACTGAAGTCCCTCTATAGTGATTCCAGTGCTTGTGTTAGGGTTAACGGCGCCTACACTGAGTGGTTTAGCATTGAAAAGGGTGTTAAACAGGGTTGTGTAGCGTTGCCGTGGTTGTTCAACATATTATTGGACAGTTGCTTGGACAATTTGAAAGAAAGTGAAAGTGGTTTAAGAATGAATGAGTTACTTATCAAATGTCTACTCTACGCCGATGATCAGGTTATACTTGCGTCATCGGAAACGGAGTTACAGGAGATGGTAACAATTATGAACGAGTCTTTTGAGAGAAAGGGTATGAAAATTAATGTGAAAAAGACGAAAGTTATGGTGTTTGAAAGAGATGAAAGAATGACAAGTTGTAATATACGGATAGGAAATCAAAAGTTAGAGCAAGTCAGAGAATTTGTTTACTTAGGCTGCATGTTTACCAGAGACGGAAAGCATGAAAGGGATATTGAAAGGAGAGTTATGGCAGGTAATAAGGTGAATGGAGCGCTAAACTCTTTTATGAACAGCCAGAAAGTGTCGGTAAAGGCACGCTTGGCTGTCCATAAAGGGGTGTTGGTGCCAACCCTAATGTATGGCAGTGAAAGTTGGGTAGGGCAGAAGAAGCATGAAAATAGGATAAACGCAGTTGAAATGAGAGCTTTGAGAAGTATATGTGCGGTTAGCTTGAATGATATAATAACGAACAGTGTGATAAGGGAACGTTGTGGATTGAAAGAAGATGTAATAACAAGAGTTGAAAAAGGTATGTTAAGGTGGTTTGGACATGTAGAGAGAATGGATAAAAGTAGAATCACAAAACAGGTGTATGACAGTATTGTGAATGGTAGGGTTGTTGCCGGTAGACCGAGACGAACACACCATGACCAAATATCAGAAGTGTTAAAGAGAGGTCAAGTAAAAAGCATTTCAAATAAACGTGCATGTATAAAGAGGTTAATGAAAGTAGGTGAAGCGAAAGTCGTTTGTCAGGATCGTCGCAAGTGGAGATCCATAGTTTCTGCCTACCCCCATGGGAAACAGGCGTGATATTATGTATGTATGTATATATGACAGTGTAATTGGGGCCTTAGAGTCGACAAATTTTCGTTATTTTGAACCGACTTAAAAAAAGGAGGAGGTTCTCATTTCGTCGTGTAATAATTTTTTTATAATTTTGATAACTTAAATTAAAAATTCTGAATTCAATGACTGTGATATATTCTTCAAAGACTGATTATGATCTTACAAGACTACCGTTTTAGCGAACACTAAAAGAACCTGCTCAAGTGCTGCCACTTTTTCTTTTTTTTTTAACTTTTTTTCAATATTCTATTGTTTTTGGTTTTTTTAGTCAGATTTAGTCAGAACTTTAAGTGAAGTTGATGGTGAAGAAAAGGTCTTCAATGTCGTGATGAAATCTGCAAATCGAGATAGCCCATGTGTCATCCCGCCAATCCATCTCAGATAAGCGTGGCGCGTATACTCGTAGTTCCCTGATAGCATAATAAACGGCGCCCAAACGCAGAGACGTTTATAGGCTGTTATTATTATTATGTGATACACAAAATGCTCTACTAGGTGATAATATAGTAACTTAAGAAATAGATAAGAGAGCTATTGTTAACTAGTTACTTATTCAGCTAGAAAAATAAAATTACAATGACATGACTTCCTTTTCTTTACTTTCTTGGGTATATCACTACAATATATTCAGATCTATACTAAACGTACAATTTCCTTTTATGTGCAACCAAGAAAATTGCCGAGTGACATTTTATTATAAATATTTTATATTACATATTACAGTTAATAAGTTGTGTGACAATATATAACATATACATTATGTTACTAAAGCTAATCTAGCTAATAAAATAAAGATAAAAAATGCCATATAGTCAATACTGTATTCAGACAGACATCTTTGGATTTAATTTTCATAACAATTTTATGATATGTCGAATATTTATGGCATTTTTAGTAAGGCTAGGGGGATAAAACACTTCCCTTATTTCTCCAGCGCTGAAATTTTTGAACATACATTTCTTTTATGATGGAATTTGTTACGAAATTGTCATGAATACAGTGTTATATTTTCTTCAAAGCCATTAGTGCCTTATATCCTATTATAAACTTTTCAAACCTTCATAAGTGTTTTTTATTACTTTAACATAAATTTCAATATTGTATTATCTGTGTAATAAATAAGTTAGTATAATAAAGATTCTTCCTTAGGCACGAAGACAAAAATTAAAAAAAGTATTCCCCTCCCTATTTTACTCCAACCAATCCCAAGCTAGAACTAGTGTCTCATTTTATCCAGATGGGCGGGTTGTGCTGCAAATTCGGGGTTTTTGGACTTTGGGAGGGAGATTGGGGATAAAGATTCTTTCGGAGGGAAATTAAGTCGAGAGAAATTTTTGAGTTTATTTAAGTACCATTAATTTATCCACAATAACAATTCTCATGACTACAATTAATATATCTAAAATATAATATAGTACCAGTAGTAGTAGTAGTAGTTTTCCTTAGAATTATATTCTACTAGTGAATCATATTTCAATTTAATCGTTCAATTTAATAATTCAATTCATTCGTTTGGCCGTTATTTAATTATTATGCCGTCTTTACTCGTTTATTTCGTATTCTATAGGCTACGTTACATTATAGACTCACAATGACAACGTTCACAACCGCGATTTTCCCGTTCCACTTGTTTGCCGGCGTCACAATTGTAAACTCAATTGGAACGGTTATTCGACCCACCCATTGACACGGGTCGTTGTGAGCGCTGTGTGCACGACGCTTTTTTTATTTCTTCTAAAAAAAAGTATAAACTGTTTTGGAGGTTTTTTCACAAAGCTTATTTTTGAGGTTTATTGAAAAAAGGTATCGGGGTATTGACATGGTCGTATTGCAACACCGTCGTGTCTAGTGCCTAAAATATAAAGTGTATCTGTATTACCTATGCGCCTAAAGTTCGCTCCCATTTAGGGATGTAAGATTAATGGAAATGAATCTATTAAAAAAACGATTTTGCTTTATTTAAAATTAGTTGAATGGTCAAAAATCGAATATAATAAAAATATATAATCGATTTCTGCCAAAAAATCGATTTTTTGTATTATTTAAAACTACATGCTTTTCATATTCCAATAACAAACCTAAGAAATTCATATAAACAATTTATCAGATTAAAAATCAAATAAAATTATATGATTAAATAAATAACCAATTCAAAACTAAAAATTAAAGGCAATGTTTCCTTAAAATTTCAAGGTAAGGAATTAGAAACCCGAATAGCATTATTATATATATACAAATTTAAGTTCTATTAAACGTTTTATTTATTATATTAAAAATGAAATGATGAGCATCCCAACAAAATGACAAACTTATTATCTCAAAAACTAAAATGAAAATCAAAATAAAAAAAATTGCCATAAATGTCTAGTCCTATTTTACATTTGATTAGTTTTAAAATAAAGTACTTAAAATGAGAATTAAAACTTAAAAAAATTAAACGACTACTCTATAGTCTCAAAAACTAAACTAAAATACAAATCTTTCGTTAATCTTCAATTTTAAACAATAAAATTATTATTATTATCACAAATGTCACATAGATACAAGCTGTTTGAGAAAATCGATTTAAACACGTAATTTATATAATCGATTAGCTAAAACTAGATTAATATTGATATAAAAATTGATTATAACAATATAATAAGCGATTTAAATAAAAATCGATTGTTATTTACATCCCTACTCCCATATGTTTTGATACGTCCTAGATATCTGTCTCAACTCTCATTTCTATGTACTGAAAAAGAGAGTACTAGTGTTCTGTGGTTGAAAATTTGGAACATATTATTTCTTCTACTAAAAACTAAGTACTTGATGATATTAAACAATCAGAAATGGGCCTGGCAGACACATGCAGGGTATGTTTGACCGGTCAAAAGCGTTTGCACGCTATAAGCAACACTTTGTTTCAAGAAATATGGGAAAAGCTAACAAATGCTAAGGTGAATAATTATTTTCAAAATAAAGCCTTGTTTATAAGGACCCGGCATAAACCGGATTTGGGAAGTAGAAACACGTTAATTATTTGTTATTATGGCTAATACATATTATAAGTCCGCATAATAATAACCTATAGAAATCCAACTTCTGAGCTTGGGCTTTCCCATTTTAAAAATTGAATACATAATCATTATTTAAAGAATATTACTTGATATAGTAGAATTGTTTCTTCCCTCTAACTTTACAACTTTGAGTGAAATGCATGAATAGTAGAAAGTCTGTTAATAAATAGCCTACTCCAATGAAAATAAAACATGTTATTCTTGATAATAAAAGTTTACATAAAAAAGTCTGTGCATGCATAATGCCAAATTAAAAGTACTATTTTGGATTACAGTTCAATACTAATGATGGGAAATCACTCCTTGTGTGCTATGTATGCTGCGCACAGCTGAGGAGGGCACATCAGTTGATGAAGAGGGCTTCAGAGGCTGATAAGTTGCTCACAGCTATTGTTAATAATGGTTCTGAAGTAAGCTTCTAGTTCTATGAGTTTTTTTAATTTCTGTATTTAAAAAGGTGTGGGTTTATTGTCTTTCTATACAGTGTTTCACACAATAACTCAACACTAGAACAGCTCATTTATATGTGGGTCCTATGGTTGGCGTAGATTACACTACTTCACTCATATGTTTGAGTTGGTAGAGCCATGCTGGAATCATAATTATTACAATACTAGCTGATACCAGCGATTTCCTCCATGTGGTGCAGTTTTTTAACTATCCCACAGAAACTCTTTACTTTTTCAGGATCAAAAGTATCCTATATGTTGACCAGGGATATAAGCTACCACCATACAAAATTTCATTTAAATCGGTCCAGTAGTTTCGGAGATAGCCAGTACAAACAGACAGAGAAAGAAAAAATTTGAAAATATCTAAATTAATTCTATTTCACTTCTTACATCCTCCTGACTCTGACATTTTTTTTATTGTATAGAAATTCGACCTCTACAGTTGTATTATGTGTATAGAATATAGATTAAGGCTAGTTTCAAATAGTGTGATACTACACTTTTAATATTTTCTTGTCTATTACATATATTTAAAGCTATGTTTTAACAGTTTTAAGTATGGTAGGTAATTTATTTGATTTTTATTATCTGATGTTTCAGCCACTTTTCAGTAATCGTGATTAGGGAAGACAGATGTCGAGTGTCAATGAGTGTGGGCTAAATAAAACTTTAACAATACTTGATGGTTAGTTACAGGAATTGGACAACTCGATCATTTATAATATTTATAATTTTTTGATATGTACATAGCCCAACAAACAATTAGCATGTACTATATAATGTATATATTGCAAATTTATTTTCCATGTATATACTATATATCATGCATATATTATATGGCAATTTTATTACATATAACTCTATAAATAATCTAATACAATAAAGGAAAACTTTTATATACAATATAAATAAGTTTTTTTTAATATTATTCTACCCATAGTCCCTCGAGACTATAAGTAGAATACAGAGGCCAGATCACTCTCTTCTATGGGTAAGGTGCCCAGAAAGCTAGCTACATTTCCTTGCTGGATAGCTATACTAAATCATTGCTCGAGATAGGCACCAGCTTTCTGATCACCCGAAGAGTCGGTGAGTCATTTTGATAAAGTTTGGTAAAGACTCATGGTCTCAGGACCCCACGGTCCAAACATCTCAATAGCAAATGGAGCAAACATATAACTCTCACTGTGGGTTGCATATTTGTGCCACTTGAGTGATTCAGCAGTTTATGCCACCGAACTAGCTGTTTTCTGGCCAGTGTGTCTACTCAAGCCACATCTGACACCAAAGGCTTGCCATGCCGCCAGGGAATTGGAGTCCATCAGGACGCCTACCATTGTGACTGCAATACCGTAAAGACCCTTTGGTTCCAATATAATAAGATTAATTATGATTTAAAATGTGTACTTTATAACAACTCACTTTAACTCTAAGCCCTAAGCTAACCAGTAGGCGAAAATAATGAGGCTCTTTCGCCATATACTCATTGATACTTGACATCTTTGTCATCCATTATCAGGGCTACTGAAACATGACTGAAACATCAGAATAATAAAAATCAAATAAATTATTGAACTTAAAACCATTAAAACACAGTTTTATTATACAACACTCTTGTAGAAAATCAGAAGGTAATGATTAGCTTTGAACTAATTGTCTTTTATAGTTCTGGGGGTCAATTTTCTCCCTTCTCTCTATTCTATGCCCTTATTCCGTCCTGACTCTCCTATCTTCCGTCCTGACTAAGCCTCTTTTCCACTATAGAGAATGTCATCCTGTTGGCATCACACCTGGACTTGCTATAAGTGATGACAATTTCCACACTTTCCATCAACTGAGCCATCTGTCAATTTGCCCTCTTTTTGGGTACTCATAAATATGTAGGAGACCATACATCATTTACTATCATGGTAGTGGAATATTTGCCTGACACTTTTCAACTTGGGAAATACTTTATCTTATTGTGGTGGTTAAAAGGTGTTGAACTGTGCAATTTTTCTTATAATGTTTACTTTCACATTACTTATGGTACTTGTAGCAAGATGCTCTTTACACTTGTGAAATCGCCCTGGCTAGCATTTGAACTCTTATTATTGGGGTGCTTTAGTCATTAAGCTAACAAGTTATTGTGTTGATTTTTTGTTTATATCTACAATATATATTTCAATTTCAGCAATCACAGAATGCATTATTATTGAATGCCAGTCAGACATTTGGTCTTGATTATAAGTGTGTCATTGAACACTTATACCCATTGGATTATAAACCATTTGTGAGAAATACTGAGCGAGAAATTAAAAAAGAAAATGAAGAAGAAAGTGAAGAGGACAATGAAGAAGGGAGAGTCATTAACATCAAAAAAGAGGAAGAAGGCAAGTTGCTAGTATAATAGACTAATATGGTTTTAATTATTTACATTTGGAACTGTATACTTATTGCATTTTCTAGGATGTAAAGTATCCTATGTTTATGTATATGTTATATTGAAGAATATTAATTATTCTATGTTTCAGACCAGACCCCTAGTCGAACTCAAATACAGATCATTGAAACGAACATTGAACTGATTGTTTCTCCCTCTAACTGCATAGAATTTGTATTAGAATAAAAGAGACAATATAATTCTTTTAGTTTTGGTGCAGTAATTTTGATGCCAGCATTTGGAAAAAAGTAATATTTTTGGTCCCTGTTTGATTGTTAAGACTTACAAGACCCATACTGAATTGTATTGGATAGATTGAAACTCATCACTCCCCAGTACATTATTTATTGTTATTTTTTTTCTTAATACAAATAAAAATAAATCGTCACTAAGTACCTGGATACCGTCAGTGTTCTTCTATTTCCACGATCTGATCAAAATTCTGACTTGCACCTTATGAAGTAGAGTTGAAACAACCTCAAAAGGTTAATTAGAAGTCATACTTTTGTTCCCACCAATACGCTTTGGTTGAAAACTGCAGCTGAAGAGGGATGGGAAAACATTCTACCATCAGACATTAAATACATAATAGATGGGCTTTCAAATAATTTTATGACGTCATAAGGGCCAGGGGAGGAAATAGCCACCATTAATAATGGTTTAAAATCAATCATTAATAAAATATGGAATTTTGTACTACAGTTCTTTTCCCAAAATGTCGCCATTTTGAATTATTTCATTTATTCTTTAATCAAACCAATTGTTAACATTTTTATTTTTTACTTTTATAACAGTAATAACATTCAATGCCATTGCAATAATAAAAACAAGCAGTCTGATTTTCATTTAATCTGCAAAATGTTAGGTTGGCGGTTAATTATGCTCGTGAGTGTAGAATTTCTTGCTGATTTTGACTTAGAAAAATTGAGTTCTTTTTCATCATACATTATTTTTGTGATTTGCCCAAAGGCATCTTATAAAAAGCACCTTAATAAAAATACGCTATAGCTTTATGAAAGCCTTCTTACAGTTTCTTTCTTACATTATCTTGTAATGTTTTTGCAAATTTCAAATGTAGTTTGTAAAGTCCTGTTTGAGTGTACCTCTCAGTCCCTATGTACACTGATCCTTATTTCATCCAAATGTTAGGAGTATCTTGATTATGTGCTAATTTTCGATATGTCACTTGGTTCCTTAATATCTTTTCTGGAATAAGGAAATGGTATATGAAAATAAAGCTGCAAATTATAACCATAGTTAACATTTAATAAAACATGTTCTCTGATAGAGTCAAGTCAGGAGGACGATCTTGAAAATGCTGATATTGAGTCAGACACACCTTCGGAGTATAATACACTTCTGAAGGAGAAACTGGAAAGACAAGTTCAAATTGTTTTGGAGAGGATTGATACAGGTAACAGTTTATTGTTTCATTCTCATTATTAACATCATCCTAGCCTCCTCAGACTTTCCGTCCTTTAGAAAGATCTATTTGTCCAACTCCATTAAGATCCAAGTATTGGCTAACTTTCATTTTAAAATAACAGCATGTACCTCATAATATATAAAATTATTTTACTTTAGCCCTTTTTAAAGCTACCAGTGTATATTATTAGATATGGATCTTTCAATATCATCATACCACAGCAATACCCTCTTTCCTCTTTCTCTTTTCCCTTTTGCTACCCCTGTTTCCAAAACTAACTAAGAACAAAATGAATATTTGTGTCCTTGTACAAATACCTATGACAACATTCTTCTAAACAAATATTTAAGTCATCAGATGATAATTTTACTAACAACTGATATGCTTCATAAGGAAGGCGATGTTTACATTTAGGTTTAATCATTCATTTGTTATGCAGTCATGGTAGCGTAACGGCTAGCGCACGCGCCCCAGAGTCAAATGGTGCGGGGTCGAATCCTGACCGGAATGCATGCACCACATAGGTAGTTTTCTGACCTATGTGCATATTGTTACAATTACCACATGTTATAACAACCATGAAGGAAAACATCGTGATGAAACCTGCACACTGAGATAACAGATGTGTTAAACCCGCCAAACCGCCTTGGACAAGCGTGACGGGTATCCTGTCCATTCTCAGGTAGTGGGAGACCGGAACCCAGCAGTGGGACGTTACTATTCATTTGTTGTGTTCCAGTCCGAAGTGTCACAGTATTATGATAGATTGTGGAGGGAGTCCCCTGTATAGGGTGAAGCGACTTGTAATGCTTCTCCGTCTCAAAGGAAGACCTTCCTTTCATTCTATTCTTGACTTGACTTGACTTTTGTAGATTTTGGCTCCAACGCCTTTAGCATTGATTTTGCCAATGTCGACGTAAATACGAAAAATATACGAAAAATGACAGGTGAACTAATGTAGCAAATTAAGCTCTATATATAAAAGAAATTTTGACCGGGACATTGTACAGTAAGGTTTTCTGTATACCTGTAAACAGAACAAAACACTTAGGTTAGACTAACTACACTATATAGATTATAAATAAATAATAATATAATAAATAAATTATAGATAAATGTTATTAACTGATATAAATTTATATAAAGTATATACATGGTTTTTGTCAGCCAGGGTGAGGAGGAAGTTCAAATTGATAGGGCGAGGAAGCTCTTTATGTAAGACGTCATACAGGGGAGTAATAATTTTGGCACAATCAAAAAAAATATGGTGAAGAGTTCCTTCAGCTAAGCCACATTCACAGAGGGAGTGATCACGAATTCTAATTTTGGCTAAGAAAACAGGTGAACAACAGTGACCAAGCCTAAGACGGATAATTGCAGAGATGACTTTTTTAGACAGGTTTCGGTGATCAAAAAACCAAGGTTTTGGACGTAGGACCGGTTGAAGGTTTCCATAATACTTCCCGACAATCTGCCGAGAACGTTGCCATCTATCATCCCAGGATATGAACATATATGGTTTGGCAAGAGCACGTAAGTCTCGGGGAAAGCATTTGTTATACTTGGTGGTCCCTATGTAGACAGCTTCCTTGGCGCAACAGTCAGCAATCTCATTGCCACTGATGCCTGAGTGACTTGGAATCCAAATTAAAATTATATCAAGACCGGAACGATGACAACGAAATAGAGCCTCTTTAATTTTAAGGGTAACTGAGAAATTGTCTTTAGAATGAAAGGGGAGTTTACTTATATCTTGAAGACAACTCAGACAATCAGTGGCAATAATAGATTTATTTATGCCATGTGATTCAATGTAAAGGATAGCTTCCAAAAGAGCGATTAATTCACCTGTATATGTAGAGCTGGACATGGGAATTTTAAAATTTAGGATGATTTTGAATTTAGGGATCCACACTGCTGCACCAACAGGTCCATTCTGCGTTAGTTTTGATGCATCAGTAAAGAATTGGAGATGATCTAGCTAACGATTTTGGATCGCATTGCAGAAAATTTGATTAGCACCGGGGGAGTTTTTGAAAATGCCTAGGTCAAAAATCACATTGGGACTAAAAAGAAGGCTGTTAAAATTAGTTTCAAATAAGGGAAGTTTGTAGTTCTGATAAATACCACAAGGTAAGCTAAGAATTTTTTTATAGGAATTAATAAGAAGGGGTAGAGTTTTATGGGACCAGTAAGTAGAAGATGAACTAAGCCGGTAAAGCTGATCAAGGACACCTAGAAGTGGGTGATCGGAGAGCTCCATCACTTTACAGAGAAATCTATCTGACAGAAGCTGTCTACGTAGGGCAAGAGGAGGTTCAGAACACTCTACCTGAAGGGCGTTGGTGGGAGAAGATTTCATAGCGCCCGTGATAATTTTCAAACATTTCGCTTGAACTACATCTAGCTTAGAGAGACTGGCTTTGTTACAAGGCTCTAATAAAAAGCTACCATAATCGAAATGACTTCTTATAATAGCATTATATAGGAGTTTTTGGCAATAAGGATGGGAACCCCACCTGACACCAGACAATGCTCTAATAATATTTATGTTTTTCTCTGTCTTTTGACAGATATAATTTAGATGAGGGGAGCCTGATAATTTATGATCAAGGAAGACGCCTAAAAATTTTACATTTTCGGAAATTCTAATAGGTTGATTGGAAACATGGATGTAAAGGTCAGGGACTACTCTCTTACGGGAAAAAATAACTGCCGAACTTTTTGATGCGGACAAGGACAGGCCGTGCTCTGATAGCCATGAATTTAAATAAAATAATGCTGAGTTTATGCGATTAGTTGCATCAATAAAAGATTCAGAAGTAGAATACAGTGCTATGTCGTCGGCATATTGGAGGATTTTGCAAAAGCAATTGACAGTGGAATCCAAGTCGGCCGTATATAAGTTATAGAGTAGGGGACTGAGGACTGAGCCTTGTGGTAAGCCTTTCCAAACAAGGCGAGACGAAAGAGTTTCTCCTGAAATCGAACGGAGATTGTTCTCTCCATTAACATATTATAGATTATGTTGACGAGCTTCGTGGGAATACTCAGCTGGAGTAATTTCTCCTGAGTAATTGAAGGTCGATGCTGTCGTATGCTGCGGTCACGTCTAAAAGACTCCAACGACATGTTCGTTTCGGGAGAACGCTAGGCGAATGTCAGATATTAGAAGGCTGAGACTGTCCATGGTTCCTACACCTCTTCTAAATCCAAATTGAGACTTGGAGAGTAGGCCTCTATTTTCAACAAACCATTCTAATCGATTCTTAATTAGATGTTCCATGACTTTGGAAAGGACTGAGGAGAGGGCAATTGGTCTATATGAACCGGGATCTGATGGGTCCTTACCTGATTTTCGAATAGGGATTATAGTTTGGTGTTTCCAAGCATCAGGAACACGACCAGAGAGAAATATGTGATTTAAGAGTGATAAGAGAAAAGATTTAGAAGATTGGGAGGATCTAATGATGAAAGAATAAGGGATACCATCTGCCCCAGGTGCAGAGTCACGAAGTTTATCTAGGGCACAGAGGAGTTCTTCGTGGGAAAATAAAGAGTTTAGAGGGTCAGAATTAGCCTCAGAAGAAGGATGAAAAGGTAAGTACGGGTTAGGAGGAACAAACGGAGGTGAGACTTTAGAAATGAAAACCGGAAGCCATGACAAAGGGTCATTTGAGTTAATGTTATTATCTACTTGCGATTTACGGAAGGCTTTTAATTTGTTCCAAACAATGGAAGCAGGAGTTCTCGGAGATAGGGATTCACAAAAGTTGTGCCAACCTTTGCGCTTCTTTTGTCTCAAAAGCCTTTTACAAGTGGCAGAAACTTTTTGAAACTCTAGGTAATTTTCAAGTGAAAGGACTCTCGAAAATTTTCGTTCTGCTTCCTTTCGTTTTTTAATTGACAAAGAGCACTCTGCATCCCACCAGGCTGGGGAAGAAATTTTGTTTATGGCAGAGTTTTTCTTGGGAATAGATTCCTCTGCTGCGGATAACAAAGAAGATGTGTACTCAAGGTACAAGGAAAGAAAATTTGATTCAGAGGGGTGAGGTAAAGACTCTAGCTTATTTTGAACTATATTTGAAAACTTTTGCCAATTAGCTTGGTTAAGTCTGAACTTTAAAAGAGGAGGGGTATCAACTGGGGGAGGAAAAGAATTGGCAAGTGTAGATATAATTGGATAATGGTCACTGCCATAAGAGTAGGGAAGAACAGACCAAGAAAGGGAACTGGCTAGTGACGGAGAGGAAAGGGTAAGATCAGGAACACTTGGGTTTTGGGTAGGGGGTACTCTGCGGGTAGGGGATCCATCATTGAGAACACATAAATTCAAATCATCCAATAAATTAAGGAAAGTTGAGGAAGCCAGGTCACAGGATGATGAACCCCACAGAGTGTGGTGGATGTTAAAATCACCAAGAACAATAAGTGGAGGTGGAAGAAGAGATAGGAGAGAAGATAGTTCCTGAATAAGAGGGTTATTAGGATGTGGAACATACACAGAGACAAAAGTAATATTTAAAGAACGGATACGGCTACAATATTGATATTACAAGAGTGATTAGGAAAAAATATACGAGAAAATGAGATATCTCTTCTGACTAGAAGAGCGCAGCCAGCTTTACCATCCTCCCTGTCCTCACGGAGACATGTAAACCCTGACACTCTAAAAAGAGAGCCTGGTTTCAGCCATGTCTCCGAGAAGGCAAAGAGGGAGGGGTGGAATTGATGAATTAAATGCAGCAGTTCATGCTTTTTATTGATGATACTACGGCTATTCCATTGAAGGATGTTGGCCATTTGTTAAATTAGACTTGAGGAGGGAAGTGATAACAGACAAAATAGTTTCTAAGACATTGTTCGGTAAGATGTCTCCAAATTTGGAGAACATATTAAAAAGAGTCATTGATAGGAGCTCTACAAGGTTTTCGTTTGGGGAAATTGTACCTGTTGAATTATTTCTAAGGGCGGATCCATTTGGGAGGGAATATGCAGGGGTAGATGTAATACTATCATGGGCTTGTTGGTCAAATGACTTGCCTAGTTCTGGTTTAGGTCGTCGTTCAATCATAATTGTTTTTCTATATGATGTTGAAGGTGATGGGGCATGAGGGGGGAGGTGCGTTGAGTAAGAGGGGGTAGGTTGAGCATGACTATGGGAGGGATTAAGGTTCGAAGAGTGAGAGTTCCAATATACAGGTTTATGGGGAAGAGATCTATTAGTAATATCCACATAAGAAGTGCGGACTCTGGGAAATTGATGTTCGGCTTCCAAATAGCTGATATTCTCTTCAGACATAATAATTTTAATATTTCTCTGCCTAGCATGTTCAGGGCATTTGGGGTCTGAGGCAGGATGGGGGCCAGAGCAAAATAGGCAAGACATTTTATCATCTGGAACATTGCAAGCCAAACCGTCATGAGGACCAGCGCATCTTGCACAACGGGCATCAGATCTACATTGTTCTCTGATATGACCGAATCTACAGCATTTCAAACATTGGATGGTAGGGAGGGTGTATCTATAAACAGGAAGGGAGTAGTGACAACAATAGACATGGGAAGGTAATTTTTGACCTAAAAAGGTAAGAACAATTGTTCCAGTGGGTTCCCAGGTAGTTATTCCGTCCACTCGTTTCTTTTTATTAAGCCTACGAGCTTTGATAATTAGGCATGGATCTGGGCGGCATTCCGACCAGGAGACTACATCTTCTAAGGTCCATTCGAGGGGAATTTGACGAATTACACCCATGCGGGTGACTTGGAAGCGGGGGATAGATGCTGATAATTTATGAGAAGCAAGGATAGGATTGGACAAAAGAGCATTAGCATCATTGAAAGACTTAAAAATTACAGAAAGTTTGTTTCTTCCTAAGTTTTTAATTTCTTCTACCCCAGGGACTTTATTATTATAAATGATCTGAGCTATTTTCAATGCTCGCATGCCAACAGAAGAGGAAGTAGGGTCAGATTCAAGACGCGACACATGCACAACAAATGGGCCTAAGTCCGTCTCATTATATTTGAATTCAGTAGTGGGCTCATACCCGGGTAGGGTGAAAGTATGTTGAGCTGACGCTGAAGCTGGTAGGGCAGGGGCTCTTTTTTCAGGAATCTCATTTGAAGCAACAATGCGGCGTTTAGCTACGAGTTTCTCAGCAGGTTGACACATAGCCGTTAACTCAGCCATCTGCGAATCCAGAGAACTCCTCCCCCTATCAGGAGGGACATTCTCGCCCACTGAGTGCGACATTTATATTAAAAATAACTTACGACTAATTACAGGATACTTATTTACCACCACCAACACAAAAAAAAGACAACACAAAAGCAGGGAAACAGAAAAAAAATCGAGAACAGCTTTCGCAAACACCTGTGGATTCTTTGAACGACACCTGTCACTTTTATTCTATTCTTTCCATCTATTACTGTTTGACATTTTGTATATATACTTTGTACGTTTCGGGGATCGTTTGCGACGTCAATTATTGTACAGCGCCATCTATTGGCTTGTAAGTGTTCCACTACAATTGTATAATTAATTTTGGTATATTTAACTTACTGTTTATACTTCTAATCTTTTCTAGACCATAAGTATCCATTTTTGGTTTAGATATATTATTCTGTATTCTTTGGCCTGTCTATTTATGACATACTGTAGGGCTACCTATTAAAAAAATTAAACATAATTTAATTTTAAGATATTCTAAATTTTGGATGCAAAAAATACTTTAAACGCAAACTCTGTATTCACTGAATGAATATTCAGGTCGTAAGGACGTTTTAAAGCCTGAGTCACATAAAATTCTAAAGAAACAATTTATATAGTAAATTTATCCATCTAAAATAAATTTAATGCTCTTGTGGTGTGACACAGGGCTGGGAAGACTTCCGTCAGAATAGAGGAGTATGAAAGGAAAAGACATGTCGTGCCCACCCGAATGATTTCGAAAATGAAATGAAATTTAGTTAGTCACATTCGTCCTTGCTTTCAGGCGCATCTGCAAGGAAACGCACAATAAAAGAAGAACCCCGAAACGCGAAGCGAATTAAGTTCGAGGAAACAACTCAAGACATAAAACCTTTAATTGATGATGTTTTGGAAGGTTTGCAACAAAATTATTCCAAAGTAGACAAAAGCTTGTCTAAAAATTTATCTGTAGACACACATGTGAAAATTTCTAAGAAGAATCAAAATGTAAAATCAGTTGTAATTTGCCATCAAGTAAATAGGATTTCACCAAATGAGAATATTGTACCAACACATAAGAAAAAAATAAAAAATGTGATTACACAAGACAGTGAGACACTCACTTCTAAAGTTATTTGTAATAATGCTGAAAAAGAAACCTGCAAGCAACATCTTCTGGAGAGTGCAGATGCAGTTGCTCCAAGTGCTTCATTAGACAAAAGCAATGAAAAAATGCAATCAAGTATCAGTACTTTCAGAAAAGGATTAAAAAGTGGGTTTTCATGTCATGTGTGTCAATACAAATGTGTAAAAAAAAGTGACTTAAATGTACACCTTTGTATACACACTGGAGAGAAGAAGTTCTCATGTGATATTTGTCAGTACAAATGTGTCACAAAATACAGGTTAAATTTACACCTTCGTAAACACACTGGAGAGAAGCCATACAAATGTGATTTATGTGATAATCGATTTTCATGTAGAGCTAATTTAGAAATACATATAAAATTTAAACACACAAAGGAGAAGAAGTTCTCATGTCATATGTGTCAGTACAAATGTGTCAGAAAAAGCCAATTAAATGCACACCTTCGTAAACACACTGGTGAGAAGCCATACAAATGTGATTTATGTGATAATCGATTTTCGCATAGAGCTGGTTTAGAACATCATATAAGGTTAAACCACACAAAGGAGAAGAACTTCTCGTGTCATATGTGTCAGTATAAATGTGTCACAAAAAGCCAATTAAATGTACACCTTCGTAAACACACTGGAGAGAAGCCATACAAATGTGATTTGTGTGATTATAAATTTTCATATAAATCATGTTTCAATAGACATATATTATCACAACATGCAAGTAAATAATGAGACTGCTCATAACTGGCAGTGAAAAAGGTGTTCAGAGATTATAAATGGACTCGGACTGAACAAATCGGCCAAGTGTGTGTCATCCCACATTCAGTGAACATCTGCTGTCTGTATATTATGGTTGTAGGAAGCTATAAAAAATCTATGTGCATGTATATCTGTACACACATACACACAAGTGACATTTCTCTATGATAAAATTTTTTCCTTTGTTATCTCTATGCAACCTTCATAGTTGTGGACTTCTACGCACCTAGCCGTGACAGTATTTATGTATGTATTAAGGAATGAAAGCTGTAATTACCGAGCTGATTGTGCGTAAAAATGGGCAATCCTAATCGCAGGGACTTTGGTTCCCAGTGAGTGGTTATTGTAACTTGCATATTCTAGGTTTTTGATGAAATCAGGTGTTTGAATAAAAAAGTGACAAAAGTTATCACAAATCTGAGTTAAACCAGTTTCTTTGTCAAAAACCTTTGCTGGCTTTATGATACAATATAATGTAGGTTGCTACTTAAGTATGTAATTGTAGGAATGTTAATAATGATAACATTAAATAAAATACAATGTTTTTTAAATAGTGTTTAAAGAAACATGTAATTAATTTGATATAAAATAAATATATGAATAATAATGAAATTTTATTTCGGACCGGGGTCCATATTTAGTGTGTTAGTTACAAATTTATTACAAATTAAAGTTACTATTGTTGCAGTTGACTATATTTAAAACAAAATTATCAACTTACAGCATCTTGCTATTAGTCTCAGAGACGCTGAATTGACGCTTGACCTTCTTCTGGTACAAGATGAGACATTTTTTTATCAAATTGTAGTGATTTGTAAACACGCCTATGACAGTTTTCCAATCGAAAAGTGTTCATGGCTATTTTTGTAGTCTTCTAAGCATGGCAATTACAATGCAATGCAAATATTCCATGAACGGTTTTTTTGTAGGCAAGCATATAGGTACGCTTATTATTGTAATTAAAGTCTCTTATGATACCAATTTTTATTGGTTAACAGAATAGTGTAGTCACCTTTATTGACTTCCCTGTTCATACCTGCTTGCCAGGTAGCCATGAACAGAAATAAATAGGCAAGCCTATCAAGGCATATTCTCCAGGTTAAAAACTGTCAGTTGAAACTAAATTTGTTCAGTTATCAAAGGAGTTGAAGGTTATGAAAAAAATTATTAGCATTAATTTAATTAAAAATAGCCATGACCACTTTTCGACGAGTACTAAACAAGCTCCCGACGTGGCTTAACAAGTGACGCATGACCGTAAATGTGTGTAAGACCGCTGCTAGTCTCCCGTCGACGTTACAAACCAGATCTGTTGAAGCTTCGAAGTCAGGAGATCGAGTGGCAGACCTCGGTCAAATACCTCGGAGTGCACATAGACAGATCGTTGAGCATGAGCTTGCAGGTAGAACGCGTTATAACCTGCCTTCGATTCCAAGCTGCCTCTGAGGACGAAGATCGGGATCTATAAGACCTACCTCCGCTCGAGGCTCACCTATGCGGCACCAGCGTGGTATGCACTCGGCCACACGAAAATCTAAAATCCAAGCGCGACAAAACATTGCCCTGCGAGTGTGTGTAGGAGCGAGTCGGTAAGTCAGAAATTATGTAATCGCCCGTGATGTAGGCATCCCTAGTGTTGAGCAATTTGTGGCGATGTTGGCGCGGACAATATTTAACCGTGCCGACAACGGCGGCCACACATCGCTCCACGGGATTGTCTCCCCTACACGCGCGGCCACCGGACCATCAACGAACTTAGCTGCCGGATCCCCGAGATCTCATACGCTCACTTGATCAGGGTGATGTTACGAGGTCGCGAAGGTCACAACGCCGCTGATAGGCCACCAGAAGCCACAGATTGCCACCCAAAGCCCGAGATGACCACCGAACGCCAACGAATGGCCAACTAAGCCGCAGACGAAGCCAACGCAAAGCCCGCGAAGGCCATCGGATGCCGCAGACTGCGGACCAACAAGAGCCGTTGAGAGACTACCGCTAGGAAGGCTCCAATGACTCCAAACCCCGCCACCGACGGGTAGTTGTCCGTCGAGTGGAAGCCGGGGCAAAGAGGTTTTCCTCGAGGCCCCAACCTCTTCGCCGCCTCAAATGGCCAAGAGGAAGAAGACCACCACCCACCGTCTCCTCTACTACATTACTTACGAATTATTTTATACCAATGACTAAATGAGTTTGATGTTTATCTGAACGCATGTGTAGAATGAACGAGATGAGTGATTAAGGATCTATGCAATGAAGGGTGGGCAGTTAAAATATGTAGTAGTAGCCATAGTTTACCATAAAATTCAAATATATTAGCCACACAAATTGCTAATGCGCCTGGCGGCCATATTGCCCATGACGCCAATACCGTTAGCAACGTTGCCCGACGCATACGCGTATCGAGTTGTGAACTTTAGTACCTACCACGATCGTTTTTATTGTTATATTGTTGTGTTTTCTGCTTTAATTATTTTGCCGATTGAAAAAAAGAGGGGTAAAAAAAAGCTAGAAATGTAAACTTTTTCGAAAATAAATTTATTTCGAAAAATAATGTTACAGATGTGTCAAATACGTCATGTAATGAAATATTGACACCAAATATTATGAACATTATTTCTAATTCGGAACTAAATGATATCAATGAAAATGAGAATGGAAGTGATCAGGTTGTCGTCGGGTCAGGTGAGCGAAGATATGAATCGTTTGAGCCTGTTTGCAACTGTGAGCTCGATCATAAGTTGCGATGATTCTTCGGATTAAACTTACGTTCCAGGGTCATATTCTTTAGACGATACAGATTCTTCAAACTTCGTGAGCTTGAATAATACCACTGAATTGGCAAATATGGCGATGGCATTATGCTGTGAAAATGACGCGCTATTGGCGGTGGAACAAGCACTGAACGGTAAAGATGCTGATCGTTGGCGAGAGGCAATGCAGGAAGAATACGATTCCTTTGCAAAGAACAATTGTTGGACGTTGACAGATTTGAAAGATGGACAAAAACCGGTAAGATCCAAATGGGTTTTTAATGGTGGTCTTAATGGAAACATACTAAAATATAAGGCGCGTTTAGTAGCGAAAGATTTCACGCAAAATTATGGTATTAATTACCAAGAAACTTTTGCTCCGGTGTACGTCATTCAACAATTAGGATGTTGTTTGCCATTGCTGCCATAAAATACCTTGACATTGACCAAATGGATGTCAAGACAGCATTCTTGAAGGGAGATTTGAAAGAAAATGTTGGTATGATAAAATTAATACCATATTAACAGCAAGAATGGGTTTTAAAAGGTCTAGTGTGGAACCCTGCGTATACTTTAGAAATCTACAAGGTAGATTATCTATTTTAGCCCTTTATGTTGATGACATCCTTTTATTTACTTCTTCAGATGCTGATAAGCAGGACATAAGAAGCGTTTAAATGAAGAATTTGAAATAAAAGATTTAGGTCAGGTCCATGAAAAGGCAGCGTCGCAACCATTTCAAGCGACACTGGTCTTTTAAGTATGTAGATAAAGTTTAAAATTATTTCACACTGAAAGTGCCGCTGCTATTCCGGTGTGACTCGGCCCTAACAGTCGTGGGGAGTGAGTGCACCAAATTTAGTGCACTTTTTTTGAGTCTTTTTTGTGCAATTCATGCGTTATCTAGGCATTTATATGATCTACGATTTAAACAGCGTAGTAAAAAAGTTTGATGGTTATTTTTCACCCAAGAAGAATTTGACTATAATAAGGGGCGATTTTTTTAATGTCACTCAAAATGGCTTGTGTTACTTGAAGAATATACAGCTTTGGAATACGCTTCCTGTAACTATCAGACAAGCAAAATCGCTAGCGATATTTAAAACCATGATCAAAAAATACTACCTGTCGTTTGAATATGATATTTAAATTCATTTATAAATATTTATATATTCTGTAGATATGTATTTGTATGGTATGTATATTAAGTATATATCTATGTAATATATAAAATGTCTACATATATATCATTTATGTATTTATTATTAAAATGTAAGTAGTTAAACTTTATAAAAAACTTTTGAATTTTTATATAAAATGCGAAGAAACTTTTTCCCCAACCTAATATATCATTTATGTATTTATTATTAAAATGTAAGTAGTTCGTACTATATGTTACGTATACCACCATTGCCATTATCATCTCAATTCATTCCTGGGGTTGTCTGGAAGAGATCGCTTTTTAGCGATAAGACTGCCCTTTGTACACAACTAGATATAATTTTAGTTTTGAAGTTCATTTTTGTATTGGTGTATAATAAAATCTTATCTATCTAATATTTTCAAAAAGTAATAAATATAGGACTCTCTTGTGAATTAGGGGGGACCTTAGAGAAAGCCTTACCGTGTTGAAGATAAGCTACAAAACCAAGTTAATTACTGAAGAAGATTCCAAACTTATGTTGGATTTTGTCATGAAATACTTACTGAGTGCAGAATCCTCACGCAGAATAAAAACAACATTGTATACAAAATGATTATTACATTTAATTCTCATAATAAATCATTACATTCTTTTTACACAGATAATAAATACATTGATGATATTGGGCACGTTCCACTAGAGACACAACGACACGTTCACGACCGCGATTTTTCCCGTTCCAGTTGATTGCCGGCGTTACCCAAGTGGAACTGTTATTCGACCCACCTCTTGAAATGGGTCGTTGTGAGCGTTGTGTGATCGGAAATGATGACGTTTTCGCCACGACCACAACGACCGCCGTCGCTTTGTGGAACGACTAACGTAGCATTTTGGGCGTTGTGAGCTACTAATGGAACGCGCTGATTAAGTGTTTCAAATTATAAAGTCACAGACTAAAAAAGACAATAAGTATATATTTTTTTAATATACAAAGAATTGTGTTTAGAAATGGATTCCGAGAGGAGGACCCTGTTAAGAGACAACCTTTACAAGGTCGGCACCTGTAATGGGCTCTTGTCAGAGTCTATCAGAGGACTGCTAAACTGAACAAACTGTTATGTGTATCTATAATAAAGCTGAAGAGTTTGTTTGTTTGCTTAAACGCGCTTATCTCTGGGACTATTGGTTTGATTTGAAAAAATCTTTGAGTCTTAGATAGCCCATTTATCGAGGAAGGCTATAGGATAGATATCATCACGCTAAGACCAATAGGGCGGAGCACCAATGAATAATGTTTCAAAATCGGTCTTTTTCCTTTTGAGAGCCGCTGCGTAAACAGTTTCGCAAAAATCATGTGTGACAGAAGTGTCCCCCCTTTAAAAGTTCCAAAATAAAGTCCGCGACAGCATATGTCTATCTTTTAAGGTTGGCTCACTATAACCTTTTTTTATAACCAAATTTGTTCTAAAATAATGCATTATTTGCGAAGGTGTTTTTATAAACATGATATTAATCCACATCCAAATAAATACGTTATTCATCACAAGTATTTAATTTAAAACAAAATTGCCATTTACATCATTCGATTTCAATGAATATCTTAGGAGACATCGCAGTGTCAAAATAACATCGCAGCAAAATAATGATCAAGTACTGCGCGCGCATTTATGATGTGCAAGGCCGGCGGGAGTCATTAGGATTTAAAAATATTTTCACCTACGTAAACAGAGTCGCGGGTTAAAGTTAGCGTCAGCCCAAAGTAACTATTCCACGCGGACCAAGGACCGATTCGCGGGCAGAAGCTAATACTAGAATTTGCCCGCGACTTCGTGCATGTTTGATGTATCGGTCCCGCTCTGCTGTTGGAGTTTGGTTGTTGTCAAGACAAACACGCAAGTCTGATGAATATCGAGAGCTTCATAACATATACCTAAATAGAAGGGTAATCCAAATTTCAGCCTAATACAATCAACTAGTTTTGTTTTATTCACATTTTTGTCCCTTGTGTAAAACTGCACTTTCGTCTGTACGCCCATTTGTTATGAACCCCTCGATATGTAGTTTATTGAGTGCGTATGCGCACTGAACTGGTATAGTACATAAAATTAAATGCTGACAAAAGGGAAATGTGCGGTTGTAAGCCGTACACTCGACTTGAAATTCCCGCGGGATTCCCGGGACACAAATTAGCACAGTATCTAAAAAATAATGCGTAAGCTATCGGTTTAGTGAAAACTTTTTATGCACCCGAACAACTTCAACTCCTCCCAGGAAAATTCCCGCGGGATTCCCGGGATAAAAAGTAACACACAATTATTAGATTAAAATTTGCTATCGATCCAGTGACAACACCGCATTGGAATTCGAAAAAAATTTGCAATCTAGCCATTTCAAACAATTCCCGAAACAAAAAGTAGCTCAGATTTTAAGCCTGAGAATTTATTGTCTTTAAGCAGAAACCTCATTGAAATCGGCTCAACAGTTTCTACGTGAACACCGAACAAAAAACAAATTTAAAAAAATGCAGATTTTACCTTAGCTAATATATGCTGAAGAGTTTGTTTGTCTTTAATTTCAGAAACCTCATTTGAAATCAATGTTAGCTAGCCCAACAGTTTCTACGTGAACACCGAACAAAAAACAAATTTAAAAAAATAAAATCCACGCGGACGACGTCGCGGGCACAGCTAGTAACATTATACAGATTATCTAACTTTATGGATCTTGAGGTGCCTCAACGCACACCTAGCAGCGGTTCCTTTGGCAATCCTGTAATTCCTTCCCACGCCTTTGAAGGCGCCTCTTCCGAAGACTTCCACGCACACCCTCACTCTTCTGCCGTCGGCGAGTCTCTCCGGTTTCCTAAGAAGTAAAATGGATTTTTTTTTATATCTATAAATTTAAGAAATGATGGTTCTATCATACAAACTTTCATTCTCTATTTCATCCCATTCTAGTTTTATTTCTCTATATCCCCCCGTCTATCCTATCTAAACTCAACTACATAAATCTATCCCATTATCCGGGATGAAAAGTATCCCTTGTCCACCCTCAGTATTAAAGTTACATATATACCGAATCTCAGCCAAATCGGTCAAATACTTTTCCGTAAGAGCATAAACAGAGAGACAAACATATTTTTATCCGGGAAACTATTCCATTTTTCGGGATAAAAAGTATCCTATGTTCATCCTCGGCATCGAATATATATATATATATATATATATGAAAAAAAATAGGATCCACTCATTAAATTTAGACTTCGTGACAATGGGACCACCTCAGGAGTATACTCTGTCGAAAAAATAAAAAAATAAATAAAATCGGTAAAACAAATCACGGAGAAATCGCGTGACAAACATACCGAAAAACCCATAGTTGAAGTGAGAACCCCTTCCTTTTAGAAGTCTGGTATACACTTGAAATACTCACCCGAATTTGGCCGTGTCCGGTTCGGCTTCGAGCAACTCCCTAACTGGTGACTTGGGAGCCGCTGCACTGAACGCCTCCAATTCGGCACCCATCAGATTGACGTACGACTTCCAAACCGCACCCAGGGACATGCCTGAAATCAATTGAATACTAAATTCTTGAATAGGTCTAGGACCCGATCCCAGCACCACCTGACGGTTCCAATTATAAATCTAAACCATCCCGGGACCCACTCAAATGCACACAAAAAATGTCATATATCATTCTCAAGTTTTGCCAGGTGGTAGGGTATTTGCCCGAATGGATGGTTACTATACTACCCCTGGTCTAGAGCATGCCGCCATAACAACCTAGTTCCGGCATCTGTGGCCAGGTTCTAGTCTCCCTTAATAAGGAAGCAGCAGATTTGTAGCACCTTGGTGTTGCAAATGTCCATAGGCGATGATAACCGCTTTCCATCAAGTGGGCCGTCTGCCTGTCTGCTGAACACGTGCAATAAAAATAAAAAAGAGTTATGTGCGTAACCCTACACGGTAGGCACTATCCAGTCCGTGGGCCGTCAGCCTGCTCACTAGCTTCGCAATAAAAAAAAGATATGACATGTCATAATGACAGTAAGACTTCCCACTTTTTTTTATTGTGTGGGTTGTTTATTCTACACCAAGGCCGACAAAGGAACTAAGTCCATAAAGCCTTATCTGATTTATAGTCTTCGTCTGGTGCAAATCACAGTTTCTGTGACACACAAAACTAGCGGTGGATAACCAACCGAAAACAATCAATACCCATGTGGTAAGGTATTTGCCCGTCTGGATGGCTACCACCCCTGGTTTAGAGTATGTTGCCAGAACAACCTTGAGTTGTGTTCCGGCATTAGTGGCTAGGCTCCAGTCTCCCTTTAGAGAGCGGCGGCGCATTTGTAGCATCTTTGGTGTTGCAAGTATGAAAATTACTCATGATACAGAGGCGCTCCTTTCGCAGTTTGAACTTCGAGTATATTTGAAACCATGATCAAAAAATACTACATATCGTTAGATTAAGAATTATTTAAATTCATCTATAAACATTTGTATTCTTGTAGATATGTATATAAAGTATATATCTATTTAATATATAAAACTTCTGCATCTATATATATATATATATATATATATATATATATATATGTAAACCATTAAATATATATATGTCTTATCGCTAAGAAACGATCTCTTCCAGACAACCAGTGGCAGAAATGAAACAGATTGAATTGTCAAAGGTGGTAAACATACATATTACACGATATGCAATTACTTACATAATATTTTATTCGATAATAAACATATAAGTATGTAAAATATTATATAATTAAGAATTATACTTAATAGACATAACTACACCTATTAATAATACATACATAAATATATTCACATAAATATACGTAAAAATTTCAAACATAACTATGTTACAGGTAGTTCTTTTTTATCATGTTCTTAAATACTGTTAGTCATTTAGCTTGTCTAAGAGTAACAAGGTAGCTCATTCCAGAGTCGAATAGCCTGTACAGTAAAAGAATTTATATATATATATATATATATATATATATATATATATATATATATATATATATATATATATAACGACTAGCGTCCAGGTTCGTTCTCCATGTCAATAAATCAGCTGTTTGTACCTCACACACTTTATTAACTTTACAGATCATTTCTAAATATCTAAAAGTTATTTCCACTAAATCCAAAATATAAACGGTACTTATTTCCCTCTCGTCTTTAGATCGTAGCGTCCACCATTTTTCCTTCATCCTTCAAAATCAACTGACATTTCGTAAGTCAATTTAATGTCAAAATCAACTGACGTTTTATATGTCAAGTGAAACGATACTCTAGGCGTGATAATTAACAGGTAAGATAAACCAATTGAAAAGAGGCCGAAACGTCGGAATAATAATAATCAAATAAATTGCCGCGCTTAAAACGTAGTTTCATTACTAAAGTGGTATGATTAAATTTTCAAAAAATCAACTACTTTGATTTTGAAAAAATAAATAAATATATATATATATATATACACACACACACACACACATATATATATATATCATTTATGTATTTATTATTAAAATGTAAGTAGTTCGTACTATATGTTACGTATACCACCGTCGCCATTATCATCTCAATTTATTCCCGGGGTTCTCTGGAAGAGATCGCTTTTTAGCGATAAGACCGCCCCTTGTACACAACTAGATATATATATTCTTGGATTGGTGTACAATAAAGCGTTATCTGTCTATCTAACTTTAGCAACTCTTAAAGTTCAGACTGCGAAAGTGGCGCCTCGATTACTCTCTACTCTATCTGGCCAGCCTGTACCTGAGTCTAAGAATATCGCTCCAGCCACCGACTCGAAGAGGTCTCCCAATGCCTTTGGCACCTCCACATCTTCGGCTTGCTCCATCTCGTCCTCCTGGATCAGGTAATGCTGGTGGAAAGTGGAAAATCATTACAAAACATTTATTATAGAGAGCACTTGATCTATCTTTGTATTGTTACGAGTCGCGAGACTCGAATTAAAATGCCGTTAGAATTACTATAGAGTTTATTAGAACTATATAGTAATTCTAAGAAGGTCGTAATTCAATAAAACGCGCCAAGTCCGTCACTTATCAGATTCCCGATTGTAGTACACACGTCTCGCTTCGCTCGACTGTCTCCCCCTCCATCAGGTCATCGTTTTATACAATGTCTCTGTACCTAAGTCGGCTTAATCCGCCACACCTGGCTAATGACTCGGCCGCAAACTGCCATAAAATAGTACAATAAAACAATGGGCCGTTCTCTAATTGCAAATTTTAAATACAAAGTAAACAAAAGAAGACGATCATAAAGGAGTTACAATTAGTTTAAATGCCGGCAGGTAACAAATGTGCCTTGTTTCAGATATGCAGGTGGATTTTGTTTTTGTCGGGACCTGAGTTGTAACAATATGTAAAATTCTTCTGTTCGTATGTCACTGAAGTCTGAACTACTAAACCACGATTTTGATGACATTTTTTGCTTGTATTTGAGTAGGTGCCCGGATGGTTTGAATTCACAATTGGACCCGATAGGTGGCGCTGGAACCAAAAGTAGCCTATGTGCGATTCTGGACTATAATCTATCGCTATGACAAATTTCACCCAAATACGTTCAGCCGTTCTGGAGTGATTGAGCAAAAGACATCCGTACAAACCTTGCATTTAAATTTTAATCTAAAGGTAGACTAATGGAGAATATCAGATATTTCACATTTATGAAGAGATTTATATTTATGATATGTTTTTTATTATATTAGTATATATTTAATGCACTTTAAACTCAACTCATTATCCGTGTATATATTTCTGTAAGAAATTAAATAAAAACTATTGTTTGGGTCATTCATTCATAAGTTAATAAAGGCTGTATAAAAAGACTTTCACAAGAAATTCTT
The DNA here is from genome assembly GCA_039645545.1 of Dendrolimus houi. Lineage (NCBI taxonomy): Eukaryota > Metazoa > Arthropoda > Insecta > Lepidoptera > Lasiocampidae > Dendrolimus > Dendrolimus houi. Next base: position 2,281,633 of record CM077146.1, read on the forward strand.
TCACATGTCCATCCTTCGTCATCGCCGTATAACGAGTGACTTATTATTTCTGCATAAGATGATCAATAATACAATCAAATTTCAACATCTCCTTCCATACACATCAGTGTCCCTTATAATCAGAATGGTGCAGAACCAATCTCGGCCAGCACCTGCCGTTGTCAAGAATGTGCAACAGATACAATGAAATAGCCGGTAAGATTTCGAACATAGATATCTTTTGCGACTCTCTAGTAGTTTTTAAAAGGAAATCAATCATATATTTTCATGAAAATTAAATTTATTGATATTATAATCAACTCAATTGAAGTTTTTATAAATTCTAATTTAATACTGACCAGCTGTACGCCTGTTATTGGCATGTATGCATTTATATAATTGTTATGTCTATTATGTCATAGTCTTATTAATGTCTTTTACCTATAAAATAAAAATAGAAATAAATAATAGGCTGGAGCTGAAAATCATCGCTGCATCTCGTTGCCGTAAATGTAGTGTACTTTTTTCTTATAATTATTATGTATTCATGGCTTAATTATATTTTCTTCTCTGTGTGTACATACAGTTGCGACAATAAACATCTTCTTTCTTATTTAAAATATTAATAATCATGTTTATGTGCCAGAATGCAAGTACAAGAGTTGTTACAATGATAAGTCGATGTCCCTTTTCATGGTGAAAAAAAAAACATTGTAAATTAATATAATACTTCTCATGTACATTATTTGAAAATCCATCTTCTTTAACATACCTATATATAATAATAATAATAGCAGCCCATAAATGTCCCACTGCTGGGCTCGGGCATCCCATTATAGGGAGAACGGACAGTATACCCGCCACGCTTGTCCAAGGGGCGGCTTGGCAGGTTTGACACATCGGTTACCTCGACGTGCAGGTTGCATCATGTTTTCCTTCACCATTGTTAGCACGTATGCACATTAGGCCAGAAAACTGCCAAAGTGCTGCATGCGTTCCGGTTAGAATTCGAACCCGCGCCCTTTGAGTTTGGGACGCGTGCGCTAGCCATTACGCTACCGCGACCTATATACCTATATTTGTATTTATTTATATATATATTAATACAATCGCTTAACGAAATTTTTCATTATTATTTAATTATTTTCGATATTATTATTTATATATATATTATATATATATATATATATATATATATATATATATATATATATATATATATATATATATATATATATATCACCTATAATACTTTATATAGTAAAACCACGTTATATATTATTGTATTGTATTTATTAGAGCTAGGCGTGGTGCTGAAGAGTTTCTTGAAGCACTTCTCTTCAAGCCACGACATATTACGAAGCGGTGGTAAATTAGATTAGGCTCCCATAGAGTAAATAATAACCATAAACAAAATTAAAATGAACAACTTGGCGGTAGGCTAAATAAAAATTTTAACAATACTCATTGACACTTGATATGTTTGCCTTCCGTGATCACGGCCACTGAAAACGTGACCGAAACGTCGTAATAATAAAAACCAAATAAATTACCGCGCTTGAAACTGTTAAAACGTAGTTTTATTATGTGCACTAATCGCGAAAACTTAAGAAAATATTACAAGACTAGCTTCTGCCCGCGACTTCGTCCGCGTGGAATTGTAAAAAAAGAAGTTTGGTCTTAGCATGATGACATCGAGGGGTTCATAACAAATGGGCATACAGACGAAAGTGCAGTTTTACATAAGGGACAAAAATGTGAATAAAACAAAACTAGTTGATTGTATTAGGCTGAAATTTGGATTACCCTTCTATTTAGGTACACTTGCATACTGGTAAGACTTTCTAAATTGTAACATGCACAATTTTTAGTAAACAACAAAAAAATGGCATTTTTTCGTATATATGTTATGAAGCCCTCGAAATATTATAACCTATAGCCCTTCCTCGATGAATGGGCTATCTAACACTGAAAGAATTTTTCAAATCAGACCAGTAGCCCCTGAGATTTGTGCGTTTTCAAGCAAACAAACAAACTCTTCAGCTTTATATATTAGTATAAGATACTTTATATTACGTATACATTCTTACCTCTTCGCTAATAGAGTGGCCATTTTCTTCTTGTATCTTAACGTACTTTGTCAAGACTTCATTCAAGCCTGGTGACATGTGACGGAAGAACCTGAAAAATATATAGTATTTTCTTAAGTTTTCGCGACTAGTAAATATTCTGACGAATACGTGTGGCGGAATTTCTTCTCCTTAAGAAAATTGCGCTTGTTCTTCGCCTTAACAAGAACACAATACAATGTTGCATATACAAGGTAAAACGAATACGAGCAGGATAGAAAGATAGGATCAGGCAAATGTTAAAACTGAGAAGAAACCGGAATAAACTCGTAGTAAGTGATAAGGACGGCAATACTTGTTGGAGAAGGATAGACGTATAGTTGATTGACGTCATAGGGTTCATTCTAGAATGTCGATGGATATGTAGGCGCGACAATCTGCGCACGGAGGCGGACTCGCACGAGCTAGCGAAGCGAAAGCAAGGAGAAGAGAGCAAAGGGATCGAAAGGGCCTTCAGACTGCGCTACAACGATATGGCGGAGAATCAAGACATGAGGCTTCAGAACGTGAGGCTTCAAGACGTGAGGCTTCAAGACGTGGGGCTTCAAGACGTGAGGCTTCAAGACGTGAGGCTTCAAGAGGTGAGGCTTCAAGACGTTAGGCTTCAGGACTATTCAGTCGCGAGACACCGGAATGCGAGTCAATCGAGAAAAGCGTGTGCATAATTCGAAAGGGTATTTTTATTTAAATATTTTTAAATAAATAAAGGCAGTCTCTCTTTAGATCGGTGTTTCCGTCCAATCCCGGTACCCACAGCATATACATAATAGATATATGATATATAAGAAATAAACGAATTATTATTATTATTATTATGTGTATGTCTTTCAATTGGAGTGCTTGCGTGGGGCCATGGGGAGGCCAACACGTAGAGGCCCCTTAGACATTTGTACTGTCTGCACCATATAAAAATGCACCCAAGGACAAGCCCCGACCAGTGCAGGACTATTGTGGGAAATGAGAGCCAGAAAATACCGGGCTATCGGGGTGAACTGCTAGTGGTACTAGGGGTCTGGGGATATGGGGACTATGGCGTCTGCCCGTCGCAATGTTCGAGGAACATGGAAAAATGGGCAGACGGTGACCCGCCACTCCCTGCATGGGCCCCAAAAATTGCCATAGAGGACAGGGGCAACATGGGTGCGAGTGGTGGGCTGCAGGTTCACCGAAGCTACTTCTGACATGATGCCACTTATGCCACTCCCACCCCTGGAGCTTGAGGAGGCTGGCGAAGGCAAGTACGAGTTGTTGCTACTCACCTAATTCTTCGGCACATACCCCCCCTGCAAGTTAATTATTATTATATACCCACAGCACAGGGCTCAGCTACAACTCACTTATGGAATCCATGTCGAGCGGCCAAGGTCGCGAAGATAGTGTTGTTGACGAGCGCCGAACGCAGGTCCGTGAGGGCGCCGGGCGAGTGACGCCGCGGGTCTTCGTATAGGTGTCTCGTTATTAGATAATCTGGAAAGTACACAACGGCTACGTTCCACATGAGGCTCACAACGACCGCGATTATGCGGGCTGTTATAAATATTCTATGCACCCCATTCGGCCGATCTCAGACCTATTCCGTTTAGTCATCACATTCATATATTAGCTTCCCATTTGCCCATCCATCATACATTGGTCTTCATCCAGCCCTCAACTGCGACGGTCGTCTCTTAAATGTAATAACTTTGTTTCAATTATCCTTTTTTCAAAAGGGGGGTTAACCCGGGGCCCCATGACAGGGCGTTGCGATCATAAACTCAAGTGGAAGTTGATGTCATTGACGACCAAAATACACAAATGTCATTGCAATGCTCCGTGGTCAACGCCCACCTCTTGATACGGCTCGGAAAATGATGACGTCACTAGTGACGTTTCCGCCGCGACCATTACGAGCGACTCGTGCGCATGCAAAATTTAACTAAATTACAGTCAACGTATACGTGAAACAATCAATAACAAAGAAATAATAATAATAAACAGAAAACAGTGATAAAAAATAAAAATAAATAAACTTAAATAGACACTTATTATATGTACATGTGACATGTGAAACATGTGTATACAGGGTGGATTTTTTTTTAATGCCACCCGGAGGGAAAGTACTCTAAATAATGGAGAAAGCAAATTTTACTCCAAAGAAACATTTCTTTATTTTGGAAAAGACATAAAACTGCATTCAAAGATTTTCGAAAATTCTCTTCCTTCACCCGACAATCGAACCTTTGCATTGCATCGATCGTTAGGGTCAATCATAAGGATGAAATCCTCTCTGACACACTTGGTAAATTGAATGAAAGGAAAAGCATGAAACCTGTATTTATAAATTCAATGGGTCAAGCTAAAGCACTTTTGCTCAAACATCCATCTGTTTCTGTTCACTTATGTTAGTAATTAATCATTTATCACTGACGTTATTTATCAATTAAAAATGTTTTTGAAAATTTGCATATGAATATTGCATTCTTATGTCACCTCAAATTAAATTAAGTTGAAAATAATTCCGCCACCTTCTGCGAGATGAAATCCTCCTGCGAAAACTTACCCAATATGGCGTCCCCGAGGAACTCCAGCCGTTGGTAGCAGTCGGTCAGTCTGTTTCTCTGATGGGAAGCGTGCGTCAACGCCTGCAGAAGTAGAGATCTATCGTTGAAACGATACTGCAGCGTCTTCTCCAAGGCGTCGTAACCTGAAGCCACCAACATTTTGGGGTCAAAATGTTACCACCGAGGGGTTATGTTGGTATGTTGTTTGTGTCACTACTTTCCAGTGGCCGCGATCACGGAAGACAAAAATGTCAAGTGTCAACGAGTATTGTTAGTTATTTAGTTTTAATTTTGCTTATGGTCATTATTTACTCTATGGGAGCCTAATCTAATTTACCACCGCTTCGCACCATGTTGTGGCTTGAAGAGAAGAAGCGGTGCAACAAACTCTTCAGCAAACATGGCTAGCTCTAATAAATTTATATAATACTAGCTTACACGGCAGACTATGTCCTGCCTTTAAAAAATAAAAATCTAGAACCCGATTGCAGCATCATCTACCGGGACCAAATGTTAATCTAAACTCGAATCAACTTGAACAGAGTAGAAAATTATTAAAGTACTTATATCGCTATTAAAAGATATGGGTTGGCGATAGAAAGGTGAAAATTTAGGGTTGTATGTATTTTTTCATGCAAAATTATTAAAAAAAAATGTTAGGGGTAGACAACCCTTATCACTTAGGGGTATGAAAAATAGATAGTAGCCGATTCTCAGACCTACTGAATATGCATATAAAATTTCATAAAAATCGGTCAAGCCGTTTCGCAGGAGTATGGTAACTGACACTGTGACACGAGAATTTTATATATTAGAAGAAGAAGATAGATTAAAATGGGTGGAAGGAAAAATAAAAAAAATTATCAGTCAAGTTGGTTTGTGTTCTGTTGCACACAGAAAGAGCTTACAATATCATGAGGTCTGGCAGTTGGTTTTTTGCTGTGTTTGGGTCTTATTGATGATATATATGGGTGATATATAGGTATATGTCCCTTTTCAGCGTGGATGAGAATAAAACATTCAGTCTTATAGTCTAGACAACTGCCCAGAAACCATAGAGGCGAGTCGAAGCCAACCTGATTTGAATCAGTGCCATCTATTTAGTTAATGCGATTACTCTATGGAAACGACACCATTTATCTGGATAAAAAGTATCCCAGAGTTACGCCCCGGGATGTAAGCTAGTTCTATGTCGAGTTTCATTTAAACAGTAGTTTTCACGTGATGCTCTAACAGATAAAATGACAGACAGATAGACAAAAATTTTAAAAATTGTATTTTCGGAATCTGCTGGTCTGAATTAGGCCCCCTGAAAGTATTTTTAAACGCTTTGTACTTGTGTTCGTAGATTTAAGTAATTTCTCCCATACACCGTCTTATTTGAAATAGACTGTAAAACTTTTAAACTTAAACTTGTAATTTTTTTTATTGCATGTCTTCATCAGACAGGCAGGCGGCCCACTTGATGGAAAGCGGTTACCATCGCCTATGGACATTCGCAACACCAAAGGTGCTACAAACGCGCTGCTGCTCTCTTAAGGGAGACTGGAACCTGGTCACTAATGCCGGAGCACAATTCAGTTACTATTGCGACCACCTTTAGACAAGGGGTGGCAGCCATCCAGACGCGCAAATACCCTACCACCTGGCTGTAGGTTGTTTGCAACGCAGGAAATTGTATCTGCATGGATATGGATAAACCTAGGAACCAGGCATTGGTTTAATAATCTCTATACCTGATAGCATCTGTTCTAGTTCTCCTTCGGGATCCTCGATGTATCTCAGTAGTGGCGATGGGGGCGCTCTCAGCTCACCATAGATCGGCTGGAAATACATTGAATTTGTTCATCAAAATGTTTTTTTTTGTTGTTTCATTTAGGTTGCCTGGAAGAGATCGCTTTGAGCGATAAGGCCGCCTATTGTATTGCCTAGAAAATATTGTAAATCTATTTTTGTAATTGTATATTTTGGTGCGCAATATAGTGTTACATCTCTCTCTCTCGCTCTCTATATTATTATATATATTTTATTTGATTTTATTTTCGACGTTTCGGCCGCTTTTCAGTGGCCGCGATCACGGAAGACAAAGATGTAAAGTGTCATCAATGAGTAATGTTGAAGTTTTATTTAGCCTACCCCCAACTAATTTATTTTAATTACTAGAGTTTACCCTCTAGTGCGTATCTCTTGTTTAAAGAGCAGGCGGTACAGGTTACATTGTATTAAATTTTTATGTAATTGCCCCCGGAAGATTAACTTCATTTCATAACGCAAACCATACCATCCCCCGCCTATCTATAAACTACATAAATGAGAAAACTTGATAAAAATGACAAAGTGGACAACATAGACGAAATGGACTAAATGGACAAAATCACCAAATCTATCCTAATTTCCGGGGTAACCTTTACATAAATCTATCCCATTATCCGGAATGGAAAGTATCCCTTGGCCACCCTCGATATTATAATTACATATGTACCAAGTTTCAGCCGAATTAGTCCAATAGTCTTTCCATAGAAGGATAACAAACAGAGAGACAAATATATGTTTATCCCGGAAACTATCCCATTTTTCGGGATAAAAAGTATCCTATGTTCATCCACGGCATCGAAAGCCTGCCAAATCGGTCCCGCAGATTTTCCGTGAAAACAGAACAGACATACAGACAGACAGAGTTACTTTCGCATTTATAATATTATAATAAGGATTTAGTTTAAATTTTTGTTTATGGTTATACTAATTAAACCTTTGCCATATTTAAAAATGCACTCAGGAAACAATATGTTAACCTTACGCACTCCATCTTAATATGTAATCTCCTGTCCGTCCATGTATAACATTTTTTTTTTCTTCATTAATATGTAATAATTAGACAAGTAATTTCCCTTGAGTGCACCAGTTTAATACTTGCAACAACTCAGAAGGGTTTGTAGTAGTAAAAGAACAGCAACTGGTCACAATACTTTGTAATTAGAGAACCTTACGGTTTTAACACTTTACATACACTGACTATACAAACTCGACAAGCATTTTAGAACACCTCGACATCCCTCCAATTTTACAGTATATTAATCTTAACAAATTGGCACAACCGATAGCGGATTGAAGTCATTGATAAACTATTTTAATTAAAGTGTTATGAATGAAAAGAATTTGATACATTACTGTTTGGAAATTCCAGATAATATTTTATACAAGATATTATGTAAAACATTATACTTAAAGTTTTACATGTAATAAAATAAACCGAACACAGTACAAATCTATCGCGTCTGCCAACATGAAAACAAAATGTAAGGAATACCGTCTATACACAATTGAGAGATTTTGAATTATAATCTACACAGCTACGACGTCATATAAAAGATAAATATTGTTATATAAAATTGTGGTAAATTATAGACAACTACTCTATACAAAACAGAGAGCTAATCACAGAATAAATAAAAATATAACATTATGATTCAATTAAGGAAATGGCCGATTGTATCGTTCGGAAATAAGAGGGTACATAACAAAATCAATTATCAACTTTAAAAAGAAACACGACAAGAACAATTATGCTAATTAATAACTGTAACACCAGGTTGCCTGAAAGAGATCGCTTTTAGCGATAAGGCCGCCTTTTGTTAACTACCGTCTTGTTGTGCGTTTTTGTAATTCGTATTATGGTGAACAATAAAGTGTTGTATCTATCTATCTATATACTCTATGGGAGTCTAAATCTAATTTAACGTCGTTTCGCAACATGTTGCGGCTTCAAAAGAAGAAGACACAACTTCAACACCCACAACAACAACACCACCAAGTAATATTATAAGCGTACCCTCAAAAAAATTCACTGTGGTCTTAAAAAAGTGGCTGATCAAGGAGTGTTTCTATAATGTAGATGAATGTCTTAAAAAAAAAGTGCTTGTCTTTATTATCTGTATGAAAAATCTAAGTAATCTATTTTTTATTTCTTCTCTTGACATTAATTGCTTATATATTACCAAAGCTAAATTGACATAATTTTTTAAATTAGAATATACATTTAAATTTAATTTTAATTTTTAATTCATTTAGTACACCACTATGTGGCAGAATGCACTGTGCATCTACAATTCTATGACACCTCTATAAATACATTCTTGCAAATAAAGATATTGACCGATTGAACACAACTACAAACTTTCTTTATTGCTGACGGCCCACCTGATGGAAAGCGATTAGCATCGTCTATGGACTTTTGCAACACTCGAGGTGCTACTAATGCGCTGGCGTGCTCGTAGATGGGACTGGAACTTGGCCACTGATGGTAGACATTTAGACGGGCAAATACCCTACCTACAAGAAAGGTCTATAAATCCATCATTAGACCTGTCCTTTTGTATGGCGGTGAAGTTTGGCCTGTACTTGAGCGACACAAGCAAGAACTGCGTGTCACGGAGATGGGTATGCTGTGATGGATGTGCGGAGTGACGCAGAAAGACTGGCTCACTTGATGGAAAGTGGTTACCGTCGCCTATGGACATTTGCAGCACCGAAGGTGCTATTAATACGCTGCCGTACTCGTAGATGGGACTGGAACCTGGCCACTGATGGTAGCCATCTAGACGAGCGAATACCCTACCACCTGGCTGTGGGTCGTTTTGTCGCCTCTTACGACAGGCCGCCCCAACGCAGGAATTAGTATCCTTTCTCCGTTCCTGCACGGATAAATAAACTTTATATCCTTATAATAATGTTACGAATTTGTAGGGGTTTTGTAAGATGTAATATCGAAAATGCCATTGGAAGTATTATAAGTACAAACACGCATTTCACAGTTCTTACCAACAAACTAAACCGTAGGACAGAAAATGGTTACCACATAAATCACGCCAAAGTTCATCGTTATAAGATACTCGCTCCGAAAGTACACTAGGCAACGCCTCGTTCGCAGTCAGAACACGACAGGCGCATTTCCCGATTGACCGACTCTCATCCATTTGGGAATTAGACATGGCCACCTAGCAACATGCCGGCGACTGGTTCTTGAAATCGTTAAATGGTCAGCTTAATGGCCTCCAAGAATTCGCATAAAATACCAACAGAGGAAAGAAGATTTTATGACGTCTTACGGTGACGTCATCACTCAAATTCAAAAGGGTAACAAAACACTTGCAAGGACCGGTTTGCATCAATATTTAAGTGTAGTATACAGGTAAGAACTCACCAGCACCCACTTGCCGTCTTCTCCCCTCACCGGTCTCCTACTCCCCACGGGTCTCCCCTCCCAGCCCCACTCCTCGGGCGGTGCTCGGACCTCCTGCCTCTCGAAGCAGTGCTCGTCATCCTCCTCGCCGTCCGTCGACGTGCAGTCCGACGACGCGGACGATAGGCGGCGACGACGCCTCGGCGATGGTGTCGCTGGCGGTCTCTGGAGAATCAAGAAGAAGATATGAGATATATAGAGCACGATGAAGAAACTCACGAAAATTGTCAATTGTAAACCGATTTTCAAATTGATTTTTTTAATCGTAAATGTATACTTCCGAGGTAATCCCATGGTCACCAAAGTCAGGCTTTGATGAGTGGATCGGATCCCAGGGATATCGAGTATAACCCTTATTAAAGAACGCCGTGCGTCTCAATACTTGGTAAAAAGCTCATATACGCGTAAGTAGTGTGTTGTAAGAAGATACCTCCTTTTTATTGCGAAGCTGGCAAACTGGAAGACGGCTCACCTAATGGAAAGTGGTTACCGTCGCCTATAGGCGTCTGCAACAATAGGGGCGAATCCAACGCGTTGGCAGATCTTAGAAACGGATAGAGGGGATGAGATAAGAGTGGTGGGATAAAGAAATCTGATAGGATAAATGGGATGGGATAAAAGCTGTGGGATAAAGGGACCAGACATGAGGAATAGAATAGAGGGGATAGGGATAACAGTGGAGGGATAGACAAATCTGATAGAAGTGGGATGGGATGAGAGCGGTGGGATGAAGGGATCAGACATGAGAAACGGAATAGAGGGGATGGGATAAGAGTGGTGGGATAGAGGGGAAAGGGGGAAGGGGAAGATGATGTAGGAAAATGATGTAAAGTTACAAGAACTATCATATATACCTCACATTTCTCCTCCCTATAGTTCTTCACGTACGGGTGGTCCTCGGATATTGGTACGTAATGCAGCGGCAGGACTCGAATCCCGAGCCAGGACATGAAGAGCAATGCGCCGCGAGGGCCGCACTCCAGCAAGTACGCGCCTATCAAAGCCTCCACGCAGTCAGCTATCGATTTGTCTACAAAATATAAATAAATATAATGATAAATGTTGGCAACACCAACATAAGGTATTTTTATTGAAGTGAAACTTCTATAAGTATATAGACGGGGGGTCTTGGGATTTTTCTGTCACGAAAAAGCGTTATGGTCGCGTGGAGGAACGGCATAATTTTAGAGTAGACTATGGATGCGTTTTTGGGTCCGGGTCGAATTCCGTTTTTTTGTTTGATAAAATAAAAAATGCATTCATTAAAACGTACCTAATCTAAACAAATCATAATTTGCAGTAAACCTGCGAAAAATCAAAATGTGTGCTGGGACACACAGCAGAAGTGAAACTTCAACATAGAAGTGGAAAAACGAATGGCAACAAAATTTAAAACTTGAAGTTTTACGGACAGGTTTTCAAAATGGACAAGTACATTAATAATCTGTCCGTAAAACTTCAAGTTAAAATTTTGTTGCGATTCGTTTCTCCACTCCTCCGTTGAAGTTTACTTCTACTATGTGCCGCAGCAAACATTTCGAATTATTTTTAAACTTGCAACAATGTCATTGGTTTTTGGTTCTCTTCCATTTTAATTGTAGCCGAGTGGACATGTATTTGCATTTTAAAATGATTAATTAATTATAGGTTTCGCTAACAGTGTTTGGTTTATATATCTACAACGACTAGAGTATCGCTTACACCATCAGCGTATGGTAAAATATATTACATATGCCACGAGCTGAGCACACCATAAAATAAATAAATATAATAATAATAATAAACCCGCAGGGGTCTTTTTGGCGAAGACTTAATTGAGTAGCGACACCTGGTACCCGACTCCGGGGGCCAAGGCAAGGCCCCCGCCTCCGTGCTTGCCTTCGCCAGCCTCCTCAAGCTCCAGGGGTGGAAGTGACAAATGGCATCAGGTTAGAAGTAGCTTCGGTGAACCTGCGGCCCACCACGCACACCCATGTTGCCCCTGTCCTCTATGGCAATTTTTGGGGCCCATGCAGGGAGTGGCGGGTCACCGTCTGCCCATTTTTTCCATGTTCCCCGAACATTGCGACGGGCAGACGTCATAATCCCCATATTCCCAGACCCCTAGTACCACTGGCCTACACTGCCTGGGGCTTGTCCTTGGGTGTATTACGATATGGTGTTGATAGGGATAACGCCACATTTATATTAAACTAGCTTCTGCCCGCGACTTTGTCCTCGTGGAATAGTTAAAAAAACCGCTGATTTTGAAACCTTCTTCATTGGTGCTCCGCTCCTATTGGTCTTAGCGTGATGATATATAGCCTATAAGCCTTCCTCGATAAATGGGCTATCTAACACTGAAAGAATTTTTCAAATCAGACCAGTAGTTCCTGAGATTGGCACGTTCAAGCAAACACACAAACTCTTCAGCTTTGTATATTAATATAACATTATTTATATTAAATTTGTCAAGGGGCCTCTACGTGTTGGCCTTCACATGGCCCCACGCAACCTCTCCTCAAGTCCGGGCCATTTTTATGGCCTGTGGTCTTCAAAGACATATATTATAATAATAAATATATAAAATAAACTCTCAGACCAACAAAACAGACCAAAACGCGAGCTCTCAGATTGAAGCCGGCTAAAGGATCGCGCCGCAGTGTATTGCGAGAACTTTTAAATAATCGAATTAATACAGACAAAAGTGGAACAGTTTCCAATAGATACATTACTATTAACAACATAGACGGCAAACAAATGTAATTTGTACGGGACAAATGTACTGGCCCACACGTGTACAATACTCATCACTCAACTACTACTTAAAACATTTAATTTTTAAAATTAATTACGTGTGTGAACTTCAAAAAAAGTCTGTGTTCTTCCGAAAGGACGTTTCAATTCGTATTCCGCAAACACGTAACAATACTATCTTCTTACCAGGAATACTATGTTGGGTGATGAGGTTGTATGGGATAAAACATCCAGCGCCATTTTGCGGAGCGTCTGATGATTTCTGGACTTGCTCTTGAGATTCGTTCTGAAAAAATACATTACACCAATTCACATCTGTACTCAGAGTCAAATAACAACGCGGTAGAGCCATGCTGGAATTATCTATCTGTACGTGTGTTGACAGTGAACTCCTCCTAAACGGCTGGACCGATTTTGATGATATTTGTTTTGTGTGTTTTAAGTGGGTTCCCGGATGGATTAGATTCACAATTAGAACCAGTAGGTGGCGCTGAGATCAGGTTCTAGAATCCTCCTAATCACCTGGAGCGATTTTGGTGATTTTGTTTTTGTGTGTTTGAGTGGGTCCCCGGATGGTTTAGATTAACAATTAGAACCGGTAGGTGGCGCTGAGATCGGGTTCTAGAATCCTCCTAATCACCTGGAGCGATTTTGGTGATTTTGTTTTTGTGTGTTTGAGTGGGTCCCCGGATGGTTTAGATTAACAATTAGAACCGGTAGGTGGCGCTGAGATCGGGTTCTAGAATCCTCCTAATCACCTGGAGCGATTTTTGTTTTTTGTGTTTTGAGTGGGAAACGGATGGTTTAGATTTCAGAAAATAGGTGGCACTGAGATCGGGGTTCTAGTAATTTATAAAATCACCTGGAGCTGTGTTTGTTTTTGTGTGTTTGAGTGGGTTCCAGGATGGTTTAGATTCACAATTAGAGCCGGTAGGTGGCACTGAGATCGGGTTTTAACGAATCCTCCTAATCACCTAAGCAATTTTGATTTTTTTGTTCCGATGTTTGAGTGGGTTCCCGGATGGTTTAGATTCACAGATAGAGCCGGTTGGTGGCACTGAGATTGTTTAAGTTTCTAGAATCCTCCTAATCACCTGGAGCAATTTAATTTTGTTTGTGTTTTGTTGGGTTCCCGGATGGTTCGCAAGATTCACAATTGAAGAGAAGCATAGGTGGCACTCAGAGATATGGTTCTAGAATCCTTTCTAATCACCTGGAGCAATTTTGACTTTTTGTGTGTTATTTTTCCTTCCACCCCGGATGGTTTAGATAAAACAATTAGAGCCGGTATGGTGGCACTGAGATCTTGCGGCTTCTAGAATCCAACCTAATCACCTGGAGCAATTTTGTTTTTGTGTGTTTGATGGGTTCCCGGATGGTTTAGATTCAAAATTAGAGCCGGTAGGTGGCACTGAGATCGGGTTCTAGAATCCTCTAATGACCTGTACGATTTTGGGTCTTTTTGTTTTTGTGTCATGACTGAAAAGTCTTTTAGGAATTCAGAAAATATGGTGGTACGAAGTGAAAATCGGGTCAGCTAGTAATTTATAAAATACTATAAACGATGGAGCACACGATGCAATTTTTTCGATTTCTTGTCTGTTTATTCGGACTTCACATAAAAACTACTGGACCGATTTCGATGCGGTTTTCGCTGATCGACAGCTAATTCTTATACTTAAACTCTACGCTACTTTTATCCTGGATTTTTTTCTGGGAATGGTTCAAAATGGTCAAATAAAAAAAAAACTCGAATTCCAATGTGATTTTTTACTATTCGATAGCAAATTAAATTTAAAAAATGTATATATTTTTAACCCGGGAATCCCGCAGGAATTTCAAGTGAAGCGTGGACGAAGTCGCGGGCATATCCTAGTTATTTATATAACAGCACTTAGGGCTGGTTCGACCGATGTGACATCACGAGAACATCGGCATGAGTGAGAGTCTCTATGGCCATATTCCTCGACTCTCTATGTCTTTCCTCCATTAGGGAGCGGCAGCAATATTGTAGTTGATGGAAAGCGCTTTCCATCGGGTGGGCCGTCTTGCCTGACAGCTGAACTCATCCTATAATAAAATGAAAATAGTTCGGTAGTAACTTACCGTCCTCGGGTGCAATGTGGGTGGTGGTTTGTGGCAGGGGGGCAACCAGTTGTCGTGGGGTTCGAACTTTGACGCTATCATCCGCGCGCCGAGCCTCTTGTTGCGCCCGAGCCGGTAGAGGTTCAGGTTCGACACCTGCCGAAGGTAACAATTTGTCATCTACTCAGTATAGATAACAGGAAATACAGCGTAAACTCTATGTAACGACAATCTCCCTTAAGCGTCGAAATCACTTGGCTTTGGTTGGTTTAGCTTGTCTTCCATAGTCCCTAGGCAATGGAAGACGCCTGTGCGTGAGGCCCACGCCTGCCAGGGCACGCGGAACCGGGAATCCACATTTACTTGTAGCCCTGGCATAAGGCGTAGGATGGAACACCCAGGGGTTTTAGTGGGTATCCCTAACTGGGGAGTGGCAACAGCATGGCACCAGTTCCGACTGGGCATGCTAGTGCCACCCCCCGATCTGGTCGTTAATTATCCCCCCCACACTGTGGCGGTCGTCCTCAATTATCCCTGCTTAAAAAAAAAAAGCTTGTTCTGCAACTATACACTCTATATTGCATTACACCCACTCCAAATAACGACAACAATTAAGTAATAAACAGTACCTTTTTTTTCATAATTCATCGGTGAGTTGTGTGAGTGGAGTCCCACAAAACTTCTATAGGATTCAACTCACAGTGGTAAGTTGTTCCGAGCTTGCACCATAAGAAGAGGTCGATCGCAGCTGTCATTTTAGTGACAGGTGCCAGGTGGTAGGGCATTTGCCCGACTGGATGGCTACCACCCCTGGTCTAGAGTATGCCGCCATAACAACCTTGATTTGTGTTCCGGCATTAGTGACCAGGTTCCAGTCTTAAGAGAGCAGCAGCGCTTTTGTAGCACCTTTGGTGTTGCAAATGCCCATAGGTGATGGTAACCGCTTTCCATCAAGTGGGCCGTCTGCCTGTCTGCTGAACTCGTGCAATAAGAAATAAATAAAAAAAGTCTAGGTCAGGGGTCTGCAACCTGTGGCTCTTTGGATGTAAAGCTGCGGCTCTTTAGTTATATACGCAAAAAAGACATGGCTTTCATTGTATTTGTTTGCCCAATTATTTATTATTCAAACACAAGTTAGTGTTGTAAGTTAATGTTGAATTGTTTTCATTTTTTAATTTAATAATCAGTAATTATCTAATAATGTCACAAATATTATCTTTGTGTTGTGAAAAACACTACTTATATATGAATAAAAAGATTTGTTTGTTATTATCAAAACACGTAATTTATGCAAGTAATATTTATTGTTGGCAAGAAATAATTTGTGGCTCTTTAAAAACATTCGATATTCGTATATTGTAATTTTTTACTCTTGCGACTCAAAAGGTTGCCGATCCCTGGTCTAGGTAATTAAAAATCAGAGTATACCGACTCCAAGAGCAAATTTTTTTTCTTTTTATTAGTTACTCTTGAAGTCGGTTTCTTTTTCGCTGGAATTTTTTTAATTTAAGATTTTGATTTTGTCAAGAAGGAACCCTTATAAAATTGTTATGTCCGTCCGTCCGAGTTTTATTCAGTTCGTGCTTCACCTGTTTACTCCTCATGTGACTCAGTTTCCCTTCGTGCACGGTCGGGTGTGCGCAATACAAGTAAGCGGTTATGGCGAACTTCAGGAAACTGTCCCCTATTGTTTCCAAACGCTCCAGATTTATGCCGTCGTTTGCGTTCGACATTGTCAAAGCCTGGAAATTAAAAATCAAGTATGTAATTAGGTTTCATATTTATAAAAAAAAGTGTGTGTCAGCTCCGACGCACGACTGTAGTTTACTCGTCAAACATTAAAAAACATACGCACATGCGCGGCGACAGGACCCGAATAAGGCCGGTTACCAAGAAAAACTTACTGATAGATAACTATTTAGCCATTAGGAAATATAAAGAAGATACTTGTACTAATATATAAAGCTGAAGAGTTTTTTTGTTTGCTTGAACGCGCTAATCTCAGGAATTACTGATCCGATTTGAAAAATTCTTTCTGTATTAAATAGCCCATTTATCGAGAAAGGCTATAGGCTATATATCATCACGCTAAGACCAATAGGGGCGGAGCAACACTGAAGAATGTTTCAAAATCGGGGGTTTTCGTCTCTTCAGCTTTATATATTAGTATAAGATATTAATGTGGGAATGATTTATCTTGAACGCATGATGCGATGAATGTAAGACGATATTTCTGAACGAGCCCATAGTGTGAAAGAGATAACGAGTGAAAATAGACGACGTACTGTTACAACCCTATTCGGTAAGCACTTATTGCTGAGTCCACCGATTGATTGAAATAGATTTCCAAAATGTCGATCAGCAGTAATTGCCTATAAATACCAAATCTTTTTCCAAATTCACAGAGTTCTCTTGGTTATTAGCCACAGCTCTACAGCCACGGACCTGGTTTATGCCTGCCAGGGATTGCTTGAACTAATACCACATCGGTCCGGTAGATCTTTGAGGTCCCGTATATTGAGACTCCAAGTCACTTATTATAGTGGAATAAAAAGGGTCCCATAGCCAAAAGTGTTTTTTTTTTTAAACATATAAGTGCTCGGGACTAACAGTACGCACGACGCATCGCTGGCAATCGGAAACTTGTAAGTGTTGTTTTTCTAGTTTTAATAAATATACAATTGTTACAGATACGGAAATTAAGTAAATAAGAAATACCGCAGTAGCATAAGTCGGACCGCATATGGAGTACTGCTCACATCTGTGGGCCGGGGCACCCGCTTACCAGACATGACCTGATGAACCCATACTGACAGGCGGTTTAGAACCGCTTAGCCTTCGGGGGGACTTCGCGTCCCTCTGCGTACTCTACCGCCTGTATAACGGGGAATGTTCGGAGGAATCGTTTGATCTGATGCCAACGCCTCACTTCTACAACCGCACAGCTCGCCAACGACGGGATGTTCACCCCCATTTCTTAGAGCTCCCACGCTCAAGTACGCAACGGTTCTCTAGAACTGGAGGGAACTTCCCGCCATGGTTTTCCCCTTGCGTTATGATATGGGGTTTTTTTAAGAAGGGCATTATAAAATTTCTTAGAGGTCGGCAACGCGTCGGCGACACCCCTGGTGTTGTTGTCTATAGGCGACGGTAACCACTTTCCATCAGGTGGGCCGTCTGCCTGTTTGCCTACTTCAGGCAATAAAAAACAAATTAAAAAAAATACCACTTATGTCATGCTTCAAATCACGCTGTTAATGTTGGTGCTTTTTAAATACACTCACAAACATACAAATGAAAGAATACAATCATATATTATCCAATATCAGAGCGGCTGACAGAAATATGATAGTAATTTTGCTAAAACTCATCTTGGTAAGCCAGCTAATATACGAGAGGTGAACATTAACATGACATACAGATTCACACTTAAATTACTTTAATCAATAAATACCCTATGAATATTTTTGTTTATTTAGCTATAATTAGGGGTAAATTAAAAGAAAATAAAACGAACGGTTTCGAATTACACTTTTTGGTAATTAATTCACTACTCATAAAATTTCCACACTAGGCCTTATATAAAAATAGGTTCATAAGGAGTAAACTCCAAAAAAACATATTAGGGGCCATTCACAAATCACGTCACACGAATTTCGTGATTTTTCGACTTGCACAAATGTCGATTCATTCGATTTTTTTTAAGTAACAATCGCACATCGCTACCTAAACCCCATGTCACACTTCGTCGCCCCCCATTTGTGTGATGTAATTTATGGACGGTCCCTTATTGTAAAATGACTAGAAGTAAACTCCAATAAGCTATTGTAAAATAAGGAGCTTACCTGAAGAATAACACTAGGACTCGGCCCCGGATGCCCTTCCAAGGTCGGTTGAAAGTCAAAATCAAACTTGCCCTTATTCTCCGCGTAATAAGGTTTGAATTCCTTCGCCGCTCCCAACCCCATATAAACCTCCTTATCATCAAAACCAACATTGGCCACCTTCTCATTCACATAAGTAGGAGAATCTATGTCCACGTCGACCATAGAGAAACAATTCAACCTCTTACACTCATCCGTAGACAGCCTAAGCTTAAGACTGTCAAGCAAGACACGCTTGTTCTTCTCTACGCTTTCTAATGTCACTTGGCCGCTTTCGAAATTCAAATGTTCGGTTGAAAAAGGAAACAGTTGGTCGATTTTCTCCTTGTCTATGATTCTGGATTGTTTGGTCTGATCCTTCGGCGGATCGGGGAGTATTTCGCCTATGGTCTTGTCGTGTTTAATTAGAAGGCCCTTGTCTATGATATCTCGTTTGTGTTTTATGACTGAGTCTCTGAATTTTTGGATGAACTGTAAGGAATAAGTAAAAACAAGACAAACTAAAAATCAAAAATTAAATATTTTGTACAACATTTTGAAGTCGATGTATTTTCCAATTTTGTAGTTGCTATTTTATTATGTTTTCTTGAAAAAAAATCTATTTTTTACTTGTTTGCATAGCTTTAGAAATAATGGTAAGCGCCTGTAGAAATTGTACGCCTTTGGAAGTGTGTAGGCGCTCGGCACTCTTCAACAAGGGTTGCTCTCGATTTCCCGGGGATCCACTCATCAGATCCTGACTTGGTGATAATCGGACTACCTCGGGAGTATACACTTTGGAATAAATATAAAATTTTGAAAGTCCATTCACAATTGACGAAGAAATCGCGTAACAAACTTACAGTCGAAGTGGGAACCGATTAGAAATAAAATAGATACACACCTCGTCAGGAGCCTTTCCTGACCTGATGAAGCCGTCATATTCCCTCCTATCCAGTTCGTCATCAGCCTCGTCCGGCTGCGGGGCTGGATTCACCTTCTTCCGCTCAAGGTCTACCGCTTCCGCTTCATGGGCGGTCTTGTACTCTATACGCACCCCCATAGCGGCTGGAGGATTGAAGATATTCGCTTAATACACTGACAATTTTTTTTTTAAATTCTGAATATAATAAAGCACTTTTAATTAAAGTAAAGAAGCAGAATATCAAAGAATGACAATCGCCCTGTAAGACATAATTCGTAACACACTTTGTAAGTTGGTGCCACCAGTTTGTTCCTGATTGTGTAGAAAATGTCAATTAGATGTTAAATCAACCATATATCAAAATTCATAATAAGCTCAATTTTCAAATATACGATCTCCTATATCCCTTCCTTCCTATACCATGCCCTGTATCCCCTCCCTCCTATATCATCCCTTATATTCCATTCCTCCTTTACCATGCCCTATATCCCATCCCTTATATATACTTTTTATATTGCTTGAAGTAGGCAAACAGGCAGACGGACCACCTGATGGAAAGTGGTTACTGTCGCCTATAGATGTTTACAACACCAGGGGTGTCGCCGACGCGTTGCCGACCTCTAAGAAATTTTATAATGCCCTTCTTAAAAAAACCCCATATCGTAACGCAAGGGGAAAACCATGGCGGGAAGTTCCCTCCAGTTCTAGAGAACCGTTGCGTACTTGAGCGTAGGAGCTCTAAGAAATGGGGGTGAACATCCCGTCGTTGGCGAGCGGTGCGGTTGTAGAAGTGAGGCGTTGGCATCAGATCAAACGATTCCTCGGAACACTCCCCGTTGTACAGGCGGCAGAATACGCAGAAGGGGCGCGAAGTCCCCCCGATGGCTAATATCCCATCTCTCCTATACTATGCCCTATATCATCATCCCTTATATCCCATACCTCCTATACCATGCCCTATATCCCATGCCTTTTATATCAACCCTTATATCCCATTCCTCCTATACCATGCATATATCCTATCCCTCATATACCACCCCCTTTGCTCCATTTTTTTATCCCTTCCTTTCTAAGCCAACGTTTCTATATCATCACTTCTATACTATGCTCTTCAAGCCCATCCCTCCTATCCCACTCTTCCTATATCACCCCATCCATTCCATCAGGGAGGCAGGCTGTATGGCTGTTTACCTGCTTTGCAATAAAATAATTCACTAAGCGGATGGGGTATAGTTATAGGGCGCATTTATTTATCATGAACTGATCCAAACTTTTTTAATATAGGTTAGAAGGCTGACTCTAATCTCAAATCTATACTAATATTATAAAGAGGAAAGATTTGGTTATTTGTTTGCATTGAAGAAGCTCCGAAACTACTGAACCGATTTGTAAAATTCTTTCACTGTTGGCAAGCTACACTATCCCCGGTTGACATAGGCTATATTATATTTTCAAAAAATTAGGGATCCTTACTAAAACTCCAATAATGTAACCCAAGGTGTAAAAAATTACCTAAAATAATAAAATAATGTACTACGACTTTGTAGAACACATAATTGTTCAAAAAGGTGTCGCTGCAACATATGTCAAACTATTATAGTTATGCCACAATAAGTGTTCTTTTATTTTAAAAAATTATTAAAACGCCGACGCTACAAAAAGCTCCTTATTTGTATTTTAGCATTCATCCTTATCAAAATAAATTACTTCATATTCAAGACTGCTTCAATACCTTTATATAACTTTTTGAATAATTCAATTCGGGCATTCCACTCGAAAGATATCACGAGTTTAAAAATGTAAGTATTAGAAAAAAGTTGCGTGGTCGCCGCTCAGCATGCTCGGCTAGCTAGGCAGCACTTTATGCGATGTAAGCGTCACTGGGGTACGGGCAGTACGGGAGGGGAAATATTTTGAATTCGCTTAGTAGGTAATTAAACTCAACAAAAAAGTTCCTTTTAGATACTAGTAGCTAGTAATAAATAATTGCGCCCTATAACTTAATCGCACCCCTCCAAGCAACCCTAAGGAACCCACCGTTGGAGTTCTTGCTGCTGCAGAACCCACTCGTGTCGGTCTCGTCGTCGCTCACCAGGCTGTCCAGATCGGAGTCGTCCGTGTCAAAGTCACTGTAGAGGAAAACTTGTTCGTAATAAAACTACATTTTAACGGTTTTGAGCGCGGTAATTCATTTGATTTTTATTATTCCGAGGTTTCGGCCACTTTTCAGTGGCCGTGATCACGGACACACCCAAATTTTAATAGAGAAGATGGTTGGCAAGTTCCACCTGTTTGGGATCCGATCATCAAAGCTATCCAGACCAAAACTCAGCAAAAACCAAATGCCAGACCTCAGGACACTGTGAGATCTTTCTGCGCGCACCGGAACACAAACTAACTTGATTGACAATATCTTTTTGGTTTTACCTCCCATCCATTTTAATTTTAATATTGTAACATGACGAAATTACGAGAGTCGTCGCCGCGTCTCTTGCCGCTACCACCTGGAGCGCAGGGGCCCGTGCTCCCAAAAAAGTGCTCCACGAGTCGCAACACAGAGACAGTCTTGCACAGGATTAGTGTTGGGCAGTACATGATCTTAAAATGAGTTTGTAAGAGTAACATGACATTTTGTACTGAACCAGTACAATGTACCACTTCAAATGAGGCGAGGCATTTTGTACCGTGGCAGTACATTTGTAGCGTAGCAATACATTTGTACCGTGCCAGTACATTTGTAGCGTAGCTGTACATTTGTACCATGCCAGTACATTCGTAGCGTAGCAATACATTTGTACCATGCCAGTACAATTGTAGCGTAGTAATACATTTGTACCGTGCCAGTACATTTGTAGCGTAGCAGTACATTTGACGCGATGGTCGTCATTCCCTCGTTTGTGCCGTTTCTCATAAATTATACCTATGTATTACAGAGTCATGTTGTCCCTCTCTGTCATGTGAATATCCGTAGAGGCGTTATTGTACTATTGTAGCTTATGCCTCGTTCCGTACTTCTTCTTACATTCAAGGCGCGAGTAGTACATTGAGTAGTAGCGCGACAAAATATTACCAAACATTACTTTTTAGATTTTGTACCGTATCAGTACAATTGGATTTTGTACGGGACAAATGTACCGGCTCGTACGTGTCCGACGCAACTCTAGCCGGAAGATCTTCCCCTTTGAGACGGAGGAGCATTCTGTCTCGCTCCTTCACCCTATACGGGGCCTGACATGATGCAATACAAGGCGTTCACGCGTCCCAACTCCGGCGCCCGCGCGAATACGTTTAGAATTAGTTTAGTTTCTCGTGGTTTATGTATGTATGATGATACTTCAATGAATACTGTTAACAATATAACTTCGAGCATAAAACGTCAACCTGACACAAGAAAATCGTTACATCAATTTTTGAATAAATAAATTAGTTATTCTCAATAATTAGCGCCTATGAATTCCAACTGCGAACTCTGGAAGCTCAAACTATATGTTTGCTGAAGAGTTTCTTGCGCCGCTTCTTCTCTTCAAGCCACAACATGTTGCGAAGCGGTGGTAAATTAGATTAGGCTCCCTAAGCTTCTTCACGGCCAGGTTTTGTAACGCTTTCATGAATTAAACGCCCAAAGACATTAAAGAAGGTTTCAATGGTGAAAACACAAGACTTTGAATTTTAAAATTTGAGCCATACAGTAAGTGACTTCTCAAGAATGATTTTTTTCTTGTCTCAGGTGAACGAGGACAAGGGATCGACATCGGGACAAAACATAGTGATACTATAGCGAGAGGGCCAAGCCCAGCAGTGGGATGTTTATGGGCTCTTATTACAAGATAGAATATTGCCAGGAGGCAAAAAAAATCATGTTCTAGACATCATTTATTTATGGAAAACCTACAGCTAAATACATTTGATTAGATAACGATAATTAATAAAAGAAAGCCAATGGCAGGTGTTCACGAATAAGCTATTGGTTAAAAGTAATAAGCAGACATAAAAAAAGCACCGAGATGCTTAGTCACTGTTGACAAATTTAAGGCTTAGAGACACTGCTTGACTCCTGAAATACTGATTACAAACGGGTCGATGTCATCGTATGTACTTACATTATTTAAATAATTACTTGCTCGCACTAGAAATGAGTTTTGTCTGTAATTAGTAAAACTTAACCATTTAAGACGGAACCACCACAAATTTGTTGGCAAACTGTCACACATGGCTAATTGGGAAGCACCACAAATTTGTGGTTAAATACAGATAATTGAATCGAACGTTGAACTGATGCTTTCTCCCTCTGACTACATAAAATTTGTATTAGAGTAAAAGAGACAATATAATTCTCTTGGTTTCGGCGCGGCAATTTTGATGGCAGCTGGCAGATTATGGACAAAAATAATATTAAATTTGGCCCCTTTTAAGGGTGAAAGGTACATTAATGGGATAGATTTCATTGGAATATTTAAGTGGACCTTACTTAGAAGATGTGAACAATCAATATCGGAGATAATTTATAGAAGAAGTAAAAAATCATCAATGTCTCGTCGGTCTTTAAGTGGCAAGAGGGGAAGCTGTTTGCTAAGATCAAAATAGTGATGTTTAGTACACGTGTGAGGCAGTACATTTGTCCTGTACAAAATAGCTTTGTACTGATACGGCTCAAAATTTAAATTTGTACTACTTCAAATATTTTTTCCCGCTACTACTCACGCGTCAAATGTAAGAGAGGAAGGACGGAACGAGGACAACGATACAATAACACCTCTATGGATATTTACATGACAAAGAGGGACAACATGACATGTACGCAGTGGCGTAGCGTAGTGGGGGCGGCAAAATTTCAAAATAAATAATATAAATATTTGAACCATTTCATATTTTTACCGCAACTACAAAGTCGGACCGATTGAAAAGAGCACGGATTTTTTCATTATTTACTCGCCCGGCTCAACACGGGCAGATTTTTCATTACCACTCCGCTCCTATTGGTCCTAGCGTGATGTTATATAGCCTATAACATTCCTCAATATGTGGGATATCCACCACAAAAAATTTTCGAAATCGGTTCAGTAGATCCAGAGATTACCACCTACAACGTCACAAACACACAAACTTATATATTTATAAAAGGACGGCAAAATTGTGTTCCGCCCGGGCGGCCGTCACCCACGCATGTACGACTGCTAGTAAAACGAGGTGACCGAGGCCGATCACAGCCGATTCTTAACGAACATTTCCGAACTAGTTTTGAACGGGACAAATGAGGGAATGACGCTCACCGCCTCACCGGCCTCATTGCTTCAAATGCACTGCCACGTTACAAACCGTACAAATCTCCTCACCCCATTTGAAGTGGTACATTGTACTGGTTCAGTACAAAATGTCATGTTACTCTTACAAACTCATTTTAAAATCATTTCGTACCCAACTCTAGATCAAAATATAAATCACTTAAATAGCTAGCTAGCATAAATGTCGAACAAAACGCTTTTGCAAACTTTCAATGCGGTCGATATTAATGATACCGAGGGTTCCATGTATGAGATACATATTCTAAATGACATCTAACATATGTAGAGTAGAAAAAATATTAAATTATTGCCAGACTGTATTAATTACTTAAAGAGAATGTTACCTGGACATGTATGAACAGTCGCTGTCCGCCATTGAGAATGTGCGCGACGGATTAAACTGACTCTTGGGCTTCTCTATCGGGTCGCACCAATTCGTGCCTCCTGAAATCATTTAACCGATTTCAAAAATATTCTTTCGAATTAAAAAATAAATAAATTTGAAAATCAGTTCAAACAAAAAAAACAAAATATAATATATATATATATATATATATATATATATATATATATATATATATATATATGTATGTATAAACTCCATGTAACGTCATTCAATTTAACGAGAAACTCGCTTAAGCGTCGAAATCACGTTGCTTTGGTTGGTTTTAGCTTGTCTTCCATACAATGACACACTCTATATAGCATTACACCCACTCTCAATAACGACAACGATTAAGTAATAAAAAGTACCTTTTAAGTTGCCAAAACTAGTAAAAGCTGCGCAGCTGTGCACGTTCTTTTATCGCTTTATTATATCCTAGTCCGTAATAAACTCGACTGTCGGCATCATGCATACCGAAATTCCTAAGTAGTTTCCTTTATCACCATCAAGATGCCTCAATATCGCAAGATATGAATAAAATAAGTAGAAAAAATATAACAAAATTACTGGAGCAGCAAAAGACGTCGGAAAAAAATAAGACTTCTCTCCATTTAACAACAACTCTCTATAACGCCATAAAATGCACAGTCCCTTCAGTGTCGTTATATAGAGTTTACACTACATATATGTCGGAGAAGCATTGTTCTCGGTGACATCGTCGTTAGTGGTTGCGGGTTTAGTGGGTATCATCAGGGTAAAAACGAGCACAAAACCAATATCACGGTTTATACACTTTTAATTTAGATTTAAACAATATTTTGTCACAGCTAAGACCGAGCAGCGGGTTCAGGACACCGATCTTACTTTAACCCTTTCCTTTTAAATCCTCAACGATCCAACTCGATCTGTTGTTATCGCTCAAATGTGTCGCAAAACTCGTCCGCATCCCTTAAGTACAGATGGCGCCTCGATCCCGCTCGAGGCGTGTGCTCTGCTCTGATTGGTCGCTTGTTAAATTACAATATTCATAACTTTTATTACGTTAGGACGACTTTTAAGTTATAGAAAGATTTCACAAATCAAATTAAATTAAATTAAGAATTTTAAAAGTAATTAACATGTAAACAAATAATATTGTGCGTTATACATGCAAACAACAATCAACCCGACTCAGCTTCCTCCAATATATATATATATATATATATATATATAAATATTGAAATAATTTTTGCATTGAATAATGATATAGCTAATAGTTCTCAGGTATACACGAGGGAGGTTGCGTATAAGGGTCCAGTGACATACATACCGGACGCCGAAGTGCAGAAAGTCAAGTTGGGTGGCAGAGGTTCCATGAACTCATCGTACTCCAATTCCTGGGGTATCGAAGACGCCATGTCGTTGCTCCACATGCCAATTTCGAAGCTCTGCAACCGGGATATATTTCGGGATAAAATCTATCCCGCGGGTTATACAATCTATCCCCTTGTGACCCACGGAAAACTCTTGAAACTTCTAATCGAATGGGATAGAAGTTGGGATAATCTTTATCCTAGAGGATAAAACTATCCCTCGGAATAAATCATCATCATCTGAGCGTTAAATCCCGGTTTCGGAGGGATCACACTGACGCCCAGGGTCCACTTTCCTACTTTTTCTACTCCACTTCGCGCAGTCTTCAGCATTCCGTTTTGAGACCATTGGTACGCATGTCATCCTTCACAACGTCAAGCCATCATTTCTTGGGCCTTCTTGGGACCTGGCGGAGGCGACATGGCTAGAAATTCGTTTCCTACATAATTAGCCGATCTCCGTAAAATCTGGCCGTACCAACGGAAGCGACACTCGTGCAGTTTGTCTGCTATGTCACGGACATGAAGACTGCCGCGGATGCAGGAGTTTCTGACACATCCTGACATCCGTGCAGGAATGGAGAAAGAATACAATTTCCTGCGTTGGGGCGGCCTGTCGTAAGAGGCGACAATACAACCCACAGTCAGGTGGTAGGGTATTCGCCCGTCTAGATGGCTACCATCAGTGGCCAGGTTCCAGTCCCATCTACAAGTACGACAGCGTATAACCACTTTCCATCAAGTGAGCCAGTCTTTCTGCGTCACTCCGCACATCCATCGCAGCATACCCATCTCCGTGACACGCAGTTCTTGCTTGTATCGCTCAAGTACAGGTCACGCTTCACCGCCATACAAAAGGACAAGTCTAATGATGGATTTATAGACCTGTCCTTTTAATTTAACCGGCATTTTGGGGTCACTGGGGTCACAAATGACACCGGTCACCTCACGCCACGTAGCCCGTGCTGTTGAGATACGGGCCTTGACCTCGTGGTCAATATCCCCGAACGCACTAATTACAGATCCCAAATACTTACTGAAATGACAACAAACAATATATATCCATCTTCTTCTTTTCTTTCACCATATCCCAATTATTTGGGGTCGGCACAATATGTCTTTTCCTTCCACACTCCTCTACTGTGACATACATCTTCTGTCACACCACATATCATCATATCATCCTTCACACAATCCATCCATCTTTATCAATATCTATCTATCTATACCATAATAAATCTGTAAATGGTTCGAGTTTGTACGATGCGTTTAAAAATGTGAAAAAAATCAGGGGGGCTAATACCATAATACATAATAAATTACATCACATGTTTAGGCCTAAATTTCGTACATTTCAAAATCTATTAATATATTTAAGCTTGAAAACACGAAATTTGAACTATTAACGAGAAACTTCTAAATATTTCCAAATCTATCCGTTTAGATTATAAAAAAATAATTTAAATGGATATAACACTAATTACGGTACTGCTATTTTAATTTAGTAATTTGCCGATGTAAAGTTGCAAAATATGTGATATCACCCTAGGGAGGGAGGAGTCTCACCGATGCGACAACTATGCGTGAAGGCTCAAAACCAACAACATATAAAATAGTAAAACTACTTTTTAACAGTTTCGAGCGCGGTAATTTATTTGATTTTTGTTATTCCGACGTTTCGGCCACTTTTCAGTGACCTTGATCACGGAAGACGAAGACGTCGGAAACGTCGGAATAACCAAAATCAAACAAATTAACCCGCTTAAAACCGTTAAAATAGTACAACTAACAATATGAAATAAAATCAAACAAAGTCCAGGATTTTGGTCCTGAAAGGTTCACCTGTATATTAATTATTTATCCAAAATATCTTTAGAATGAACCTGAACACTTACACTTTCAGCTGCTTCCTTCTCCTGTAATATGTCGTTTATAGTTTTCTCTCTTACTTCTGGCTTCTTATCTTCTTTCTCCTTCTGAGGTTTCTCTTCTTCTTCCTTATCTCTGAAACAAAACTAATTGTTAAGTTTCTCGAGCCAACACCGCCATGGCCAAGACTTTATCCAGCAGTATATGTATATTAATACTGGCTGTGCCCGCGACTTTGTGGGCATGGAATTTTTTTCGCGAAGCCCTAATTTTAAAGGTAGCCTAAATTACTCCTTATAATTAATATTGGCGATTGAAAATCTAGATCTAAAATATATTTATCTATATCTATATATTTTAGATAGATCTAGATTTATTGTTTGTAATCTATGCTAATATTATAAAGAGGTAAAGTTTGCGAGTTTGTGACGTTGTAATAATAATCTCTGGATCTACTAAACCGATATAAAAAATTATTTTACTGTTAGAAAGCTACGTTAACAGGGAGTGTCATAGGCTATATAACATGACGCTATATACCACGGGAGCGGGACAGAGCGCGGGTGAAACCGCGCTGGGCCGCTAGTGTCAAAATGAAAATGTGAAATATATCAGGGGTGATAATTAGGACTAGGGAATTCCAAAAATGCAATTTTTAGAATTTTCGTCTCTGAAATGGCTGGACTGATTTTGACGGGACTTTCACTGGAAAATAGCTGATGTTATAAAGAGTAACCTAGGCTACATTTACAATTAGCGCTCCTTGAAAAAGAAAACCACACGGACCAAGTTACACACACACACGGCTAGTAAGTATATATAAACATAAATGTCATACCAGGAATCGAACCCCGAACCTCTGCGAT
Source organism: Dendrolimus houi (assembly GCA_039645545.1). NCBI lineage: Eukaryota > Metazoa > Arthropoda > Insecta > Lepidoptera > Lasiocampidae > Dendrolimus > Dendrolimus houi. The sequence goes on from CM077146.1 coordinate 2,310,883, forward strand.
GCAGTGAGATAGACCAGTAAACACAGAGGCCGTATGTCTGTATGTTTTTCTTGTAACCACCCTTATTCGGCCGCTGTCTTTTAGTGTTTAAGGTGTAAACTCCAGTCGTGTTTCGGAGCTGACATAAACCTCAAATTTGGTAAACCATACCGAAAAAACAGTTCAAGACTCACCTCATCTCTTTCTCTTTCTGCTCTCTCTTATCAGAGTCATCGTCTTCTCGCTTCTTGTCGTTTTTCTCCGAATCCGCACTCAACACCTACAAACATATTCACAGATTATTATATTTTTGCCGAGTCAAAAATATTTTGATTTTACTATTAAACTTTTTACTCGGTCACACTAATGTTTGATATCGAAAATTATAATACAAATTAATCTTTTTTTGTTCAAACTTTTCACTATATTTATGTAGGTAATAATACACCACTTCTGGTCTAGAGTATGTCGCCATAACAACCTTGAGATGTGTTCTGGCATTATACATTTTCCAGGCATTTTTTTACTTTTGACAACTCGATGACGGATCAATTAGTAATGTCTTAATGCCTTATCGACTCGATTTGTTTTTAAAGTGATAACTTCTTACGGGAGAGCAAACCGCTTCGTTACGTAACGCGTTACGGCGCCAGTCTGTCTGGCTTCCCTTTCCCTCACGCATACGGCAGCGGTAGGCAGGCTCCTCCTCTCTCACTCTAATTGAAGTGATAACTTCTTATGGGATGGTAAACCGCTTCGTTACGTAACGCGTTATGGCACCAGTCTAACTGGCTTCCCTTTCTCTAGCGCATACGGCAGTGGTAAGCAGGCTCCTTCTCTCTCAGTCTAATTGAAGTGATAACTTCTTACGCGAGGGTAAACCGCTTCGTTACGTAACACGTTATGGCATCAGTCTGACTGGCTTCCCTTTCTCTCACGCATACGGCAGCGGTAGGCAGACTCCTCCTCTCTCACTCTAATTGAAGTGATAATTTGTGTAAGTGACGGCCCACTTGATGGAAAGCGGTTACCATCGCCTATGGACAATTCCAACACCAAAGGTGCTACACCCTGCTCTCTTAAGGGAGATTGGAACCTGGTCACTAATGCCGGAATACAACTCAAAGGTTGTTATGGCGACACACTTAAGACCAGGGGTAGTAGCCATCCATTCGGGTAAATACCCTACCACCTGGCTGTGGGTTGTTTTGTCGCCTCTTACGACAGACCGCCCCAAAGCAGGAAATTGTATTCTTTCTCCGTTCCTGCACGGATAAAAATCGACTTTATTTATAAATAAGTTTTAATCAATTTATCTTATCTATATATTAGGTTGGGGAAAAAGTTTCTTCGCATTTTATATAAAAATTCAAAAGGTTTTTTTATAAAGTTTATTTACATTTGACTAAAGTATGCAGGTGCCATTTTGTTGGATAACTTTTTGCCATCTAGTAGGTAGGGACGTGATCCCATTGCTATAAAAATTTTGGGGCTTCTGATCAAAAAACTGCGACAAGTGGTTTTAACAGTCCTCTCGTGATGTTAACCTGACACTGCTTAAGGAATTCTGCAGAGACCGAAACAGGTGAAAATCTGAAGGTGCAAGGTCAGGACTATACGGCGGATGCATTAACACCTCCCAGCCAAACTCTCGTAATTTTTGCTGAGTGGCTCAAGATGTGTGAGGTCTAGCGTTACCATGGTGAAAAACCACACCCCTTCTGTTGATTAATTTCTGCCGCTTTCTCTCAACTTTTTGCTTTAATCTCATTAGTTGTTCGCAGTACAGTTCAGAATCGATGGTCCTGCCTGGCGGTAACAGCTCATAATGAATAATGCCCTTCCAATCCCACCATACACACAGCATTACGCTGTTGCGAGTTAACCCGGGTTTCGCCACAGTCTGTGAAGCTTGACCGGTGTTTGACCACGATCTTGTCGTACGTGATCCACTTTCCAGCACCAGTTATCAGCTTCTTCAAAAATGGTTCGGTTTTATTACGTCGTAATAAAAAATCACAAATGAGTACACGGTTCATTAGGTTTCTTTCAGTGAGCTCATGAGGCACCCAAATATCGAGCTTTTTTGTGTACCCAGCTTTTTTCAAATGCGCCAAAACCGTTTTGTGGTCAATTCCCAGTTATCCAGCTACATCGTAACTACTAATATGCCGATCTTGCTCCACTTTTTCAAAAATTGATCTATTTTGTCCGTAACAGGGCGACCAGAACGACGTGCATCTTTGATATCAAAATTTCCGGATTAAAAACGCTCAAACCAAATTTGCGCTACTCTCACAAATACTGCATTAGCTCCATAAACATCACAATTTTTTTTCGCGGCTTATGTTGCATTTTTACCGTTTTTGCAGTAAAATTTTTAAAATGTATCGAATTTCTTCATTAGATTCACTCATTTTAACAATAAGAAAAACAAATGAATGTCACACATTTTCCTAATTTGAATTTGGAATTGTCTTCTTTAAAATTAAAACTTTTTAATGATACCAATACCAGCCAGATACAAATGGTATAGCCAAAAGATCTTATTACAAGTTCATACATACTATATGCGAAAAGACTTTTTCCCCAACCTATTATTTTCGCTAAATATACTATGTCCTATAATAAATATACACGATATAGCATATTTAGAACATATTTTACAAAGCCAATATTGTAATAAAGTAGCACATTTATTTATTTTCAAATCGATTAGTGTCGATTTATTTACTTATACTGTCGACGATTTAATAGTCTGTACGTCAAATGACTCACAGAATATCACTATTAGGTCACCCACAACAATAAAGTACCACAATTATGTCATTCGTTTCATGCGGGCTGTACCATCAAGAAATATGTAACTTGCTAGACGTGCAAACGTCAAAAGTAAAATAAACGCTTGGAAACAGTATAGTGGCCAGTTTCCAGTCTCCCATAAGACAGCCGTAGCACAAATCAAATCAAATTATTTGTTAGAAACATGGTTAAGTAACCACTTTCCATCAGGTGCGCTGTCAGCATGTCTGCTGGACTCATTCAATAAAAAACTGGGTGTGTGTGCAGTTCACACGCAGTAGAAGTGAAACAAAGTGTGACAAGGGGTGGTAGGGATTCTAAATTCCGTGACATCACATATATATTATGTCGTTATAATATATATAAGGGTTAAAACACAAAATTTGAAGTATTAACGAAAAACTTCGAAACATTTCCAACTCTATCTGTATGAGCAGTGTTTATATTATATGATTTTTAAGTTTTCGCGACTTGTATACATAATAATACTACGTTTTAACGGTTTTAAGCGCGGTAATTTATTTGATTTTTGTTATAACGACGTTTCGGCCACTTTTAATGATACTCAATGACACTTGACATCTTTGTCTTCCGTGATCGCGGCCACTGAAAAGTGGCCGAAACGTCGGAATAACAAAAATCAAATAAATTACCGCGCTTAAAACCGTTAAAACGTCGTGTTTATATTATTAAATACTTATATAATGCATTCTATCTCATTCTCTCGCAGGCTTAGTCCTATAGATTTATGTGTTTATCTCTGTTTAGTGTCGTTTTTTCGTTTCATCTAGTTTCAAATTTTCAAATAGACTCTGAAGTCGAGCAATAAAAAGACAGTCAAAGTCGACCAGCCTCCTGGTTCTCTTCTCAATCGACTCCAGCGCCTCCAAGAGGTACTCTTCCTCCAGGAGCCAACTCACCTCGGCCAGACTCCAGCCGAAGTCGAGGGGCGGCCATTGGAACCCAGGCACGGTGGCGTCATCTATCTTCGGTATGCCCAGGCCCACGTCTATAGCGACGGCGCGACGTATCTCGTCCGCTATTAGTAGGGCGTTAATCCTGTACAAAAGAACTTCAAATAGTGCAAAAATTCGAGCAACATTATAAAAAAAATTACAACGACGTCGCGTAAACAGTCTTGTTACCGCTGCCATATTGTTTAATTACAGTCATTCCAACCGATCCCATCTTCGTCACCAGTTGGAATGACTATTCGACTCCTTTGTAAAATACAAAACTACCCTCATTTTTTTTTATTGTACGAGTTCAGTTGACAGGCAGACGTCCCATCTGATGAAAAGGTGTTACCATCGCCTATGGACATTTGCAACACCAAAGGCATTATACAAATGCCCCGCTGCTCTCTTAAGGGATACTGGAACCTGCCTGCTGAACCGGGAACACAACTCAAGGTTGTTATGGCGGCTTACTCTAGACCGGGGTTGGTAGCCATCCTGACGAGCAAACAGCCACCCTACCACCTGGCTGTGGATTGTTTTGTCGCCTCTCAGGACCGGCCGTGCCCAGGCAGGAAATTGTATAATAACCTACAGATTATGCACTTTACTGAGAAACTATCACACTTTCAGATTTGGGGTTTGAAATAGGAATTTCAATTTGTTTCTAGATGTGTTATCTATCATAAAAATATTATTTTATACGAATAGTAAAACCAATAAGACGCGTGTAATATCACCTTACTACTAACGCCATCTGTTCGAAAACTAAAGAACTAATATCGTTGTAAACCTGTAAACAGAATGTTATTTAGTTAAAAATATTCGCGATTTTTTTGAAATAAAAAAATTAGTAATTAATTATCAATTATAAGTGCGGTTGAATGCGTAACAATAGATTTTTTTCGTTCTAATCTAAACTTCGCGAGCCCTCTCCTAAAGCATCGCTTTTTGATGGTGTATTAATTTTGTATTTTATATTTAAACTATTAAACCGGACAGCTCGTATACTCGGTCTCTTATTGGAAACCTTGTATCAGGTTAGGTTTCCAACCTATAATATGTGTTATCCGTGCAGGAACGGAGAAAGAATACAATTTCCTGCGTTGGGGCGGCCTGTCGTAAGAGGCGACGAAGCAACCCACAGCCAGGTGGTAGGGTATTTGCTCGTCTGGATGGCTACCACCCCTGGTCTAGATTATGCCGCCATCAGTGGCCAGGATCCAGTCTCCCTTAAGAGAGAAGCAACGCATTTGTAACGCCTCTGGTGTCGCAAATGTCCATAGACGATGGTAACACCTTTTCATCAGATGGGACGTCTGCCTGTCAGCTGAACTCGTGCAATAAAAAAAAATGAGGGTAGTTTTGTATTTTACAAAGGAGTCGAATAGTCATTCCAACTGGTGACGAAGATGGGATCGGTTGGAATGACTGTAATGAAACAATATGGCAGCGGTAACGAGACTGTTTATACGACGTCGTTGTAATTTTTTATACTGTATCACGTTTGAGCTGACATTACGCCTGATGTCAAGTGGAAATGACCTACAAGATACCTGTTCACGTGAGACTTGAAGACACCTAGATTGTATTTTTCAGGCAAAACAGACGACGGTAAAGAGTTCCACACTCTTCAGCGGTACATATGATGAAAGTGGAAGCATAGTGTTTTGTCCGCTTTGTTGGTATCACCACTATACATCGGTGGCGTGAGCTCGTACGTCTGCTTGTCTGGCGTTGTATTTATTTATTTAATATTAAATAGATTTGCGTTAGACCACGATCACGTCCAATGCCGGACGATGATGCGGTCGAAGATGGAGTACGCTTACCTAGATAGTACCTATTCACACGACACATGAAGATACCAGGATTGTACTATTCGGGAAACACGGACTCTGGTAGTGCATTCCACAACTCTGCCGTACGTAGAAGGAACCTGGAGGCGAAACGTTTAGTTCGCACTGGTAGCGTTTCCACTGTGGAACGATGGCGTAGACCAGAGCGCCTTGTAGTCCGAAGATGGAATGGTGTAGAGGGGACCAGGTCGAACAGTTCAGCCGCACACTCACTTTGACCTCAGCCAAAAGGCCGAGAAGCGATTCAACAAACCCCAACCACTCTCAATACAACCCAACAACTCCCAACAAGGGGGAAAAGTCGCGGCCCGTGTATAGGATTCGCCAGGTCGTGGTGGTACTAGCACCCCACGTGTATGATGCTATTGCCACGTCGCGATTAGGGATACCCATTGTCCGATCCTCGAGCATCCTTCGTCCGGGCTGTGGGCTCGCTCGCTCGCGGATTTACCACCGATCCGGACGAATACAACTCCCAACATAAGCCAACCTTTCCCAACCATTACCAACTTCCCAAAACCAACATATCCTGATACGCATAACACATACACGTACCAACACACACAGTATTAATCTAGCTAGTAAGTTAGAAATAAATAGACATAAGTAATTTGTAATGAGACTCGGGTATAACTTGTTCGCCTGAGCCCACAGGAGCTTAAAAAAAACCGCACACTCTGAAATTAATCCTATAAAAGACCGACAGGCTTTGAGGCCTTGTATTGACAAGCTAGTCGCTACCAATCATCCTCTTGTTGTGAGCTAGTAGAGTCACCCACCTGTAGAGGACGCACGGGAGCGCGACTGTGGCGAACCAGAGCGGCGCCGCGAACGGGTGCACGCGGCACAGCTCCGGCACCAGGATCTGCTTCTGGTCCAGGCGGTCGCGCTTCGCGCGCCGCGTGCGCTCCGACGACACCGGCAGCGCCACGCCCTTGCGGTTCACGTACCTAAGGGCGCGTCCTCAACGTTCATTCAAACAACACTACACCTGATATTCTCTTAAGTTTTCGCGACTTGTATACATAATAAAGCAAAATAAATGTACAAGCTCGATTGTGAGTGTAGATTATCATACATTGGGCAAATAAAGAGGAGCATAAAGAACACATTGCTGACATGAAACACACAAGGTCTACGAAGTCTGCGATCAGTAACACACAGATACATCAGATTCTATAAAGCACAAATCCTCGCGAAAGAGAATCGTTTCATACCTAGAATGATGCGTGAGGCTATTGAAATAAAAAAACACCCAAATTTCAATAGAGAAGATGGTTGGCAAGTATCACCTGTTTGGGATCCGATCATCAAAACTATCAAGACCCAAACCCAGCAAAAACCAACTGTCAGACCTCAGGACACTGTGAGCACTTTCTGTGTGCAACGTAAAACAAACCAACATGACTGATAATTTCTTTCATTTTCTTTCCACCCCTTTTAATATTATATAAAATTATTAGAGCCAGGCATGTTTGCTGAAGAGTTTCTTGCGCCTCTTCTTCTCTTTAAGCCACGACATATTGCGAAGCGGTGCTAGATTAGATTAGGCTCTCATGGAGTAAATAATAACCATAAACAAAATTAAAATGAACAAGTTGGCGGTAGGCTAAATAAAACTTTAACAATACTCATTGATACTTGACATCTTTGTCTTCCGTGATCGCGGCCACTGAAAAGTGGCCGAAACGTCGGAACAATAAAAATCAAATAAATTATCGCGCCCGAAACCGTTAAAACGTAGTTTTATTATGTATAAAAGTCGCGAAAACTTAAAAAAGAACGCTACATCTGTGGGGCGCCGTAGCCCACGAATAATAGTGTTACGACCGGCAAAGACCCTCTTCGGCATTTGGACTTCTTTTGTTTACCTTATGTTTAAAATTTATAATTAGAAAACAGCCTATTGTGTATTGTACTCGTTTATGGCCATTCGCGGGCATAATTAGGCAGGTGTGCGGTTTATGATTTCTGGGAAATTGCGTCGACGCTTGCCAGGTAGACATATTGCGTCGTGCAGTAAATAAAGCAATGCCGCAACGGAGGGGTGCGGCAGTCTAGCGATGGTCACCAGCGAGACAAGACGTGTGTACATTCGATAAGCTCTATAGTGACGGACTTTGCGCGTGTTATTGAATCATGTATTACGTTTGTACTGGTTGTGTCCAATTATATTTGTACCTGTGTTATACGTGTTTATATAGTTCTAATAAACTATATAGTAATTCCAAAGATATTTTAATTCGAGTCCTGCACTCGTAACAATATTATGTTTCAATTTGTGACGGACTGTATGAGAGAGATATGACCTAGATCCTTGCACTAGGAAAGTAGACGCTCCACCAACCTTGAGATCGGCGCTCTACTGGCTTGGTTCAGGAGCAGCACACGGCACTAAATTTCACCTTAGAGCTAACACGTTTAACAAAGTCCAAGTATAATAAAAGTTCTTGGCACGGCCAGTATATAAAAAAAATATATTGTTATAGTGTTTACGCTTTACGTCCTTTAGTTGAATAGTTAAAAAACCCCCGATTTTGAAACATTCTTCAGTGGTGCTCTGCTCCTATTGGTCTTAACGTGATAAAATATATCCTATTAGCCTTCCTCGATAAATGGGCTATCCTAACACTGAAAGAATTTTTCAAATCGGACCAGTAGTTCCTGAGATTAGTGCATTCAAGCAAACCAACAAACTAGTCAGCTTTATATATTAGTATAAGATTCTCAATTAGACCCGGTAGGTGGCGCTGGAATCGGGTTCTAGATTTTTATTGTTTCAGGGCAGGACACCGTCTGATCAAATCAAGGTTGCACTGTATAAATATCGAGAGATGAGGAAAAAGAAGAGAAACGAGTGAGTACAGTTACCTCGGCGTCAATAAGTTCAATCTCGCACTCGTATGGTCCACGTCCAGCAGCGGTTGAGTGCTCTGAGTGAGCACTGCGTTGTATTTGCTCCTATAGTACTCGCGGAAACTCGAGTGAGTCGCCGAAGGGAAGGCCGAGTCGGGCGTCAGGTTCCAACATATCTCGGCGACGAGGAAAAACTGAAAAAAAACATATCGATGCAAACCGGTCCTTTGCAGGTGTTTTATTACCCCTTTGAATTCGAGTGATCTATTGTTCACGCTTATCTCTTAATTTACGCCGCCGCGAGACGTCATATAACCTTATTAATTTAAAAAATACTAATAATAATAATAAATCGGCTGACAAACAGACATATTATATATCCCCAAATTAAGCAAGTTACGCTTGTGTTATGGGTAATATACAACGGACTATTCTGGGGCCGATCCCAGACACTCAGACCATAGTAAATAACGGAGAAAATACGTTTCCGAAATTTACTATACCAGGAATCGAACCCGGAGACTCTGTGTTGCAATGAGGTAAACCGACAAAAGCTTAGGGGGTCAACTACAGAGGCCGTCAATATGCTATCGAGCCATAAAAGAATCACATTCAAATGCGATATTTTTTTAAACTGGCCATTTATATCAATCCCGCGGGTTTTCCAGGACAAAAAGAAGCGCAGATTTTAAGTCCAAGAATTAGCTGTCCATCAGCGAAAAGCGAATCGAATTCGGTGCAGTAGTTTTTACGTGAATCTCGAACAAACAGACAGGAAATCTAAAAAAATTGCATCGTGTTCTTCATCGTTTATATAGTCTATTCCAGTTGTTTTTTTTACCTCCTTTAAGGGCCAAATTTAATATTATTTTTTTCCATGAGCTGCCATCAAACGTAACGTTTATTATATATAAAAACCAAGAGAATTATATCGTCTCTTTTATTCTAATACAAATTCTATGTAGTTAGAGGGAGAAAGCATCAGTTTCAACGTTCATTTCATTTATATGTATGACCACTTTGTGGGACTGCCCAATGAGCCGTGTCTGACAGTTCGGCAAGGTGGTTCCGTCTTAAAGGTTAAATGTATTCAATGTACAGACACTGCATGTTTAGGATCTTTATAATATTATAGATAGATTCAAACAACGCTTTTAGGCAACTTGATATAGTAGTAAGAGAGAAAAGCTTACCTGCGGTTGGTCGCGATTCCTGTACCAGGGCGTCACGACCGCCTCCTTGTACTTCTGCTCGTCGAAGACGAACACCTCGCCCTCTTTCAAAAGAGGATTCTGCATTATTTTACCTATAAATTAAGTTCTTCATGACTCTGCTGCCGTAAGTTGGTGTTTAAAAACGAACAGACGAACGTCAAGCCCGAGACTAAGTCGATTTAAGTCACAAGTTTTTAAAAAACCAATAAGCGCACGTGTGATGTGCGAACAACGCTTTTCAACACACTTGCGAGAATATCAGTCGGGACAATATTTGTCGTTTTTAATATGAAAATGGCGCGCAATTGCAGATAGCGTAACGTGAGCGCGGTGAAAATCAGAACTATCTTTCGTCTCATTTTCTCTGTAGTATTAAAGGGAGTCAATTATATTGATAAAAAGCGCTTCCAAGGAGGTATGGATTATTCAGCTTATTTATCTTCGTAATGTGAAACTCCTTGGTGGAATTCTTGTATTTTTTTCACCTATGTGCCTATTTTACCGCGCGTTCCATTGTGTAATGCGTAATTTTTAACTTACGAACAATGTATACAGGCTTCGTAAATGCATTTTTTGAACAAATGTGTGGAAAGAAATAATTAATGAATATACACTCGGTCATTTTTCTTCTGCACCTACTTAGTAATTTATTTTATTTCAATTTTAATTAGTTTTCAATAATCAATTAACCCACTATTTAGCTTCTTTAATAAAAAATCGTGGTGGCATAATGGCTAGCGCACGCGTCCCAAGCTCAAAGGGCGCGGCTTCGAATCTTGGTCGCAACGCATGCACCTCTTAGGCAGTTTTACAAATTAATGCGCATATTGTTACAATTACCACGTGCATACAACGGTTCGTGATGTAACCTGCACATCGAGACAACCGATGTGTGCAACCTGCTAAGCCACTTTGGACAAGGGTGGCGGGTGTATTGTCCGTTGCCGTATAGTGTAGTCCGTTACTATTGACTTATTATACTTATGACGTCATAAGCTGACAAAACCTATAACGCTGCAACATTCTGTCATTTTATTGTGTCTTTCAATTTGGATGAAGCAGCCAGACTGATACATGTAAACGTAAACTAGAATCATTCAATATCATTGAATGCCAAATTGAATCAATTTCGTTGATCCGTCTGATATCAGCATTGCCATATGAAAATAGCCATTATTAGGAAACATGCAAACATTGTTGTTTTATTAGATTTCTATCACAAACTCTTGAATTTTTTAACTTTACCTTTATCGGCCGTCTCTTTCTCTCGCACAGTATCCTCTTGCCGTATATTGCCGTCCTCTTCTTCTTCGTTTTGATGCTACAATATCGGCCTTACCACCTCAGAATGTTTCTTCTTTTCCTTATATTGGTATATTAACATTAAGAGTGCTATTAGAAGTAACATAAATTTAAAAGTTTACTAACCTTTATCGGCCGTCTCTTTCTCTCGTACAGTGTCCTGTATATTGCCGTCCTCTTCCTCCTCGTCCTGGTGCCACAATATCGGTCTCTCTATTTCGGAGTGTTTCTTCTCTTCTGTATGCTGATATATCAGCTCCAGGAACGCCCAGTCGATATCTATTATGGTGGTGCCATCGTCTCTCAAAGCTGGAAGAAGAACATAACACATTTGAACAGTTGCTAGGTGGGGGATCTTCCCTCGTATGAAGCTTTAAACAGTTTTGCATGTTTTAGAGCCATGCTGGAATAATTATTTTGATTACAGCAATATTGAACCGCGCTTAAAATCGTTAAAAAGTGGTTTTATTAAAAAATATTTTTACTGTCGCAATAATGACATACTAAGACTAGCCTTGAGATAATCCAATGCCATCTTAAAACAGGCCATGCCTGCTTTTCGTTTCGAATATGAGGAAAGTAAATAAAAACTGATTATTTAAACAAACAACTACTTCTCTAATGATATCAGTCGTTAAATCCATATTTAAATCTGATGAACTCGTTTAATACGTGACATATGAAACGGCAAGTAAATTTCTTTTTCTGTGGCATTCTACTACCAAGTATTTTTTTGTCATCGATGATAGTAAATATTTAGTTCAAACAATTTAGTGAAAAGTAATTTATATGTATAAAATCATGTTACAAGACTGTTGATATTTTTTTATTACAATTTATGCCGCGATTTAACTAATTTTATTTTTGAACTTTTGAATGACATTAAATTTTTTTCACAGCAAGGAAAATCGTTTCCCAAAGACGAAAAATACTGTTTTCATCCCTGTGATCAGACGACTCCAAGCGTACTTTCAGAATATGAGAAATGAAAAAAATATAAGTATTCCACCAAGGAGTTTCAAATTACGCCAGTGAATAACCTGAGTTACCGAACCTTCTTGGAAGCGTTTGTGATCAATACATTTGTCTCGCTTTAATACTATAGAGAAAATGAGACGAAAGATGGAGTTCTAATTTTCACCACGCGCACGTGGCGCCATTATTGCAAATGCACGCCATTTTTATATTAGAAACGTTAAAGATTGTCCCGAATGATATTTATGTTTGTTTCATTACCTCTATGTATTATTTTCTCGCAAATGTGTTGAAAAAAGCTAAATGACACACCTGCGAAAATTGTTTTTTTTTTACAAAAGCGCGACTATGGTAAGGTAGCTCACATTCTTTCAGCAATAAAGGCTACTTTAACCGCCGTTTAAGGAGCGGAGCAATAATACAATTTCCTCATTGGGACGGCCTGTCGTAAGAGGCGACAAAACAACCCACAGCCAGGTGGTAGGGTATCTGCCCGCTTGGATAGCTACCACCACTGGTCTAGAGTAAGCCGCCATAAGAACCTTGAGTTGTGTTCCAGTCTTCCTTTAAACAGCGAAAGTTCATTGGTAGCACCTTTGGTGTTACGAATGTCCATATGCGATGGTAACCGCTTTCCATCAGGTGGGCTGCTGATCTTATGTAATAAAAAAAAGACAATATTTATTTAATATTTTCTTAAGTTTTCACAACTTGTATACATAATGAAACTACGTTGTAACGGTTTTAAGCGCGGTAATTTATTTGATTTTTATTATAAAAATTAAAATGAACAAGTTGGCGGTAGGCTAAATAAAACTTAAACAATACTCATTGACACTCGACATCTGTCTTCCGTGATCGCGGCCACTGAAAAGTGGCCGAAACGTCGGAACAACAAAAATCAAATAAACGACCGCGCTTAAAACCGTTAAAACGTAGTTCAACTTTATTTTTTTTATTGAACTCACTTTTAATTGTGGGCACGATGTAGTAGTCGTTGTGGGAGGAGCCCTCGCTCTGCAGCTTCATGCCTCGCCTTCGCACGCGGAGGACCTCCGCGAACACGAAACGCATGAACCTAACGAAGAACGGACGGAACTAGAATTTGTCCCGCTGTGTCTAATCCTAGGCAGTAGCAATTTTTTTCTCTCTCAATTTGGCTAAGCGCGTTTTGTGCATTCGGCCAGAGTCACGTGATAAATGTTCATTTGACTATGATAAAACGAGGGGAACAAATCACCAAAAAAGTACAAAATGATGGCTTCATATTTTGGGGGAATTCGACGGACACAGAAGTTGCATTTAAAGGGCAAAAACGCTGTATGCAATCTATATATTTAGACTCCAAAATACGGATAGCTGCATCCAATAAATTAAAAGAAAATAAAAGGGATACAAGGGATATGAGGAGGGGGGACGACTCTTATTATATTTTTCTTTCTTTTTCGCTCTTAATCGATTAATCTTATTTTCTAATACATATTTACTATATACTAGTGCAATTACCTTCTAATTTAATTAAAGATACTATATTATACACCTTTACAACTTGTTACCTGCCAAAATAACCACAACCCAAACTCTATAGTCGCTGGTCGTTCTTACTCGTAAAGGGGACATGCGCAGAAAAGCTTTCAGCTTTTATAAATGACGAAGGTCTGGCCGTCGTGGGCTCTTAAGCTATATATTCCAAGCATTTTTTTCTTTTCGTATGTACTCACCTTTTAAACCTTGCCTGGACTTCCACAAATAATTCAAAACCAAAATTAGCCAAATCAGTCCAGCAGTTCTCGAGTTTTAGCGAGACTGCGGAGCCGCGGGCAAAGCTCTAGTAAACAACGGGAGCACTCACCGTCTAATAAGTCGACCTCTCCTCGGCGACAGACGGACATCCGCGTCCGGGACGTGTTCCACACTAACGCGTACCTCACCAGACCTCGTGTAAACCGGAAAAGCCGGTATTTGAAGACTGAGAAAACGAAATGTTAATGCCAACACTAATTCATATACAGTGTAAACTCCATGTAACGTCACTCGATTTAACGACAAACTCCCTTAAGCGTCGATATCACTTGGCTTTGGTTGGTTTAGCTCGTCTTTCATACAATGATACACTCTATATAGCATTACACCCACTCTCAATAACGAGAACAATTAAGTAATAAACAGTACCTTTTAAGTTGCCAAAATTAGTAAAAACTGCACACCCGTGTACGTTCTTTTATTGGTTTATTGTCCTAGCCCGTAATAAACTCGACTGTCGGCATCATGCATAAAGAAATTCCGAAAATTCCAGGTACTTCCTTTATCGCCAAGATACCTCAATATCGCAAGATATGAATAAAATAAGTAAAAAAAATACAACAAAATTAGTTGTGCAGCAAAACATGTCCGACAAAAATAACAGACTTATCTCCATTTAACGACAACTCTCTATAACGCCATAAAATGCGCAGTCCCCTCAGTGTCGTTATATAGAGTTTACACTGTATTTGCATCAAACACGGAGATATTATTGCTTGCTTATCTTGAATTAGATATACAATACAAGATATTATTTTCTACTTTTTGTGATTCGTACACATAATAAACCTACGTTATAACGGTCTTGAGCGTGGCTTTTTATTTGATTTTTTTTAACAAGTTGGCGGTAGGCTAACTCCTGTGATCACGGCTACTGAAACGTCGGAATAAAAATCCACGCTCAATACACTTTTCAACACTTAGAAAATTAACGCGAACAAATGACAGTAAATAATTAAGGCAACCATAGAAGAAATACTGATAATAGTAAAGGCAACAAAACACCTGTTTGATTAAGGATTACAGGAATTTCGGCTTTTTTGCACACCTCAGTTGTAACATTATTGTTAACTAGCTGACCCGCGTCCATTTCGCTGGGTGTTACTCGAGATAAGCCAACACACAATTGCCCATGGGAAAAAAGATCTTTCTAGTGCCTACTTCACTGGGCGCTACTCGAGATGGGCTAACGTATAACTGCCCATGGGAAAACACACCTTTCTACTGCCCACTTCGCTGGGCGCTACTGGAGATAAGCCAACAAATAATTGTCCATAGAAAAAAACATTCCTTTTTTAAATATCTCTGACTTATTTACTGATTGGTCAGGGCACGTTGATAAATCAACGCATCAGCCCGTTTTGCTCGGTATTGATATTTCACATAAAAAAATAATATCAATCACAATCAAATAAAGCCTATGTCACTCAACATTAATGTAGCTAAATACTGATCGAAGAATTTTCAAAATCAGTTCAGAAGTTCAAGAGATTACTTCCTACAAACGCCCGTGCCCACTTCGCTGGGCGTCTTCACAACAATAATCACAATCAAATATAGATCATATCATTCAAGAATAACATAGCTATCGATTGGTGTAACAATTTTCATAACCGGTTCATTAGTTCAAGAGATTTCTTCCTAAAACCAAACTCACAAACTTTACCTTGTAGCAGCGAGAAGTAGGTTAAATAATACTTTAGATGGCAGATAGTAGTATTCATTGTCGACTGCTGAAGAGAACTGGAGTGAACTCATTTATTTTGTAAATGGTAACCTTATGTACAAATATTAACAAGTCGTACAGCTACTACAACACATAGCACAATGCGTGAGCGGAACGGATGTTGTGCGAGCGAGATAGAGCAACTATTAATTGGGGTGCTCCCGCGTTGCGCTAGTCAGTTCACCGTCGTCCGCTGCGGTGATTGTATGTATGCAGCTCCTAGAACCTCTTTATATTAGTATAGGTAGGCAATAGTAGTGACCTGTCGGGCTCGTCCCTGGCCATGAGTATGCCCATCGCCTGCGCGGCGTGCTGCGGCGCGTGCAGCCGGCGCCCGCGCGTGTTGTACCGCTCGGGGAGGGCGCAGCGCAGCGTCGATATCAACGCGTACAGCATGTTGCGTTTGCCGCCTGTAATAACGAACCGCACGCTTAAGCGCTGTAATAACGCCGCGACGGCGTAGTAGTAAGGCTGCGGCGGAGTGGCAGTAGCGCGATCGCGACGTGGCTTTAACGCGGCGGCGTGGTATTAACGCAATTGCGGCGTGATATTAACGCGGTCGCAGTGGTAATAGCGCGGCGGCGGCGTGGTAGTAACGCGATCGCGACGTGGCATTAACGCGGCGGCGTGGTATTAACGCAAGTTATGGCGTGATATTAACGCGGTCGCAGAGTGGTAATAGCGCGGTGGCGGCCTGGTAGTAACGCGATCGCGACGTGGCATTAACGCGGTGGCATGGTATTAACGCAGTTGCGGCGTGATATTAACACGGTCGCAGGGTGGTAGTAGCGCGGCGGCGGCCTAGTAGTAACGCGATCGCGACGTGGTATTAACGCGGTGGCGTGGTATTAACGCAGTTGCGGGGTGATATTAACACGGTCGCAGGGTGGTAGTAGCGCGGCGGCGGCCTAGTAGTAACGCGATCGCGACGTGGCATTAACGCGGTGGCGTGGTATTAACGCAGTTGCGGCGTGATATTAACACGGTCGCAGGGTGGTAGTAGCGCGGCGGCGGCCTAGTAGTAACGCGATCGCGACGTGGCATTAACGCGGTGGCGTGGTATTAACGCAGTTGCGGTGTGATATTAACATGGTCGCAGGGTGGTAGTAGCGTGGCGACGGTCCGGTAGTAACGCGATTGCGACGTGGCATTATCGCGGTGGCAGAGTGGTAGTAGCGCGGCGGCGGACTGGTAGTAACGCGGTGGCGTGCTATTAACGCGGTGGCAAAGTGGTTATAGCGCGGCGGTGGCCTGGTAGTAAAGCGGTCGCGGCGTTCTTGTAACGTGGTGGCGGAGTGATAGTAATGCGGCGTGTTGGAGGTGACATGTACACGCGCTAAAAGATCTCTTTTACTTCATATATCAGCACTTTTAAAACTACACTACACAAGAGAATACGAGAAACAAAATACCATTCTTTGCGTTTCTTTCGATTTTGGGCTGCTTTTGTTGCTTGGTGCCGCCCTCTGGAGGATCTATTTCAGAATCACTAGTATCAACGATCGGCTGGCAGTCGGTGAAGGCCCACGCCGTCTGAAATTTAAATAATCATGCAAAGTTACCACTAAATGTGTCGTTCAATGTTTAATGTTCTTATTTCTAATAAACGTACATCAACAAAATTAAAAAAAAAAATGTATGCTTAATTTTTCTTATAGTAAAAGCACAGGCTAAATCCTTCTTACCATCTTATACATGGGTCTTAATCATATTGAGTTAGAATAAGTTTTATTAAGACTTACTCTAACTCAATATGAATAAGACCGTTAAATACTAAAAACTTAACAGTCTTCAACAACTTCGATCTTAAAAATGGATTTTATTTTAACTCTAGTAAGTATCTTCCAGTTTTACATTTTGAATTTCAACCAATGGTGGCGAGTTTTATACACGACTCTCATTGGTTAGTCGTATCCTTACGTCCTGGCTAACACAGCTATATGGGCATTGATTAACGATAACAAAAGTAGATCATTCAGTATTTGACAAATTAAATATAAATAAATATGTGAGAAATTTAAAATGGATAGTTATATATTTAATTTAAGTCGAATGTCAAAAGATTGACCTTGAACTTTTGTTTTTGTTTAGATTTTGTTTACGAGGGAATTACATAAGCTAATTAGTTTCTAGTAAGCATAATTGAGTTGGGAGCCCGAACGCGTGGTAATCAGGATGTATATTAAGCAAAGTAAGGAACACAAAAAATCTACAACCATGAACGTGGAAGTGTATCCACTACAGCGCCAACAAAGTTCTGCTAGCACAACTAGTACAGCTGTCACAGAGGGCATTAGTAATAAGTGTTGTAACTAGATGGCGCTGTCTAATAGTCAAACGTGCTATGGTTTGAAATGTAGTTCATGTTATCCTTTTTGGTATGTTTTTGTTTGTTTAGTTCAATAAACCAGTACATCATGTGAATAAGTGCGACTTGGGTCATCTAGGACAACAGCATAAAGCTGATACACACCCGTTTGAAGTAGTATTGTCTGCGCTTCGTGGTGCCGGGTCTCGCGATGTCGTTTATATCGCCGCAGTCGTTGTTGTAGTTACACGTTCCCTCCAGTTCAGCTGCCTTGAAGTTCTCCTTACCTAAGCAACAATAGATTTCTTAATAAGACTGAATTTCTTAAGTATTAGGAATACTTGAAGAAATTCAGCCTTTTTTTGTTGTTGCAGGCATTCAGCAGACAGGCAGACGGCCAACTTGATGGAAAGCGGTTACCATCGCCTATGGAAATTTGCAACACCAAAGGTGCTGCAAATGCGCTGCTGCTCTCTTAAGGGAGACTGGAACCTGGTCACTAATGCCGGAACACAACTCAAGGTTGTTATGGCGACATACTTTAGACCAGGGTTGGTAGCCGTCCAGACGGGCAATACCCTAACGGCTGGCTGTGGTTGTTTTGTCGCCTCTTACGACAGACCGCCCCAACGCAGGAAATTGTATTCTTTCTCCATTCCTGCACGGATAAATTATAAAATATATATTATATAAAGCCTTATTAATCTGTACATTGAAGTATTATTATCAAATACTATTTAAAAAAACAACTGTAATCTATACAGATAAATAAAATTTATGTGTCTATTTGTAATGTTAAAATAACAACTTTTTACTAAATGTATATGAAAGTATATACCATACTTATTTATCAGTATCATCTGTGCAGGAACAGAGAGAGAATACAACTTCCTGCGTTGGGGCGGCCTGTCGTAAGAGGCGACAAAACAAACCACAGCCAGGTGGGAGGGCATTTGCCCGACTGGATGGCTACCACCCCTGGTCTAGAGTATACCACCATCAGTGGCCTGGTTCCAGTCTCCCTTAAGAGAGCAGTGGCGCATTTGTATTATCTTTCGTGTTACAACTATCTATATGCGATGGTAACCGCTTTCCATCAGGTGGGCCAACAAGTCTGCTGTATGCCAACAATAAAGAAAGACAAGTTAGTTATTATCATCTTACCAATTGGCATCAGCTGATTGTCCAGCTCACCAGATTTGTGAAGTATCCTACACGCTTGCAACGCTACCATTCTTCTTGCTAGAACTCTCGTTGGCATCGGATGACCCTACAAAAGTAAAATATTTCTTTTAACCGAATTAAAAAAAGGAGGAGATTCTCAATTTAACTGTATGTTGTTTTTTATTTTTGTATGTTGTGGACAAACTTTCTAATTTTTTTTTTATACGAAAGAGGACACTCCTGAAATGGTCCTATTGTCACAAAGTCAAGACCTAATGAGTGGATCCCAGAGAAATCGAGAGCAACCCTTGTTGATGAGTGCCTACCCTATATTAGTAGTACAATTCCTACCGGGGTTTAAAATATTATTTCTAAAACTATCAAGCAACTAAAAAGCACGCCATTGCTCCTAGTTTTACTGTTTAATATGACTACTGTAAATTATTGATTTTATGTGTACGTTGGTGAACTATAAAATGTTTTCTATTCTATTCTATTCTAAAAAGTAGAAAATATTTTTACCAACAAAAACAAAACTGACTTCAAGAGTCCCTAAAAAGCAAATAATTAATATTTTCTACAACACACTGCCATGTTTATATATAACACAGATTGCAATTTTTACTAAACAAAACCCAGAACTGTTTAAAAGTAATTAAGACCAATGTAAGAGGATACTGCACGATCAAACAAACAATAGTGTGGTAGTATCTTTATGCATCCTATCTCAACAAAAAAAATTGCACATTATATGGCCCCATTAATATATAATAATAATAATAATTATCTTGAGATATTAAAAGATTTATCAAAAAAATTATTTAAGACTAAATTACAGAATTGGCTAATTATCATTATACAATGAATGTTTTTTTTTTAATGATAATAATAAAATTGTGGGAGGTAGAGGTTAAATGATACTTCAGATGTCATAGAGTAGTATTCACTGTCAAGTGCTGATGTGAACTGAAGTGAACTAGTACAATACATAGCACAATGTATGAGCGGGCCGGATGATGTGCGAGCGAGATAGAGCAACTATTAATATGTGCTCCGGCGTTGCGCTAGCCAGTGGCTCGTTGTCTGCTGCGATGACTAGACATATGCAGCTCCCATAAAATTAAATACAACTGACAAAAATTGTAATTTAGTAAATAAAATTATATTTAATATAATATTAATTTTACTATTTTTAAATTTGTACGCCTAATAGGTAAATAACGAGTGAAACTGTATATGTCCTAATATCAAATAAATAAATTGATTAAACATATTGCAGTAAAAGATTTAAAAAAGACAAAATAAAGTAATTTTCATATTTTACTTCCACCACCTTCAATATATTGTCGAATGTATTTATTTTTTTCTTTCTAGTTACACTTGAACTCGGTTTCTTTTTTGCTACATTTTTTTTAAATATAAAAATACTGCTTTATTTATTATAATAACTTATGTATTTCGAAATATATTATTGTATATGTGTATATATATGACTATGTATATATGTATGTATTTGTATATTTATTTCTTAAATTAGTTTGAGTATTCATGTATTGTCTTTTTTCTGCACCACCTACAATCTAAATTAAAAAAAAATGACTCAGGCGATTGATTCAATTTTTTATTTTATTTAGGTTGCCTGGAAGAGATCACTCTGAGCGATAAGGCCGCCTATTGTATTGCCTAGATAACATTGTAAATATGATCTGTTTTTGTAATTGTATATTTTGGTGTGCAATAAAGTGTTATCTCTCTCTCTCAAAAATACATTTAATCCTGTTACTAATACAAATAATTTTGCAGTTAGAATCTGTTTATTTTCCATTTGTGTAATTTCTCCCATACCTTCCTCTTAGAAACTAATTTTAAATTACTATAACAGACTATGATTCTGAGCGATAAAGTCATACTCACCACTATGTTATATTTGACTGGACAGTTCAACGGTAATCTCAGTGTACATATATAGGCTGTACGCATCTCACCGGTACTTTTAAGTGGGAGTTTCACTTCCTCCATCCACCACTGCGGTGCCAGACGTGTGAAAGTATCAGATGGCAGCTTCCCGCAGTATCTTATGAGAAAAATTTTAATATACAAGTGGATGAAGGAGTAATGTAACATTTTAAGATTTTTTATAAACTTTCTCTGTATATATACATACCTGTATATGTTACAAAATTTAATATAATTTGCTATAATCAGTCTCTCGACGTGATATTGTGCCTTAAACCTCTCAAGAACTCTTATAACCTGACTGAATTTAAAAGTGACACCATTTAGTTGTTTTATTTATGCACTTTTATATCTTGGGATATATAAAGTTTATATTGACAAAGTCACAGGGAAACATCTATCATATAACTGTTATATATAAAATTCTTGTTTCTGTGTACATATGATGTTACTGAAGTCCTGCTAGGTGGTTGGATTGATTTTGATGAAATTTTTTGAGTGGGACCCAGGATGGTTTGGACTCACAATTGGACCCGGTAGGTAGTGCTGCAATCGGGTTCTAAATTTTGTTTTTTAGGGCAGGACGACATTTGCTGACCCGCTAGTATTTTATGATAATAATTTATACTTGAAACTGAGATGAAGGGTAATCTTTTCAATGTTTACCTCTTTTTTGAAGTGACACTTCTATATAGACGGGGGGTCTTAGGATTTTACTGTCACGAAAAAGCGTTCCGGCCGCGTGGAGGAGCGGCATAAATTTAGACTAGACGTGGTGAGAGGCGGCATAATTTTAGAATAGACTATGGATGTGTTGGATCCGGATCAAATTCAGTTTTTTTGTTTGATAAAATAAAATGTTTAAATAAAAAATGCATTCATTAAAATGTACCTAATCTAAACAAATCATAATTTGCAGTAAACCTGCGAAAAATTGAAATGTGTGCTGGAACACATAGTAGAAGTGAAACTTCAACAGACAAGTGGAAAAACAAAAGGCAACAGATAAGTGGCAAACGAACGTTTCACTTTTACTATATGTTCCAGCACACATTTCGATTTTTATACAGGAGAAATCCATTTCAGGTCCATAAGCTCTAAATTAAGTCTCTTTTGGCAAAGGTGAGCCAGATCATGCCCGTGCAGCCTGTCAAGGTCCAAAAAAAAACAATAAATGTTATAATTAACTCACCTATTAATAAGAGCGATAGCAGAATTCAAATCCACACTTGCGCAATTATCACTATCTTTATCTTTACTACCAATTTCGTTATCACAATTAACACTTACACCTACAGAATTACTATCAATTTTTACACTATCCGCAGAAACAGGATCCACTTTTCCTGATTCACTACTATTAAGATCTTTAAATATTGATTCATTTGCCGATTCCTTGACCACTGTACCATTATTACTTATTGGAGTAACATTCTTTCCTATTTCTTCTTGAAGTTTATTGTTTTTATACTGGCTAATGTCTTTATTGGTATCATTTCCACTATTGCTTTCATTTATAATTTCATAATCATCACTTTCATCACATGATATAGTCATTTTATCATTTTCAAGGTTATCTTTGCCACCATCCAGAGAAACATTAGTATCAACTTGTCCTGATTCCCTAATTTTATGCTTATTAAGTATTGATTCTTTTGCAGATTCTTTCATCAATGTATCATAATTACTTGGTTTTACAATATCCTCGTTTTCTTCTTCTTTAAGTTTATTTTTTTTATAATGTCTAATGATTTTTTTGTTGTCTTCTTCACTATTGTTTTTACTGAAAATTTGTTTTTTGTCACTTTCTAACTGTGTTGAATGTTGAATACAAATTTCTTCATTTACTTGGTTATTTAATTCTTTTCTACTATCAGCTTCATTGCCCATTTCACTAGTATTAAATTGACATAAACTTTCGTTTTCAAGAACCGACATGTTATTTGCATCTGATGATATTTGTTCATCTAATAATATATCCTTGCTAGTTACAAAATCATTTTTATTAATTTCATTTATATTATTACTTTCACAATTATCGACTCCTTTAATTAAATTTACATCCTTATTAATTACATTATCAATATTGATTTCATTAGCTGCGCTTATATTATCAATTTCAGATTCACTCTCACAAACTGCAGAAATCTTATTAATTGTATCATTATTTGTGCAATTATCAATTTTAGTTTCCTTCTTTATTTGAACATCGCTTTCCTTAACATCTAAATGTTTTAAATCATTCTTAACATCAAATTGCATACTCTTAATATTATTTTTATTTAAGGGATTAGTATTAAAGCTATCATTTGGTGTATAAGGTTTAATAACGGCTGTGAAAGGGTCAGCTTCGTCCTCTTCAGTCTGTGGAGGCTCATCTTGTATGCCACAACAACATTTTCTACTTATTATCTGCGGAGAAGATGTCTTTTATTTAGATTTGTAAATACACGACCCATTTGCTTAAAAGGCCGGAGTTTGGTTAAAGTGTGTCCGGGGCAGAGTCATTGGTCAGCCAACTGTTGTCCAATGCTGGATGTAGGTCCCCCAAGTTTACCCTACTTATTCCATTCCTCTGCTGTCCTTCTGAACAGATTGTAATGATTTAATTGAAATTATATAAACCGTCTCTAAGTAGATTGTTATTTACTACACAAAGTACTTTTTCTGGTGAGTTATCCGCAACTAGTCAGAGGAGTCTACACTAATCTAGCTGAGGACGATGTTGCTGTTTCTTCAACTTAAAATATCAAGAACACGTTGCCAAATGGTGCATAGTATTTAACTTTAAAAAATGACTTTCAGCAAAGTAAAAGAATCGATTAATATTCAATTACATTGCTTTGATTCTCCGTAAGCAATTATTTTCAATTCTTGGTATTTTCAATTGTCAACGAACTGCGAGTGATAATACTTGAGAAACATTGTCAAGCAAGTAACATAGTTATTGTTATTTTAATTTAAAATTTATCTGGTACACTCACCTGATCCAACTCCTTATAAGTGGCCACGTTATGCAGGAGCATGTCTGTAATTGGCGAGCTACCACTGCACAGCAGTGCGGCGGTAGCACGCGGCGCGCGCGCACGCGATCTACACAACCCGTATGATCTATACCTGTGAACACCAAACACAAATTCCTGAACAACGAAAACTATTATAAACTAGCTTCTGTCCGCGACTTCGCCCGCGTGGAATAGTTTAAAAAAAAAACCCCCGATTTTGAGACATTCTTCATTGGTGCTCCGCTCCTAATAGTCTTAGTGTGATAATATATAGCCTATAGCCTTCCTCGATATATGGGCTATCTAACACTGAAATAATTATTCAAATAAGACCAGTAGTTCCTGAGATTAGCGCGTTTGTTCAAAGCAAACAAACAAACTCTTCAGCTTTATATATTAGTATAGATATACCGTGTTTGGTCACAAATGTATATGCGTCCGTCTCAAACATGCTTCCAATCCAATAAGAAAAAATAGTTCTGGCGTAATTTGTACCTAATTGAATATGTTTTCTATTGCCACAGTTGTGAGATTAATGTAGGGTGTCTATTATATTGTTACGAGTGCGGGACCCAAATTAAAATGCCGTTGGAATTACTATAGAATTTATTAGAACTATACAAACACGTATAACACAGGTACAAATATAACTGGACTCAACCAGTACAAATGTAATGCATAATTCAATAACACGAGCAAAGTCCATCACTATATAGCTTATCGAATGTACACGTCTTGCTCGTATAGTAATCGTCGCTTGACTGCCGATCTCTCCGTTTAGGTATTCCTTTATACTCAGCTTACAATATGTCACGACCGTGTTCATGATGATGATGATTTCCAAGAATCACACCTGGCCACTGCCTACCATAAAGGATTATCCGAACGGAGAGATCGACAGTCAAGCGACGATTACGATACGAGCAAGACGTGTACATTCGATAAGCTATATAGTGACGGACTTTGCTCGTGTTATTGAATTGTGCATTACATTTGTACTGGTTGAGTCCAGTTATATTTGTACCTGTGTTATACGTGTTGTATAGTTCTAATAAATTCTATAGTAATTCCAACGGCATTTTAATTCGAGTCCCGCATTCGTAACAACTGGTGTCAGAAGTGGGATTTTGGATAAGTTGTAACAATATATTAAAAAAACATTTTTTTCCCTTAGTTTGTTGTTTGCTATTCCTTTAAAGAAACCGATAGAATGGTTTATTAATACAGTAGTTTTAGGAATTCACTCCTTAAAAATCGATTTTCATATAAGGCATGGAAATTTTAAGAGTGAAGAAATAATACGAGCGTTAAATTTCTTTTTTCTCTGAAACCACCCCTGTATTAGAGCACACAAAACAAAAATTATTAAACTTGTAAGACGGAAACACCACAAAGTTGCCGAACTGTCACACACGGCTCATTGGGCAGTTCCACAAATTTGTGGTCAACAGATAATTAAAATGAATGTTGAAACTGATGCTTTCTCCCTTTAACTACATATAAATTGTATTAGAATAAAAGAGACGATATAATTCTCTTGGTTTTAGCGCGGCAATTTTAACTAATATTAAATTTGGCCCTTAAGCAGGTTAAATAGGTTAGGCCACTTTTGTTAATAAAAGTAATTTAAGAGTTTCTGTATGTTAATATTTACCTCTCTTATACTAGCTTGCTTGCCAAGATGTGCTTTAGTGTTGCAGCGCAACACTAGCTCGGTGGCGCGGCACTAGCTTCGCGTCTGCCCCCTGACTTGTTTATCTTTTTATTCTTATTTTTTCCTTATTTACAATAAATATATTGAACACGCAAAAATTCATTTAAATTATAATTCTCCAACTTTATTGTATATTAATAATAATAACAGCCAATAAATGTCCCACTGCTGGGCTCGGGCATCCCATTATAGGGGAACCGACAGCATTCCCACCACGCTTGTCCAAGTCGGCTTGACAGATTTGACACATCGGTTATCTCGATGTGCAGGTTGCATCACGATGTTTTCCTTCACCGTTGTTAGCACGTGGTAATTGTAACAATATGCACATTAGAGCAGAAAACTGCCTAAGTGGTGCATTATATGTATATATATGTGTTTAATCTAATATAAATACAATTAGTGTATTAAAATTGTTTAACTTGAGAAAAGCTTGAGGTATTAGGCTATACACTTAAATTTTATGTAGACAGCGCGTGGGTTAGAGTGAGAGAGGAATAGCCTGTCTACCGCTGCCGTATGCGTGAGAGTAAGGAAAGCCAGACAGACTGGCGCCGTAACGCGTTACGTAACGAAGCTATTTACCATCCCATAAGAAATTATCACTTCAATTAGAGTGAGAGAGGAGGAGCCTGCCCACCGCTGCCGTATGCGCGAGATAGGAAAGCCAGACAGACTGGCGCCGTAACGCGTTACGTAACGAAGCGGTTCACCCATAAGAAGTTATCACTTCAAAAAAAGCTACTATGATATTTCTGTCAGGCGCTCTTATATGACATATCTTTAATGAATGTGTTTGTGAGTGTATTGTGTGTTTAATGTCGCATGTATTTTGTACCGGCTAATATGTCTGTGTGTATATTTTATTAATCAAAATCGGTCCCGAGACTTGTCCGAGTATTCGGATTTGGCCATAGACGCCTACTTGAACAATTCAACCTATACATATATGAAATCATGAAGAGGTTTCTGACAATTGTACATACGATGGTGGTAGATCCCATCTTAGGACCAGATTGCATCTCGGTAGATCGATGCCTTCCTCTAAAGCCGGTGTTGCCAGTAGCAAATTACACTCATGCATTCTGAACCTGAAATACAAAAGTTTTTACAATATGTAATAAACTACCAAAACCGCTAAAAACAATACCATTAAATATATTTAAAACCAGACTAAAGAAATTGTTTATAGACAAATCATATTATTCCACAAAAGAATTCCTTAATGACAAATTTGAAACATAATATCAATCTCTCCCATATTTAAAGGAACTTTTTAATTTCCTCTATCAATCTCATTCCTGTAATTTGCCCTCAAATGAAAATCTTCTGCTAACGATACCTAAACACACTTCGTCCTTTGCAGGAATCTCTTTTGCCGTACAGTCTGTTCGCCCGTGGAACTCCCTGCCCTTGAAAATCAGGCAAGCTACCATGTCTACATTCAAACACTTGATCACTGAACATTATTTGTCCATTAAATAAAATTTGTTGCAGTAAATGGAATTGTATTATTATTCGCATGTGTAATTTATATTATTGTTACGAGTGCAGGACTCCAATTAAAAAGCCGTTGGAATTACTATAGAATTTATTAGAACTATACAAACAGGTACAAATATAACTGGACGCAACCAGTATAAACGTAATACACGATTCAATAATACGCGAAAAGTCCGTCACTATATAGCTTATCGAATGTACACACATCTTGTCTCGCTTGTGACCATCGCTAAACTGCCTCACCCCTCCGTTCGGGCATTGTTTTATACTAAACTATACAATATGTCTCGACACAAAGCTCAACCGCGTAAACAATGATTTCCAAGAATCACACCTGGCTAAAGACTACCATAAAATATTACAATACACAATAGGCTGTTTTGCTAATTTCAAATTATAAACACAAAGTAAACAAAAGAAGTCCAAATGCCAAAAAGGTAATAAACTACAGTTGTGAATTGTTCTTTGTCGGTCGTAACATTATTATAATCTATTTAATTATGTATATCTATATTAGTTTATTATTATTATTATTTTGTTTTTTCTTTAATTATATTTAGTTACGATTGAATTAGTTTTAATTTAGATAAGCCACCAAATATCATTCAATTTTTCTTGTAATGTCCTCCTTGTAATCCTTGGACACCGGGTCACCTGGAAGAGATCGCTATAAGCCGCCCATTGTTCTAATGGAAATGTATTTATTGTAAATGTCTAGGTTTAAGTTATGGTGAACAATAAAGAGTTTCATTCATTCATCCTGATTTCACTATTACCACCACCCTATTCTGGTTGTACTACCACTATTACCTTATTCTGGTTTTCCTAACTTACTTCTTTAAGACATCCTCTTGCATCTTATTCTGTCGTTGACACTCAATCAGTTCCGATCTCTCAGCTGTTTGCTCCACAGTACAATACTGAGCGCAGATGAACGACAACTTCGGATTGCACCGCG
This sequence comes from Dendrolimus houi, assembly GCA_039645545.1. Taxonomy (NCBI): domain Eukaryota; kingdom Metazoa; phylum Arthropoda; class Insecta; order Lepidoptera; family Lasiocampidae; genus Dendrolimus; species Dendrolimus houi. The sequence continues at coordinate 2,338,963 of CM077146.1, forward strand.
ACATGTCCTATAAGAAAAATATCTTTATATAGCCATGGGAGAATACTAAACTCTATTCGAGTACCCAGCTTGGGGAAATTAGTCCCCAAAAAATTTTGGCGTAGGTGTAAAATTATCCCTGGGATGTAAAAAATTGAGCCAAATACTAAAGATAAAAATTATCACAAGTTAGACCTGGCACATGATAAATTCAAACTAGATTTTAAGGGGGGCATTTTATTTCGAGGTTTGGGCCACTCTCCAGCAGCCCTGACATGAAAGACAAAAATGTCAATGAGTAATGTTAAACTTATTATTTAGCCTACCCCCAATTTGTTCATTTTAATTATTATTAAAAAAAATGTGGTTACTAACTGTACGGCAGACATTGTCTAGCTCTTAAAAAAATATAAATGTAGAAACCGATTGCAGCGCCATCAACCGGGATCAATTGTTAATCTAAATCTAAACCATTCTCGAATCTACTTGAAAAAACAAAAAAAATCGGTTCCACCGTTAAAAAGGGTGATCAGCGGTGCTACCTACCGGGTCCAATCGTGAATCTAAACCATTCCGGGATCCACTTGAACATACAGAATTAAATTATATTAAATAAATTTACTGTACCTAGTTTTAAAAACATAGTTTTAATTTTTGGTGAACAATAAAGTGTTTTCATTCATTCATTCATAAAAATAGTTTCACCTAAATCCTGTAACCCGATTGCAGCGCCATCTACCTGTTTCAAATTTGAATCTTAACCATCCCGGGACCCACTTGAACACACACAAAAGATTTCACCTAAATCAGACAAATTTAAAAGAGTTTAAATGCAGTCACCATTGCCGAAATCGGCCGGGAGAGATCATAACTGAATGGCTAGACTGATGTTTTTTTAATGATATTTTTTTATTGATGAATATCATATTTTAATACTCATCATCTTATTCCGGACGAAGACAATTCCGAAAAACACAAAAATCATAAACATTGGTCCAGCCGTTCTTAAGTTATAATGGTGTAAATAACACGACTTTGTTTTATATATTATTTACTCTATGAGAGCCTGATTTATTTAACAGTGCTTCGCAACACGCTGTGGCTTGAAGAGAAGAATTTTCTACCTTTTGATTTGGTTACCAGAACGTGTTTTTCTATACTTTTTTAAACTATATATTTTTTTAAATAGCTTCAATATACAGACACGTCACGTACAATTTTACAATAATATAGATTTATATTTCTTATTATAAGGCTAACACTTACCACAATCAGCATAAAGAGAATCTTGGCGAAGAGTGGCTCCTTGGCGAACACCAGGCCGCATAAAGCGTCAGGGCATAGTTGGCCCTGTTGGCCTCTGCCGGCCAACCGTTGGCCACGGCCTCTACCTCGAGTTCTGGCCCCGAGTCTTCGCGGCCTCAGCTCTAATTGGTCAGTTGGTAGGTTGGATGGCTTGGTTAAGTTTATTTGAGGTCTATTTGATGTAATAGAAGTCGGAGTATTAGTTGTACTACTTTGAAGATCGTTGGGCGCTATTGGAATATTGGAAACACTTGCCGAAATATTTGATGATATAGAAAATTGGGACACATTGGTTGATTCATTTGATGAAGTTATTGTATGTTCTGTTGATGAATTTGATATACTGGTTGTATATTCTGATGATTTCTCATCAATCACTGGAATTTTATTATCAAAATCGTCAAAATCTCTTAAATTAGCTTCATATGTATTAACCCTATCTTCAATCTTATCACCTAAAGTTGTAAAATCACAGTTGTCTATGTCTTTTATCATTCTATAAGTTAAACTTTTATTTGGATTATTTTGTTTATTATTAATTATTTTATCATTTGGTACTGTAATTCCAGATGTATTGTGATTATTTTCTTCTTCAATATCACTGGTATCTTTAAGATCTTCTTTCAAATATTGAACATCGGTTTTTATAATTTCTGCTACGATATCATCTAGATTATTCGAATCCATGCAAATACTGTCACTCATTTTTACATCACTTTTATTTCTACGAATGTTATTACCTACGACGACATTACTTTCTATATTGCCCTCTGTAGCTACCATATTAGCGTCTATTTGACTATTTTCTTTAATGTTTATATCTAAAATTGGTATTTGAGTATCAGTTAAATCTTCGTCTATGCTTTCCTTGTTATTTAATGTACTATTTTGCATATTTAGATGTTTCAAACTATCCACTTGATTGATGTCTACCTTTTTAGTATTATTAACTTTTTGAACACCATCAGCCTTTTTAGAAATAGCTTGTATGTTATTGTAATTTTCAATACTATCAGATGCAATGCTACAATCTGCCTCTATAGATCTTTGTTCATTTTTATTATCTACTATTTTAGAGTTATTGGCTTCAAATCCCCTATCAACATCCATATTCTCCGAATTTATTTGGCAGTCATCCATACCACTATTAACTTGTTCAGAACTACCTTCATTTTCAATTTTTTTATCACTGCTATCATATCTTTCAGCCTTTCGACCGTCGATATCCGTTCCATTGTCAGCCGGGCGGAATTTCTCCAGTATTTCGGCCAATTTCAATAGTTTAGGTGTACAAAACACTCTTATCTTCTCCCAATCTGATTCATATTGACTGAATACTAGGTCAGCGTAACAACGTATCTTGACAAAGATCGTTGTACATAGACATAAGAGGAGAAAATGACGTTCGTAAGGCACTTTGATTTTTAATTTCTCTAGTTTGGTTAGAAGGGACACTGCTGCTTTGTCTGCGGCGTAGGGACCTGAAATTAAATTTAGTAGGTACTAGAGCTTTTCTTTTAAAAACCTTGAAGTCTTGTCCTGTAGAAACTAACCCACTACTAAACATACCAAAATAAATGTAAGTAAGTAAATGGATGGACATAACAATTTTAAAAGACTTGCTTTTTGCCAAAAAAACTAGATTTAACTTGAAAAATTATGCATATGCATATTTACCCAACTGTTCTAGCACATATAGAAACTGTTGAAAAAGATTTCTTGGGTCTATAGTTGGGTCCGGAATGTTTTTGAACTCCTCGCATAATTCTTCACCATATATTTCTGATGGGTCATGCCTGAACAGAAAAATTACACATACAAGATATAACTATATTTATTACGCCATTTGAGGAACAAATCAGCAGTACAATTCAATAAGTTAATGAGTTATATCATTTGAAACAGAGTATTTTAATCTTCTTACCTATGATCGTCTATAAATGCCAAAGCACCGTTGACCGTTTCACGCATGAACGTCTCCAGTTCAGTATAGGACTGAGGCAGTTCATCTTCATTCGCTCGTGAACTATATTCAATGATAAGCTCCTTCGGTTTTGTCAAACTTGACAATAATCTGAAGTTAAAATTCATGTATGTTTTAGGTTAAACGCATGTCAAATAAGTGTGCATATGAAGAGACTAGTTGTTGCCCGCGACTTCGCACGCGTAGATTTCAATTAATAATAGTTTGCATAGTCAAAAAAAATTAAAAGGTAGCCTCTTTACACCACTTTATAGGTAGATTTTTCAAAAACGCCAACATATGTGTGTATTTATTTCTAACCAGAAGCGGTTATTTAAAATTTCGTACTTCTTACTTTAAAAATGGCAAATTTTCATGCAAACTTTCACCCCCTTACCTTAGGGGGTTGAATTTTCAAAAATTCCTTACTAGTGCGCAGTGTGCATCTATAATTTAGATAGAACACATGCAAATTTTCACGATCCTAGTCCCATTAGTTTGAGTTGTGCATTGATATGTCAGTCAGTCAATGAGGTCAAGTAATAATTATATGTATAGAAGATTCGTGTAAACAAATTTTTAAATATCACCATTTTTTCAAACTCTTTCTTAAAACTACAATACTTTTTAATGGAGCTCAGCTCACATATCACTTTTTATACATACCTTTTGCCTCCATCGATATCTTCGGCCAAATCCATTTGACAACACAAATCCTTCTCCAAATTTTCAATTTTCCATTCTAACTTTTCATACATATTAAAATCATCTAAATTTTCATACACACCTACATTCATACCTTGTTTTTTGGTATCATCAATCATATCTTTAGATGGTTCATATTCTTCTTCTTTTTTGGTAGATTCCTCTTCTTTGTCTGTAGACTCTATTTGTTTTTGAGTAGATTCTATTTCTTCATTTGAATTTACTTCTAGCTCATTATTATTGTCTTTATTTTCTAAAATTTGATTATCTGTATTCGAAACTTCTTGTTCTTTATTCAAATTTGATTCTCTGTCATTATTTTTGTCTTCTATTTTCAAATCTGATTCTGAATTTGAATTGTCCGAATCATTATCATTTGAAATTTCTTCTGTTGGTTGTTCTTGTGTTTCTTTGTTTTTGTTCGAAGCAAATAGAGGGTATGTTAATGCTAATATTCTGGGTTTGCTGTTCTCATCAGATTCTTTGTAAAGTTTCATTATCTGCAATTGATTAGATGACATGTTACAATAAATTCTTAAATTATTTAATGGTAACTTAAAATTGTTTATACTCACATATTGTAAGTTCTCATCTTTGCATATTAGATGGCAGCTGTCAAGTATTAACACATTTATATTGGCCATAGCCAATATCTCTTTCTCTAATATCTGCTTCAAGACTGTAGATGTGCAGATCAGAACCTTTTGGATATAATGAATATAGTATGAATTGAAAGTAGATACAATTTGACCACTGTAAATTGCTCAATGTATGTGTATGTGGTGAAAAACAAAGAGTTTTCTATCTATATATCTACACACAATACTAAAATACACAACATACTAACAACATAACAACATATTTTAGTATATGTAGGAATAATAATAATTTCAACCAGCAGGAACAGAGAAATAATACTAATTCGTGAGACTGGGCGACGAGACTAGATAGGACAAAACACCTCACAACCAGGGGCCCAATGCTGTTAATATTATCTCGTAAAAATCGCCGGATACTATCGCCTCAATCGCAGGTTTGTCTGATTTCAGTATTCTGTTAATTTCACTGTCATGCCCGTGGCACGCCACTCTATCTTTGTAAATATTTATATGTTTTAAATTTTCGTAACCTTGCAATATTCATTTTGGTTAATGCTATTTCTGCTAATGGTAATACCAATTTTTCTACTGTTATTTCGCGACGAGAATATCGAGAAGATATTGTGGATTTAGTAGAATACGAATTTTAGACACTATCACAATGGAATCGGACTTTGAAAATCTTCGCAACACCAAGATATAGAAATATCAGAATTAGGCCCCAGGTGGTAGTGCATTTGGTCACTTGATTGGCTACCACCTCTGGGCTAGTTCTCTGTCGCCATAAAGGGAAAAGTAAGTGCAAGGAGCCATCATCCGCCATCGTCATTTACTGACGATTGCGGGCTTTGTTGTTATGCACATAATATTCATTCTCCCGAGATTCCATCGCAGGGTGCCACTCGATATGGGGGTACATCGCACCACCACCCTGCTGATGAAGTGGACACTGCTCCCTGAGATGTACCAAGTCTTGGACATTCACTGTGTAGTAACTTAGCACTAGATCCGGTGGAATCCACACAAAAGGCAAGAATGGGGCACAGGTCTAGTTTCAGTGGTGTAGTTGAGACCGATTAGCCCAGAGTCCCACACACGTCTGTAGTGGCGCTTCCCGCCGCATTTGGCCTTTCCCACGAATGGCCTAGACGGTTACGAAAAATATTCTCACTGCATTATTTAAAAAAACAGTTCTCTGTCGCCATAACAACTTTCAAATTGTGTTCCTGGCATCAGTGGTCAAGTACCAGTGCTCTCCCCCTTCAAAGCAGCATATTGCTAGAACCTTTGTTTTTCCAAAGTACATTAGCAAGGATAACCACTTTCCACCAGGTGGGCTGTCATTCTATCAGCTATACTAAAGCAATTTACCTCCTTCTTGTCCAGTTCAGCAGACCAATCATAGACATCCTCATACTTCGTCCCCTCAATCACTGACAGATCTGTTAGTATCCTCAACTCATAGGCGACATATTGTATACGAGTAGCTCTTGTCACATACACAGAACGTTGGCTGCCTTCAAATAGACATCTGAAAATTTTAGTCTTTCCAATTTTACTGTATTAGAGCACATGCAAAACTTGAATTTGCTTCGAGTAACAGTAAACTCCATAAGTTTACATAGGTCCATTCAAGTGTTAATCTTTTTTACAGATGACAGTGTGAAAGAAGAACTCTGTCAACTCGCATACACAAAAACAATAACTACAAGACAAACCCTCTGATTTTATAAGCCTCCTCGTGCACCAATCTCGTGGCTATAAACGAGGAATACTCTGTGGCTAATGTGTTCTTCGTTGACGCCGATGCAGCCAATCGTGCCCCACCTTCGGCCGGTGTGAACCTCGAGCAACAAGCCTCCATCATCTGAAGAGAGAAACATTACAGAGCATGTCCTGTAGTTATTATTACAGATGCCACGAACAGTGGCTTAGCCAAATACCGAATATTCAGCCCGCTCTCGACCGAAGCACCGAACATTTGGCTACAGAATGTTCAGCATAACAGTAGTATTAGTTAGTATTAAAGCAATAATTTAATAATTTGTGAAGTATTATCTTACATTCACCCAATTCATAGGTACATATAATTAAAACTGTATTTTAATGTTTTGTTTAAATGATTTTTTATTTGGTTTTGACATTTTACAAACTGGCAGAAAGGTAATATTGAAATAAAAAAGTTATTAAAATCAACAACGCTGTTAAAACATAGTTTACCTATCAATTTTTGATTGTTATATATACAATTTTAGGCAATATGTGCGTTTTCTTTTCACAATTTGGTACTTGGTATTTGGCTGAATAGTACAGAGTATTCAAACAAATACCCAATAGTTGAAAAAGTGACCGAATAGGAGACAAATAAAATAGTCATTAGTCGTGGCATCTCTACTTAATACCTCTAGAAAAGGAAAGACATCTTAATCATGTGTTCTTTAAGAAGCTATATATAGTCAGGACAAAAATAAGTGATTTTTCAAGAATTTTCTTACAAGACTTTTAAATTTATTAATGTAAAATTTTTAGCACATATTATGGTAACTTTTGACTATATGTTAACATTTTTTTATAGATTATCATTACTTAAATGAAATCTGGTTGGTTTTTATTTTAGATTATCCAGTTCAGAGATATTGTGATCATTTCAAGGTGCCTGCTTTTTTAGAAGAGCTTCTGGACAGCAGATATAGCAGCTTCCAAAATTATTATTTATAAAAAAATGTTAAAATACAGTTAAAAGTTAACATAATATGTGTTTGAATTTTTAAATTAATAAATTTAAAAGTTTACTCAGGAAACATTCTTGAAAAGTCGCTTTTCCTGACTGCATAACCACTTAATGGTTTTTGGCATATAGCATTATGTGGTTTAAGTTTAATAGCACTAATGAGTCTTGTGTATGTAGTTCATGAATAATGAACTATATACTGCGATTTGGTTACTAACTAAGAAGATTGATAAGTTCTAATGACTAAAGCCAATATGGACATATGGAATCCAAATCTGAGGTAGTGCTAGCAACTCAAACATTTCTATCATCGAAAGACTACAAAATGTCATACTATGTACTATCTCAGGAGTACCCTGGTATGTAAGAAACAGCGAGATACATGTACATCTCGAAGTGAAAACAGCAAAAGAAGAAATTCATAAACTCTCAAAAAGCTACACGTCGATTGGCTCTGCACATAAATGAATTGGCAGCCAGGCTAATGCAGTGTACATATCCATCTCAGCTGATGAGGCATGATATTCAAAAGCTACAAGAGAGGAATTTGTTCTACATAAAACAAAGAGTAGTGTTCTCAATGGTAAACACAACCGTTACTAAAAAATAAAAAAGCACAAGCCATCCATTTAAAATCGGGTTGCGACTGATTGTGGATATATCGAGGGGACAAAAAGTTCTGACTGAATAGTATTATTACAGTGAACTAGTTCAGTAACAGAATAAGGAGTACTCCCTTGCATAACTGAATCATCACATGCCTAACGCTAACTCTAAACTCCTTTAATTTATAATAAAACTATGTTTTAACAGTTTTAAGCACAATAACTTATTTGATTTTTGTTATTCTGACATTTCAGCCACTTTTCAGAGCCCATGATCATGGAAGACAAAGATGTCAAGTGCCAATGAGTATTGTTAAAATTTTTATTTAGCCTACTGCCAACTTGTTCATTTCAATTTTGTTTATGGTTATTATTTAGTCTATGGGAGCCTAATCTAATTTACCATCGCTTTGCAACATGTTATGGCTTGAAGAGAAGAAGCAGCGCAAGACTAATGACTAAATAGTATTATTACTGTGAACTAGTTCAGTAACAGAATAAAGAGTACTCACTTGGATGACTGACTAATCACATGCCTAATGCTAACTCCGACTCCTTTAGTTTCTTTGCTTTATTTAATTTCACAACTTCATATTATTGAGATTGCACAAGAAATCTATATTTTGTTGATTTTTCTATTTTTTTATTATTGTTCAAGCACAGCAGACAGACTGATAGCCCAACTGTGATGGAAAGTGGTTGACGTCTTCTATGGACATTAGCAATACCAGAGGTGCTGCTGGCCTTGAAGGAGAACTTGGAACCGGGCCACTGATGCCAGACCATAACTCAAAGTTGTTATGGTGGCATATTCTAGACCAGGGGTGGTAGCCATCCAGTCGGACAAATGCCCTACCACCTGGCTGTGGGTTATTTTGTCACCTCTTACTACAAGCCACCCCAATGCAGGAATTAGTATTTGTTTTCCTTTACTGTATGGTAATAATCTCTGTCATTCACTATCTCTTGTGAACAAAATTTATCCGGATGAAAATTACCCTAACTCCACTGTTGTACCCCTGACTATATGTGTATATAAGATTTTATAACAATTGGTGGAGTAGTTAAGGCATAAAAATAACATTACACAAACCAACTTATGTTCACATTTATAATATAGATCAAGTTGGATAATGTATATAGATCAAATTAACCAAGTATTTATAGAAACAGAAGAATAAAAAATTATGATTTGAAAATTTCAAATCACTTTCCTAAATTTTTTTGCTATTTTTGAGTTAATACATAATCATCTACACAATAAAAATGTTATTTATCAATTAACAGTTTCGTCTCGATCATTTATTAGATTAATTTCATAATAAAATAACAACAGCCAAAAAATCTACAACATAACAGAGAAGTTATCGACATCTCTTTTTTGTATTTTTGCAGGTTGACCATCTAACCTTCTTAACATCATTTAATTTACAGTGGTCAATTATTTATATTAAATCTACATTTTATTATTTTTGTTGGCTATAAAAAATATTTGCGTAAAATCGATTTCTAAAAAAGCACAGACAATGTAACTAGAGTTTACAAAACAAGTTTTAAATTAGCGAAAATAAGCGAGTGTTACATAAAATATACTCACATGAAGCAGCAAAGCCGTTAACAATACATTAATAAGGAACCGAACACCTTATTTCTAAAGAATAACATAATTACACTCAATTCTTAGTACATTGAAATACGAACACAAAATACAATCGCATACATAGAATATTTACACAAAATATGTCCACTAAATAGAAATGGACAAGTTTATTTAATTATCCACAACGGTTTCTTCATTTAATTGATATTAAAACCAACTATACTGCAGTTAAATTGATAAAAAATGTATTCGAAAAATATGGAACTAGCGTCCGGAGAAATGACAGCGAGTTCGATGACATTTAGTAATCTGCATGTTCCATTCCTTTACAAAGAATTTACTAAACAGTTTAAACATATGTTACTTGACAAATAGTTTTTTCTTAAATTTTATTCAATAATTCTCTACTGATTATTATTGTCTATAAAGAAAAATATAGCTGTTTATATAATATCCACTTATTACATAATATTTAAAGCCCCAAACATCATTACTTAGTTTAATAATAAATATAGAAACGTTCGAATCGAGTAGAGGAAATATAAATTTCTCTCTCTATAATAGTAGATTAGAAAAAAAAATGCGTACCAAGACATTTTAAATACCAGATTCTAGCCGGGCCACAAAAGAAGTCCTACGAAAAGTAAAGGAACTAAAAGTGGCGGTTCCGCTATTTGATAGGATTTTGTTCGTAAAGTAGCCAACAAATAAATTTACAGTGTTAATTATGAAACATTGTGTATTTATAGTACATAGATTTACGAAATAGCAAAAAAACACTCTGGCAAGATTAAATACCGCGATTGCAGCATTGTGTCTGTGGAACTTCTTTTGTGCCTGCAGTAGTGCCAGTAGTCCAGGTCAAGACTACTCAAGACCATAGTGTATAGCCCATATGAAACGTGGTAGTCTTTTTGCGAGACCGAATACGAGTAAATACACTCGCGCATTGAGTTAACTCAAAATTTCGTCATGGCGCAGCCTTATACTGTCTGAAAAAGTGCGGGAACTTGAACAATACTACTATACATTCCTATGCTGTATGTATATTGTTTGCAAGAAATATATCAATTGATGATATTGGCTAAAATTTAACAATAATCGTCTAATACCGTTTTAAGCGAAAGTTATGCTTTCTTATTGAAAATCTGACCTGGATCTGATAATGCTAGTCCTAAACTCAAACGATGCGGATTCGAATCTTGTCTGGAAAGCATTGAACACTTAGGCAGTTTTCTGACCTAACATGCATTATGCATATTGTTATAATTACCACGTGCTAACGGTAAAGGAAAACATCGTGATGAATATTGCATAGCGACATAACTGATGTGTATTAAAAATCATAATTAATATAATTGTGAGCTGTAGAGGTAGGTAATGGCTGCATAATCTTTTTGGCATTCGAAGTTCGAAGCGCTGGACGTCATCGGCTTCGAAATCTGGGATCCGTTTTTCTATTCTACTTCGCGCGGTATTCGGAATATGTACCTTAAACTGCCGATGTAGGCGACCTTCTTGCAATTTGTCTGCTACATTACGGATATAAAGATTTTTATTACGTGGATTCTTAACGCGGTCCTTGCGCATGTCTGCACATATCCACAGCAGTATACAGTAGGACTTTTATCCGGATCCCTGTTAATGCGGATTAGCGTCGGCGGCGACCTTAAACACAGTTTTGTTTTTTAATAAATAAATATAATCTTTCTTTTCCACTTCGCGCGGTATTCGGAATATCAAGGCCTATAGGGCGCGTTTCTTTAGTATCTCACAACGACTAAAATACTCCGTCTTCCGTTCCAAAAGGCGACCGCGGTCGTTACTGTCGTGGCGAAAAGTCACTAATGACGTAATGATTTTCGCTCACGCAGCGCTCACAACGACCCATGCCTAGAGGTGGGTCGAATCACAGAGTACATTGAATATATAAAGATAGTCTAAGTCGACAAAATGGTGCTACTAACTCTATCTAGCGTATACAATTAGCACTAACTCGTGTATGAACGTACCTATGTATATTTGTGTGTGTGTTCGTGTATGCATGTGTGTGTATGTGTACGTATAGCGGGTGTGTATATACACTTATTATAGACTTATTAATAGAGAGTAATTTTGAAAATTTAATGATTCCCAAAGCAGCGTTCAAACTTACTCTGTCTATGAATAAGAACGATATTCTATATATTGTATGCTTAGGTATGGCAGTTTCTTACACCATGAATTCCAACTGTATTTTAAATAATATTTCATATAATTTAAAAATTGTATATAATTTTCATTAATACTGCAATTTTCACTGCACATCAAGTTTAGAGTTAATATAAAAATCCAATAGTGGGCTTAAGTGGGAATTAAACAAATTCACAGATCCGAAAGATCTGAGCAGTAACAGGAATTTGATAACATTCACAAATCTATAACTTACTAGCGATTTAAAAAAAAATCAGACTTTGTTCTAAGCTTTAAGGGCATGGGTAGAATGACCGTTCTACTTAAGCATAGACTATATATAATAAGTATATAGTATATATAATAACACTATATATAAGATACTTAAAATTACGATTGTGACGTCCGCAAGCAAGTGGATCGAGAAAAATCGCGGTCGTGAATGTGGTCGTTGTGAACTATTACTGGACAAGCTCTGTCTAGAAGTATCAAAAACAGAACTCGTGAACAGAAACATAATTTGTATGGCTCCAATCATTTACAATAAATTACCTAAAGACTGGAGAGATTTAAAGCGTGACTTAAATAAACAAAAATTAAGGACATATTTATTAAATAAATGCTATTACGAATTACTGGACTTTATATATACATTTTGATCTTATATATATATATATATATATATATATATATATATATATATATTATTACAGTGTAAATATATTAATAAAATAATAATTGTAGACAGACAATTAGTTGGTATAATAATTTTTTATGACATTGTTTGTAGGACATTTAATTATATTTATTATTGTAATTTTTCTATGCCTAACTGGCCAAACAGGATGCACATTTAATTTTATACCACCATGCGTAGACTGATATGTAAATACTCATGTTTAAGAAATAAATATTTAAACTTTGACTATATTTATGTTACTATTCCTTCACTTGCCTTGTCATCGGTTGAATTTCGATATTATTTGTATGGAGCTTATATCAAATTTTAACTGATAATAAGGCAAATGAACGGTTGTTAAAATACAGGAACGGGCCGGGCCATAAGACGCCTTGCCATATATAGATTCTATATGAGACGGGAAAAAACCTTCACTTACAATAAGAAACATTTTAGTATCTTATATATATGTATCAAACTTGCTACCGTAAATGTTTTGAAGGGACGGGCCGGAAGAGATTAATTTGGACTACTAGGGATGTACATGTACGGTATAATAATCTAGAATGTAATCAATTAGTAATTTCGTCTAAGCCAATACGATACTCGATTAGAAATTTTCACTGTTATTCTTAATCCTATCTTTACTAATCAAGCAAGGTAATAATCAAAAGGGTGTTATAAGATTCCATCGAAGTCAAACATGCCAATAGATTATTTTTATAACTATGATATAGTTATTAAAATAAGCTATTTGAACATGTTCGTTATTGGCAGGATATTTATCATCCTCTCATTGAGATTTTATGCTTAAGTACTAAACGATTGTCTAGAACTGGATGTGTACTGCATAGCCTTAGGATTTAGTGGGAAAGTTATGCAACATTAAGTCATCTAAGTAATTTTTGAGATATAAGGGGTATTCATACTTTAAATATTTTTGATTTAGTTCCGTTGCGAAATAACGAAAACATTAAAGTTTGTGTTTTTTTTGTTTTCATTTAATTATTTCGACAAACCATCACTGCAATCATAATGCCAATGGAAAACTATATGAATAATTACACATATAATAGTGAATAATTGGCATGAAGAATATTCAGCAGACAAACGCACACACATTGTATATCCGCATGCGAAGCAAGATATGCTTGTGTTATGGTTGATAACGGACAACTAGGAGGCCGATCCCAGACACCCAGACCACAATTAATAACGAATTCACTTTGTTGTTTCGTGGCAACTCAGTGGTTAAAGTATCCGCATCTTATTTCAAGAACACGGGTTTAAACTTGGCAGAAGACATGCAACGCTTCGAATGTTTTTTATGGCTTTATACAAATTTATATTACCTTTGCAGCTTGCTAGCGTACAGCGTAAGTAAATAATACTATAGAAAAACTTTCATGGTAAAATAAAAATACAATCCACTTTCAATAAATACAGTGTGTATTCTTTCTATTCGTTTAATATGATGACTCCTACTTTATGGTCAGGCCGCAGTCAGCCGCACATGAGCTGAATTAATATAGTAATTTAATTTTACATTTCAGAATCAAATATTTACAAGTATTTATCAAAATTAGCTTCACATGAATGCTAAATATTTGTTTACTCACGCCCATCAGTGATTTTATCTATATCTACATATATCTTTATCTATATCTAGATACTTTATCTATATCTAGATACATCAATACACAACTCAAACTACTGGGGCTAGGACCGTAACAATTTTTATGCGAGTTTATTCTACTCGGTACATGCACACTACGATTTTTTTTTGATAATTCACCCCGCGGGGCAAACTCTAGTTGTAAATATAACTCGGACTAAAAAAATAAGATTATTCGTCTGAGAAATGAATGAACGAGTGGGCTAAGCCTTGGCCGGCCTATTTCAGTGTAACGGAGAGGGTCCGGTTTCGATTCGTAGATTTTGTAAACGAACTTTTGATCAATTGTTAGGTCTGGATGTTTGAAATTTGCCCTGGAGTGCTCTGTTGTATGTTACTTAATAAGACAAGCGTAATTTGCGCAGCTTGGGGATTTAAAATTTATGTGTTTGTCTGCGGCTTTTTTATCTATCTATACAGATAAATAAATCTAAATTGTCTGTTTGTAATGTAAACAAAAAGTAAAAAAGATCAGGGAGGACAATTCGGACCAAGAGATTACAAAAATTTTTTAGAATTTTTGTCTGTCTTTCTGTCTGGATGTTTCAGCTAATCTCTGAAAGGGCTGGACCGATTTTGACAGGACTTTCACTGGCAGATAACTGATGTCATAAGGAGTAACTTTGGTTACTTTTTTTAGAGCTCCACGAAAAAAAATTACTGAATTGGACACATATTAGATAAACAGATTAACTAAATGAAAAAGTACCCAAATTGTAAAACTCATTTGAAAAACTTTGTAGAATCGAAATTGTCAGACGGTAATGTACAGAGAGCACTACGGATGCTGTTCTCAAACGACGACGTAGCACCCAATGACGAGACTACTCTGCGTGCTTTACGGGATAAGCATCTACCTTCAGGAAACGCTCAATTACTGGCTGACGATGATGTCAATAACAGCAGTATCTACGCTACCCCGGAGGAAATACTCAAGGCTCTTATGTCCTTCAGAAGTGGATCGACTGGAGGGCTAGATGGCCTCGCTCCACCACACTTGAAAGATTTGTTAAGTGGCACCACTGGCATCTCGAGCGTGACACTTCTGAGAGACAACAGATTTAATTAATTTAATACTCTCGGGTATTGTGAATACGGATATACTACCCATAATGTAAGGTGCCAACCTATGTGCTTTAAAAAAGAAAGATGGCGGTATCCGTTTCATAGCAGTTGGCACCACGTACCGACACTTCGCAGCCGAAGTATGCTGTCGAGTTATACAAGACTTAAGCTCCAGCTACTTTCCTCCAAACCAATTAGGTTTTGAAACCAACGGTGGTTGCTAGGTGGCGGTACACGGGCTAAGAACATTCGTCACCAGTAATGCTTATGAAACAATCCTTAGGATGGATGTCAAAAATGTATTTAATTCGGCCAATAGGTGCACTCTGCTGGCTGAAATTAAAATTAAAAACCATTTCCCAAAAATTTACAATTACATTAGGCAATGCTATGGTGAATTTTTTTTCTGGTTTATTAAGACAACCATTCGGCAACTAGTTGCCAGTAGGGTGACCCTCTTGGGCCAGCCCTCTTTTCACTTGCTATTCACCCAATCATACAGAAGGTAAATTTAAAATTTAACGTATGGTATCTTGATGATGGGACCTTAGGAGGTGATATAGACATATAAAAAAATGACCTAAAATATATAATAAGCAAGTTTGGGAAAATAGGTCTGACTTTGAATTATTTCAAATGTGAACTTTTTATATCAAATACTATCGAAAATGACAACAATATTATTTCTGATTTTCAAGATTTGGTTCCAAATTTAAAATTAGTAAAGAAAGATAATCTAAACCTCCTCCTTCTTATCTTCGATGAATATTTTCCTTATTTCGTTGACGATAAAATTCAAAATTTACAGTCTAAAATAAAAAAAAACAAAGAAATAAGCGCACATAGTGCCTATTTTATTATTCGGTATTAACTATTTAATTGTACAAATTTCACGTACATTTTGCTGTGCTCTCCAATTTGGAGACATCCAAATATTTAATTGAAACCGTACAATATTATTAGACAAACTTTAACCTCCATTATAAACATACCTTTGGAAGATCGATCGTGGACCCAAGTATCCTTAGTAATACGCTTAGGTTTGGGTATACTCAAAATTTCCGACATAGCACAGGTAGTGCCTTTCTGACCTCAGTTTATAGTACTATGAACCTCATAGGACAAATATTAAATCCGTTACTTAGTGGCTTTGAGGTCCCATATTTGATTGAGCCTAGAAATACTTGGTCCTTGGCTTGCTTAACGCAAAATTGACCCGTGAAACCGATGTCGCAGAATACATGAGAACCTTTTGTCTTCCTGTATTGGCGAAACTGACCGAGCCTGTCTTTTAGCCGTCTCTAAATGGGAGTCAGGCTCCCAGCTTTTGTCTCGGCGTATCTAGGCACTCTATTGGATGACACTACATTCAGGCTTGCTGCTTGCATTCGTCTGGGGGCAAGTGTTGTAGTGCCACATCGCTGTCGTTGCAGAGATAGAATTGATAAGTTAGGCCAACATGGCTTGTCATGCGCGAGGAGCGCTGGCAGAATGTCACGGCTTGCTACAACTTAATGACATTGTCCGTCGGTCTCTTGTCACCGCGGGGGCAACAGCTGTTCTTGAACCAAATAGGCTGTGCCGCGACGATGGTAAAAGACCAGACGGGATGTCGTTGGTGCAATGGAGGATGGGACGCAACTTGTGTCGATATTATGGCAGTGTCCCATCTTCCAGACACAGCCGGGAGAGCCGGGGCTGCTGCCACACACCAGGAGGCTCTGAAATGTAGCAAATATGTGTCCAATTATAGTCGGTACGTATTTGTGGCTTTCGGGGTCGAGACCCTGGGCCCGTGGGGGCCTGGAGCTCACCACCTCTATCGTGACCTCTCAACGCGCCTAATTGAGGTCTCGCGTGACCAAAAGGCTGACTTGAACCTAGGTCAACGAATTGGCATTGCTATCCAACGCGGAAATTCGGCCAACATTTTGGGCACGCTCCCCGCCGACAGCGATTTGGAGTCCAGTTTTTACTTATAGATTTATGTTATTTTGTAAGTAAGTATTTGGTATAAACATACCTAAATAGAAAATATCGATTTAAAAAAAAATCGATAATATTAAATCAATAAAGTAGTTAGAACAAAGATTAATTTGTATGTGATTCACAATTCGATTTGACTTCACTATTATATTTGCTAAACATGCAAAGTACTTAAAAGTAGGCTAAAAGTCAAGTCTAAACTTTTTTGCGAAGCGAAATATTATTCCCCAGTGTACATTAATATAATAGGAGATATTATTCTTTCTTGTGCTTTTCTTTTATTATAATGAAATAAGTTAATAGCAAGTTTTAACATAAGTCCTAATAAATAGTATTTTAGGCGATTCTTTACTTGGAATTTGGTAACTACATGTACAAAATACTTTTATACTAGTTACACATGGAGAAGTTCTAAGGTGAGCTACTAGATTACTTCTTCCCTTTAGTTCAATAAGAGTAATCCATTGGGCTTTTCCCATTATATTAGTTTATTTCAAATAGGACAGTATGGCTGACGCATCCTTAAAATGTAATTTACAGCGTTATCGTAAACTTTCCTACGAAGTAAATATTAATCTTAATTATACAAAAATACTAGGATATACCCGCGACTTCGTCCACGCTTGACTTGAAATTTCCGGGAAACAAAGAGAATATAAAAATGTAATGAGAATGTAAGCTATCGTTTTAGTGATTGTGTCGGAATAAGCTAATTTTTATGCACCCGAACAACTACAAACCGCTGCCAAGAATATGCCTTCGGTATTTCCCGGGCTTAAAAATATCACACATTTTATTTTCGAATTCAATTTTTATTCATTCTGCTGATTTCAAATAATTCCCTAAAAAATTCCCGCGGGATTCGTTGGGAAAAAGCGCAGTAAAATAAAAATATAATTAAAAAGCAGTATAATAAGTTTAAGAATTGGCGTTAATCAGTGAAAACTGCATCAAAATCGGCCCAGTAGTTTTTATGTGAATCCTGAACAAACAGACAAGTGATCTAAAAAAATTGCATCATGTTCTCTATTATTTATATAGTCTATCCCAGTTGTTTTTTTACATAGCTTCAATGTACAGATATGTCATGTTTACAAGATTATAGAAATTTAATCCTAGAACTATAATACTACAATAAACAAATATAGACTAAAAAATTCATAACTCGAAATCAACTTCAAAAAAATCATATATATATATATATATATATATATATAGAAAAATAAATTATCGCAAGATAATTCTAGCTTAGTTGGTAATGTTGATATGAGATAGATTGAGAAACTTAAAGCAATTTGGTTCAAAGGCACACGACTGAAAGAAGTTTATGGTATTCAGTGACATTGAATAACACAAGTATGTTTACATGGACCGCTGACTGTTTTATTCAAAGTGAAAGTCTGAATTTAACTGTTTGACCTGACTTTGGCTCCAACACTTTTGGCATTGATTTTGCCAATGTAGCCATATATATGAAAAATGATAGTTGAACTAGCATAGCAAATTAGGCTTTAAATAAGAAATTTTAAAT
The DNA here is from genome assembly GCA_039645545.1 of Dendrolimus houi. NCBI lineage: Eukaryota > Metazoa > Arthropoda > Insecta > Lepidoptera > Lasiocampidae > Dendrolimus > Dendrolimus houi. The sequence goes on from CM077146.1 coordinate 2,357,558, forward strand.
ATTGTACAGTAAGGTTTTCTGTATACTTTTAGACAGAACAAAACTCATATAAGTCAAGACTAACTACACTAAATATAAGTTTACTTTTAATATTGGCTTAGCATTCTTGAGTTACAAACTCACAAAAAATACACATGGGTTCAAATCCTGAGCTAGAAGTGTGCACCACTTAGTTCCTGATCTAATGTAATATATTGTTACAATTATCATGTTTGTATGGTGAAAGGATGTGATCATGATGTAACCTGCATATTAGGGTGGAAAGAATTGTTTTTTTATAATTTTGGTATATATTTTCATTTGTAGAGTAGTTTGCTAACTGTTGTCAAAATTCACCAAGAATCTGTATGTATGTATATATATATATATATGTAAGTATAGAATATACTTGTAAGTTCCCCGCTAAGATATTAAAAATTTGGAAATCATATTATTTTATGGCATTATTTCTCAACCTGGAGAGTTGTGAGACCCTTGTGGGGGTGGCATTTATTGTAAAAATAGGAAGTAATATACAAATCAAACTTACAAATAAACTATTAATTAAAATATTGTTACAATTTTGTAGATAAAGGTTCGCAAGACTTTTACTTAACTTTTTGTTTTCTTTGTGGGTTGTGACAAAAAATAGTTGAGAGGGATGCTTCTGCTACCCACAAATTCAGTCATTCGTGCAGCAATGGAGAAGCAATACAAATTCCTGTGTTATGGCGGCCTGTCATAAAAGGAGACAAAACAACCCAGAGCCAGGTGGTAGGGCATAGGGTCTAAAGTATGTCGCCATAACAACCTTGAGTTGTGTTCCGGCATTAGTGACCAGGTTCCAGTCTCTCCCTTAAGAGAGCAGCAGTGCATTTGTAGCATCTTTGGTGTTGCACATGTCCATAGGTGATGGTAACCGCTTACCATCAAGTGGGCCGTCTGCCTGTGTGCTGAACTCCTGCAATAAAAAAAAATAAGATAATTAAAACTGTACAGAAATAGGTGTTTTTTATTGAAACTATACAAATAGACTTAATTAAGTATTAATTACATACTCAGGCATTAACATAGTGTAGGACGGGGGCACATAAACATAATCAATGTGTCAAACCCTGGGTTGGACAAGTTGGTTGGGTATACTGTCAATTCCCCCAAGCCCACCAATACGAAATTGTAGGTTGTTATTTTTTTTATGTATGTAATTACTTATTACCATGGAAGAAGAATAATCCTTTTCCATGTTATTACTACACTTTCTTTATGTTTTGAATGTTTCATATTATTTATTGTCTACACCAGCACTGTCATGTTTTAATATTTTCCATAGTCTAGGAGATTGCCTGGAAGTGTTCCTTTGAAGCTATAACACTGCCCTTTGCTGAACAATTATTGTATCTAGTTGTTAAGAACAAAGTTTAAACTTTTGGTTAACAATAAAGTGTTTTCATTCATTCATTTGATGCACACATAACTAGCCGGACATTGATATTGTAGACAGGGTTTCCTGACTGACTTTTGGAACTTTCTCCAATATGATGATTTTAATACCAAGACAGTAACAGAGTAACACAACATCCAGACCCTTGTCACTATTAGATACATTTCAGTATTTGACTAGAATTTTTATGTCCTAGAGACAACATTTACACCTACCCCCAAATTCTAATACCAAAATGTAAAATTTTGGTGTAAATATTCTCCGTTCTGGAGACCCTGATTGTACACATTCATGGTTAATTTTTTAAGTGAAAATTTATTTAGGTAACTAGCATTTAACTCGCGTGACTGTTACACTCAATACAAAGTTGTCACTTCTGATGTGTAGGCCTATGACTGAGTCTTTTTGTATTTTGTCTTATTACTAATAATTATATTATTAATAGTTTTGTACTACTTACTTCAATTGTTTTGTAATTAAACTATACTATAAATAAAGCTAATAATTAATTTTTAATATGTAATGTAAACCTACTTTGAAATTTCAGATTAATGGCTCAAGTAGACATCTACTCCCAATGAAAAGCCTCCAACAACCTTCAATGCAACAATGAATAACAATAATCGTTAAGCCGCATAGTAACACTGAAGAGATAGAACATGGATCCTTGTTTTGAAAATCAACTTAGAAGCTTGTTGAGCGATATGCCACAAACTATTCCACAAAAGTTATGTTCATGCAGTTCTAATATCGACAGAACTTCAAAAACTTTTCAAAATGATTTTAATGCAACAGATAATATTTTAAGGAGCAAAAAAATGGACTTTGAGGTAAAAGCGAAAGACCTTGATAAAAGTACAATTGAAACACCTAACTTCGAAAAAATCATTCTAGCATGCACAGAAGCTGTACTAAATGTACTACAAAATCAAATGCCTTTGCCAAACAAGGAGGAAATTAATATAAATATCCCACATAATAATCAAGTAAGCACATATGAGCTAAAGCAGCCTGAACAGGCTGTAAATATCCAGGGCATTACAAATAAGTTGTTAAAAGTCATTGACATGCAAGATACTACAATACTAAAGAATTTAAAAATTAATGAAAAAATACCAACACATGTGTTGAGAACTAATTTGGGAGTATTAAATCGAGAAAATTGTGCTACTAATAGCTACCAGGCAAGAAGAAATTGTAATATACCTACAGTTGAAAAAAATAAAAAATTATATGCCAAAAGATCGGTTAAAAGTGATGCTGAGAAACATAATTTTACTAAAGGTCCGACTTTATATGAGAAATCTATAGTTTTGCCACAGATATTGGAAAGGTTAGCAACAAGAAAGGCCATGTTTGATGAAGAAAACAATTTTGTAAAACGACTAATTCTTGATGATTCTTCTAAAAATTTTAATAACGCTGCCAATGTAAGCAATAATAAAGTAAATATTACTAATGCTACCCCAAATATAAAGATACCGAATACATCAAATACTTTTGATAATAATAAAGAAGTTAATATAAAAAGTAATACAAATAACTTCAAAGTCACAAATGCAGTGCTTGATAATATAAGATTACCAAAAGAGAACATTTTAAGCAAATATATGCCAGTTACAAAATCAAATAAATCTGGTGATTGTGCTGGAAATTCATCATCAAATAATGTAACTACCAACAATGCTGTAAACGTTAATACAAGTGCTGGTCTTGAAGGTGTTTCAAAATCTACTGAAAATAATGAAGAGAGAGTTGAACTAAATCCAGAAATACTTTTAGAGGATTGCAATAAACATAGATTGTTGGAATGGAAAAGAAGGCAATGGCTTCGTGAATTTGTTGAGTAAAGAGCTAAAGAATGTGCTATACAATTAAAGGATAGAAACTTTATCACCATAGAAGAATGTTAATGCTCTAGCTTCATCTGGGATAGTGTGATAGATACTGATTGTGGCCAAATGTGTCTTTATAATGTTATCAATAATGATGTTAATGAATACCTACATGAGTGTATATTTTTTTTTATGTGGTAGAGCCATGCTGGAATCATTATCTACATTACAGTTTTTATGGTCAGCTCAATCGGTATGATACTACACTCTCACAGAGAATCTACATGAATCGGTTAACATTGTAAATTAATGGAGATACTTTTTATAAACTTACAGAATGTAACCTCATAGATTTCGTTCAAGCATACCTACTTCTGATGTCATACAAGTAATAGGATTCAAATAACCCATTAATTGTTGTTTGAAAAGATTATATCTATCATAATATTTTAAAAGTAAAATGACAATATGTTATTTAACTGCTAATTTTTATACATAAATAATGTTATAATTTATTCTAAAATATGCCGGCTTCCCTATTTCAACAGGCATCTTTCAATATAGGTGTCACTAGCAGCCCCCAGTGTGGAGCTTGCTTGGAGGCAGAAGAAACAGCAGCCCTGCTAGAATGCTGAGGGGTGGCCTAATACAGGGCGAAGTATCTAGACATCCCAGAAGAAGCTTTAGAGAAGTCCTCGGTAAAGTTAAGAAACTAGTGTACTTCTTGGGGGATGTGAACTGGATGGTGTAACCCCTCATCCACCCTCGCAAGCACAAAGTAAGTGCAATGTCGTCGAGTTGCGGATACCGCCCGCTTGCAGAAGGAGAAGATGATAGGTGTCATTGACATCCCACTGTGCAAAGCTTGCCTAAAGGCAGAAGAATCAGCCGCCTATATCCTGCTTGAATGCGGAAGGGTGTCCCAACACAGGGCGAAGTATATAGACACCTCAGAAGTCTTCGACAATTCGGAATAAAAGTAAAAATAGGCGCTATGTAGTCGAGTTGCGGAAATCGCCGCTTGAAGAAAAATAACACACGCACATTGTATGTCCCCATGCTAGGTAAGTACAAAGGACCACTCTGGGGCCGGTCCCAGACACCCAGACCATAGTAAATAACGGTTTGTTTACGAAATTTACTATGCCAGGAGTCAAAACCAGAACCTCAGCATCGCAGTGAGTTTCAAAGGTTTAACCTTAGAATATACTATATAAATACGAAATAGATACAAGATATTGGTTATTAAAAAAATCTGATTTTTTAAATATTATAGGCGAGAGTAAAGCGCATTGCTTGTGCTGGTTTGACCACCTGCAGAGTTTGGAGGAGGATTGTGGAGTAAAGAGAGCATAGAGCCAATAACAGTCGCCTTTGGAAAATCGCTTAATGAATTGACACGTGTCTGTCTAGATCAGTGATGTAATGAATATCTGCTATTCACATTCAAATATTGGCATGATTCTTGAAATTTCTATTTGCAAGAAAGATTTCTAATTTTTGGTGAATATATTTGAGAAAAAAAATCCGTTACCCTGCTGAACATAACCTTTTATATTAACCAAAATAACTGTAATCTTTGTTACCTCTCCAACGAAGACAAAGTCGCGAGCAAATAGCAAATTGTATTTATCTATACAAGACATCCAACGGCTATGGGGCACAAAGTAAAAGTATGCAAGTAATGTTGTAATATTCATAACATAATTTAACCTTTGGTGTCCATTATACTTTTTTAATTTGTATTTTATTAAATGAAAATGTGCTTTAATTTGAAGCTCAGCATTCTTTTTTTTTTATTGCAGACAGGCAGAGGGCCCACTTGATGAATAGCGGTTACCAACGCCTATGGACATTCACAACACCAAAGGTGCTACAAAAGCGCTGCTGCTCTCTTAAGGGAGACTGGAACCTGGTCACGAATGCCGGAACACGACTCAAGGTTGTTATGGTGGCATACTCTAGACCAGGGTTGGTAGCCATCCAGTCTGGCAAATGCCCTACTACCTGGCTGTGGGTTGTTTTGTCACCTGTTAGGACAGGCCGTCCCAATACAGGAAATTGTATTCTTGCTCCGCTCCATAAACGGCAGTTAAAGTAGCCTTCATTGCTGAAAGAATGTGAGCTACCTTACCATAGTCGCGCTTTTGTAAAAAAAAAACGGCCGTACGAAATTGTATTCTCTCTCCGTTCTGCACGGATAAATTGGCATTCGTGAATATTCAAGATTAATATTTGCATTCACAAATATTAGAAATGAATATTCACATTTGGGAATATGAAAAATTCAGTATTCGTTACATCACTAGTCTATAGATATACTGTGGTAGTTGTAAGACAGCAGAGAGTTCCACTTTATGTTGATATTTGTTATGAATATCGTATGAATCTGCAGTAACGACCTCTTTAGGCCCTCATACCTGAGTCAATTGATTGAATGCCGAGCCAGATATTACTGGAGACACATTGTAGAGGCTGACCTGCCTAAACTTCAGGCCTGTGATAGGGGAGTGGACAGTGAAATTGACTGACATACTTTTTAACCGATTTTAGAAAAAGGAGGGGTTCTCAATTCATCATGTAAATATTGTATTGTTTAATCTGTATTTCTTAACAAATTTTGGCCATTTTTTTGCATTGGATTCAGTAAAGATTCAAAATGGTCTCATATAAATTTTATTGCTTTCCGACTTTGTGTTCTGTAGATATAGTAGAAAATTCATTATAATAAGACAGAAATGTGCAGTTTTTGCAGTTTTATAACTATAAGTTTTTTGTTTTTGAACTAATTTTAATGATTTTTTGTGTTGGATTCTGTAGTTTAAGGCTAGTTTCATATATTGTTATTGGATACTATATACATAATTTAAAAGAATAGTATATATTTTGTATATATATAAATATAAATATTTTGTACAACACCTAAAAGTCAGCGCTAAATACCACATAAAAAAACAATAACAAATTTGCAAAATGCCCAGACTTCAGATGTTGTAGAGAATATTTACTTACTTAATGCTTTTAGTTACGGTTGAAGTCCATTTTTTTGTTGGTATTTTTTTATTACAAACTTACGGATTGTCACAGATTCATAGATTTTGTACGAGCATACCTACTTATGACGTGATAAGTAAGGTAATACAAGTAAAACTAGTCAAATAGCATATTATTTGAAATGTAAATAAAATTGTTTCTATCATGATATCTTAAAAGTTAAATGATAAGATGTTATTTTAACACCTATTCTTTCATATATGGAAAAAAAAATGGGATTTATTGTAATATATCTCACGCTTTAATCCAATACTGACACTATTCAAAGAAGAGAACTTTACAGGAGAACCAAAAAACATAGTGGATGTTTTTGTTACTTTTAAACCAGAATTAGCGCTATTACACATCATATTTCCATCTTTTATTATAAGATGGATGGTATTAAAAACTCGATTTGGCAACATTTTAGATAGTGTCGCTATTGGATTAAGCTTGCGATGTGTCCGCCCCTCTATCGGTAGGAAATATTGCTTAATAGAAATGAGTGGCTGACGTATTCTTTTTCAACACTAATTTTGTGTTATTGAGCTATAGCAGTACTGATAATAGAGGGATCAACCAAATTGATTAAATTGTTTTTAAAGGCAAAGAACTGAAAAGACATATTTGGTTAAACTTTTGCACAGAGTGGCATCAGATAACGGAAATTAAGTTTAGTGGTATACATACTCCTTATATATGGACATTATCAAGTACCTAACTTATCAAACAAAAGTATTAAGGATTTAAATGTTTATTTTCTTTAATTTTATTTAGTTGTAAGCTGTAATGAGATACACCTATGTTTATAATATTACAAATGAAGGAAAAAATATTCATTTTTTTTCTTTGTTACAAAATTTGTCATGTACACTTACAATAAAGACGTCTTGTTTAATCTCCACAAGTAGCAATCTATTTAGAAAACATTGTTTTAAAATTGTTATACGTAGTCAAGTCTTGGATCGGGCTAAATGGGTTTATAAAACACTAAATACATGTACGACCGAAATGCAGGTCTCCCGTTTAATAATGAATAATCTAAGAGACAAAAATTAAAGTTGATAAATGCTGACATGCGTCTGTTGGCCTTCCGCTGGAGAAAGCTTACTCAGCTAGTCGCCCGCAGGCGCGTGTTTATTAATCCAATATAGATGGTCGGGAAGAGTTTATAACTACATACTATAACCGAATACACACACTATTTATAAATAAAATTTATAACACATACAATGATAAGCTTCGAAGTATGTAGGTAATTATTATTTAACATGGAAACAGTAAGGGGAATCCCCGTTTTCTTTTTGAAGTGGCTATACACTGTATCTGTATTTAGCCTGTATCACAACAGCTTGAGTGCGTCCACGAAACAAGGCCAGCGGCAAAAAATAGAATTAATTTTAACAAATCAGCCCAGCAAGGTATTTTTTTTAATGTTCTTTTATAAATATATGTTTTAATATAAATGTTACATTATATTATTATTCTATTTACTAATACTAGTAAATCGGAATCTTTCTAAGTAGCACTTCATCTGCGAGACTTCTTTCATCGCTGGTTTCGATAGTTAGTTAGTTCTATATCTTAATATACATTCACTTGCCATATCATAGGAATTTTGACATTACTTGACATTACCTTATGTCAAATTTTAACCAGTAGTAAGACAAATGAACGGTTGGTAAAATATAGGAACCGGCCATTACTGGACATTCTTTTTTTTTAATTACTGAAGCATAGCAGACAGCTTAACGGCCCAACTGTGATGGAAATGGTTACCGTCGCCTATGAACATTAGCAACAGTAGAGCTGCTGCCGCCCTTGAAGAGAAAACTGGAACCTGGCCACCGATGCCAGTGATGCCACTGAATACAACTCGAAGTTGTTATGGCGGCATAATCTAGAACAGGGGTGGTAGCCATCCAGACGGGCAAATGCCCTACCACCTGGCTGTTGGTTGTTTTGTTGCCTCTTATGACAGGCCACTTGTATTCTTTTTCCGTTCCTGCACGCATAAAAAGGAGTAACGGAGTGGGTAATGGATATTTAGTATAAATATACACGAATCCCGAAAATTCCCGTAAAAACTCGAGATAAGTAATGTTACTAAATACATACATCACTACAGGTTAATTAGTTTCGAGACGTTTTTCCGTTTGTAGTAGTATTTATATATTTACAGGACTTCTAAACTTGAAATTTAGTATTCAAAATTATGTTTAATATTATTGTTTATTATTTTAATATCGTTTAACATTGTGGCGACCGAGATTAGAACTTTCTGGCAGCGTAAGCCGATCTCAAGACTTTTAGAAAAAGGTAGAAGATTCTGGAAGGAAAAGACAAGGACAGATACATTTTAGAAATGGATAGACGATGAACGAAAGTTCTGGAATAGAAGGTTCGGGAACTTAGACTGAAGGAAAAGACAGAGGTAGATAGATGTTTAGAAACGGACAGATAGTAAATAAAAGAAGATTGAAATTGTCGGTTCCAGAAGATCCTTCCGGGCTTATAAGTAGCGTAAGGCCTCTTGTACATATACGTTTTATTAACCATACGGCGCTTTAGCCGTGCAGTTAACAAAACGTGCAAGCGTGTACATGGCACGGCAAAGCTACCCCTCGAGACAACGGTCAGGTGCCGCTCAGTACAAATTTTGATGATAAATTTATATTATCTATATAGGATAATAAATGAGAATACGTCACGAAAACGTCCGGTACCGTCGACACACTCGCTTAGACTGCGACAACTTACAACAGTGATGAAAATCTGGCCGTGCGTAGACGCGGCGCGCGGAGCGGGATGCACGGCGCAGGGCGGCGGCGCCGTGACGTGGTGCCACCGTGTATGTCAGCAAGCTCTCACAGTGACCCATACAACATTGCCAGCCGTGCCTACACACGGCGAATTAACCGTGTATTCTTACGCCGAAAAAACGTGTGTGGGCAAGAGGCCTAAGGCCTACCGAGGAGTTGAGTTCAGTTCAAGACAGCGAAGCGACAAGTACAATACGAAATAGTTGGAAGAGAAGTTTAATAGAAGACAGTTTCGAGTTTAGTGGTGAATTTAGTGAAAAGTTTAGTGGGCAGTTCAGTGAAAGAGGAGTGTAGCGTGGTTTGAGAGAATATCCAGAAGCGAGCTACACGCGGTAAATTCGGAGGTGACCATTGCAGTAGCAGGAGGTGGTCTACGCAATATCGGCGAAGGTATTGTGAGTGAGACATCTTATCGTCGGGACAGTGCGTCATTAGTTGTGCGTCTAGGGGCACCCCTGTGGAGAAGAATCACGTACGGCTGTGTAAGTTAATAAAAGCGTTTAGTTAAAAAAACTTGTGTTTCCTTGCAATTCTAAGTGCGTACTCCCGCTCGCACGTAGCAATATTATTAGTTTCATATTAAGTACCTGCCTATAAAATATTTAGAAGTATTAGTTTATTTCTTTATGTGCTGACAGTACACTACTACAAAGTTAAAAACGTCTTGAAGCTAATTTATCTGTCTGTACATTTGGTTTACTAAAGATTTTATCGATCAGTGAAAATTTCGCATCGGAATCATTTTATGCGACCTGGCCACTTTAAACCTCTCCCAAGAAAATTTCCGCAGGATTCTCAAGATAAAAAGTACCGCAGATTATAAGTCCGGAAATTTACTATCCATCAGCGAAAATCACATCAAAATCAGCCCAGCAGTTTTTATGTGAATTCCGAACAAACGGACAACTATAAAAAATTTAAGAAACAAGAGTACAATTTTTATAATATTGTACAGACAGACAGACTAGACCTACCTGTCTTTCATTTATTTATTGCCAGAAGTTTAAAAACAATTACGATGATACACGACAGACTGAAATAAAAATTAAATGCTATTTGCTGGGGCGCAAATTAAGGACGCTTAAGATGGCCCTATCCAAAATCACAATCTGTGTCGAAAATAAAACAAATGTTACAATTTCTAAACAATTACTATATTTATTTACTTTTTTATTACAAAATCTACTAAAAATTATTAAAACATTGCTCAATACACTTTGTGCGTGCGATATTCTTTGTAATAAATATATTATTTGATTTATAAACTAGGTTATGATGATAACATAGAAGAAGAAAGATAACGGCCTACCCGCGGACTCAGTCTTATGGACGAGCGATATAAGTGTTTGAGGTCGCGCGTGACGAATAGTTCATCTTTCTTAATACATTTTTGTCGCCCGTTGCGTCGCAATTATCTATCGCTCACAATGACAAGTCCATGGCCGAGCCTTAACTCTGAAAACGCCTATAAATCCTACATTTCCAGAGGGCGGCAAAAGTCATTATTATCTTGCGTTTTAATATAACACTAGACTTTCAACCAAAATTACTAAGACTCGAAGTTACGGTACAAACTTGTACTTTTCTGCAATCATAAATAACGATTAATTTTAAATATCTAATTAGTGGCCACTGACTTTTACTTTATCTTTCTGTATATGATTTTGCACTATTACGTATCTAGCCCGTGTCAAATATTCATAATTTGATAAGGCACAAGTTGATATAAATTTCAAAAGGCACAAGTTTATCTCTTGGTAGTAACATAAGCCAGAAACATATTACTAGCATGCGATGCGGCTGATGCTGCTTGAAGCGTGTAAAATTAAACCAAAATGTACTGCTTTTTACGCCAAGCAATACATACTTAAATACCTGTTGTGATGCGACGCTCTCACTCACAACGCAATCCCTTTACAGATCGACGTTTTGACGATAGTGGGTGTAAAAAAGGCCACTCGATGAGTATAGTGTACTATGTTTGTAGACAAAATTCAATGTCACGCATAAATTATTCGAAAACTATTACAGACCGTGTAGCTACTGTCCTAAATTTTTTCACCATTTTTTTACACAAAAACTGACATTTAAACAATTAATTGCCATTGTTGCAATATCCCGGCTATCGTGTGTTGTTAATGTGCACTGTACCATCGTATTTCAAATACACTGGTTGGGTAGCGTGTTAATAATATGTTTTCGCCTTTATTCAACAAATTTCGTTATTACATATATATATATATATATTAAAACTACGTTATAACGATTTTAAGCGCGGTAATTTATTTGATTTTTGTTATTCTGACAGTTTTATTTAGCCTAAAATTAAATCAACAAGTTGGCGGTAGGCTAAATAAAACTTTAAACAATACTCGTTGACACTTGACACCTTTGTCTTCCGTGACCACGGCCACTGAAAAGTGGCCGAAACGTCGGAATAACAAAATTCAAATAAATTACCGCGCTTAAAACCGTTAAAACGTAGTTTTATTATGTATGCGGGTCGCGAAAACTTAAGAAAATATTATATATATAAAACTAAAAGTAATAAATATATATATATATATATATATATATATATATATATATATATATATATATATATATGTTTATTACTTTTAGTTTTTGTATTTACAGTTATAAGAGTTATACCTGCCAATTCTTGTTCATCTTTAACCAGCATTATATTAAAAATATTCACAAGTTCGAGCAATAAAATTGTCTCCATATTATACTTAGGTGCAATCTATCTCTTTTTAACAAACCTTGAGATACCTATTGTACAAAGAGATAGCATCTATTCAAGTCCTTGTTGTGGCAGTTTACACTGATTGCTAGGGATGGTACACATTTTATACACCAGTTAAATAGAGGTTGTACACGAAATAACCTCTATTGGTTGTCAACCATTTCACCAACTGTTTAATAGTTGTCGAATAAAACCGACACTGACAAGTTACGACTTAGCCGTCATCGGTCAACTGGTGGTTACCGAGTTATTTAACCATTAGTCAAATAGCCAGCAAATGTTTTTAGGCGGCTATTGACACTACACTTTAGACTATATTAGGTTTATAGTCTAAGCATTTCACAGATGGCTAGGTATTTGAAATGTCGTTTGGTCACCCATACCTACTGCCTGCAATTTTTGACATGAGTCAGTTTTGACATTCATACCAAATGACAGTAACAACTGTCGTTTAGCTGTCACTATCACTTTCGCTTTCGCTCGTGCTGGGCTTGCGGCGTCGCTCCTTTCGTTTAGGGCTGCGACCTCTGCCGCTGCGTACCCGATGGTGTCAGATGCCGGAATCGTCTGTAGTTGGAAGAGCGTGCTGAGGCGACTCTTCAGACGTTTCGGATTTATGTTTCTTCTTAGTGCTGCGAATTGAGAAATAATTTGGGGGCATAATCTAATATATAAAATTCACGTGTCATAGTGTTTGTGGTCGCTCTCCTTCGAAGCGGTTTAACCGATTTTTTTTGTATAATTAGTAGGTAAGTATTTAAGTAGTAAGGTAGAAGGTAAAAGTATTTTTCACCCTCCTATGGGGGTTTTTAATGACAAAACACGTTTGCCGGTTCAGCAGTAAATAATATTAACAGCTAATAAATGTCCCACTGTTGGGCTCGGCCAGAGGGCTTACTATCAAACGTCTTTCGTTTTAGAACTTTTTGCTTGATTTTTTTGCAGTGCACTGCACTTGCTACAGGTGCTTAATATATTACTTCTAAAGCCATTGAAGTATTTGCGTAACTAAAAATAATTTTTTTTTTAATGACAACAAAACCGACTTAACACTAAAAACCAAAAAATAAATATTTAACAGACTTCTTTGTATAAAATCTTAAAGTCGGCGTCAAGTAAAACATAAAAATTACTACTATATTTAGCAAATTTATTATTGTTCTTTTATGTTTTACTTGACACCGTCTTCAAGATGTAGAAAGAAGTCGGTTAAATATGTTTCTTTTTATTGTTTTTGTTATTTTTTTTTATTAAAGCAAAACAATTTTACAGTTGCATTCCGCAATTGGACAAATAAGGTTGGCACTCAGTATATTGTTGTACTGAAAGGTATTCCGACACAGCACTGATTTTCAGTAATGATGGTGCAACGGAGGTATAAGAACACCAAGGAAAACAAATAGATATAATTACTTACTTTTTCTTTTTCTCATTCTCCATGGCGATTTGGTCTTTGAACAGCTTCGTCATGTCCAGTTCTTTGATCTCATCTGAATTCGTTAGGATTATTGCCCTGAAATTAAAGAGAAGATTTTCGTCAATAGATTGTTCTGCTATTTTTTTTGAAGTGAAACTTCTTTGGAATCGTTGTGATTTGGAACTCGATGAAATGCAAAAGCGACACTAACCATTAGCTAATAATTTTGGTAATTTTGTATTATTGTATTGTTTGTCTATACTAATATTATAAAGAGCAAAGATTTGATTGTTTGTTTGCCTTGAATAGGCTCCGAAACTACTGAACAGATTTAAAAAATTCTTTCACTATTGGCAAGTTTTTTTTTTTTGAGGCGGGGGAAATGCGTTTCATACACTACCGGGTCCAATAGACCAAAGCGACGAGACGTTATACCACGAATGGGCACCAGAGTCAAATCACCGGCTTGTGTGGAGACTCGACTACTCAATACTCCATTAAAACCACCCTCCTCTCAAGTGCCCCGCGCTTATGGCAGGCAAAGCGTGAGACTTAGAACGTAGTTACGCCCACGATGAACCTAGCGCATCAGTGCTTGAGAATGCCCCGGGAAAGGTAAACTCACTTCGTCAACAGGGGTGAAGACTCCTTTGCTCCCTGGATGCTAGAGGGCCTCTACATGGGAATTACGGGAGGAGATCTTGCGCATATCTGCGCCTCCGGGACCCCGACTGACGTCGGTACCCGCGAGACGCATGCGCACCTCTCTCCCTTTCTCGTTCTCCGGCCTCCTTTTGAGACTTTACTGCCTCGCAGAAATTGGCCGCACCCACAACTCTCAATCGGTCCTTTTTTTTTTCAGGCGGGGGAAATGCATTTCGCACATACCGGGTCTTTTGCTAGGGATTAGACCATTGTTGATCATGGAGGCTTTCCACTGAGGCAATCCAAACAATAATCAACCGGCTTGTGTGGAGACTCGACTAATCAATACCCCACTAAAACCACCCTCCTCCCATGTGCCCCGCGCTTATGGTAGGTAAGGCGTGAGATACAGAACGTAGTTACGCCCACACCGATCCTAGCGCACAAGTGCTTGAGAATGCCCCGGGAGAGGCAAACTCACTTCGTCAACAGGGGTGAAGACTCCTCTGCTCCCTAGATGCTAGAGGGCCCCTGCAGCGGTATTTCAGGGAGGGAGGTCATGCGCATACCTGCGCCTCCGAGCTCCCGACTGACGTCGGCGCCCGCGAGACGCATGCGCAATACCATCTCTCTCCCTATCTCGTTCCGCGGCCTCCTTATGAGACACTACCGTCTCGCAGAAATTGGCCGCACCCACCCACCAATCGTCGCTGTGCAGCATGGCTTGCACCAGATCGCCCAGCGATTCGATCGGTCCTACAAGTGTCTCGAGTTCAAACCTCTGAGGTGCCAATGCTGCGCACTCGACTAGCGTGTGTAACGCCGTGTCTAGCGCGCCACACTGGCAGCATTGGGGTGAAGGCAAGCAGCCCGCAATCTGACACAGATACTTATCGAAGCAACCGTGCCCGGTAAGTATCTGTGTCATTCTGAAGGTCAGTGTCCCGCGTTTCCGCGAGAGCCATCGCAATAGCTGCGGTCGAACCGCTTCCACCGTGTCAATGCCAGCAACAGGGTTTTCCAACTCTACTGACCAAGATTCGATCATGGCCGCGGTTTCCCGCGTCCTGATCACCTGAAGCTCGGCCTGGCCATAGACCAGGCCACAGGCGAATGCATCCTGTCGGGAGCGTCGAACTTTGGCTATCACGTCCGCCTGGAGAGGCCAGGGCGGATCGCCCGCGAAGAGTGTCGACGCCGTCCACGACACTGTACGGTATCCTCGGATGGTCCTCACCGCCAGGACCCGTTGTGCGCGGCAGAACAAAGTCCTATTGTGGCGGTGAAGTGCAGTGGACCATACGGGAGCACCGTACTGGGCCATACTCCTAAGGATGCCCATGCAGAGTTTCCTAGTCGTCGTTCCCGGTCCCCCCACGTTGGGAAGGAGCCGAGTGAGGGCGCTTGCGGACCTCACGAGCTTGGGAACTAGCTGCTCAAAATGCGCTTTAAACAGCCATTTCCCATCGAGAATTAACCCCAGATATTTCATCTGGGGACCTACACGAATATCCACCCCATGGACTGTAACGGTCAAGTCCGCAGGGGGATTACGAAACCGCCTATGGAACATGATGGCCTCCGGTTTCGCGGGGAAGACCTTTAAGCCCAGCCTACCTATTCTTCGGACCACGATTGCCAACGACGGCGTTGGCGAGGTCCACGGATTCCGCGAATGAAGCAGCGCGTGCCGTGAGTAGGGTGTCATCCGCAAAGCAGATTAACCCTATCCCGGGCAGGACCGGAACCCGAAGGATCCAGTCATAACCGACGTTCCAAAGAACCAGCCCGAGGAACGATCCCCGTGGGACGCCGCGTCGTCCATTACAGTCCGCAGTGTCTCGAAGGCGTCCACCGTGGAGCGCCTCCGCCGAAAGCCAAACTGCGTCTGTGCTAGCCCCGGCTCCACAGTATCGAGATGCTTAACAAGGTGTTCCGCTAAGATCTTCTCGAAGACTTTGGCGACCTCGTTAAGCAACACTATGGGCCTGTAGGCGGACGGATCGTTGGGAGGGCGACCTCCCTTGGGAATCAGGCATAATCGGCCCTCCTTCCATTGCGACGGGAACTGACCTGCGCGAATACAGGCATCGAATAGTTCCCCCAACTGGCCGCGTAGATGTTTAGCGGCCAGGAAGAGGAGCCGACCCGGAACCCCGTCGGGTCCCGGAGCCGTTTTCGTGCCCCGGAGCCGGTCCAGGGCGACGTCTAACTCTTCCTCGGTGATGGAGTGAGGCTCCACCTCCGAGGTGTCGGGAATGATTGGACCCATATCGGGGGGAGTAAAGATCCCCGGGTCCGGGAAGAGCCCATCGATAACCTGCCGGAGGACCTCGGGTTCGAGCGACTCTCAATTGGTACTGGCTCAGCATATTGCTGGTTAGGTTAACCAGCGCTGACCTTCCGCTAGGGCCATTAAAGTGACATACACAGACAAGGAAGCAAATAAAATACAAAGTGAAAAGAAAGTATTAAAAAAGAAGAAAAAAAAATGTATAACACAACAATTGTAAAAATATTAAATATATATTATTTATATAGTTGAGATAGTTACATCAATAAGAGTTTAAGAGACATATAAAGAAACACACGACACAATACAGACAATTGTAATAGTAATGTATTGTTACAACCTAGGCGCCGACAAAGACAAATTCCACGTACAGATTTCTAGAAGCACTTTTATTACCCGTCAGCATTTGAAATAATAACTAATAATATTGAAATTATTGTAATTCTTTTATGATCGTCTTCGTTTGTTCACTTATTTATTGGCATATTTTGCTAGAGAACAGCTTATTGTTCTATTGTTTAAGGCCACTTACGGCTGAAATCATTAGCCAGCTGTTACGGATATAAAGTACAAGCTGATTTTAGAAAATTTGGTCCACGTGACCGGGCGGGCACATTGCATTTGTGCAGTATAAAACAATGGCCTGATTGAGGGAGGGGGGCAGTCGAGCGAGAACCACGATCAAAGCGAGATGTGTGTACTACATCGGGAATCTAATAGTGTCGGACTTTGCGCGTTTTATTGAATTACGACCTTCTGCATTACGTTTGGACTTGTTGTGTTCGGTTATATTTGTACCTGTGTTATACGTGTTTGTATAGTCCTAATAAACTCTATAGTAATTCTAACGGCATTTTAATTCGAGTCTCGCACTCGTAACAACTAACAGTATCCATTAGAAACTGTTCTACCTTTATTCATGTTAATTCCATTATTCAATACTAAGTTCTTGAAACGCAATGCGGCGCGATCGGCTACATTAGCCAGATTCATTCTGAACTATTTTAAATAAGGTCGATCTAGCTATTTTAAATAAGGTCGGTCTAACTATTTTAAATAAGGTCGGTCTGACTATTTTAAATAAGGTCGGTCTAACTATTTTAAATAAGGTCGATCTAACTATTTTAAATAAGGTCAGTCTAACTATTTTAAATAAGGTCGGTCTAACTATTTTAAATACAGTTTTAAAAGAAGCAGATTTGATTTTAATCCTCTACAACTCAAACTGTATAATCTTTATTGGCCTATCCGATTGGTATACTATGTTGGCACGAAGTACTAACGTGTTCACCTTGACACGCCGAAGGGGTTGAGCATCGCCCTATGGCGTAGTGATGTGAACGGGTCGATCATAATTATCGATACGGCGTGGTATAATTGGATAGGTGACACATTCCATAAAAAAACTATGGAAAAGTATTTTTGCAATCGTGAAGCTGGCAAGCATTAGTATAATGGCTTTAAAAGCATTTAATGAGACCCCGAGAGTTTTGAGCGAATTGTCTTTGAGTTCATTTAAAACTAAATTATACACCCTGTTAATCGAACATTGTTTTTATGACAGAAATGAATTTTCTAATTATAAACAGGTGTTAATTCTAAAAGTGGCACATAGTTATATAAATACTTTTATTACGACATTTGAAAATAATTTTTATATTTATATTTTATATTTAAGACATGAAAAGATTTTTTAATTAACAAATATTGTTACATTGAGGTATGTTAATGTTAATAATGTTAGCTATATTAAATTTTTAAAACAATGTATGCCTTATAAGGCGAAACATGTACCAGGCATTTACTTATAACATCATATCATCTCCATGTTTCTAGACAAATAAACAATTTCATTTCATTTCAGGCCAACGGCCTATTTGATAGAAAATAATTACCGCCGGCTATAAAAGCTTGTAACGCTAGGTTCCCAGTCAGCCTGAGAAAAGATAAGGTTGGAAACGAGTGCCAAATTGCACCCCTAATACAAGAAAGAAAGAGAAAGAGGTAAAAAATTGAGAAAAAGAAAAGGTGGTATGCATATGTATTGAGGATGGGTGAAACAATAATGTTAAAGTGGATGATTCTTGTATATAAGAATAAAGGTATACAAAAAAGGAATGGACGTTTGTATCATCATGATGATTTGTGGTGTGTCAGAGAACGTATACCAGAGTAAAGGAGTATGGAAGAAAACCACATACTGTGTCGTGCTGTGCTTGATAGTATGTCGAAATGTATTGAAAGAATATATTTAATATCGAAATATATGAACATAATGAGTCCTTCTAAATGTTGGGAAGTGTAATAAAATTAAGTAAAAAGTGTTTTATCGATAAATTGTCATCGACAACTAAATCTTACTTCTCTATTAGGGTGGGGTCTACAAATGACTGAGCGGGCATACAATGGACAGATTGACCTGTGTCTATCTTTTATATATGTATATAAAGATAGGTTACGATTTATTTGTTTGCGAATTGGTTTAGATTAGAACCCTTGAGAATGTTCTTTATTGTTTTACTTCTAGAAATGAATCAGAGATTACAATATCATCTATTAAATTATAAACTACTACAATAAAGGAAACTTATATTGCGGGCGCGATGCGATGGCCGGGAGAAGGCAAAGAGAGGTGGAAGAAGAAGCAACTTACTTCGCCACCAGTCCATCGCTTTAGTGTACTGTCTCCCAAGAGTTCACACACCACTAGGATTTGATTCAGGCGAATTAAAGTTATTTATTTAATTAAAGGTAGTTTTCTTTACTTCGTGTTCCAACTATCAGCGCATTCCATTAGTAGCCCACAACGCCCAAAATGCTCCGTTAGCCGTTCCACAAGGCGACCGCGGTCGTTGTGGTCGTGGCGAAAACGTCACTAATGACGTCATCATTTTCGATCACACAACGCTCACAACGACCCATGTCAAGAGGTGGGTCGAATAACTGTTCCACTTGGGTTTACGATTGTAGCGCCGGCAAGCAAGTGGAACGGGAAAAATCGCGGTCATGAACGTGGTCGTTGTGAGTGTCTGATGGAACGTAGCCTATGTATATTTGCGGTGACAGCACTGACAAGTCGTGTGAGTTTCCTTTGTTTGTGCATTCTTCGTTTAAAGTTTATCATGTTTCTTGTTGGCGAGAATAGGGAGGGAGAATTTAAAAGGAGGGAGGTGTTCCTCGGCGCAACCATATATTGTATTCTAGTTATACTCCCTCAAGACTGTAAGTAGAAGACTGAGCCTAAGTCATCGAAGTCAATGGGTTAGGTTCCTAGAATGCTGGATCGCCATACTGATCCGTTGCCCGAGGTAGGAACCAGCCCCTGTACAACCGAAGAGTCAAAGAGTCGTTTTAATAGTTCTTTATTTCGTAGTGTTTTAACAGTAAACGATACAAACATTAGATGAGCTTATATTAAGCACAATGAAGGGGGTTTTTAAATGCTTACAGAAGAGCTGATGGAAAGTGGTTGTCCTATGGATATGTGCAACACAAAAGGTACTACCAATGTGCTGCCAACTTCCAACAGAGAGTGGATCCCGGCCACTGATGCCGGACCATAATTTAAGGTTGTAATGGCGCCGTACTCTAGACCAGGGGTGGTGGCCATCCGGACAACTACCTTACCAAAAATGAACTCAGTATATATTGATAAAAAAAATCAGTGTATACAATCACGTTAGGCAGATCTCTAAGGAAACGTAGCGTAGGACGCCCTCCAACCTGGTGTACTGACGGCCTGCGCAAGGTGGCCGGCAGAGGCTGGATTTGGAAGGCGGAAAACCGGGATATGGGTCACAAACTTGGGGAGGCCTGCGTCCAGCAGTGGACATTCATTGGCTGAAGAAGAAGGCAGATCTTTTATCCATGCAGGAACGAAGAAAGAATACAAATTTCCAGTGTCGCGTGTCTTGTCGTGTAAGATGAAAAAACAGGTGGTAGTGCATTTGCCAGTCTGGATGGCGACCAACCTTGCTTTGCCAAGGCTTGTAAAGTGATATGATGATATGTGGTGTGACAGAAGATGTATGTCAGAATAGAGAAGTGTGGAAGGAAAAGACATATTGTGCTGACCCCATATAATTGGATATGGTGAAAGAAAAGAGATTTTTTTATTGTTAAAGTAAAGCAAAAGGGTTTGCGGCCCACCTGATGGAAAGTGGTTACCGTCATCTATGGACTGCAACACTAGTGGCGTTATCAATATCATTGTACAAGTATTATTATGTCACAGGGGTCATTTACAAAAGCTCTGCGGGCCACATGTGCTCGCGGATCGCGCGTTGAGTATCACTCCTCTAGAGTATGCCGCCATAACAACTTTGAGTTGTGTTTCGGAGTTAGTGGTCACTTTCCAGTCGCCTCTTCTAGACCAGCAACTCAGTGGTGTGCAAATGCTCATAAGCGATAATAACTATTTTCAATCATGTCTGCCTGAGTTAAAGAGTAAAACTTACCTAATTCTCCCACCGTCTACTTTATCGTGTTTCCTCGGATCGCTTATCACAGATATAGAAGTCTCGCCAATCTCATGTTTTCTCTTATGCTTCTTCGATTTGTGTTTTCTAAAAGAAATAAGCTAGTAAGCAACAAATTGTAAGAAAATATTTATATAAAAGATTTTTGAATTGACAATAAACTAATGTTCATAAAAACTTTGTGAGTCAGCTCCGACGCACGACTGGCGTTTACTCCTTAAACGTTATAAAAATATGTGCAGTTGTGTACATGCGGGGCGACAGCGTCCGAATAAGGGCGGTTACAAGAAAAGCGTACAGACACCCAGATAACTATTTAGTTAGTAGAACATACATATATAAACACAAAACACATGCACAAACATATTAATCAAGGATTAAAATCATATAAGTAATACCAGAGCGCCTGATCGAAATACAATAGTAGTTTTCATAATACTCATCTCGTATTTTTATTATGTGTAAAAAGTTAAGAAAATACTATAGAAAAGAATTTTTAATATGACTTCGATATATAAAGCTATAAGAAAATACTTACCTATGTTTCTTGCCTTTATCTTTCCTCTCTTTAGTTTTGTGTTTAGGCGCCTTTCTGTATACTGAACCATTGTTGCCCTCTTCCAGTGTCTCCAAGTGAAGGACATACAGTCTATATATTTGAAGTAATATAACCTAAAAGATCGGACACTTATTAACGGAAAAATTGTCTGGAAAAAACATTTTTGGAGTATACTCCTTAAGAATTTATTCGTGCAAGAACTGAGAAGAGTTGAGAGAGAGAATGGCTACTACTTCTGGTCTAGACTATGCAGCCATAACAACCTTGAATTGTATTCCAGCATTAATGGCGAGGTTCCAGTCTCCCTTTAGAGAGCGGCAGCACCTTTGGTATTACAAATGTCCACAGGCGAAGGTAACCGCTTTCCAACGGGTGGGCCGTCTGGCTGTCTGCTGAACTCGTGTAAATAAAAAAAACGGGAATAGCAAAATTGTTTTAGAATAAGAGTAAATAACATGTAATAGTATTAAGGGACCATACATGAATTACGTCACACGTTAAATACGTACGTGGTACGTTGACTTACACGACTTACACACACGACGCACTGTCCCGATGATAAGATGTCTCACTCACATAGGGTTGCCAACCATACTTTATAATAACGTATCCTACTTTATTTTTGGAAAATATACTTTATACTTTTGTATAAAAATAAAATATGCGAAAATAGCCTATTTCCAATATTTACTCTGATGCGTAAAATGAAATACTTAAATGGATAATTACTGAACTATTATCGATCCAGCTTTTAGCGAAAGAGTTTATTTAGTAAATAATCTAAAATGGCGAGGAGAAAGGAACAGGACATAAAGATAGCTTGCAAAAATTTAAGGATAATGAAAAGTTGTTAGTGTGTGCTAGAAACACACAAAAATAGTGTTTCCAAGAGAAGAAATAAATAAAAAGTTTAAAAATATTTTTCTTTCTTCCAAATACTTTATTTTTTCCTTACTTAAAAAATGTGATACGTTATTTTTCTCAAAAATAGTTGGCAACCCTACACTCACAATACCGTCGCCGATATTGCGTACACCACCTCCTGCTGCTGCGGTGTTCACCACCGATATTACCGCGCGTAGCTCGCCTCTGGACCTCCTTTTAAACTACGCGAAACTCCTCCTTCACTGAACTGCCCACTAAACTTTTTACTAAATTCACCACCAAACTCGTTACTGTCTTCTATTAAACTTTTACAACTCTTTCGTATCGCAGTTGTCGCTTCGCTGTCTTGAACTGAGCTCAACTCTAAACTGCCCGGTAGGCGCGCCGTACGCTGCTTATATACCCGCAAGAATCTTTTGGAACCCATAATTTCGATCTTCTTTTCGTTATTCTTTTATTTACCATCTATCCCTTTCTAAACATGTATCTATCTCTGTCTTTTTCCTTCCTGAACTTTCTATTCTAGAACTTTCGTTCATCATCTATCCCTTTCTAAAATGAATCTTTTCTTGTTTTTTCCTTCCAGAATCTTCTACCTTTTTATAAAACTTCTTAAATCAACTAGATTGATCCACCATCACTCGCCACAATTTATTTAAGCTTTAAAACACGATATTTGAACTAACGACTAATTTCAAAATATTGCCACCTCTATTGATATCAGCAATAGGGTTTAATATAAATGGAAATAGAACTAATCACGGACCTGCTGTTTTAATTTAATACTTTCTGATGTATAATTGCAAAAATGATGTCACCCTAGCCTCACGAATGTGACCAGCTGTGACAAGGACTGGTCAAAAATCATGAAATTCGTGTAACGTAATTTCTTGATGGTCCCTAATAAGAAAAAGAGAGAAAGAGGAGGGAGGTGATTAAATAATTTAAAAAAAACTTATTAATAGTGCATTCTCACTCACCAAAGTGTTCTTGCATGTAAAGAATATGTTCATATAATTAATTATTTTATAATGTCCAATAATAAGAAGACGAAAAGCCAAGAATGGCGCGTCTTGTAACGCGATATTCATTATAATGGCACACACCTCTATGGAACAACAGCATGCTCTGCTATTTCTAAAAGCAAAAGAATAATCAATGTAAAACCTTCTTCAAGTTATCTGGCGCAGATGCCGCACGACTGGAAGACCTAAAACGCCGCAAATATGTATCTATAGGCAATGGATATATATTTATGGCGTTCGGAGTCGAAACTAGAGATGCCACGAATATTCGGCTACTATTCGGTATTCGGACTATTCGGCCACTTTATTAATTATTCGGTATTCGGCCTATTCGGCCATTTTATTTACTAATAGGTATTCAGCCTATTCGACCACTTTATTAACTATTCGGTTTTCGGCTTATTCGGTCTCTTTATCAACTATTCGGTATTCGGCTCATTCGGTCTCTTTATTAACTATTCGATATTCGGCCATTTTATTTATTAATAGGTATTCAGCCTATTCGGCCACTTTATTAACTCTTCGTTATTCGGCCTATTCGGCCATTTTAATAGGTTGGGGAAAAAGTCTTTTCGCATATAGTATGTATGAAATTGTAATAAGATCTCTTTGGCTATACCATGTATATAAGGCTGGTTTTGGTATCATTAAAAAGTTTTAATTTTAAAGAAGACAATTCCAAATTCAACTTAGGAAAATGTGTAATTTTCATTTGTTTTTCTTATTGTTAAAATGAGTGAATCTAATGAAGAAATTCGATACATTTTAAAATTTTACTACAAAAAAGGTAAAAATTCAACACAAGCCGCGAAAAAAAATTGTGATGTTTATGGACCTAATGCAGTATCTGTGAGAGTAGCGCAAATTTGGTTTAAGCGTTTTTAATCCGGAAATTTTGATATCAAAGATGCACGTCGCTTTGGTCGCCCTGTTACGGACAAAATTGATGCCATTTTTGAAAAAGTGGAGCAAGATCGGCATATTAGTAGTTACGATGTAGGTGGAGAACTGGGAATTGACCACAAAACGGTTTTGGCGCATTTGAAAAAAGCTGGATACACAATAAAGCTCGATATTTGGGTGCCTCATGAGCTCACTGAAAGAATACTAATGAACCGTGTACTCACTTGTGATTCTTTATTACGACGTAATGAAACCGAACCATTTTTGAAGAAGCTGATAACTGGTGATGAAAAGTGGATCACGTACAACAAGAACGTGCGAAAAAGATCGTGATCAAAGGCCGGTCAGGTTTTACAGACTGTGGCGAAACCGGGGTTAACTCGCAACAAGATGATGCTGTGTGTATGGTGGGATTGGTAGGGCATTATTCATTATGAGCTGTTACCGCCAGGCAGGACCATCGATTTTGAACTATACTGCGAACAACTGATGAGATTAAAGCAAAAAGTTGAGAGAAAGCGGCCGGAATTAATCAACAGAAGGGGTGTGGTTTTTCACCATGATAACGCTAGACCTCACACGTCTTTAGCCACTCAGCAAAAATTACGAGAGTTCGGCTGGGAGGTGTTAATGCATCCGCCGTATAGTCCTGACCTTACACCTTCAGATTTTCACCTGTTTCGGTCTCTGCCGAATACGTTAGGCAGTGTCAGGTTAACATCACGAGAGGACTGCCAAAACCACTTGTCACAGTTTTTTGATCAGAAGCCCCAAAATTTTTATAACAATGGGATCACGTCCCTACCTACAAGATTGCAAAAAGTTATCCAACAAAATGGCACCTACATACTTTAGTCAAATGTAAATAAACTTTATAAAAAAAACCTTTTGAATTTTTATATAAAATGCGAAGAAACTTTTTCCCCAACCTAATATTAACTATTCGGTTTTCGGCTGAATACCGAATACCAAATCTTAATAAACCGCACACATTACTTAGAATTGCATGTATTTCCATCAAAAATTGATAGTTAAACTACGTTTTAACAGTGTTACATGCGATATTAATTAATTTTTATTTTACTATTACATTTCAGCCAGTTTTTAAAATGTCAGAATCAAATAAAAATAATTTAAAACCGCGCTTAAAACTGTTAAAACATAGTTTTAATTATGTGCACTTATCACTCGCGAGAACGTAAGAAAGCACTTCCACAAATTATTGCTTCAATAATAACCTGCTACGCGCGAATAGCACATATCTTACGCCGAACATTCGGTAGCCGAATATTCGGCACTTCGGCCGCGAGCGTGACCGGATATTCGGTATTCGGTCAAACCACTATTTGTGGCATCTCTAGTGGAAACTCTAAAACCATGGGGTCTCGAAGCCTATCGGTTTTAACGAGATAAATCATCTCGTTTGATAGAACTCTCATGTGACCAAAAGGCTGGCCTGTACTTCGGGCAACGCATTGGCGTTGCCATCTGGCGCTGAATGCGGCCAGCGTTTTGGGCACGTTTCCAACCGACAGCGATTTAGGACTTGCATATTATTTGCATTTTTTTATTAGGAAATTGTACATAATTTAAACTTTTGTGTAAAGTCCTTGAAAAATTTAACGTTTTATTTGGCACCTTCTTCTAGATGTAGAAAATATATTTTTTATAGCGGAGCAGCCAAACAGACAGATGTTCAAGCTTACCGTGTTAGTAGGAAAGTGGTTACCGTGGCCTGTACACATTGGCAAGACCAGGAGCAAAGCCAACGGGCTGCCAGCCAGATGGGATAAAGAGCATAAAACAAAGGGATCACCTAGGACATACACGATAGAAGACATAGAGAAATCAGACAGGAGGAATGGTGTATGGGGTTAAGGAATCTATGGAGATATTTTTTGAAGTGGAACTTCTTTAGAATCGTGATTTGAAACTCGATAAAACGAAAAAGCGACACTAAAAAGTGATAAACACATAAATCTATAAGACTAAGCCTGCGAAAAAATGAGATATGAGTTTAACACTATGCAGTACAGATTAGAGAGTCAATAAGACCGATGATTAAACATAGGTCCAATTTGGACCGAAATAAAAAATGATAATAATATTTTTTTGACTAAAAAAGTGAAAAATTGAAAGTGATACTTAGGTAGTTTAATTTGAATTAAGTATAATATGTTGACGGATGTAGGGTAAAGGAATTATATTTATAAAAGTTAGAGAAGAATTATCTGCGAGTATATTCTTTGAAGTTTCACGTCTACTGCGTGTGAACTGCATACACACACAATTTTTTAAATTTATTATTGCATGAGTTCAGCAAACAGGTAGACGGCACCTGATAGAAAACGGGTACCATCGCCTATAGACATTTGCAACACCAAAGGTTGTACCAATGTGCTGCCGCTCTCTTAATGGAGGCTGGTACCTGGCCACTAATGCCAGAACACAGCTCAAGGTTGTTATTGCGGCATACTCTAGACCAGGGATGGTAGCCATCCAGACAGGTAAACACCCTACCATCTGGCTGTGGGTTGTTTTGTCGCCTCTTACGACAGGCTACCCCAATGCAGGATATTGCATTCTTTCTCCGTTACTGCACGGATAAACGTATAACGGACATGTCGTAGTATGAATTTTTAGTATATCATTATTACGAAGGTACCAATATTTTTTGTTTGTTGCAACCCCATTAATTCTTTAAAAAATAATTGCATAACAACGTCTATCAGCGCGTTCCATTAGTAGCTCACAACGCCTAAAATGCTCCGTTAGCCGTTCCACAAGGCGACCGCGGTCATTGTGATCGTGGCGAAAACGTCAATAATGACGTCATCATTCTCGATATTTAAAACCATGATCAAAAAATACTACCTGTCGTTGGAATATGATACTTACATTCATTTATAAATATTTATATATTCTGTAGATATGTATTTGTATGGTATGTATATTAAGTATATATCTATGTAATATATAAAATATCTACACACACACACACACATATATATATATACACACACACACACATATATATATATATATATATATATATATATATATATATATATATATATATATATATATATATATGTAGATATTTTGGCAAAGGCACCCGCACATTCTTCAACATTTTACTCCAAATCCTTTGCTGTGCAGGCTGTTTGCCTTTGGAACTCTTTACCCGTAGATGTCAGAAAAGCTAAATCACTTGCCATATTTAAAAAAAATAGTTTATAATTAAATATATATTTTTTATATTCTTCTTAACTTAGCTGTTTACTGTCCACATTGTGCTATTCTTCTTTTTTTTTTTTTACTGCTTTTTAATTAAATTATACCTAGACATAAGTTGTTAAAACTATCCTCTCAGTCATGTCTGGAAGAGATCGTTTTAAGCGATAAGGCCGCCTTTTGTTTTGCCGTTAAATTTTTGTAATTATTTATTCTGTACTTATTTATTTGGTGAACAATAGTGTTTTCTATTACACACACACACACACACACACACACACATATATATATATAATTTATGTATTTATTATTAAAATGTAAGTAGTTCGTACTATATGTTACGTATACCACCATCGCCATTATCATCTCAATTCATTCCCGGGGTTGTTTGGAAGAGATCGCTTTTTAGCGATAAGACCGCCCTTTGTACACAACTGGATATAATTTTAGTTTTTAAGTTCATTTTTGTATTGGTGTATAATAAAGTGTTATCTATCTATCTATCTATCTAACACGTTGCGAAGTGTACATAGAATAGGAAGTAGATTTAAAAATGACTTATATATATATGAGCGTCAAAAAGTATTGTGCAAAAAGTAAGTGTTCTCCAGTAGCACCTATTTTGAATAAAAACTTTTAAATTTTGAATTTGAATATGGAATTGGAATAGGGGAGGGGGAAGTGGGCTATCGTGGATTCGTTTTACGCTAATATGCTGTGTTTGCGTGGTATCACTCCAAGCCGGCCCTAATAGCTGTAATCCAGATACTTAACGATAATATCATTGCTCTACCGGTCTACCCGTCTACCCGTCTACCCCGTTCTTTTGGTTTTTTGTTATTTATGAAGTCAGTATCTTTCTTGGTAGATTTTTTTGATAATTTCCAATTTTATCTCTTCTTATTTATATAATAACAACTGACTAACACTTTTCTAATAAAACGAAACGTCATAACAAGTAATAAAATTACGGTTTTAATGTAGGTAAATTAGGATCGGCAGTGGTCTGTTTTCAATATTGTAATAAGCACAATCAAGCATATTAATATACTATAATGTATTAGTAATACATGATTGAAGAATTGAGATATAAGAGTACAGAAGAATATATCAAATACATGGTGTCAAAAAAATTCTAGTATAACTTGACTTCGGAGGTGGCAGTGCGAAGTTAAACGACTTCATTTTAACATTTAAGAGCGGTATTGTAATGGATTGTTCTTATTTCGATATTTCGCTAAATTAGATTAAACTCCCATTTATTATAAAAATAAATAATTAAAATGAAAAAGTTGGCGGTAGGCTAAATAAAACTTTAACATTACTCAACGATCTTTGTCGTTAGTTATCACGGCTATTGAAGAGTGGCCGAAACGTCGGCATAATAAAAGTCAAATAAAAGACCGCGCTTGAAACCGTTACAACGTTATTTTATTATGTGGACCAGTCGCAAAAACTTAAGAAAATACGAAATGTTATATGGTAATTTTTTCAACAACTAAACTTAATTAAGCCAAAAACAATAAACAGTGCAGTCAAGTGTCACAGTATATCCAGCGCGTGCAGTGTTTGATAGGAATTACATACATGTCAGACCTATTGGCTGTTCCTCGCGACTTTCTGGACTTGGTGGCGGTCAGGACTACTGTGAACTGCATCAAAGACCAAGACCATATGGCCAGGGTTAGGAGCACCAGGACTTTCTCTGAAGCCACCTTCTCATCTTTAAAAGAGTCGAAGAACTCTATAATATCTGCAGCAGTACCTACAAGCATGGAGTAAATATATTATTTCCACACTTTCACATTTATATCTATTATATATATATATATATAAAACTAAGCCGTGTTAGTTAGGTACACCATTTATAACTCAAGAACGGCTAGACCACTTTTTATGATTTCTGTGTTTTGGAATTGTCTTTGTCCGGAATAGGATAATAGGTATTAAAATATTATGTTCATCAATAAAAAAACATCCGTCTAGCCATTCATTTGTCTTGTCATCTTTCCCGGCCGATTTCGGCAATGCAGTCAAATTTCAATCATTTTAATTTGTCTGGTTTAGGTAAATTACTTTTGTGTGTGTTCAAGTGGGCCCGGGTTGATGGGCTTAGATTCAAATTTGAACCAGCTAGATGGCGCTGCAATTGGGTTCCAGGATTTAGGCGAAATTATTTTTGTGTGAGTTCAAGTGGATCCCGTGATTGTTTAGATTAACAATTGGTCCCGGTTGATGGCGCTGCAATCGGTTTCTAGGAAATATTGAATGTTAAATAGAACAATTATAGGTTACGAATGGTCATACTTCCGAATGAGCCACACTACAACACTATGCATCAACCTTGTATCAGAGTATAGAAATGTAAAATAGAAACAGAGCAGGATAAAATTTGTAAATAAAAAAATGTAGTAGTTAAACGTAGTTTAAAATTGGCGTATAAATGCTCTTTTTTTATTGCATGAGCTCAGCAGACAGGCAGACGGCCCACCTGATGGAAGGCGGTTAACATCGCCTACGGACGTTTGAAACACCAAACGCATTACAAATGCGCTGCTGCTCTCTAAAGGGAGACTGGAACCTGGCCACTAATGCCGGAACACAACTCAAGGTTGCTTTATCGTGTTTTTAAAAGCCGGTTCGTATATGGTAGCGGGAGCGTGAGCGGACTAGCTTGCTCCGCTCCTGCCAAAAGGGGACGTGCTGGCGCCGGAGAACGAAGATTTGGCCGCTGTGAGCTTCCTTGGGGAAGGGATTCCACCCGCCAATAATGCCGTCGAGATGAGGGCGCGGCGTATTCCTCGCGCACTCATCTCTCCTCCCGTGGAGCGACACATTTACCTGCTCCACGGAGATGGTCGACCTTCTGCTTTCTCGTAGCCCTGGTATAACGCCTAGGAAGGGACACAGAGAGGTTTTAGTGATTATCCCCTACCGTGGGAGTAGCATTTCTTGCTTGCGGTGCTAGTACCACACCCACGTGGCGGATTCCGCACTTTCCACTGCATTTCTCCCACGATAGTCCTTAAATGGATTTCTCCTTGTTAAACAAATATTGTGGCTAGCGATGGTGGTACGAACTAGTTGGTTTAAGGAGTTTCAGAAAAATGTAGAAGATTCTAGAAGAAAACGACTAGGACAGATACATTTTAGAAAGGGATAGATGATGAACAAAATAATAACGAAATGATGATCGAAATTCTAGAATAGAAGGTTTAGGAAGGAAAAGACAGAGATATATAGATGTCTCTAGAAAGGGAGAGACAGTAAATAAAAGAATAACAAAAAGAAGATAGAAATTAGGGGTTCCGAAGATTCTTCCGGGTATGTGAGGAGCGTAAGGCGCGCCTACGGAGTAGTTCAGTTGAAGACAGTAAAGCGACAAGTGCGATACGGGAGAGTTGGAAGAAGAGTTAAGTAGAAGCCAGTTACGAGTTGAGTGGGAAGTTTACTGGTGAGCTTAGTGGGCAGTTCAGTGAAGGAAGAGTTTAGCGTAGTTTAAGAGGAGATCCAGAAGCGAGCTACGCGCTGTAAATTCGGAGGTGAGCACTACAGTAGCAGGAGGTGTTCTACGCAATATCGGCGAAGGTATTGTGAGTGAGACATCTCATCGTCGGTATATCGTCAATAAAAGCATTTAGTTAAATAAACTGGTGTTTACTTCAAATCCTAAGTGCGTACGCCCGCTCGCACGTAACAATATATATCCCGATTACCACGTCCCGAACTATACTTATACATAAATAGCGTTAACATTGCTAACAAATGAACTTACCAATATAAACCAGTAGTAGCTGACTTAACTGATCCCTGGTTAAATCTCCTTTGGGTAACAACCACCTTCCAACTATGAGGGTCAGCATCAGGAACTGTTCAATGAGGGTCACCCACATATCTGTGGGAATCTTCGTCGCACCAGGCAGTGGGATCTCTGTCTGAACAAAGGAATACCACATACGTAGCTGGTAATAGTGAAGAGCGTGAAGACGTTGGTCATGTCTTAATCTCCTGATCCTTAGTATATGGCTCAATCTACAGGTACTAAGTATATATATGTTTGTATTGTCATATGTATATATACGTATGTGTATATATGTTTATTTATTTTGTTTTTGTATTATTTAACAACGCTATCAATCCCTGCCAAGGGTTGCCTGGAAGAGATCGCTTCTTAGCGATAAGGCCGCCCGTTCTCTGTCTTGTATCTTTTTCTACTTTTGATTGTTTATGCTTTGGTGTAACAATAAAGAATTATCTATCTATCTAATATTGTAAAATGGTATATTTCTCTGTGGTCTAGCCACGGGTCAAACACTAGAAGGTAACCTTTGTTTTTTTAACCTGCAAGCTTTCTTTCACAAAGGTTACATTGCACTAATTCTTTATCTACGCATTTGAGTGACTCGATTACAAAAAAAAAATGAAATTAACTAACTGATGCTGAAAACCGCTTAAAAACCCGTTGCATGGTTTTGGAGGAGTTAGCGGATATACCGGACAGATAGACAGATTCCGAAAGCGACTTAGTCTTTAACCGACTTCAAAAAAGAGGTGGTTCTGAATTCGTCTGTATGTTTTTTTTGTATGTTCGTTACTCGATATCTCGCTAAATTGTGAACTGATTTTCAAATTTTTTCTTTTAGTCGAAAGGTTATACTTCCTATACTAATTAGTCCAATTGTCACCATGTCAGGATCTGATGAGTGGATTCCAAGGAATTAAAGAAACTCACGAAAATTGTTCGCTAACTTTTTCGTAACACAATATCTCCGCGAATGACGATAAAAATTCCTCACCTCTGCTCCTATTCTTGACATAAAAATATTGTGTAAATTCATTTCTTAAAATGACACTATGTATCATAACCTGTGTTCTACACGACTCTCTGCCGCACGAATAAACCCACGAGGTTTCTGTGTCATAGTCGAATTTGTTTTTATGTATATGAGTTGTAAGCATATTGGACTATAAATTAAAAAAAATATATATGTATGAGTAAACATATTATTTAACTTGGCACCGACTACAACATGTTGTAGAAAATGTTTATTTTTCACATTTTAGTCTCTAGTTGGTTTTGTTTCTGATGAAAACATATTTATTTGCTACTTCTTAGTTGCTTGAATAGTTTTAAAAATAATATTTTAAGCGCCTGTAGAAATTGTACTACTGGCAAGCCTATACAAGTTTTGTCTTTCGAAGAGTGTAGGCGCTCGGCGTTCGACAACAAGCTCTCGATTTCCCTCGGATCGACTCATCATATTCTGACTTGGTGGCAATGGGACCAGCTTAAGGCCCACTTGCACGTTCCTGGGTTAGCTTAACTAACTTGAAGTTAACTACTCACACAGGATTAAATAAACAATTTATCTTGCGCCATTAAATTTAGAAGTAAACCCAGGGTTATACTTCTAAACATTTAACCCACCGATGTGGAAAGGTGAAGTCGTTAACACAGGGTTAATGAATATTTCATGTATATGTTAGCTTTCTAGTGTTCGGGTACAACCAGGGGCCCAATTCTACTATTTCAATATGTTGGTGTTGACATGAGACATAATAATAATATCAGCCCATAAATGTCCCACCGCTGGACTTGGGCCTCCCATTATAGGGGGACATGAGACAATACGGTTAAGATAAACATCTTCAACTGTCATACAATGCAAGATATTTAATATATACAGTGTGCTGTAGTGTAAAAGAGATAGAGAAAGAAGTTTCGTTTTAAATCTCTGGTTGGGTTACAACAAAAAAAGCATAGACCTTTCAATGTTATCAACTAAACAAAAGAAATGTTAGGTTAGTTAACCCGCTGGTATTTTTTTGTGGCGCAAAGGACAATGAGAGTTATTTGGTTAATTAACTAACCCCGAATTTACAAACTCTACAATTACTTATTTAACCTGACTGTGCGTGCAGGTGGGCCTAAGAGTATGTTTCTAATAAATAAAAAGATATTGAAAATGGATAGAATTAAATAGGGTCGAATTAAGAACCTCCTCACTTTGGGAGTTGGTTAACAAGAAAGAATAGGAGCCCGATTCTGCTATGTCAATAACCAGGCGTTGCCATGATATTAAGGTACGAGTTCATTACGATAGTCACAAAAAATCGTATTCTATTAAACCCACATATCTTCTCGATGACGTCACGATGGAGTAATAGTAGAAGAAAATTGGTATTAGCATTAGAAGAAATGGTATTAGCCGAAAAG
Organism: Dendrolimus houi; assembly: GCA_039645545.1. NCBI lineage: Eukaryota > Metazoa > Arthropoda > Insecta > Lepidoptera > Lasiocampidae > Dendrolimus > Dendrolimus houi. Next base: position 2,391,073 of record CM077146.1, read on the forward strand.
AATTTTCAGAAGCTACCAAAAATATTGAACATTTTCGCGAGTTTTCGTTTATTTATAACATCTATATATTAATACGTGAAGCAAAAACACAGCAAACACTTTGTACCCCTATTTACGAAAATTGCGCGAACGGAGGAGTATGAAATTTCGCACACTTATAGTTTATATAAAGAAGGAGTGCATAAAGCTAATATTTTTTTAAAATTCTGCATATATAATACATGAAATCAATAAAAAAAACATTACACAAACTACCATGTATTTGACACACACACGCATATATACTCTTTTGTTTATTGTTAAAGTCAAATTAACAGTGTAGCCTTGGCGAAATCTGTGATTATAGAAGTATAGTCTTTGACAACAGAACCTCAATAATGTTCAAAATTGTGATATAAATTAATTATTATGGTCGAATTTCGACCACGGGCGACCACTAGTATTTATAAAGTGGCGTGACGATGGCATGCGATTTGAATTAACAGAATAAATAAATCAGGCAAAATTACGATTGAGACGATACTGTCCAGCGACTTTGATGAGATACTAATAACAGAATTGGTAGTACTGTGTTTGAAGTGTGTTATGAGTTCTTGGATTTCTTCATCCATGATCGAAAACAAATTAAGCGTGTTAAAATTTATGCAATATAAATGTATACTTACTTCGGTCGTGAAATATTGGTACTCATGATGTATCAGCCTATATGGCGTCGGAGTATGGCGCGACCCCTAAAGGAGAGCATGCAACGCTTGAAGCTAAACCTTCTAAGGTATTTCGGCAAGCATCGGCTTATGACGGGTTATTGAGGAATCAAACAACTAACTCAAAGCAAAACAGTTTTACATCACTGTCATGCTTTAAGCTAGTAACAACTTTGTATATATGCATCTCTTTCTAACACACTCCCAATGGTATAAATGAAAATAGTTCAGATGTATACATTTTGTTATAATTTTAATACGGTTTATAGAAACCGAGGAAGCTTTAGTATACAGCTTTCTCTAAAGTAATTATAGCGAATAAAGATTTTCCGAAAAAGTTATTTGATTTTCATTTGTTTCTTATTTTTGTATATTTTATTGAAATATTCTCGTTTCTTCAACTTCATTTGTTTTTTCAAGAATTTCTAACAAATGACATTATACTATTTTCACTTATTTATTTACATATATATCAAACTACTTATGATTATTTAATCATAGGTCAAAAATTTTCCGTCCCCATGGGAACCTGGGAATGAAGTATGTGAAGACACTCTTCTATCAAAATGCAACACTATAAATTAATCCTGTAGACCGTTAATGTATAAGAGGTCTAAGATCAAATTGACTGTTTTTAAATATATAAAAAAACATTGGTCATCTAGTACGTTACATAGCTACTTACTCGCTAATAACTAAGCAGTTAAGTTTACTTCATCGTTAACTAGTTTCAGTTCACTGCTGGATGTAAGCCTCTCCAAGTTTGCACTACATATCCCGGCAGACGACCTTGAGGTCGTTGGTCCTTCAGACCGGATCGCCACCTACACTACATTTACCTAGACGCGATCTTAAGATTTTGCGAACTTTGTCTTGGTTCTCTTACAGATATCCTCATTATGGATTTGAAATGCAAATGCTAAATTTGAAATGTTTAAACCCATTCGCCTTCAGTATCTACTTACTTCTTGGCACTGTATATCAAGAAAAAAGAATTTATATGCTAGGAAAGCGACAATACAAGGATGTAGAAATAATTTATACATTACTATGGTTAAATTTAACATGTTGTACGCAGCATTTCCAACAAATGGGGTCGGCAACTCAGCATAAATCAGTGTTGGAACTTCCTCCAGCACAGTGGTGATTTTCAGTGCCAACCCCGTCTCATTGATATTCACATTGACTTCAATAATAATATATTCAAATAATTCTTAAAGGTTTACATAAATACTAACATATAAAGTAGAAAGTAACACAGTATATGAAACATAAAACAGGCATGATAAACAGTTACAAGATAAATTCAAAAAGGTTTCAAGACGCACTTCAAGCGCACAGACAATAAGAAAGAACCATTAGCCTGTATAATAAAAGAAGAGAAAATACAAAAGTAAACAGAACTGTAATAACCACAATATCCAATGATCTTTATCAGTGGCGTAGCTTGCTTTAGACACTGTTGGGGGCCCCAAAGTAAGGGTAAAGATTTTTATAAAATAAACAAAAAATGTCCGAATTGAATTAAAATAATTATATATTGATTATGAGTTATTACTTATACTTAATGCTCTTAGGAACTAATTTAGAGAAATAATTCAAATTAAAGATACACTTTTCTAGCCTTTTCTTCGGGAAGCTTATTTATCAAATCATCTATAGGTGAAGACGATTTCAGTTTTTCTAGATTTTCTGCCTCTATAGACAATAAAGACAAATCTGATAGCCGTTCCTGTTGGCCCAGCAGATATTATAAAATATGTTATTAATCTATAAAAATTGGTGATAACATTTTAGGAATTTTTGCTAACACACTTTCGGGGCCTCTGTAGCCCGAAGGCCCCGTATGATTTATACGGCTAATACGGAGGTAGCTACGCCCCTAATCTATGTGAAGGGTACAGGCAAAGAAAAGGGATTGTCACAAAATTTATTTTTTCTATATTCTATTGAAAGCAAATCTTTGTCTATGGTAGTTTATTTCCCAATCACTAACTTTTATATAAAATTATTTACCCATAAGTGAACTTAAATATAAAGACTTGATGTGTCTGATGCCATTTTGTACCAGAGAAGCACAGGTGTTTTACGAACCATTAGAATATGATTCCAAAACTAAAGATGCTGATGACTGAATTGGACATCCTTGTTTCCTGTTTTTCCAAGATTGTTTTATTTAATTTTTGTTAAATTTGAATAACTAAAAGTCCATCATAACTACACAGTTATATTAATAAAATAAACATTTAATTAGTTTTAAGTGAAAGTTACTGCATACGCCGATCTCAATAAAAAATATAGACTTCTAAACTTTTAATTGCGTTTTTCTCAAAATCTATTTATTAAGACATTCCCTGTTCTTTGCCTGTACCCTTCATATGTTTTAAGCTCACTGACAATACCAGTACAGTAATCGATAATCTCATTTTATTTTATTGTATTTGAAGGGCTAACAGTTGTATAAAAACTAGGAGAAGCCAGAAAATTTTTAAAATAAAAATTTACATATCATCACCATCATCGTATAATTACGTAATGGCTGTAAAGGTGACTAAATTAAAGGCTTACTTCAGTGATGTTTATAGACTTCTTCTGCAGTCGTAAGTCGACCTTGTGTAGCTCAATCAGCCATATTGCTGGTACCACGAGTCCAAGATAAATGAAGACTGATGGACAAAACCTGCGAACAAAGAATGAAAGTAGCTCAGGAACTGTATGATTTTTTTTTATTGCCTTAAGGAGGCAAATAGGCGGACGGCACAGGAAGGCGGTTACCGTCACCTATGGACGTTTGCAACGCTAGAGGTGTTGCCGGCCTCTAAGAAATTTTATAACGCCCTTCTTAAACGACCCCATGTCGTAGCGCAGAGGAAAAACCTCGACGGGAAGCTCTGTTCAGATCATTGTTGTACGCGGAATAAACGTTCTAGAGAACCGTTGCGTAGTTGAGCGTGGGAGCTCCAAGAAATGGGGGTGTACATCCCGTCGATGGCGAGCGGGGCGGTTGTAAAAGTGAGGCGTTGGCACCAGATCAAACAGTTCCTCGGAGCACTCTCCGTTGTATAGGCGGTAGAATACGCGGAGGGACGCAAAGTCTCTCCGAAGACTAAGCGATTCTAAACCGCCTGTCAGTACTACAATGAATTACTTGTATTCTTTTTTTATTGCGACATTGGCAAACATACCACTTAGGCCCGGTTCCTGTATTTTACCGACCGTCCCTTTTTTTATTGCTGGAGTACAAGCTAACGGCCCATCTGTGATAGAAGTGATTACAGTCGCCTATATATACCTTGTTTGTCTTAGGCATGGTTGGGTTGTAATAATTTGGCATCCAGACGAAAGTTTGCATTGGTCTCCTACTTATTTAAATTGTTAAGAGGTAAATTGTTTAACCCAGTTATACTTATTAGCTGAAATCAAATTGAACATTCCAGTGAATTTTGTAATGAGACGTTGTAGGCAGTTAACATGTACTAATGTTCGTAGTACCATACGGCAGGACCAACTTACTTAATAAGGCGCCGATGAAACAAGCCTTGCGAACATTGAACAAGATATGTCAACAAATTGACATTTTTATCTGTACTGTGACTGAATTCACAAGAACTGCGTATTGTATATATGTTATGACGACTGAATATGTATATTATATGCTGTATCTAGAATTATTATTTGTACCACGCTATCGTATTGGTGACAAATGTAATAATAGCGATGTTTGTAAGTTAATAAATAAATAAATATAGACGACATTTGCAACACTAAAGGTGCTACCGATGTGCTGCCGGACACAGATGTGGTTGGAACCTGGCCACTAATGCCGGAACACAACTCAAGGTTGTTGTTATGGCGGCATGCTCTAGACCAGGAGTGATAGCCATCCAGATGGGCAAATGCCCTGCCACCTGGCTGTGGGTTGTTTTGTCGCCCCTTTTTTTTTTTTTTTTTTAAGGCGGGGAAATGCATTTCGCACATACCGGGTCCTTTGCTAGGGGTTAGACCGTTGTTGATCATGGAGGCTTTCCACTGAGGCAATCCAAACAATAATCAACCGGCTTGTGTGGAGACTCGACTAATCAATACCCCACTAAAACCACCCTCCTCCCTTGTGCCCCGCGCTTATGGCAGGAAAGGCGTGAGATACAGAACGTAGTTACGCCCACACCAATCCTAGCGCACAAGTGCTTGAGAATGTCCCGGGAGAGGCAAACTCACTTCGTCAACAGGGGTGAAGACTCCTCTGCTCCCTAGATGCTAGAGGGCCCCTGCAGCGGTATTTCAGGGAGGGGGGTCATGCGCATACCTGCGCCTCCGAGCTCCCGACTGACGTCGGCGCCCGCGAGACGCATGCGCAATACCATCTCTCTCCCTATCTCGTTCCGCGGCCTCCTTATGAGACACTACCGTCTCGCAGAAATTGGCCGCACCCACCCACCAATCGTCGCTGTGCAGCATGGCTTGCACCAGATCGCCCAGCGATTCGATCGGTCCTACAAGTGTCTCGAGTTCAAACCTCTGAGGTGCCCATGCTGCGCACTCGACTAGCGTGTGTAACGCCGTGTCTAGCGCGCCACATTGGCGGCATTGGGGTGAAGGCAAGCAGCCCGCAATCTGACACAGATACTTATCGAAGCAACCGTGCCCGGTAAGTATCTGTGTCATTCTGAAGGTCAGGGTCCCGCGTTTCCGCGAGAGCCATCGCAACAGCTGCGGTCGAACCGCTTCCACCGTGTCAATGCCAGCAGCAGGGTTTTCCAACTCTATTGACCAAGCTTGGATCATGGCCGCGGTTTCCCGCGTCCTGATCACCTGGAGTTCGGCCTGGCCATAGACCAGGCCACGGGCGAGGGCATCCTGTCGGGAGCGCCGAACTTTGGCTATCACATCCGCCTGTAGAGGCCAGGGTGGATCGCCTGCCAAGAGTGTCGACGCCGTCCACGACACTACGGTATCCTCGGATGGTCCTCACCGCCAGGACCCGTTGTGCGCGGCACAACAAAGTCCTATTGTGGCGGTGAAGTGCAGTGGACCATACGGGTGCACCGTACAGGGCCATACTCCTAAGGATGCCCATGTAGAGTTTCCTAGTCGTCCCCCCCGGTCTCCCCACGTTGGGAAGAAGCCGAGAGAGGGCGCCTGCGGACCTCACGAGCTTAGGAACTAGCTGCTCAAAGTGCGCCTTGAACAGCCATTTCCCATCAAGAATTAGCCCCAAATATTTCATCTGGGGGCCTACGCGAATGTCCACCCCTTGGACTGTAACGGACAGGTCCGCGGGGGGATTACGAAACCGCCTATGGAACATGATGGCCTCCGTTTTCGCGGGGGAGACCTTCAAGCCCAGCCTACCTATTCTTCGGACGACGATCGCCAACCCGGCGTTGGCGAGGTCCACGGATTCCGCGAATGACGCAGCGCGTGCCGTGAGTAGGGTGTCATCCGCAAAGCAGATTAGCCCTATTCCGGGCAGGACCGGAACCCGAAGGATCCAGTCATAACCAGAACCGGCCCGAGGACCGATCCCTGTGGGACGCCGCACGCGACGCGTCGCCGACCTGTCGCGCGATTCTCGGACTCGCCGCCCTCCCAAAGGATGTACCTGTCCTGAAGGTACGCGCCCAACAGCCTCGTGAGGTACGGGGGAATTCCGTGTGCACGAAGCCCCTCCCTGATCGTCTCGTGAGGAAGGCTGTTAAAGGCGTTCGCTATGTCTAGCGAAACCGCCAGGACAGTATCCTTAGCTTGGACTGCGTCGTCCGTTACAGATCGCAGTGTCTCGAAGGCGTCCAACGTGGAGCGCCTCCGCCGAAACCCGAACTGCGTCTGTGCTAGCCCCGGCTCCACAGTATCGAGATGCTTAACGAGGCGTTCCGCTAAGATCTTCTCGAAGACCTTGGCGACCTCGTTAAGCAACAGTATGGGCCTGTAGGCGGACGGATCGTTGGGAGGACGGCCTCCCTTGGGAATCAGGCATAATCGGCCCTACTTCCATTGCGACGGGAACTGACCTGCGCGAATACAGGCATCGAACAGTTCCCGCAGCTGGCCGCGTAGATGTTTGGCGGCCAGGAAGAGGAGCCGACCCGGAACCCCGTCGGGTCCCGGAGCCGTCTTCCTGCCCCGGAGCCGGTCCAGGGCGACGTCTAACTCTTCCTCGGTGATGGAGTGAGGCTCCACCTCCGAGGTGTCGGGAATGATTGGACCCATATCGGGGGGAGTGAAGATCCCCGGATCCGGGAAGAGCCCATCGATAACCGACCGGAGGAGTGTTTTGTCGCCTCTTACGGCAGGCCGCCCCAACGCAGGAACTTGTATTATTTCTCTGTTCCTGCACGGATAAATTTATTTATTAATTAGCACTATGCACATACAGATAGAGTAGGAAATAATTTGAGGTTAATAGTTCAAATTTCGTGTTTTAAAGCTTAAATATAATATTAAGAATTTGAAATGGGACGTCACGAAATTTAAGACCCCCCTTCACCCTTAATCACACTTCGTCGACTCCCTCCCCTCTTAAAGTGGGATTTCATTTATTTCATTACCCCTAACACGGGTGTAGCTAAATTTTTATTTTACGGGGGGTTCAAGAAAATAAAACAACAAAAATATACACAAAACTTACAGTGCAGGCTGTCAAACTCTGGAATGCGTTGCCTGTTACTGTCAGAGAGGCCAAAACATTACCTACTTTTGGGAACTCCTACCTAATCTATTTATCTACTAGCTGATACCAGCCCGCTTCGCGTGCCGTAAAATCCATTCTTAGCTGACCTCAACTTGGCGAAAGGAAGGTCCATGCCAAATTTCAAGTCTATAAGTATTATATAGCCACTCCTTTGTTTTCTACCAAAACGGTAGAATTTATTCAAAATAATATTTTGCCTGTTAGTTATAGTTCAAAGAACGTAGTTTTAATTTTTGGTGAACAATGATGTGTTTTCATTCATTATTCCTTTCGGTTAACGGCATTTCTGCTAATGGTAATACCAATTTTATTCTACTATTATTCCACCGCGACGCTATAGAGAAGATATTGTGGATTTAGTAGAATACGATTTTTCGACACTACCGCAATGGAATCGTACATTATATATCTTCACAACGCCAATATATTGAATAGCAGATTTGGGCTTCTGGATTCGAAATGCGAATTTTAGACTCGGAGCGGTAAGTAATCTATCACAGCTATTACGAAAGTATTTTCACTTATGACATAGTATATATAATTAAATATACAGCATACACGCTCGACTGATCATTTACAAAGCACAGAAATGTCAGCGATTGACCTAATTCAACCCTTCCTTATATGAAGAACAGGTCAAGTGCGTGTTAGTGACAGCACAAAAAAGGTTTCCGTAGAGCTAACAAACATCCACTGATTTCGTCCTTTGGCTACGGAACCGTAAAGAAGCATGTTATCTATAACAGTAATAAGAATATGCATCATTTCTGTGTCGAGTAACATTTAAATTCATACAGAAGTTTTCACATAATATTTCATCAAAGGGCAGTCAAAAGTTCTAAGAGTTGAATTTTCAAAATGTATTCACCCGCCCGATTTTAATTTTACTTATCCCTTTTAAATATATTCTACATACTCGACTCCTCTACAGAATTATTATTAAACATTGTTGTATATCGAGAGGACATCTTTGAACAATAAATGATGGCGATTATTTAAGATAAATTTAATTTTCTTCACACAACATAAATATACAATTATGTATACACAGCACTGTACAGGCAGAAGAAAGAAGAGAAGGAGGGGAAAATAAAACGTCATAAGCCGCTGTTGTCGTATGACAGTGACATTTCATTTAACAGGCAAAGGGTGCCGAAGCCAGGGCTACTCTAACATAGATTATAGATGTGTCGGCATTTCTATCGCTTCGAAGCATTCAGAAAGCACACAAACAAAACCATGAATAAAACTGTAATATTCTCAAATATAATAAACTTTCTTATTAACAAATAGTTAAATAAAAGTATTAATTTAAAATAAAATAAAATGAAACGTAACGGGATGAAGCGGAATGGAACGGAACTAAACGGAATGGAACGAAACGAAATAAAATAAAAACATTAACATATATAAATAGATACAAAGTAACTTAGAATACCTAATAATAATAGTATTAAGGGTTTGTCTGTGCAATTATGGACGAGGTTAACAAGACGAACAACTATCGGAAGTACATTCTGAAGGACGGCACGCTTGACATATGTCGGGCGTGTCACCGCCCTGGTGAGTCTCTCAGACATGTCACTTCCGGTTGTTCTCGTCTTACTAACAGCGAGTACTTGCACAGGCACAACCTAGTAGCCAGGATCATCCACCAGCAACTTGCTCTTAAATACGGACTTGTCCCGTCGGAGGCACCTTATTACCAATACAAGCCCGAGCCAGTTCTTGACAATGGTCAATATCTGCTCTACTGGGACCGATCAACTACCACAGACAGGACTATTGTCGCCAATAAGCCTGATATTGTGATAGTTGATCGGTCTGCGAGACGTGCTAAAATTGTAGATGTCGCGATTCCCCGTGATGGTAACCTCGTGAAAGCCGAGAAAGAAAAACAAATAAAGTATATTGATCTCGCTCACGAGGTTTCTGCCATGTGGAACTTGGACTCTACAATTATAATACCGATAGTGGGGTCAGTGAATGGACTAATAACGAAGAGCCTTGACCGACACCTTGAAAGGCTCTCTCTTGGCATCTGGATGAAGGGTCGGATGCAGAAGGCAGCCCTGCTGGACACGGCCCGTATCGTGAGGAGGTACATTTTTTTTTTTGACGAGGGGAAATCCTTTTTGCGGAGACCGCGCCGCGGGGGGACAGCGACGCGGTACTGTGGGACTCGCCGGCCAGATGGGCTGCCGGAATACCCACTAAAACCCCCCAGTGTTCCTCCTTTCGCCGTTTTGCCGGGGCCACGGTACACAGCGTGAGCCTTACTCCACGACCCCGGCTGGCGCTGGTCGCCCCTGTGACGGGGGCGGCCTCTCCTTGGCCGGGGATATACTGTCCCCGGCATCTCCCCTTCCATTTTAGGGGGTGAGGGGGTCACGCGGAACACCAACGTGCCCCCTCACGGCTTGCGTGCGGGCGGAGACTGATAAGGTCCCCCGGTGGCCTCGACGCCCGCGTGCCGCAGTTTTACGGCGGCCGGCGGTCTGATGCGACCGCCGTCCGGCGCCGTTCTCCTCGCCGGTTGTTGCGGCGGGAGAGGAGCACGGACTCACGCTCTCTCTCCCGCTCCGTCGCCTCCTTTGCAGACATTACTGCCTCGCAAAAGGAGGCGACGGCGTCCCAATTAGAGCTGCTCCCAGCCATGGACAGAACAAGGGCCGGGAGCGAGAGGTCACGTCCGATTACTGCGCCGAGGGCACGACGCTGTTCATCCCACGCGGAGCACTCTTGAAGAGTGTGCAGCGCCGTGTTCTCGGCGCCGGCACTGCAGTGGTGGCACCCTGGCGTCTGCTCCCGCCCTATTTGACACAGGTACCTCCCGAAGCATCCGTGCCCCGAGAGGACCTGCGTCAGGCGGTACGACAGGGCGCCGTGCCGTCTGTCCAGCCAGGTGGTTAAGGCGGGCCGAATCGCCGCAATGATGTGGTGGCCAGCGCTGGGGTGCGCTAGTCTGGTCGCCCATTCTGCCACGAGATCACGCCGGAACTCCGCCCTTTTGGCCTCGATTTCTCGGGGCGCGGGTCGGAGGTCCTGGCGGAGTGCGTCCTTGCGCCACTCATAGAGGCGCGAGAGAAATCTCGCCTCTAGATCCCATGGCAGGGATCCAGCAAGGAGGGAGGCCGCCTCGAAGGAGATCGTGCGATATCCCCTGATAGCCCTGACGGCCAGCACGCGTTGCGGTCTGCGCAGCAGCGGAGTGTTTTTGGCCGTCAGGTGCTTCGCCCAAATTGGGGCCCCATACAGGGGTGAGGAGGTTCCTGTCGCTGGAGCCTTAACCACCGGTAGCCTGGACCCTAGGCCCTGCTGTCGGCGGACATCCATTTTTTACATGTTTTTTAATTTATGTTTTTTTATATAGTATATATTTAAAGAAAAATGTAAAAGAATTTGAGGCTAAATAAATATGTGAAATAATAATAATAAAGGTATGAATATTGTTTGTTTCAAGATACGACTTACAAAATGATTAGTGACCAAATGTTGTTATAGTAGTTTCAGAGTTTCCAAAATGACAAATTTTAAATGTTGTTGTTTTAAAAACTGCTATTTTTATTATAATTTCTACTTGTACTAGAACTATAAATCAATGTTTGTTGTCTATGTGTACCTATGTATATGTAGCGCATCATCTGTTATTGCAAGGTGTGCATGCCAAAAATGGCAAGGCATTGATTACATTATCATTGGTTAACAGTAACAAATTATGATTACAAAATGCTTGCAATTAAATTGTATCCTAACTAAAAATATATAATATAAAATTTTCAACATCTTGAAGTCGATGCCGAGCAAACCATAAAAATTACCATATACATTGTTATAACAACAAAATGTTGCAAAATATTGTAATTTTTAAACCATAATTTTTATGGTTTACTTGGCACTGACTTCAAGATGTAGAAAACTTTATATTATTTTGTCTCTTAATCAACTAAATAAATTCTTAGTCAAAAATATTTATTAAGCTATTTTATACTGTTTAGTTTTTCAAGTCGGTTTTTTTAAAGGAAGTTTTTTTTATTCGTTACTTTTTAGTGTTTACCTATGGGTGCGTAGGCCTACGAAAGGTGCCGCGCGCCTTAAAAAATATAGGTCCCAAGAAACGGGAAGGGAAAATGTTCATAAAATGGAAACTACTCTGCCAAAATATGTAAAATTGTTAGGTAACCAAATGACAACTATTCCGCATCAAACTAAAAAAGAATCACGTAAATCGGATCATAAATCCCAGCGTAATCGGTGTACATACATTTAAAAAAAAACAATCAAATTGAGAACCTCCTCCTTTTTGAAGTCGGTTAATAAACTATATATACAAATAAAAATAAAAATATAACAAACAAAATTAAATGCCTAACAAATATATACACTTTAAAAACTATAAACTATAATCGGTCTAGTCCGTAATACTGTAGTATAAATATAAACATTGCGTCACGTCTCATTAGTGGGAAGAAGTAACATTGTCTGCGGGGTGCGGTGATGGCATGACAGCCGGAAGTGCCATTACCCTGATTCCTGCACTCCCGTGGCTAATATGCCGATAGGCCCTCTAATACATCACGTGATTTCTAAGTATTAAGAATCAGACCTCTTTTATTCAGAACAATGTTACACGTTACAATTTTTCTAATATAATTATGATTTCTATTAACTTGAGGTCATAGCATCTTAGATACTTACGTAGTTAGGCCATTCTAGAGGCCGAAAAATAGCTGTTTTTGTGGATTTTTTTCAGAAAATCTACAAAATTACAACAAAGCCGAAAGGTAATAAAATGTGCTTTTAACTTAGGCTTAGACAAAGACAAATTCCACGTACAGTCTGTAAAAGCACATTTTATTACCTTGTTACTATTGTTTACTTATTTATTGGCATACGTTTCTAGTATTATGGACAACAGCCTATTGTTTTATTGTACTCGTTTACGGCCGCTTGCAGGCATCATTAGCCAGGTGTTACGGGTACATTTGCATTTGTGCAGTATAAAACGATGGCCTGATTGAGAGAGGGGGTCAGTTGAGCTACAACTACGATACGGGTGTGACATGTGTACATTCGGGAATCTAACAGTGACGGACTTTGCGCGTTTTATTGAATTACGACCTTCTGCATAATGTTTGAATTTGTTATGTTCGGTTATATTTATACCTGTGTTATACGTGACTGTATAGTTCGAATAAACTCTATAATAATTCTAACGGCATTATAATTCGAGTCCCGCTAACTCTTAACAATACAGATATCAGTGAGTGTATACAATAATTTTGTTGCAGCGATTAATTTCAAAATGGCGGCAGTGCATCGTTTTTGTAGATGACGTCTTCATTTTTGTAGGGTACACGACCGGACAAACAGCTCATGATATTTTTGAACTATAAATCAAAGCAAATCAAATCAAATCAAATTTATTGAATAAAACATGGTATATATTTTTTTTTAATGTAAGAATACTTCACAAAATTAATTAATGTTCCTACTTAAATACTTACCATTTCCACTCTTGATTCTCTTTGATGGTAAGCGTGAAGACACCTTCGAAGATCAGCAGTAGGATCGGAGACGCCAAGTACCAGTATTCGATGTTGTTCTTAAAGAACGTGACTTGCCAAATGGCAATGATGCCGTGGCATGCGAACACCAGCCTTGTGATTACAGCTTTTATTGTCGCCAATATCTTGCCAACTTTTGCCATGTTTCGAGATTTGGCATGCCAGGGAATTGGCAAATTGTTACACTACACTTATGCTATTTTCATTGTTCGTAAAATTTATGCATTTTTATAGTATATAAACATAGATTATTTTATTTAAAAAACCACTAGACTGTAATCATAATCATTTTTCTAATTAAAACCCGTGCGCAGAAGGTTTGCCGATAGCCTCATGACGTCACGCGTCGATGGTCAGTAGGGTTGTCAAAAAAGGTTACATAAATAGTTGTTGCAATAAATTTATTATTGTATATACTTTACATAACTATAAACAATAATAGTAAGTAATCATGAGCAAACCTGCACGCGGCTTATATATATACATATATATTTCAAAATACAACTGTTTTCACTATTATTGTACTTTTAGTTATATGATAAAAAGTCGTTATTCTTTACAAATTCTTTAAAAGATTTTAATTATGTTAATAATTATTGACACTAATAACAATTATGGTGTTTTATTTAAAATGTATTTTTAGTTTTTGATTTTTTTTGTATAATTTAGTTCATTTAACACATTGAGTTTTATTTGTAACTATGTAATTATGATCGCGACATTGTTCTCGCGGGAAACTTCTTTAGAATCGTTGTGATTTGAAACTCGATGGAACGACAAAAAGCGACACTAAAAAGAGATAAACACATATAATTCAACCTTATTTAATTCGAAATAAAACACAATTCTCATTATCCGTTAGTATTAATTTTCAATTGAAATAAATCTTAAAATATTTCAAATGAAGTTTAGCTCTATCCGTATATACTTAAAGTAGATATTCTTTTACAAGTAGATCAAAGGAAATTGTGCGTAAGAGTGCAGTGAATTTTGAACTTTATGTTAGTGAGTTAAAGTGTAATTTAGATTGAAATATTACGAATAACGGTTAAAATACTTAAGAATAGAAAAAATAAAATAGAAATGAAAAAATATTCTCTGAAGTTTCACTTCTACTGCGTGTGAACTGTACACACATTTTTTTTAAATTTTTTAAGCCGCTTTGTAGCGTAATAAAGACATATATATACTTACCTACAGATAAATTATGGTTATTCATAGTAAAAGGAGCAGTTTTTATTATAAATTGTAGTATAGGTTCGCGTTTGACCACAATCTTGCCCTATGTGGAACGTAGATATGGCCTAGGATGGATCACGCTTACCTGGAAGGTACCTATTCACACGGGACTTGAAGACAGGTCATAAGTATCGGGAATAACATACTTCGGAAATGAGTGAGACTACTTTGCGGTGCTTTGACGGAGTTTTGACTTATTTTAGCCTACATTACTTTTCCTTGCTAGAAATTCATTGGCAATTAATTACAATTATGTTTAAATATCAACTTAACGAGTATCAGTATTTATTTGCTAAAGTAGAAAATGTTTTAAATTAACTGCAATATCCAAATATACAATATAAGCTAAATTAAATTTTAAAAAATCTAGTAAACAAACAAGTACTGTTAGTACAGTGTATACTCCATGTAACGTCACTCGATTTAACGACAAACTGTCTTAAGCGTCCAAATCACTTGGCTTTGGTTTGTTTAGCTTGTCTTCTATACAATGATACACTCTGTATAGCATTACATCCACTCTCAATAATGACAACAATCAAGTAATAAAAAGTATCTTTTAAGTTGCCAAAATCAGTAAAAACTGCGCAGCTGTGTACGGTCTTTTATCGCTTTATTGTCCTCATCATGCACACCGAATTTTCTAAGTACTTCCTTTATCACCAAGATGCCTCAATTTCGCAAGATATGAATAAAATAATTAAAAAGATACAACAGGATTACTGGTGCAGCAAAAGGCGTCAGACAAAAATGACATATCTATTTATTAGTATTTATTATCTATAACTATACGGGTTGTCTGGAAGAGATCGCTTCTTAGCGATAAGACCGCCCATTGTGCACATTTAGAATATTTTTAGGCTATAAGGTTTTCTGTAATGGTGTACAATAAATGTTATCGATCTATTTAACGACAACTCTCTATAACGCCATAAAATGTACAGTACCTTCAGTGTCGTTATATAGAGTTTACACTGTATTTAATTTATTTTAAAATCAGGCAAATAATATTTAATTTTTATTATACGTTTAAATTTTATGATCTTGTGCAAATATTAAAAATATTTTAGCAGTTTCATTTAGAATGTAAGAACTTAATTCCACCGATAGCGATCTAGAATACATATTTTAATTGTAAATGTTTTTAGTACGTTTCAATCTTTAAGTTTTTTTTTTATTTTATAGTCTAGAGAACCTAGTTTTATTTTCAGAATTTGAGTATTATTTGAAAATTTCTTTTATATGTGTAGTTTTTTTTATATGAAGTTTATTAAATATTAATAAATTATTTTATTAATAATTTAATTTACGTTAACTTATTTATAACATAGTTTATTATAAGTATTTACTTGTATTTTCAAGTTAGTTAAGTTTGTAATTTAGTTTTAATTTTTAAACGTTTGGAAATTAAATATTAAAACAGCACAAAATTTTCACTACACTAAACCTCACTTGTGAAACTATCTTATGGAATGGTCAAAGGGTTGCCAGGGTCTAGGAAAGAGGCTTGAAGAGACTGTTATGTAATGTACGGCATTCATTGCCTGTTTGGAATGAATAGAATAATAATTATAATCCGTATAAATAAAGAATAGTATTAAAAATGTCGGCTCGATACTGTTGCAGTACAGCAGACCGTCCACCTGATGGAAAGTGGCAACTGTTGCTTATGGACATTTGCAACAGTAAAAATATTGTTCTCAACTTATTGGATTCACTACTGGGCCGATTTTGATGCGCTTTTCACTGATCGATAGTAAATTTTATGTAAAAAAAATTGTGTTTTTTATCTCTAGAATCTTACGGGAATATTCCCGGGAGCGGTAGTTGTTCGGGTGCATGAAATTAGTAAGCTAATTTCCGACACAATTTTCACTAAAATTTATAGCTTAAATTCTTTTTTAAAGGCTGCAGTACTTTGTGTCCCGGGAATCCCGCGGGAATTTCAAGTCAAGCGTGTGTAGCGGCACTATGTGCCAGCACTAGATGCGCGTCACATCACTAACTAAAAATAAAAATAAAAACAATGCTGTCATATTATGACTCATATAAAAAAGACTTTCTTCCCGGCAAAACCATTGTAAATTATCAATACCAATGATTGCAGTTTAATGTGTTCTTTTGTGAGGCTCTGTCTATAGGAATAAACAAGTACCAACTACCCATGTGCTTTGAATTTTTATTTATCCAAAACCGTCGACCCGGGGTTGTCTAGAACCTCAACACGTGGATGAAATCGCGGGCGTATCTTAATGTATATAAACGTTGTTAATTACACCCAGCAATGTATACCATTCAACTTGATACAATCAGGCAATGATCCCGAAGTTTCCCTGCGCACGCAAGCTTGACAAGCCAATTGGGGCTAACTTACCTAAAGAAATGGGCTTGGGGGATGACAAGCTTATCAAGGTAGGTCATAAAATGTTTCAGAACCTTTATTGTGATTGGACTATGGTTTATTATTCAATGAATTTAGTTTTGTTAGACGGATTTAGAAATAATAAAGATTATTAAAAAAAATCAAAGCTTGGAAACCGTTAAAAAATGTCGAACCGGTTACAGCCTAAGTCCATAGAAACATTTCTTTTAATTTTAATACCGACATTGGACTAGTGATATTTTTTTATATTGTTACATGCCGTCAAAGATAAACGCACAGCTGCCTGTCGTAAGCGCAGTTTATTGTCTTCCCGGATTTAGGAATTCATTTATGTTTAGTATTTGTAATTAAGAAAAACATGCTATTGTTTTCCTACTTGTTTTATGACCATCATTAGCGTTGAACTAATCCTTATTGTTATTATTTTCGACTTGTTGGTTATTCGCAGGAATAGATAACCAGGTGTGCAAATTACTATTTCTCGGAAACTCAGTGCGCGTGGCCAGTTTTTTTGTACTGTGTAGTTAGTATAAGACAATCCCCGAATGGAGGGGTGGGCAGTCAAGCGACGAATACGATACGAGTACGACGTTTGAAGTACTCTCCATTAGCGATATAGACGACGGACTTTGCGCGTGTCGAATTGCATTGAATCGTGCAGTGTGAACTGGTTGCATCCAGTTTTATTTGTATTTGTTTTATACGTGTTTGTACAGTTCTAATAAATTCTATAGTAGTTCCAACGGCATTTTTAATTCGAGTTCTGTAGCTCGTAACAATATGAAAATATAGTATTTTTTATAATAGGATAGATTTACGTAAAGGTTAACCCAGAAAGCAGGATAGGATTTTTTTGGAAATTTTAGTCATTTTGGTAATTTAGGTAATTTATGTAGTTTTCATAGACGGGGGATAGATAAATAAAACTAGGATGGTTTCAAATAGAGGATAAAAGTTTGTATGAGACCAATCATTTCTCAAGTTTATAGATATAAAAATTCATCAACTATAAAAAATGCGATAGTAACTGGACATGCCTATCTGTTAAGATTTCACGGAAAACTACGAATACTGGATCAGTAGTTTTAATACCGAAAATTTCATGCCGGGCGATGGGATAGTTTTCTGTATAAAATGAATATGGAATTTTCGAAAATAAAACACACGATTTTCGTATTTTTTTTTAATGATAAGGAAATTTCGCAACAATTTCGCATTTTTTTAAGTACCTATCGTAATAACAAAAAAAAACGTATATTTTCGAAAGAAACACTATATGAACATTAATTAAATGCTTGGACCGTGGGGTCCTGAGGCCATGAGCCTCTACGAAAATTTATCGAAACGACTCATTGACTCTTCAGGTGATCAGAGGGCTGGTGCTTACCTCGGCCAAAGGATCAGTATGACGATCCAGCGAGGAAACGAAGCCAGCCTTCTGGGCACCTTACCCATAGAAGACGGTGATCTATACACCGTTCACGATAACTTAACGCGCAGGGTTACCAACAATGAAAAATATTAACAACTAAAGCTAGAGACAAAACATCTAAAATCGCGACAGTTAATTTATTTATTTATAATTAAAATTTGTATCTAATTCATAGGTCAGGTACTAAATATTGCTAAAAGTTACGTTCTATGGGATATGTCAACCATACCTTGCCTCGTTTTTGTCGTCGTATTACTAAAAGAAAATCCAATAAAAATTAAGAATAATTGACTGAGTGAATGAGTAATCATCTCTATTTAATTTTATAGCTTATTTTATAACACGATATTAGTGATGTCAATTTTTAGAATTTGGTAACCCTGTCCGTCAAGTTATCGTAAAGAGTTTTTGGCGGGAACTGAAAGGAGATGCTGTGCTGTGCAGTTTTATTTTCTAAATATGTGTAAAATTACTCTAAAATGAACAATAGTTGTAGGATATTGATAGTTTTTGAGTAGTAATTATGTGTTTTGTAAGAAATGGAACTGTATAGTCAAATGTGGCCTTTTGAGTTGTCACAAGAACTTCGTTGAATGGCACCAGCTGATAACCTACAGTTCAGCTGTGCGACACATAACATAAGTTCATTTTAAACATGTTTCCGACTGAAAGATATAGATTCTATGGTCATGAATAAATTAATTTAAAAAAAAGTTATCTTAAACGGGCAATAGGCTATTCTACTTATAGTCTATGGACTATGGGTAGAATACAATACAAATAACTTAAGTTTTCCTGCATTGTATTCGATTGTAGATATTCACTTAATAATTGTGGATCGAATTAAATGCTAATATAGTATTAATTTCCACATTCGACTCAATTAAGAACTTCAGTCTGTTACGAGAACATTGTACATGCCGAAGAACCTTTCTGTGTCTACACTGTTGGTTGGACTCCAGACGCTCTGTAATTTCTTTAGCAAATGATGCAAAGCAGCATTGTGCGGCGAGCAATATGTCTTTCACATTAGGATCTTAGTTTTAGTGTTTAATATATGTTTTGTGTTTAAAGATTAATCTATGAGAGAGAGTACCTATGAGAGAGAGATGAGTATATCCATCTATTTGCTTATTTTTTGCGAGTGTTCTGAAAAAAAGAATTTTATAACAACTTTCTATGAGTACCTACTTCCGGGCTTAAAGCCAAACTTGCAGCTACAGATGGATTAAATAATTGTCCAATGTGAAAGAAAGCCTCGTTTGTCTCGTTTAATGTCACGTGAAGAGCAAGTTTATTGAAGCTTTTTTCGTTTGCTTTTATTAGCATTTCTTCTAGCGTTGCATCAATTATTTCGTACTCATTGAGTAAACGTGATGTTTTTTCATCAAAATGAGTTTGGCGGGAAGCGCGGAATAGATCTGCGTTACTGGAGTGGCGCCAAAAACGAATCATCTCAAAGTCATCTACAATTATTGTTATTGTCTATTTCGCGGAAAATACTCAAATTTTTTATATTCGCATTTATCGCATTTATATATCAAAATTTTCGCATATATTTCGCATATAAATACGAAAATTTCGTACCTCTAAAATGAAAATAATCTTCCGGGTGCAAATAGCACACTAACATAAAAATTTTGTGCAATGTAACCTGTATAATGCCTGCTTTTTAAACAAGAGGCATGCACTAGAGGTTGAACCACGGGGTAAACTCTAGTTAAAATATCAAAATAATATATATAATAATAATAACAGCCCATAAATGTCCCACTATAGGGGAATGGACAGTATACCCGCCACGCTTGTCCAAGGCGGCTTGGCAGGTTTGACACATCGGGTATCTGGATTTGCAGGTTGCATCACGATGTTTTCCTTCACCGTCATTAGCACGTGGTAATTGTAACAATATGCACATTAGGTCAGAAAAATGCCTAAGTGGTGCATGCGTTCCGGCCAGGATTCGAACCCGCGTCCTTTGAGTTTGGGACGCGTGCGCTAGCCATTACGCTACCACGACTTATTATATCTCACAGCTACACAAAATAATATCCTACAGCTTAATTATTATTAGAATAATATGTCCATATTATCGATACCGTAGCTGGGAACGTTCTCTAAACGCTGACCGCGTTACCACTTTGGATGGCAACGCTTATTAATACAGGCTAGCTTTTTTTATAGTGTGATTCTTCTATTAACGGAAAAGTCGAGTTACACATTGAATTAAATATTTATCAGGCGCGCTTCGGCAAAATATTGTTTTTTTACATACATAAAAACTGAATAAGGTATGTATGCAAGGTAATCCCTATTAATATTATAAATGCGAAAGTAAATCTGTCTGTCTGTCTGTCTGTTCCGTTTTCACGGAAAAACTAATGGACCGATTTGGCTGAAACTCAGTATATATACTTATATATTTTCGATGTCGAGAATCAACATAGGATACTTTTTATCCCGAAAAATGGGATAGTTTCGAGGATAAAAATATATTTGTCCGTTTGTTTGTTATGCTTTTATGGAAAAAGTATTGGACCGATTTGGCTGAAAATCGGCATATGTGTAATTTTAGTACCGAGGGTGGACAAGGGATACTTTTTTTTTTTATCCCGGATAGATTTATGTAAAGGTTATCCCAAAAAGTGGGATAGGGTTTTTGTGATTTGCCATTTTCGTCTTTTTGGTTATTTTGGTCATTTGGGTCATCTTTGTCCTATTTGTCCTTTTTTCCATTTTTGTCCAATTTGTCCTATATATCCTTTTTGGTATATTTGTCCTTTTAGTCCTATTTGTCCTTTTTGTTCTTTTTGGTCAAAAGTACAATGTAACCTGTATTAACGGCTGCTCTTTAAACAAGAAGCAGGCCCTAGTGGCTGACCCGCGGCTCCGCGGGTTAAATTCTAGTATATACATATTCACAAAAATTGATCCTTACAAACTAAACTTTGACTTGTTATAATAATATATGACGTATTTATTTCATATATATAGAGGCTACGTTTCATTAGGCACTCACTCATATTTCCCTTTCCACTTGCTTGCCGGCGTTACAATCGTAAACCCAATTGGAACGGTTATTCGACCCACCTCTGGATATGGGTCGTTGTGAACGTTGTGTGATCGAAAATCAATGACGTCATTCGGGACGTTTTCGCCACAACCACAACGACCGCGGTCGCCTTGTGGAACGGCTAACGGTGCGTTTTGGGCGTTGTGAGCTACACATGGAACGCCCTGTACGGATACTATATGTCTGTTCAGCCGATTAAAAAGTTTCATATCTTTGAACAGTGCAATTATGAGCAGTAATTGATTTACTGCAATTGCTTTACTAGGTATTGCGTATTTTCATGAACTATTGATTCACTCGATATCTCAACACTTTCAGTATACAACACAACAATGAAATACGTTATCATAAATATTTTCTTTAGTAAGTTCATAATTTTGTCTATCTATACTAATAAGTATTATAAAGAGGTAAACTTACGAGTTTGTTTGCAGTTTGAACTACTGAACCGATTTTGAAAATTCATTCACCAGTAGATATATATTATTCCTGAGTGATATAGGCTATATTTAATTGTGATCAATATTTTTTATGTTAATATATCAATTCCAAGAAAAATGGACTGTTGCGGTTGTTTATCGGCGTGGGTTGAGAAACAATAAATAAGCCCCAGGGTCGAACATTCTCCCTAGCTCACCAGACAGTCCAGACCAGTCTGGCTCAACACACCTTTCTCAAGTCAATGTGAGCATTGACTTGAGAAAGTAGTGTTTTTCCCGTGGTCAATAATATGTCGGATTATTTCGAGTGGCGCGAAGTGGACATGAATCAGGTAGTATATATATAATACTAGCGGTCCTGAGAGACGTTGATAGATAGATAGATAGATAGATAGATAACACTTTATTGTACACCATTACAGAAAACTTACGAACTAGTATTATTCTAATTGTGTACAAAGGGCGGTCTTATCGCTAAAAAGCGATCTCTTCCAGACAACCCGTGGCAGGAATATTGCTGATTAGGAATGGCGATGGTGGTATACATAATTATTGTACAATTATTTACATTTTAATCATAAATATATAACTATACTATATATACAAATATACACATAAGTTATATACATATTCAATATATGTATATAACTTATGTGTCTTATGTTATGTTGTCCTGCTCTGTAGCATAAAAATCTAGAACCCGATTCCAGCGCCAAGTATTTTGTTTAGATTGATATTTTCAAATTCGTAATATCTTTTGAGCGGAATGTCAGATTTGAATAATTCAAAAAGTAATCTACAGGTATTGAAACAGTCTTGAATATGAAATGATTTATTTGGATAAAGATTAATACAAAGTTATGGATAACATGGTTGGCATCTCTATCAACTTTTAAATTGTAAAAAGTAGTTATAGTGACGAAACTACAATAGTTAGACATATAGTATAGCGGTCTTTTGCAGATATTCATGTCCTTTAATATTGTAGAACATTTTTTTTGTTTTATCATCAATAGTTTCCGCAGCGCATGCGATTAAAGACATTTTATGGCATTTTTTTTTACACCTTGAGTTAGATTATTGAAGTTTTAGTAGGGATTCCTAATTTTTTCTTGTAATAAATATGTCATATATTATAATATAATAATAGATTCTATTATTATATTATAATAAATAATTCATATATTATAAGAACAGCCCATAAATGTCCCACTGCTGAGCTCGGGTCTCTCATTATAGTGGAACAGACAGTATACCCACCACAGTTGTCTAAGGCGGCTTGGCAGGTTTGACTTTGACACATCGGTTACCTCGTGTAAGTTGCATCATGTGTTCCTTCACCGTTGTTAGCACGTATGCACATTAGGTCAGAAAACTGCCTATCATGAGTTTGTTTTATTTCCTATATTATTACTCAGGGATAGAAAGAATTTTTAAAATCGGCCCGATAATTATTGAGTTTATTCTTTGCAAACATACAAAAATATACATCTCTTTTCTTTATAATATTAGGTATAGAAGAGCCGTAGTAGAATTAGTCGCCTGAATTGGCCGCCGGGGCCTGTGCCCTGGGCGGCAACGCAGACAAATACACAACTTTTACCATCGAGACTTGCAGTACTTTGTGGAGATAAATTACTTTTTACGAGGCTCGTAGGCAAATAGACTTAACACAGAAAGAGCAGCGTTAGACCGGGAGACCTAGGTCCATCACTGGCCGTCTGATGGCTGAAATAATGATGATGATTAAGGTAAAAATACAGGCGAGCGGGGGCGGCATTCTTTAGTTTTTGACCCCTCGAAAAAATTCAAGGTCCCAGGGCTGGATCACGGCGAGTACGTCACTTCTACCGGCATCGACTCTATCAGTCAGAACGCTGTCAAATTTATTCGCATTTCATATATTCTTTCTAGAAGCCTAACCCACCTTAGCATTCGTTTTTCAACTCTTGTCACTATATTCCTATCTAACATTATCTGTGCAGGAATGGAGAAAGAACACAATTTCCTGCTCCTGGTCGACCTATCGTAAGAAGCGACAAAACAACCCAAAGCCAGGTGGTAGGGTATTTGTCCGTCTGGATGGTTACCAGCCCTAGTCTAAAGTATGCCACCATAACAACCTGAGTTGTGTTCCGCCATTAGTAGTTGGTTCCAGTTTCGCATTAAAGAGCGGCAACACCTTTGGTTAATAACATGTCCATAGAGGATGGTAACTATTCTCTCTATACGCCCTGTTACAACCCTATTCGGTAAGCACTTATTGCTGAGTCCACCAATTCATTGACATAGATTTCCAAAATGTCGATCAGCAGTAATTGCCTATAAATACCAAATCTTTTTCCAAATTCACAGAGTTCTCTTGGTTATTAGCCACAGTTCTACAGCCACGGACCTGGTTTATGCCTGCCAGGGATTGCTTGAACTAATACCACATCGGTCCGGTAGATCTTTGAGGTCCCGTATATTGAGACTCCAAGTCACTTATTATAGTGAAATAAAAAGGGTCCCATAGCTAAAAGTGTTTTTTTTTTAAACATATAAGTGCTCGGGACTAACAGCCCGAACAGTTTAGTATATTTCTTTTTCAACTCTTGTCACTACATCCTCTTTCAATCCACAACATTCCTTTATCACATTGTTTCTTGTCATATCACTTACATTAACCTTCTTCTGCCATGTTCATAGTATATACTTACACTTGCCTGATAATATTCTTTCAGTTGTCCTTACCACATCTGCCAAATTCGAACCTTTGCCAGCGGATATAGCTAGTATAAAAATAGTACCGATCAACCCTCAAAAAAGTTTCAACCTATCAAAATATGTCGCCAAGCAGAAGGTTCTTAGAAAACCTTATAAGAAGAGATATGATGCTACAAGGCTTGTGAGTGGACTTCAAGAGGACGAAGTTATGAAAGAAGAGGTAAATGAAGTAAGGGAACTATACTCACTACTAATCTTAATTATAGTTATGTTAATTTTTGTAAGTTTCATTGAATAAGTATTAAATAATTTATCTTTAATGTACGTAATAACTCTGTAAATGGTTCGAGTTTGTACAATGTATTTAAAAAGGTGAATAATGATTTTATTGGAAGCTAATTCGGATCAGAAGAATTTTTAGAATTTTGTGTCTGTTAGAGCTTCACGTGAAACTACTGCACAGAGTTAGCTTAAATCCCAGGTCAACATGTAGGGCACTTTTTAGGCCTATAAATGATGCTATTTGTGTGGGATAGACCAATATAGTGAAATAGATGGCGCTGTGGTCACGTTTTCTTGGTGCCGCCGTAGTACATCACTAACAAGAATATCCTTATGGAAACGCAAACGAAATTTCTGGTTCTTATATGCATGGACGTCATAGTAATCTAATAAATATTTTAAATTTTTTAGGGATCCAACATATTCACAATACTGAACAACAATAGAAATAAAATAGTCAAGAAACATAGAAAACCAAGAACATTTAATAAAAACAGAACACATAAGAAGGATTTGAGCTTACATTACGACAATCCAGACGCATTTAAAGATACAAAAGAAAAGCATAAAAATAAAAAAGAAGATGGAGTTATAAAAGTAAAGGATGAAGATACAATAGAAAGTAGTGAAGAATCCGATGACAATAAAATACCGACTTTAAGAAATGCAGATATCGATTTAAATTATGATCTTGATGCGCCTTTGTTAAGAATTATGTGATAATAAATGTAGATCGTTCATTTACAATTCTTTCCTTTTGTATTGCATTTCATAGATAAGCCTCTTTTTTCTTTTCCACACGATTTTCAGCATCCCTTATTGTTTTTACTACTTCGTAACAAAATAGTGGAAAAGGAACCCGTATACATTTATTTAGATCAATCTGTCTGTCTGTTCAACGTCATTATTAGCATAGGTCATTTACGAAATATCCATAGCCTAAGAGACGCTGAAGAGCGACCTTCACCCATCTGATAACCAGTTGAGACATATTTTTTTTAATCAAATTATATTGATTTATAGCCACGCCTATGATGCTTGCCAAACGAAAAGTGTTTGACTTCTGTATGTGTGACGGGTGATCTGCTGCGATGACTGGATGTATGCAGCTCCCATAAAGGAAATTAAGATGTAGGTACCTACTCGGGTCAAAATTATTGTCAATGTAAATGTCAGCTTTGTTTAAGTTTCACAAGTTGCATATACCAGGACTAGCCTTGTATATGACGTCACAGACATTTTTTTTCAAACACCATTGAATATGAAAGAAGAGGACGAAGGTATAAAAGAAAATACGTCCTACAACACCTTGAAGTCGGTGGAGAGTAAAACATAAAAATTACTAATTTATAATAGAATATTATTTCATTTACTTTACAAAATTGGATTTTCACATTATTAATGATTTAACTATTAATTGAGGCTTCTCTAAAAATAAGAATTGCCTGGTCACGCCCACTGTTGTTGCAGAGAGTTACAAGTCACACTTATTATTATTAAAAAACAATCTAATATACAGGAAAATCGTTGTCGACATCTTTAGACCACGCGTGCAATCCACCGGTTAGATCCTTGATTCTCCCTCCGTTTTCTGAGTCTATGGCATCTAGCACTGTTTTCGCAGCTACTTGAGAATCGTTACCACGACGACATATGAATGTTACTGAAACATAAATGGTTAAATCTTAGAACGATCACTATCTCAATAGCCGCGTACTGACTGAGCGAGCAGCCTCGCACGAGGCAAACGCACGCGCTGCCTCGCCCGAGCGTTGTCGGTCTTTGTCGATGTTCAAAAGCGCCTCAGTAGGTTTGTTGCGCGCACTCAAGACGGTTGTGTTTTGCCTCGCTTGTTCGACACATACCGAAATCGTTTAAATCATGGATAAAGAACAGCGTTTTAAATTAATACAATTATATGGCGAATATAGACCACTTTGGGACGCCCAATGTTCTAATTACGAGTATACTTATAGAGGACTAAGAGAAGATGCGCGGAGCAACATAAATTGAGAAATAAACATTCCAATAGCTGAATTAAAAAAAGATGGATTCTTTGTTAGGCTCTCATAGGAGGGTCTTGAGCAAAACTGGTTATAAGTCACTGGCTGGGCCTTGCCGCGGCAGTTTCATGCAAGAAATCGACCTATAGAAGAAGGCGACATCGCGCGGCAAACGTGTGAGGCTGCTCGCTCAGTCAGTACGCGGCTAATCACGAGCGTAGCCGGGGGGGGGGGTGTTCCTACCCCTCAAACCCCCCCTCTGGCTACGCCCCTGATCTCAAACATTTTACAATCTCTTTATTATTTGGAGTCCGCACAATGTCTTGTCCTACCATACTCCTCTCTTCTGCCATACGTCCTCTGTCACATCACAAATCTTGACGGCATCTTTCACACAGTCTATCGTATCACATGAACGCACAGCCGAAACTACTGAGGCGAGAATCGCATGCAATTCTTTATATATTGTAGACGAGCACTAAGAAAGGATTTTTGAAAATTCAATCCTGAAGGGAGTGAAAATGGGGATTACATTTCGTCATTTTCCAAGTGAGAAGCATGAAATTTTATATACCCGCTCTGGTTAGAAATAAACGTACACTTGTATCGGCGTTTTTGGAAATTCTACCCCTAAGATGCTGAAAAAGGGAATGAAATTTTGTAGGAGAATCCATATTTTCAAAGTAAGAAGCACAAAGTTTTATATACCTACTTCATTCTGATTATAAATAAATGCACACGTACATCGAAGTTTTTTAAAAATTCGTCCCCTAAAGTAGTGAAAAAGGGCCAAATTTTTAAGGTTGTTTTTAACTGTCACAAACGTACCTTGATTACAGCACTTCTTAATCTCTTCCAAAAGTTGGTCCAACTTTTCGCCGCGAAGTTTCTCTATGGGATAGTTAACAGAGCCATCTATCCGACACATTTGGAATTCAGCCTCACTTCGCACATCCACCAATAGATGGCGCTGCAACACTTCTTCAGTATTGTTCATATCTTCTGCCAGCTGCGATGGAGTTATCCGGTTTTCTGGTGGTAGAATATGAAGTTCCAAGTCCTAGAATATATTGAAAAGTTAAAGTTTTCTTACTTCTTTTAAGTATCGCTGTCTATAATTTGGGTATCCAGCAAATGTCAGATATTTTTTTTTTAAGCGAACCTGGTAAACAGTGTATAATAATAATAATAATAATTTTGTGCAGGAACAGAGTAAGAATATCATTTCCTGCCATTCCATATTTGCCCATAACAACCATGAGTTGTGTTCCGGCATTAGTGACTAGGTTCCAGTCTCCCTATAGAGAGCAGCAGCGCATTTGTAGCACCTTTGGTAGCAAATGTGTATAGGCGATGGTAACCGCTTCCTATCAGGTGGGTCGTCTACCTGTTTGCTGAATTCATGCAATAAAAAATAAATCGGCAGACAAACATACATATTGTATAACCCCAAATTAAGTAAGTTACGCTTGTGTTATGGGTAATATACAACGAACTACTCTGGGGCCGATCCCATACCATCTATACAAGTAAATAAAATTGAAGCTTCTGTTTGTAATGTCAAAATAACAGCTTTTTACTAAATGCATATGAAAGTATATACAGTACTTATATCAAAAAAAAACGTGTGCGTCTCGGGACGCCCGACAGAAGTGATAACTTTAACTAATCTAAGTTGAACTATTTAATATTGAAATTGTTTAACTTGAGAAAAGCTTCGGTTATTACTTAAATTTCATGTATATAGCAGGTGGGTTAGAGTGAGAGAGGAGCCTGCCTACCGCTGCCGTATGCGTGAGAGAAAGGGAAGCCAGACAGACTGGCGCGGTAACGCGTTGCGTAACGAAGCGGTTTACCCTCCCATAAGAAGGTATCACTTCAAAAATCAATTTTTAAAATCTTTGTCTGGATGTTCCGGCTAATCTCTGAAACGACTGGACCGATTTTGACGCGACTTTCACTGGCAGATAGCTGATATTATAAGGAGTAACTTAGGCTACTCTTTTTACTCTTGTTTTTGTAAATAATGGAAAAAAAATCGTTTCCGAAATTTACTGTACCGAGACTCGAGCCCGGAACCTCTGTGTTGCAGTGAGGTCGGCCGGCATAGACTTAGCCCGCTCAACCACAGAGGCTGTTATGGTAAGTGGTCACCCTCACCTATAGGTGTTTGCAACACCAGGGGCGAAGCCAACGCGTTGCCTATTTCAGGATGGGATGGGATAACGTGGATAGGATAGAGGTACGAGAGGGAATTGAGGCATCGAAACTCGTAACTCATCATCTTTATTCGTGTAGGAACGAAGAAAGAATACAATTTGCTGCGTTGGTCGACGAAACAACTCATAGCAGGTAGTATGGCATTTGCCCATCTGGATGGCTACCACCCCTGGTCTAGAGTATGCCGCCATAACAACCTTGAGTTGTGTTCCGGCATTAGTAGCCAGGTTTTAGTCTTCTTTAGAGAGCACCAGCGTATTTATAAATGATGGTAACCGCTTTCCATCACGTGGGCCGTCTGCCTGTCTGCTGAACTCGTGCAATGAAAACAATATTAACCACCAAATTTTTTCAAGATTTCGTCGGAATTCTTCCAATATTTAACTACCAGATTGATTTTTAGAATTGCTACATATATTTGAGACTCGTATCTTTCGGGAAATTTTAAATTTTCCATGATCAAATGTATTTGTGTTCTTCTTTTATTTTTTTCATGCAAGTTCAGCAGGCGGCCGCCCACCTGATGGCAAGCGGCTAGCATCACCTATGGACATTTTTAACACCAAAGGTGCTGCCGCTCTCTAAAGGGAGACTGGAGCCTGGCCGCTAATGCCGGAACACAAATCAAGGTTGTTATGGCGGCATACTCTAGGCCAGGGGTCGTAGCCATCCAGACGGGTAAATACCCTTACTTACCACCTGGCTGTGGGTTGTCTTGTCGCGTCTTACGACAAGCCGCCCCAACGTGGCCCTCTAGCATCTAGGGAGCGAGGAGTATTCACCCCTATTGACGAAGTGAGTTTCCTCTGATTCCCGGGGCACTCTCAGGCACTTTTGCGCTAGGATCGGCGTGGGCGTAACTACGTTCTGAGTCTCATGCCTTTCCTACCATAAGCGCGGGGCACATGGGAGGGTGGTTTTATTGGGGTATTAGCCCTTGGGCATTTGTCTATTGGTTCGAGTCTCCACACAAGCCGGTCGGTTACTGTTTGGATTGCCCTCAGTGGAATGCCTCCATGATCAACAACGGTCTAATCCTTAGCAAAGGACCCGGTATGTACGAAATGCATTTCCTCCGCCTGAAAAAAAAACCCGCCCCAACCCAGGAAATTGTACTCTCCTTTTATGCACGGATAGAATCCATTTATATCCATTATAAAAAAAATGTTTAAGTATATAAACTTTATTATGATTTATATTGAAATTAAAGATGACAGAGTACAAATAAAACAACTATTTATTATATAAATTACATACCAGAAAAATAATTTATTTAAATTCTTTACAATTATTTACATTACATATTTATATACAACTAATTTTAGATCACAAAATTATCGTTTACAATAAACATTAAATTTTACTAATTTCGAATCACTCTCACATCAAAAAATATAGACAATATTAACGGGAATTGCTACATTCAATCCCTATTTTCTCTCACCTTCTCGCAATCATTTGGGATTGATACAATATTATTTTCCTTCCATACTCCTATAATCTGACATACGTCCTCTGTCACACCACAAATCATGTCATCCTCCCCACAACCCTTCTACCTCTTATTATGGTCTACCTTTACACCAATCTTGTATTTTAACATTCTTTTTGTCACGTGACTTTTATCCCTCCTCATTACATGCCCATACCAGTCATACCACCTCAGTCTTCTTCCTCTCGTATTTTCAATCACGGATGCAACTTTTAAAGGACCACATGTACTCATGTCTCACCTTATCCATTCTTGTAACACCAAACATCCATCTAAACACTCTCATCTCGACTGAGTGGTATTTACAATATAGGAATATTAATAAGTGTTAATAAATTGTTTAATTAATAATAATAATAATCGACAGATACCCACCCCGTATTCCCAAACCCCTAGTACCACTAGCAGTTCACCCCAATAGGCCGGTACTTTTTGTCCTCATTTCCCACAATAGTCAATATCTATGTAATATATAAAATATCTACATATATATATATATATATATATATATATATATATATATATATATGTAGATATATATCATTTATGTATTTATTATTAAAATGTAAGTAGTTCGTACTATATGTTACGTATACGACCATCGCCATTATCATCTCAATTCATTCCCGGGGTTGTTTGGAAGAGATCGCTTTTTAGCGACAAGACCGCCCTTTGTACACAACTAGATATAATTTTAGTCTTTAAGTTCATTTTTGTATTGGTGTATAATAAAGTGTTATCTATCTATCTAGTCCTACACCGGCCGGGGCTTGTCCTTGGGTGCATTATTATATGGTGTAAACAGGGATAATCGCCGGTCAGTGTTACGCCACATTTAGGTTAGATTTGTCAAAGGGGCGTCTACGTGTTGCCTTTCCATGGCCCCACGCAAGCCCTCCAAAATTCCGGGGAATTTTTATGGTTCGTGGTCTTTAAAGACATACAATCCATAATCGACAGATAAACACACATATTGCATATTTCCAAATTAGGCAAGTTACGTTTGTATTATGGGTAATATACAACGGACATCTTTGGGGCCGATCCCAGACACCCAGACCATAGTAAATAACGGAGAAAATTCGTGTCAGAAGTTTACCATTTCAGGAATAAGCCGGTAAAGGCTTTAGCCCGCTCAACAACAGAGGCTGTCAGTACTATTATGCGTGTAATATATGCACGTATATAGTCTTAATTACAACAAAAGTTTCAAAAGCACCTACTGTTCATTTTTTTCTACAAAGGTAATAAATAAAGCTTAGTGCCTTACAACCAAGATTAATATAAAGAATGAAAATAAAAACAATCTCTAGCTTTTTGTCGTTTTATTATTTAAAACATACTTGGAGCAAATCACTCTAAAATTGAAGGTTTAACTAGTTCCTTCTCTTCTGTTCCACGTCTTGCAATGAGGATCCTTAAACATCCTTGACTATAGACTCAAGAAAATAAAAATACATGTTTCGTGCTTCTCCTTAAAGAACATTAACCTTTTTAGAAGCAGGTTAAATTTCTCTACTCCTAATAGATTTAACATAATTGTGATAAAGCTGAAATGCGCTCGTAGCATTTGGTAGGTCAATATATTCAATGTAACTAGGGCAGTTTGCGTATTTTACACGTTTTCGTGGTGTGCTGATATAAAAAATATAAATTAGTCACTTCATATTACTTAGTTAATATTAATCGTCTACAATAAAATTCACCAATGAGCTTGTTCTCCAAAAAATTATGTCTCTTGAAAGCAATTTTCTTTATCCTTATGCGTATTATATTCTAAAACCACATCACATATATTTGTTCCATGCTTCTCCTTCAAGAACCTTAACCTTTCAGAAATAGGTTAAATTCCTCCAATCCTAACAGTTTGAACACAATTGTGATATAGCTGGGTTAGACTCCTAATATTTGGTACGTTAATATATTCCATCCTTTTAGGGCAGTATGCGCATTTTCTATACTTTGGTGGTGTGCCGGAATATAATAAATAAATTAATTGCTTCGTATATTATTACTTAGTTAATACTTATCTTCTACAATACAATCCACCAATGAGCTTATTCTCCGAAGAAAGAGTTCCCTTGAAAGCAATTTTCTTTATCCTTATGCGGATTATATTCTCGTATTTACATTATATATATGTTTCATGCTTCTCTTTGAAGACCCTTAACCTTTGTAGAAGCAGGTTAAATTCCTCCAATCCTAACAGTTTGAACACAATTGTGATATAGCTGGATTAGACTCATAATATTTGGTATGTTAATATATTCCATCCATTTAGGGCAGTATGCGCATTTTCCATACTTTGGTAGTGTGCGGGAATATAATAAATAAATTAGTTGCTCCATATATTATTACTTAGTTAATATTTATCTTCTACAATACAATTCACCAATGAGCTTGTTAATTCTGGAATATTCTGATATCACGTCACATACATTTGTTTCATGCTCCTCCTTAAAGATCCTTAACCTTTTTAGAAGCAGGTTAAATTCCTCTACTCCTAACAGTTTTAACACAATTGTGATATAGCATAATTAGACTCATAATATTTGGTATGTTAATATATTCCATCCATTTAGGGCAGTATGCGCATTTTCCATACTTTGGTAGTGTGCGGGAATATAATAAATAAATTAGTTGCTCCATATATTATTACTTAGTTAATATTTATCTTCTACAATACAATTCACCAATGAGCTTGTTAATTCTGGAATATTCTGATATCACGTCACATACATTTGTTTCATGCTCCTCCTTAAAGATCCTTAACCTTTTTAGAAGCAGGTTAAATTCCTCTACTCCTAACAGTTTTAACACAATTGTGATATAGCATAATTAGACTCATCATATTTGGTATGTTAATATATTCCAACCATTTAATAATAAATAAATTAGTTGCTTCATATATGACTTAGTTAATATTTATCTTCCACGAAACAATCTACCACTGACCTTGTTCCCCGAAGAAGTAGTTCTCTTGAAAGCACTTCTCTTTATCTATATGCGAGTTATGTTGTGGTACCACATCACATATATCCGTTTCATGCCTCGCTCGAAACACCCTTAACCGTTTCTGATTAAGGACCGAAGAAAAGGTCTTTCTAGAAGCAGGTTTAATTCCTCTACTTCTCATTGTTTTAACATAATTAAGATATAATTGAAATATGCTTTTTATATTTGGTATATCAATATATTCCATACGATTTGGATCATGGGCGCATTTTCCACATTTCGGTGGTACGTGGGGAAGACCGTTGATATAGGAGTCTACATTAAGTGATTGTATTGGAATTTTTTTAGCTTTTGGTTTTTCTTGTGATGTTAACCAACATCTGTAAGAGAAAGAAGTTTTGTCAATTTTTGGCACTATAGTTAATTTTTATGAAATCCAATGTAAACATAAATATATAAACAACAAAAAGTGGTCGGTACTTTGAACCAAACCCATCATCTATTCTTATATATTTCGGTCTGGTCAAGAGTACAGACCGATTTTTGTTTTTATTTTCTATTGCTTGAGTTCGGCAGACAGGCAGACGGCCCGGCACACCTGATGGAAAGCGGTTACCATCGCCTATGAGCATCTGTAACACCAAAGGAGCTAACATTGTACTGCCGCTCTCTAAAGGGAGACTGGAACATGGCTATTAATGCCGGAAAGCAAATCAAGGCTGTCATGGTGGCGTATTCTAGACCAGGGGTGGTTGCCATCCAGACAGGCAAATGCCCTACCACCTGGCTGTGGGTTGTTCTGTCGCCTCTTACGACAGGCCGCCCCAAAGCAGGAAATCGTATTCTTTCTCCGTTCCTACACGGATAATTTTTAATGTCATTTGTGGGCCGGTCTTTTTGTTGCGCAGCTGGCAAACAGGTAGACGGCGCAGCTCGTGGAAAGTGGTTACCGTCTCCTATAGGCGTTCGCAACACCAGGGGCGAAGCCAACGCGTTGCTAGCCTTTAGCATGGGATAGGGGTTGAGATAGGCGCGGGTAGGCCCTTGGGGAAAGGGTTCCGCCACCCACAGTAATGCCGTGACGAGTAACAAACCGCCCCACGCAACGAGAGTCTGAAGACATCGGGGAATAAGAGCAGTTCCACGAAGTGGAAGACGCCGTAGGGCCACCGCCTGCTAGGGCCAGCGAAGAGGTCTAGGCCATATACCCGTGGCCCTGGCATTAAGGGCGAAGGACGGAATACCGAGGGGTTTTAGTGGGTATCCCTAACTATGGCGTGGCAATAGCATCTTTAGTACTGCCTAGAGGTGCTAGTGCCACCCCGACCTGACGAACCCACACACCGGTCAGTTTTCCCCCCACGCACGACTGATGGCCCTCAATCGGGTTTCCCCTCGTAAAAAAAGAGATAGAATGATCAGACAGAACTTGTTCATCAGGCACACGTACACAAGTTTTGCCTTTCCAAAAGTGTAGGCGCTCGGCGATCTTCAACAAGGCTTGTTCTCGATTTCCCTGGAATCCACTCATCAGATCCTGGCTCAGTGGCAATGGGACCATGTCAGAAGTATACTCATTCAAATAAAGAAAAAAAAAATTGAAAATCGGTTTACAATTGACGGAGAAATCGCGCAACAAACATACAAGCGAATTGACAATTTCCTTTATCAAGTCGATTACTTTTTTCCTAAAATAGGTACAAGACTAAACAACGCACCTGACCATAGCCTCCTTGATTCCGAGGGTATTAAGAAACATGACTCTGCAGACTTGGTATTTCTCTTCTCCATATCTCAAATGGTATAGTTTCGAGTCACCCTTTCTGGAAACATCGTTTTTGTGCTGAAGCCTCCTTCTCTTGGGAGGTACTGAGTCTACCAGGTCTCGTACATACGCCTTCTTACCTTTCCAATCTAGACCGTTCCAGAAGTGTCTAGAACATAATTTAGTCCAAATCACGTAATGGGCTATTTATATAAACCTACGAGCGTTTCTTAAAATTTTTGACCAAAATAATTTTGCGGTGCCCCACGTTTTTTGCAGAATAATAAATAATAGTCGGTTTTGGTGATTTCAAAACTTAGCAAATTATTAATAAAAAATATAAAAACACGTAAAAAAAATTAAGAAACGATAAATAAATAATAATAAATACACTGGAAATTGGAATATATGTAAAATTGCTTGTCCCAAATATCACAGTGTTTATTTAACTCTGTTATTATTTTCAAAGAATTTATTACTTTAACGATCTTATTCATATTGAGTTAGAGTTAGTTTGTAGGTTTCTTTATGAACCTTAAATCAGTATGATCTTCTGTACGTGTGTTGAAAGCGAACTCCTCCTAAACGGCTGGACCGATTTGAATGAATTTTTTTGTGTGTGTTCAGGTAGATTCGAGGATGATTTAGATTCACAATTGGACCCGGTAGGTGGCGCTGCAATCGGGTTCTAAATTTTATTTCTTCAGGGCAGGACAACGTCTGCCGGGACAGCTAGTAGAATATAATTTTTGAAAATTTACACCCTGAGTTCGTTGCTTCTGTTGTTTGTTTTACTATGGCGTAGTATCGTATAATCGGAAAGGGAAGTAATAAAAAAATAATTTTCAAATCTAGGTCAAAATGATTGAGAATCATATTAAACTAAAAAAAAAAAAATAGGTGCACGACCTCAACTTCGTTCACGTTTCCACGACGGAGTGTCTGTTAGTTTATTGTTTGTTATGGATATCTTAATTTCGGATTTTATCCATAAGATCACTTCAAGCTACGCATTTATAAAAATAAAATATACAGTGTAAACTCCATGTAACGTCACTCGATTTAACAACAACTCCCTTAAGCGTCGAAATCACTTGGCTTTGGTTGGTTTAGCTTGTCTTCCATACAACGATACACTCTACATAGCATTACACCCACTCTCAATAACGACAACAATTAAGTTATAAAAAGTACCTTTTAAGTTGCCAAAATTAGTAAAACTGCGCAGCTGTGTACGTTCTATTGCTTTATTATCCTAACCCGTAATATACTCGACTGTCGGCATCATGCATACCAAAATTTCTAAGTACTTCCTATATCACCAAGATGCCTCAACATCGCAACATAAGAGTAAAATAAGTAAAAAAATATAACAAAACTACTGGTGCAGCAAAAGACGTCAGACAAAAATAACATACTTCTCTCCATTTAACGACAACTCTCTATAACGTCACAAAATGCAGTCCCTTTAGTGTCGTTATATAGAGTTTACACTGTATTTACATATGTATAACTAGCCGTGCAAGTGAAACTTTACGCGTCGCCACGACGACGTGTTTGTTAGTGAATTGCAAAGACAGTAGTAGCTAGTTATTACCTAAATATCTCTTCTCGTTGGTTCTCTTCGAATTCGGTACATCTTCTTTTCCCACTCTTCTTACAAGCAGCCGCTATACAAGGAGGGCCGATTTTTCTTTCTTCTCTTACGACATCTTGGACACATCTTTTTTTGGCCCCAACGGACATGGCCCCACCGGACATGGCCCCAGCAGACACGGCCCCATCGACTTCGACCTCTGTCTCTTTTGCAACACGAAATCCTAAATACGATTGTCCCAACATCCGTTTCTCTTTCTCTATCTTTCTCCTAGCGCAGTTTTCGCGTGAGTCTTTCTAAAATAAATAAAAATACGCATATTAAAATGTAACATGTATTACGTGCTTTTTTAAATATAATAATTGAAGTTTTTAATAATTAAAAACCTTAATTATTATATAAACAAATATTTACTAAAATAGAAAAATAAAGTAATAGAAAAGATAACAAAATATTTTAAAAAATCCATACCTTCAACTCAGAGGATGGGATAATAAAAAAATGAATAAAAGTTAAATAATAATAATTTATATATAATGAATGTATATTTTATTTTTGATGTATTTTATAAAAGAATAATGTTGTCTATGTTTTTATAAAAAAAGTCTATGTATATAAAAAAATGTTCTTTTTTGGAAATAAATAAATCGCTTATAATAATTATTTATTTTGAATTATATAATACAATTTCTATGTTGCTTAGCAACAAACATAACATATGAATATGTTGTTTAATGTCAAATTACATAAAATATTTAAACACTAGTGTAAGTAGCACCTATCTTAAAGTTTCGTAGCATTAATTGTTTACATAAATAAATGCTATCATTACATAAATTTAAAAAATATATATGTGTATGTCTTTCAAAATATCTTCCCCAGTGGAACTTATTTTTTAACTTTTGAATTTGTATTTAAAATGCAATAAAATAGAGAGTGATAACATTTTACTGTACACCATTATAGAAAAAAAAGTTCTTAGTTTAAGGGACAGATTTCTTCTTTATTTAAAAGAAAATAAATAAAGTAAATATTATACTTTCTCATCTTTTGGGAAAAGATAAAGGGAGATATATAGTAATATAAATTTAAAATTCAATTGAATGAATGAATGAATGAACGAAAACTCTTTATTGTCCATCATAACTTAAACCTATACATTTAATATGAATATATTTCCATTAGAAAAATGGGCGGCCTTATCGCTTAAAGCGATCTCTTCCAGGCGACCCGGTATCCAAGGAGCCATTCCAAAAAAAATAATTGGTTAGTTTAACTAAATTACAACTAATTCAATCGTAATTAAATATAATTAAAGAAAAAAAACACCATAGAGGTGTCTGTTAACGGTCTAATAGCGAAGAGCCTCGACCGACACCTAGAGAGGCTCTTGCTCGGTAAATGGGTGAAGGGCCAGATACAGAAGGCGGTTCTCCTGAGCACGGCATGCATTGTGAGGAAGTTCCTCTCTCTGGAGCCCTAACCATCGGTAGCCTGGACCCTAGGCCCCGCTGCCGACGGATGTCATCTTTTTTATATATATCTATTTTTTATATATACAGTGTAAACTCCATGTAACGTCACTCAATTTAACGACAAACTCCCTTAAGCGTCAAAATCACTTGGCTTTGGTTGGTTTAGCTTGACTTCCATACTATGATACATTTTATATAGCATTACATCCACTCTCAATAACGACAACAATTAATTGATAAAAAGTACCTTCTAAGTTGCTAAAATTAGTAAAAGCTGCGCAGCTGTGTACGTTTTTTTATCGCTTTATTCTAAACTCGAAACTCGACTGTCGACATCATGCATACCGAAATTTCTAAGTACTTGCTTTATCATAAAGATGCCTCAATATCGCAAGATATGAATAAAATAAGTAAAAAAAATACAACAAAATTACTAGTGCAGCAAAAGACGTCAGACGAAAATAACAGACTTCTCTTCATTTAACGACAATTCTCTATAACGTCATAAAATGGGCAGTCCCTTCAGTGTGGTTATATAGAGTTTACACTGTATATGTATTAAAAAAACATAAAAAGGAATAAATAAATATATATGTGAAATAATAATAATAAACTACATATACATAATTAAATAGATTATAATAATATAAACTACATATACTGAAACAAACAATCTTTCAATCTCAATACTTATAAAGCTAACAGAAACAAAACTGAGAGGTCAATACCGCGAATGTATTAGTCGAAAATTAATTATCAAAAAATTCCTTAAAGTAATAATAATATTTTAAGGAATTTTTAACTGTTAACCGCGTATTGACTTTTTATTTGTTAAATATATAAATAAATAAAAAAATATGATAAAATTTTACGACTTACCTGTATTTTATTAATTTTCTACACAAATAACATTCGCAGTTTTGATTCTTCAGAACACTCACGGCGTAAAATAATTAAAAAAATGAAAAACGACCAAATGCGCTACTGTCGTCGCGTAGTCAAAAGTTCTGTAGTGGCCGCATATACGCATTCTTTACTGCAAAGTTCTCAAACAGGCAGACAGCTCAGCTCATGGGAATATTCGCCCCTGGCGTTGCATACGTTTTCCCGAGACGTATGCAACACCAGGGGCGAAGTTTGGGAAAAGAGAGACTGCTCTAATTTAATTTGTTTGCATAAAACACGATTTAAAAGATGTTACATCCATACCAATATTATAAAGGAGAAAGATTTGTATTTTTGTAACGATTAAACTCAGAAACTACCAGACCGATTTCAAAAAGTCTTTCACCATTCGAATGTTACATCACCCCTGATTAATAAAACTACGTTTTAACGGTTTTAAGCGCGGTATTTTATTTTTTTAATTCCGACGTTTCGACCACTTTTCAGTAGCCGTGATCGCGGAAGACAAAGATCTTGGGTGTCAATGAGTATTGTTAAAGTTTTATTTAGTCTACCGCCAACTTGTTCATTTGAATTATTTTGTTTATGGTTATTATTTAGTCTATGGGAGTCTAATCTAATTTACCACCGCTTAGCAACAGGTTGTGGCTTGAAGAGAAGAAGCGGCGCGAGAAACTCTTCAGCGAACATACCTAGCTCTAATAATTTCATATAATATTAAAATGGTTGGGAGGTAAAATTCTAATGCCAGAACACAACTCAAGGCTGTTATGGCGGCATACTCTAGACCAGGGGTGGTAGCCATCCAGACGGGCAAATACCCTACCACCTGGCAAACATGGCGGTTTTTTCACCATTACTTGATGGTATTGAGAGTATTCCCGGTTGTAAATCCGAGAAAAAAAAATAATTATCGAGTGTTTACAAACTATCACCTTTGTTTTTTTTTTAGAGAATATGGGGTCTACTGTTCTTTCTACTCATGATTTGTTTTTGAAGTGATGGAACAATATAAATACAAATTAAAAACTGTTTTGTTTTCATAACGTGTGTTCAAACTCAAACAAACAACGAAACGTCTATAGCAGGGGTCACCAATTGGTTTCGCTCGGAGTTCGTTTTAAGAAATGAAACGACCATCGCGGTCCGCATAACATTTTATAGAATAAAATATTTATTAAACAAATGTAATTACAAAAATAAAAAACGTCTTTTTTACGTATCAATGAGAAAAATGATTTTTTTTTTGCGGTCCGCCATTTGGCGACCCCTGGTCTAAAGCCTAGGTAGTTTCTAAGAAAGCTAACATACACAGAAACACCGCAGTGAAACTATAAGGATGGGTTCAAAAGAAGTAGGTTCTCAATTCGACTGTATCTTTGTTAGGCGATTTCTTCGTCAATTGTGAACCGATTTTCAATTTTCCTTCACTATTCAAAAGAGTGAGACCTTCACTCCAGAGGTGGCCCTATTGTCGCCGAGTCAGAATATGACGTCCCTTGCAAAGGTAAATATTGTATACGCGTGCCGGTAGTACAGTTTATACAGGCGCTTAAAATTTTATGGTTAAACTTTAGATTAGTGGTCACTGAATTTTAACCCCCATGTCAATTTTTTTTCATTCTTTCGTTTCGTTATATTGCGACGATGATGATCAGTCTGTTCTGGCACTCACCGGCCGCTGCCGCGGCACGCTCGCTCGGCTCGTGCGCTTTGGTTTAAAGTGTAACCTAATCTATGTCACCATTCTAATCGCTGGTCGCGATTTTCGACTACAGCCCACAAGCCGAGTGAGCGTGCCATGGCAGCGGCCGGCGAATGTCACAACCGATTATAACCATCGTCGAAATATATAAGCAAAAAATAAACTATTTCGTATTTAAACAATAAACTAATTCAAAACTTGTTTACTAAACTCAAAAACAGTTTAAAAATTATCTTCATAAACACAAATCACACTTTGTTATCAACAAAAGTGGCATAACCTTGTTTATCGAACATATTTTTGTTTTTCCATTATTCATTCAAAACTTGTTTGTGGACCCTAAAAACTAGTTTACGAACCCAAATGACAGGTCTAGTGGCTATATATAAAGCATATGTATACCCTTAAATTCAAATTACCCTTAATCTCATGCCACTTTTGCACACATTTTATATTTATTTATGTATGTATATTATATCATGTATGTATATATTTATAAGATACTGATTCGGTGGTGAGAATAATGCAACATAACTCTGTTCTTAGCAAATTTTTTGTCCATCCGAAGGTTGTCTGGAAGAAATCGCTACTAGCGATAAGACCGCCTATTGTATTGTAAAATTTCATTTCTTTTAACGGTATCTTTTAAAGTACAATAAAGCATATTCATTCATTCATTCATTCTGTGTCAAAGCGCAGCCAGTCTTATTTCTAAAGCTATTCAAGCGACTAAAAAGTAGAAAATATAACACAAATATATTCAGCGAGATCTTAAAATCGGTGCTATAAAAACAACAACAACAAAATTGCAAAATGGACTTCAAGATGCCATAGAATATGTTTGTTTTTAGCATTTTAGTTTAAAAGGTTTTGTTGTTGTTAAATAAATACATTTTAGTTTAGGTATATAATATACGGGTTTTGTACCTTTTCCTTTGCCTGCATTTTGCACATGACCTCGTAATCCTTTAGTTGTATTATTGTCGGATTATCTGAACATGCCGCGCATTGAGGATTCCTTGGTCGGAGTTGCACTGTAAGGCAATCGTAGTGTAATAAATACTCTAATAGATAGAACGATAATAATAATAATAGAAAGATAAGAGGACGGGTAGAGAAAGGGACAGGGTAGAGAACGGAATGGTAGAAAAGGGACAGGGTAGAGAAGGGAATGGTAGAAAAGAGACAGGGTAGAGAGAGAATGGTAGAGAATAGATCGGGTAGAGAAGGGAATGGTAGAGAAGGGACAGGGTAGAGAAGGGACAG
This sequence comes from Dendrolimus houi, assembly GCA_039645545.1. Taxonomy (NCBI): domain Eukaryota; kingdom Metazoa; phylum Arthropoda; class Insecta; order Lepidoptera; family Lasiocampidae; genus Dendrolimus; species Dendrolimus houi. Next base: position 2,432,974 of record CM077146.1, read on the forward strand.
GGTAGAAAAGGGAATGGTAGAGAAGGGACAGGATAGAGGAGATAATGGTAGAGAAGGGAAAGCGTGGGGAAGGGTAGAAAAGGGAAAGGGTAGTAGTACAATGACAACTTACCATTTCTAAACGTTAAGTAATCTCCGTCAAAGAGCAGAAGTCTTTCAACCAATAATTGAGTTTGATTGTAACCAACTATATACTTTATGGCTTCTAACGCCTGAAGAACGCCTGGAAAAAAGCAACCATTTTTTTAAACGGAACTAATTTTCGTTGCTGGCAATATTCTACCTTATCGCCTCGTATTTTATCTTCAAACAACGACTCTTGACTAGATTATAACCGTGTAGGAACGGAGAAAAAAATACAATTTCCTGCGTTAGGGAGGCCTATCGGAAGAGGCGACAAAACAATCAGGTGGTAGGGTATTCGCCCATCTGGATGGCTACCACCCCTGGACTACATATATATAAACCTTTTTTATATATATTAGATTTAAAACTTTACTGATTCTGGTTCAATTCACTATAATAACGAAAAAACTAAGTCCAATCTAGACAACTTCACAGCAAAACACGAGGCGAGTCGAAGCCAACCTGATCTGAAGTAATAAAAATGAATGACTTGTTTATGGTAGTAGTAGACAAGGTAGTTATTTGTTAGTGAATTGAAAAAAGGCGATTGCAGTGCCATCTATTGGCTAATCCGTCCATTCAAGGAAACGACGTCATTTATCGGGTATTATAAGCCAGCACTATGTCAAGTTTCATTCTTATACGTTCAGTAGTTTTTAAAAAGGATGCGATCGCAGGGCCATCTTTTTCGATATTTTCATCGATCCCACGGAAACGATGTCATTTAGCGGGATAAAAAGTATCCTAAGTTACGATCCGGGATGTAAGCTAGTTCTGTGTCGAATAATATATATATATATATATATATATATATATATATATATATATATATATATATATATATATATATATATATATATATATATATATACATATCTTCTTAATCACTTGGTCCGAAGCAGCCCCACTGAATTTTTTCACATTTTTAAACGCATTGTACAAACTCGAACCATTTACAAATTTATTATAGTACAGATTTTTTCACCTGACGAGAGTGCTATGATGCTGCACGTGACTATAAGGCTCTTGAATAAATGTAACTTCGATCTTAAAACTGGGTTTTATTTTAACTCTAGTAAATATCTTTCAGTAGTACAAAGTCTTTTACATTTTGAATATCAGCCAATGGAGCGAGTTTTGTACACAAATCTCATTGGTTAGTCGTAGCCTTACGTCCTGGCTAACACAGCTATATAGGCATTGATTAACGATAACAAAAGTGGATCATTAAGTATTTGACAAATTAAATTTAAATGAATAAATAACGAATTTAAAGTGGATAGTTGTATGTCTTATTTATGTTATGATTATATATGAATATGATCAAGGCTACGTTCCATTAGGAACTCACAACGACCGCGATTTTTCCCGTTCCACTTGCTTGCCGGCGTTACAATCGTAAACCCAAGTGGAACGGCTATTCGACCCACTTCTTGACATGGATCGTTGTGAGCGTTGTGTGACCGAAAATGATCACGTCATTAGTGACGTTTTCGCCACAACCACAACGACCGCGGTCGCCTTGTGGAATGGCTAACGGAGCATTTTGGGCGTCGTGAGCTAGTAGTGGAACGCCCTGATTGTAGCACTTGTCAAACGTCAAAAGTCAAATGCCAAAAGATAGACCTTGAATTTGGTCTGCTTTTGTTTATGAAAGAATTACATAATTAGTTTTATTGCGAAAGTTTCTAGTCAGTGATGGATTTACACTAGGGGCACTAGAGGCTCGTGCCCAGTGCGGAAAAATTGCGGAGTGTCAGCAAAAAAAATTGAATTAAAATTTCTGCTATAAAAATCTATGATTTTCAAAAATTGGGAAGTTATTGGTCTCATGCCAAATCTTAAAAATCGAGAGTACAGTGCATAAATAATAGGGCGGTATTTTTCACGGTGCCCCGGGACGGCACTTAAGGTAAATCAGGCCCAGTTTCTAGTAAACATGTATAAGTGAATTAAATTGGCAACCCAAAATCATGGTTATCAAGCAAATTATATAATTAATTTTTTCTTGTAATGTCTCCTTGGACACGGGGTTGCCTAGAAGAGATCGCTATAAGCGATAAAGCCGCCCATGGTTCTTATGGAAATGTATTCATATTATTACTGAATTGCTAAGACTTAAAACACCAAATTTAGTGGTATTAACTTGTTTCGTTACTCTAAGCCTGTATTCAAAAGTTTAATCTTCAAATCAATTATTGGAAAAGATACCACATCATATGAAAAATAACAATACATGTAAGTAATATTTTTATTATATTTAAATGTTATTAGATAGATAGATAACACTCTATTGTACACCATTACATAAAACACAGAAAAACTTATAACCTAAAAATATTCTAAATGTGCACAATGGGCGGTCTTATCGCTAAGAAGCGATCTCTTCCAGACAACCTGTGACAAGAATAAAACAGATTATTTGGTATACATAAATTGTATAATATATATATATATTTACATGTATCTATCAATGTATTTTATTTAGATATCCCTATATGCATATGTATTTATTATTATGTATGTGTGTAAGTATATACTTATTTCACTTATGTATATATTTATTGCATTTTTAAACTTTAGTTTGCTCGTTTGCTCACAATTAACTCAGAAAAACCTGTTATTAGCCCTACATTATAAGTACTTAATAAATAAATAAATTTCTAGGTTTAATTTATGGTGAACAATAAAGAGTTTTCATTCATTCAATCATTTGATTAATTCAAAGTAAATACAAGAATACAAAAGACCTACAACTAGGAACATGGTAAGTGAATCCAGTACATACCTATCACTCCCGGTATGGGTCCAGCCACGCCATTGGCCGAGCAGCTCCCCACAGCCTCCGGGGGAGGGGGAGTAGGGAATAAACACCTGTAGCACGGACCGGCATATGAATCCATCTGGAACGTTTGTGAAAGTAACTAGGATGTGGCCGCGTCTTCGTCTACGCTTGAAACTCGAAATTCCCGCGGGATTCCCGAGACACAAAACACCATCAACACAAAAGCCATCGTTTTCCCGCGGGAATTTCAAGTCAAGCGTGGTCGAGATCGCGGGCATGTCCTAGTAATGTTATAAAATTGTAAAAAAATTTGGTTTTTCGATATTTTGTGTTTATCTTCTTGTTCGAGATTCACGTATAAACTTGTGGGCCGATTTCGATGCAGTTTTCGCTGATCGACAGGTAATTTTTAAACTTCATTTTCTTTTTATCCCAGGTATGCCACGGGAATTTTTCCGGGAATGATTTGTTCGATGATTGATAGAAAATTTTATATAATAAAATGTAGGATATTTATTCGAGTGTATAACAATCAACTTATTCAACGTTTTCACTAAAACGATAGCTTACATTCTTTTTTAAATGTTGCGGCAGTATGTGTCCCGGGAATCCCGCGGGAATTTCATGTCTAGCGTGGACGAGGTCGCGGGCATATCCTAGTAACATTATAAAACTATAAAAGTGCAGTTTTAAGTTTTTTAGATTTTTTGTTTATTATTTTGTTCGGGATTCTCGTAAAAACTATTGGATCGATTTCGATGCGGTTTCGCTGATCGATAGCAAATTCCGTGACTTAAAATCTGTAATACTTTATATCGCGGGAATCCCGCGGGACTTTTCCCGGGAGCGGTATCAAGTAGTTGGGACACGTGAAAGTCACTTTATTTCGTCCAACGTGGACGAAGTCGCAGGCGAATCCTAGTTTCTTATATTTTCCAATTTCGCCTTAGAGGCCCACTACGAAAATTAATACACGATTATGAATAGCATTTTTTTAACAAGCCTATAAACCTCGTATAAATGTTATGAATAAATGGTGATACATTTACCTTATTGTTCGTGTTTACATTTGCTCTGTAACCATATATAGTCAACTGTCCCTCCATTTTTAAGGCACTGCCCGAAATTAGGGGTAACTGCAACATAGAAAATACTCTTGCGTTAAATTTCGTTCAGAAAATAACCAAAATTGAATTTTTCAATAATCATGTTATTAGCGCCATCTATGTAAATGTTACGTAAACTACATACAAGATGAATTTGACACTTTTTAAACAAATATTGAAACTTTTAAAATAATGACCATAAACAAAAATTAAAATGAACAAGTTGGCGGTAGGCTAATAAAACTTCAACAATACTCAAGTGTCAATCACTTGACATTTTTGTCTTCCGTGGTCACGGCTACTGAAGAGTGGCCGAAACGTCGGAATAATAAAAATCAAATAAACTGTTGCGCTTAAAACCGTTAAAACGTAGTTTTATTTTATATGTATGACTTACAAAAAATGTTTTCCAGTGTAACTTGGTTGACATATAAACCGTTGGATTTAATCTTTTAAAAGAAATGTAATAGAGAATTCAATGAAATACTTTTTTACTTTTATATTAAACTTTTTTAAATTTAAAACAAAAATATGTTTTACTGTTTTTTATAAATAATATTTTATTTTTAATTTTTTTTTGTTTTTAAAGAAAACTTTTTTTTTTATTTTTTTATACAAAATTCTTTTTATAGTAATTTTCTTGAATATTTTATCGGTATACCCACAATATTTGTTTACAATTTGCTCAGTACTAATTACTATTATGTTTATAGTAATTGTATGTATATCTATGTTTTTTTATATGTTTTATTGCAGAAGCACAGCAGACAGGCTGATGGTCCAACTGCGATGGGAAAGTGGTTACCGTTGCCTATGGACATAAGCAATACCAGAGGTGCTGCCGGCCTTGAAGGAGAAACTGGAACCTGGCAACTGACGCCGGAACACAACTCAAAGTTGCTGTGGCGGTATACTCTAGACCAGGGGTGGTAGCTAGCCTGACGAGCAAATACCCTACCACCCGGCTCTGAGTTGTTTTGTCGCCTCTTACGACAGGCTGCCGGCCGCAGGAATTAGTATTATTTTTCCGTTCCTGCACGGAATAATTATATATGTAATTTATTATTATTCATATATATATATATATATATATATATATATATATATATATATATATATATATATATATATATATATATATATATATATATATATATATATATATATAATAAGTCGTGGTAGCGTAATGGCTAGCGCATGCGTCCCAAACTCAAAGGGCGCGGGTTCGATCCTGGCCGGAACCCCTGCACCACTTCAGTTTTCTGACCTAATGTGCATATTGTTACAATTACCACGTGCTAATAACGGTGAAGGAAAACATCGTGATGCAACCTGCACGTCGAGATAACCGATGTGTCAAACCTGACAAGCCGCCTTGGATAAGCGTGGCGGGTATACTGTCCGTTCCCCTATAGTGGGAGGCCCGAGCCCAGCAGTGGGACACTTATAGGCTGCTATTATATATATATAGTGCATCATCCGTCCGTCCTAGGGTGCAGTTGTAAGCCAGCGTCAGGCACATGATTGGCTGACACATGCTGAATTTTTTTTGTATATACCTACATCGTACAATTCTTCGCCATGTGTCTCGCTATGTGAAGACCAAATAAACATTTTTTCATTCTTTCTTTTATTGATTTTTTTTAATTCGCGTTTGGCCGCCGTCTCACTCGACGTCGAGTGATAAGCTTTGTTTGTCATTTTGCAAAAAAAGTCCGGCGTATAATGGGTTAACTCACCTTGCTGAGTACACATAAGTCGTTCAACAGATATCTAGTTGGTACATTGTCTGTACAGTCCAATACTAAATCGTAACGCTTGGCAATAGCCATAGCGTTTGACGGGCCCAATTGGAGATTATATGTCTGAATCTTTATACGAGAGTTGATACTGAAAAAAATTTTTAATCTAAACACACTTGTCAGCAATACAATGCACTATTTACTAGTATTGATAGAGGTAGGGAGAACCCATCTTTGTATATGTAGAAGTGTCCATCGAAATGCGTTAAATTAGGATGGCGCCACTTTAGCATCAGGGTAAATTTTAAAGAAAGCGCCAAAAGTTATTGGAGTAGTTTTATAGTGTTTTAGTTTTATAAAATTAAATATTACAAAATCACTAAACGTATTATTCAAAATTCACGAAGTAAAATCATTGTTCAAGTTTTAACATAACAATTCTTTGAGGTTATATTTAGTAAATTACTTTGTACTACGTAAATTGTTGACGTTTTATAACAGTGTACTGTCACCAACTACTCTAGTCGCCAAGGATATTATTTTTTTTAACTCGGCATACATATTTGTCTACAACAGCTACATTCATACCATACACTTTGTCTACATCAGCGCCATTGTGGACGGTTTATGAACTATTATTTATAGCATACAGCTGGACACCTTTTCAACTTTTCTCCCATATGAGATAATTCTCCTTACCTCTACCCCAGGGCTGTAGCTAGAGTCGAATTTGAGGTAGGGCGGAAGTAAAAAATATCAAAATTTATCTGCCCTCGAAGAACGAGCTCTTAAATCAATCACCATGTATATCACTGACGTAGAGGTCAGTGATATACATGGTGGTATCGATTTTTTACTAAAACACTATTTACCGTACACTTCACTTAACCAAACTACAAACAATCATAATCTATCTCTAGCTTATGTTTATTTTAGTTTAAAAGGGGATTCCCCGTACCATTGATTGCAATAAAGCCTATACTGCAATCTATGGTACGGGGAATCCCTTCAGCATCACAGATATTATAATTAAAAAGACCCATCGCTTCATGTATTGTGTGACGCTTCAAATGCCATCTATACACAGAACAAATAAATATTACAATACGAAATAATAATAATAATAATAAATCGGCAGACAAGCACACGCACTGTATATCCCCGAATTAAGCAATTTAGTTACGCTTGTGTTATGGGTAATATACAACGGACCATTCTGGGGCCGAGTCCAGACACCCAGACCATAGTAAATAACGGAGAAAATACGTTTCCGAAATTTACTATACCAAGAATCGAACCCGGAGCCCCTGCGTTGCAGTGAGGTAAGCCGGCAAAGGCTTAGCCCGCTCAACCACAGAGGCCGAAATGAATGTCACAAACTATGGTATGTTCAAAAAAGTTTAGATACCTATCGCTACATTTTTTTTTATCTCAAACTATGAACAAACAATTTAATTATAATAATTTATCTTAGTTTTTGGTATTTTTATAGGGCATTGCACCACAGTGCCCCCCCCCTAGATACGGTCATGCTCTACCCTCCATAATCCTTTCATAGGTAACTTTATCAATTTAAAACCCAAATTAAAAAAAAATGTAATTTAGAATACAATTTTTAGAATAATGACATTTTATATTTTCCTTGTTTTAATCTCTATTTTATTAGTAATTATTGTGGTGCTGTTTTGTTTGCTTTTGTTCAATATTGACCTTTTTTTTTTTACAAGTGGAAATCCATTTGCGGACCCCCCGCCGGGGAGACTTCGGCGGGGGAGTGTGGGGCTCGCCGGCTGGAGGGCCGGAATACCCACTAAAACCCCTTGGTGCCACCTGACGCCATATGTCGGGGTCACGGGAAGCGCGCGAGCTTTTTTTCCGCGACCCCGGCTGGCGTGGGCCCGCCCCAGTGGGCAGGCCTCTTCGTGCTCGAATGAAAGGGGCGCGTCGGTGCCCGCGCGCGCCCCCTACTCTGCGGCTTTAGATGCGGGTGACGGCCTTAAAGCCTCCCCTGACCGTCACCCGCGCCGCGTGTTCATGGCGGCCGGAGGTTGTGGTTCCTCCGGCGCCGTGATCGGTTATTTCTGCGGGAGAGGAGCACGGCTGCTCGCTCTCTCTCCCGCTCCGCCGCCTCCTTTGCGGACATGACGGCCTCGCAAAAGGAGGCGACGGCGTCCCATCCGGTTTGGTCCCCGACCATGGCCTGGACCACGGCCGGGAGCGACAGGTCCGCTCCGATAGTTGCGTCGAGGACACGGCGCTCCTCGTTCCAGGCTGGACACTCCTGTAGAGTGTGCAGCACCGTGTCCTCGATGCTGGCACTGCAGTGATGGCACCCTGACGACGTTTCGCGCCCTATCTGACGCAGGTACCGGCCGAACCAGCCATGTCCGGTCAGCAACTGCGTCTGGCGGAACGTCAGGGTGCCGTGCCTCCGGTCAATCCAATTTGGCAGGACGGGCCTAACCGCCTCAACGGTTCTGTGACCGGCGCTGGGGTGCGCAAGTCGGTTCTGCCATTCCACCATGAGATCCTGTCGGAACCCCGCCCTTTTGGCCTCGATTTCCCGAGGCGCCGGACGGATGTCCCGATTGAGGGCGTCCTTGCGCCAGTCGTAGACGGCCGCAAGGACACGCGCCTCTAGATCCCATAGTGGGGATCCGGCTAGAAGGGAGGCCGCCTCAAAGGAGATCGTACGATATCCCCTTATTGCCCTGACGGCCAGCGCGCGCTGCGGACGTCGCAGTAGCGCGGCGTTCTTGGCCGTCAGGGACTCCGCCCATATAGGGGCCCCGTACAGGGCCATGGATCGTACGACCCCCTCGTAGAGTTTTCGGCACGGCGCGCCTGGCCCTCCCACATTGGGTAGCAGCCGCGACAGGGCGCCGGCTGCTCCCATGAGCCTGGGGGCCAGCCGCTCGAAGTGTGCCGAAAACTCCCATCGGCTGTCGAGGACGAGTCCGAGATATTTCATCGTCGTCCCGACGCCGATGGTAGTGCCTCCCGTTCAATATTGACCTCATGTAAATTAAATAAGACATTTCATGTAATTTACGTATAATTACAATATTTTTTTGTTGTAAATAACTGTTTGAGCCAATTTTTATTGTACAACTTTTATTTAGTGGAAACTTGATTGATATATGCATTAATTTTGTGTTTTATATTTAAAATAATATAAAAATCAATTGCTGTTCGTTAGTCTCGCTAAAACTCGAGAACGGCTGGACTGATTTGGGCAATTTTGGTGTTGAATTATTTGTGAAAGTCCAGGGAAAGTTTAAAAGGTGAGTAAATATGAAAAAAAAATGATTCTGAGGCGGTACGAAGTTTGCCGGGTCAGTTAGGTTAAGAATATTAATTATTGTATGTTTTCCAAATAAATTAAATGAATAAATAAACAAGACGTAGTAACTAACCCTCTTAGGCTGGTAACTTCTTAAAAGTACAAATAAAGTAGTAATTGACTCGGGCATATATCGTTCGCCCGAGCAAAAGAAGGAGAAAAAAAAACCCCTCTTAGGCTGAGTCCACATTAGGGCGTTGCGTCGTCGCAGCGTCAACGCTGCGTCGTTTTACATGTATTTTTAGTCACATGTCACATTATGTCTTTATATAGATAGATAGATAACACATAATTGCTCACCAAATATACAATTGTATAAATACACAATTACAATATTGTCATGGTAGAAACAATAGGCGGCCTTATCGCTTAAAGCAATCTCTTCCAGGCAACCTAACTTAAGGAATAGGATAACCTAATCTGGCGATGTAGGTGGTGCACATTATTAGGTAGATCTTAAACAAATATACTTAAAGCTACATATTTTATAAATTAAATACATCTCTTTAAATATTATAAACGCAAAAGTTTGTAAGACTGTATGGATATATGTTTGTTACTCTTTCACGCAAAAACTACTGAACGGATTATGATGAAACTTTATATATTATAGCTTACACATCAGAATAACATATAGGCTATAATTTATAAAGATATAGTGTGAATTATCCAAAATATAACGATTTTTCATCATCACAACTCAAAGTTGTTGTGGCGGTATACGCTAGACCAGGGGTGGTAGCTAGCCTGACGAGCAAATACCCTACCACCCGGCTCTGGGTTGTTTTGTCGCCTCTTACGACAGGCTGCCGGCCGCAGGAATTAGTATTATTTTTCCGTTCCTGCACGGAATAATTATATATGTAATTTATTATTATTCACATATATATATATATATATATATATATATATATATATATATATATATATATATATATATATAATAAGTCGTGGTAGCGTAATGACTAGCGTACGCGTCCCAAACTCAAAGGGCGCGAGTTCGATCCTGGGCGGAACGCATGCACCACTTGGGCAGTTTTCTGACCTAATGTGCATATTGTTACAATTACCACGTGCTAACAACGGTGAAGGAAAACATCGTGATGCAACCTGCACATCGAGATGACCGATGTGTCAAACCTGCCAAGCCGCCTTGGACAAGCGTGGCGGGTATACTGTCCGTTCCCTCTATAATAGGAGGCCCGAGCCCAGCAGTGGGATATTTATGGGTTGATATTATAATTAGTCTATAGTATAAGAATTAGGCATAATTATTTTTAAAAAAGTAGTGTTTTGTGAGTGCGTTCTTAATGTAGGCGACGTTTTGGCCTCTGACAGTAAGAGGCAGCGCATTCCAAAGTTTGACAGCCTGCACTGTAAAAGAGTTATCATAAAAGGATGAACTGTGTGTGTGAGTGTGTGTGTGTGTGTGTGTGTGTGTGTGTGTGTATTATAGGTTATTTAATAATATGAACAACACATACAAATTAAAAAAATAATCACTCACTATATATTTATAAAACTTAATTCTATCCGTGCAGGAACGGAGAAAGAATACAATTTCTTGCGTTGGGGGCGGCCTGTAGTAAGAGGCGACAAAACAACCCACAGCCCGGTGGTAGGGCATTTGCCCGATTGGATGGCTACCACCCCTGGTCTATAGTATGTTGCCATAGCAACCTTGAGTTGTGTTCCGGCATTAGCGAGCAACTTCCAGTGTCCCTTAAGAGAGCAGCAGCGCATTTGTAGCACCTTTGGTGTTGCAAATGTCCATAGGCGATGGTAACCGCTTTCCATCAAGTGGGCCGTCTGCCTGTCTGCTGAACTCGTGCAATAAAAAAAATCTTTCTTACGTCACGTACATGGAATAATTTATTACTAAATAATTAACAGGGTTATAACTGAGTAGTCCATGTATGTGCTAAAACAGAAAACCTTCGGAGATGCATCTACGAATATGTTTAGCTTCTACACAGTTTCACGTATCAGTTAAGACTTCTGTATACAGGGTGTTACAGCAAACGGAACACTTGCTTTAAACCGTTATAGTATACCGGGAATATATCTTAATTTATTATTTAATAATAACAAAGATACAGGAAGAACAAAAAATTGGTTGTGCTTCTCCTTAACATCGATTGATATACTAAGAATGATTGAATTTTGCATAAAACATTTGGTAAGTTCGTTGCCCTTTAATAAAGCCGCCAAACACGCCGACAAAGCAACCGCGCATCCGGCTTACAGATAGCCGGCGTTTTTTATAAAGTTCAGCTGACAGTTCGTGACCTCAACGATTTGTAAACATTGTTAAGGGGGATCCTATCAAAAGTACGTCGTCGCTGAAGTTAGTTTTAATGCGTTTTTTCAATACCAGATGAATGAATTTGAAAAGAAAAAAATATTGTTACGAGTGCGGGACTCGAATTAATATGCCATTTGGAATTACTATAGAATTTATTAGAATTACACAAACACGTATAACATAGGTACAAATATAACGCTTGACTGTCGGTCTCTCCGATCGGGCATTCGTTTTATTCTATATAAATACAATATGCCACGATTGTGTAAACAATGGTTTCCTAGAATCACACCTGGCCACTGACTACCGTAAAGGATTACAATACACAATAGGCGGCTTTTCTAATTACAAATATTAAACACAAAGTAAACAAAAGAAGTCCATCTGCGGGCAGGTCATAAACCGTGCTTTATGGCCGGCAGGTGTGCATTCACTTTTGCCGGCGTGCTTCGTGGAATTTTGACTAACTTGTAACAATATGTTCGATTTAAAATCTTTTACTGTACATGTTCCACCTGGTTTTATGCGAAATTATGGTGATAAGACATGAAAGTCTAAACGGTCATAACTCTTAAACTATTTTTTTTCCTTTTTGTAACTGTACACTAGTGTTATGCCCTTTCACCCATTTAAGTAGGTATTCCGTTTGCTGAAACACGGTGTATATAGTCTGAGGTTTAATGTTAAATTAATTAATTAATAATATTGATTATAGAGAAGATTTTAGCAGGATATGAATCTGTCACCACATACCTTCGCAGTGTTCTAGCAGCCGACTCCGCCTTACTCATATGCTCATCTCTCTCCCCGTGCAGCACTTGACGGTGAATATTCGTAATGTCCACAGAATCATAATCAACTATACCAATTTCTCCTAAAAAAAAAAAAACACTCAAAGTGAAAGCCACTATGTTTGAATGGGCTAGACCTGTCTATTATTATAAACTATGTACGCAAGCAATGAGGTTTAATGTACTACGTACTAGCGAAGGCGCCCGTAACTAGCGTATGTGAAAACTCCTTATGGTCCATGGACAAGACGTCGCTTAGTCTGCGCCGGGCTGTTGTCGATACTTTACGTGTTTGAGTGAAAAGTAACTATTAAAAAAATGCCTTCATGTGTATTAAGGTACTGTTCAAACTACTCAAGAAATTCAAATAAAAATCAAATAGTGACTTTTCACCGGTAAGTTTGTTTTATTCTAGACCAGCTGTACCCGGCAGACGTTGTCTTGCCCTTAAAAAGTTAAATCTAAAAACCGATTGCAAAGCCATCAATCGGAACCAATTGTTAAACTAAGCCATTCTCAAATCTACTTGAAAAAACAAAAAACATCATCAAAATCGATCCCACCGTTAAAGAGATGTTCAGCGGCGCCATCTACCGGGTCCAATCGTGAATCTAAACCATCCCGGGACCCACTTGAACAGACACAAAAATAATTCACCTAAATCAGAGAAATGAAAATGAGTTTTTTTTTATATTATTGCAGGATTCAGCAGACAGGCAGACGGCCCACTTGATGGAAAGCAGTTACCATGGCCTATGGACATTTGCAACAGCAAAGGTGCTACAAATGCGCTGCTGTTCTCTTAAGGGAGACTGGCACCTGGTCACTAATGCCGGGATACAACTCAAGGGTGGTAGCCATCCAGTCGGGCAAATGCCCTACCACCTGGCTGTGGGTTGTTTTGTCGCCTCTTACGACAGGCCGCCCCAAAGCAGGAAATTGTTTTCTTTCTCCGTTCCTGCACGGATATAATATATATACATTATTTTAATTAAATTTTATTCATTTTAACTCGTCTCGACGCGTCATCGCTGCGGCCATGTTTAATGTTCGGTCGCGTGAAAACTATACTCTCTAAGCGATCTAGCGCTGCATGTTTTAATAGTTTGGTTGGACGGCGTAACTAGTGTTTTAGCGCTGCAGCAAATACACGAGTCAGTCCACGGCACTCTCGCCCCGACCAGGCCACCACTTGCATCAAATTCGATTTTTTTTGTTTTGTATAGCTTCTCTAGTACGTAGTACATATAACTCAATGTACGTGACTGACAGTAACTTATTGGCTGTGTTCCATTTGAAGCTAACGACGACCACGTTCACGACAATACACAAATGTCATTGGTTGATTCGTTGATTGAGGCTGTCCGTTTATGGAACACACTGTTTTTTTTTTTTTTTTTTTTTAAGGCGGGGGAAATGCATTTCGCACATACCGGGTCCTTTGCTAGGGATTAGACCGTTGTTGATCATGGAGGCTTTCCACTGAGGCAATCCAAACAATAATCAACCGGCTTGTGTGGAGACTCGACTAATCAATACCCCACTAAAACCACCCTCCTCCCATGTGCCCCGCGCTTATGGCAGGAAAGGCGTGAGATACAGAACGTAGTTACGCCCACACCGATCCTAGCGCACAAGTGCTTGAGAATGCCCCGGGAGAGGCAAACTCACTTCGTCAACAGGGGTGAAGACTCCTCTGCTCCCTAGATGCTAGAGGGCCCCTGCAGCGGTATTTCAGGGAGGGAGGTCATGCGCATACCTGCGCCTCCGGGCTCCCAACTGACGTCGGCGCCCGCGAGACGCATGCGCACTACCATCTCTCTCCCTATCTCGTTCCGCGGCCTCCTTATGAGACACTACCGCCTCGCAGAAATTGGCCGCACCCACCCACCAATCGTCGCTGTGCAGCATGGCTTGCACCAGATCGCCCAGCGATTCGATCGGTCCTACAAGTGTCTCGAGTTCAAACCTCTGAGGTGCCCATGCTGCGCACTCGACTAGCGTGTGTAACGCCGTGTCTAGCGCGCCACATTGGCGGCATTGGGGTGAAGGCAAGCAGCCCGCAATCTGACACAGATACTTATCGAAGCAGCCGTGCCCGGTAAGTATCTGTGTCATTCGTGGAACACACTGTCACTCAACATCAGACAAGCTAAATCCATATTGTTTTTTAAACTGATGGTTACTAAATATCTTTGGTCCTCGCAGGTCCAAAATATAATGCTGCTTCTATTGTATAGTATGAAATATCTTATTTTTGTATAGTATATAATGTATATTATTATTTATTTTTTACTTATTCCTGGAATTGTTTCATATTTTTTATTATTTTCGCCACTATTGTCTTAATATTTTCCTTAGTTTAGGGAGTTGCCTGGAAGAGATCGCTTTAAGCGATAAGGCCGCCCTTTGTTCAACATTTACTGTACCTAGTTTTAATTTTTGTTGAGCAATAAAGTGTTTCCATTCATTCATTCATTCAAAAAATTTGTTGATTGGCAACAATTATAAAATAATGCACATATTATTTGGCAACAATTGTAAAAATACACATTATCCAAATATAACTAGGCAATGTTCGAGTTAAAAATGATGCATCATCCGGGCAGTAGTGCATATTTGTTTAGACATTATAGATGACAATTGGAATGGGGTTTCCTGTTACAGTGTATAAGCCGCGCGCAGGTTTGCCGATGTCTACTTACTATTATTGTATTGTATTACTTACTATTATTGTATATACTTATGTAAAGTATCTATACATATAATAAAACTATAGAGGTTGAATTTCTGTACAATAAAAAAAAATGCTAAAAACCGAGTCAGGTAGGTCAGTCAGTCATGTATGTAGTGAGATAGAACTAATTTAGATTTTTTTCAAATTTTTTGTTTCTCTGTCTGTTTGTTTGTACTGGCTAATCTCCGAAACGACTGGACCGATTTAAATGAAATTTTGTATGGTGGTAGCTTATATCCCTGGTCAACATATAGGATAATTTTGATCCCGAAAAATTAAAGATATCCCATGGGATAGTTAAAAAACCGCACCACGCGGACGAAGTCGCGGCCAGAAGCTAGTATACAATAATAAATTTATTGCAATAACTTTTTTGTCAACCCTACTGACCATCGACGCATGACATCATGAGGCCATCGGCAAACCTTCTGCGCACGAGTAGTACATACCAACGCCGGCTCCAGCCAGATACAGCGCAGCTGGGCACCCGAGACCTCCAGCTCCGACAATGAGCACTTTGGCCTCACATATCCTCTTTTGGCCCTGAACCCCAATCTCCGGTAACAGTACTTGTCGGCTATATCTAAAGGTGTGACAACAATCAAATTTAGATATAGGCAATTGCGTCACATTTCATGCAACAATTTATTGATGTATAATTTAGCACAGTTAAAGACTATGGTCAATACATGAACGTGATGCTACGTGGGACACCCAGAAAGTTTTGCGAAAGTAAAAAAAACTGTTCTATAGTGAGTATTTTTTTTATTAAATCTTTTCAAAGTACGCTCCACCAGCCTCTATACAAAGTATCATGCGTCTGAACTAGTTTTCGAAACACTTTTTCCAACCGCCGCAGACACCTCTTTTACAGCTTGCTCGAACGCTGACATCGCATCTTCTGGAGATGAAAACTGTTACCCTTTGAGCTGATTTTTTATTTCCGGTAAAAAAAAAGAAGTCACTAGGTCAGGGCTGTAAGCAGGGTAACCCAGGAGTCTGACCGGCGTCCTGTCCAGTAAGTCCCTCGTTTTGAGCGCGGTATGGGCGGGCGCGTTGTTGTGGTGGAGCAGTAGCCTGCGGAGCCCCGTATTTGGTCGTTCGTTGCTCACAACAGAGAAAACTTCTGCCAAGTATTGGGCAGTATACCATTCGGCGTTGATGTTTCTTTAGTTCCGTAAAGGAATTGACACCATCATTCATATTGTTACGACCGACAAAGACCATTGCACATCTGCAGTTTATTAAGTTTTCGGCATTTGGACTTCTTTTGTTTACCTTATGCTTAAAATTTGTAATTAGAAATCGGCCTAGTGTGTATTGTACTCGTTTATGGCCGTTTGCAGGCATAATTAGGCAGGTGTGCAGATTACGAATTCTAAGAAATTCGATCTACGCGAGCGGGCAGCCATATTGTATCGGTGCAGTGGCCCAATGGGGAGATCAGCAGTCTAGCGATGGTCACCAGCGAGACAAGACGTGTGTACATTCGATAAGCTATATATCGACGGACTTTGCGCGTGTTATTGAATCGTGTATTACGTTTGTACTGGTTGTGTCCAGTTATATTTGTACCTGTGTTATACGTGTTTATATAGTTCTAATAAATTCTATAGTAATTCCACCGGCATTTTAATTCGAGTATCGTAACTCGTAACAATATCACTGTTACAGCTGCCGATAAGATTGGGCATTTGTCTATATCAGGGATTTCCAAAGTATTGTGGGAAAAAGATCACTTTTCCAAAATGAACTGATACCTTAGACACCCATAGTCAAATTACTCTAAAAATTCTATCTCTGATTTTTTTTCATATTGATACAAAATACTTACGTTTTACTTGAGTTTTTAAAAGTACAACAACGATACTTCCTACTAAAATATTAGTCAATCTTATAACGGATCAGTATGGCGATCCAGCTAGGAAACATAGCCAGCCTTCTGGGCACCTTACCCATAGAAGACGGTGATCTAGGCTAAGTATTCTACTTATAGTCTTGAGGGACTATGGGTAGAATACGATACAAATAAGTTTCCTTTTAATGTATTTAATTATATGTAATTTTATAATTGTAAATATAATATCTTATAAGAAGTTGGTACACGTAACACAACTGATACAGTATCTTGAAAGTTTCAAATAAGAACTTGTGTTAATTGATAGGGGTCCATTTTTTTGTATGCCGTATGTCCAAATTGGCTTTATAGCTACTTCGTATATGAGTGGCCTATGATGATTTTCCTAGAAGCCACGATGGAGTTCTATATCTGTGGTAAATATGGGTGGATATGGTATTGCAAATTTCTATAGGCTAACATACCTATTACTCCTTTAGATTTAAATATCAAAATGTAGGAAAAGGAAATAAAATTAATTTGTAGTAAATCCACCTTCGAGCTACCATGTCGTGGTAGCGTAATGGCTAGCACACGCATCCCAGACTCAAAGGGCGCAAATTCGAATTCTGATCCTGAATCCCGGAATGCATACTATTACAATTACAATGTTGAAGGAAAACTTGATGATGAGCCCTACACATCTAGATAATCAATGTGTCAAACCGGCCGAGCCACCTTGGACAAGTGTGGCGGGTGTACTGTCCGTTCTCCCCATAATGGGAGGCCCAAGCACAGCAGTGAGACATTTATGGGCTGTTATTATTTATATATAAACCCACCTTTCTATGGCCCATTTTGGTAGTAGATCACCATATTGCACTTTTCTCTGTACATTTATACTGCAGTTCTGCTCTGGCCCATTTCGATGTTTGTTCTAGAAAAAAAAAAGAGTATTGTTTTAAATCTTTATACACAAAGACGTATTACCTGGCAATGTAGACGGAATCTTTCTTGATATTGTTGAGAGTAACAACTTTGTACATGGATTTTTTGGAGTCTACTCCTTAAGAATGGGATTTTCATATAAGCCCCCCTCCCTCTCTCTTTTCTTTCACCATATCCCAATTAATTGGGGTCGGCACAATATGTCATTTCCTTCCACATTCCTCTATTCTAAAATACACCTTCTGTCACACCACAAATCATCATATCATCCTTCACACAATCCATCCATATTTTTTTTGGTCTACCTTCACATTTGTACCCATCCATCCCTTAGTTTAATATTCTTTTGGTCATGCGACTTTCATCCCTCCTCATTATATGCCCATACCAACTTAATCTTCTTCCTCTCAATTTTTTCGCAGTGGGTCGCAGGTTGATATGCACACTCCGGCGCCCAATATAGCTAAGATGGTCCTGATGAAAACTATTAACATGTGTATCAAAAGAAACTTGTGTTGGAATTAAATATGTGCAGCATACACCACTCAGGAAATTTTCTGACTCAATATGCATATTGCTCCAATTACCATTGCTAATAATGAAAGAAAAATTACATTAACATGATAACAAGGATGTTACAACAACTATCCTCTATTCCTGCTTGACAAAACTCTAACTTATCATAATTCTAATCTTATTTTCTCCTTGCTCTTCTTTTTTTCCACTAACTTTCTTTCCCTTCTATCTTTTTATAGTAAGATATAAAATGTCATATTATTATATTAGGTTGGGAAAAAGGTTCTTCGCATTTTACATAAAAATTCAAAAGGTTTTTTTATAAAGTTTATTTATATTTGACTAAAGTATGTAGGTGCCATTTTGTTGGATAACTTTTTGCCATCTTGTAGGTAGGGACGTGATCCCATTGCTATAAAAATTTTGGGGCTTGTGATCAAAAAACTGTGACAAGTGGTTTTGGCAGTCCTCTCATGATATTAACCTGACACTGCCTAAGGAATTTGGCAGAGACCGAAACAGGTAAAAATCTGAAGGTGTAAGGTCAGGACTATACGGCGGATGCATTAACACCTCCCAGCCAAACTCTCGTAATTTTTGCTGAGTGGCTCAAGACGTGTGAGGTCTAGCGTTATCATGGTGAAAAACCACACCCCTTCTGTTGATTAATTCCGGCCTCTTTCTCTCAACTTTTTGCTTTAATCTCATCAGTTGTTCGCAGTACAGTTCAAAATCGATGATCCTGCCTGGCGGTAACAGCTCATAATGAATAATGCCCTTCCAATCCCACCATACACAGCATCACCTTGGTGCAAGTTAACCCAGGTTTCACCACAGTCTGTGAAGCCTGACCGACCTTTGACCATGATCTTTTTCGCACGTTCTTGTCATACGTGATCCACTTTTCATCACCAGTTATCAGCTTCTTCAAAAATGGTTCGGTTTCATTACTTCGTAATAAAGAATCACAAATGAGTACACGGTTCATTAGGTTTCTTTCAGTGATCTCATGAGGCACCCAAATATCGAGCTTTTTTGTGTACCCAGCTTTTTTCAAATGCGCCAAAACCGTTTTGTGGTCAATTCCCAGTTCTCCTGTTACATCATAACTACTAATATGCCGATCTTGCTCCACTTTTTCAAAAATGGCATCAATTTTGTCCGTAACAGGGCGACCAGAGCGACGTGTATCTTTGATATCAAAATTTCCGGATTGAAAACGCTTAAATCAAATTTGCGCTACTCTCACAGATACTGCATAAACATCACAAATTTTTTTGCAGCTTATGTTGCATTTTTACCTTTTTTGTAGTAAAATTTTAATATGTATCGAATTTCTTCATTAGATTCACTCATTTTAACAATAAGAAAACAAATGAAAATCACACATTTTCCTAATTTGAATTTGGAATTGTCTTCTTTAAAATTAGAACTTTTTAATGATACCAAAACCAGCCAGATACAAATGGTATAGCCAAAGAGATCTTATTACAAGTTCATACATACTATATGCGAAAAGACTTTTTCCCCAACCTATTATAAATAGATATTTAATATTAAGCCTAGCAATTACACACAGTCACAAAATGCCCTTAATAATATATTTCTATTTTAACCTGTGGACTGCATTATTACTTAATATTTTAAGTTGTAAATTAGTATTTAATTTTAATAATGTAACTGTTTGTTGTTCTAATAAAATTAAAAAAAACTATGGGAGAACCTGGAGGAATGCAGGCAAGCTAAGTTGGCAACTTGCATTCCTCCAGGACGATTCTACCGATCAGTCAATCCTGGCTGAGACTAGTTATTAGTGCAACCACTGGACATGGCTATGACATCATTTCAATATAGGTGTCACTGAAAGCTCCCTGTGTAAAGCTTGCCTGGAGGTAGAAGAAACAGCCACACCTGTCCTGCTTGAATGAGGACAGGTAGCACAATGAGGGTCAAGTATCTGGATCTCCCAGGTAGCCTCTGAGTAGTCTTCAGCAACATTAAGAAGCTGGTGGACTTCCTGAAGAAGATTGGCTGGATAGAGTTACCCATTATCCACCCTCGCACACAAATCAGGTGCTATGTCGTAGACTTGTAGAAGCCGCCACTTGCAAAAGAAGAAGAATGATGGAGGAAAGCATAGTGATGAAATCTGCACATCACGATAACCAATATATCATACCTAGTAATTCCCCTGTGGAATGTATACTTCCCCTTCCCCATATAAAAAGGGCCAAGAGCCCAGCAGCAGACCATTATTTATTAACAAACCTTTATTTTTGTCCTGAGCCTTTAAGGTTCTCCTATGTGATGTCCTAAAAAATACTTAATAGATTGGACATCAGTTTTGTGTAGTTCATGAACAAGTTCTCTTTAGAAACCGTCCCCTACCCTGTACTAAAAGAAATGTTTCACATTTCCCAACATTATTCAGTCTTTTAGTTCACTCAGTGCTGAATGCCCCAGTCAGCGATCCAACAGTCTTGTGTAGTTCATGAATGATGAACTACTCGGAACCGTGATTTGATTGCTAACAAAAAAGATCGACAAGTTCTAATAACCAAATGGAGTCTTATAGTATGTAGTAGTAAATAAGGTGAACTAATTCAGTGACCACATAGTACTAGAAAGGAGCGCTCACTTGGATAAGAACAAGACTACTGAACACGGCCAAAAAAATATTACCTATAACTGCCTATTGTGTGGAAAGACTGACTTCAGAGCAAATACAGAAACTTACAATAACCCATTCATTTTTAAGTTTGTACAGTTCGTCTTCCTTGTCATTTAAAACCTTGCGAAGTTCCTCAATTTCTTTCTCCAATGCGTTTATACGATCCATGAAGAAGTTTTCAATTACTTGAATTAAAATAGACAACAAATTAAAAATTAGAGGTTATAATTTAAAAGATGTAAAAGTAAACAAATACAGGAAATCTATATTTATATAAACTGACAGTGACTCTAACACTCTCGTTAGCAAGGCTAAGCAAGGAACATCTCTTAGAGTAGCTCGTGGAGAGTACTATTTATAAGTGATTATAGTGTATCATCTATGGTACTAGTGTTCTGTGCTCTAACAGCAATAAGTATGGACAAGACATATGTCATTGCGTTTAAAGACATAATTAAGACAAAATAAAACTAATAAAGTCAATTTAATTAATCCTGTGAAGATTTTCAGATAAAGCAAATTTTAACATTTATTTGGAACAAGAATTGAACAGATCAAGGGTGAAATACTACTAAAACGACGCAACTTCTTTAAAATATTTACTACGACCAGAGTCACATCACCGTGTTTACTTTACACAACTTGTTACATCTTGTCACATCTTGTTACATCGTGACACATCTTCAGTTCGCGATCAGCTTCCTTGCGTAGCGGTCACGAATGCGCTCCTCACATCTATCTAATACAATTTTTCGCGCTTTTCTACCTGGAAAAGCGATAAATTGTTAGTTCTGTGTACAGGTGATAGTGTACTAGTGTTTGTTCGTTTGGATTGCGGTGCGGAAAGCAGTTTTGGCCGGTGAGTCCCATTTCTCTCTCCGCTTGCTAGTGTCGTGCGCAAAATCAGTTGCGCGCGCTTTTGTAACGGTTTTTGTGTGTGTAGTGTTTTCGCGCGCCTTTCTGGTCTCCTCTCGGGTCAGGGCCTCCAGTAATGGACGGCCCAGTACCTGAAGGCCCCAGGAGCCGAGTGTCCCGCGCAAGCGGGATCACAGCGGCTCCAACAATGGATGGGCCATGAAGGAGATAGGGGAGACGCGGGAAAAGAAGTCTTCCCTGGTTCGTCGCAGCCGCAGCGCCGCGGAACCTCGTCTCGGGCGCCCGGGTCCAGCCGTTGTCACGGCTACCGGGCTGCCCGCTTCGATAGGGGGTGCATCGGCGGTGGTCGACCTCACCGCCGCCGGGCCCTGCGATAAAGAGAGCGCGATGATGGGGCCGCCTTCGGCTCCCGCCGCGCCTAGGGTTCCCGCCATGCGTGCCGCGCGCAAGAGCGCGGCACACACGGCCGTAGGTAGGGAGGTGGTGCTCGCCGCGAACTCGGCCGTTCTCATGGCCGTGAGCGCGGCGAACGCCATCGTAGAGAATGTCTACAGGGCGCAAACGCCACCTGCACGGGCTTCACCTGTGCAGGGGCCAAGCGCCTTCGTGGACCACGTAGACATCGCGCCGTCGGGCAGCGTCCCAGATTCGCTGGAGTACGCGCTCGACGACGCGATTCGCGTCTTCTGCGGCCCGCACGCCGAGGCGGCTGCATGTGCGCCGACACCGGTTAGGTCGGTGTACACAGCGGCCGGCTCGGCGACAGCGGGGGGCGATGGCCCCACGACGGTGTCGACTAGCGCGCGGGCTTCACCCGTGCCCTCGGCATCGGCTTGCGCACCGGCTTCACCCGTGCGCAGCGTGGGGGACGACCGCCCCGCGACACCGGTTGCCGCGCGGGCTTCACCCGCGCCAACGACCGGGGTCGTTGTTAGGGATGGTGATATAGGTGCGGTGGCGGCGATGATGTTGTCTTCTTTCCCTACTGGGACTGTCGCCGCCACCGCTTCGTCCAGCTTCGTCCCCGAGTCGAGGCAGCGGTTCTGGGACCGCAGCGCCGACTCGGAAAGCACATCGGGTGCTTCCACGCCGGTGCGGGCGCGATCGCCGCTGCGTCGCACGGGCGACGCGACGGCGAGCGTGCTCGCGGGTGCGGAGGCCTACCTCCGCACCGAAGGGAGGGAAAAGGGCCGTAGGGCCAGGAAGGCCACTGCTGCCAAACTGGCCGCGGCTAGCCAGTGCGCCGCGCTCATAGGGGACGTGCGTGTGCTCGGCCCTGGGGAGCTCCGCCTAGCGGCGAGCGCCCAGGTCGCCGACATCCTCCAGGTCGCCCAGACGTCGGGCAACCTGAAGGGCGCATACGTGCGCCGACTGAAGGAGGCTGCGACCCGGCTGTCGGACATAGTCGACACGCTGGTGACGCGGAATCCAGAGTCGGAAGCCTGGAGACTCGGCAACGAGAACTCCAGGCTGCGCGCCGAGCTCGGCGCCTTGCGGGAGGAGAACCTCTCCTACCGCAAGGAGTTCGAGCAGATGCGGAAGGCCATGAAGGCCCCCGCTGCGGATGCGGCCCCGGTTCCCGCTGTAACGGCGGAGCCGGGTCCCGTGCCCGCTAAGCGGAAGGCCAAGGCCGCCGCGGCGGAAAAAGTCCCGGCCCCGAGCCGGTTCATATATCCGCCGCGGTCCCCAGAACGGTTCCGGCTACCGCCGCTGTGGCGGAGCCGGTTCCTACACCAACCGCTGCGCACACCGGTGTGGATTATGATATGCTCACGCATATCATCGCCCGCACGGTGGGCGCTATGTTGAACGCTCGGCTTGCCGGGATTGAGGAGCGGCTGCCGCCCGCGCCAATTCTTCGCCCGCCGCTTGCGGCGGACAGGAAAAAGGCCGCGGAGACACAACCGCTGCCTAAAACGGCGGGAGCTGCCGCCGCCGCCCGCCGGGCCCCGGGGGAAGTAATTCCCCCGGTACCGATGGAGGTGGTGGTAGCCCCCGTCGTCGGGGTGGCGGACTCCCCACCGCCACCCCCTCCCCCAAGAAGAAGGTGAAGAGGGGGGGAGTAAAGCAGAGGGCGAAGAAGCTGCGCCGAGCCGCAGCTCTCGCCGCCGCCTCTGCTCCGGCGCCTAAGCCCGGGCCACCGGCCCCCAAGCCGGCCCCCAGACTCATGGCTAAACCCGCGGCCGCGACACCGGCCGTCGCGGCACCCGCCGTCGCGGCACCTGCCGTCGCGCCACCATCGGCTGCGGTGGCCCCTGCCCCCGCCCCCGTTCCGGAGGGGGGGGCGTGGTCCACGGTCGTCCGAAGGAAGAAGGGCAGGGGAGCGGGGGCGGAAACGCCCCGCCCCCCTCCCTCGGCGCAAGCACCGGCTTCGCCATCGGGGCGGAAACCGGCGCGCAAGCCACGGGCTACGAAGCCCGTGGTATTTCAGGAGCCGAGATCGGCAGCAATTATTATTAAGTTGCTGCCGGAATCGGCCAAAAACGGTATTGGCTACCGGGAGGTCTTCGCGAAGGCCGCCTCGGTGGTCAATATCACCGAGCTAGGCCTCAGAGAGGGGCTGAAAGTGACGCGGACCGCCCGGGACGCTCGACTCCTGGACTTCCCCCCAGGACCCGAGAGCGCGACTAGGGCGAACCGCGTCGCCGAGGCCCTTCGAGGGGCGCTCAAGGATGGCCGAAGTCATCCGCCCCGTAAAGCGTGGGGAGCTTTACGTCTCAGGGCTGGATGAGTCGGCCACAGTAGATGGGCTTCGCAGTGCCATCGCCAGCGTGGGCAACTGCCTGCGCGACGATGTTAAGGCGAGGCACATCGGCATAGGACCTGGGGGATGGGCGCATCATACGTGATGTGCCCCGTCTCTGCAGCCAAAGCCATCGCCGAGCGGGGCCACCTTTTGGTGGGCTTCACCTCGGCGAAGGTGGAGGCTCTGGAAGCCCGGCCCATACGTTGTTACCGTTGTTTCAACGTCGGCCACGGCACCCAGACTTGCCCGGACTCGTGCCCGGACCGGACCGGCTTGTGTCTCCGCTGCGGTAAGAGCGGACACAAGCAGCCGGACTGCACAGCCCGCGACCCCACTGCGCCGTCTGCGCGGCGGGGGGCAAACGCGCTACCCACCCGACGTTGGCGAGGCACTGCCAGCCCCCATATGTCAAGGGTAAATTCGTCCACCCGAGGGCGAATAAACGACCGACGAGTGGAAAGGGGATACCTATGGACACCTAAATGCCCAATACACCCTAACACTCTTCCAAGCTAATGTTAACCACTCCCCCGACGCCCAGGACCTGTGCCTGCAGGCGATGGCGGAGTGGCAAGCAAACTTGGCCGTAATAAGCGAACCTTATTACGTACCCCAGCCAGGAACTGGGTGGGGATCTCGACGATGTGGTAGCCGTGGTCGCCAGAGCCGGATCTGGCACACCGCTCACCAGTCTCGAAAGAGGAAAGGGCTACGCGGTGGCGGAAAGCGGAGGTTACGTCATCATAGGCGTGTACCTCACGCGGAGCCGCCCCTGGCGGAGTACGAGCTCACCTTGGACTCCATTAGGGCAGCCGTCGGCAGACTAGCGCCGAAGACGATATTCGTCCTAGGCGACTTCAATGCCAAGCACCAATCCTGGGGAACGCGATTACCGATGTTAGGGGACGGGCGGTTGAAGACTGGGCGCTTCAATCCAACCTGTCCATCCTGAACCAGGGGTCGGTCCAGACCTGCGTACGTGCGCGGGGTGGATCGATCATCGACTTGTCATTCGCCACACATGCGGCCGCCCGCAGAGTGGTAGGATGGAGAGTGCTGGAGGAGGTGGAGACTCTGTCTGATCACTTGTACATCAGATTCGAGCTCTCCCCTCGCCTAGCGCTAACCCTGTTCAGGGCCCCTCCCGGCTCCCACGCTGGGCTCTTACCAAGCTCGACGCGGAGCAGGCCGAGGAGAGGGCTATCATCGAATGCTGGACCTATCCAGCTGACCTGGGGAATCTGGAGGCGCAGGCTGAGCACATGCGCAAATCCCTCAAAGGATTTGTGACGCTGCTATGCCTCGAGCCAAACGACCGCCGCCGCGTACATCGGTCCACTGGTGGACTGAGGAGCTGGCTGAACTGCGGAGGGCAGTCCGCAGAATCAGCCACAGGCTCAAACGCAGCAGAGCGCGTCGTCCTCCAGACTATGTTGAGGAGAATGGACTCGTGGGGAGTTCAGAGAGGCCAGAAAGGCCCTTTCGATCGCAATTCTGCGAGCGAAAGCCCGGGCTCGGGAGGAGCTCCTCGAGACACTGGACCGGGACCCTTGGGGCGTCCGTGCCGTGCAGCCCGCAACACGTTGCGGCCCTGCACCTCCACGGCTACGGAAACGCTCGAACCCGAGGTCCTCCGGTCGGTTATCGATGGGCTCTTCCCGGATCCGGGGATCTTCACTCCCCCCGATATGGGTCCAATCATTCCCGACACCTCGGAGGTGGAGCCTCACTCCATCACCGAGGAAGAGTTAGACGTCGCCCTGGACCGGTTCCGGGGCAGGAAGACGGCTCCGGGACCCGACGGGGTTCCGGGTCGGCTCCTCTTCCTGGCCGCCAAACACCTACGCGGCCAGCTGCGGGAACTGTTCGATGCCTGTATTCGCGCAGGTCAGTTCCCGTCGCAATGGAAGGAGGGCCGATTATGCCTGATTCCCAAGGAGGCCGTCCTCCCAACGATCCGTCCGCCTACAGGCCCATAGTGCTGCTTAACGAGGTTGCCAAGGTTTTCGAGAAGATCTTAGCGGAACGCCTCGTTAAGCATCTCGATACTGTGGAGCCGGGGCTAGCACAGACGCAGTTCGGGTTTCGGCGGAGGCGCTCCACGTTGGACGCCTTCGAGACACTGCGATCTGTAACGGACGACGCAGTCCAAGCAAAGGATACTGTCCTGGCGGTTTCGCTAGACATAGCGAACGCCTTTAACAGCCTCCCTCACGAGACGATTAGGGAGGGGCTTCGTGCACACGGAGTCCCCCCGTACCTCACGAGGTTGTTGGGCGCGTACCTCCAGGATAGATACATCCTTTGGGAGGGCGGCGAGTCCGAGAATCGCGCGATAGGTCGGCGACGCGTCGCGTGCGGCGTACCACAGGGATCGGTCCTCGGGCCGGTTCTTTGGAACGTCGGTTATGACTGGATCCTTCGGGTTCCGGTCCTGCCCGGAATAGGGCTAATCTGCTTTGCGGATGACACCCTACTCACGGCACGCGCTGCGTCATTCGCGGAATCCGTGGACCTCGCCAACGCCGGGCTGGCGATCGTGGTCCGAAGAATAGGTAGGCTGGGCTTGAAGGTCTCCCCCGCGAAAACGGAGGCCATCATGTTCCATAGGCGGTTTCGCAATCCCCCCGCGGACTTGTCCGTTACAGTCCAAGGGGTGGACATTCGTGTAGGCCCCCGATGAAATATCTGGGGCTAATTCTTGATGGGAAATGGCTGTTCAAAGCGCACTTTGAGCAGCTAGTTCCCAAGCTCGTGAGGTCCGCAGGCGCCCTCTCTCGGCTTCTTCCCAACGTGGGGGGACCGGGGGGGACGACTAGGAAACTCTACATGGGCATCCTTAGGAGTATGGCCCTGTACGGTGCACCCGTATGGTCCACTGCACTTCACCGCCACAATAGGACTTTGTTGTGCCGCGCACAACGGGTCCTGGCGGTGAGGACCATCCGAGGATACCGTACAGTGTCGTGAACGGCGTCGACACTCTTGGCAGGCGATCCGCCCTGGCCTCTCCAGGCGGACGTGATAGCCAAAGTTCGGCGCTCCCGACAGGATGCCCTCGCCCGTGGCCTGGTCTATGGCCAGGCCGAACTCCAGGTGATCAGGACGCGGGAAACCGCGGCCATGATCCAATCTTGGTCAGTAGAGTTGGAAAACCCTGTTGCTGGCATTGACACGGTGGAGGCGGTTCGACCGCAGCTGTTGCGATGGCTCTCGCGGAAACGCGGGACCCTGACCTTCAGAATGACACAGATACTTACCGGGCACGGTTGCTTCGATAAGTATCTGTGTCAGATTGCGGGCTGCTTGCCTTCACCCCAATGCCGCCAGTGTGGCGCGCTGGACACGGCGTTACACACGCTAGTCGAGTGCGCAGCATGGGCACCTCAGAGGTTTGAACTCGAGACACTTGTAGGACCGATCGAATCGCTGGGCGATCTGGTGCAAGCCATGCTGCACAGCGACGATTGGTGGGTGGGTGCGGCCAATTTCTGCGAGACGGTAGTGTCTCATAAGGAGGCCGCGGAACGAGATAGGGAGAGAGATGGTAGTGCGCATGCGTCTCGCGGGCGCCGACGTCAGTTGGGAGCCCGGAGGCGCAGGTATGCGCATGACCTCCCTCCCTGAAATACCGCTGCAGGGGTCCTCTAGCATCTAGGGAGCAGAGGAGTCTTCACCCCTGTTGACGAAGTGAGTTTGCCTCTCCCGGGGCATTCTCAAGCACTTGTGCGCTAGGATCGGTGTGGGCGTAACTACGTTCTGTATCTCACGCCTTTCCTGCCATAAGCGCGGGGCACATGGGAGGAGGGTGGTTTTAGTGGGGTATTGATTAGTCGAGTCTCCACACAGGCCGGTTGATTATTGTTTGGATTGCCTCAGTGGAAAGCCTCCATGATCAACAACGGTCTAATCCCTAGCAAAGGACCCGGTATGTGCGAAATGCATTTCCCCCGCCTAAAAAAAAAAAAAAAAAAAAAAACCGTGTTTACTTTACTTTATATTTTTTTACATCTTTTGCCAATAAAGGTGGAAAATCTCTAATATCTTTGGATAATTCAACGAAATCGGATAAAGTTGATTAAAATCCTAATTTACGCACTATTTTTTTTAGTCGATTTTATGTACAAACGTATCCAACTAAATTCGATCGAACTAAATTCGGCATTGTGTAGTGTCACTGTCAATGTCAATAAATATAATTTGTACTATTGTCTATTTTGTATTTTATTTTGTAGGAAAAATCAGAAATCAATATACCTATTGTATACAGTTTATAAATCCTGTTTTGTAATTCTTAAATATTCTATATCTTATATATTTCTTATTTAGTAATACGAACGATGTTTAGAGATCATGAATCTTATCGTACACTTACAGAGAATGAACAAGATAAAAGAACAAAAGGAAGAAGCTATAGAAGTAAACCAATTATTAATAATAAAAGATATAAATGCGATATTTGTAAAAAGAAATGGATGTCTGAGATAGAAACAGAATTTCATAGAGAGCTTGAACATGGTAATTGTTTAATGCGAGCGGCTAAAGATAAGAAAAATGCTGTGTGTGGGGTAAGTTTGAAACTTCAAGTATTTTGCTTTTACTTGATTTATATAATAATACATAGTTATAATGAGGTGATATAATCTTGGTGATCTTATGTTTAATAAGAATCCTTTTATAAATTACTCGAAGCTTAAAACTAATTGCAATATACTACTGACTTTCAATATCGGTCCGGTTTTTTTGATGAATGTTCACATTGCTGTCGTACTGGTAAGCGCATTTGATTTCTAAATTAGTTTTATTAGTATAAAAATACAAAAAGTAGCTAAATAAAATTAATTTTCTTAGAAAAATAAGATAAATAGAACATTTCTATTTTGACATTGGCAGATTGGTGCTTTGCAATTTTTTTTAATGTTGCCAACGTCGTAAGCTTTGTTAGCATTGTGTGACTTTATTTGGTAATTAAGTACCACATTTTGTATTTTTGTTGCAATTATTATTACAATCTACAGCGACTATGATAGTATTATAAAATATCCCTGGGTTTTTTTATGATTATTAAACTTATCAAACTTCAGCAAACGATATGTTAATAATAAGCTTAGAAACAAAGATACAGACGTAGATTCCGGTTTTCGTGTGTGTATTGAATTTTTAACATGGGTTTTAAAAATTGTTTACACTTTTATTAATTTAAATTAGCGTATTCTGATTTAATGGAGTGGTATCCACAAAAAGGAATAGATTTAACGGAATGATATCTACGTGAAGGGGACAGAAGTAGAGGCAGACAGACAAGAAGATGAGTAGAAGACCTGACAGTGGTCGCGGGGAGCACCTTGTCGAGGTTCGCAAAAACAGATACGAATGGAAATAGTTGGAGGAGGTTATGTCGAAGAACAAGCTGGTGACCACTAACAAATTACAAACTAAGAGAAATTTGTAAAAAAAAGCAATGGAATCAACAATAAAGGCTTTATTATTATATTATTTACATTTTTCTTTAAACACTATAAAAAATACAAAGATATTAAAAAAATTAAAAGAATCGATGTCCGCCGGCAGTGGGGTTTAGGGTCCAGGCTAACGGTGGTAAAGGTTCCAGAGACAGGAAACTCGTCACAATACGGGCCGTGTCCAGCAGGGCTGCCTTCTGCATCCGACCCTTCGCTCAGATGCCGAGTGATAGCCTTACAAGGTGGCGGTCAAGGCCCTTCGCTATTAGTCCATTCGATGTCACTATCTACTATGATTATAGACTCCCAAGTTCTGATTATTCCGATTTATAATTCATAATTTATAATTATATTAATAAGTATTTTACGATTTCTTCGAAAAATATATGGATAAGTTAGTACTTATTCATATATTTAAAAAAAAAATATAGTAAAATACCTTATTTACAATGCAGGCAGCACACTCACCTTAAAACAATTATTATTAATGTTATATGACTATTACTGTTCTAATTAATCCTAAGGTTTTCTCGAAGAAATTGTTTTTAGTGATAACACCGCATATTGTTTTCTATACGTATACTTCTTGAACTCTATTTTAATGTTACGTATTATAGCGCCAACTTTATCTTTTTCACGTTGTTTTCTTTATTTTACTTTTCAAATAAATCTTTCTATTTTCTAACTGAATCATACCTAAATAATATTAATTATAATAGTTTCTATTTCAGGTAACAGACCCTTAATGATTTACAATATGTGAAGATAGTAAGATAAAATAAATGCTTAAAATACTAAAAATAAACTATGTTTATATACATATTAAAAGCAATAAAGTATATGGGTGCGGTATAGATATGTGTCTATTCTATTTCCATTTACCTAAACTATCTAACTGCGGTAATTTTATGACATGATATTTTAACGTCTAACTAGCGACATTTAGTTCAAACAAGTTGGCAACACTCACTAGAAGAATATTTTTCGTTGTATTTTCTTTTTCTACAATCGAGAAAATACTATTTCACAGTACATATATAAAATAACAACAATATTTTGGAGTATTATAGGCAACGCGGCAGTCTTAGCTAACAGCGATTTCTTCTGGACAACTCACAACATTCTGGAGATAATCAAAGGATTCATTGCAACATGTCGGCGTCTACTTCCTCAAATATTAATAACTTTTGTACGGGCTGTGATTTAAAGTTTGTTGATATAGGTTATATGTGTTACATTAGTAAAAGTAAACCAGAACAACTTCATGAGTTTCTAATAAAGCACAGAGTGATTCAAGACTCGCATAACTGTCCAAAATGTGGAAACAAGTGTAGCTGGAACCATAAATTTAATGTGTTTACATGCAATAAATTAAATTTAGAGTTAGCTAGGAAACGGAAACAAAAACCAAAAGGCTGTGGCTATTCACGTACTATTTACAAAAATACATTCCTAGCCAATTGCTTGCTACCATTTTGGAAAGTTTTTAACTTTGTCTATTTATATTTGTGTATATCGCCGCGTAGTCGATGCGTGTTCATTGTTAATGATTTAAATATAACTTCTCATACATATAATGATTGGGCACGTTATATAAGAGAAGTGTGTGTTGATTGGGCTGTGAACCATTCAAGCAAAATTGGCGGCCAAGGTGTTGTTGTAGAAGTTGTGGAAGCGGATTTCGGGAGTAAGAATTATTTACGCGGCAAAATAGCATCTGGCCAATGGGTGATTAGTGGTATAGAACGTGATAATAAAAAGAAACAATTCTTTATTCCTCTACGGTTGAAAAATGAGGACACTGTACGGGAATTGATTAATGAATACATAGAGGAAGGTTCTATATTACACAGTGATTGTTTATTACCGTATGAGACTATATTGTCTTTGGAAGGTTTTAAACATGTTCCGTTAAACCGTAGTGCAAATATTCTAAACCCAAAAACTGGTGAGATTAAAAAGAGTACTAAACAACTTTGGAATAATTTGGGCTCAAATGCACCAGAAGTGGGCCCCCGTGAGCCATATTTTGTGGGATATCTGGCAGAGTCTCGGTTCCATAATTCATTTAAGACTGCTGGTGAAAAGTTTCATGCGTTTTGGATGGCAGCTGGTATACTTTACCCATTTAGCGACTAGGTAAGAGGTTATTCCATTTTTTAAATATCGTATTTCCTCTAGGGACTCTAGAAGCCTAAAATAGGAACGAGTGGGCATCTTTCAAGGTGGCATATGCAGTGAACAAGTTGCTAATTAGGCTACTGATATAATTTTAACACAAATAGAATCCATGTTTGCACAAGTCTATTCTATTCTTGTTGGTACTGGTTCCAATGCCTTTGGCATTGATTTTGCCAATGTCAGAGTAAAAGTGAGTAGTGATAATAAATTAAATTATAGGAAGCTAAATAAGAGACATTTTGATGGTCAGTATTCTTGTTCTGTTAACCTGACAACAAGACTACACAAAGCGTCGTATTATACATATATACATATAAAAATATATTATTAAGTGTTAAAAATCTAGATAGGATATATACATATTTACTGTGGCCTTAGGGATGATGGTTATATAGTGTGATCAATATATTCTAGTAAAACTCCAAAATAAAATATTAAATGACCCGAATATATTTTCAGCAATTTACATTACATTTCACAATCTTTTTTCTACATAAAGTCAAAAGTCAAAAATCATAAATACAACAAAGAGTTTGTACATTTAATATATACAACTAAGGTTAGTAAGAAGTTAATATTAATGGGATGCAGAAGGTCAAAAATGAGACATATTTGTACCACCATTTGATCCACACCAAAAGTGGCTATCTAATGACATATAACAACATAAATTGTCCTATTTTTGACTCGTACGCTATTCTTACCTAAGTGACAATATGCAAGTGCAGTTTGACTGAAGGAACATTGCACTATAGTTTACTTGACTAAATTAATATTGTATATGACAATTGTTTATTATTTATTAACCTTTTTTATGACATTTTACCCAAAAAGTTCCCTTGTTGTGTTAACTTGAACTTCCTTAACTAATAAGTAGAGATGCTACGAATATTTGGCTGGTATTCAGCCTATTTTTTTTAGTTATTCGGTATTCGGTCAAAGACTGTACATTATTCAGACTTATCATTGTACATTATCAACTTGTTGATTTTAATTATTTAGTTTTAATTTTTGTTTATGGTTATTACTTACTCTATGGGAGCCTAATCTAATTTACCACCGCTTTGTAACATGTTGTGGCTTGAAGAGGAAAACTTTAGTATTAGTCATTGACACTTGACATCTTTGTCCTCCGTGGTCACTGCTACTGAAAAGTGGCGGCCTTGAGTTATGTCGTCATAACCTCAAAAGCCGCCATGTCATTTAGTGATAAGCTATTACAACGCATCCATTCATGAGCCATCAGCCCACTTAAAATATAGTATGACCATTGTTTGTATAGTCTCCTAGTCAATAAGACAGAATTGTATTTTAATTTAAACAAGAAAAAAGTTACTCTTGCACAGCTCTTGAAGTGGTGAACACCTTAATTAGTACTTTTTAAAAAGGCCTTCGCCGTCGCTCTCAACCTAACTCACATCGGAGTAGAAATCAAATAAAATACCACACTTAAAACTGTTAAAATGTAGTATTATTAAAAGTATCTCAGATTACCTGACCGATGCCCACTTTGCCGGGCGGTACTCAAGATTTAACCCAACATATAATTGCCCGTGCCCGGACATATAATGAGAGACAATAAAAACCAATGGACACTTAAGATAATGAAGCGGTACCCAAGAGATGGAAAAAGGCATAGAGGACGACAATATAAGAGATGGGAGGAGAATTTGAAACACAGCAGAGCGTTGTGGTCCATAACCTTTGAAGACAGAGAAATGGGTATCAAATAGCTTGAGGGAGGCCTTTGTTGAAAGACAAGCTGAGAAGGCAAAATTGGATACCAATTAGTGGACTAATTAAACTAATTTATATGTAAAGATTAATTTTTTTTCAGCAACAAAGACTATTTTTATTTATTTATTTTATAATTGCCCATGGGAAAACACTCCTTTCTCAAATCAACGCCCACCAGAGAGAATGTTTGACCCTGGTACCTATTCATTGTTTAGTCAGTGCACGCTGATACATTGATATTTCACATTAAAAAATATTATTAATCACAGTCAAATATATATAGTCCTCCTTGACGTCTCCGTCAACAGCGAACCTTGTCAAGTCCGGCTGTGCGAGCGCAGGTGGCTAGCGAAACCAAATTTGGTTTTAAAAGTTCTTTTCCAAGGAAAGCAATACAGTCATCTTGATGAGTCATATCTGTAGCTGTAGGAGATTTTAGGGCGGTTTCTTTTGATAAGGCGTTGCTCGTCAGTGTTCTATGTGCTGCGTTTCGAACGAAGTAACAGCTTTATCAATAGAACTACGCCACTCCCTTCTTTGCAGTGCACGACCTGTAGGTTAGCCACCTTATTCCTGAGTGATATATCACTCAGAAACAATGTAGCTTTCTATTAGGGAAAGAATTTTCAAAATCGATTCAGGTTAAGAGATTACTTCCTACAAACAAACAAACTCACAAACTTTACCTCTTTATAATATTAGTATAGATTTAAATAATTTTCAGATTTGCTACAGGATGCAACCAACGCAAGATCACTTATTAAGACATATAAAAACAGTACATTTCCATTCAACACCCGAAGCGAAGAAAGTGGAGAGAGAGATATTTTTCTGTAATGCTTGCTCAAAGATGTTCTTCAATAAAGTTATGCTCTCTTGGCATATATTTTACACACATTCGGGACGTAAGGATCGGGGAGTGAAACTCGATTGCACATTGTGTTTGCGACGCACCGGAGGCAAGCAGTTATGGACCCACAGCCTCCTACACAATTTCTCTAGTTTCACAACCTGTCCATTCTGCTTTGACAATTTCAAAGATCAGCTAGAGTTACAACAGCATATAACAAAGCATAACTATCTGTTACGTTGTGACATATGTTTGTTTGATGCAAAGACTAGGGAGTCGTATGATAAACATTTGCGAGAACATTCCACTAGAAACAGTAACAATGTTAATAATTATGATAGATATTTTATGAAGTCTACCGAGTCTAAGTATGTTGTGGAGGCTTGGTTAAAAGGTATCCCAATACCGAATGGCATTTTCATTTGCGTTTTATGTAGAGAAATATGTTTGGATGAGGAATCGAAAAAAAAACACATTTTCGTGGATCATGGGATTATAGAGACAAGGAAAAAAACGTATATGTGCGCTTGCGGGGAGGATTTCTTTAACGGTCTGCTTTTAAGGCATCACGTGTGGAAGATGAAAGGAAACCATCGAGCGCTTGGTATGTAGTCTTAATGTTTCCGAATTATAGAGTCTGACGGTGCTATCAGACAGAAAGTTGTCACGCGCTCGAACGTTCCGCGTTCGCGTTCGTTCTACGTTTGAGCGTTCTGCGTTGGCGCTCGTCCTACGTTTGAGCGTTCCGCGTTCGGGTTCATTCTACGTTTGTGCGTTCCGCGTTTGCGTTCTGATAGTCCCGAGCACTTACATGTTTAAAAAAAAATCACTTTAGGCTATTAGGACCCTTTTTATTTCACTATTACGAATAATAGGTGACTTGGAGTCTCAATATACGGGACCTCAAAGGTCTACCGGACCGATATGGTATTAGTTTAGGCAATCCAGCCGGCAGACATAAACCAGGTCTGTAGCTGTAGAGCTGTGGCTAATAACCAAGAGAACTCTATAAATTTGGAAAAAGATTTGGTATTTATAGGCAATTACTGCTAATCGACATTTTGGAAAGATATGTCAATGAATTGTTGAACTCAGCAATAAGTGCTTACCGAATAGGATTGTAACAGTTCGTTCTACGTTTGAGCGTTCCGCGTTCGCGTTCGTTCTACGTTTGAGCGTTCCGCCGTTCGCGTTCTGCGTTTGAGTGATCTGCGTTTGCCGAACCGTTTGAGCGTGGAAATATTCACGAACTCTGCAGTTGGAAGCTCGACGCGGGTCACACTGTGGTCACCGCGTTTTTTGACGACATTTTTTCAGCGGAAGACGAACTATTGATTCTGTGGTCATTAGCAGTAGCAAAACCGAAAAGAAACTACTGAATGCGTCCAGTAAATAAGACTAAAGAAAAAGACATTTCACTGGCAATTTCCAACCATGTTTCTGCTACTTTTCCTCTGTTTTTATAGTTGTTGTAATTACGTTGTATGTAGTTGTTGTTTTTATTCCTTCCAATCAACCTGGGCACCGAAACAGTAATGTAGACGCGAACGCGTGAGATCTAGTTGACGGACGCGGTCAGAACGTCTGCTGCGTGAGTATGTGTATAAAAAATATACAAAACAACGAACGCAGAACGTTCGAACGCTTGACCGCTTTCTATCTGATCACATCTTTAGTTATAAAAATCTCGTTGAGCAATGTATAGCTATCTCGTTTTTTATTATGAAGCTGGCAAACTGGAAAATGATTACCGTCGCCTGTAGATATTTGCAACACCAGGAGCAAAGCCAATATGTTGCCAGCCTTTAGTATAGAGGGCACGGGATAGGAGCGATGAGATAGTGGGCAGGGGAAGTTGGTCATCAAAACTCTTACCCATCATACGAAATATAATTATTAGCTCAAAGCTCGTTTTACGCTGATATTCTATAAGAGAGGGGTATCACAGTGATCGAACTGGCCCTAAGAGCTGATAGTGATTCCAGCTTGGCTCTACCATCTCTTAACTGGAAAGCTCTCAAGTTTCTAATCAATCGCCCCCGTGGTTACCTTAGCCAGCCTCCTTAAGCTTTCTCACAATAGTCCTACACTGACCGGGGTTTATCCTTAGGTGCATTTTTTTAGGGTGTAGACGGATAATCGCCGGTCAGTGTCACGCCAGATTTACATTTTTGTCAAGGGGCCTTTACGTGTTGGCCTTCCCATGGCCTCGCGCAAGCCCTCCAAAAGGCCGGGTCGTTTATATGGCCCGTGGTCTTCAAGAACATACAATATAATAATAATCTTTATTTGCCAGAATGTTCAATTATTTTAAATATTACAACTTATTTTGAATATTACATTCATATAACCCTTTTTCGAACATTATTTTACATTCTTATGAATTAAAATCAATATATTTCGATTTCTTACGGCAATAAGCATTTTATGATAAAGTATCCTATTTTTTGTCTTTTTACAGAAGAGGACGAAATTAAAAATATAGATACTAACAGTGCCTTGTTCGATGACCAAGACTTGGGTGAGTTTTCTAGTCTTTTATGAATATGGGCAAAGTTGTGTAAGTAGATTTAATTTTTAACTTATATGTATGACCTCCAGAACATGTCCTTCAATGAAACTTAGTTTTTTGTATGTCGAAGTGGGCAAAAAGATGGGCGGTCCAGCTTATGGAATGTGGTTACCGTTGACTATAGATATTTGCATTACCAGGAGTGAAGCTAATATGTTGCCAATCTCTAGGATAGGGTAAGAGGGATGGAATGAAGCGGATGGGATAAGTGAATGGAATTGGGAGGTGGGATAGGGAGAGGAGGAAGTGGGTCATCATCGTACGAAACACGATTAGATCAAGGCTAATCGCTTCACGCTGATATTTTGTGTTTGCGTGTAATCGCACCCATCGGGCTGGCCCTAAGCTGTAATTATTAAGATAATAATTCTGGCATCGTTCTACCACGTCAAAAAATGAGTTGCCACGAATAGCCCTAAGTTGCTAATAATATTGTAACATACGACTTCAACTAGTACTAAGTTGCTAATAACATATGACTTGAACTAGTACTAAATTTCTAATAAAGTTGTAACATACAACTTCAACTAGTACTAAGTTGCTAATAACTTCAATTTTGTTTACTATGTACAATATCCTTCTTTTATAGTAATTGTCGAAGTTGATGAAGAAGAAGAAACAGAAGAGCAAGAAGTTAAAGAAATAGACACAGAAGAGGGTGTAGTTAAAGATATAGACACAGAAGAGGAATCAGTTAAAGAAATAGACACAGAAGAGGAATCAGTTAAAGAAATAGACACAGCAGAGGAAGCAGATAAAGAAGAAGAAGAAGCAGATGAAGAAGATGAAATAATCGAAACAATTATCATAACAGTTGACTAGATTGCCTATAGGCATGGAAAATTGATCTATTATTGTTAGCGACACGTCAACATGGCAATTTTCTAGTGATGTGACATTTACGTATGATTTAGGGGATATCGATATTTTTATTTGCACACCAGAAAATTAGAGTATAATTATCTTTTTATAACAAGTAAAAAAAATCCAAAACTTATTAATATCTTTGATAAAATAACGTTCATTGTCATAAATGTCTAATGTATAAATAGCCATGAGTGCAGCGCAATCAGAGACACGGCGTTTCACACGCTCGTGGTGTGCGACTCAACTACACCACTAAACCTGAATCTGCCTCCCATGTGTCCGACTGAGCGTGAGGTGGAAAAAAATGAGGTTTTGAACGTGGTTACACCCATGTTCATCCGCAAATCAAAGCCTGAGTCACACCGGGAAGCAGAAAGACCCACTTCACCAAGAGAAGTTTAATTCCACCGCATACTGAAATGCTGGTGGACCCTTGTGACGGACTGACGTCGGTACCCGTGGGTCGCATGCGCACCTCTCTCCCTTAATCGTTTGGCGGCTTCCTTGCAAAACATTACTGCCTCGCAGAAAGCCGATGCCGCCCCCCCCAGTGTTCTCCGCTGTGTAGAATGGCAGGAACGGAGAAAGAATACGATTTCCTGCTTTGGGGCGGCCTGCCGTAAGAGGCGACAAAACAACCCACAGCCAGGTGGTAGGGCATTTGCCCGACTGGATGGCTACCACCCTTGGTCTATTTCGTCATAACAACCTTGATGTGTATTTCAGCATTAGTGACCAGGTTCCAGCCTCTCCCTTAAGAGAGCAGCAGCGCATTTGGAGCACTTTGGTGTTGCAAATGTTCATAGGCGATGGTAATCGCTATCCATCAAGTGGGCCGTCTGCCTGTCTGCTGAACTCCTGCAATAAAAAAAGACCAGACTACCCAGCGAATCGATCGACCCTACTAAGGCTTCAAGCTCGAACCTCCGATGTGCCCATGCAGCGCATTCGACCAGCGTGTAGAACGTAGTCTAGTGCGCCGCACTCGCGGCGTTTGGTGTGTTATACCGAATACTAAGACCGATAATTCAGGCACCGTATCTTCGGCAGGTCTTACATTTAGGGAACGTGCTAAGTGAACCATTTTTTTACGACAATTTTTATACTCCTCGCTCTTCCCCTCTAGTTTATACGTAGTTATTCATAAACATAAATATGGTTTTAAATCATGTTTGCAAACAGCAAGGTAAAATAAAAACTGGTTCGTAGTTGTCTTTAAAATGGTAAGATTCCCCTAGAGCAGGGATTCCCAAACTATTTTGGGCAAGAGACCCCTTTTCCAAAATGAACTGGTATCTCAGACCCCCAAAGCCTTAGCAAATTACTTTCTTGTCTTGTCTTGACTTGTACGCTCTAACTCGTTGTCTTGCACGACCTTGTGCACGCTTATCAACTTGTTGATTTTTTTTAAAGTACAACAATGATACTTCCTACTGAAATATTAGTCATTCTTATAACAAGTTAGCATACGTAATACAACTTGAAAGTTACGTATCTTGAAAGTTTATTTATGTAGACCCCTGTGGAAACCGGTTTTGACCCCCCCGGGGGTACCGACCACTTTGGGAATCCCTGCCCTAGAGCAATATCCTCGAGGGCAGGGACTAAGTGACGAACACCTTAGCTTTGAAGACCTCCCCCGCCTAACGGGTCACGTAGTATGTGTACGTTCCCTTCGACTCAGACAGCGCGAGCGCTATGCGAGCCTCCCCCTCCCCGTCCTCGTCTTACCTTTTAGGAATGACCCTACTGGGTGGAGCCGCGAGATAGAATGCTCCTCCGTCTCAAAGGGATGATCTGCTGAGGCTATTCTTGTGCCTCGCAAGCCTAGGCCCGACTGCTATTGTTTTTTGTAAAGTCACGGAATTAAAATCTTCGTCACCTTAGTCTATCTACTTTTGCGTTCACGCGTCCAAGAAACAATACTGCCAACATTTAAATAAATATTACGTTTATAAAATATAGAAAGGTGAAAAAAGAAAATCAAACAACTTTGATGTTAGTAATTTTAAACTTTATTGTTAAAAAAGTAAGTAAAGTTAGAAATAATTTTCTGTGGAACAGTCTGTTCTGTGACTTAGTTTGAAAAGGTAACATGTGCTCGCGGAACGTTAAATGAATCAATTTGTAAATTGACGAACATTTTTATACCACGACTGTCGTGTCTGGAATGGTTTGCATTTTCAATAATTTGACAGCGCCATCTATTGGCTTATAAGTGTTCTACTACAACCTGATACCCCCACTTGCTACGTTGACTTGTCACAAACAATATATTATTATCACTGTACAAACTGCTGTCATTATAATCTTGTGTCTGGTTGATTGATGGTATTTTGGCGCTGAGCGCGACAGTCCCGTTTAATGGCCGGTTCTTATATTAAGCTATATAGGAACCGTTCATTTGCCTATCTATATACAATTGATGTCAAAACTCAAATGATGGTCGCTTCTTATACCTTACTATTCATTCACTTGCCTTATCATCGGTTGAATTTTTACATTACTTGTATGGACCTTATAAAAGCAAATGAACGGTCGATAAGATATATGGCCGGGCACGAGTGTATAGTATGGAAACCGGCCCTTAATAGAATCATCAATCGAGCATACGTTCGGAAATGTACATATATAACTTTTACTTTTACAGCAACAAGTAGGGAAGCGGGCAGCACGATTATCAAAGTTAGTTGCGTTGATGTACTCCCGCTGCCCATTTTCCTCGCCTTTTTCCTGCTCGCTGCCGTGGAAGCGAGATTTGGTAATGTCGTTAAGGGTCGGTCGTTTCCGACTTTAAATTTTGTTAGAAATTTCACAGGTTACTTTTTTACTGCTTATGTAATATGTGTTTAAGATTATGGACTATTCAAGGACTTGTGTTTTAAAGTATAAAATATTTTGTATGAATAACGAATAGAAATACAAAAAAAAAATGATTGTAGGGTAGGGCGGGGCTAGTAGAGCATTTTTTCACTTAATCTGTGATAGCTCCTAAACGAGACGTCAGAAGAGTTTATAACGTATCTTGATAAATAGGTATTTTAATCCTGCTTAAAAGTGTCCGTAGAAATTAATTTCCAATAATTAAGGTTTAAGAGCTACAGCCGTATATGTGAAGAATGTTAGACATGATCAACTTACCCCATTGGTTGGGTAAGTTGAGCATAACTTTGCAATAAACCAGCTTAACATGCTCATCTTGACTACGTTCATTACTTGACAGAAGAACTCTTCTAAAAACACTTTTTTCATATATTGAAATATGATTGATGCAGAATTTTTCTTGGCGGTAAAATTTATGCTGTTCTTCGTTCATGACAGCCTCTGTTGTATTATTTAACCGGGGAATAAAAATAGAAACTCCTATATTATTTTCTTTATATGTTTATACCTTAAAATTAAAGAAAAACATATTAAACTGTTTCAGTTTTAAGCCGTGAGATTAGTTAAACAACCTTTGCTCAATTAGCCCCTGCAAAAAAACTAAAGTTATAAAAAAATACTTTGATGAAATTAAATATATTTTTGATATTGTTACGAGTGCGGGACTCGAATTAAAATACCGTTAGAATTACTGTAGAGTTTATTTAGAACTATACAAACACGTATAACACAGGTACAAATATAACTGAATACAACCAGTACAAACGTAATGCACGATTCAGTAACACGCGCAAAGTCCGTCACTATATAGATTATCGAATGTACACACGTCTTGCCACGCTTGTGGTTATCGCTATCGCTTGACTGTCGATCTCTCCATTGGGGCATTGCTTTATTCAGCACGATGCAATATGTCTTCCTGGCAAGCGTCTACGCAATTTCCCAGAAGTCGTAATCCGCACACCTGCGTAATTATGCCCGCGAACGGCCATAAACGAGTACAATAGGCTGCTCTCCACAGCAACCAATAAATAAGTAAACAAAAGAAGATACTCATAAAACAGTTTCAATGTTATTAGCTCAAACGCCGGCGGATAATATAGTGTGTGTTTTATGGTAGGCAGGTGTGCATCCGCTTTTGTCGGCGTGTAACAATATTATAAATATAGTACACTTACAAAAGTTTAACACTTGTTTCATCAAAAACGTTCGATATTTGACGTGTATAGAATAAATTGAAACCGAATATTTTTACTTTTTTGTTGCAAACTCTGTAATTCAATTGATAAGTCAGCGTGGACAGTCGTCTGATGAATTCTTCTCCTAGAGCTGCATCTTTTTGCTATTTGACACATTTATATAGGGTGTATAATTTCCGAGATTTTTTGGATTGCCCAACTTACCTCTATGCTCAAGAAGCCCCTCTCTACCCTACTTTATACAAAAAAAAAAATAACAAATCGAAAAAGCAGTTAAAAAATTTACTTATGAAACATTTTTAACAATCTAGTTCGTTTTATTTATTTGTTAATTTTATGTGTCATTTCTATATACTTTGAAAGACGGAAAAGAACAGGTTTAAGTTCTACTTAGATATATAAACCCGGCATTAGGGCGTTAAGTATACTTCTATATATATATGCTTTTTTTACACATTATTCTTTAATCATTAATTATAAGTTTTAGATCGTAATTATAGTAATAAAAATGTTTTGTTGTTTTATTTCTTTTAATTAACACTGTCAACGCCGCAGTCCAGTATTAGGAACTGAACAGTGGTGTAGCTTGCCTTAGACGGGCCCTGTATCAAAATGTGTTTCTGGGGGGATTTTTTTTAAATAAACAAATATTGTTTCAAAACGATATATAATTTTGATACATTTGGGTTTAATTTTTATCTTACAAGTAAACTGCATATAAATGGCGCAAACCCCTTTTCTCAACCCCGAATCACACGCCGAGGAATGGGGGTGGTACTTACCAGACGCCGTCGTGCGTGGAGTATCAGCTAGGCCTAGCACTTGCAAATCACAGGTTTTGTGGTGTTGATTAACTAATTCGATGTTTCTGTTTGATATTAAGTTCGTTTTTTTTATTAGGTGTTCCTTTTGGTTTTTGCGAAAGGCACACGTTGCAATGGTCGACTCACTACTGCTCCTGTTTTAACCGCTCAACGCCATCTAGCGTTGGCTTTCCCAAGCCCCTCTATCCGCGACGATGTAATCAAGACAAAAAAAAGGTGCGCTGTTTAAATGAATACATCAAACGAACGATGAAGTTGGTACAAATATGCTCAAATTGAATTAAAATTATTATATATTATAAGTTATTACTTATACTTAATGCTTCTAGGAGCTAAGTTAGACAAACAATTCAAATCAAAGATACACTTTTCTTGACTTTTTTTCGGATGAGTTATCAAATCAACCATAGCAAGATAACTTAAGTTTTTCTAGATTTTCTGTCTCAATAGACAGACATTAATGAGAAGTCTGATAGCCGTTTGTGTTGGCCTAGCTGCAGTGTATACAGTTTTACTTTAGGAGGGCAGGGTAAAATTTAAGAAATACCAAACCCAACGAGCGCTGTCATGACACTGATTTTATTAATAAAACTACGTTTTAACGGTTTTAGGCGCGGTAATTTATTTGATTTTTGTTATTCCGACGTTTCGGCCACTTTTCAGTGATCCGTGATCACGGAAGACAAAGATGAAAAGTGTCAACAAGTATTGTTAAAGTTTTATTTAGCCTACCGCCAACGTGTTCATTTTAATTATTTATTTTTAATTTTGTTTATGGTTATTATTTACTCTAGTGTCTAATCTAATTTACCACCGCTCCGCAACAGGTTGTGGCTTGAAGAGAAGAAGCGGCGCAAGAAACTCTTCAGCAAACATGCCTAGCTCTAATAATTTTATATAATATTAAAATGGGTGGAAGGAAAAATAAAAGAAATTATCAGTCATGTTGGTTTTTGTTCCGGTGCACGCAGAAAGAGCTCAGTGTCAGGTCTGGTAGTTGGTTTTTGCTGGGTCTTGATAGTTTTGATGATCGGATCCCAAACAGGTGGATACTGATTTTATTATTGAAAATATACAAATATAAATGTGTTGTTAAGCATTAAGCCGCAGTTGTTTATTTGTAAAATGCTTAATAGAAACTGAACGCGTCTGTCAACGTCATTGGCAGAGCAGTTTGACAGGTGCATCAACCGTGACATACCGGAGCCCCGCTCCCTGGTTTTGTACGTGGAGCCTCTCGGGCCACATATAGGTATTATTAATATTAACAAATTAAGATACCTGTATTTGAGAGTGAAATAAAACCATCGAATACTATTACATATCATTTAATAACGTTAATAGAATTGTACATATTTTGTACATTAGCAGTTATTCTCAAAAATGTTATTAATCTATAAAATATTGTGGATAACATTTTAAGAATTTTTGCTTACACACTTTGGGGGATCTTGTAGCCCGGGGGTCTCGTATCATTGATACGGCTGATACAGCGGTATAGCTACACTCGTGGAACTGAACCCCCATCCGAGGCGGTGATAGGATTGCTGGTAATGGATAGAAGGGAAACTAACCTGCGTACCTCTGGGCTTCATTTACTATGCGTGCTGATAATCAAGTCGTGAGTTTTGCAGCAAATCTTTTGGATTGTCTCC
This sequence comes from Dendrolimus houi, assembly GCA_039645545.1. NCBI lineage: Eukaryota > Metazoa > Arthropoda > Insecta > Lepidoptera > Lasiocampidae > Dendrolimus > Dendrolimus houi. Next base: position 2,477,733 of record CM077146.1, read on the forward strand.
TTGCGGCGTTCGATATGTTTTTAATTGCTGAAGCACAGCAGGCAGGCTGACGGCTCAACTATGATGGAAAGTGCTTACCGTCGCCTATGGACATTAGCAATAGGTACCAAGAGGTCCTGCTAATGTGCTGCTGGCTTTGAAGGAGAAACTGGAACCTGGCCATTGATGCCGGAACACATTTCAAAGTTATGTCAGCATACTCTATACCAGGGGTGGTAGCCATCAAAGCTTCACATATTTGGTATCGGCGAAATATCTACAATTTGTCAATGACTTTTGCTTGTAGACATGGATATGTGAAACTGGTTAGATAGATATCTTACATAAATCATTCTGAAGAATATATAAAAAAAAATTTTTTGAAATTTTATTAAATTATAAAGCAGATAATCACTTATTCTCTATTTATTAATCAAAATTATGTGTAAATAATCTTAGTTATACTTTATTTACATATATTAACTTTCTTATCTTTATTAATATAAAAAATGGTTAAATAAATGGGTAAATTATAAAAAAATATATCTCAAAGTGGATCTGCGATCTAGATATGCTATTAGATGCGGTAGTCATGCTGGAATCATTACATTGATTTCAACTCTTAGATTGGCCTCGATCGGTGTTGATACCAATGCTGTTTCACGCAGCTATGGCGATGGGTTTATGCGTTTTTTGAGATACGACATTGTTAATAAGTTTAAATATTGACAGATAACGTATGTTGTTAACGCCGACCTATTTGGTCATCGCCTCTTTGTTTCTTTTTTCTTTCCCCGCATCTGTCACATCTGTCACTGTGTAATGTTATATAGTCTATGTCCGACCACTGTTCGCGCCGCTGCTTCGCGAAAATCACGCCGCGTTTTGTGTGTTGTGCCGCATTTTACATCCGATCATATTAAACTGCGTGCTGGAAGGTGTCCGCTGTGCCGTACCTAGCTGCTCGACTCGTCGAAGGAACCGCAAAACGAGAAAAAAGGATCATGAAGAAGACGCCTTCCGCTGCGAAGCCCGCATCGTTAGTAGCGTCTCTGGTGATCTATCCTGTAAGTCCTTTCCTTCTCTTTTATCCCCGCTCCCGCCCGCGCCAACATATGTATATGTTTTGTATGTGTAATTGTTTTTTTATAACCGCCTAAAATTAATTTTATATTAAAAATACATTAGAAAATTGTCATGGCTTAAAGGCCTACAATTCCAACCATAAACTTCAGTAAAAAGTTATATAATTTTCGTACCATTATGTCAGAATTATTAATTACATACTAAATAATAAATACGTACTTGATGTCATAAGTTTTGTAATGCATTTAGTTTATTTGACTGGCTCCTATGTTTTATTTTGAACTCTTGGGACACAGAACGACCTATCGTAAGACCGACCAATCAGCGCGCGAGGTACGTTCCATCGCATGCCATTTCGCAATTTGACGATTTCACTTCGATAGATTATAATCTAATGAAAAATAATACGTTAAATTGTAAGTAGTATGTTCAGTTCACATCGCGAGATAGATAATCTAACGATATTTACAATTTTACGGTGACATATATACACTGATGTGGCTATGCGTTAATAGCGTTATTTTTTAACGCTTTAAACAAAACGCATTCGGCCACAGGCTAACGGCCTTATTCATATTATGTTTTCTCGCTATTTTGTGGTTGTTTTTCTCTTTGTATTGTTACTTTATTACTTTGAATGTGTTTGTTATACTTGCGTATGTTCGTCCTAAAATAAACCTGTATACTTTCTTTCATTCTTCTTCAGTTAGTGTAAGTTTGTAGGCTTCTTAAAGAAGACTTTAAACTTACTCTAACTCAATATGAATAAGACCGTAAGTCTTTAACACTAACGCAGATGAAGCGCTATTTGATTTCTCTTACTTGTACAGGGTTATGACTTCATTAGTTTGTATGCTTGTACAAAATGTAGGAGATTGCGACATTTTGTATATTTTTATGACAAAAAGTATTTCAGTTAATTTCACTGGCCGCTCCCCTATTCTATAATATTGTATTATTTATACCCCGTCCAATAATTTATTTTACTTTTGACATTTGCACGTCCGCCAAGCTCACATTTTAAACAGTAAATATTCACATGTCACAATTGTCTGTCATACATGTTGTTCCTAGAAATACTTAGGTTTCTAACTTACATACTAGATTACATCAAAAAAAGTCGTGGTAGAAAAATTCAACCGATGATAGTTCAAGAGAATGAATAATAAGATAGAACCGGCAGGCAGTTTTCTGACCTAATTGTGCATATTGACATAATTACCACGTGCTAACTAACAACGGTGAATGAAACATCGTGATGAAACCTACACATCGAGATAACCGATGTGTCAAACTCGCCAATTCGCCTTGAACAAGCTTGGCGGGTATACTGTCCGTTCCCATATAGCAGGAAGCCCGAGCCTAGCAGTAGGACTTTTATGGGCTGTTATTATACACATAATACAACTAATTGAGAACGTATTCCTTTTTTAAAGTCGGTAATAAGATAGGGTCCACTGGATACAGTAAAAATTGGTAAGGGGTCTATGAGACAAAATAGTTTGGGAACCATTGCTTTAGGAGGTTACTAATTTATCGATAAGAACCGATTTTTAAATCACCATGTTACTAAGGCTACTAAGCCAGCAGGAGCGCGCAGTGAAGGCGATGTCTGTGAAGTGAGCTGCGGGACGTGTAACTCAGACACGATGATCTGATCGGTTTTCGCGACGACCACTCTCTCGAATCACTGCGTTGGATTGAAACGTGTGCCTACCTACTGTCCTTTTGTATAGTAAGTGGTGTGCTAATATATTTATTGGTTGCAGTTGCTTCTTTTAAAAAGAAACTCGATATAGACTGGACTGTATGATTATTATTAACGTTATTTAAATTATACATAGAAGAAGTACGTATTGGTGCTATTACGAATAAGTAAGTGCGCAAGAGAGTCGAGTGAGTGGTGTGAGCGTGATAAGTGCCTTTTTCGGCCTCCAAGGCCGCTTATATATCCTGCGTTCCGTCCGACGTCTAGCTGCTAATTGTGCGAGCTATGGGCGTCGGTGGCATGCGGGGCATGGAGAGGTGTGCTCCGGCGGGCAAGTCAGGGGTTTCTCTCTCCGCAACAATATTATTGTTTAAAAACGATAACTAGCCTTTGACTTACGCCAGTGCTACACCAGTTACACGAGCGATACTAAAACCAGATAAACTTTATTCATAGAATAATGTATAACATGGAAACATTGAAAATGTCACTTGCTTGAATAAAACAGTTGAATGTGTTCACTTTTGAATTCACTCAGGTTATAATTTATTCGACTGATAACTTTTATCCGATGATTAGAAAAGTCGGCCCAAGTCGACCTGTCGAAAGTAAAATAAACCGTTGGACCGAGTATAGTTATTTTAAACTACCCACCAAGGACTTGGTTGGTTATAATTATTCTGGTTTCTATCATAATTTGAGGGGTTGTTGTTGTAATCCACTGATACGGTAACGTAATCTGTATTTCCGTTAAAGGTCGCCTTTGGTTCATATTGATTATAAACAGGTTGGTATCTGTTAATGTTCTCTTGGTTGTTATAATTTGGTTGGCCGCGATTATAATCCTGCTGATTACTGCTTTGCTGGTTCTGATTATAGTTCTGTATATTTCTGTTAACAGCTTGCTGGTTCTGGTTATAATTAGGTGGGTTATTGTCGTAACTTCGTTGGTTGTTGTAATTTGGTTGTTCATAATTAAAGCGATTGCCATCGTTCTGGTGGCCATCATAACTTGTGCTCCCGAAATTAGTTTGTGAATTGCGATTCTGTGAACAAAATCAAATTAGTTTTTAGTATAATATGCGTTTATATGGCAATAGGAAACTGGTAGTACTGTATATTATGTGATAGAAGAGTAACAATGAAAGAGAAGGAAAGTATAAAAACAGAATAAATCTAATTATTGAACAGATATTATTGTACGCTCTCATCGGGACAACTATTCTTTCTTAATTCTATTTATACCACTATATACTATCTTATTCTTGCAGGAACGGAGAAAGAATACAATTTCCTGTGTTGGGGCCGCCTGGATAAAACAACACACAACCAAGTGGTAGGGTATTTGCTCGTCTGGATCGCTACCACCCCTGCTCTGACGTATGCCGCCATAACAACCTTGAGTAGGGTTCTGGCATTAGTGGCCAAGTTCCAGTCTCCTTTCAGAGCGGCAGCACATCGATAACACCTTCGGTGTTACAAATGTCCATAGGCGACGGTATTGTCGGTTTTTTTGTTAGATTCGTAAAATATAGACTTGTTCTATAAATTTATATCTTCGAAAATGTGGCAATGAGCGAGCTTGATAGCGAAGTATTTAGGTGATCTTTAACGTAAGCGACACTAAAGGCAGAAAGAAGCTTGTAAATAAATACAATAAAAAATAAGAAATAAATATATACCCAACACCAGAAACATGAAATGATTGATGATTTACCTTCCATTACCTGACTTCGGATCCTGTCTCCGAACACTTGGGCCATCACGAAGGGGATTGGTATCTTGGCGTAGAGGGCTGGCGTCTGGGGGGCGCCACATGATCGACCGTATGACGTCACGGCGACCACGCGCCAGTTGCAGCCGTCTTGGACCTGCACGGGACCCCCTGAGTCACCCTAGATATAATATAATAATAGTGGGTAAACACTAGAATAAAATATAATAAAATTAATGAAACAATACCCAAAAACATCTTAGAATGGCGTTGGGCACAAATGGCGGTCTCATCGTTGACAGTCTCCCAGACAAACTTGGTTTGGAGAAATCCATCTATACATATAATAAAACTGTAGAGGTGAAATTTCTGTACAATGAAAAAAATGCTAAAAACCGAGTCAGGAGGATGTAAGAAGTGAAATAGAACTAATTTAGATTTTTTTAATTTTTTTGTTTCTCTGTTCGTCTGTTTATCTGTTTGTTTGTTTGTACCGGCTAATCTCCGAAACGACTCGACCGATTTAAATGAAATTTTGTATGGTGGTAGCTTATATCCCTGGTCAACATATAGGATACTTTTGATTCCGAAAAATTAAAGAGTTCCCGTGGGATAGTTAAAAACCGCACCACACGGACGAAGTCGCGGGCATATCAGCTAGTAATATTATAAAATTCTAAACATGCCGTGTACGTTGAAGCTCTTTAAAAAAAACAACAACTGGAATAGACTATATAAATGGCGGAGAACACGATGCAATTTTTTTTAATTCCAGTCCCTTTGTTCGGGATTCACGTAAAAACTACTGGGCCGATTTCGACACGGTTTTCGCTAATTAAAAAATTCTTAAACTTAAAATCTGCGCTAATTTTTACTGTGGGAATCCCGCGGGAATTTTTCTGGGAATTTATAAAAAATTACCAGATTTAAAAATCTGTTTTTTTTTACTGATCAATAGCAAATTTTATGTAATAAACTGTGTGATATTTGTTTATCCCGGGAATCTCGCTAGAACTTCCTGGGAGCGGTTCGTAGTTGTTCGGGTGCATAAAGATTAGTTTATTTCGACACAGTTTTCACCAAATGCTACATTTGTGTCCCGGGAATCTAGCGGAAATTTCAAGTTAAGCGTGGACGAAGTCGCGGGCATATCCTAATATGTTATAGTTTATCGCGGGCATAGTTAATAAAATATGATTTTTGTCATCTTTGTAATTTCGAGGTTTTTGAACTTTTAAGATTTTACTCATTATTAATATATGAATGAATGAATGAAAACACTTTATTGTTCACCAAAATTAAAACTAGATACAATCAATGTTGAACAAAGGGCGGCCTTATCGCTTAAGCGATCTCTTCCAGGCAACCCCTTAAACTAAGGAAAATATTAAAACATGACAGTGGCGGAGTAGACAATAAATAATATAAAATATGAAAAATATATGAAATAAGTAAATAAAAAAAATCTTTATTACATACTATATAAACACAGTACATATTGATGCGAGTTACAGGACTTTAATTAAAATGCCTGTGGAATTATTATAGTATTTATTAGAACTATACAAACACGTATAACACAGGTACAAATATAACTGAACAAAACCAGGCCAAACGTAATGCACGAGATCGTAATTCCAAAAAACGCGCAAAGTCCGTCACTACATAGATTACCGAATGTGGTACACACGTCTTGCTTCTTTCGTGATTATCGCTAGACTGACGATCTCTCCATTGGGGAATTGCTTTATGCTGCACAAATGCAATATGTCAAGCTGGCCGCGCGGACCGAATTTCTTAGAATCACACCTGGCTAATGACTACCATAAAAGATTATAATACACAATGGGCTATTTTTTCTAATCACAAATTTTAAATACAAAGTAAACAAAAGTCCAAATGCCGAAAAGTAATAAAGTGTGCTTTTATGGTATGCAGGTTTGAATCTACTTTTGTCGGCACTAGGTTGTAACAATATCATAATACATACAGAATAAGCAGCACTATTACACCTGAGAGGACCAAAAATAATTAAAAACCATGATTTTAAAAGAGGATACTGTATTAGCTTGTCTTATGTTGAGCGGCAGTGAGTTCCATAAACGGACAGCCTGTATTGTGAACTTGAAGGAGTTATCAATGAAGGAACAAGTGTGTACAGATGTCATTAAGGAGAGATTATTACTAGAGCGCAAATAACGGGAATGAGAAAGATGTAGGAAATCAAAAAGTTCGTTTAAATAAGGAGGAGTACGAGGATCAAAAAGGATGTTATTGTACAAAGGAGAGATCAAGTGAATATTCCGGCGAAGGCGAATAGGTAACCATTTAAGCTTCTTACGATATTTGGAAACGTGGTCATATTTGCGCAACCCAAATATGAACCGAATAGAGACATTTTGAAGTCGATCGAGCTTGATCAGTTGTTCTTTTTTTTTTCAGGCGGGGGAAGTGCATTTCGCACATACCGGGTCCTTTGCTAGGGATTAGACCGTTGTTGATCATGGAGGCTTTCCACTGAGGCAATCCAAACAATAATCAACCGGCTTGTGTCGAGACTCGACTAATCAATACTCCACTAAAATCACCCTCCTCCCATGTGCCCCGCGCTTATGAGTAGGAAAGGCATGAGATACAGAACGTAGTTACGCCCACACCGATCTTAGCGCATAAGTGCTTGAGAGTGCCCCGGGAGAGGCAAACTCACTTCGTCAACAGGGGTGAAGACTCCTCTGCTCCCTAGATGCTAGAGGGCCCCTGCAGCGGTATTTCAGGGGGAGATCATGCGCATACCTGCGCCTCCGGGCTCCCGACTGACGTCGGCGCCCGCGAGCCGCATGCGCACTTCCATCTCTCTCCCTATCTCGTTCCGCGGCCTCCTTTTGAGACATTACAGTCTCGCAGAAATTGGCCGCGCCCACCCACCAATCGTCGTTGTGCAGCATGGCTTGCACCAGATCGCTCAGCGAATCGATCGGTCCTACTAGTGTCTCGAGTTCAAACCTCTGGGGTGCCCATGCTGCGCACTCGACTAGCGTGTGCATCGCCGTGTCCAGTACGCCACACTGGCGACATTGGGGTGAAGGCAAGCAGCCCGCAATCTGACACAGATACTTATCGAAGTAACCGTGCCCGGTAAGTATCTGTGTCATTCTGAAGGTCAGGGTCCCGCGTTTCCGCGAGAGCCATCGCAACAGCTGCGGTTGAACCGCTTCCAACGTGTCAATGCCAGCAACAGGGTTTTCCAACTCTACTGACCAAGATTGGATCATGGCCGCGGTTTCCCGCGTCCTGTTGATCAGTCGTTCTTGTGTTAAGTCGAGATAACTGGCGTCAGCATAATCAAGTGTGGGTAGTAACAGAGATATATAATAGAATGGAATATATTTACGGACTTATATTGTAATATATAAAACTTAATAATATCATCACTATAATAATATATGTAGTATGATATTTTATGTATTTAATCATGTGTATATAAATTTATGTATATTTATATAATAATATTAGTATATAAAATATTTAACATTTTTAAAATATTGTGCAACAAACCCTGCCCTAGCTTTTGTGCCATATTCTCTCTCCATCTCAAGGTTGTCTGGAAGAGATCGCTGTCAGCGATAAGACCGCCATTTGTACCTAATTCTAAGCTGTTTTTGTGTATTAGTTCATTGATTTTATTGTACAATAAAGTATATTCTATTCTTTTCTTTTAATACCGACATGAACATTACATACTTTTCTTTCAGACAATCTTTGGATGGACAAGAAGTTTGATAAGAACAGAGGTAATGCTACATTATTCTCACTACCGAATCAGTATCTTATAAATATATACATACATTTTTTTTACGGTCTTCAAAACTGAGCACATTCAGAGACATGTATAAATACATTAATAATATAATTTTTTGTACTCTGTAGAATGTGATCTTTTATATGAAGACACAGCTTGCGTTATAACGTATCTATAGCACTAAATCATAAAAAAAACTAATACAAATCCTATAGTAAGCCGGTGCGGATGCTTACATGCATGTGCTCTCGCCTGCACTCGGTAAAAACTCTTACTATTATAATTAAACAAAAAATGAATATAACAAAGAAAGAAAAAAAAAACCTTTAAAACATTATTACGCGCTTAAACGATTTTGTTAAAAAATAATCTTATTTTGAATTTAAATGAAGCAACAGAACCAAAAAATATGTCTATGTTGTTGCGGATTATGTTACAACCAGATGTCATGCGATATATAGGGGAATGTTGGCCAATGTTAGTCCTGCAGGAAGGTAAGCAAAAAGTTTTGCGATTTTGAACTCGACTACCCATGCGTGGTATAGAGAATGACATTTTTTCAAGCGTGTCTGGGGAATCGATGAGACCATGTAGTAGTTTAAAGGCAAATAGGACATCAGCAATCTTTCTGCGGTTTTCTAGAGAAGAAACCTTGTAATGTTGTAGTCTTAGGTTATAGCTCTGTAAGCTATGGCATTTATTGTCCGAAAACGTAACTTGATACATAAAACGTTTTTGCACACGCTCGATCCGTCTAGAGTGAACCTGATAACACGGATTCCATATGATACTACAATACTCTAGAATACCACGTACGATCGAATTATAAACGGTAATAGATAAGTCTGGATCATGAAATATTTTCATTTGACGACTGATAAAGCCTGACAATTGAGAAGACTTTTTAACAATTTTATCGATGTGATGTCTAAAACTTAAGGTACTATCCATTATTACATCCAAATCGCGTACCGTTTTAGTTTCTTGGATATATATGGTGTCTAATGTGTAAGCAACTGTGCAAGGAATATTCTTCCTGGTGAACTTTATGTGGTAACATTTTTCCGGGTTTAATACCATTCCGTTGTTCAAACACCAGCCTTGAATATTATTTATGTCAGATTGTAGTTTGTGAGTATCTAATGTGTTGTTAATAATACGATATAATTTTAAGTCGTCAGCGTATAGTTTGTATTGGCTTTGTATAGTATCACAGAAGTCGTTTATAAATACCAAAAAAAATAATGGACCTAGATGTGACCCTTGGGGAACTCCACTTGGTACATTAAATGCTAAGGATTTGAAACCACCAATTGCCACTAATTGAGAACGATTTTCCAAATAAGACTTACACCATCGAAGAAGAGAACCGTGGATACCCAAAAGTTGTAACTTAGCTAAGAGTAAGTCGTGGTTAACTAAATCGAAAGCCTTACGGAAATCGGTGTAAATGGCATGTACTTCTTTGTTATTATCTAAAGCCGTTGCTATGTCAGTTACAAACTCTATCAAGTTAGTTGCAGTGGATTTTCGTGGAAGAAATCCATGTTGATCTGGGTTTAAATGTTTTTGAAAGTGAGGTAGTATTCTTTTGTGTATTATAGATTCAAAAACTTTCGCACAGGTGGATAGTATGGTGGATTGGCCTGTAGCGGCTCACGTCGTTAATTTCACCATCCTTGTGTATAGGCGTAATGTGTGCAATCTTCCACTTGTAAGGAAAAGTACCAGATTCAATGGATTTTCTATAAATCATATGTAAAGGTCTACAAAGGTTAACAGCACACTCTTTTAGCAAGATAGGAGGTAAGAGATCAGGACCGGGACTTTTATAGCAATCTAGATTTTTTAATGCCTTAAAAACATCGTGTTCATTGAAATCACAGTCATTAATTGAAATTACATGTACATTTGAAAGACTACCACTCAAAGTATTGTTTAACGGTATGGGATTAACGGGGCTGTAGACAGATTTGAAATGTTGAGCAAAGAGTTCTGTAATCTCCCGACCACCTTTAGCACTAGCTTCTCCCAGTCGCATTTCGTTTGGAATAGATGTAGTATTCCTTTTTTTATTTTTAACAAATTCACAGAAATATTTTGGATTACAACGAAGATTTTGAGCTGCATTATTTTTAAAAACATTATAACATTCTTTAATTAATGTGTCGCATCTTTTCCTTAACATGTTATATGTTAATTTGTCTAAAGGATTATTGTATTTTTTGAACCTAGAGTGAAATTTGTTTTTTTCTTTTAAAGCTTTAAGTAATGGCCGACTAAACCATACGGGGTATTTACCATTATTATTTTTGTATTGAGGAGTGTACTTATAAATAATAGGTACGACTGTTGTATAAAATATATCTAGCATGCCGTTAACATTCGCTGAACCTTCCCATAACGTGAACCAATTCAGTTGATTAAGGTCTCCATTTAACGCATTATAATCAGTTTTGTAAAAAATATAAAGACATGTGCTTTTGGACTTCATTGAAGCTGTTGATGAATTTTTAATTTCAACTTCAAAACAAGGATGATGTGCATCCAGCGGTAGAACTGGGCTGTTATCTTCCAGGACCCTTACATTAGTCGGTTTATTACATAAAACCAAGCCTAGGATATGGTGATTAAAATTATTGATATGATTGCATTGTTTAAATTCGTTATACGTTATTGAGTCTAAGAATTCATTTATGACATTTCATTTACATTTATGATCCACTGTATATCAGGCATGTTAAAGTCACCGATCAATAAGTTAATTGCTGACTGTGAGACCTTATTTTGTATAATGTTAGTAATATTTTTCATGAAACAATCAACGTAATCACTAGTTAAAGGTGGGGGTATATAAACCGCACAAATGTTTATAATTTGACCGTCATTTGCCTTTATTGTGATCCACAAGTCTTCACATGTTGACTCCCAGTATGTTTTTCTAAGAACCGTATGTTTCTTGAGAACGGCTACTAAGACACCACCTCCATCTTTCTTCGTAGTCACTGAAGAAGTGGAAGCTCTGTCTCGCCTAAATAAAGAGTAGCGCTGGTCGAGGAGTTCATTGTCGAAAACAGTATTGTTGAGCCAACTTTCCGTGATCACTATGACATCGTAATTATAACTCAAAAAATTAATATAACATTCTTCACCTTTGGTTCTAAGGACCCTAGCATTTTGGTAATATATTTTCAAATAGAATTTTAAAATGAAATAAAAAAAAATGTAGCATACAATACAAAGTACTATTACTTAAATTTAAATTTAAAGACCCTTGAGCGACGCTATGTCCTTAATTAATATAGGAGGTGATTTGATGTCCCTGCGTAAAAAGATTCGACCATTTCTAACCCAAACAAACTGATAATTTTTGTCCTTAGCCGTTTGCCTCGCTGCTGAATGAAGCTTTTTGTTTTCTGGGGAAAGATGTTCGAGAACATATATTTGATGTTTATCACCACTAATTCCAAGGTGTGCCGAATTGAGTTTTTCGAATTCATGACTCTTATTGAAGGTCTTGGTAGATGCCAATAAGTTATCACGTGAGCGAGGTGTAGCGAATTTCACTACAAGTTTTGATTCAGGATTTAATTTGGCTACTCTGTGGATATTTACTATATCATTATCTGTGACAGTACTTGAAACTGTTTGTATGAGCTGTTTGATTATAGTTAGTAAGTTTTCAGTTTTGTACTCTGGCACACATTGTATTTCTAAGTTACAATCTCGAGCATGTTGTTCCATTTGATTCATTTTATCTTTCAAGTTGTTTAGTTGACTAGATAATTTAATGTTTTCAGACTGTAGCTTAGATATTAAAGTATCATGTTTTTCATTTAATATGATCTGTTCATCATGATGTTCCGCAAGAAAATTTACAGATTTGGAAACATCGTCGAATTCATCTCGCATGGTAGTAAGCTGGGAACCCATATCACGTATTTCTTGTTGAACTGCGTTTAGCGTTGAGTAGAATTTGTTTAAGCTGTCTTGTTGTGACTCAAATCTATTATTCATGTCCTGGCGCAAACTACGGATTTCGTCCAATATAGTCATAGTATCCAGTTGTATATTGGATGAAGATGTAGAAGCTGTAGGTGATGTTGGCTTTGTTTCATATTCCTTAGCTAGGTTACGTGCAGGTATCGGAGTATTGCTATTATCGCTTGCTTTTGGTCTAGAAGCTGTACATATAGGGCACATCCACTTGGCTCGAGCTAAAGATGAATCATTATATTTAACACATCCAGTGTGATAATTATGGTTACAATTACCGTTAGTATATTTTATTCGCTTGTGAGTCACCAGGATATTAGAGTTGCAAGCCGAACATTGCACCATTTTCGTCTTATATATTTTTAATTGTAAGCAATGAATAATATTTTAAGCTACATATATAGCAACAATAATAATTGTATCCTATAATAAACTCAGTGTGGTCAAAATGACAAACGAATAGTAAGTTAAAGTGCAGTAATTAAAGTTCCCGTTTGCATTTTAGATTCAAAGTTATCAACCACTAGTGACATCTAGGTTTTAATATGTTTGAAACAATAAAATTCCGCAAATAAGTTCGTGTTATTGTAGTCCACTAGCGACATCTAGTATTCCGTATACGTTTTCCCAATTTGACGTAATTAGTTTTAATGAGTATAAACAAATACTACTCATTAGTTTAATAGACACTTAACACGGTGATATTTAACCTCTTCACGGAAAACGATTCTGCTGTTTGTATAATAAACGCTTAAAAACGGTTATCTTATAGCAATGTTTTCACCTGTTCGTGAGTTATGTCGGTAGATGTGAAATTTGTATTGTGTGTATTTAGATGATATTTAATTTTACTCCGGGATTATTTCCAACGACACATACAGTTCATTACCGCTTATAGTATTTTAGTCCATGTTTAGTTTATTCAACTGAATACACATAGTTTCGATCACACGTAAACACTACGATAATAGTTCATGAAGGCACTGTACTTGATATAAACTATGTAATAATTATCACTGTTCCACTTTATTATTAAAAATAGAAATGTTCACAAGTGATTAATTAGAAATTTAAAGTGAAAAATAATGCACTTTTCTTGTTAAATTCACATTACAGATATTTTTAAAAATTAATTTTTTGTAAGATGTAAGGATTGTACGTATTAGTAAATCAGCGCCACCTAGTTATCTTATCATACATGATATAATATACATACATCAATAAAATATAAGCTATACTAAGAAGATTAAATCTTATTTACCTGACAGGTGTCCTTCCCCCCACTCTTCTCACCAGCGCACAGCTGGTCGTCGTTGGAAGGTCCGTTAGGGAGTCTCGATGAAGTGCCCCACACCCTTCGGCAGTCCTCTATTCTCCAGATTGGTAGGGACACGCTCCTCAGCTCCCGGGATAGGGCCCCACCTGGAATTGGTTGCATGTTACAATGATTACTAACAACAACAATACTCTTTATTGTACACCAACATAAGAAAAGTAATAAACTTTATTGTCTTAAATATAACGTAGTACAATGGGCGGCTTTATTGCTTAACACGTTCGCTGCTAAACTAGGTCTTCAAAGCCTAGTGAGTAGGTATCTTTCTGCCTGTGTGGGCGCTGAATTCGTGTCGTTTCATTCAGTGCGGACCCTGTAACTTTGGTAATATTTGACGTATGAAACAGTCAATCATATATTTCATGTTCAGTGCTATACCAGGCCTTGTTTTATTGATTGGCCTGGTACCCGCTCTGAACATTTATGGGGTGTCGGGGGGTTGACAGCGCGCGAGCGTTGCGACCAGTGTAGCGTCGATTATTAGTTTGGATATCGATAGTCGACGTCCATTATCAGACCATTTTCTAAAGTTGCATTTGCTTCCTTACCTCATAATGATAAGGTAAAATTTCGAAAATTTTACAGATTAATTGTACATGATGCTATGCTAGTTTATGCTTGAACATTACTAATAAGTTTCCTACTAATACATAATATTTCTGTTTCAATGGAAATGTAAATCAGAATGCAGTAAATGCAATAAGTCATATTTTTTACCTTGTTTTAATGAACAACATTTTATTAAAAAATAAATATAATTTAAATGTGCCTATCGATAGATTTTGATTTTAGTCCCTGTCTCATACCTAGAAATTGAAAATTCTAGTGCATTACAAGGCTTAATAAACATGGTAACTTTATTACTAGTGCGTTACAAGGTATAGCAGACCTGGCGATTTAGATCCTCAAAATCCACTTTTTTTCGACCAATCCTAAGGCTAACCCGGTGGTAGATTGGTACATTAAAAAACTAGAATAATGCAAAATTTGATTAATATAGCTGCTTACTCGGCGCTGCTAGAGAAGGTTTTACAATAACGGGTGTAACCAGGTTAAAGGTGCCTGGTACGCACCATCAAATATACTTCCACCGTGCCTAATCATCCTCATCACAGTAGTGCGCAGCCAGGATGATTAGGCACATGAACGTACATGAAAACTGGCTTAGCAGCCAACGTGTTAAAGCAATCTCTTCCAGGTACCCTTTGGATGGACAAGATCTTGTTATAAATTATTTGTTGGCGTGTAGTATAATAATATACTATAAATCGTTATATTAATACGTGAAGTAAAAACTTTGTACCCCTGTTTACGAAAATTGCGCGGACGGAGGAGTATGAAATTTCGCACACTTATAGTTTATATAGAGAAGGAGTGCAGATTGCTAATATTTTTTTTAAATTATGCATAATAAATACATGAAATCAATAAAAAAAACATTACACACACACTACCATGTATTTGAGACACACACGCATATATACTCTTTTGTTTATTGATAAAGTCAAATTAACAGTAACCTTGATGAAATCTGTGATTATAGAAGTGTAGTCTTTGATAACCGAACCTTAATAATGTTCAAATTTGTCATTTAAATTAATTATTATGGTCGACTTTCGATCACTGGGCGACCACTAGTTATAATAATGAAATATAATATGCAATAATTTACTGTTAACTAGTATAACTATAAAAATATATACCTACAATAGGTACACATATATTATATACCTATACACAACAAATAATAAGTACATTAGAGACATGAATATATACTGAATATATTATAGAAATATCTATATATCTTTTCCGATTAGCCGCGTGTTTACGACGAGGGGCACCATGTTGCGTACCACATCACTGTCAATGTGGAGTTATGGTAGACCGATTTGGACACCATGCGTTGTCATGTTTAAAAAGCGCGGGAAGAAGTGCGTGCTCTTGTCAGCGTCGGCGTACCGGCCATTGTAGAACCGAATGGCCTGGTACGTGACGATGGCAAGAGACCGGACGGAATGTCACTCGTCCCTTGGAAGATTGGGCGGCCGCTAGTGTGGGATGCGACCTGTGTTGACACACTGGCCCCGTCACATCTTCCAATGACCGAGTCAGGGGCTGGCAACGCCGCCACTTCAGCTGAAGACGTCAAACGGCGTAAATATGGGGCCTTAGGAAAAGGTTACATATTTGTGCCATTTGGGGTTGAAAGATTAGGCCCGTGGGGTCCATCGGCAAAGAGTTTCTTTAAAGACATATGTAAGAAACTCTTTGATACTACCCGTGATCAGAAGGCTGGCTCATATTTCGCACAACAAATAAGTATTGCCATACAGCGCGGCAATGCAGCCAGCCTTCTGGGCACGCTCTCCGTTGGCAGTGATCTCCTGCATAGTGTATTTTAGTTTTGATGTCTTTCGTTATTTAATTTTAATTTTTAGCATAACAGTTAAGATACAAATTTAGTAAAACTGTATATAATGTTCCTGCTGTGCCTAAATAAGATGCACGATGCAAGCAAGTTTTCAACATCATCTTGCCACAAATGGAACGTAGCATTCATCTTTAGGTATCGAAACCTTACATATACAAATAGCATTAAGATGCATCGATAAAATATTTTTTTCAAAGATTAAAGTATAAAAGAAAAGAGAAATAAAATATAAGGAAAGAGAAAAGATGAAAGAAAATTAATCATAAAAATATTCAAACCTACAAAAAAGCAAAACGCCAGGATAATCTCATTCGTCCGGAGGGAGGAATAAAAAAACCTTACATATACATGTTATATATATATATACTTACCGAATTCAGTTCTCCCCCATCCAGTGGCAATAATGTATTCATCAGGGCCTGGAGATCTACCGAGACACGTTGGTCTTATCACTTCAGAGAATCTGAATTTAAAAAATAAGTGACTATATCGTTTAATAAATTATTGTGTAGTTCAAACAGATATTAAAATTATTCTATTGTGAAATTGCTTATACATTATTGTTTGAACAGTTAAAAAAAAAGGTAAATATGCATAAACGCGGAACCTGAAAATTATGCGTTTTTTGTATATAAAGACTATAAATATGGTTTCATATGGTATAATAAGGCCACTAAAATTATCGGAAACCCGTCATTTAGGTAAAAAATTAATAAAAAATACAATTAATTACGTTAAAAACCTGCATCATATAAATTAAAATAATGTTCAATTTTAGCGTCACGACTCACCTAGTTGTGATAAAAACACAATCACTTATTTAATTTCCGGATTAGTCTGCAAATATATGACATGACCAAAATAATTAATCATTATAAAATCAACTATTACGGCATTGCTAAAAAATCACCATATTTTGTAATTTGTAGGTGAAACCTCAGATTAATAATATTAAGAGACAAAGTTTTTACTTCACTTTGCTACTTGTTAGGCAAAGACACTAAATCTATACAACATGGATATTAATATTATTCAATCAATCTGAAGATCATTGAATGACATGAAAGTATGAAATTTTAGATTTTTCACATTGTTGTAACTAAGGTAATTAATATATTTTTGTAGTTTGTATATATAATTACCGACTACATGCAATACCAATGTTAGCAGAACAAAGTATAGTTGTGAGGGGTGGTCAAAAGTGTAACCAGTGACAAGGATAGTAGGTTAGGTTAGGTTATCTTTAGACCAAAGCTTTAGGCAGAACCGACTGCTTTCCATTTATTCGTTGATAATTTAAACAAAAGTTAAAGACGGTTCTGCCATTGTCATCGGTCTGCAGATAACCTTCTTTTTTTAGCGAGGGGAAATCCGGTTGAGGACTAAGCCGCGACAAGGGCAGAACCTTGGGGGGATAATTCGCGACCTAGTATGGGATTCACCAAATCGGGAGTGGCACTAGCATGCCCAGTCAAAACTGGTGCCATGCTATTGCCACTCCCCGCTTAGGGATACCCACTAAAACCCCTGGGTGTTCCGTCCTTCGCCTTATGCCAGGGCTACGGGTATATGACCTAGCCTCTCCGCAGCCCTGGCAAGCATGGGCCTCGCGAGGCCTCTTGCACTGCCGGGGGACTACATTTATCCCCCAGCATCCTCAATCTCTCTAGGCGTGGGGCGATCTGTAACTCGCCCCACGGCGGGAGGGTGGATAGGTGAGCGAGCGCGGAACACTCGCGCCCCCATCTCGACGGCGTCTGCAGATAACCTAACCTAACTCACTGTCCTTGTCACCTTCGAACACCCTTCACAACTCTATATTGTTTGTCTAACATTGTTATTGAGTGTTGTCGGTAATTATAGATACAAACTACAAAAATATAATAATTATCTTAATCATAATAATGTGAAAAATCTAAAATTCCGTATTTTTATGTCATTCAAAGATGTTCAGTTTGATTTAATAATATTGATATTCATGCTGTATGGATCTAGTTCCTTTCCCTGACATTTAGTGAGGTAAAAACTTTGTCTCTGAATATTATTATTAATCTGAGATTTTACTTACAAATTACAAAATGTCCAGGTTTTTAGCAATGCCGTAATATTTGATTTTATAATTGTTAATTATTTTGAGCATGTCATATATGTTACATTTGCAGACTAATATCAAAAATTAAAGTAATTGTGTTTTTATTATAATTAGTAGGTAAGTCGTCACGCTAAAATTGAACATTATTTCTATCGAAATAATGCACGCATTTCGTAATTAATTGTAATGTTTATTAATTTTTTATCTAAATGATGGCTTACCGATGATTTTAGTGTCGTTATTATACTATAGCAAACCATATGTAAAGTCATTGAATAAAAAAAATGAGTAATTTTCACGTTCCGCGTTTATGCAAATTTACCAAAATTATAAATAAGTTAATATAAACTATGTAGCAAGTCACTGCCAGAGGGAAGCTTACTCAGAAGGTTAGCTGCATTGTCACGCTGTATAGCAATGCTGATTCCTTGCGCGAAGTACGAACCGGTCTTCTGATCACGAGTGGCGTTAAAGAGTTTCTTAGGAATTTCTTTGAAGAAACGATTTATATGGAGAAGTTTGTGGCGGATTGGCGCAATGAAGAATATAGGCTTTGTATCAGTTGAATTATTTAATTTCTGGTTTTACAATATAATACAGGAAGTAATTTCGAGTAGCTATCGTAGGAATGACAATGTCACTAAAATGTAAAATGTATTGAAAAATAAACGAATAAAAAGTTGTCCTAAACCAGTGCTCACCACGACCTATGTCAAGACCACTTGGACCTCTTTCGACCCATCTGGTTCGAAGTGGGCGTTGACCACAGAACCTTAATTCTCTCTATCGAGACTTTGACAACCATACATTATCTAATGATATATATTTTGTGTATTAATGACATTAACGCTCTATAATCCGTTCCACTTGAGTTTATGTTTATAACGCCCTCAAGTAAGTAGAACGGGAAAAACCGCAGTTGTGAGCTTGGTTGTTGTGAACTTCAGATAGAACGCAGCCAAAATGTTTTGTAGAAAAAAATGTCATTTTTTGACGTAGTAGAATCATGCGGAAATTATTTATTTTACAGCCCTTAGGCCCTCCATCGGTGTGATAACACGCTCTCACAGAATATCGGCGTCAAACCCTTAGTTTTGAGCTAATCGTGTTTCGTACGATGAGTGAGAGTGCCGATAGTCCACTTTCCCCTTCCCAACTTCCTTTTATTACCAAGTGGTATGTGGGACTTGAAAAGACCAGCTCTGCACAAACCTTCCCTGAAGAAGGAGTTGTGAGATGTGGGCTTCTGGACTACCCACTAAACCTACCATCGTCCCGCCACGTTTTCGTAAGACGCCATGGCATATACCGTAGGCATGGCCCTATGACACCTCGACGTATGCCATCAATAGGGGTGCCCCTGGGACAAGGATACCCGGCGTCCTGGTTGTGGGATACCGCGGAGTTCTACCGATTTCGATATGACCTCCTACAACGCGAGGAGGAGGTGAGTATAGCGACACTTCTGATGCTCCATTCGCCGTCTGCGACGGGGATCCGCTATTCGGCCTCCTTCTTCTGGGACATAACGTCCTCACAGAAGGAGGTCTCCATCATTCCTCGATCCGTAGTATCTCGCCCACGATACTGTGCAGCGGGAGGTCCCGCCTTACCGCGGCCATCAAGGCGTACCTCTGGGATCCCCGGCTGGGCACTTCACCGCCAGTAGACACGGCGCGCCACATCCATGACAAGTCCGGTTATGCTCACACTCCGTAATCTGGTACAGATACTTCCGAAGCAGCCGTGTAAGTAAGTATCTGTACCATTCACACAGGATTTTTCCTTTTACTGACACCAGGCTCTCACCAATTGCTAGTAATTTAAAACCTTTTTTAGCAATTACTTATGTCATGTTATATTGTGAGAAGAAATAAAAAAATATTATTATTCCAAACGTCAGGGTCCCCTGTTTCTGAAGGACGCAATGAGACAGATAGGGGGGTGGTTAGTCTGCACGGTCTTCCGACTTGGGCGCAGGGGATACCAGGTCCCCGTCCAATTTGCTGAACAGGGCCTCGTCTGCAAGCTTCCAGATCCGCTTCACTTCCACTGGGTTCGGTCTTTCTCCACCCGCGTAAGTGGTCCTCCAGAAGCAATACGTTTCGGCGAGCATCAAGCCTGGAACTCTCAGAACGGATCCTATTTCACTCTAAATGCTGGCAACGCATTTTATTCGCTCCTGGTGTTGCAAAAGTCTTCGATGACGATAACCGCTTTCCACCAGTGGGCCGTCTGCTTGTCTGCTGAACTCATGGAATAAAAAAAAGTTCAAATTGAAAGACAGAAATGAATCATCTAATTTCAGCTTTAGGATACTCACGAAACTGTTCGTGACAATTTGATAAGAGCGATGTCATGGTACACCCGTCGTCTCTTGTATTTTGGGTGCAGTACTACCAATGCTATCTGGATGACGGTGGCTCGAGGATCATCCATATGGGAAGACCCGAGTTGGACTGCATGTGGGGGTCCACTGAGAAAAGAAAAATAAAGTTTTCGCGACTAGTATACATAATTAAAACAACGTTTTTTATATTTCAACGTTTCAATCAATTTTTAGTAGTCGTGATCACGGAAGACCAAAAGTTTTAAGTGGCAATGATTATAATAATAACAGCCCGTAACTGTCCCACTGCTGGGCTCGGGCCTCCCACTAGGGGGTCAATGATTAATATTCGGTAATTTCTTGTGTTATTGTAGTCATGATAATGGTTCCAGTATGACTCTGCCACGTTTGCCCCGTAAACGTTTATTGGTGACGGTGCTCTAGCTATAAAAAGATCGTCTTCTACTTCAATGGCAAATATACCTGATAGCATTGTTGTCTTTCTCCTGAAAGGCGCAATGTCCGGCAGTGAGGACGTACTGGTCGCTAAGCAAGGAGCCGCCGCATTTCCAAGAATAACCTCCCTGAAATTAAACAATAATATTGTTACATGCCCTCAAAGATAAGCGCACAGCTGCCTATTGTAAGCGCAGTCTATTGTCTTCCTCCCGGATTAGGGAGTTCTTTGTGTTTTGAATTTGCAATTAAGAAAAGTATGCTATTGTCTTTTTTACAATTGTATTGAATCGTGCAGTGTGAACTAGTTGCATCCAGTTTTATTTGTATTTGTTTTTATACGTGTTTGTACAGTTCTAATAAATTCTATAGTAGTTCCAACGGCATTTTTAATTCGAGTCCTGTAGCTGGTAACAATATTTTAAACACAGCTTTGCACGATTTGTATCCAGTATCCGTTACACATAAATATTTATTTTTGAGCGACTTTCAAAAGAAGGAAGTTTTCAATATGTTTGTATGTTACGCGATTTCTCCGTCAATTATGGACTGATTTTCAAATTTTTTTCATTATTCGAAAATGTATACACCCGAGGTAGTTTCATTCTCACCAAGTTAGGATCTAATTAGTGGATCCAAGGGAAATCGAGAGCAACCCTCGAATAATATAGGCACGTATTACGTAGTCCATATATTTTTTGTTTCTGAAGCTATTCATGTATTTGCCTGACTAAAAAGTACAAAATAAAAAACTTTTAACAAAAGAAAAACGACTTGAAAAGTAACTAATAAGCAAAAAATAAAATTTTCTACATCTTGAAGTCGGTGCCAATGAAACACAAAAAATAAGAACAAAGTAAAATATACATTTTTTTTTGGAAAAAAATTCTACGTGCAGATCTGTAAAAGCACATTTTATTACCTGTCGGTATTTGAACTAATTGTAATCCTTTTATGATCGTCTTCAGTTTGTTCATTCTATTTATTGGCATACGTTTCTAGTTATTGTGGAGAACAGCCCATTGTCCTATTGTACTCGTTTACGGCCGCTCAAGAGCATCATTAGCCACGTGTTGCGGATCATAAATACAAGCTAATTCTAGGAAATTAGGTCGACGTTACCGGGCGGGCACATTTGCACTTGTTAAGTATAAAACGATGGCTTGATTGAGAAAGGGGGTCAGTTGAGCTACAACTACGATCAAGGCGTGACGTCAGGAATCTAATATTGAAGGACTTTGCGCGTTTTATTGAATTACGACCTTCTGCATTACGTTCGGATTTGTTGTGATCAGTTATATTTGTACCTATGTTAAACGTGTTTGTATAGTTCTAATAAACT